>OW203994.1:7515000-10015000 GCA_934047225.1 Ypsolopha sequella | reverse complement strand
ACTAATTATTTTTTACTTCATTCGTAAAGACATAATCTGTCCACTATCAACCTGCCTAACAAGATCATCATGACGATGTCTAGAAACCTTTCACCATAATACCGTATAAGCTAACCATAAGCCACCATAAGCTAACGATTCCACACACACGAATTTGTACACGAATATTCAATATTTTCCTTCACCGATGTGCTAGTGTTCAGAAAACTTTGGTCCATACCATATCCAAATTTATACTTGCGATTGTCGGCACTTGGTGAAACTTGAAACACATCTTGAGTTAAAAGCACTTGTACAGTAGTTTCACTTTATTTATGTTTTCTCCCAACCAGTTTCGGATTTTACTCCATTTTCAAGGGAAGATGTTAATTAAAATACATTTCATTGATTCCAGGCACTAGCTCTGAGCAACGTATTTATCATTGTTTACGTTGCTCACAGCTAATGCCTGGAGTCAATGAAATGTATTTTAATAATAAAATGGAGTAAAATCCGAAACCGTTTAGGAGAAAACAAAATAAAGTGAAACTACTGTATAATCATTGGATTAATTTCTCACTGCAATACAAATACAAATACGTTTATTTTCATTAATAGGATTACATTATATGGTAGGGGCTGGTGTCTCCCTTTAAGCTTTAAAAGGCCTGTGTCAGGAGGCACCGCTCTTGTTTAAAGCACTTATTATAAATATAACATTATACCACTTAAAACTACAACAAGAAAGAATAACAAAAGATATACAATATACAAATAAGTAGGTGAAATTGAGTTTAATTTAAATTTAAGCATTGAGTTTTATTTAGTTTAATTTAATTTAGTTTATGCCTTGTGGGGGAGGATGTGTGAGAGTGTGTATCATATCAATCTGCATATTCATGCTTATTACAGAGTTTTACCGACGGAAGAACTTATTACTAGCTTCTCTTTGCAAAAAACCGATAAAATGAGTATGAAATTCACGCACCAAGAATAACTATCTAGTCATAGTGTTGTATAGGTACCTACATTATATTATTGAATAAATTTATATTGAGCTTTATAACCCTTTTAAATATAAATATATATATATATTGTTTTTTTTAAATTTAAATATGTATACAAATAACACACAAAATGAAATGCACTTTAAAAATCAAGATTTATTTGGCAATTAATATGAAATATTAAAAAAAAAATAGATTTTCTGTGTTAGATGTTATCAAAAACTTAAGCAACTTTGTTTATATTTTACCACATTGTGTAAACAGTAAATACAAAATTGTGTTATGCTAAAATTTATCAAAGTAATGAGACTGCGGCTGGCCGGACCTTACTGGCTCAACCATAGAGGCCGATGCACACCAGAAGTGCGTTCATTAAATAACCTAGGACTGGGTAGGAACACTGGGGTTGTAACGCTGAGTTTTTGAACGGGTTTCGTCGTGTTGCGACACTCCAAACGTCAGTTGTCATTTTTGCATTATATTTAGTATAATAACGTTGAGAGAACCCCCTCTGTACGAAATTTAACGTAAATATATCAACTATAACGTTGAGAAGACCCCCTCGGTACGAAAATTAACGTCATGTCATTTACGAAAATTAACGTGGATGTCAGGTGACGTTTGGAGCCTATACGAACCTTGCGAACCCTGCTCAGAGTTGATGTTGAAAAATTCGACACCAGTGTAGCGACACTGTCATTTTTGAACGGTCGGTGTTGAGACGCGAGTTCATTTTTGAACGGGTTAGTGTTGCGACCCGGGTAGGAAACCCAACTCGGTGTGAGTTTATGAACGACTATCAGATGCGTATGCGTTGCGTACGCGTGGCAGGTGCAGCACGTCTGCGTAGCTACGGCGTGTCAATACCGTCACACTGAGCTGCGCACGCCACGCAGCGTGATTGCGTAGCTATGCAACGCAACAGCCTGATGCGTACTCTCTATTTTGGCAGCCATATTGTTTGCGCATAATAAACGATGAAATTTTTGTTGAAGAAAATAGCAGTTCTTCTAATGAAGAGGCGTTGTTATTATTGTTTTGCCAAGAAACTTATGCACCTCCTGCAAAAAGACTTTTTTTATTATATTTATTTTTCTCTATTGTCATGGACTTGGATGCCGTAGTAGTTGACTCTAGCTCACAAGATAAATGATTTGAAACTTAACATATGTAAGTTCTAAACAAATTATACTCTTTTATAAATTACAGCCAAAAAAAAAACGGTAAATTTTGTAAAAAAAAAAACACAACTTCGCTTGCGCTTGCGTTGTAGATACGTGCGTACCTGGTCAGACGTCCAATAGGGAAAGCCATATAATAGTATTATACTGTGTCATTGCAGCTCGCGCACATGCGATGTTGCCGCTCCGCAACATTCCGCTCCGTTACGCGTGCATGCAATCGGTTTGTCTTCAGTCAGAGAGATGCGTCGCTAGGGATGAAACGATACCATCTAGGTATCGATACTTTTACTCGATACCGTATCGTTCATGAGGTATCGATACCTACTCGGTATCGAATGAAAAGTATCGATACCTACTTGTATCGGACAGTCTTTTCGTAGGAAGAATCAGGCAAATAAGAACAGCAGTAAGTACATACAATGATTTGATTAGATACCTATTGCTATTACAAATTCAGTCACAGTTTTAATAAACAATAAACAAACGAGCGACGCACGCCAAATGATGAATGACTGACTGAATTAACGAATAAATGACGAAAATCACTGACAGATTAACTGAGCAGTAGAAAAGATACGTTCGCGACACAAAAATTTAAACTAGACCTTACCATAGAGTAAATAATCTTGTGCACACGAGTTTTTTGACACTCCTCAGTGAGTGACCGACCGAGTACCGATACAAGTACTTACTTCACGATACTACTTGTTACTCAGTTCTAAAGTATCGATGCCAAAAGTACTTGGTATCGAAAGAAAAGTATCGAGTAGTTACTTGTATTTACTCGTATCGTTTCATCCCTATGCGTCGCGTGCTGCGTGCGACTCCTGCCACGCATTGTGCAGTGTGCACGCGACGCATTCAGTCTGACGTCTTCCATACAATCTCATACAAAAGAAACGCTTCGTAGTGCACTGTACATAGTATATTTATATGCTTCTACTTGCATTTGTTATTTATTGGAGCCGGTTAAAAATTAATATTTTCTACAAATTGATTTTTGGACTCATGGGAATCTCTATATGAAATTGAATTTTTTTGAGAACAATGGATTTTGGAGTCCTGGGAATGCAACTGGTGCTGCAACGCATACGTGCTGCAAACGCTAGCGTACGAATCCGGTGTGTATCGGCCCTAATTCCCTTTAGATATGGAACCCTAAAAAACCTTGTTCATTAGACTATTCCATGTGTAAGTAAATAACAATAACTGTATTAAGGTGACAATAACGATGAAAAAGTAATAAAATGTACGGCAATGTCACCCTACAAGAGGCAAATATCGGAGATCCACGCGACAGGGGGTAGCGTTAAAAGAGCAATTAGGCTGCGAGCTGAGTGCGACCGGTGAAAGAAACTGGAAGACTATGGTACAGTGGCGAAGGCTTCATAGAAGCCGATTCCCACCGGCTTACCTTTCAGAAATATTTTCAACTACAACCAACCAATCCACCATTCATTATTTTAATGCACAATTATGTTTGTGTGCTTCTAGAAATTACAAAAAAACGCCTGTGCGAAAAGAAAAGAAAATCTTCCGTACACATTATTCCAACTCATTATGGCGCGCAGCGCTGTTTGCACGAAATTGGGAGGTTGTCTGTCCATTTTAACTAACATTGCAACGTTGCCACGTTGGGCACTATTGGTCAGGCTCCCATAGTGAGCAATTTTTGTATCGGCTTACCAGCGTCATAATTCCACCCCTCGCCACTGATTGTATGCACCATATTATGTAGATATAATAGTCCAGTCAAAATAAATTAATCAATGTACGAAAAATAAAAATTTCAAGTGTCGTACAACTTCGTGATTCTGGAACGTAAATTGACCTATTTTTTATCTTTGTTTATTACTAACAAATCCGTTAAAGGAGTATTTAAATTAATAATAATATAACGGTGATTCGATGAAATGCAGGCAAGTTTTATATTTATTGACTTGTTATTGTGACTAATCATTTTAATTTTAAAATAATAAAATTTGTTAATGTGATAATAATAATAATATATTTACAATATTTATAAGTTTATAAGTAGTTTCAAAAGTGGAAATTTACATTGCGGCTTATTTTAGGAATACGCATTTTTGTTACGCTCAATATATGAAAGGGGATTTCGGTTACATAAAAGCATAAGAAAATAACACACATTATACAACGTGTAACCATATTTGAAGACAACTTTTACTATGGAGCCATGCAAAAAATCTCAAAAAAAAATCTACCCTTCTATACATTTCGGCCGAGCGGCATTGAATTTTTCTATGAAACAGTAATTTTTTTAATCGAGATACAGGGTTTGTTCCATAGTAAAAGTTGTTCTATATCATTTATTTAATAAGCTCTTCAAATATGGTTACACCTTTCTATTACACGTTTGAAATATAATAAGATACTGGATTATAATGGATTATAATGATATTATAATGATATTATAATGGAGGCATATTACTTGTCCCAAACACACAGACAGGTATCCGTTCAATACAGCTAAACATTAATGAAAACCTCGATAGCCAAATAATATTCCATACATATTTTGGATATATAGCCTACGGTATTTGCGGAAATAGAGGCCATGTTTTAAAATTATATTCCCGTCCACTTTCTCAACGTGATAAATAGTAAAAAATAGCAGTATTTGAATAAAAATACGAGGAAAGGCAGTAAAAAAAATCGGCAAACAAGATTTTTTTTTTTTCAAAATAATGAAAATGTATCACGTTGTAGCACTTGCAAAAACAAAAATAATGAGCACCAAAAATTTAAAATTGGTTTGGAATTGTAGGCACTGCAACGTAAAAACGACGAAAAAGTGGAATTTCTCGACATTTTATTGCCAAACCCCATTTCATTGCAAATACTTTGATCAAGGCTGACTTTAAATTTTCGAAGCTCACATTTTTTTTTTGCAAATGCTACATTTTATATTTTGAAACTAAAAATTATTTATGTGTTGTTGCTTAGAAACAAATTTTTAGCACTTTACCGACTGTTTTGACTGCCTTCCTCCGTACCGATTTTATCCTCAATACTTTTATTCAATTACTACTATTTTTTTACTATTTATCACGTTGAAAAAGTGGATGGAAAAATAATTTTCAAGAAAAACTCAAATACCCTAATATAGGTATTCCATCGCTCAATCTTTACCACTGTGGTTACACCACAACGCACGACCCTACTCAGTGACAACCGACCAAGGTAGTTGACAACTACCAACACTTGTATTGTGTTACAATAAAGACTATTTTGAACTAGCTACATTTCCTGACAATCATAGTCGTATTATGTATATACGGGTAACGTTAATGAAATGAAATATTTCTTAGTACGCTTAATTGGCCTCTTTACAAACATTAATCAAGTGTCACAGAACTGCGACTAAGCCGACAGGGGGAGGTTTTTTTTTTAATTTCGGTATGAACGTAGACCGAGAGCAGATGGAAATCACCAATTTGGATGCTAGTGAAATTGATGACTATAGATTTAAGGATTACAGAGTTTAGTATGATGTTCTAATCGTTAAATTGTCAATTTAAATTTAATTACGTTATTTTTCTAGTGTAGTGCAAAATCCTGAAATAAAATAACAAAATTGTTAACATAATTACAAAATTTAGACATCATATTATACGAGTGTTTGTTCATTTAGAGTCCAAATTAACCTTCTGCGGTTGACTCGGAACAACTGTCTCGAAACGTCAGGTGTCCCCTTTTCGTAAAAAGGTAAAAATTGATCGCGATAGACCCGATTATACAAGGTGACTTTTTGATCATCGTCCAAATTCATACTGGTGGCTTGGTAAGTGATCAGTATCATGCATCAGTAACAATTTTGGTGAAATTCGTAAAATGAAATTTCGACTCCCCATAGTGATTCACTCGGGACTGGAACTGAATTTATATGGGAAGCCGAAATTTCATTATACGAATTTCACAAAAATTGTTACTGATCCAAGATACTGATCACTTATCAAGCCTCCAGTATGAATTTGGACGATGATCAAAAAGTCACCTTGTATATATTATAAAGAGTATCGGTATCGTATCGGCACAATGGCGTATCGATGCATCCCTACTTATTTTATTTACCTGTTCTGTCCCTCACATGAAGTTTGATATTATTAACACATTAAATTATTAAAATGGGTGAATGGGATTTGTTGGCTGAGTTATTATGACACTTTATATTTTCCCAGCTGTAAGTTAAATATTTTCAAAGAAAACGTGTTCATTATGTGTATTAAAATTTATAATAAGCTGCCAGAAGAATTCAAGAACATGCCTTTGAAAATGATGAAAAGCAAACTAAATGTCTGGCTACTAAACAAATTTTTTTATGACATTAGAGAGTATTTAGATCCTACGACCTGATGACATGAAATATTAATAATTAGATGACATACCTAATTGAATCAATATAATAAATAACAATTTAGAATATTTTAGTTTCATAATATAATAATGTACATAGATAACGTAAATTAACTTTTTTGCATGTATATTTTAATATTTGTATACTGTATAGTACAGTAAAATATGAAGAGGCCAAACTGTAGATACATTTTTAAGATCTGTATCGGTACCCATATTTATACAAATAAACTTTTCATTTCATTTCATTTCATAAAATCTTAGAAATATTATAGCTTGTTTAAAATAAAGCTACCGTTGAAGAAGTCCAAAGCCGGAGTCTTATTAAAAACACGTGAAATATTTCAACGATCTTGCAATTTGAATTGAGAGCGAGTTTAAATTAAACATTTATTTTTACAATTTTACGTATATTGTATAGCTTTTAGGCGCTTATTGAAGTTATTTTTTTTTTATTTTGTCTTTCTGTCTGTAAGTGCGTTCCGTTTTAACTCGAGAACCACTCAACGGATTTGGATGCGGTTTACATTATTACCATCGTAGTGACCCAGCACTTTTAGCATAGTGTTTAATCGCACGCGACGCTTTTTAGTTGAATCACAAGTGCGAGGAGCGTGACATGATGTTTTTGCGATTAAACGTATGCCACGCTGCTTGCACATGCAATGCCGCCCGGCCGAAACGACAGATTTTTTTATTTGAGATTTCAGGGTTGTCTCCATAGTAAAAGTTGTTCTATACCATGGTCTAAATAAGCTCTTCAAATATGGTTACACCTTTCTGTTACACATTGTATAATTAGCGATAAAATGTATGGCAGGAATATGTTGATTAGTCAATTGGGAGAGTATTTGGGTATGTTTAAAAAATAACATTTATATCTCGATAAGTCAGTAACACTTACACTACATTCCGAAATACCAACCCACCACGATTTTTAGACACAACACGAAGTTCTTATCAAATGGTATTAGGGACTAAATTATACAAGTTATTTCGTCAAAAAATGTTAGTGCGAGAGAACCCCACTTCAGAACTTGAGTAATGATCAACTTCAACCCAAAGGTCGACCTGTATTCATCAAACTATACCTATTTATGGCGATTGAAACACCCTGTGCGTCGGTCTGACACATTTCTGGGCCTATTTTATTACCGACCTGTAAAATATGTTCAGTATTTTTACGAGCTTTTTATTTGATGAAAATGTTCCTTTTAGGTATGATAAATTACTGAAGTTTCTATGAGATATCGGATATAAGTTGGTGTTTGTGTGGGATTTATCATAAGTCTAATGATTGAACAAGGACCACTACGTAGCTAAGACAGAGAGTTAAGGCGCAGTATAAAGCAAAATGCAGTTTTCGCAGACAAGTTATATGTATTATTTTAATTAATACGTAAAATTTTCAAAAAAAAAATTTATGTTTCCTTATTCTTTATTGTACACACACGGAAATATAAACATAAACAAAATTACAAAAGCTGCACATTAGCGAGCTTATCTGTAAACAAAGATTTCTTACAGCAAAACCATCACAATAGGAAAAAGTAACATAAACGAAGTAATCATACACGTGCACACAGAGAAGAAGAACATACAAAGAATCATACAAGTTTAATAACAAAATGAAAATTTATATAAAAACTTACTATAAATACAAAAATGTTATAAATATACATAGTGTGTAATAAACTACATAAACATAAGTATAACGAAATAGATAACAACAGCTAAAACTGACTATTATTTATGTGAGAAAAACTCGACGTTTCGGTCAAATTAAGAGTGACCTTCATCAGGCGTCGCGAGGTGCTCCGGCGCGTGCGTACCCTCACGAGGACCCACGTCGAGTTTTTGTGGCATAAATAATAGTGAGTCTAAGCTATTGTTATCTTTTTCGTTATGATGGACACTCACTCTAATTTTAGTGATATAAACATAAGTATATATAATATTTACCTATTCAGATTGTGAGGGGTAGTGTTCTTTAAGCTTTTTCTTGTGTTCTGATGTTCTAGTGTTCTGATGGGCCAAAATCGCAATTACGACAGCTTTCCTCGAGAAAAAGTCACAAAAATGGGTCTCGAAGCTAAAGAAAAACAGCTTTTTGGTAATTGAAAGGTTTTTAAAAGGCAAGTGTTTTTAAAAATACCGAGTGGAGGACTTCAAATTTTTGACAAGGTTTATTGAACGACTTAGAGCTGTTCGTTTTCACGTGATTGTTGTGGAACGGGTGATAGTTAATGTTTACCTTTGCCAAGGCGTTTAGGAACGCTACCATAACATCGAATGCAGAATTTTTACCTTTACACCGGCGTTTAGGAAAGTTACCATAAATTTTCTCAACAGGTGCTAAGTTTGACGAGCTTTTTATATTTGTTGTACGTAAGTACGTACTATGTCAAACTTCGTACATACAAAAATCTCTTTTAGATATATAACAGTTACCAGGTATAAAAAATCTTAAGGACAAATTTATTTACATTTTTATAGCTTTTACATCAAAGTAATATTTTACATTGCTTTTAAAATATTCACTTTAAAAATTGTAATCTATTTAAGCCTTTGGGTCCATTAAGTTCCATTGGAAATAGAGTTATTGTTTTTTTTTTCTTACTGGTACTTTCAACCAGCGAACAATAAACAATTACGATTGCTTCCACAGATAAACACATTGCTAAAATTCTTATTTCCAAAAAATAACATTATTATTATTACTAAAAATTCTTTGTTGCACAAATAAAAACATGTACATAGGCGAGCTTAATGCTAATTAGCATTTTGTTCCAGCTAACCTTAGGCGATGTAGAACTTGTCAAGGGTAGTGCTTCGATGAGGAAACAGTAGTATGACTAGGTATATTAATATATAATTAATTTTAACTAAAATTATTATATAGGTAAAATACATAAATAGGTAATTTATAATCAAATACATATACTAGCTCTATATCCTAATAATACATACACTGATACATATAAATATATAAACACAAATAGTATTTGTGTTTATATATTGTAATCTTAAGTGAAAATAGTTTTTTGCTGACTTTTGCTTCAGCTTTAACCTTCAGGTTAAAGAAGGTAAATCAGAACCTGGTGCGGTTACCTTAAAACTGTCACATCAATCTTTTACAGGCCGGATAGAACCTATAATAGCCTGTACGTAAGCTGTGATTTTTTTACATTATAATTTTATTTCCACCTACATGCTTTTACTAGATTGTAAACTGTCTCTATAAGGTGAATTTCATTGATACAAACAAATTCTTACTGGGTATTCAGTAAATGATTAGAACAAAGGCCTAGAAAAATTATTATGCCTGTATATTTCAAGTGTTTAGTGGGTAGACCGATGCGATGGCCCGATGGACCGATGGCGAGACGATTTATTATCGTCAGGGCTGTTGTCGGGCATCAGATGAGGCTGGCGAGAGACCAACAAAAATGGCGTGGAGAAGAAGAGAGGCCTTCGGGATGTGGCCTGAATAATGATGAATGATGATGATACTCGAGATGAAATTTACTAGTAAGTACATCAATATATTATGTGTATATTTTATTTATTCATCCCAATCAAAACGCAATTTTTGTAAATCTCATAAATATGGTAAATGAATATTATAATATAACTGATCACTTGCTCAATGACTAAAGTAGCACTGAGTGATGGCACTTATGACAGCTGCATTTAGTGACGAGGTACATTTCAAGTTTCGGTTAAAAATAAAAATCAAGTGTGAGTTTACTCAACATTAGACACGTCACTCAAAATTCAACATAATGATACAAAAGGAAAATGTTTCAAAACCAGTGGCGTAGCTATCGGAGGGCTATGCGGTGTAGTGCCCCAGGGCCCCCAAGAGATGTTTAAATATCTAAATTGAAAAAAGTATTTTACTATCATATATTTTCGTTTAGTTTAACTTCGTAATTGTTTTGTTTTTAATTAAATATTATTGCGTAACTTGGCGACATCAAAGCATCAAACACGACCTATAAAAAATGAGAAACTTAAAAAAAAAAAAACTTTGTTTCTATACGAATTATATTGCACAACAAAGCAACATTTAAATCGAAAAATAATAACCGAAACAAGTAGTACATCACTATCAACAATAAAGTATTACATTTTTTAATTCACACTTGCTTATAAATAATTACGATACTTTGTAGACATTTAAACGCCATAGGCGCCATCACTCAGTGGCTCTACTGTAGTGTGAATTTGAACTTTTATTTTCCGTAACCGAAAACGCAAAGTCAATAATATAACCTGCCGAATCCAATTCAATAACTAAACCAAACAACCGAACATTCCAATGTAAGAAAACCCAGGCATAGACAAGTCGAAAGTCTAAACAGCCGACGACTTGAAAGATTCCGAATTCAAAATACATCAGCGCTATGACAAAGTTGCCGACAAAAATCCAATCCAGCTAGACTTTTATCACCGTACAATAGATGTGATAATTGATGAGCACGGTACCTTATCTCGGGTAATTTATTCTCGTCGGAAGTCCCGTATGCGCGGACGCACTGTTTACTTAAGAAAACCGCAACGTACGTTTATGGAGCAATCTGCCAGTCTGTTATGATTATTTATTTTTACTCGTACGCAACGCGAGCGCTGACAGGCGTGGATTTTTGTAGTTAGACCACCAGAGCTGAAAACGCAATCGAAATGGTGCTTTATATTTTTGTGCGGTGCGACTATCCTCCGATTTGCCATTTGATGATTTTAAGACTACGAAATACCGCGCTGTGATTAGCTAATTTGATAACTGTATCACGAGATTTTTTTTTAAATCAGAAACGGGCCTTAAGTTCTTTAATCCATCCATCCATCAGCTTATCTTCGTCCACTGCTGTGCATAGGTCTTTCCAAGATTTCACCACTCTTGGCAGTCCTCCTGAAAGAGATGCCCATACACGCACGTTGGACAGGCGCGTCGGTGAGCGCGGTGCCGAAATCCTCTCACCAATGACGCCGTCACCAGTCTGTTTTAGATAAGGGCCGGCAATTGGGGTTGGATATGTTACCGACCAAGCCTGATTTGGCTTAGGCCATACTAGTTTTTACATAAACATGAAATATTTTTTTAACGAAGACGGATATTAAGAAGAGAAAAGAATCCTGATAAGTTAAAGCAAAACAAAACAAAATTTGAAATTGGAACGAATACTTTTATCGATTTTAAAATTTTTGAAAGTTATCGTTCGAATTTCAAATTAGCAAGCTTGTACTTTATACGATAGATAAAATAAGAAAACTATAACGTGTTATTTACTTGTTACAAGTGAACAGTACTAGGTATTGTTAATAAAGAACTTGTAATAAATATTCAATTTCATGGGTATCTCGTACAACAGATGAGTGTAAGACCAAATGTTTATTAGACAAATTTTATCCTGAACAATAATCCTACCGATTCGTATAATAAAGTAGCGAGGGTTTATTTTTTTATTTTTAGTTGGTTTGATTCCCGGGTGAGACAAGCGAATTTTAGAAGATCTTTGAATGCAGTTTTGTTTATTTAAAAAAATAAAGGAATGTTTCCTTTTAGTAAAATAAGCTACCTTTGGCCTAGACCAAACTAGTTTGTTTATTCTAAAATCGGGTTTGGCCGGTAAAAGATATACCGCCATTAATCGGCCCCAAGCATGGCGTGCTACCTGCACTCGCAGCAATGTGTTTAATCGCGCGCGACGCAACTTATTTGAATCACAAGTGCAAGGAGCGTGACAAGATGTTTTTGCGATTAAACAGTACGTCACGCTCCTAGCACTTGTTAGTGATTTAACTAGTGGCGTCGCGCGCGATTAAACACTATGCTACGGGACCAGGTTGTGTCTATTTGAGAGCTGTAATCTTACTCTCCCCCGAATAACTTCGAGGGTGTTTGCGAGTAAGATGGTGGTACCTCCACAGTCGAGCCCGGCATCAGCTCTAACACCTACCGTAAAATAACTCACTCGCCGTAAAATAACTATTCAGAAATAACTACCAGACCATTAAAAATACGGGTCTCAAGGAACAAGCAATATTTAAACTTTGCTTTTTGTGCTAAAATGCTAAAAAATCAACTTGCTAAACAAAACAAAGAGTGTAAAACATAACCTTTTCAGCCACGATTCTATTGTAAATCAATTAAGGGGAAACGATTCGTATCATCTACGAAAAGTACAACTTAAGATGGTTCTTCTTATTTTTGAATTAGAGATATTAAATAAATATGATTTATGGCATTTCGCGAACATAGTTTAATATAAGTAAGGCTTTTTTTTTTAAGTATTTTTATTTTATTCATAACGTTGTAAATGTATGGGCATACATTTACTAAGTTATGCATAAAATAATAAAATTTTGCCGAAAATGCCTAACTGATATTAAACAATGTTCACGAAATGCCATAAATCACATTTATTTAATATCTTTAATTCAAAAATAATCAGAACCATATTTAGTGGTGCTTTTCGTAGAGGATATGAATTCGTTCCCCCTTAATTATATATATAATTAATAATTGTACTGGACGCTAAATACAATAATATACATTTCTAAAAAAAAGAAACAAAGGGTAAAGCTTCTGTGGGTAAAACCGTATCTCTTATTTACAATAAGTATATTTGTCCGTCATATAACATATTTTTCAATGCATGTGCTCGTAAAGGCCCACTTTTTATGCATCAAAACCGAACAGAAAGTCGATTATTTTGCCCTAGGGCTTTATTATTTTTTATTTTTTTTTATTTCTTTGCAATGGTTGGCTAACCTGCAGCCTTTCCTGTGTACCATAGATGTTATACTTTTTTTTTCCACTGTTTAACGGCTCTGGATACAATCATTTTGAGCCAACCATAATTTAAAGTTTACAAGATTATATTTGTTTTTGATTTCCTCACACTATGCATTGAAAAACGTAGTATGATACACGGGCGTAAAAGCAATAAATTACTCGGTTACGTTTAAAACACTCGTAATTTATTCCTTTGCGCCCTTGTAGCATAAACTACTATTAGTCAATAGCTGACCAGAATTGGTTTTAAATTAAAGTCTGAAAATCGGCGCTTCCCGTAAAATATGAGGCATCTGTTCACCCTTGTTTAGAGTTAAAAAAAACTTGTAGGACTAAAAGCCAGACACTATACAAACAACAATAAAAATACGCTTGTTAAAGCCTTTACCGTCCATCAAAGTGTTAAGTGCATCCTTTGTTCTGACAAAACGGATCAAAATATAATTTACTCTTTTGAGCGCTAATACTCGTTTTGCTGAAATAATTACAACATTCAGGGCGGGGTATGTACCTAACAGGTTTATCAATTATCGTAGCAAAATCTTATGTATGAACATACGTGTTGTAGATAGACAATTAAGATATAAAGGAAACTTTATAAGCGTAGCTTTTGTTGGCGTAGCAACAAACTGCTTTACTTCGGCGAACTGTTTTATTGTGATATTACATAAAAATATAAAAAACGAGCAAATTGTAGGTTAAATAATGGTAGGATGAGCTTATGGTCTGCTCAGCGCTGCCGTGCAGAGCCTAAAATGCAGTAACAGCAAAATCGCGGTCTCGAGAAAAACGCGAAAAACCTCTTTGTATTCGATGGTCGTAGATAAAGTATTGTGTGCAACTGAACATAATTAGACATTGGGACACTCGTGTTTACTTTCGTAAACAAGCACTCGTGTTCCATTGTCTGATATGATGCTAAAGTTGCACAAAATACTCCAAGTAAACAAACATAATATGGATGGTTATGCAATGCCTCTACCTCCATCCATTGCAGTCTCAGGAGTGTAATTTGAAACATTAACCTAACTAACTTTTGTATGAATAACGGGGGCGTAAACATAATTGGTTACTTTGGCAACAAATAGGCATTTCTAGCGGATCACACTGAGGCAAAAAAAAAAGCTTTTACTTTAGCTTTTCCATCAAGCTATCAGTTATTTTAGATTTTTACCTTTTGTGAGGATACACAATAAAGATAATTGTGTATATTAATGAAACATTTCTAGAGGGAAATGGTTGGATCGAGGTTTTTGATTTCAGGGTTGTACTTATAGATAAGGAGGTAACAATACTCAAAGATCTACGGGTAGTGCTGGAGGTAGTGGGAAGTTAATAAGGTCCCGATTTTTGGTTTTTCGTTTTTATCCCAAAAGGGTTGCGCTGTAGCTAGAAAGTGGTTGAGAATTAAATTAGCCTATCAATATTTCCTGTTTCAAAACCCAATTATTTACTCGTATTATGTAGATACATATATTAGGTATTTACATATATGAAATTGCCGTTTTCGACAGAGAATTTGATGGAAACTCAATTTTATACTTAGGTATATTTTTGAATTTTTTTAGGAATGACAAATCCAAATTATGTGATTTCTTATGTGTATGAATGAAACAACATTAAGTTATCAGCAACATTATGTAATTTAATTTTTGAAAAGTGTCAGCTGTAAAAATATATAACGAATCTTATCATGGAAATGGATGGCATTTAGGACGAATTGTTTTAGAAGATGTAATTTTTGTTATCAAACTGAAAAAAAAAAAACAAAATTTAACACGTAGATGTAAAACTTTAAAATCAACTTTCAAAAAAAAAACAAACAATTGAAATAGCTATTGAAGTACAGGAAATAATATGAACTCATGAATCTGTAGGAAAATTTTGGACATTTCATATGTAAATACCTATTATAAGGGGAGGAGACAGGCTTTAGGGGTTTAAATAAATCTGTATGTACATTCGCTTACAATTGATCCTTGGGAACAACTGAACGGATTTAGGCGTGGTTCACAATTGTTATTATTGTCATCCCTAACGTCTTTATGTGATCCTAATTTTTCAAATTTTTTTTCTTACACATTTTCCCAATTTTTTTTTTATCATTTCCTTACTCCATTTCTACAACAAATGAAAAAAAAATGGTTGTACTTTTTGTTCATTTTTGTATTCTTTCGGCTAGCTCACAATACTGAGATGTAATTTAAATGTTTTTTACAACGTGACCGGTGCATTTTTTTTTTCTTTAAATAAATTTTAGACATGCAACACAAACTTTTGCAATTATTTGAGAGATTTTTAGCTTTAAGGAGATCGACCAATCATTAAGCTATCAGTTCACACCAAATTTCAGGCCAAAAAACAACAAGATATTTTTTGGCGTTTTTTATTTTCCAAATTTCGCAATTTTATGAATAAAACAAAGAATATCGATTTTCTCAAAAATGGCGGATTTGCGACCTGGGGGTCAAATCACTCTAAATTAATCATAGTTCCTTCCCCCGAGAGGAATAAGAGCAATTTCCAGTCACCCTGTATAATGCGCGGGCGAAGCACCTGGCAAAAGGCTAGCATAGTTTCATCAGAGAATAAGTGCCACGTAACGTAATTAATTGTTTACTTTGTAAATAATATACGTTCTTGGTAAATAAATAAAAATAGTTAATACTCGAGCACAAGTTCAATGTTGTAAATAATTATATTTATACATAATTATATTATAATTGAAACAAATAACAAATAAAGTACTAAATATTTATTTTGTAGTGATGCAAACAAGAATATCACGAATAGAAAAATATGAAGTAAAATTTATTGAAAAAGGCGTTACTTTGCGGAAGTCCATCATGAATTTGTGGATATATTAATTATTTGCAATGTTCTGCTAAACACTCTTACCATGCTATTCAAAATGCAGACTTGAGTGCGGGCGGTGCTTGATTCTGCATTTTGAATAGCATGGTAAGAGTGTTTAGCGTATTATTGCAAATTATTAATATATCCACAAATTCAAATAAATATGAAATAGGTATATACGCGGATTACTGCTTATTTCACAAACACATTTTTCTACCTGAAGCCCTGAAGTTTTTACACTGTACCCTGAAGGCTCCAGTGCACAATGGGCCATGATGGACGACGCTAAACCATGTGCCACGATAGGCCATCGTGGAGCCGTTGTTCACACAATACTGCATGGTCCGCATGGCATGATATAAATCACAGAAAACGTGCGAGCAAGACTGACTAAACGATCAACGTGCGAGCGAGACTGACTAAAGCCTTTCATTTTTAAGCCCCCATACATATATAATACTTGGTCAAGCGCAATTCTAGTCCATTGATGACCAAAATGTCATGAAAAGTATTTGTATGAGCTGTTGGATTCAATAAAAAACTGCTCCGATGCAGTGTTATAGTCCACGATGCGGTTTGGATCGATTTGATAGCCTCTATGCATACCCGATCGCACGCTAAGCAAAACGTTCTCTAGGTTGATAAAATCTGAGCTGTCAAAATTGCCTTCAGTGGATATCGATATCACTTCGCACTGTGGCGTCACTTGAGATCCGAATTTATCCTTAGACAATCGGAATTGAATCGTTTGACAGTTACAGTTGTACAGTTGGTAGCTGGACACCGATTGAAATATACACAATAGCACAGCTGGTCGCAACTGACACTGGTTTTAAATCAGCGGCCTTATATCAGCTCGATTCGTCAGATGTGTTGACAGAAATCGGTCGCCTGTCATGAGTGGTCTTGGAGTATTTTGTCTACGGACGTAGGGTTGGATTTTGAGAGGCTTATTATTATTATTATTATTATTATTATATATATATTAATCATATCTCGGGACTTAGTGGTTCCAGACCTTTGCGAAGCATGCGTGGGGCCAAAGCCAACGCGTAGAGGCCCTTTAGACAATTTTATCCAAACACCAACCGATGATTATCCCTGTACGCACTGTAGTAGTGCATCCAAGGACAACCCCGGGCCCAGCATCAAGTGCCCACTCGCCACTTACGTTTCACATCCACCCTTCGATCATATAGCTCTTGCTATTCCACTCTGACCGGCCTCCCACGGCAAGTCAGAGGTGGGGGGGGATCTGTCCCTCGTCACTGTTAACTACAGCCGGCCAACAAAGGCAAGCCGAAGATGAGGAACAGGGCCTTTCCCCGGAGCACTTCCGTGGGGTCGCTACTGCCCAACAGCCTGCCTCAAGCTGCCCTTCGTTATGCCATTGCCCTGTTAACCGTGTAAGTTTTGTACACGTTGCCCGCTTCTCACTTGGCCTGATGTTCGGCTCGGACGAAGGGTTGGATTTTGAAAGGCTTATTATTATTATTATTATTTATTAAATAAGCCCTGTATTAATATATGCCACATAGCATAGGTATTAAGTTTTATTTTTAAACCAGGGTTCAGCAGAATACCAATGCTATGGCTCCCATTGCAGTATTAAGCTGAGCTGTTTATCCTTTTTTAGTTACCACTTTTTTCTTTCGTGTTTGTTAATTTTTATTTTTTGTGATTTTGTATGTACTTATGTTTTTTTTTGTCTTAAAATAAAGCGCTTTTCTTTTTTTCTTCTTTCTTTCTAACCACCGATTTTATCTGCAAGATGATGGATCCGCAAAACAATCTTTATCTAACTTCAACATCTATCGCTATCGCTTTCAAAGGTTTCTTGATTAGCTAAAAATTATGTTTTTAACCACGATACCTTTGAAATCGATAGCGATAGATGTTGAAGTTAAATAAGAAGGCCCCTCGATTGCGATCTAATGTTATAAATTTATATTGTTATTTTTTGGTTAACCGCTTATTTCAATATTACTAAAACAATAGTTAATCATATTAATAGATGTTAAATCAGGCAAGATCTAGGTTTTTATAAATTTTACGGTTTAATCACTATTCAGCAAGGACAAGGTCACCGGCAAAAGCTAGTGGTGTAAATGATCTGGTAGGAAATATTTGCTGAATAATTACGTAAATGGTTTTTGTTTATTTCATGGGACCGTTTTAATAACGAAATTGTCGGCTGTGCAAGGGCACGGCAATTTACTTACACTAACTAAGCCGTAACGTATAGAATTTGGCTACTTTTAATAGTCTCTTGGTAACTTTAAAGTAGTTTTCAGAATGTTTTATTACTTACGTAGAAAAAGGTTTGAACATGTAGAGAGGACGAATGAAAGCAGAGTGACGAAAGAAATTTATGGTGCGCAAATGTTGCTGTTAGCTTAGTGTTGCCTCCTTCATACACATAAGAAATAACATAATTTGGATTTGTCATTCCCAAAAAAAATGCAAAAATGTTAGTACTGAAAATTGGGTTTCCTTCAAATTTATTTTAATTTATTTTACACATGAAATTGTCGTTTTATAGAAAACG
Organism: Ypsolopha sequella; assembly: GCA_934047225.1. Classification (NCBI taxonomy): domain Eukaryota; kingdom Metazoa; phylum Arthropoda; class Insecta; order Lepidoptera; family Ypsolophidae; genus Ypsolopha; species Ypsolopha sequella. Next base: position 9,996,247 of record OW203994.1, on the reverse strand, counting down.
ACAATTTCATATGTAAATACCTAATACATTCCTTATTTGAAAAAAAAATTAATTCAATATATCAAACATAAAATATATTGTGTAAGTTTAGTTGGATAGGAGTACATTATGTATTAGGCATTATGTATATTCACTTTATTGGTTTTGATTCTTCTTTTATTTGTGTATTTTGGAAATTTGGTATCCCCCTCCACATTACGTAAAATAATACTTTCTTCACCACCCAAAGGTTGGCTGGAAGAAATCGCTTTAAGTGATAAGTCCGCCCTTGTACAACATTGTGTGTTCAAAACTCTGTACTCAATTTTTTATTTGACCGTGTACAATAAAGTGTGTATTCATTCATTCAATTGTAGTTATTTATTTTATGCTTCGGATACCAACAGTTGTTCAATGCCTTAGGTGTATACTCATCTTGTTTGTTTGTATGTACAGCAGGCATTACTTAGTAAATAAAGACATCTGACTGAATATCATACTTCAACTGTCGCACCAGTAGCAGAAAAACATGAAATATTTACTTGAGTTACATCCAATGCATAGGAAAGTGGAACGTGTTTCAGCTACTATCTATCTTTATCTTAATATTAATAATAAAGTAGTAGAAAGTTGTGTCTGTCTGTTGCAAAATTTAAAATGAAATGGGTAATTAGGATGTTTGTTTTAGTTTATTTTTAAGGATATTTTTAGTTTAGTTTAGATGTATTTATTTTAGTCCTTTTTAATTTTATTTTAATCCTATTTAAGTTAATTGTTGCAATAAAGATGTTATTAAGTTCTTAGTATTATGTATTTAGGAATTTTGCAATTAGTATTAGCATTGTAGATACTGAGCACAAAATATTTATTTTTTATTTTTTGTCTGCTGTCTATTCCGTTTTAATTCAAGAACTACTCAACGGATTTAAAGGCAATTTTGTTTATTTTTACCGTGGTTACCTTGGTCAGCATGTAAGCCATAAGGGGTGTTAATTTAATAACCGCCTGGCCAAAAACTGTACATAAATGAAATACACTTCCACGCGAGCGAAGCCGCGGGCAAAAGCTAGTTTTGAATAATAAATATGGTATGAAAGATACATGAGTTCGGTGCTGCTATACGAAAAGTTAATGCAAATTAAAGAAATATCTATAGGTATTTAAGTAGAGGAACGTCTTTTCAAAGGCGTTTTAAAAGAATTGCCTGTTTTAAAATAAAACTAAAATAAAATGTAGTACAATTAAACGCTTTTTATCTACCTAATTGTTAGGGAAATTCTCCGTCTCAGAATACCAGAGCCAAAATTTCTTTGTCCTTCGGCTTTCTGGCATCTCTTTTTTAATTAAGACTTATTTTTTCTCTCTGCTCGATGGCCAGAAGATATTAAAAATACAAAGGTATATTTCACATCGAAACTTAAAGAAATTTAAACACAGTTATTTTTCCCTTTCATTTCACAAAAAGATTACATCGGTCTTTTATTTTAGAATTCACGTCAAAAACAATAACGGCTCTGCCGACGTGAAAACATAATCCTGCAACATTACAAGAGAATAAATGTTCAACCAAAAAATGACGGTGGCATGTAATGAAGAATAATTTAGGTGGAGACAAGTCGCATTAATAATAATATATATCAAGGTGACTCTACACTGTATTACATAAATCGTGCCCGTTGGGGCCGTCACAATAGTAATATATTAGGACAAATGTTATTACAAGCCGGAGTTGTGTTATTTTTGTTCCGTTCCCCTGACTTACGGAGTCGGAACAAACAGCTCTTGGTCGGATGCCGTGCCAGAGCAAAACACTGTATACTGGGTGTAATGATGACCTGCTCAGAAAATGAAACCACATGTAGGGAATACCTCTACAAAGCCATAAAAAAAACAATTTCGAGGAAATATTTCTGTATACAGAAATTTGTTTTCTCGAACAAAATAAATCGTGTTCCAAGTGTGCACCTTCCCTTCCAGTATTACTACATGTCAGTAACCTGCACGAAGCGGCAACATCGCATTTTTTAAGCCTGTTAAAAAAACGTGGTTAGTACGTTGCACTTGTGAGCGAAACAAAATTAATTATTAATTTGTAGATGTATTAATAGGAATGTCGAAATGAAATTTAGTACAAAGTACCCTTATAACATCCCCTAGTATACGTGGTTTCATTTTCTGAGCAGGTCATCATTACACGGTGTATAAGGTTAAATAATATTTGCTGGCGAAACTCAAAACATAGGTAGTACTAGTCTATATGAACAAATGTTTGTATGGAAGCTAAGCGAAATTCTTAAAATTTGTTTTTACCTTTTCATACTGGACCAGTCAGCTGATCGGGGCAATTTAATAATAATAATAATAATAATAAAATTCTTTATTGCACTAAAAATTGTACAGAAGGCGAACTTAATGCTATCTAGCATTGTCTTCCAGTTAACCTTTGGTGCTGTGGATCGTTATTGGGTAGTGCCGGGAAAGGTATCGTAGAAACAATACAGAATATACAGAATATATTATCGTAGAATAAATGACAGAGGCATTAAAATATTCATATAAACAAACGGAGCATAATATCTACATAATCTACATATAAAACAAATGTACTTACTATAAAATACAAATAATAAAAAATACATACATACATATATACAAATACATATTATTTAAATATGATATGCAATTAAGAGAAAGATTCAAAACTCATACAAGGATTGATAAAAGTAAATGAGCTATTAATTACTTTGCATATGTAAAAAGTGCTGCATGACTCTATTTTTAAAAACAGCTATTGATGAAGACTCTCGAATAATGAGTGGTAAGCTATTCCAAAGACGTATTGCGTAAATTGTGAATGAATTTGTAAACATGTCAGTTTTATGTGAGGGGGTGCACAAAAGTAAATGGTTCTCTGGGCGATGAAGGCGACCAAGGGAATCACGGGAAACGAAACTTTCTTTCAGGTAAGAGGGGGAGAGGGGATCATTGAGGATGTTCCAAAGAAGCGTTAAAATATGAGCGTTACGTCGATTTCGGATATTAAGCCAGTTAAGATCAGAACGGGATTGCGACACATGGTCGTACTTACGGAGGCCAAAAATGTACCGTATGAATAAATTAAGGAGACGATCAAGCTTATTTAACAATCCTTCAGTAAGATCAGGGTAACAGACATCGGCATAGTCTAAGATGGGGAGCAAGAGTGAATTAATCAGCATGATCTTAGCAGAATATGGTAAAAATCTTTGCATTCGTTTAAGAGAGTGTATAGATCCAAAGATCTTTTTGCTAAGTTCAGAGACATGCAGGTCCCATGACATATTGTTCTGGATATAGAGCCCCAGATTCTTTACAGATTTACAGAACTTAAGAGGTGTGCTATTTAAACAGACTGGGGGAAGTGAGCTGAGGTCCATTTTGTCTATGAGAGCCCTGCTGCCAACTATCATGACCTGTGTTTTTGATGGGTTTATAAGGAGTCCGAATTGTTCTGTCCATTTACTGATGTGGTCAAGGTCAGAAGTCATTTTCTGTATAGCTACTGAAATTAGGTCCTGCTTAAAGGACATATAGAGTTGCAGGTCGTCAGCGTACATATGATAACAACTAAAGTTAATGACGGATGTGAGGGTGTTTATAAAGACGGAGAATAGAAGAGGGGATAGCACACCACCCTGAGGGACGCCAGCTGTAACGTCACACCAATCAGAGAAATTATCATCAGAGCGTATACGCTGCTGTCGGCCATAGAGATACGAATGGAACCACTTAGTAGCTGAATCAGAAATATTTAAAGAACGGAGGATGGCCAGGAGGATATCATAGTCAACACAATTAAAAGCGCTGCTGAAATCAAGAAGGGTAAGGAGGGTGAGTTGCCTATCATCCATAGCTTTACGAAAGTCGTCAGTAATCTTAATGAGAGCAGTACATGTACTGTGGGATGGACGAAATCCCGATTGAAATGGATTTAAAAGTTCATTTGAGTGAAGAAAATTCATTAATTGACGATTGACCACCCGTTCGAGAACTTTAGAGAGAAAAGGAAGTATAGAGATTGGACGGTAGTCTTTGAACTCCAAGGGTTCAGAAATTTTAGGAACTGGAACCATGTATGCCAGTTTCCACGATGCAGGGAAAGTATTTGATGTTAGAGAAAAGTTCACAATGTGGGTAACGACAGGGAGAATGATTTCCAGAATAGGGAGGAGAAGATCACGGCCAATAGTGTCGTGGCCTACAGCTTTACTTGGGATAGAGAGAATAATTTTACGAATATCGGAGACGAGAACTGGTGTGAAATCAAAAGTATGATGAGACAGAGAAGGAGCAGCTGAGATGCGTTGAATGGTACTATCTTTTAATATTGGATCAATGGTGTGTGGGGGGGAGGAAAAATGTTTATTTAATCCATTAATATCCAAGGATGGGTTAAGAATTTGCCGACATTTGCCAAACCCCAGAGTACGGAGAAATTGCCAGAGATTTTTAGGATTGCATTTTTCGATAGAAGTGTGTATATGGCGTCGTTTCGCATTCCTAACCATCTGATTGCAGTGGTTCCTAGCACTTTTAAACCTATTCCAGTTGCTTTCAGATGGGTGTTTTTTATGCTTGCGTCTGAGTTTATCCCTAGTGGCCATGACCTTACGTATTTCTCCAGTAAGCCAAGGTGTAGGCGGACGTTTCATACGGACTGGGTGTATAGGAGCATGGACATCATAGAGTTCAGTCACTATTTTGTTAAATAGTTCTATTTTGTCATCAATTGTCTCGGCATGCTCTAACTCGGACCAATTGATGGCCTTAGCATCAATTATAAGTTTGTCAACAGACATGGCAGCAAAGTTTCGCTGAAGTATGATCTTTGGCTTAGGCTTAGGAATTTTCAATTTGTATGAGGCATAGATAAGGTCATGATGGGAAAAGCCAGATGCCGTGAACTGGCCATGGCACGCAATTCGGTCTGAATTAGGGGTAAGAATAAGGTCTAACAAGGTATGCGAGTCACCCACATGATGAGTAGCATCAAGTGGCATAATTGAGACATTGACAGATGACGTAAGAGTCCGCAGGTTATTCGATCGAGTATCATCACATAGCAGGTTTGTGTTTAAATCACCCATAATAACAGCATGCTCATATTCGGGCAAATGTGTGACCAGTAAATGTTCCAGTGTGTTGAAGTAATCAATTGTTGGTGGGGGGTACACAACACCTAATAGAAATTTTGCAGTAGTAAAATCTAGTTCAATGAACATATATTCCATGAATGGCTTGTCCCTGTTATATTCAGAGGGTGAATGTGAAATAATTTTATATTTAATATCGGAGCGGAGATATATCGCAACCCCGCCACTACCTGCACCGGTTCGGTCGTTTCTTATCAAAACGTAGCCCGGAATAGCAACAGAGGTAGAAGGCAGTGTGGGTTTTAACCACGATTCCGAGACAAGACAGGCATGAATATTATTACTGGTAAAGGTAGCGAGAAATTCAGTGTAGTGTCCGGGAATACTTTGTGCATTAATGTGACATAAGTTTAGATTCTTCTTTTCTTCAATTTGTATGGGAGGAAGAGAAAAAAGTTGCGAATTTCGCTTAGCTCCCATACAAATAATTGTTCATATAGACTAGTACTACCTATGTTTTGAGTTTCGCCAACTAATATTATTTAACCTTATACAAGCGAGTTTTTTTTTCTTTTTTAGAGTTCCGTACCGAAAGGGTAACCAACGGAACCCTATTACTAAGACTCCGCTGTCCGTCTGTCACCAGGATGTATCTCATGAACCGTGATAGTTAGACAGTTGAAATTTTCACAGATGATGTTTCACAGATGTTGCCGCTATAGCAACAAATACAAAAAAACAGAATAAAGTAAATATTTAAGGGGGCTCCCATACAACAGACATGGTTTTTTTTTTGCCGTTTTTGGCGCGAGTTCGATTCGCACTTGGCCGGTTTTTTGTGCACTACCGTCTGTTGGGGAGTGTTGATAAATATTACAAAATCGTCTCACAATAGCGGTATTGCAATCCGTGTGACGGGCGTCAGTTATGGACGCACGCACAGAGTTTTTTGGTACGAGTATTGCAGCTGTTGTCAAGCGCGAGGCGATGGAATTCGCTTCGAATGTGTCGTTCGTCCGCAAATGCAAATACAAAATTTAAAATTTAACGAGTTTAAAAACCCTGCTCTTAATTTGTTTTTATCAACTCTCGCCAAACATACTTTGCTGGGCTACAGCCCTGGGCTACAGCACCTGATGGAAAGCGTCGACGAGACCAAGGACGAAGTAGGTACATATTGTAAATAAAACAAATACTTGGTAACTGTTCCACTTTTTTTTTATTAGACTAGCCACCGATTTCGTTAAAATAACATCTTCAGGCTTTTATGATATGGGTATGGTCGCTAGTCTAATAAAAAACAGTGGAACAGTTACCAAGTATTTGTTTTATTCACATTAATAAACAAATTTTGTGCAAATGTTCCATCAAGAACCAACAAAGTATCAATTTCTCGTAGTAGATACGCCCGACTAGAAAATAGGGTTCTGAATGCAGACAAGGCATCAATCAGTCTATCAACGTAATTTTTGTCAGTAACTAGAGCAGGGGTCGGCGTTAAAACAGCGTTCTTAATATTTAAAAAAATTATTTAAAACATTTGTAGCATTAAAATATGTTGTTGTAGAAATGTAAGTTAAAGGCGTGATAATAATATTATTTTGGTACAGTTTGACGCTCACAATTTGGTAATAAATAGTACTTGAGGTAGCATCCGTATTAAAGCTATTGCCACTGACCCAACCATAATATGTAGTGTGGGTGTGGATATCTGTAATTGGCTTTGTTTTTAGAAGTTGTGTATTGTACTTGTTCATTATTTTGCTGTTCGTGTCCGTTGTAATGAAATAAATAAATGCATAAAATGGACATACTGTGTTTCATTCAAGCAGGCAAGCGGAGGAGAGTTGTGAGCGACCGCACAGCGTCGCCAGTTGGCGTCCTTAGCTTTGAAAACTCTCCCCCTATAACTTTGATGACCACTTCGGTGGCCGGGTTAGTTTATACTCTAGTTTATATTCTTCTCTTCCTGTCTGATGGTCTCAATGAAATTAGAGACTGATACATTGGAATAGCAAAGAGGCAAATAAGTGTTGACTGCGGTTACTAATGATACTATAAAAAGCAATATTCATATTGTCAACATTGGTATCAAACTGTTGGCTCTACCAAACACCCGATACTCAATACAAGCGAATGGATCTAATTGTCTACTACTACACTAGCACTAGCCTGTTCGCATACGTTTGGGTGTGTGCAATCCATCCATCCATCAGCCTAGTTCGTCCACTGCTGGACATAACTCTTTCCAGGACTTTGCCACTCCCGGCAGTCATCCTGGAAGAAATGCTAAACGCTGGGTAGGCGGGTTGGTGAGCGCGGTACCGGATCCCTCGCACCAGTAACGCCACTGCCCGTCACCAGTCTGTTTCATATAAGACCCGGCTATAAGGGATGAATATACCGCCATCCATCGGTCCCAGGCATGGTGGGCCTCCTGGTTTTTTGCCTGTGAGCTATCCTCTCACTCTCCCCCGAATTACTTCGAGGGGGTCTCCAAGTAAGATGGTGGTACCTCCACAGTCGAGCCCGGCATCAGCTCTACCACCTGTATGAGTGCAATAGTGTGAATTTATTAAATAAATTTGAAACACATTATACACCGTCAAAAAAATCAACATCTTTGAAATCGGTGCAGTATTAGTGGAAATATAGCGTTAAAACTAATCTACCACGCCTCCCCTCCACCACTTAAGCACCCTATGACGGAAAGTTTCGTGTTCTGGGGGGGCTACTCCGAAGTGACAAAATTCGATCTAATGTCGGTCGGTGGCATATCCGAGATGGCCGTATGTTCGGACGATAAACGATTAACCGAATCTTTTTGGGAGTGCCGGGCTAGGACATCTCTAGGAATCCGGTATCGTTGGAGTCGTAAGTATTTATCAGAGGTGCAAATGAAATTCAAGTTCTTGAGCACTTTTGTTTCAATCGTCACGGTCTATTAAGTGTCAATAAACGAGCAAAGTTTTACCAAGAACGGTTAAGGCGCTTCTTCCCAGCTTCATCTGAAAATAACTATACTATAGATAAAGTTATTTCTCTTAAACGGTATGTTTAAAAATTATAAAAAAATATAATTATATTGTTAGTCAAATTATGTAAGTATAAGAAACAACTTAATTTAAGGAAATTGTTCTCGCGTATAAGAAGCTGTTTTAAGACTAAAATTAAGTAAAATTGGTTATTTCTTTGAAACCAGAAATAATATTTGTTTGCTTCTTGTACAAGAAAAGAAAAATATTGCTTGGAAAAAATATTTTATCGAATTTTTATTCCATCAATCGCGTCTATGTGGAAATAATTATTATTTTCTCCTATTTTGCGCTATCCTGAGACCCAGTGACGTCGTAATGCAGTACGCGCTGATATGAATGGTATTTGAATACAGTTTCTGTTGATATTTGTATCGACAGAGGTCGATTCAAGGTCGGTGGCGGCTACCTGTCCCTTAAGTGGAAACGAAATTGCGCACTGTTCGTATCACCACGCGCATGGTTTATAGCAGAGGCGCATTTCATTTCTCGTTTTTTTTATAGAATTACCGTGGCAGAAATAAAAAAAATAAAAACATTGGGGAAAGGCATTACACGCCAAATCTTCAAACCCCTATTTTATACAAATATAACCAAATATTCGACTCCTCAGTGGAGTCATCATCAGGTATATTATATATATATTTATATTTATAAAAATATAATATACATTAAACAGGGTGCTTGGTAATTCGACCTATTCCTTGAAAGGGGTTATACTAGAGATCATTTCCAAGGAGTTATAGGACATCAACTAGGTGTCGAAAATGAATTGTCTCCGAGTTACGAAGGTTTTTATATTATCTCTCAGCACTTATTTATTATATTTCTGATCAATGATAGATCAATGATCATCATTTATAAAAAAATACGTGCCCTGAATTCCCATAATCTCAGAATTAAAAGGTCTTAAGTGGAAAGACAACCTTTTTTATTTTGTAATTTTGGAAATACCGACGTATTTTACTTGAAAAAAAAAATGTTATTTTCGACCCCTAGTTGATAGGCATTATTTGTTGGAAATGATCCCTAGTAAAACCCTTTTAAAGGAATAGGTCGAATTACCAAGCATCCTGTATATGAGTATTTCAATTTAAATGGAAAGTAATTTAGGAGGTGATTCAGTATCGTTAATACATCACATTCCACTGCAAAACACTTTTTTTTGCGCGAACTTTTTTTTCACTTCTCAGTACACATTGGTCCGATCAGCTGACTCAGTTAACGATACTGAATCACCTCCTAAATTACTTTCCATTTAAATTGAAAGACCTTATACACTAAAGCTTACTAGCTTTAAGGTTTAATTTAACTGTTTAACTAACAAGGTAGTCTCAGCTTTTAGAAGTAGAGTAGAAGAACTGAAGGAGATTGAAGAAGTTATAATGTTTGATTTGGAACAAATTTAATGGTATAACAAAATTTAATCAATCATTATTGTTATTTTTTCTTGACCTTTCTGGAAGTAGGAGCTCAAGTAACAATGGTTTTAATGGTGTTGTCTCCCAAGATACTTCTTAATAACTGCATATATGTAGAACAATACCTAATAATAGAGCCTAGCAAAGGAACTACGTAGACTTTTGTGACATTATTTGGAAAGTTAATCCGCAGCGCAGGCCGAAACATGCACTGGTTCCAGCTGGATTGTTGGATGAGGGATCTAGCAATTGAAACTGCCAGTAAAAGTAACTTAAATAGTCGTATTACAAATTTCCGCTTCAAGGATCCCGTATTCTACTAAATATTATGAAATAAACATTTCTGTGAAACAATCAGCGGACGAAAACAACTTTGCCGTTTCCATTAAAAGTTACGCAATATGTTACACGACAGTTAACTATGAAAAAGTAAAGAAAAACAACCTGAAAATTATTTCCGCAAGATAAACGAAATAAGCTTTAGTGTATTTGTACTCAGGGCAGGATTAAGCCATGAAGGCCCCTAGGCAATGTAAGTCTCGGCCCGCGGGGCCTCTCTCCCCTTTTCTAACTAACGTTATATGTGTCTCTCAATGTAAGTCTCGGCTCGCGGGGCCCATCTCCCCTTTTCTAACTAACGTTATCTTTGAAAGTTGTGTGTATCTCTCAATGCAAGTCTCGGCCCGCGGGGCGGATCTCCCCTTTTTTAACTAACGTTGTCTGTGTATCTCAATGTAAGTCTCGGCTCGCGGTGCCCCTCTCCTCTTTTCTAACTAACGTTGTGTGTTCTCTCAATGTAAGTCTCGGCCCGCGGGGCCCATCTACCTTTTTCTAACTAACGTTGTCTGTGTCTCTCAATGTAAGTCTCGGCCCGCAGGGACTCTCTCCCCTTTTCTAACTAACGTTGTATGTGTCTCTCAATGTAAGTCTCGGCCCGCGGGGCCCATCTCCCCTTTTCTAACTAACGTTGTCTATGTCTCTCAATGTAAGTCTCGGCCCGCGGGGCCCATCTCCCCTTTTCTAACTAACGTTGTATGTGTCTCTCAATTTAAGTCTCGGCCCGAAGGGCCTCTCTCCCCTTTTCAAACTAACGTTGTCTGTGTCTCTCAATGTCACTGACTTTTATATTGTTTTAAAAAAACACTTGTACTTATCCACATATTACGTACAACTTTATTATGCCCGACCGGTTTCGCTGTAAAGCATTTTCTAGGGCTTTTTACACATCCTAACTAACAAATAAATCTTATAAACTACAATCATGTCTAAAATGACGTGCAATAAATGAAACAACAAACGGACAGAAGGGGAATTTCAAATCAAAAATGGTCGGTAAACGATGGAACTAAGTTGAGTCAAACGTTGTGATGGAATTCTATACAATATATTACGGATTATGTCTCATTGGTCAACGTTGTGTAAACAGTTGGATTAGTAAGAGTTTAAGTGATGGGGATGTCATATTAAAATATTTTTACCCATAATGGTGGAAATTTGGAAACAATAAAAATAAAAAATATTACAACTTAAAATGTATGTCATAAGAATTGTATAGAAACAAGATATTAAATATGATTGGGTGACTTTTATACTGACTTTTACATCAGATAAATAATGTAAAATTAGCAAAAGATATAGGTACCCTGTGATAGATATAGGTACATTCACCTGTGGGTCTTAGGATCGAAGAGTTTGCGCTGGGTCTAGGTAACTTTATAATTTGCTTACTTTGTCTCATTTTTCTGACGGGCTATGTTATGTAATTTCTAATATACCCAGCAATATCATCACACCATCTTCAGCTAAGTTAACCCATTTTAAGGTGCCTCTTCCCAGCGTCATCCGAAAATGACTCTATTGACAAAGTTATTTTTTTATTAAGTTATTTGAAAAATATAAATATATATATTGTTAGTAAAACTATAATAAACAACTTCATTAATCTCGCTTATAAGCAACAGCATGAAAATATTGTTCAAAGTCAAGCTGTTTATAGATTAAAATTAAGTAAAATTGGTTCTCTCTTTGTAACCACTAATGGTATGTATGGTTCTTGTACTAGAATACAAAAAAAAATATTACTTGGAAAAATTATTTCTGGAATCTTTTTCCATCCATCGCGTCCATGTGAAAAGTATTATTTTCTCCTATTTTGCGCTATTCGGACACCCAGCGACGCGTCGTGCTTGCTGATTGAACTTATTTCAATAATTTCTGTCGAGATTATGTTTATTTTGCGAAATCCATCGCTATGAATACTCTAAATATTATTAGAGTGCATTACAAGACAAGAGGTCGCAGGTTCGAATCCTGGCCCGGGGAATTTTTTCAAATTCTGGTCTTTGAATTTGTTTCTGATTGATATTTTCTAGTTTGTAATGCACTCTTATAAAATTTCTGTCGATATTTGTACAGACACAACTCGACTTAAGATCGTTGGTGACTACATTTCGAATTATTTTATTCAATACTAAAAATCTGAAAATGAAACCTCAAAATTGTACATACAATTTCAAAAAACCTATGTATGGCATATCAAATATATAGTTTTTCAAGCAGATTACATCTATAGATACGCAAACGCAACCCGCACATATTATAGGTACGTGTAACCATAGACATAGGATTCGCTGCGTGTAACACTCGACAGACTATTTTATTAACCGACTTCAAAAAGGAGGCGGTTCTCAATTCGACTGTATGTTTTTTTTTTTTTTTTTTTTTTTTTTTGGCGTTGTTACTCCATAACTCTGTCATTTCCCAACCGATTTGAACAATTCTTTTTTTGTTTGAAAGAGTATACTTCCAGGTAGGTCCCATTTTGGGTTTGGTCATGATCTGATGAAGGTCTTCAGAGATAGGCAGTGGAACTCCTCAGAAAATGACAGCATATCTCTCAAAATTGAGGCAATCGCTATGTACTTGGGTGCTGATTACAAGGTATTACTTGAAAATCGACATTCTTCCACCTGACCTTCGATCATGGCTTCATCAACATATTCACCATAGAACTCTTCAACGGATCAGAGCACATAACTCGAGATTGCGGCAATCACTGCGTTAGGGTGCTGATTCAAGTGTATTACTTGGAGATTATCAGAATACCCACCTGACCTTCGATCCTGGCTTCATCACCATAGAACTCCTCAACGGATGACAGCACATAACTTTAGATTGCGGCAACCAGTTTGTGTTAGGGTGCTCATTGCAGGGCATTGCTGAAAATTGCCAGTGTACCCACCTGAATCTCGATCTTGGCTTCATCACCGTAGAACTCTTCAACGGATGACAGCACATAACTCGAGATTGCGGTAATCATGTTGTGTTAGGGTGCTGATAGCAGGAAGCTACTCAAACATGGCTACTTATACTCACTTGAACTTCGTTTCATATTAACACCACGTTTGCAAGAACTACCTATACCTCACAATTTAACCCAGCAACACTAAAAAATGTGAAATAAAATAAACTTTTAACAAAAAAAATAGCAACCGACTTCAATAGTAACAGCAGTCATTCACTAAAAAGCTAATAATAATTCTATAAAGACCGATGGTACCGAAGCAACACATTTGCCGACTTCTTTCTTCCTGAAACATTATGTTATCTAGAAGTCGGCGTATTTCCTACGATATAGCAACATAGAAACCAATATAAGAACGCCGACTTCTAGATAACATAACGTTTCAGGAAGAAAGAAGTCGGCAAAAGTGTTGCTTCGGTACCATCGGTCTTTATAGAATTATTATTAGCTTTTTAGTGAATGACTGCTGTTACTATTGAAGTCGGTTGCTATTTTTTTTGTTAAAAGTTTATTTTAATGTTCAAAAGCATGACATGATCATGTTAGCATGTCATAACTATTCGTGGGGACTATTCTGAGAGCGCGCAGTCGTTTGGCGAAGATTCCGCCATTGACGACTGATTACTTAATTGCTTCGTTTAATCAATTGAGCAAACGCGACGTTTGAGCGCAAAGCCCGACTTAGCGCCGCTGAGTACCGGCTCCAGTGAGGCGAAGCTATGATCTAACGAACGGAAGCTACAGCAATGTGGACAAACCCCTCTTAATTTCGACGATTGTCGAAAACCTGAAAATGTTTTGGTACATGGAAGAGTGCCTACAAAAATATTGCCATAATTCTAAATTATATTATTAAAAGAGTAAAATGGTGAAGTGATAAAGATAACAACCACACAGATTCACAAATGATCAGCAGTTCCCTATGGCAATTACAAAAACAAAAATTAACGAGAGGAAAAACCTAGGTAATAAATAGCTAACATTTTACAAAAAGAAACAAAACAACAATGATACAAAATACAAGTATTAGTGTGTAAATAAAGTAGTGTTAATTTTACTCTGGATTTGCTTGAATTTGTATGATAATTTTTTTGTACGTGTACGAAATATTTTTTATCTCCACTAGTGAGTTTTGATTTTCGAGTCTTTTGACTATGGCTTTGTTTTAATATGGACTGGCTCCTTATTCCACTTTATTTTTAATGAGTTGTTTAATAATGTTGATTTTTGAACATACCATAAATGGTTAACCCTTTAAGTAGGAAACTCTTATGAAATGTTCACAAAAGTATTGCATGTATATCTTCAAGGTTGGATTGGAAGTCTGACTTTACTATAAGAACAGTTAAGACTCAGTTATTGGTAAGCGGCCCAGGAGGGTCAATAAATCCTTCGGTTAGAGGCCGATTTAATTAAGATCAACTGATAGTTTTCGTCCCATTGAAATTTAATAGCAATTGCGTACAGGAACCCGAACTTTATAGTCTAGCATCGTGTTTGGTCAACAAAATAGCAGATGGTCAATTGGTCAGCCTCACATGCTTATTTGGGGTAATCGTAGACTAGATAAATAGGAATTTGATTGGTTTGAACATTTATTGTTCTTTTTCATTTTTCATGAACCAAGTAAATATGTTTGTGATGTACGGATATATACAAATACAAAAAACAAAATAAATAATTTATTTACAACTTACCTACAATTCAATTTCGTAAACAGTGATTGGAGTCTCCTTTTAAGTAAAATATACCTGTAATAGGACACTCCGCTTATACAGAATGTAATCGTTAAGTGTGACCAGGCGATTATTCCGTAACTATTACAGATATCAAAAAAATTTAAACTGTAATCGAAAGTACGTTACCTAATCAGTAAAATGACAACAATAACTTTTTGAAAATCAAACGAGAAGTATCCAAAATTTATTTAGTATATGATTAGTAGAATATTGGAATATGCCATTTTTTATTTCATAAATGAAACAACCACGATTTTTAAAAATTGGCGGGAATGACAACCCGCGATAAAGTTTTATATCAATGAAGTTTTGTATAAAATTGCTTATACGTACAAAACAATACCTGCCCGACCAAAGAGGTTAAGAGTTAGGAGGAGATTATGAGGTTAGGTTGTAACGAGGTTCGGCCATTTATTATCTATGGTGAGACATAATGCATTTTGGTGGATGTTTACTATTCTGATATCATGGACCTATAATACATCCATGTCTGATATGTTTACGGAGAAGTTTTACTTTGTTTTTGGGGGGGGGGGGGATCTACTGTAAGCTTCTTATGAGTCTTTTCGCTTAAAACAAGATATTGGCGGAACTAATGTGCGGAGACACGTTTAAAGAAGCCAGATAAAAATAATACTATGTTTTTGTGAGTCAAAAGTTTTATTTTGCTGGCTTAAATAAAAATAAATGGCTGACAGCAATAAGTGGTAAGGATGATAATATGACCCACCTAATATTCTGGAAACGGCGACGAAAGGGACGAACCACTAGAAAAGTCAAAAACAGCTTGGTATTATCAATAATTTTGGACTTGAAATAGGTAGGTAACAACCATTTGCATGAGTATGTGTGTGGATTAGAAACGACATCTTTCAAAAGATATTCTAACTCACTTATTTGTGTGGTCAAAAAACATGGTTTTTACACCCTTATGTACTTTAGCCTTCCCTTAGTTGATACAAAATATTTGTCAATAAAGGTTAACAAAATATGATAATGTGTGACATCATTTTGCTGATACTCGTATTACTCAGAGCTGTGTAAAATTGTTTTGTTTAATCCTTATTATAAAATTGCTGTTTAAACTTCCTCCCGCTACGTGGCTGTGGTTGGTACGTTGAGGAGGATTGTGAAACTTTTAGGATATTGTTTGAAATTTTGGCAGTGAATATCCCACCTAAAACATGAATGTGAAAAAGTTGTACAATTTGAAAATATTTACGTACAACATGGGCCAGTCTAGTAAGGGTCATTAAACATTGTCCCTAATCGCTAAAAGATGGTAGTACCTCCACTTATTAACTATTATTATTTAGATCTTGGTTCAGAGCTCCTCACATCCAGATTTACTTTTCTTACTGCGTTTCTTTACTGCAATGATACAATGTTAATTTATATCTCCTTGCGATGGATAAATTGGCAAGTGTTCAAACATAGAAATTTATTTCTATCATAATTATTATTTAGTCCCAGCGTGATGTTATCTTCTTCCATGCTTAAGTTAAATATTCTAATATAAAATTTTTAAAGAAATTTCCTCGCGGCTGGTTGACGTTTCGGGGGACCCAAGAGCTGGCGCATACTTTGGACAACGCCTTAGTTTGGCAATCCAAAGAGGAAATGCTGCCAGCATTCTGGGAACCCTGCCACAGGACGGCAGCCATCTGGCAAATATTTTCTACTTAGTTTAATTATCATTTTAGTTTTATAGGTAAATTTGTAAGGTTTAATTTTAGTTTTATTTCATTTTATTTAAGTTTTTATGTTTCTGTTACTTAAAAAAGTTAATTAAAAAATATTACGCGACGATGTAGAAGACAAAGGTCCCTTCTAACAAATCAAAGCCTTATAAATATAATTGAATAAAAAAGCGATATAATATTTGAGAATTTCCTTAAAAAACCGGTTTTGGACTTAATATTCATGACATGAATGGAATAGCGTGATAAAACTATGAAACTAGAGCCAATTTAAAGTTTGTAACTACACCTTTATCATGCAAACTAAGCGAAGCAGCGTTTGTGTGACGCTGTCATCAGTTATTTTATTATAACTTTGACCTCTGATAAGATTAAATTACCTACATTCTGTAACAGCGATGGTAAACTTTATTACTTAGTGTGAAAAGCTGTACACTAGTTTTAAGGCGTATGACCACGCTAAATAAGCAACTCGATGTGTGTCGGTACAAAATATCAACGGAAACGACATTGAAATAATGTTCATTTCAGCGTGCCTTGAAAAGTGGCTGCTACGACAACCACTGCGTCTCCGGCTAGCGCAAAATAGGAGAAAATAATACTTTTCACATGGACGCCATGAACGGAAAAAAAAATTTGAACTTAAATTTTAAGATCTAAAAATTTCCTATAATTTGGTGAAATAATAATTAAAATCGCTTTAGGCGTATGGAAGGAGTAAGAGAATTCTTGTGTTAATGTGACTTTCGATTTTTTTTGTCAAAAAACTAACAACAGAAAAACAGTTTATGAAACTTAAAATTTATTTTTGACTCTATAATGCCATCATATATTTTATGAAAGTTTTTGGACCACCCGTGTGAGAGGAGTAGGCCTTCAAAGACAGGTCCAAATTGCAGTTGGCGTAATCATTCGCCTAAATCTTGATAACAATAATTTAAAGGAAGCGTAAACTTGTTTAAAAGTTGAAGCTGCCATTTTTGTACCCAGGCTTATATTTATGTGAGTTGCAGCGATTAGCGTCGCACTGGATGCACCAGTGAGTACATATAAAATTCTGTAGAAGGAGTAACAAATGCCTAGATGCACGGTGAAATGGTTCACAAGCTACTCCACCAAACATTCCATGAGTGGTGGAATCAGTTTAAATGTTTTTTTATTAAAATGAAAAAGCCAGTTAGGATAACCAATAACGATTGTTGGTTCAGGCTTGCTACCGCATGGCACCATAGACACACCCTCGCTCGACACTCAATACAACCGCGCCGATTTAATTACCTACTACTCTCGCGCGCGTACCATACACCGCTTGACCATACACGCTTCTGCACACACACACACACACACACCCTCACACACACACAAACACGCAGAGAACAAGCGGTACTTGAAGACTGCAAACACCAGATTTGCGGGCGACGATAAACTGGCAGGGGGAGATGAGTGTTGCTTCTTTACGGAGTAGTTTATATTCTTGGACATGGATATCTTGCTTTAGATTACAAAAACTATCTAGTTTATTTTGGGCAGTAATGATTTGAATTCCCATAGCTTAATTTCAAAAAGATATATATATATATATATATATATATTCAGAGAATAATCTCCATTTAAGGACATAGTTTTCATTATTTCGGTTTATAAATTAACCATTATTTTTTATGATGTTTTAAAGAATTGTCTGTTATGGACGTAACTTGAAAATTTTAGACATTATACTAATTGTGATGTGTGATTGCTTATAAAAAAGTGGTCTGTCTCTGTCAAGTGTTCCGTGTCTCTGTCTGTCTACTCATCTGTCATCCATCTATCAAATCAGTCGGCAGCAAATTTTTATAAATTTATCTTGATAGCAAAACATTTATCAAGTGACGTCACACGAAGGCAAATGAAAGTTGCAGCTTTTTCCTAAAAATATTCATGATCATGAGGTTTTTTAGACCAAAAGTTTGAAAATACGGCGTATTAAACCTAAATCTCGAAATGGTTTTCGAATTGACACACCTTAACATAATTTAATCTAAGCGAATTATTTTTTATGCATTGAAATTCGCCCAAACGGAACCTCTCCTGTCCCATCAGAAAGGTTTTGCTACCCTAGAGGCAGTTACTCTAGACTCTAGAGTCTCTAGACTAGAGTATAGGGCAGCAAAATAGTGACTACTGCAAAATTAACCCTAGACTGACGAGCCGATACGTTGTCCTTCTTTCGATCTTACTCATGGCTATGAAAACTGGCCCTCTACCTCCTCTCGAAGATTTTCAGTTGCGATAATGGAGTTGGCAAGCTCTCGGAGATCCTTTAGAGAAGTTCTGGTAGAATCAGTATGTAGCACGATCGACTCCTCCACCCCTTTTTTCCACGCCGTGCCCCCCTGACAATGTTCAGATCTGGCTGTTTCTCACGTTAAAAAAAGGAATCCTTAAAATGTTATTACTATAAACTAGAGGTTCTTCATTAGTACTGCAAATTTATGCTGTGCTCCAGCTTCGATCAATGGCGGTAGTTGGGAGTCTGGTATTTTATTTTTGTTTACTATTATTAAGGGTTGTTCTTGTTAAAATCTCCTGGGGATCTAAAAAAGCCGACTTGTGTGAATCATAAAATGAATTGAAAGTAGGATAAGGTCAGAGTTTTTTCACGCGTGCAAAAGAGACGGCATTAGAACAGAATCATAATATGATTCATCTAAAGCAAACTTTTTAGACGACCTGGGGACCTAAAAAGGCCGACTTGGGTGAACCATAAAATGATTTGAAAGTAGGATAGAGTCAGAGATTTTTCACGCGTGCAAAAGAGACGGCATTAGAACAGAATCATAATGTGATTCATGCAAAATGGCCTTTTTAGAGGACCTGTACACAACACTGGGGCTTACAGCAATTCATATAATGTTACAGTAATTGGACTGTAGAACTCATTACCGCACAGTATTCGCAACAGTCCTACCAAGAGGCTTTTCAAGAAAAAGCTAAAAGAGCACTACCTCTCACTCTCATAGTAAATAGGTAAGTTTATTTATACTTTATATGTATTATACGTAAGTAAGTGTAAGTAAGTATACCTATTATAATTATGTATGTTTATTTTGTTAAGGTATCGTAATATATATATTATAAATATATTATTTAGGATGAATCTTTTGTAGTACATGTATGTATGATTACTTATTTTAATAAAATTTCCCTTTCCCGCTTAGGTTTGCTGGAAGAAATCTCTTTTTATTAAATGTTTAAACTGCTTTTCTGTGTACATTAAAGAATAAAGAAGGGTTAGGGTATATAGAAAGGCATTCAAGATATTTTTTCACTTTTGTATCTACGTTTAGCAGGTTAAACTTCGGACATACTCTGGTGTTATTTGAATGTTTCACGGCCAAAGCAAGAAGGCTATGATCTTACAAAACCGAGCTTTGCATGGACCAAGTAACTGTATACCTGTTTTGAACCAAAAAATTAGTTTTGAAGTCATTTTGCTAAAAAGCAAAATCTTACCATTTTTATTTACGGAAGTACTAAATTCACAAAATTTCGAAGATCAGTATAGATTGTAAGGGTTCCTTCATAAAATGAATTTGTCTGTTCATTTGTGTTGGTCTGTCTGTCTCAACTCAAGAAGGGCGCTCCCGACTAAGTTGTAATTTTATGTCAAGATGGGTACTTTATATAGCACGCTAGAAAAAATTGGAATCGAGAATGTCACATTTTGCTTCTTTTTTTTTGGAGTTTTTAGTAGTGTCTAATGAAGTTGACGGAACCCGTACGTTGTGTACGTCGTACATACACATAACAGACTTTTCAATTTTTTATTTGATTAAATTCTTCCTTAAAATTAGTCTGTTATTGAAATTTATGGTGACAATATTCAGTCTTCATTGCTTTGGAGCGTTATTTCTGATCCTTTTATCACAGGGTATTCAAAAATATAGCGGACCCATTGAATCAATGAAATAAAGGTGTAAATGTTAATACGTTCTTATAATGCCCAGTTTAAACTATAACGATCATCTTAATATAAAGTGTCTCGGACTAACTATAACTAAGCCGTAAAACAATTTTCAATGCAAGTGCTCGTAAAGGCCCACTTTTTATGCATCAAAACCAAACAGAAAGTCGATTATTTTGCCCTAGGGCTTTTTTTTTTGTTTAATTTATTTACGAGAAAATGGCTGACCTGCAACCTTTTCTGTGTACCATAAATTTTATACTTTTCAGTATCTGTCATTCAATTCTCTAACTAATTTAAATAATTTAGATAAACTTAAAATTAAACAAAATTGTAAAATTATTATTATTTGTAATGTAAATTGATATGTACTTTGTTAACATTTAGTTTATAAGGCGAGATAAATTAATCATTTGCATGCTGTGATTTCTTTAACAAGTTAGAAGTTAAGCATTTAATTAAGTTTGAATTGTTTTTGTATTTAAGGCTTACTAACTACTAGAAATTCTAATAAAGAAAATCTATATCTAAATTACTTTCCAAAAGCAAAAGATTAGTTTGTATTGTATGAAGATTGCTTTTAGATTACTGTTTGATGTTAAAGTAGATTCCACCAAATCAGTAATACTTACATAAATACTGCATAATGTGACAAATCGTGAATAAATCCAATTAAACTCTTTTAGTAGCAATATCGAGTTCACTGTGGTGTAGTACTCTATGAAACAGCCCTTTGGCTGCTGCCGAGCCACATGTTGTCAGCTCGTTAAGGGGACACCCCATCAAAAATTAATTGCTTCAACAAACACGGGGCCAGAAACCGTGGAAATTGACCGAACTCCTCTTAAATAAATATTTGAATGACGACTTGAGTACTTTAACATACTGTACTTTACGAGTTTCTAAATGTGATGTTCTTTTTAGGGATCCATAGCTAAAAGATAACAATTGGAATTATTATGGTGAAACTCTTCTGCTTGACTGTGATGTATGAGCTGTAATAAATGAAATGAAATATATTTATGTTGTAATGTAGGTACATCACATACACTTAAGTATTACAGATTGGTTTTTAATATAAAATAAAAAACAATATAATTAAATAATCTATATGTAATAGTTTTATATGAAAATAATAATATGGGGAAATACAATAAAAATAATAAAGGTTAGGTTTACTTAAATGTAATAAAATAAAATAAAATAATTCACTCGAATATATTATATAAAATGTTAAGGGTCAAATAACAAGGGCCGCAGTATTTTAACATGCAAAAACGATATTTATTGGCAAATGTAGGCACACACAAGGAAACATAAAGAAAATTCTAAAATATTACAAATTGCGTGCGGTGCCTGTCGCGGATGACCAAAGACAAGACATGTCACAAGAAAACCTATATCATAGACAATATATGTTTTTCAACTTAATTATCTGTACAAAATAATAACAACAAAATGATTGTCTGTTTGTGTAAAATCAACGAGCGCGTCGTTAACATAAAATATAGGTAAACATAAGAGATTACATATAATAAATATATGCCTAACTTTGCCCACTCGATTAGTCTTGCTAAGAAGAAGGGCAAGAAACTTAGCAATACCATATTTTTTTTCATCATATTTCGACTGGCATACTCTTAAAGATTATTGGGAAAGAAAACATGTATTTTTTTGGGGTTAACAAAGTGTCTGTATCTCTTTTAGGCCCATTACATTACAAAAGTATTTAAATTATGTAATCCCAAATAAACTGTGTCATAACATACATGACTCCAAATAATAAAATTTTCAGTCCCTAATAAACTAACCAAGCAAAATTCAAAATTCAAAATTCAAAAAGTTTATTTTGCAAAGTAGGTATATATAATACACGTTTCACAAGTCAAATTTTAATCTTATAAAAATATATGTAATAAAATAATAAATGTACATGAACTACTTAGATTAAATGTTTTTTTAATTTATGTAGCAATATATATATAAGCAAACATAACTTATTGTGAAGGGTTACAAAGATTAGAGGTCAGAGCTATCTGTGTGAAAAACGTGTATTTTGTATGAGAAAAACAAACAAAGACTGAATGTGTCTCCCCTCGATTATCACTGTGTTATTGAACACAATATGAAGCTTGTTATTTTTGTTATCAACTCCCATACTGCAATAAGCAGTGGCGTGCATAGAACTTTTTTCCGGGAAAGCAATCAGAAGGTCAAGATTGACAATAAAAAAAATATGAAAAAAATTAAATAACTGTAAAAAAAAAAGTTTGTATGACACCAGGGTAGGCACTGCCTACCCTAGAGTGAACATTTTCATAAAAACTTTTTTTTTTTCAAAGTGTTATTTAATTTTTTTCATATTTTTTTTTATTGTCGAACTTGACGTTCTGATTGCTTTTCCAGAAAAAAATTCTATGCACGCCACTGGCAATAAGGCAATTATAACATCAAAAGCAATTTTATAAGTACCTAGATTGTTTATCTAATGTTATAATATTACATTACAACACCACGATTCTGCGCTGCGATTGGCCCGAATTTATTATAAAACCGCTAGAGACCCAATCAACAACAGATACGAGACATAAAGTCCCGACTTTCTTAAGCCACGCCTCCTTTATCCTGATTGGCCTACATGCCGCATTACCGAAACGATACACCTGAGGTTGATGAACAAATGTTTATTTTTCGTGAAATTGTAAGTTGAAAATGTTATAAATAAAGAAGATATTTTTGGTGGTTATAGACATACTATTGTATGCAACTAAACATAATTAGACATTGGAACACTCGGGCAAAGTTATTATGAAACTCGCTTCGTTTGTTTCGTAATCAGCACCAGTTGAAGTGAAAGGATCTGTCAGCTAGTTGGATCTTGGTCTAACTGTCCAGGGTGCGCCAGGTGTATCTAGAGTAATCAATCTTTGTTCTCAATTTACCCTGCTCGGGAAGGAAAGCTGCATTCATGCAACGCATTTAATTAAGACGAAAAAAACATGTAATTTTAAGTACAATTTTTTATTTACTAATCAAAGCAGCTAGATACTCATACGCAGGATAAGAAATTCATTTTGCAAATACAAGCTTTTTATGAACTTGTTTTTGATCCTAGACAGAAATATTCTGTTTGAATTATTTAACAAGTGCTGATAAGAACAATAAATGCAAGTTAAATTATAAAAGTAATAACACGATGTATGAAAGTTATTCGTCTGACTTTTATGAGGTATCGTCAGGCGTTCCCCAGAATGCAGAATCTGTGGCTTGGAGTCCTTTCTACGAGGTATCGTCAGGCGTTCCCCAGAATGCAGAATCTGTGGCTTGGAGTCCTTTCTACGAGGTATCGTCAGGCGTTCCCCAGAATGCAGAATCTGTGGCTTGGAGTCCTTTCTACGAGGTATCGTCAGGCGTTCCCCGGAATGTAGAATCTGTGGCTTGTAGTCCTATAGAATCGAACGTTTGCAACGCAGTTTTAGCAGATATCTAGCGTATCTGATAAGTCTTGCCCTTTTCGTGCTGATTATCCTCAAAGACTCTAGACCAGCTAGACTGGCTTCCCTTAAACATTGGCGATGCTTAAATGATCTAATAACCCTTCACAAGATTGTCAATGGAACTTTGTAGTTGCCTGGTGTTCTTTTAGAATTAAACTTTGCTGTACCATGCAGCTGATATAAGACCTAGTAAAAGGCGAAAAGTTTTTGAACCTCTCACACAATTACCAAACGCAGGTCAGTATAGAATGTCAGTTTCCTATAATAACCTTTATGATAAAAACAGTGATATTGATATGTTTTGCAATTCCTTGGCGATATTTAAATATAACATAAACAAAACTAATTCATGGCTGACTTTCAAGACCGCTGATCAGAATGGTTAATTTTTCTGAGATATAAGATTTAAAAGTATAATTTATATTAATTTAAATTTTTCATTTCCTGTGTTCTAGAAAAAAGTCCACAAATCCCCGACGCAGGGGATCTTTGCAGGGGATTTGTGGAATAAGCCCATTTTTAGACACATAGTTAAGCTTCAAGCTTAATTTGTTTCCTTTCTAATCTGTAATTATTAATAAGATTATTATTTTTTTGATGTGCATGCTTTAGTGCAGTTAGTACTCTTATAATTTTGCATGTTTATATTTTTGTTTATATCTGTAACGGATTAATTTGTGAGGGCTGTATGCTCCTGTAATTTGTATTACTCTGCGGGACAAATATACAAATAGAACTACAGTTGCCACAAAATAAGAGGCCCGTTTTGACAGATAAGAACGACCATAGAATATAACTTTACATGTAATAAATGAAACGGTTAACAAATAATTATTAACTTATTGGGTTTAAAGAAAATAAATAAACGTTTTTTAATTATCACGGAACATATTTCAAGTAGTATTTTCACGTATATTCCAAAATAAAATGCAATTTTGAAATACTACACAATGTCTCAAAAACAGTTACATTCTCAGTCAATTTTTTCTTAATAATAGTGTTGTAACCAGATAATCGCCTAATTTCACGGACTCAATTCGATTCCACGTGAAAATAATTAACTTGTTTTAATATTGATAAAATAATTGTAATGATCTGTAATTAGCTTTTGTGAGACCAGTACACAAAAAGCAAAGCTTAAATTTCCTTTTTTTTTGCAAATATAAACTTTTTAGATTTGAACATTTGCATGTATTTGTAACGGTGTCACGTATAGCGAAAAATATAATATAATAATTGTGCTAAATAATGTTACATACCACTTAGCTTTTAAACTTATAGTTTACAAAAACAAAAAAATATATAATATATAAAAAACATGCATTTATTGCTTAAAGTCCCATTTTTTTAATTAATGAATTGGTTTACAGGCAGTTTTCCATAAATCATCCTATCAATAGACAGATTGGCTGGTAAGAAATATGGCAGTATATTTTTTTATAAGGCATAGAGCAATCTTTTCATCTTGAAGCCTACATATTTTTCTTACTGGCCAGTATTTTATATCTATCAACGCTCAGACCTCTATCTAATTTGAGGTCAGTGAAGTACAACATTACAAAATATTACTGGCACGTAAGAATTTCCATTTCAGATTCTTTTCGTATAGAAAAAAAAATTAAAAGCTGGTTTTAGCACCCGAAATATCTTTCTATCGCCATATTGGAAGTCTTTGTGCTCCCGTTTGTTTTTAGTGTTTTTTTCTTGTGACTTTAAGCTTTACTTTTGAACTGTTTATATTTTCTTTCACGTTGACTTTGGCAATTATGTTTATTCTGGAAATTATAACCAATAAACTTGAAAATATTTCAAACAATAACAAACTCATAATATTTTGAATCGATTTCTCGTGAGAATCGGTTGACATAGTTACCGATTTGCATGGTTCACATCCATAGATACGTTGCGATGACATATGTCAAAACGGACCTATTACATTGTGACTACTTTATGTAGATGTTAGTAATCAGAGTATGCAGTTGAGCTCCTTAATAAATAAATAAATAAATCCACTCGTATAATTTTCATTAATACATATTTTTATATATTTATTTTTATTGGTATATGTACCTACTGTGAGGAGGGCTTGCCTTCTCCTCAGGAGATCCTCCTACTTCTTTTTCTACCCTAATCAAAGAGTCCAAACTTTACAACAAGGTTTTATATGTTTATTGACACTTTTTTCATGAACATTCAACAGGATAAATTTTTTATTTATTTATTTATTTTCCACAATTACCTATCATTACAGGCTTAGCCTAATTCGATAAGTATGGTAACTATTTACAAGATTATGTTTATTTTTGCGAAATCCGTCGCTATGAATACTCTAAAACCCAAAGACAAGAATTTGAAAAAATTCCCCGGGCCAGGATTCGAACCTGCGACCTCTTTTTATCAAGACAAGCGCGCTACCAATTTCGCCACCGAGGTTCCTACCCAGACCGGTGAATTCTTCCATCATACTCGTACTTGTCCACTGTTATTTTTGCTTCTGCCTGATATACTAGCTTGTACTGCACATATAGAACGCAACAATATTGTAGCGACGACAGCGCCATCTGTTTCTTAACAACAAGAACAAGGCGTGAAATCACATAACGCCCTCGTGAACCTTCTATATGTGCAGCACAAGCTAGTATGTCAGGCAGATGCAAAAATAACTATTTACAAGCTACAAATCATACGAGTATACCAGTGGCGTGCACAGAACTTTGTTCCGTAAAAGCAATCAGAAGGTCAAGTTTGACAATAAAAAAAAATTTAAAAAATTTAATTAACACTTTGAAAAAATAAAGTTTGTATGAAAATATTCACTCTAGGGTAGGCAGTGCCTACCCTGGCGTCATACAAACTTTTTTTTTTCAAAGTGTTATTTAAATTTTTTCAATTTTTTTTTATTGTCAAACTTGACCTTCTGATTGCTTTTCCGGAAAAAAGTTCTGTGCACGCCACTGGAGTATACTTATTCACATCACAGATCCTGAAATGGTACTAGGACAAAATACGTGATGATTTAAGAACTAGATCAACTTGAGGATTAGCAGAAATATAACTTCAACTCAGGATCGCGACCAAGCAATAGTCCGATACAGGCCCTCGACACTCTTAATCTTGATTTAAATGGACGAGATGAAAAATTGCTACCAACGTAACAGATTTATGTAATGTGTTAAGGGTTTTTTACTCTGTATTTGGTTGCCATGTTGGCAGCAACAAAAGTAAAATGACGTTTATCAAACTCTAACAGTGAAAATATTTAAAATCTTTTCTGCAAGAATTATCACAAGTTGGATTGCTATGAGATCGACTAGGTATAAAAAATGTAAAGTCTGCAGCATAAAGAAAGGATATAGTGACAAAATATTCTTTAGGTTCCCTCTTCACCTGGAACAGTAAGTAAACAATCCTCTACAAATACATTTATAGCACACTGTGCGTAAAATGACCGCTTTACGCACGCTGCGCGTGCGTAAAATCGGCATTTTCCGCACTTGTGCTATAAAAAATTATACGAAACTCGTGCGAGAAACTTTTTCTCGACTCGGGTCATTGCAGCACTCGCCTTCGGCTCGTGCCGCAAACTCACACTCGTCAGAAAACGTTTCATCGCTCTCGTATCGTAATATACTATTGTATCTTTGTACACTTTTACCAAAAATATAAAAAAAAATACTTTTGAGATACTTAGAAGGTTGGGAACAAAAACCTTGCCCATTGAAATTTAGGATGCCGTTTCTCATACATCGTGGTGCAAATGTGCTTAACAAATCAAGTATCTACAAGGTTAAATTAAATTAATTGGCGAAATTTGAAAAATAAAGAAAGAAAGAAAGAAAGAAAATAAATTTATGGGCGCGTTTACAAAAAATGAACTTATAGCTAACACAGTAGAAAAAGGTTTACTTAAGTAGGGAGTAATATATAGATAAAAATAAAAAGGATGTAACTCAGCTATGTGCCATCCAAAACATGCTTTGGTTGGCGCTGGTTTTCAGCTACCTCCATTACAATTGCATGATAAGGTATTTACGAGTCGTTAACAATTTTATTAACTAAATTGAAAAATCAATAACAATTGGCAGAAATGTCTTATAATTAAATTAAAGAAAATAAAAACAAAAACCAAAAATGCGTAACAAGGCAAAAAGAATAAAAAATAGATAGATACTGTTTATAACTAAACTTAAATGTATGGGCTGAGCACTTTTGATACTTAATTTTATCTAGAATATGTCCATATCAACAACTTTTTCTATTAGTTTTGTGCAAAATTCTCAAGATTTGTTTTACCTTTCCATACTGGACCAGTCAGCTGATCGGGACAATTTGTATGGGAGGAAGTGAAAAAAGTTACGAATTTCGCTTAGCTCCATACACACAGTTGTTCATATAGACTAGTACTACCTATGTTTTGAGTTTCGCCATCTAATATTATTTAACCTTATACATAAAGGTTGAGAGAAATGAAGTTGTGGAAGCCGAAAACTGGCAATAATACCCGTACGTACATACGAACAACTTTCCGTGAAAAAAAAAATAGAGAAATCGAGAAAAAAGAATCTGTTGTTTCATACATTTTGGTCGGGTAGCTATGTAACTTTTCTATGGACCAGTTGATTTTTGCGATTCGAGGGTTGACCCCACACTCTTCACAGTAAAAGTTGTCGTATGGACGAGTACTATCGTCAGTTTCTGGTTTCCGCAACTTCATCTTGACACGCAGTATATTATTATGTGCATCGGCACGTATATGTTTATCTAAGTTTTAGCTGAGTCATACTTTATATTCTCTGGCTGAGTCGAGCGACGGTAATGTGAAACAAAATAAAAATAAGATATATTGAATTATTTATTTAATAACACACTCAGATAAAATTAATAGAACGATTAACAAAAGACAGAATCTATTACTATTGATTTATGGAAGAAATTGATAGGTATACTTCCACAATTTGTTGTCAATCAATTGATGTTGAAAAAATTCTGAAAAAAAAATGGGTTATCACATGAAAAAAAGAGATGAAAAAAAAATCACTAGAGTTTGGGTGCCGCAAAATGAAATTAAAATTAGTTTGAAATAAATAAGAGGAACCCTTATTTTATTTTAAAGTAAAGAAAAACTGCATTCAAAGAATCATTGAAAATTACCGGCCTGTGCTGGGAATATGAAAATGGAATAAGATATATTTATTTATGTAAAATGGGTGGGAATATTAAATATACTTATTACAGGTCAGTTTTAATATAAAATAATGAACAAAATAAATTTTAACTAAATATTTTATAAATAGAGGAAATACAGTTAAAAGATAAGTTTGGCTTAGGAATTTAGATTTAATAATATTATAAACTTAATGAAATAAAAATATAGGAATAATTAATAAATGTGAGGCAATAAATACAACAGATTTGATTTAAAATAAATAAATACAAATAGTCAAATAAATATACATATGCCTAACTCCGCTCATTCGACTAGTCTTGCTAATAAGAAGGGCATAAATCTTAGCAAGATCATGTTTTTTCTTTTTTTTAAATACATTTTTACTGTACAAAGGTAAGTAAGTAATTTTGGTATCCTGGTTGAAATCCTCCGGCCAAGCATGAACTAATGAGATTTTTGGAATTTAATGTGCATAGTATTTTTATTTTTACCACTTCCTCAACGGTGTAGAAAATATTCTGATGAAACATGATGATTGGAACGATTAAATTGTCGGTAACAATTTTGTCTTCAATGATTTATCTATCATAAGAAGACCTCAAAATTCATTGCTTTCCACCCTTTTTTTTTATTAGAACGATCTGTGGTTCTTTATCAGTTATTTATTTTAAAAACAGCAGCGCTCTATACCAGGCCTCGTAGCACAGTGTTTAATCGCGCGCGATGTAAGTTGAATCACAGGTGCGAGGAGCGCAACACAAAGTTTTTGCGATTAAACAGTACGTCACGCTCCTCGCACTTGTGATTCAACTATTGGGGGGTCGCGCGCGGTTAAACATTATGCTACGCCCTATACTATACAGGGCGTCCCACGGCTATGCCACATGGAGGGAAAGAATCTTAAATAATATGGATGGAACATTTTACTGAATGAAGACATTATTTTAATTTAAAAAACAATTTAAACTACATTAATAGATTTTTTTAAATAGTTACACGGTTGAACCATACCATGGTTGTTATATGAGAAAAATAATTACCCTGCAGCTTTATCACACCGATCGAAAGGCTTCATTATAAGGATTTTTTTTTGCTAAATAACATCAGAAATAAAAGGAAGACCATGAATTTTAACATTTTTAATACAAAATTAATACATTTTTCTCGTGTAGCGGGTTCGATTCCCGGTTCAACCATGTAACTATTTAAAAATCTATTAATACAGTTTAAATTGTTTTTTAATTAAAATAATGTCTTCTTTCAGTCAAATGTTCCATCTACAATATTGAAGGTACTTTCCCTCCATGTGGCATAGCCGTGGGACGCCCTGTATACTGCTGTTCTGGAATCGTTAATAAGATTTTTTTTTTCAAATATGTGGCCTTATTTCGTCAAAACATCAACAATATATTACGTTATTTACCATCAATAATTTTCATAAGTATACATACCTCTATTATGTAACACTGACATCGCTTATATTTATAAATGATTTTGTATTTTCAGTACTATTCACAGTCGTGTTGTTCGTTGTATTAGATATGTTAGTATTATTGTTTGTTACTGTAACAGAAAATAATTCATTATAAAATTATTATAAACAGACTGCAAGCTAATAAGACCTACAAAAACCGGCCAAGTGCGAGTCAGACTCGCGCACGAAGGGTTCCGTACCATTATCTATAGAAACGGCAAAAAACATGTCTGTTATAAATAAGTATTTAAGGGGGCTCCCTTTAAATACTTATTTTATTCTGTTTTTTAGTATTTCTTGTTATAGCGGCAACAGAAATACATCATCTGTGAAAATTTAAACTGTTTAACTATCACGGTTCATGAGATACAGCCTGATGACAGACGGACAGATGGAGAGACAGACTGACAGCGGAGTCTTAGTAATAGGGGCCCGTTGGTTACCCTTTGGGAACGGAACCCTAAAAACACCTGCAACTTACAAAAACAGCATAATACTTATAATTATGACACGTTTCACGTTGCGCTGATGGTTTATATATATCTACTTTATATATCATCCATCAGCCTAGTTCGTCCACTGCTGGACATAAGCCTTTCCAGGACTTTGCCACTCCTGGCGGTCATCCTGGAAGAATTGCCCATACTACACTACTTTGTATATGTTAGACTAATGTTGGTTTGATGATAAACTAAAAACAAAATTACGGCTAAAAATGTGAGAGCAAACCGAAAGATGAAATGGTAATATATTGTTTAAAAAAACACTTGTACTTATACATATACAACGTGTAACAGAAAAGTATAACCATATTTGAAGAGCTTATTCAGTCAATGGTATAGTACAACTTTTACTATGGAGCCAACCCTGAAATCTCAAAAAAAAATCTGTCCTTCCATACATTTCGGCCGAGCGGCATTGCATTTTTCTATGAAATTGTCGATTTTTTTTTTCGAGTTACAGGGTTTGTTCCATAGTAAAAGTTGTTCTATACCATTGACTGAATAAGCTCACAAATATGGTTACACCTTTCTGTTACACGTTGTATATGTGGATAAGTACAAGTGTTTTTGTAAACAATGTTTTATAAATTCCACCAAGTGCCAACAATCACTACTATGGTACAATAATAATTCAATAAAAAGTCGCAATAATTGTGACAACGAGCAAAGCGAAGCAGAGTGTGAAGAAGCGTGTTAGGTTTACATGTAAATATTTTCAGGAGCGAAGCGAGGCGGCCCCTTTTTAACAGAATTCATGATGTACACAAAATCCTTCTTGCTCTCTTTATCTTTTTTTATGAATTAGTATAATAATATTATTTCATCTTTCCGTTCGCTTTTACATTTAAAGCCGTTAGTTAGCGATTAATCTAAAAATCAGCCGGTTAATCTAAAAATTAGCCGGTTGATCTTAAGTTTATCATCAAATATAAGTACACTTTAGTCACAGTATAATCTATACTGTGCTATAGTGGGATTTTTAATTAGCTGGAGTAAATTGACAGTTCATAATAGTGAGAAATTGGCTTTTAACTCCTAAACTGCTTAAGCCATTTTATATTGCAACTATTGCAACATTCAAAAGCTCCAAAAAACTACGCACCTGTATTATTAACAGTAGGGCCGCAATTTGTGCACGGACCTAAAATTGCAAATGAAATTTAAAACGTGTAGGTATTAAAATCTTAAAAAAATATTTCAATATGATGCATAAATTTTTACATCATCATCATCATCATCATCATCATCATCATCATCATCATCACTATCATCATTGTACCGTTTTCATGCTTTTAGCACTATTTCAGTATCTTTTAGCACTATTTGCAGTATCTTTTAGCACTATTTGCAGTATCTTTTAGCACTATTTGCAGTATCTTTTAGCACTATTTGCAGTATCTTTTAGCACTATTTGCAGTATCTTTTAGCAGTATTTGCAGTATCTGTTTGCGTACCGCTAGGTCTACATCACTTACCTGCTGGTGCGCAGATGACGAAAGTAACCTAAAATAAAAATAAAAATATTTTTAAAGTATAATTTTGTTAAAATATACTTGGGAAAAAACACATAAAATTCAACAGCTTGAGATAAGTTTCGCGCCAATCGGTTAAGGGGAATTTTTGGGCGTCAAAAATTATTTCATATATTTTAGGGTTCCGTAGCCGAAGAGTGCCAAACGGGACCCTATTACTAAGCCGCCGCTGTCTGTCTGTCTGTCACAGGAATCTACCAATGGCGTGCACAAAACTTTTTGCTGGAAAAGCAAGCAATTGGTCAAGAATAACAATTGAAAAATATGAAAAAATTTCAATATCACTTAAAAAAAAAAGTTTGTACAGGAAATTTTCACTCTAGGGTAGACATTTGTGTCGATTCGGCTAACTTATTTGACAGAACTAAACTTAATTTGAGCCTTCTGTCTTGTTCTTTCCGTATCGAAAAGACAAAGACAGAACGCTTAAAATAAGGTAAGTCCTGTCAAATTAGTTAAATTGTGTTTAGCCGAATCGACACCAATGTCTACCCTGGCGTCATACGTTTTTTTTTTTTCAATGTGATATTTAAATTTTTATATTTTTTTTATTGTTGTTTTTGACCAATTGTTTGCTTTTTCAGAAAAAAGTTCTGTGCACGCCACTGGAGTCTACAGCTTCAGCCGTTATACGTGGCCAGTTGAATCTTTCACAGATTACGTGTTACTTTGGAATCTTTGGCAAAGGGGTTCCCCGAACAAAAATGGGGAATATTTATGTATATTCATAGATCATTTTAATTTATAGGTAGTCTTCTTTTTTAATTATTAAAGTTTTATTTTGTATCAATTCAAGTGTATGTATTGTTTTCTCCACTTAGGTAAATGGTTGGTAATAATATTCATACAACATTTTTCAACGAAAACCAATATTTTAGTGTTAATAAATACAAGTACGATAAAGTCCTAAGACAAATTTTCGAAACCGTGCCTCTTAAATAGTATTTTTTAGACTTGACAAATATATTTTGAAATAATTAAGATAATTTGATTATATCATTACAAGATATTTACTTACCAGAGAAATTAATATGGCTGCTGAGAGGAACTTCATTTTGCTGAGTACAAGTTAATACTGTAGATCGTGTGAAGTTGTCTTGCTTATAAAAATCTGTTTGTTGGTACTAGAGAAACATATTTGTTTAAATAGTAAACAAAGTTTTTCCAAGTGCTGACGAGGTCAATAAATAGAGGTTAAAAAATAAGTTAACTACGAGTAGATAAACTCAGTAGATGAAGCTACAGTAGCTCAGTCGGTATGACGCCGGGCTCTCAATCTTGAGACCCAGATTCGAATCTTACCAGTTGAGCACGCACCAATGAGATTTTCAGAATTTACTAGTATAGCTTAGGGAATATACCTATTGTAATAGGTTTATCAAATCAGAACACCTGTTTACACGAAAAAATGTAAATTGAGTAAGGTGGTCTTGATAAATTCTAATAAGTTTTGGTGATCATCACACCTTTTCCCAAAATTTAATATTCTTTCAATATTTGGTACATAACCCTATGAGGATAGTTGTAAATAAAATGTTGGGTATATAAGTAGGTAACTATTTTAGAGAACTAAAAGTATCAACATTACCAACTGTTCACAGTTTATAGTTATTATCACAGTCGTGATTTACCGGCACGTGCCTCTATTGTTCAATTGTTATCGAAAGTTAATCCGACAAAACGAATTAGTGCAAATTATATTTCCTGAACTATAGATTATAGTATTTGTATTCTTATCACTACTGACGTTGCACATGAAAGAAAACACTAAGGTTTTGGTTTTGTTTTTGAGCTATTTTATAACAAAATTTAGGACTTGCTACTGCAGTATAAAAAAATATTAAAATTTTAATTAAAATTAACAAAGTTTAATTAAAATTTAACTAACTAGTTAACATCTCTTGATTTTTGAAAATGGATATTGATAATAGAAGAAAAAAGAAATTCAGAAAGTAAGTCCTAGAAATGTTTATAGTGAAAAATAATTGCATTTGTAAACTTTTTGTACATATGAACTTATATTTTGAAAAAAGGGGAATTAATTCGTGCGATGTACTATTGTCAGGGTTCCGTACCACATCATGAAAAACGGAACTCTTATAAGTTTAGTTTCTTAACCGACTTCAAAAAAGAAGGCGGTTCTCAATTCGACTGTATTTTTTATTTTGTTTTTTTTTTTGGCGTTGCTACTCTGTAACTCCGTCATTTCTGAACCGATTTAAATAATTATTTTTTTGTTTGGAAGAGTTTAATTCCAGGTATTCCCCATTTTGGGTTTAGTCATGATCTGATGAAGGTCTTCAGAGATAGGCAGTGGAACTCCTCAGAAAATGACAGCATACCTCTCGAAATTGAGGTAATCGCTTTGTACCTGGGTGCTGATTACAAGGTATTACTTGAAAATCGACATTCTTCCACCTGACCTTCGACCCTGGCTTCATCACCATATTCACCATAGAACTCCTCAACGGATCAGAGCACATAACTCGAGATTGCGGCAATCACTGCGTTAGGGTGCTGATTCAAGGGTATTACTTGGAGATAATCAGAATACCCACCTGACCTTCGATCCTGGCTTCATCACCATAGAACTCCTCAACGGATGACAGCACATAACTTTGGATTGCGGCAATCAGTTTGTGTTAGGGTGTTCATTGCAGGGCATTGCTGAAAATTGCCAGTGTACCCACCTGACCTTCGATCTTGGCTTCATCACCGTAGAACTCTTCAACGGATGACAGCACATAATTCGAGATTGCGGTAATCATGTTGAGTTAGGGTGCTGATAGTAGGAAGCTACTCAAACATGGCTACTTATACTCACTTGAACTTCGTTTCATATTAACACCACGTTTGCAAGAACTACCTATACCTCACAATTTAACCCAGCAACACTAAAAAATGTGAAATAAAATGAACTTTTAACATCTAGAAGTCTACAACATCTAATATCTTTAACATCTAAAAACCAATATAAAAACGCCGACTTCTAGATAACATAACGTTTCAGGAAGAAAGAAGTCGGCAAAAGTGTTGCTTCGGTACAATCGGTATTTATAGAATTATTATTAACTTTTTAGTGAATAACTGCTGTTACTATTGAAGTCGGTTACTATTTTTTTTGTTAAAAGTTTATTTTATTTTACATCGGTTCGTGTGTCAGGGCTCTTGTTCTTTGGCATGAATTGAATATATATATGTCAAATACGAAAATAAAACCGTCGAAAATAAAACAATTCGGTATCCTCTTAGTATATACGGAACCTTAATTTTTATTGTTAATTTACTTTAGAGTATGTAATACAATATGACCAAATTTTAAACTTGTATGTATTAGCGTTTTTATGATTTTTAAAATTTTGAAGTGTAAAAGGGACTTTCTTAAATAATACAACCTTGAAATTTGTATCCTTACCCCTATTATAAATGCGAAAGTGTGTTTGTTGGTTTGTCCTTCTTTCACACAGCAACGGAGCAACATATCAACGTGATTTTTTGCATAGAGATAATTTATAAACTACATAATTTTATTAACTAACTAAATAGACATAAACTACTTTTTATCCCGGGAAAATACAAACAAAATCAGCGCGGGCGAAGCCGCGGGCAAAAGATAGTTAACAATAAGTAAACTAATAACCCCGTCGGTCAATCTTAAAATCTTTTAATAATTTGATCAAGAAATCGAGTTATTAAATATAACTCAGTTTTTCCGAGCGCGTGTTTCTTGGTGGTTGTTACAGCCATGGCTTAGAGCGCGCTATTTTAAACCAAAAGGTTCTGAGTCTGATTAATGCAAAAGGAGGTGCTCAATCTGATTATATATGCAGCCTTAACAGGGATACATTCCTAAGACCATTCAAAAGCGACAACGAGAAAAGAAATGGCGACAGACCGTTATCGGTATATGATTGGTTCTCTTGCGGTGTTATAATAAATTTGGCCAATCACAAATGTAAAACAATACAAAATACTTCAAGAATACTTTTAAAACCACTATTGATGTTTTAATTACCTTACTGTAGCATAGGAGTAGATAAAATATAAAATACTTCTGCTAAGTTAAAATCCGGACAAATGAAAAAGGCGGACAAAGTCCATATGGAAGGTCAAAAGTCCCTATTTCCAGTCCACTAGTGCAGTAAATAGCCATATTTATAACAAAATGGAAACAACCCACGCAGAACACTCATTTCAGCCACCACCATTTGTTTCCAAAGCCGATACCAATTAAACATGGCGGACAAATAAAACGCATTACGCGTCAGTGCCCATTCTACATCACTTTGATCGGTCCGAGTCCGGATGTCACGATCGTTCGATATCGGGATCCAGCCCTTTGGAAGCCATTCCTCGATCGTCTAAAACGATAAATAAGGGCTAATTTTAGAAGTATCGCTCCTTAACGACTTGGAATTCTGACTTTAAGACTAAACAAGTTACTGAGATGATGACGTTTTCCCTTTTTAGGGTTCCGTAGTCAACAAGAACCCTTATAGTTTTGCCATGCTGTGGTTAATTTGTTAGAATTTAAGTTAGTATTATAATATCTTGTTTTATATTTATTTTTACTGTATTTTTTTGGCAAAAAATTCCGTTCTTTCTTTCTTTCTTTCTATGTCCGTCTGTCTGTCCGCGGCTGAGCTCAGAGACTCTTAGTACTAGAAAGCTGTAATTTGGCATGGGTATCATATAAATCACGCCGACAAAGTGGTAAAACTAAATGTCAAAAAATTTTTGGATAAGTTGAAATGATTTTTTCTCATCTGTCACATAGTGTGGGGTGTCAAAAGATAAGTCTTTCAAAAATATTTTGGGAGTGTGAAAAATTGTGAAAATCATTTTTTGATTCAGGCACCCGTTCGCGAAATATTAAAGTGTTAATTTTTGTTAGAGTCAAGGGTCCCGCCAAACAGCTAAACAGTTGTTTTTAGATGTGTGGAAAAATTAACGAAGTTTAAAAAAAGCTAAGTTAGGCTTTACAAAGTAAGGAGCAATAGTAAACCAACTTGAAATGAACATGTTGTACAAATTCCATTGAAAATTACTTAGATGAAGTTGTTAGTTGTGTAAAACAGGTAGTATGAATGAACCTTCTAAGTACGCATTTTGTAACAGCCAACTACGGAGCCCTACACTGCGCGTGGCTTGACACGCACTTGGCCGGTTTTTTTTTATATCATTTAAAAGATTCTGAAAGGAAAATATAAGAAAATGCTACACTTACACAATTTTGGTTAAGAAAAACGATCCGTCTAAGTAAGAGAGTAAACAAAAGAGCGAAAGTAATAAATATACGTCATTGAATTGAAAAAGTCAATTTTTATTATTTAGTGGTATATAACCAAATACCTTCAGAAAATATATATTATTTTACGACTATCACGACCATGTGTGGTGTGGATTCCGGAGCCTATTGTGGAATTTTATTTGTCAAACTGGCTAATTTTCTTAGGCGATCCCTCAGTTTGACAATTGAAACCTAAGAGACGAAGTTACGCTAAGTCTATGGAATATTATTATAACATAAAATGATAATAGACTTTTCTTGTCTTTTCGATTAAAGAAATTATATATATATATATATATACGAAAACACAAACAATATAATTATAGAATTAAATGAGACTTGAGGATAATTCATGATTTATATAAAAACGGCTCACCTCAATACGTGTTATGATCGGGAAAGCCGACCAGTTTCAGCAGATTTAGACTGCCTTCATCTGGGCGAGTAAAGACGTTTACGCGACGACGTTACGCCTCACACTGGTAATTATATGTAGTAAAATATATTTCGACCACTAATTGTGGTCGGCATCAGTTACACAATTATATATAAAAGTTAAAAATTAATAATTATAAATTATAGATACTTTTGATACTGAATATTTTATTTTTATAATGATGACATTTTTATAATTGAAGAAGGTCTTCAATTTCCTATCAATCACTTTAGCTGTCATCATTATAAAAATAAAATATTCAGTATCATAAGTATCTATAATTTATGAATATTATTATAATATTTTAGGCCGAGTCTGTTAACATAATCTAGATATATGATTACTCGTACTAAAAACCGTGAAATTTGAGTAATATCTTAACAATTGTACCAGAAGTGTGGCCGAATGTGCTTTTATTATTTTAGATAAAATCAAAAAATGAATACGGGCCAAACATAGAACATATTATCTTGATTAATAATAACCAAAAATAGTGTTTGAAAAAGTCCACAGTCTTGCCAAAAGTGGTTTCTACTGAAACAAGTTTTCAATTTTGCGCCGGTGACGAAATCGGCACGATTGTATTGTCCTCGCTAGTTTCATGGAGCGTGCACCTTCATATTTGGCCACGCCCACAACTGAGTTAGTCGCGTCATGACGACCTTAAGCTGGCAAGTTAATACGATTTTCTTACACAATTGCACTCCTGATCGAAGCTACCGTGAAAGAAGGCACCAATATTGTGAGACGGGGTTTTCAGAAGTGAAACAATGTTAATGTACTCAAAGCAGTCACGAAAATAGAGATGCAGAAGGGGTCTTAAGAATATTAAAAGCAACTAACAGTATTATCGGGATCCATTCTAGTAATTTTCTGTATTAGGACACTTAGTCAAATTTCCGCGGTCCAAAAACAAACTATGGCAAAGTTTTGCGGGTGTTAAATTTACGAAATAAGTCTTTAGCATCAAGAAAACAGACATTAGCCAGGGCATAGTCGATGAGAGGTAGAAGTTTTAGTCAGAAACGAGGCATGACCTGCAGAAAAAGATGTAAATTGAAAAATTTGGCTAGACATGTAAAATACAAATACAAATACAAAATAGTTTATTTAGAAAACAAGTTGTAGGTACACAGTATGTAGGCCTTATCCATTTAGGTTTATAGAAAAACCTGTATTAGGATGAGACCGCTCTTCCTTATGTTTAACAATAACTTGTTCATTACGACTTATATTATGTAAAAGTTACCTAAATTAACTAAGTTAAAAAGCACTATTTAAAAATTAAGATAAGCTAACTTATGAAAAAAAGAGGATGTTGATAAAGGGTTTGTATAGGTTTAATAAATATAAATAAGTATATATAAATATAAGTACTTTTTATTTTAATTATATTTTCATTTGATTTTAATTATTCTTCTCTATTATAAAATCGGGTATAGTGTTTCAGCAAATTTTCAGTTTCACCATAGTCAAGTTGTTTCAACCATGATGTAACAGATTTTTTACACTCAATGTATGACATAGTGTAATTATTGAGCATTCTGTTAATACGATTGTACAAGAAAATAGATTGCACGTTGTACTGGATACTAGCAAATTTGGTTTTTATAGCGGGGTGGTTTAATACAGTATAGGGATTGCGTTTGTTTTTAAATATTTGGGTCCGGCGTAATAGTTCTATAAGTTTTTAGAACTTAATTTAATATATATAGTTGCCTGGCGGTTAATACATTACGTTCTTTATAGACTTTTATAGTTCTATACAGAATTAAAAAAAAATACGAGAACATAAATCACTCTACAGCAAGGGATGATGCGGCATGGTTAGAACTTTATTTTGCAAA
This sequence comes from Ypsolopha sequella, assembly GCA_934047225.1. Lineage (NCBI taxonomy): Eukaryota > Metazoa > Arthropoda > Insecta > Lepidoptera > Ypsolophidae > Ypsolopha > Ypsolopha sequella. Next base: position 9,956,245 of record OW203994.1, on the reverse strand, counting down.
TACGAGTTAATTTAAGGCCCCAGACTCTCTTTGCAACATTTCGCTTTCATCTTACCTGAGGCTTTAGAAGTGGCGCTCCCCCCGCTGCATTAAGATGTTAGAGACCGCACCTGAATATTGCTCTACTTCGTTAAATGAGTGTACGATTACTTAAAATTTGACATGTGAAGATTTTTAATTATTCAAGTAACGGTGATTTACAAAGTTTGGTTTGTTTATCGGAACAAACAAAATGAATTTGCAAAAGCAAAATAAACAAAAGTAAATCTACCTGGAATAGATGGCTTATTGGTAGCAGTAAGAGTGATTAGTATTTAGACACAATACATTTTATAGGTCATGCAATTATTTGCAGATTTTTACCGAAGGGGTGTCAAGAGGTGTTCCGAGTGTGAACTGTGAGATGCAAGTCATAAGTCCACCCATACGTGTACCTATAAGTACACCCGCGTTTCTCTGACGATTATTACGTCTCAACGTGATGAGCCCTATCGCTCTAAGGAAACCTGCATGCCCTAAAAAGCGTGTAGTTGTGCCCGAAAATTTCTTTATTCATCAAGATTTTCATTTAACTAATGCCTGACATAAAAAATACCTTTATAAAATTTGGAAATGTAGAAAATTAATAATCAAACCGTAACAATGAAAACATTTAAAATTATGTATTCCTAATACTCACACACATATTACAATCAGTTTTTCAAGTAATATAATATCAAAAATAGAAACTCTTACGGTAATTAAGTGTCTGTCAGTTTGTGTGTCCATGATTATGACTAAGGTGCAATAAAAAAGGTAAAAAATTTAGTTTGAGAAATGTGATGTTTTAATGATAAGAACCGCAGCTGCGTACGTTCTTTTGTTTTGATGCATTATTGTCTAGCACGTTGTTATCTCGACTGTCGGTTTTAGTGACTTCAATAGCTTTTTAAGATATTTTAAATAAAAGTAATTAAAGTAATAAAAAGTATGTAGCTTCGGCTTTAGTTATTCCAAAAAGTGGCGACAGCGGTGCTGGTATAAAATTTGTGTCACGCCATCGCCATCCCCGTGGATTTTTTAGACCACAACTTCTAAAATACGGCTTTACGGGTTTTCGAATTAACACACATTAACATAAATTAATCTAAGCGAATTAGGGCATGCAATTATTCGCAGATTTTTACTATCCGGATAACGGATAATGTATTATCCGGATAACCGGATACTTATGGTAAAAATGAAGGGTAGTAATTAAAGCTCGGAAAACTAAATTAAAACCGCCCAAAAAAACGGCCTACCGCAAACATCTTGAAAAAAAACCGGCCAAGTGCGAGTCAGACTCTAGTCAGAACCTAGGGTTCCGTATTGTGGATGATAAATTTCGTTTTATCATTTTTTTTCGTGAATTTCTCAACCGCTTTATTTTTTCTGTAATTCTTACGTAAACGCATATTACCATGATTTTTTCATATTTTTCAGTCCACCAGTTTTGGAGATAAGAGGGGGGACATCATTTTTTTTATAGATTTTCAAGGATTTCTCGAAATAGATGCAATTAAATATAGCTAAACTATATATTATTACAATAAACTTTTTAATACCTACAATGTGATACCCATATTGTATTTTTATAAATGTTTTTTTTTATTTATTTAACTTTTTTTTATATTTTTATATCACTTTAGTTTTCCCGGTTATTGGTCAGTTATGATCTATAATGAACATTTTTTTCATATTTTTCGGTCTACCAGTTTCGGACATACACATTATTGTAGTTTTTTTAAAGATCTCACAAAATAAGTGCCAGTAAATATAGTAAAAGTATATATTTTTACAATCACCTTTTGAGTGTCTACAGTTTGATACCCATATTGTATTTTTAGGATATTTTTTATTTTTCTCACTTTTGTTTTGAAAATATTTTAAACAATTTCAAATTTTTCATATTTTTTTACAATGTGTAATATGTAGGCAAATTAATGCTATTTTTGTGCCAAATTTCATGTCTTTATCTTTACGGTGCTAAAGTTATGATGCTGTGACATACGGACGGACGTAGATTAGACTTTATTTTATCGAAACAGGGATTTCTTAAAATATTTTATCCATAGTTGTTTACTTATTAAATGATAAGTGCAATATTCAAGTAGAGCAACTTTCATGATACAGTTCGCCTCTCCATAAGAATCTACGCGAGGGAAAGGGAGCAACCGTGCGAGCGGGAGGTAAAATGACGTCGAGCTACACAACACACGTCTGAACGCTGCGATGTCCCAGCGAAACTGAGGGAAATATCGACGCGTTTTGTGTTTTAAACTCTCGATAAGTTTCGATTTGATAAATGTTCTTAAAATAATTTTTTAAATACCGTTTTTTGTTATTTCACTTATTAATAGTTCTATTCTACGTGTTTTAAATTTTACTACGCTAAACGATAGTTTTCTAGTAGAAAAAAAATATTTTATCAGTGGTTGAATTCATAAAATCACAACTACTTAAAGCACTCGAAATAAGAAAACTAAAGTATTATCCAAAAAAGTAACCAGGTAAGATTATTGTTGAAGATATGGGAACAAATGTTACCTGAATAAATTTCTTGTTTTTGTCATAATTTTTACGTGACGTGTGCATGAATGAGACTCTGAACGCGTAGAACATAAATAAAAGTATGTTTAAAGCCTAAAAAACCTATTAAAAGTAGCATTAAAGTAAATGAGAAAATAAGTTGTAAAATCTTCAAATTCCACACTATAAATTAACGTAAAATGTATTTTATTTATTGCTTTCTTACTAACTAAAATAAAATCTTTCTTTTCTGATAATTCTGCAAGAATACTGATTTTTAGGGGACTGGAGCCTTAATAGACCGTGTAATTATGTCGTCCTTTACATGAATTGATTTGTTGATCCTAGAGAGAGAATATTCTGTTTCAATAATTACACAAGTGCTTATAAGAACAATAAATTGAATATTAAATTACAAAAATAATAAACCTAAGTATTTGTTATGAAATGTATGTAATACCTACGCGTTTAATTTGCATGAATAAATATGTTTGTTTATTTACTTCCATTCGTATAATATGTACATAGTCATAGCAAATATGATCTGCAATACAATGCTTCATAAAACAAATATAATTTGATAAAAGAAATGGAATCACAAATAGTTTGTGCAAGTGTAGCTAGTTTTCTCAATAAGAGTTTTTTTTTGTAATGTCAAGTAAGTAATGAATTATGATTATTGATGATATCGTATGTTTACTTGCAAATATTGACATAGTCCGACATTTTAGTTATGAAAAATAGTATTCTGTGTAACTGTGAAACAATGAGTTTAACACAGTGTTAAGGCGATATGCGAAAAAAGTACGGGTGTTTCTTTTCTGTGTATTTCATGAAATACGCGGAAAATTTTAATAACTTTCTGGTATATGCATTGTGACTATATAATCTAGGGATTTGAAATTGGAAAACATGTTTGGATAAATGTTCCTCGATAGAAATAATTGTTGAAATGAGGTCTTCAAACATAGTTTTTCTCCTCGTTTGACGAATAGGAACTATATACAGATCACAAACATATTTTATTAGGTGTGTTTCAACTATATCTAGAGATTTGATATTTGTTATTTTGCTAGCTATTTTAGTTTTTTTAATAAAAATATAAAACCAAGTTTTTTCCCTTTTGCCCTGAATCCGCCCCTCTCGCACTGCGCGATTTTTCGCTTGGAGTGACAGTGACAAAAATAAAATTCGCATAGCCTCTTAACACGCGAGTGCTTGTTAACGAAACGAACGAAGTGAGTTTCGTAATAGTTTTGCACGAGTATCCCAATGTCTAATTATGTTCAGTTGCACGCAATACTTTATCTATGACCATCAATAACAATTTCAGGAAAAATTTGAAAAAGAACACTCGTCATGATACTGTCGTGATACTCGTATTATGGAATTTGATGACTGTCTGAGACCAATCAGAAGCGAAAAGAGAAAGAGGGTGTAGCTTGAGAAATTGAGGGAGATCGTTATCGCTTGTGATTGGTTCTCTAGCGGTGTTATAACAAATTTGGCCAATCACTGCAGAATTGCGGTGTTATAATGTAATATTATAACAGCGGTCAAACAATGTAGGTCCTTATAAAAGCGCTTTTGATATTGCAATTCCCATAGCTTAATTTCTAAAAGATATTTTTTCTTTGAAAAAAGAATATTCGCCATTTTAGGACATAGTTTTCATTATTTTGGTGTATAAATTAAATTTTTTTTTAGGAATTGTCCGATATGACGTCACTTGAGAATATTAGATATCAAACTGATTGTGATAAGTGATTGTTATAAAAAAGTGGTTTGTCTCTATCTATCTACTCATCTGTCATCCATTAGTCAAATCAGTCAGAAGCAAATTATTATAAATTTATCTTGATAGCAAAGGACACATTTCTAAACAGCCATTTCTCAAGTGACGTCACACGAAGGCAAATGGAAGTTGCAGCTTTTACGTAATAAATTATTCATCATCATGAGGTTTTTTAGACCACAAGTTCGAAAATACGGCTCGAAATGGTTTTCCAATTAACACACCTTAACAAAATTTAATCTAAGTGAATTGCGTTATTGCATTATGAGAGTAGATAACAATAATTTTAAGAACGTCCTAAGAACGACACTCGCCTTGATAATGCCGAAATTGTATCGGTGAAACATATAGTCAACAACAATCACACGTGAGTGTTCAAGCCGTATGTAATAATAATTTAATAATTTTAACACTACATTCTTCACATCCAAGAAGTTAATACAATTCATGTTAACTTTAATAACATTAACATTAATTAATAACATTAACAATAACGACAAATTGACAACGAAAGGTCTGATCAACACAGGATGTCTGTTTTGGCACGTGCTAAAAAATTGCTAAGGCCGATTTTGGGTGATTTGGATTTGGGTTTTCAATGAAAAAACAATACAAAATTCCTTTTAAAATCACCCGAAATCTGCCCTAGCAATTTTTTTCGCTCGCGCCGACAACATAAGCGTCCAGAACGGCGAATGTGTAAAGATTTTCTCAATTAAAAACCTAAGCTGTGTATTCCTTACATTGTGTAGCCTTAATTTGATAAGTTTTTGTCACTCGACTTTATATGACATAGTAATGACATAGTATGACATAGTATGACATAGTATGACATAGTATGACATAGTAAAAAGTCGAATATATTGCGAGTAAAAATTAATGCCAGAAGAGCCGTCTAGTAAATCTTCTTTTAAATATACAACGTGTAACAGAAAGGTGTAACCATATTTGAAGAGCTTGTTCAGTCAATGGTATAGAACAACTTTTACTATGGATCAAACCCTGTATATCGAAAAAAAAAATTATTGTTTCATAGAAAAATTCAATGCCGCTCGGCCAAAATGTATGGAAGGGTAGATTTTTTTTTGAGATTTCAGTGTTGGTTCCATAGTAAAAGTTGTTCTTTATTATTGACTGAATAAGCTCTTCAAATATGGTTACACATTTCTGTTACACGTTGTATATGGCGGAACATTTATCTACATGTCAAAAGCACGTACATCTTTCAAATACATATATGGCGTAACATTATACATAAGTACTTATTTATCATAGATATTAAAATTTGAATGTGAATTTGAAATTTGAAATTAAAACCCACCTGCCTCTTGAGCTTTACAATCACTCGTACAATATTATACAAAAAGAGTTAAGAACCGTTTAGCAGCCGGATTGTGAAAAACCCGCCTTTTTCTTTATTCTTTATTCTTTATTGTACACATACACATAGAAACATGGATGGATACATATAATATTTAATTTGAAACAATATGCACATTGGCATGCTTATCTCTAAGAAGAGATTTCTTCCAGCAATCCATCCATCCATCAGCCCGCATTCGTCCACTGCTGGACATAGGCCTCCCCAATATTACGATACTCTTGGCGGTCCTCAGTCGTCCTCATCCAGCCGCCACTCGCAACGTCCTTCAGATCGTCAGTCCAGCGGGCACGACGGCGGCCTACGCTGCGCTTTGCTGTACGTGTTCTCCATTCCAATGCCTTACGGTCCCAACGGTTATCACGTCGGCGACAATATGGCCAGTCCACTGCCACTTCAACTTACTGATTCAGCAGGCTATGTCGGTCACCTTCGATCTGTGACGGATATCTTCGTTTCGGATTTTATCTATCAAAGATGCTAAACCAAGAGGAAATAACAAAAAAAAAAACATTTTTAAATTTACATCGAGTAATTATATGATTGCACAAAGAGATGGATACAAACTAAAAATAAAAATAGCAATAATATAGTAATAAAATACATACACATGATAAAAAATAATGTACTATATATAATGTACTATAGAATACATATTAGTAGTTTATGCTACAAGGGCGAAAAGGAATAAATTTTTTAAACGTAACAGAGTAATTTACTGCTCTTACGCCCGCGTATCATACTACGTTTTTCAACGCATAGTGTGAGGAAATAAAACAAATATAATCTTTAGTTAGCCAACCATTGTAAATAAATTAAAAAAAATAACAATAACAAAGCCCTAGGGCAAAATAATCGACTTTCTGTTAGGTTTTGATGCATAAAAAGTGGGCCTTTACGAGCACTTGCATTGAAAAATATTATATTTACCTAAGCAAACAGTGAAAGGTAATGTTCTGTCAGCTTTTTCTTAAAGGAAATGACAATACGTGAATTGCGAATTCTATGCGGAAGAGCATCCCAAAGTCTGATTGATTCAACATTGAAAGAGATGCCATAAGCTCAAGTATTATGTGCAGGGGTTTTAAGGAGGGAGGAAGTTCCAGAACGCAAGGGTCTAGCCCTAGAAATCAAGAACTCAAAAACGTTCACGAAGATAAGGCGGAGAAAGTGGATTTCTAATTATAAAATATGCATATTACGGCGTTGACGAACAGATAACCACTTTAACTCCTTACGAAGGTGAGAGACGTGGTCGAATTTGCGAAGACCGTAGATAAATTGGATAGGTAAATTTTAAACACTTTATTTAATACACCTCAGTGGCATAGATAAGACAAACATCACCATAGTCAATGATGGGAAGAAGAAGCGTCTGGGCCATAGATTTAGAATGCACAAGATAAACAATGTAGTCGAGAAAACGATACCAAAAAATATATGCACATTACTATTACATGTACTATCTTATTTAATATTTTTTACAATCCTGTATATAACTACTAAATACAACAAATAAAATCAATACGTTATTGTAAATCTTTTTTTGGGCCGATTAATACGAGAAATTGAGCAAAATGTGGTTCAAAACATTTTAATGACAAAATCATATTACTTGTGAAATATGTAATTATTTGGGTTGTTTCTCCTTGTCACATCACAATTACTCACTGCACAAGAAACCATGTCTAAACCAATCACTATTTATCAATTTAGTTACGTATTTTTTAAATATTATTATAAAATCCGCAATCATACCCAAGCAAGCGGGACGCTATGGCCTCCTACTCGAAAAACATTGACATAGCGGTTCTTTGTTGTGCACCTCTTTCTCTCTTGCAAGGTGTTCATAAATCTCTTTTACACGCTATGATGGTCTGGGCAATTAAGACTTTTGTTGTAAAGGGCAGAAAATTCTAAAGTTGCTTTAGGGAGTGTAATGCGCCATGTACTCTCCTGCTTGTCTCATTTACGTGTGGTATCCAAGTCAAATTGCTGTCGAGTATTACCCCTAAGTTTTTAGCTTTCTCGGAAGTTGTGATGATTACCAAAACTTATTAGAATTTATCAAGACCCTTTAAACCATTTATATTTTTTCGTGTAAACAGGTGTTCTGATTTATAAACCTATTATAACACAATAGTAAGGTTTAAACCTCTATTTATTGACCTTGTCATCACTTGGAACAACTATTTAAACAAATATGTTTTTCTAATACCAACAAACAGATGTATAAAAGCTTGATAACGTTACACGATCTGCAGAGTTAACTTATACTCAGCAAAATGAAGTTCCTTTCGGCAACCGTACTAATTTCTCTGGTAAGTAAATATTTTAAAATGTATCAAATAAGATCAAATTATGTTATATTATTTAAAAATATATTTGTTTAATCTAAAAAATACTATTTAAGAGGCAAACTGCACTTTAAAGCACTTGTACAGTAGTTTCACTATTTATTTATGTTTTACTTCCAACCTGTTTCGGATTTTACACCATTTTCAAGGGAAGATTTTTAGGTACAGGTTCTGAGCGACGTAAGCGATGATATTGTTGACAGAAAATTTTAAAAATCTTTGTCTAAGTTTTAGTCCTGTTAATTCCCATTATCACTTAACAATAGTAAAATAATTTAGCCAAAAGTTGGGCTCGCATACAAAGGGTTCCGTACCAATACACAATAACAACAATATAGATGCCATAGCAACATCAAGGCGACAAAAAACAAGCCACTAAAATATTACCAAACAAATTAGACACTCCCTGAGTAAGGAACCAAATTTTTTATTTGTTGTTGTATTACTACAATTTGACTTAATTTTAAAATTGTATGTATTACCATTTTCAAGATAGAGCTGAAACAAATAACGGAAAAAATGCAATTGTTTGAGTTATTTTGTAAACCAACCTTTGGGCTTACATTTTCATGATTTTATTATTATTTGCTGTGATACAGGCCAGAGTGCTATGGTGCTAATAATGGCTGAAACTGTAGGCCACTGTAATAGGTGGACGCACGGACAGACCGACAGACAGACCACGGTTTGGGTAAAAATAGATCGCAGTCGACATTGTGGCTCGAATCCATCTTACACATTAAGGGGGGCTTATCCCAATTTTGTCTCTTTGCTGATTCATTTTAAACCATGATATTTATGTCTAAAAAATGTTTTTGATAACTCCTTTGGGCAGATTTTTTTACGATTTAAAACGCGTTACTTTGTTCAGTCGAAAAAATTCCTGTTCAATTTTCATGTATTTTTTCGTTAAATTTAAAATTTACATTAGCAAATTGTTAAAAAATTACAGGATATTAAAGGTAACCTCTATATTATTTTGCCTGTAATTTTTACAAAGTCACCTATATTTTATTCATATTTTAGGTCTTCTCGTTTCGGAGAAAAGGGAGGGGGACATAATAACGTAAAAAAATGCAAATATTTAGAGGTTTGGGTTTAATTTCTTTTCTTACTTTTAATATTTGCCGTGAAAGATGCTATAATAGTAACACGTAACCTGTAAAAATTTCAAACACGTAAAATCTGTGCAAATTTCAATTGGCTACCTAGGTATAACGGCTGAAGCAGTAGACCCCCGTGACAGAAAGATGGACGGACAGACGGACGGATAGCGGCTTAGTAATAGGGTCCCGTTTGGCACCCTTTGGGTACGGAATCCTAAAAAATATATGAAATAATTTTAAACGCCCAACAAAACACTTAACTGAATGGCATGAAACATATCTCAAGCTATTGAATTTCATGTGTTTTTTATTTAAAGTATATTTGAACAAAATTATACTTTAAAAATATATATTTATTTTTTATTCTAGGTTACTCTCGTCATCTGCGCACCAAAAGGTAAGTGATATCATCCTAGCGGTAAGCAAAAAGATACTGAAAACTGGTACATATAAAGTCGGATTGAGCACGGTACCTCATTTGACCAAGACTTGGTCAAACTTGTTATAACATAACTTAGTTATACAATGTGAAATGGTCAATTGAACTTCTGCATCTGGCCTTTACGAACCCGCTCCGTATTTTTCGTCCGTTTGATGCGAAGTATTTTTTAAATATTTTTCTCATCTTTCCCGCGATGTTTTTGTAAAACCCAGGGACATACACCAATTCATATTGGCCGTCTAAATGAAGTCCTAAAATTGATTTGATTGAATTGTTTCTCCCTTGCGAATTATTTTGGTACTTAGACATTATGAAGAACTATTCGGAACGGGCTCGTAAGTACCAAAATATATACATAAATAATTTTAGGCATTCATTTAAACGGCCAATATGAAGTGGTGTATGTCCTTGGTTTTTCCAAAAACATCGCGATAAAGGCCAGAAAAATGTTAACAAAATGCTTTGCACCAAAAATGTCGTCGTCGCGGACCGATACTAATAAATTTATTATTACTTAGCAGTGGGCGGAAACCAGTTGTCAATGATAATGATCATGTATAATGATAATGATGATTATGTTGGTAAAGATGATGATGATGATGATGATGATGATGATGATGTAAAAACTTGAACATAATGTACACCATATTGAAATATTTTTTCAAGATTTTATTTTAATAAACATTTTAAATTTTATTTGCAATTTCAGATCCGTGCCCAAATTGCGGCCCTACTATTAATAATACAGGTGCGTATGCTTCAAAAGTATGCCAAGATCTAAATATGACTTAAAATTCACCATTTATTTTACAGTTTCTCTGAATACCGGTTTCGTATATATAACACAATTTTCAAGATAATGTAGCTGTATAGGTAAACATCCTACCTAAGTAAGACGGGTTCTGTAAAAAATAAACACGCCCAGTTTTGATTGTTGAAGTTGTTGTCATTCTTGAACATAGGGAAACTACCCTTACGGTGGATGGTCCAAGGCAATCTTCATACAAACTTGTGGGAACCAATAACGACGACAGAAGTATTATTATTTAATTCTGTTACCTTTTTCCACACGTTCCATCAACTTTGCACCCGCGAATAATCAGTTTTTTTACAAACTTTTTTAGGATCTAATTTTGTTATTTAAAACTTTTGTAATCCAATGTATGAAAGTTTAAAATTGCAAAATTAGACTGTTAAAACATTTTATTTTTAAGATTTTTAAAAAAATATATAAATATACTGATAAATAAGATAAACAAATACAAGGAAATCTCAAGATATATTTCGGGTCCGACCTGGACCCGGCCTCAGTTGAGTACCTTAATTAAAATAAATAAATTTATAAAGATTTATTTGATTTATTTTAATTAAGATACTCAACTGATGCCGGGTCCAGGTCGGACCCGAAATATATCTTGAGATTTCCTTGTATTTGTTTATCTTATTTATCAGTATATTTATATATTTTTTTAAAAACTTTGTTTATAAGAAAAACTTAATATTCGCGGGTGTAAAGTTGATGAAACGTGCGGAAAAAACTTCTGTCGTCGTTATTTGTTCTCACAAGTTTTTTTATAAAAATGACACTTTGTTCCTTTCGATGCGCTTTCACGCGCTCCGATTGGCTAAGTCACGCAGTGATAGAGAAAGGATAGGGAATCCCCGGTAAATGGGAGTGAGATGCATTTATTCAAGTCTATGCAAAAACACTGACTAAATGGCAAAATCTACTAGGTTCACACTTTATATTTATCCATAAATCGTTTAATTTGTTGGAGCGTGCAGTTACAAGAGCATCAACAACTTCAGCAATCAAAGATTCATGAATCGAATCAATAAGTTATTTTAATATTTGTTTATTTAGGCGCACTCGTAAAATTTTGATACAGTATAGCCGATTCTAAAGGCTTTAATTTTAGTTTTATTGCTGTCAAAACTAAATTTCATTCATTGCAAAATAGTCCTTAAAAGTTAGGAACAGAATCTAAATTACTTTGGAATAATTTTATGTTTGACAGCACTTAAACTAAAACTAAAGCCTTCAGGATCGGCTACAGTATTCGACTATACAATTCTTTCGGAGGCCCTAGTATAAGGTCAACAAGAAATCGCACCTTTGACAGCTGCGAAAAGTGATAGGGTATATTTCAAATTGATTCGGTAAAATAAAAGTAAAGTGTGAGTTGTGCTTTCTTCGAAGACGCAACGTAAACTTTCCTATTATCATTCGATACTGCTAGTCTTCCCGCTCTCGACTTTCTCAATCGAATCGACTATTTCTTTCTTTTTATTCATCTGATCTGAACCGATCTGAGTTAATCCGAAATTAATCTTATTACTGAGATTTAAAGATTTCAATAAGACACAAGTACATAATTTTCTTTTATCTTTCGTGTCTGAGCTACACAAGTGATTCCTTACGTTTTGCAAAATAAGAAATTAATTAATGTCTATATATTAATGTATCTGCTCTTAGACGAAATGAGATAGAAACCTAAATTTTTTATATGTTGTGTAAAATTTTGACCCAAAACCGAATTTTGAATTTTAAAAATGTAATTAAATAATTTTTATACATGAAAATGGACCCGAAATTTTTTCTTTTTCTTACCCTAGCATGTGGGGTGTCATTGTCTGAAGCTCATTAAGTAGAGTATAAATTTATTTTTTATTTTGTTTTGTCTTGAAAAATAATGAAATGGGGGCTATCAAAGTTGCTATTTTTAGACCATTTTTGTTACGGGGTCTATTTTACAACCAAAGCACGAAGGAATTTGAAATGTCTGTACATTATGTACCATAAGCTTTATTTAAACAACAAATACTAAAACCACCGATTTATAATTAATTTTAGGGTGACATTCCCGAATACTTAGCCAACTTAATTTTCCAGATTTTATGTCTGACAAAATTGGAGCATTACCGTAAATTAAATAAATAACTAGTTTGATATAATTGGTCATATGTACGGAATCCTAAAAGAGCGAAGCCCGAATCGCACTTGGCCGGATTTTTCAAACTTACACCCGTGTTTTAGGTAATAACCTCTTAATGTGCCAGTTTTGTTGACAATTACCAATTATATTCCAGCCTATCATTGACAAATTACCAATGATATTTGACAATTACCCAAAAATATTTATGTAACTTGGTAGGCATTTAAATTTTTTTAATCCTAAAGTCGGATTCCTAATTAGCTTTAGTAAACTGACTCTTCGTGATAGTGGAAAATGCACTTTTAAATTCTTTGGTACCCGATCCATTTCATGACGCATAATGTTGCAATAGCTGCAATGTGAAATGGCTCATGCACTATAGGAATTAAAAGCGCATTTCTCACTATTATGAACTGTCAGTTTACTCCAGCTAATTAAAAATCCCACTATAGCACAGTATAGATTATACTGTGACTAAAGTGTACTTATATGTCACGGCTAATGTTATATTTGATGATAAACTTAAGATTAACCGGCTAATTTTTAGATTAACCGCTAACTAACAGTTTAAAATGTTGTAATAAAGCAAACGGAAAGATAAAATAATATTATTATAGTAATAATTCAACAAAAAGACAAAAATAGCAAAGCGATAAATAAGAAGGATTTTGTGTACATCGGCCGGCCGCCTCGCTCCTCTCCCGAAGTTATTTACATGTAAATCTAACACGCTTCTCCTCACTCTGCTTCGCTTTGCTCGTTGTCGCAATTATTATTATTATTGTATCATTTCAACTTTCTGTTTGCTTTTACATTTTTAGGCGTTTGTTTGCGGTTAATGTTAAGATTAGCCGGCTAATTTTGTTTTAAGTTTATCATCAAACCAACATTAGTCTAACATATACAAAATAACGTGAAACGTGTCATAATTATAAGTATTATTCTTTTTTTGTAAGGTGCAGGTGTTTTTTTTTGTCTAATTAGCTTTGCAGTCTGTTTATGATAATTTATAAGAAATGGTATTTTATAAAGATTATTTTCTGTTACAGTAACAAACAATAATACTAACGTAACTAACACAACGGACAACATGACTTTGAATAAAACTGAAAATACACAATCATTTATAAATTTAAGTGATGTCCGTGTTACAAAATAGAGGTATGTATACTTATGAAAACTATTAATATTAAATAACGTAATATATTGTTGATTTTTTGACAAAATAAGGTCATATATTAAAAAAAAATTAATGCTTCCAGAAAAGCAGCAAATAGTACAGAGCGCTGCTATTGTTAAAATAAATAACTAATAAAGTAACAGAGATCGTTGAAATATGAAAAAACATTGTGGAAAGCAATGGCTTTTGAGGTCTTCTTAGTTATGATAGATAAATCATTGAAGACAAAAGTGTTACCGACAATTTAATCGTTCCAACTAGCGGGTTTATTCTATCTGCGTTCTTCGGGGAAATACCCGAAAAACTTACTTGGGCATGCAAGTATCATCAGAATATTTTCTACACCGTTAAGCAAGTGCTAAAAATAAAAATACTATACACATTAAATTCCAAAAATCTCACTAGTTCATGCTTGGCCGGAGGATTTCAACCAGGATACCAAGACTACTTATTACATAATTTAAATATAATATTAGGACTTACCTACCTTTTTAAAGTAAACATGTTTTTAAAAAAAGAAAAGACAAGAAAGTTTGATGACCAAGATTAAATCTACGAAAACAGTTCGTCCTAAATGCCATCCATCTCCATGATAAGATTCGTAATGATTTTTTACGGCTGACACTTTTAATAATAAATGTTGTTTCATTCTTACACAAAACAAATTACATAATTTGGATTTGTCATACCTAAAAAAATGCAAAAATGTTAGTACTGACAATTAAGTTTCCTTCAAATTCTCTATAGAAAACGGCAATTTTATATGTAAAGACAGTTTAATACAGAATTAATCAAACGAATGCTCCCTGGAGGGAAAGTACCCTAAATATTAAAGATAGCAAATTACTGGTCTTCCTTTTAAACTATATTATTTAGAAGAATTTGGTTCTTATGATTAACACTTTCGATTGGTATCATGAAAATAGCGTATGTTTTTTTTTACTTTTGCCCGGTTCGATTCCCGGCACAGGCAGGTTACTTTTAAAAATTATTTGAATCCAGTTTTTATTTACTTTAAAATAAAATAAAGGTTCCTTTTTTCTATCAAAATTATTTTGATTTCATTTTGCGGCTCCGAAACTCTAGTGATTTATTTTCCATCTCTTTTTCTCATGGGTGAGCAGATAACTTGTGATAACTGAACTTTGAACTTTTTCGTTTTCAGAATTTTTTGGCGTCAATTGATTCACAACAAATTGTGAAAATACCTATCAATTTCTTCCATAAATCAATAGTTATAGATTCTGTCATTTGTTAATCGTTCTATTTATTTCATCTGAGTGTGTTATTAAATAAATATTTCAAAATATATTATTTTTATTTTATTTCACATTACCGTCGCTCGACTTAGCTAAAACTTAGAAAAACACATACATGCCGATGCACATAATAATATACTGGGTGTTAAAATGAAGTTGCGGAAGCCAGAAACTGGACGACTGAACTGACGATAGAAATTGGATAGTACTCGTCCATACGAACAACTTTTAGTATGGAGTCAACTCTCGAATCGCAAAAAAAATTAGCTGTTCGATAGAAAAGTTACATAGCTACCCGACCAAAATGTATGAAACAACAGATTCTTTTTTCTCGATTTCTCGATTTTTTTTACACGGATAGTTGTTCGTATATACATAATTTTGCCAGCTTTCAGCTTTCGCAACTTCACCTGAACACCCTGTAAATAACATTTAAATCATACCAAGTTTGGCCCATCCTTCAGGTAAGAAACAGATGAAGGATTTTTTGGAAACGTACGTCAAATGCTTCTTAATATCCTCATGTCTAACGTCAAGAAAACTTGTATGATTATAACATTAATATTTTCAAAACATTTTATAAACAGTTTAAAATATAGAAATATTATTAGAGTGCAATACAAACTAGAAAAGATCAATCAGAAACAAACCCAAAGACAAGAATATGAAAAAATTCCCCGGGCCAGGATTCGAACCTGCGACCTCTGCTTATCAAGACAAGCGCGCTACCAATTGTGACCGGTGAATTATTCTTTTCCACTGTTATTTTTGCTTCTGGCTGATATACTAGCTTGTACTGCACATATAGAACGCTCACGAGGGCGTTATGTGAGTTCACGCCTTGTTCTTAAGAAATTTTCACGAATATTTTTTGTTTTTTTGAAAACAAATGGCTCAATTGAAATGATGTTGTATATTTTTTTTCATACAGCTCATGAAGCCCTTTCCTTTGATATCACACACGAAAGGTTTCAGAAAAAAAAAAAACGGGGTGTGCTTAGGACCACACGAAAGAAGTGAAAACTTCATCAAGGCGAGGTTAATAATACGAATTACAATATCTCTCTCGCTCCCTTACTCGACTCGAGCCGACTTTACCCGAACGAGCGTTACATAGCCGAGCGTGACGCCTCAGTCTTGTTCAGTGCCCACAAAAGAAGTGCTCAGCGCGCCTAAAGAAGTTTTCACTTCAAAACCTATGCCTTGGGATATCAATGCTATTTAATTACTTCCTTTTTAAAAGTAGATGAGTAAAGGGGACACCCGACGTTTCGAGACAGTTGCATGTCTCGTGGTCTACGGGAAACTGGCAAGTATGGCGAGGCGCAGTGATGAGATGCAGGTGACGACCGAAGTATTTTCCTTGTACCCGCAAAAACACTTCAGTCTTTAAAATTAATTGTTATCTTATTCACGCACGGCACACAACGCTCACAGTATCCGGAGATGCACTAAGAGAAGAAACCCGCGATTTAAATTTCCCGATGACTGGACTCCAGTAGACCACGAGACATGCAACTGTCTCAAAACGTCGGGTGTCCCCTTTTCGTAAAAAGGTAAAAATTGATCGCGGTAGACCCGATTATATATATTATAATGTGTACAAAACGCGAGAGTTTAAAGTTATATAGGAGTAAATATGTATTGAAGGGCATTTTCCATCCTATGCAAATTATACTGCCTATAATACACCAAAATACGTTTGGTGGTTACGTAAAACAACGTATATGGAGCACAGTATCGCCCAAGGGTGCTTATTATGAACAACCCTGTCTGTGTAGATAGTACTATTTGTGTTATAATAGGTAAGGTAAAGAGGTATTTGTGTTCTAATAGGTTAGGTAAAGAGGTAGAGTAAGTAGTTAAGAAGTCTCTAAGGTATCAAGGTTGCCGTTATGATAAAAGTTAACTAGGGAATGCACATTATTCGTTTAACATTGTATACGTCAAAACCAAAACATCAAACGGTTAAACAGGTTAAAACTGTTGGCTTAGCAAGTACTAAAGTAGGGCCACTGAGTGATGGCACTTATGACAGCTGCATTTAGTGATGAGGTACATTTCAAATTTCGGTTAAAAATAAAAATCAAGTGTGAGTACTCAACATTAGACACGTCATTCAACATTCAACATAATGATACAAAAGGAAAATGTTCCAAAACCAGTGGCGTAGCTATCGGAGGGCTCTATATGCGGTGTAGTGCCCCGAGGCCCCCAAGAGATGTTTAAATATCTAAATCGAAAAAAGTATTTTACTATCATTTATTTTCGTTTAGTTTAACTTCGTCATTGTTTTGTTTTTAATTAAATACTATTGCGTAACTTGGCGACCTCAAACACGACCTATAAAAAAAAATCTTTGTTTTTATACGAATTCTATTGCACAATAAATCAACATACAAATCGAAAAACAATAACCGAAACAAGTAGTACATCACTATCAACAATGAAGTATTACATTTTTTAGTTCACACTTGCTTATAAATAATAACCATACTTTGTAGGCATTTAAACGTCATAGGCGCCATTACTCAGTGGCTCTGCTGTAAGTAGTTAAATGAATATCTGATTAACTTTTCCAAAGAAACTGTTTTTATATACATTTTTTTATTTAGGTAACCAAGTAAAAGAATTTCTGTTTACTTGGGGAAATTATCAATCAGGCGAAAAAAATATAATCAGCGACTTCAAGGGGCCGGAATACATACCAAAGCGCGCGACTATACGTAGGTACTGAGTGGGCGAATTTATTTAAAGTATGAAATCGAAAATTTTTCACCAAAAGTCAAAAAATGGTGCGACGAAGAGTGAAGTGAGGAAGAGCGTGTTAGATTTACATGTAAGATAAAATTATAAGTCTAGCGAAGCAGAGCGGAGCGAGGCGACGTCCCTGGTTTTATTACTTAAAATTAAATTGTTCGCCTGAGAATTATTCAACTCAACTCAAAATTGTATTTTCAAGTCGCCGTTTTCAACATTTTTATTCGCCCAGAGTCTTTCGCCCACTTAGTATTTTAGTACACTATATTCAGTGTTTTGATTTTATACTCGCTCATTTAAATACTACCCCTTATATTGGTATTGACAAGAGAATGTTAAAAATATATACAGATTAAAAAATATGGCTGAAAATAATTAGCTTGTGGCATCCGTAGTCTGCGGCAGGACAGAATCATCTAAAAAAAGGCAACGTAGGCAACTGCCTATGGGCCCCGCTCTGCCTTGGGGCCCCGTGGCCCGTGAGAAAAATGAGTCAAAATAAAATAAAGTGGCAAGAGACACGATCCTGCTGGAAGTCAATTATAAATCAATTGTTATGGTTAATCAATAATTCTACTGGATTACATTGAAAGACACAAACAACAGACAGTTTTTTTTTTCAAAGATCTCAGTTAGATATTCGTCACCTGGTGCATTTTCCAGCTTTAACGTCATAATATTTTCGTGTTTTTTTTTTTTGAAACCTTCATAAAAATATACTACATCATTTCATTTCAGCCATTTGTTTTTTAAATAACAAAAAACATTCATGAAAAATTATTTCATAAAACTGTATGTAAAACTTCATGAAAATAATTTTGAAAATATTTTTATGCTTTCACGACGTTAGACATGAGGATCCTTCAGCCGTGTCCTACCTGAAGGACCTTGTTATATGTTTTCAAAAAATCAAAACGCATTTATTTATAACATAAATATTTAACAGCTTTTGTTGTCGAATTCTCCTTTTAAGTTTTCACCTGTAGTAGGAGAAGTTGAGAAGAAGAGAGTTGGAGAATAAGTTGTTTTGAAAATGTTATTTTGTTTTTTAGAAAACGAATAGTTAAAATGAAATAATATACTTTATTATTACAATCAATTGATGAAGCCCTTTCTAATGATACCAAACACGAAAGGTTTCAGAAAAAAAAACAATGTAGAAAATGATCACGTCATAGCTGGAAAATACTTCGTCATTGGTGACGAATATTTAACCAAGCTTAAAAGGCTTCCTTACTAATTACTTCAAGAACAAAATTCTCCAAACGCGACTTTTCCTACAGGACCGCAGCCAGAGGGCCACTAGTTCAATACCCACTAAAGGCAATTTTGAAAATTGAGAAATCTGTTTTTGATGATAGGTACCCAGTCCAGTTGGCAACTAAATATATATAATAGAGGGGCTGGCTGCAGTCCTGTAGGAAAAGTCGCGTATGGAGAATTGGATTATCAACTAACTAAGGATCGATTCTCCAGATTTGTAACAAAATATACAGATTATATTTTTATAACGGCCAAAATATAAACTTTCAGCTAAGAACAATGTATACCAATAGTTTACTATATGCATAAACATATTTGTTATAATATTAAGGTAGCTTCAAAGGAGCTAGAAAAATTGAATTAAGGGGCTTGGTATCGCCAAAGGGTACTTTCTGAAGCCTAGTCCTCGTTAAAATATTTAAAAAAAGTGTACATGAATTATCAACTCTAACAAAACGTATGCAACATATTTCTTTTTTATAACACCAAAACTTCAATATGAAAAAAAAAATCAATCGTATGTTGTTCTTTGGCTTGAATTCCCTTACCGTACCGATAAACATCGAGCTGCTAATTTAGCGACACTAATCGCCTTAAAATTTCTGCCTTCACTCTTATGGCAAATCCAATGAAATATTACGAAGCTACCATAGATATCATTAAAACACATTTAAACTATTAGTATACATTGATCTCTTAGCTAAAAGTTGTATTTTGGTCGTTATAAAATTATTTCTGAATATTTCGTTACAAATCCAGAGAATTTAAAATTTGTGCAAATTTCCTACAATTTGACCACCAAAAAACGTATTGTTTTGGGACAAAATATTATCAAGGTAAATAACAGTTAAGTATATGACTTACAGAAAAAGGGTTTCGTTAAAGCATACACTGAGGAAGGCTTTTTTTAAACATAAGCCTCGAAAAATTATGAATTATTGTGTCAGTGTCCCACAGTGCCTTTTATATACTTACTCAAGTGGGCGAAATAATTGTATGTACCAGATGTACCTAGTAAAATTTTATGTAACCTCCCTTTCTAACACACTCCTCTTTCTCCTCTGGCTCCGCTGATGGATTTAAAAAAACTATGTTATTTTTGTACAGCAAGATGACATAATATAAGATTTATACTACGTATATAGTTGGCTTGAATATAGCTTACACACTATGGAAGTATCAAAATGAAAATTCACATGATTGGCTAGAAAAAAGCATGACACAAGCAACACAAATTATAAAATTCGGCAAGACGTTCAAGTTTATTTAATAAGACCTCAGTGGCATCGAAGAGACAAACATCACCATAATCAATGATGGGAAGAAGAAGGGTCTGGGCAGGGTAGAAAATTCTGGAGTTGCTTTAGGGAGTGAAATGCGCCATGTACTCTCCTGCTACTCTCATTAACATGTGGCACCCAAGCCAAATTACTGTCGAGTATTACCCCTAAGTTTTTGAAAAATCGGTTATAAAAATAATATAGTATATACTTGACTATATGAATAGCTTCGATCCGTTTTGGTCTGGTGTGATTGCAATGGCACTATATTTAAATTTATTTATCTTGCTGCGTTTGTTAGAGATGAGTTAAGTTGAGATGACCTAAGTACTCGTGCATTTTTAAAATAATACACTGCATAGCTATATTACGAACGTATTCCTAAAAGTTTTAACTGCAGATTCTACGTAACAAAATCTAATTGATTGAAACATACAGAAGTCCACAATACAACACATCACATAGATGATATTTTTATTGTTAAAATATTATTGCTTATAATAGATCTTTTCTACTACACTTTTCGTCTTTAAGACCTATAATCGGATTTACCAAAAAAAAAATCCCATTCAATTCGGTTCAGCAGTTTTCCTGTTAGGTACAAACATTGGTTTTACAATGTTTCCGGCAAATATTGTGGACCAAAAGAAAACGGAAAAGTTTTCGTTGTGATGAAGGCAATCTACATGAACTTAATTTGTCATGTATTTATTTATTTACGTCCGTATCAGTTACAAAATCAGACGGAGTCACTCAAAATATTATTTTAAAGTATTAAATAAAGTACTTTCACATTATGTGGGACTCACTCACCTTCTAATTATAAAACGCCATCATCCAAAAATCCTGAAGCAAGAAAATCCATCCAAAGATTTTTACTCCGGAACAAAAATCGTCAACAAAAACACTGAAAAATTAACACACTGTTCTCCCGCACACGATATCTTTTTTTTATCACACTCACTGCTGGCTATAACGGTTTGGTTCTCTGTTTTCGTAGAGAAAAAAGATAAATGTCAAAAGTCCCGCGTAAAACTTTACGAAACGTTCGAATGTCAAAAAGCTCGGCAATCGTAGACGCCCGTAGCCCGCCAACGCTGACGCGCGAATGGAACTAATGGAAGTACTGAACTGAAGGAAAGGAAGGGTACAATACAAACCGTATAAACGTAGGGAATATGGGTTTCCTACCCGCAAAATTAGTCCTGCATCCACAAAAACACAAACTAAGTCTTAGAGCAAGGTGATACGGAAAACTGGTACCAAGTCTACTATACAGATAACAGGGATTGAGTCAGCACAAGCAGATGCTTTTTAAAATTGTATGGAACTTTTGCGACTTTAAAGGTAAAGTTTTACTACATTTTGACATCTTGAAAATGTTAGAAAGTTAACCTAAACGAAACGACGAGTCTTTTACTTTCGAAGTTAGTTTGTAATCATGATAAATCATAGAGCGTCGCTTAAAATTTTTCGCTCCAGAGCATATTTTACCATAAGCAATAAAATTTGCTTTTTCCTTTGTTTCATATTTAAATATTTCTTGGTCTTCCTGGCCCTGTCGTAATTTTAATATTGCTACCATTTACGGCATCATCACTTATTATGGGGATTACATAGATACGTAATAGTACATTGTTCACCGAGGGAAGAAAGGGGAAGATTACCAACGAGGGTGTAGTTTGAGGCCCGAGGCGAAGCCAAGGGCCTCAATACACACGAGTTGGGAATCGCACTTTCTCCCGAGTGATACATAGTGCTTTATACTACACCTGCGAGGAAATAGTATCATTTTACTTTTAATCAAAATACAATAAAAGAAACCGACTGACTCGCGTGCGATTGTCACTTTTTATTTCCTTCTTATTTTTTATTATGTGCAGGAAAAGCAAGTGGCCAGTATCATTTTTCGGGTTTTATGTACGAGTTCGCAAAATAATACTGGCCACTTGGCCACTTGCTCATTCTTTATGTTATTAAAAAAAAAAAACAGCACGTTAACAATGGATTTGCATATACTTTTTCTACCCGCTCAAGCACGTTAACAATGAATTTTCATACACTTTTGCCGCCCGCATATTTGTATGACAGTAATGACGTATTTTCTGCATCGTTTTCAACAAAGAAAGAAGGTACTTTCCGAGCAGGTGTAGTATAAAGTATATTTTTTTGCACGAAGGAGGAAATGCGCTTTTAACTCCTACGGTGTCATAAAAGTCATTTCACATTGGAACATTCAAAAAGTTTGCGACAATACAAAATGCAAGCACATTTCCCACTATCACTAACTGTCAATTTCCTCCTTCGTGCAAAAATAATTATTTGTGTAACAAGAGAGCAAAGTATTTTTGTTGCGAGTGCCGTGTTTGAATCCCGAGCAAGCGAAGGATGTTAGAATCCTGAGCGTGGTGAGGGATTCAAAGGCACAAGTAACAAAATAAATTTGCTCTCGTGTGACTACGGATTTAAAACAGACCGTGACACATACAATTTTTCACCTTACTGAAAACGCAAATCAACACAATCATCACGCGGGCGTTTTACTCTATCCGTATATTCTGTATAGAGTAGAGATTCCATACACGCTAGAAGGCTATTCACAGAAATACGAGAAGTTTACCTTGTCTATGGTATCCGAAAAGCAAAATTGACTTTTGCTCACAAATTTTAAGCAACAAAGGCGCGCTTTTCGAGATATTGAGGTGAAAAAAATAGTTTAGTTAGATACACGGAGGTTGGTTAGATGTTTTTTTTTATTAGTTGAAATATTCTTTTTTTTGTCTTTACCGGTCTGTGCACCAAAATAAATAAAGTTATATAATGTTTTTAGCTGAGATTGTAAAATATTGCGGTAGTCTTACCACTTAAGTGATTTCTTTCAGACAACCTTTGGGTGGAAGATTATTTAAAATACAAAATAAGGCGCAGGGGAAATATCTACGAAATAAATAAATACGTAGTTACCTAAATATTAAACAATCTACATGTCAATATACATACAAATTATGCTAGGTACATAAAAATGCTAATCTAATATTATTCATTATCTCAAATCCTTAATAATTGTAAATCATAATTATTGTCTAATGGCTGTCAGACCCGCAATCACCCTATTCTCCCCCGATCCGTGATTGATTGAGTGTCTGCCAGACTCTGGCATTGATCATCCATAAAAACTGGCCCCCATAAGAATAAACTTAACTAGCCAAGAGCTAAAATTAATGAACTAAACTTTAGTACAACATGTCCGCCAATCGTAGACCGTGCAGCCCGGAGTTCTGTCAATACATGAATTATTTATCAAACGAATATTATCAACCGTTAACGGTTTTAGTTTGAATGGTTATTTAATTAATATAAATAATAAAAAAACAAAATTGAACGCTGTATTTCGACCCGTGTCTTCCCTTATGCTTTAGTCAAAGCTTACGATCTGCCCAAGACATAGAGATGTCTGGATATCGGTATGTCTGGATATCGGTATGTCTGGATATCGGTATGCTTGGGTGGATCTTTTTTGGACAAAAATGCTAGTACAAAGTATTATACCTCTATAATATATAACGTATAAATCAATTTATAAGGAGTGATATGGACATGAATATGTTTTATATGTAACGGTATTTAAATGTTTTATTTTTTAAACACCTTTGGTCTTAGCTTCTACGAGTAAACGCTCTGCCACCCTATTCTGTATCTTTAATTGCCAACTGGACTAGGTGCCTATCATCAAAAACATAGCTAAAAACGGAACTTTCAAAATTGCTATTAGTGGTTCTTGAATTATTTACGAACTGTGTCGTCACTTCAATTGCGAACATATCCTTAGACAATCGGAATTCGATAGTATATTATGTATGTTTTTGATGATAGGCACCCAGTTCAAACGGCAACTAAATATACGTAATAGGCCCCCTGATCTGCCTGCATGATTATATATAGATAAATATATAGAGTATATAATAAACCTCATAATATAATCATGCGCACCTGAAGGTGTTCGAAAAACTAATTTCACCTTGTATATTCCTCGCAGAGTGTTTTGCCCGCGACACTCGACCCTCTGTACAGTCCCCCGATAAAGTTAGCGTGATGATGTAATGCGTAGATAGTAGACCCTTATCGTATACTATCACAATATATTTACATTCAGTCAGTTTCAGTCATCCATCCACGCGGCCAGAATAATAAACCCACGCGTATAAATTAGCATAATGTTTTAGTAATAGCCATGGATATAATAACAAATCGCTGAAATTATTTTTGGTAATGAATCGAGTGATTTTGAAATGAAATGAAACCCCAAAAAACCGGTTTTCGTATGCAAGGTTTAAGGCGCAACGGATTAAAAATCGACACTTTTAGAACTTGTATATCTACTTTAGTAAATAATGTATTATTTTGCTAAAATTGTATATTATTTTTGAAATATTTTTCTAGAGATCTGTTAAACAGAAACGCGATTGGAAAATAAGCTCGATAGAAATATTTATTGAAATGAGGTCTTTTTCGACACCAATTCTCCTGGTTTGACAATTTAGAAATGACATATGAACTGCAATTATATTTTATTAGGACCGGTTAAACGAAAAATTGATAACAACTTTATTTAGTACATTTTATGTTAATAAAAAACCGACTTTTCGCTACTGTTCTACGAATCCGTCCCTCTCGCACTGAGGGTTTTTTCGCATATGGAGTAACAGGGACGCTAAAACTTTTGCATAACGCCTCGCTTTTCTCGTTCTCACTTCTGATTGGCTCCCTAGCGGCAATACCGTCAGACGCACTTGGACTTTATGAAGTTAATTTTTCATTTAATGTCACGCGAAGACGATAACATTGATGGTCGTAGATGACATTTTGACACTCGTGCAGTCTATTACACAACTCACTTGGTTCGTTTCGTAAACAAGCACTCGTGTCCCAATGTATCAATTGTATTACAGTTATATGTTTGAATTAGGGTTTAGAGAAAAACATTTACAGAAAAATACTGTTGTTTAATGAAATGAAATAATTGTGAATTTTCGGAAAAATCAATGGGTCTATTTTAATGTTCAACTTTTAATCGATATCCAAGATGCTTATTGCTTATACCTACAAGGCCAAAGTCGACGAAAATAATTATTTGCCAATTCCAGAGGTTTATGCAATATACTTACTTGACTAACTTAATTTTGCTTACATTATGTTTGTTATCTTTGCATTTTTAGCTCAAATTATTCAAGTCAGCTAAGTCATTTGATATAACGGCATGGAACCCTCAGGGAACGAGTTCTATTTCACCAATATTTTTTTTTAATACCATACAAATCCAATGATTCATGAGTTTATGCTACTACATAAATGACAGTGGGCAAACTTGTATGGGAGTATAACGAGACGAAGAATTTAATAATTGTCATTGAATAGCCTATGTAAATATCGAATAGTCATCATAATTAACAAAACCATAATAACATTTTACTATAGTTATCTCTAACCTACAAACTTATACTTATTCCAAAATTGCATAAATTGTACATATGCCCACATAGTCACACACATCTCGCATACACACATCCCACATACACATACACACACATACCCTCTCACACTTACAAATTCAGCCTAAGTATGTATCTTTTTTATATTTATAATGATTTGTTAGTCACCTCTGTAAATAATAGTTTATCACTTAATTTTGTATTTTTAGTTATAGGAGAGAGGGGACTCCTGTTACAGGTATTTTCATACCCAATAGGAGAACTCAAACTCAGTGTATTTAATGAAGTAGGTAAGCTTAAGAAATAAATAATTTTTCATTTTTTCATTTTTCAGTTGGTCCAAGCGCCGCCAAGATAAATAAAAAGACATAATATAGTTCTCAAGCACATAGAACCCCATCAAAATATAAAATAAAATAAAATAAAATGTATTCGTTTACATTTTTACCATGTTAATTACAAGAACTGAAGTACGGAAGGTTGTAAAACATAATAAATAAATAATAAAATAATAATAATTAGTCATATCTCCCAGATTGGGGTTTTGCTTGCTTGAGGGCTACATTGGTGTAGATTCGGTGTAACACGACTTAACTTATTTGACTGGACTAACCTTATTTTGAGCATCCTGCCTTTGTCTTTTAGATAAAAAAAAGAAAAAGAAAAAGACACAACACTTAAATTAAGTTTAGTCCTGTCAAATAAGTTAAAGCGTGTAACACCGAATTGACACTAGTTAGTCCTTTCATTTAAAAATGTTTTGATCTTGGCGGGCGTTTGGATTTTATTTGTCCACTGTCATCTTATATAGTTGTTACCACTGTCATCTAAAACGTTCGTCGTTTGGTACAAAGTGCACAACTTAACTTTGTTTTTCTTGTTAACTAGTTAAAAGTGAAAAATATATTGGTCTGTGGCAATTCACGCCAATAGTTTAATATAAATTAGGTTTATAAATCAACAGTTTCAAGTAAAATGCACAACGAGTCACGATTTTATCCAAACAAACTTAAAATGCTGTTTTATGTTTGTTTCGACAAAATCAAGACTAATTTTGTATTAAATTTCAAGCTGTTAATTCATAAACCTAATTTATAATGAACTATTGGCGTCAATTGCCTTTGACTAATATCTTTTTTACTTTTAACTTCTTAACAAGGAAAACAAAGTTAAGTAGTGCACGTTGTACCGAACGACTGATGTTTAACCTTAAGGCTTGAATAAGCGTGGATTTGGTAAAATTGCGTATATTTAGCTCGATTTGTAGGCCAAACTGGCTACTAGAAAATTCTGGGAAATATATATGTACTTAATCATGTTTTTCTGACGAATTAAGCCTTTATAGATTATCGAAATTTTATATCTTTACTCAAATAAATATATATCTGTAGGTACCTTATTTCTTTATGTACATTCAATTCGCTCGGACACGGAATATGCGTTTGAAATGAATCTTACACCCATAAAAGATCTCATTATTATCTACAAAAAAGCCTTACTATTTTATTTCTGTATGTCCTAATGGAGCCACGATTTCAAAATAACTGAAGTTTTGCGTGCGCGGCATCTGATTAGAGCAGGATAGAGAGTTAAAAAACAAACGCGTTAGAGCAGGACCGAATTTTAGCATAGTGCAGCCCCTTAATGGCCTGTGTGATATCATGAAGAGACACCGCAGTATAACTTCGTTTGATCTTTCATTATTATAAATAACGACATTATTAGTAAATAGACATCTACATAATATCGAAAGTATTTCTTTCTTTGTATACGCAAAATTATTGGCAATGTAGCCATAACTCTGCCACATAATCGTGTTACAAAAACGCCTGTTGAATACCAACTCTTACTAACATGGCGCGTTTCGGTCGGTCCGTGCCGACAGCTGTGTTCAACGCATTAATTAGTATACGAGCACCTACTTTGCTGGACTCTCTGTAGACTTCACTGACCCATATTTACAGTGTGAGGCGGAACGTCGTCGCGTAAACGTCTTCACTCGCCCAGATGAAGGCAGTCTAAATCTGCTGAAACTGGTCGGCTTTCCCGATCATAACACGTATTGAGATGAGCCATTTTTATATAAATCATATTTACTCGGGTTCGGGTTCGAGTTACAAAGGACCTCCTTTCTTAACCTAATGTTGGTATTGGCTATAGACAAATTTGTCTGTGGTATCGGTGGTTCATCGCATTATAAATAACAGTTACGTAGCAAATGGCAGTTTGAACCAAATGAGAAGACACCGTTTTTAAAAGCTACAACTAACACTTTGTCAAAAAATTAAAAAACCTAAATAATGGGCAGAAAGGGTGCAGTTTGATGCTGTTAAGGAAGGATCTGACCCTAGAACATAAACAACGCCAGACTTTCGAGAGTTCTTTGGAAGAAATAAAGACTCTCCTTAAATAAAAAAAATGTATATGATCTGTTGATATTTTGTTAAGGGAATCTACTTATAAGCAATGTATTAACTAACATATTAACTTTTGTCTAGAAAATATACATATATTTCGCAGAAGAACGCGGTTATGGTGGCCATCCCGCTCAGACGCCATATAAATGCTTTAGGTGTTTGTGACGTGTTGAAATTTTTACCACGGCCTGTACTGCGACGAAAAATAACAAAAAAAATTAAACCCAGGGGGGGAAACCTATACAAAAAACCTCGAAAAAGTAGCATTTTTTAACGTTATTTGTTTGAGCTTATTAATCAGTTACTATAAAAAATATACTGATATTTGACTACAGGAGACGCGTCCATTCTCTGCTAGTTGATTTCGTATATTTTGCAAGTCTACAAACATTTCAGTGGAGTTTGGCTGATGTTGTGGTAAAGTTAGGCGCAGTAATATCATTGTATAGAGACAAGCTAAAACGTGCTTTTGCAATAATATCACAACATTCCCGTGAAATTCGTAATTAGAGGAACGTTATAGTTATAGTATTTATGAAGACTAATATCATTTACCTTAAATTTTCTCATCTTATCTGTCAAACACATCACATTTTAAAATTAAACAAGCATTTTGTGATCGAGACTAATCAATCTCATCTGACGATTATTTGGAAATCAGCCGTCTTTAAAAAGAATCTTTTAGAGTCGTTTTATTTGAAAACATGTTATTATTTCTACACCGCAAATATACTGTTCCTTCCTATACCGCGAATTCCTCAAGCAGAAAATTGATATGTTACACTATTTACAAATAAACAATGATGAAGAACTAACGGAGTCAAATTACTGAGACCAACGCCTAACGTCGCGTCGGGCGCGGTTCAAAGTTCAAAGGGATTCGAAAGTTAAACCGCGATTAAAGACGTTTTTGAATCGCTTTAAACTTTCTATATATGAATACTACAACATTTCTGAATAAATATACAACATTATGGTCCCGTAATTGTAAAGTTTAAAATCTTTAACCTAGTCTCGAGTGACCGGCTGGCGCTTACCTCGGCCAGAGGATCAGTCTGGCCATCCAAAGAGGAAACGTTGCCAGCATTCTGGGCACCCTACCGGGGGACAGCGACCTGGACCAGGTTTTTTATCTTTAATTTCTTTATTTTTAAATTTTTCTTTTTGGTTATGCGTTTTATTTATAGTTTAAGTTTTGTTTTAGGACTATTAGGTTTTTAGTTTAACTTATTATTTTTAGTTAGTAATTTAGTTAGAATATTTTAGTTAGTTAATATTTCAGGTATAATTTTATGTTGTTAATAAGTAAATAAATATATTTAGAATGCTTAAAAAACGAATAAAATTCTTGAATTTTCTAAATTCAAAATAAGCTATAGGTAAGTACGTTAAAACTTACACACATGCGAGCAATAGAAAAATCTAATATAATGATGTTTAAAACTTATAAGTATACGTAGAATAATAAATGAAAAGTATAATTTCTCTATTTTGTGTTATCCGACGTCCAGCGCGTAGCGATCGTCTCGAAACAGCTACTTTGCATTGAGCGCTGCAATTAAGGCGCTCTTATCCCTGAAGAGTGACTCTCTGTCTTTTTCTTTACGTGTAAGGAGTAAAGAAAATAAAAATTTCTCTATTTTGTGTTATCCGACGTCCAGCGCGCAGCGATCCTCTCGAAACAGCTACTTTGCACTGAGCGCTGCAATTAAGGCGCTCTTATCCCAGAAGAGTGACTCTCTGTCTTTTTCTTTACGTGTAAGGAGTAAAGAAAATAAAAATTTCTCTATTTTGTGTTATCCGACGTCCGGCGCGCAGCAATCGTCTCGAAACAGCTACTTTGCATTGAGCGCTGCAATTAAGGCGCTCTTATCCCAGAAGAGTGACTCTCTGTCTTTTTCTTTACGTGTAAGGAGTAAAGAAAATAAAAATTTCTCTATTTTGTGTTATCCGACGTCCAGCGCGCAGCGATCGTCTCGAAACAGCTACTTTGCATTGAGCGCTGTAATTAAGGCGCTCTTATCCCAGAAGAGTGACTCTCTGTCTTTTTCTTTACGTGTAAGGAGTAAAGAAAATAACCACACTTTTGTACTTTTTCGTTGTTTTTATCGGTTTTTAAATTGTTTAAAAATAAGGGATATATTTATTTAAACCCACTTACGTGGTCGACCTAGAAAATTTAAGGAGCAATATTACCAGCTATGTTTCGTGGTAAAAGAGTGGAATTATGGAAATGGCATGATTTGAAAGGTCTTATTACATGCTGTGTTCGTGAATTATTTCTATCGAGCAAAGTTTATCTGATCGTGTAACACATGCCTGGAAGACCAAGATGAAGGTTTGAACTATATTGCGAATTTTTTTTTGGAAGTTTTAGACGATATTTAAAAGTTCTATTTGACTTTGAAATTACTGATTTTGGGATAAGAGCGCCTTAACGTTATTTCATTGTTTTTTCTGTCGATATTTGTACCGTCACCAGAGAATATAAAGTATCCGTCACACATCGCGCTGCTAATTTAGCTTCTACCAAGGTAAATGTACATTTTATTTATATTCTTTTGGCAGTTGACTATTTTTTATAATTAATTTTATTGCACTTTTGTGACGTTGTGTTATGTAATATGATTATAAATTTCAGAATCCTATAGGTATTGTACTTATTGTTATGCAGGAAATTAATTTTTGTCTACTTTATGTGATTTAATCCATGTTTGAAATTTTTGCATGCAAGTGTTGGTGAAACATGCCTGTACTTTATTTTATTTGAGATCTTAATATTCCCATGTTTTACCCAAATAAATTGTTTGAGTTTGAGTTTATTATCATATTCAAAATATAAAAAATATGTTATTGAAGAGGACATATACAAGAAATCTCGTGTATACAAGGTGATTTTTTGATCATCGTCCAAATTCATACTGGAGGCTTGGTAAGTTATCAGCATCATGCATCGATAGCAATTTTGGTGAAACTGGGACTGGGAGTGAATTACTAAGGGGAAGTCGAAATTTCATTTTATGAATTTTACAAAAATCGTTATTGGTTCATGATGCTGATCACTTACCAAGGCTCAAGTCTGAATTTGAACGATGTTCACAAATTCACATTGTGTATGTCGTGTCGTATATCTAATAATGCGATTTCATCAACATTGCTCAATAAAAAAAATCGCAAAATCAGCTCTAAAAAATCGTAAACTCTCGTCGAAGACGTGTATATTTAAAGCTATAAATCTAAAAATTTACTAGAATTTTCTACATACATTATTTAAGATACTTATTTGTAGAGCGATTTTGAAATTTTAATAAGATGTCCTAATGTAGCCGCAAATTCAAGATAACTATGTTTTGCATCCGCGGCAGTTGATAAGAGCAAGAGAGACAATCAAAAACAAAAGCGTTGGTGCAGGACGGAAGTTTAGGTTGACACTCAACCTTAAGAGGATATGTCACGCTTTCAAGTCACCGTCACTGCATGCGGAAAACCGAAAAGTAGCAAGATAAAAAATAGCAAAATATCGGTTTTAAATTAATATAAAATGAACTAAAATAGCTATCAACATTTCAAACTAGCATAATTTCGATATTGTTAAACTTCATCTAATAAAGTATAAAATTAAGGTCTGTATCTCATTCCTATTTGTCAAACTATGAGAAAAGTGTCGATAGAGACCTAATTAATTTTAATAATTATTTCTATGGGCGAAAATTCAGCAAACGCGTTTCTGTAACGAACAAAAACTAGAAAATAGGTTTCGTAATTTATGTACCTATTAAATATATCAAAATAATGGGCTTTTTTGATAAAATAAATAAATAAATAAAAAGATTTTTATTCAACACAACACAAAACACATAATACTTAAAGACTATTTAGGATTAGACAGGTTCTGTTGAAAAGGTCGGTGACTCAGCTTTTATCCCTTAAGCCAGAAGCAAAGGGACGCTGTTATTCTGTCACCGCCTGTTCATCCATAAGGATACTTAAAACAATAAACAAAAATTAACACAACTATGATTAAAACACATAAAAAACAATAGCCATTTTTAGGAACTTGGAACTTCTATTGTTTTGCAGCTAAATTAACGTACCATTTAATAATATTAAGAGTATTATATGTATAATTATCTATATACTTATATATGAATATTATATAAACTTAAATGCATTAATAACAGATTTAAAATATATATTAATATATTATGTTATTTACAATGTACATACTGACACCATTTTCCTTATCTTTTTATTTGCAATTTTATTTGTAAGTTTACTAACCACTCTTTACAATGTTTTTTGAATGTAGGAAAAGATTTTTGCAACCTTAGCCTTTTTACCTTTAAGCAGGTAAACAACTTCAAATTGTGTGAATTTTTGAGAAATAGCCCCATGTTGATTAAAAAAAATTAAAACTTCCCTTATTATTGGAACGAAACAGGTCGGACCGTTTCCTAAAAAAACCGTTTTACTCGAAGAGTTTTCCTCTGATCGCAATCTGCATGACAACGAAAATTTTCATACAAATTTATTCGTAATTTAGTCACGCAATATTTCAATAAAAATTGCGTCCGATATATCTGAAAAAGCAATAAATATAAGCAATAAAATTAAATCAAATGCCATCGATTGTGAGATAAACCGTTCATTTCCGCGCCTCCCCCTGCCTGGGTTGTTCCTTCATAGACTTCTGCGTATTGGACCCAGAATGCATTGTTTATTTTTTGCAGATGATGTTTTCTACAATGATCAAAAAATAAGTGTACTTTCCCATCCTCTCCGGTACCGGGGATGACCCACCGGGGAGGATGGTACCAAGCCCTTATTCATGGCTCCCAGGTTCGAAGGCAGGCAAAACAAAAATATTATTGTTTTAAGTGGAACTCAGTCGGAAGGTCGCCGTTTTTTTCAGAAGGTCTTACTTCGATCTCCGCCAAGGCATACACAGTATTTGTTGAATTATTAATTGCTGCATGGTAGAGAATGCAAACCGGTTTCACCGAAAACCGAAAAACCGGTATTTCGTAATTTTTTTATTAATAAAATACCCGGTTTATTTTTTCACGTTTCCGTTTTTCGGGTTTTTATCTTTATCTTTTAGAAGACTTATCGCTACGCTATATTATTAATATTAATTTTCAAATCATTGAGTAGCTCAGCTATCTTCGGACGCTAAGGAGACTGTTATGGTTTCATTTTAAAAGTTAGAGTTATTATGGTTTATTTTGTTGATGCCTAGATTATTGCTTAAGACCCGTTTAGCAGTCGGATTATGAAAAACCCGCCTTTTTCTAATGAATCGAAACAGAACATTTACATTAAAATTTTACGCAATAGTTCCTCAAAAAACCTTATTACCTATGTATTATATATGCTGACATAGCAAATTTTCCATTGGTTTCTGTAGATTAGAATTTTAAAATTAAAAACTTTAAAATTGTAATTTATTTTTAATTTATTATAAAATAATTTTGGTTTTGTATTTTACAATACTTTCTATACATGCGTGATAAATTTTGAATATTTATTTTCTTTTCATAGGTGCAAGATGTAGACAGCCTGAATTTCACAAGCAGTTTAAAAATATTATTTATGCAAAGAATTAAAAATAATACATTCAAACCGGTTTCACCGAAAACCGATAATATCAGTGCATAGCGGTAGGCCACCCCATCTCATTGGGCCGGAATAGTTTATCACAGAAAATGTAACACCTCTGATACCACAATAGTGATATTATTTTTATATTATTGTAATTTATATAAATATCATCAATATTTACAGAGTTACACTCTGTGCATGCGGTCATTCGTACCAAAAAGAAGATTCAGTCAGTCTTATATAGGATTTAACATGGATTGAGTCAATAGGTACAAAGAGCTGGTCTGTCCGATACTCCACCCCTCACCCAACATGCCCCGCCAGAACACAATTACGTCATCGACAAAGCGATGCCCATCAAAATGCATGACTTTGTCAACCGTGGAGATATTGTGATCGATTCCTGTGCTAGTGGTACCTACTTTAAAAATATGGAATTACTTATGGGTAATGGGATATTTTTGGAATAACGTTATTACGCAGGTAGAGGTAGCGGAAATCTTCAGCGTTATTGGTACATCATATGAATCTCAAATTGTACTGGATTATTGCTGCTTTTAACAGTCCATTATTTAAAAAAAATATTTGTGTTTGTAAATATCCAATTTTAGGGAAAAGGTAAAGTACAAGTCCCTTAGCTTTTTACCTACTATAATTTTAGCTAATAAAATTTGCGGGTATAATTTTATATAGTTTGAAATGTTATGGATTGTAAAATGTTTTGTTTATTATAGTAGAACACCTCCTTTCCGACCTTCACACACACAACCCCATAATTTGTGTGATGATCAATAACTTACTTATATTAAATTGTTGTATCCGGATTTTTTTCCTAAACCATTTTTTACCTACCTTAACAGCAATATAAAATGGTATCATATTATGAAAATGCCGAGCTCCTCAGCTAGGGTCTTAGAGACTGGGAATAAAGGTGTAAATTATTTGGATCCGTTTAAAGTTGCGCACGCGACGGGTGCGGTGCGTCGTGCGACAGATGTGGTGCGTCACCTGGCGTGACGTGACCATCGGCTGCGCTGCGCACACGCACCTCCCTCTGAGTCTCACCGCACACGATGCCGGCCGTGTTATATGAGCTGTTTAAGGTTCCGTCATGTCATTTTAGTATGGTTCAGGAAATATAATTTCCACCAATTTGGATTATCGGATTAACTTTGGATAACAATTTAACAATAGCGTACTCGGTAAATCACGACTCACGTAATATCACTCCATAAACTGTGAAAAGCTAATGTTGTTACTTAGAACATTATTATTTTTAATATTATTTCTCTTACCCAACATTTTTCTTTACATTTATACCTACACAGGGTAATTATGTACGCAATAGTAAAATAATATGAAATTTTGAAAACATTATCTAATGGGTTCAGGTCCTCTAAACAGGCCTCTTTGGATGAATCATATTATGATTCCGTTCTAATGCCGTCTCTTTTGCACGCGTGAAAAAACTCTGACTACATCCTGCTTTCAAATCATTTATTTATTTATTTTAATGATTCACCCAAGTCGGCCTTTTTAGATCCCCAGGTGTGATGAACCACAATACTCATTAGAATGTATCAAGACTATCAAGACCTTTCACTCCACTTGATTTTATTGTGAAAACAGATTTAATGAACCTATTATATAACACAATAGATAAGCCTTCCTATTTATCAGTGCAAATTATATTTCCTGAACTACATATATCTGTTTGTCTGTCCACAGTTACTCAAGAACCATTTATTAATGGAATATCAAAAAATAATCTTTTTCGCCATCCATTTATAAACGTATAGCCTTTGAAAATGTATTTTTCATTACTGTGACATATTGTTGTGTATAATTTTAAATTGAAATGTAATAACAAATTATTATTCATTGCAAACTTTTATTAAACTTCAGCATTATATTAACTATTTAACTAAAGTTTAATTTAAATGCTGTCAAAACATGAAATTTTACAAAATTAATTTAGCTTCTGTCCTTAACACTTTTAAAGACAATTTTGCAATGAAGTGAATTTAGTTTTGACAGCACTAAAATTAAATTGAAGCCTTCAAACAGTGTTAATTATGTAGAGAATTTTCATGTTGTAAGCTATTGAGACATAATAATATGTGGCAGGCAAATAGTAAAATGTCGCCGATTACCAACGGCGGCGTCGGCAGTTTCAAAACTTCTATACTGTCATTTTCCAAAAAGCCGAAATCCCCACATCGTGGGCCGAAATATATCGAGTATAAACCTTTTTTTATTGTTATAAAGAAAATAAATAAGTTTACACATAGCCGTTAGTTGAGAGCCGAGCGAAGCGGAGCGGAGCGGAGCGGAGCGGAGCGGAGCGAGGCGACCCCCAATACTTCTAACAGAATTAGGTAATATATGCCACCGAGGCAAATTAGAAAATGCCTAATTTACTATTTGACGAAGATTCGTCAAATAGCAAATTAGCGAGGATTTAGAAACTGACGATGCCGTTTGTAAACAGCGGAATTTTACTATTTGCCTGCGACATGACATAGGTAACTGCAATTTTAAAATTAATTTAGGGTTTGAAAAGGACAGGCCGAAACGTTGTGTTGCTGGTACAAGATGCAACAGATGCTAGTCTGCCCCTTTTTATTGTACAAATTTAATTGAGATTTCTATTATTAAGCATGATTTTAATATAAATTTCCTTTTCATGCTGCATTGTATGTAAATGTGTTGTCTTGATTGGTTCTGGGTTTTACTTGAAAAATATCCGGAACCCGAATAGTGAGTACGAGATTCGCTTGCCAGACGTTACTTATGTTATCATATCAGTTATCAGTGGTCTGATTGTTTGTTCAATCGATATTATTCAAATTGAGACTTGATATGTTTACCTTATGTTATGAGTGAGTATCATCGTCAACAAAAGTTTTCAAAGTTCAATGCACGTTGATTTGTGTATTATAAATATAATTATAGAGTATGAGAAGTAGCAAAACTTAAACAATCGCTTTCAGAACATACAAAAACTATATTACGAGTACCTACATGCACAACATTAAAATTATCAAAATAAATGAAAAATGCTGGCCAGATTACCACCGTCGTTCGGTGGTGTACCCAAAAGGCTGGCAGCATTGCCTCGCTGAATAGCGAGGCTAATTCTTTGACCGAAATAGGCTCCAGCCCTCGGGTCACTGGAAGCGCCGATCAGGCGCGATGATATGTCTCTGTAGAGACGTCGCTCATCCGGTCCCCACGGTCCGAGTGTCTTCACTCCAAAGGGCACAAACATGTCGCCCTCACCTAGGGCTGCAAATTTGCGCCGTTTGTCCGACTCCGGACTAAAAACTATTAAGAAATAATATCTAGCTGTAACGTTTTACTCGTTTACAACAGTAGTTTATGCTACAAGGGCGAAAAGGAATAAATTTCGAGGATGATTTAAAACACAAGCGTTGTGAGTGTTTTAAACGCTTACGCCCGTGTATCATACTACGTTTTTCAATGCATAGTGTGAGGAAATAAAACAAATATAATTTTGTGAACTTTAAATTATATTTGGCTCAAAAGAACTGTATCTAGAGCCGTTAAACAGTGGAAAAAAAATTATGATATTTATGGTACACAGGAAAGGCTGCAGGTTAGCCAACCTTTGTAAATAAATAAAAAAAATAATAATAATAATACAGCCCTAGGGCAAAATAATCGACTTTCTGTTCGTTTTTGATGCATAAAAAGTGGGCCTTTACGAGCACATGCATTGAAAATAAATGTAAATATATGTAATAATATAAAGTAATAATCACACATAATAAATATGTAGTATTTTGTGCAACTGTGACATAACGAGAGACATTGGGACACGAGTGCTGGTTTACGAAACGAACGAAGTGATTGAACAGTGTTTCCTTCGGACGATTTGCTCTTGGGGGGGCATTTCAGAGATTCGGGGGGGGGGGGGGCAAAGTAAAAAAATTGTCAAGGAAAATTTATATTAATTATTATTAGAGCCCATTACAAACTAGAAATAAATCCGAAACAAATTTAAAATACAAATCTTTTGAAAAAATTCCTCGGGCCCGGATTTGAACCTGCGACCTCCTGCTTACATAACAGGCGCGCTACCGACTGCGCTACCGGGGTTTGTATCTGGAACGAAGAATTTTCCACCATACTAGTACAACGAATTTTTGTAACTACTCGATATACCAGTGATTTCACGCCTATCACATTATGAACAGAAAATGTATATTCTTTGTCTTTGTCTGTCACGTTAATTATTAAAGAGAGGTGGTCATCCATCCATCAGCCCGTATTCGTCCACTGCTGGACATATGCCTCCCCAATTACGCCACTCTTGGCGATCCTCAGTCATCCTCATCCAGCAGCCACCCGCAACGTCCTTCAGATCGTCAGTCCAGCGGGCAAGAGAGGTGGTAAACTATGTATATTCGCAATAATTCTCTTATTCCTTCTGTATACCTGAAGTGATTTTAATAATTCTTCACCCAATTATAGATAATTTTTAGATTTACAAAATAAATCTTTTTTTCGTTCATTCATAGCGTCCAAATCGGATATCTATGGTCCAAATGAAAAGTATTATTTTCTCCTATTTTGCCCTGACCGGAGACACAGCGATCGCCTAATGCAGAGGTTCCCTAACTTATTTATGTCGCGGATCATTTCAACAAAATAAAAATTTCGCGTTCAAAAAACTGTTGAATAACATACTTAATAACATGATTTTTTAAAGAATCATACAAAAGCTACTTAATTTGCCTACTTATTCGAATGTTATGGATGAGCTTGCATGGTTTTTACGAGGTTTCCGATTCATTACGTAGCGCAAATCACTACCAATACCAATGTTATTTTTATGTACTTGGCTATTATTGCTACAACAGCAACAATTTCCTTTCGCACAAATTATGTACTGGAAACTGAAGCGCTTTCTCTGCTATTTTAGGTCAAATTCGCCGTGGTTTGTGCGTTGAGTAGGTGTACGAGTACGCGCGTACATACAGTATACCTACCTATGGACGTTGTTTTTGTTAATCTATAGATAACGTCCTTACCAAACAGGTGGCCCGCGCCTCCCTTTGCAGGTCTCTGTGCCCCCCTGGGTGGCGCGCCCCCCACTGATCTAATGCAATGCGCACTGATAAACGTTATTTCGATATAGTTTTTGTCGTTACTTGTCGTCTGTCTCTTACACATGCATAGTTCCAACTAATATTTCCAATGGGAAATTTATAATACAAAATATAGCTTTTTTCTTCGGGTGAGTCTCTAATTCCGATATTTTCAATAACTTTCTTTATTCTTTACTAGCTTTTGCCCGCGGCTTCGCCCGCGTTGATTTAGTTTTTGTGTACTACTTTTTATAGAACGTATTTAAAACTGGTTTGGAGTGTCTTTGGTGCAATTATTTGATCTCCAGGTAAAGTCTCTTTGGCGGAGCTTATTACCTATTAGTTTTTTCAATTCATACTTAAAGTACCTCTGTATATACTACATTAGAAGTTCTGCCCTCAGCTGTTAACACGACCAGGCTGCTAGGTGAGCTCACTCTCGAGCAGATCCCCTAAGATCAATTCCTGCTGTTTTCAGTGACTGACCCTGAGACTTATTAATCGTCATTGCGAAAAGGAAAAATGGAACCCTTATAGAATCACTTGTGTGGCTGTCTGTCTGTCCGTCTGTTACAGCCGATTTGCTCTGGCACACATACTTTCAAGAATTTTCATGTCCACTATATTTAATTTCAAAATCGATGCCATTTTCGTAATTAACGTCCCAAAAAAACATAAAAACGACACCCATATTGATATTTACACATTTCAACACCATCGCACCCCAACAGGTGTGTGTACACACACGGAAATATAAACATAAACAAAATTACACAGATAACAGAAACAGAGATAAAGTAACATAAACGAAGTAATCATACACGTGTACACAGAGAAGAAGAACATACAAAGAATTATACAAGTTTAATAACAAAATAAAAACTTATATCAATACTTATTATAAATACAATCTATAAAATATTATAAATACACATAGTGTGTAATAAACATAAATATATATTATATTTACCTATTCAGATTGTGAGAGGTAGTGTTCTTTAAGCTTTTTCTTAAAGGAACCGATAGTTAGACAGTCGCGAATACTATGTGGAAGAGCATTCCATAGTTGGACTGATTTGACACTGAATGAGTTTCCATAAGTACAGGTGTTATGTATAAGGGTTTTAAGGAGGGAGAAAGTCCTGGAACGTCTCTGGTAAGGGTCTATCCCTGGAGATCAAAAACTCAAAACATTCACGATTGTAAGCCGGAGAAAGTGGGTTCTTAATTATACGAGGGGGCGTTTTTAAGTTCTCGGAATCGGGGGTAAGACCGACCGGTTTGAACCGATTTACCTTGCTTGGTAAGGAACTTTATGACAGCGCGGTGCTCGATTTTTTCCATTTTTCACTATTTTCTTCCCAACTGAGTTGTTTGATCGACGATAATTCAAATAGTAATGGCCCGATTAAAACAAAACATTCTATTTATACTAATAATGAGCTACTTAACCAGTTACGACTAAGGAAAGTACCCTCATTTATTAATTACCTACCCATTCCGCGAATATAAAAATGCACCCTCGTATTAAAGAGATGGAACAAAATGTGAACATTGCGGCGAACATTAACTTCTTCCTTTTCGTCGCTTTCTCCTGCAATCCTTGGAGTTATTATGATTCTTTGTAGTTTTGTCTTTACTACGACAGCAACCGGTCACATCTGATCCATTGTCATTACTCATTATTACCGACTATGGCAGAATTGTAAATACTGTAACACAGGGGTCGGCAACCTTATGACATAGGAGGGCCACAAATGTTACCAGAGGATCAGCGAGGGCCGCATATAATAAATAACGTATTAGTCAATTTCGTGTCATATTTATTGTACTTTAAAATATAATTTATTATTAAAATGTAATGCGATTTTTGCGGCTGGATTTGACTTGCATTTAAGACGTTGAAATGCGCAGTATTAGGTCAAAATGTGCATCCATTAACTGAGAATAATGCTTGCTTTTT
The DNA here is from genome assembly GCA_934047225.1 of Ypsolopha sequella. Taxonomy (NCBI): domain Eukaryota; kingdom Metazoa; phylum Arthropoda; class Insecta; order Lepidoptera; family Ypsolophidae; genus Ypsolopha; species Ypsolopha sequella. Next base: position 9,915,355 of record OW203994.1, on the reverse strand, counting down.
CGTTAGTTCAAAATAGAAAATGTCTGCTCACACAAATATGTACAACCAAACACAGTTATCATGCAGCGATTGGAAACCTGGAGGGCCGCACCGAAGTGGTTCACGGGCCGCATGCGGCCCGCGGGCCGCCGGTTGCCGACCCCTGCTGTAACACAAAAAGATCTGCGTTCAATATGCAATTAACAAAAAGCTCACTCAGCTCAACTTTCTATTGAAATCACCACATCTGGCAAGCAAACCTCACTCTCTCCACAGTATAAGTTCTTTACACTGTGCTATCTCTAAAGAAAGAAAGCAATGACATTCTATTGGAAGAAACCATTGTTCTTCGTACACAACTTTTAGTCCTAATGGGAAGTGTGGTAACACAAAAATAGACCTTGGCAATGTGCATTAAAAAAATATTTTACGGATTATACATATTACGACCAAGTGCCGAGTTTTTGTGTTGTGTTATCTGTAAGCTACACGAGCTACGTCCATCAAAAATACCATTTATATATTTATAATATGTTCCACTAAAAATTTCATGAAAAATGAGAAAACGGACGCGCGAGATTTACCTTCTTCAGTGTCTCTTATTCTAACTTATATCTATATCTTTCACTCGCTCATAATCAGTACCTCTTATTCTAACTTATATCTATATCTTTCACTCATTCATAATCAGCTCTGTTCTAAATCCGTGATAATCAGTATCTCTTATTCCTAATTTCTTATATACAACTTATTTCTATCTCTTCTTTAACCGAGTATTGTGATTATCATTTTCTTAAAACTAAATCTGAAATGAAGGATTCTAAGTTAGAATCCTGAGAGTGATGAGAGATTCAAAGGCACAAGAAAGAGAATAAATTTGCTCTCGTGTGACACATACAACTTTTCACCTCACTAGCGAGAAAACACAGATATAAAGACACCATCTTTTCGAACGAACTTATAAGAATTCAATGGTTTTTTTCTTTAAGCAATACACCATATAAAAATATTGCACATTCAATAAAATGTAAGAAGTGTTAATTGAATCTTTGATAAACCGATCGAAAACGCAAAACATAACCATCACGCGGGGGTTTTACGCTATCTATCCGTTTCCGGATTCCATACACACTTGGAGGCCATACACAGGATTTCGAGAAGTTTACCATTGTCTATGGTATCCGACAAGCTGTGAGGCTGTGTATAGCCTCCCAAAGTGTACGGAATACATATAGAGTGAAAGAGATAGCCGCCATGCTGGTGTTTGCTGTCTCTCTTTCTCTTGAGCAAATGATATGGACAATTTTTGAACAACTCGCAGTGTTCTTAATTTGAAACACTTTTCTTCACTGTTTAAAACCAGTGAGCAAACATCGATTTTGCTCAGTGTTTTTAAGCAACAAATGCGCACTTTTCGAGCTAGAGTGAGGTGAAAATATTTTTTTCTTAGGTTCTACATTGCATTTACTATATTTAAAGTTCCTTGCACGAAGTACCCCGAAGGGTGCCAAGACATCCGCCTGTCACAGGGGTCTACAGCTATAGATGTAATGGTATAGTCAGACATAATGTTCACAGAATACGGGCCACTATAGTCTCTATCAAGGCAAATAATAACAATTAAAAGAAAAAATTTACCAAAGGGGTGGAGGTGTTTTGACCTCGAAAAAATTTGAATTTTTTCAACATTATTTTTTTTAGCTCAGCTCTATCTTAAAACGGGAATACATACAAGTTTCAAATTTGGCCTTCTTGTAGTACGTACCCTAAAGTAAAGCAACTAACTAAAACTTAGGGTTCCTTACTCAGAGGGTGCCCCATTGTTTGTCAGGTACTACTATTTTATCGCCATGTTTTTTTTCGCCTTAGTGTTACTATGGCATCTATATTTTTGTTGTTTTCATGGTTCTTTATACCACCACACAATACGAACTTTGTGCGCGAGTCCGACTCGCACTTGACCAGTTTTTATTTTTATTCACAATAGGCTTACTCTTGGCTACCGCCGCGAAAAATGACTCTATTGATACAGTTATTTATCATACTTAAATGGTTTGCTTAATAATTATGGAAAATATATATATATTGTTAGTTAAACTCAAAGATTTTAATCTTTGGTTAAACTATAATAAACAACTTCATTTAAGGAAATAATTCTGAAAATATTGTTCAAAATCAAGCTGCTTTTAGACTAAAATTAATTAAAATGTATTAAAATCCTTTGAAACCACTAATAGTATTTGTATGGTTCTGGCACCAGAAAACTAAAATAGAAGGAAAATATTGCTGAAGGCTACATATTTATGCCTTTTGCCGTAGAGACCCTGGGGCCGTGGGGACCAGACGCAAAGCGCCTATATAAGGAAATATCGTCGAGGTTGGTCAACGCTTCCGGAGACCCAAGGGCTGGGACCTATTTTGGTCAGCGAATAAGCCTCGCAATACAGCGAGGCAACGCCGCCAGCCTATTGGGTACTCTCCCCGATGATGGCGGTGATCTGGCTCACATATTTTATTTAATCTAGAGCGCGCTATGAGACAGACAGGTTGGTATTTGTTTTTCTTTTTATATTTTATTTAATTTTAAGTTACTTTTATAAAAAAAAATTATCATTATTTATATGTTATTTAAGTTTATAAATATAATTTTAAATGTAAAATATTGTGTCTATCGCGTCCATGTGAAAAGTATTATTTTCTCCTATTTTGCGTTATCCGGAACGTTATTCCAATATAGTATAGTTTCTGTCGATATTTGTACCGACAGAGATTGACTCAAGGTCGTTGGCGACTACCTGCTCCTTAAGGCAAGGGTATTTGGAGAAATAGGTCCTGCTCCAACGGCAACGCTTTCATTTACACTTGTTTATCCCGCTCAGTGGAAGCGGGCCGATCAAAAATCTCGCGATGTCAGGGTTATTTTATTTATTATTTTGGAATAATACCGATGGGTTTTTGATATAACACCCGTTTTATGTCTCATCTTGGACGACGTTTATTTTTTTATAATTTTATTGTCAAAAACCTAATATAATTGTAATGAAATGATATTAAGACTCATTTTTGCGATTTTATTGGATGCAGGGAATTGCAAGTAATCGCGTATTAAACGGCCGAAATATCAAGATTAAAAAGTGGAATATGACTTTTTTTTTATTTAGTTATCTCAATTTCAAGGTTTAAATTAAATTCGAAAGAAAATGAAATGACGAGAACCCTACCTTAAGCGTCGATAGGATGAAGGGCGTTCTCTCAGAATGTACATATTTGCTCTTATTTATCGAATACAGGTACATAAACACTAATTACACGTTAAATTTTGGATAATAGTGAAAAAACTTCAAGTTTTTTATTGCAAAATAGTATTTAAGTTTAGGTAATAAAAGTTGTATCAACTTGCAAAATATTATGTTTTGTCACTATAAAATGTTATAAAACGCCTCCAAAATCAGTTCAATATTATTTAAACATCGGATTTATTGTGTCATCAAAATATCCCAGACGATATCGATTTAAGCGTCCATAAATAAATGATAGGTCACAGTATGAAAACTAACGATTAACTCTGCCCATTGACAAAATTTTAATTTTAATCGATAACAAAATTGCTAGTCGATCCGTATCCCAAAATATTCCCTATGCATTATCTATGAGGCTTGTCGTGAGCAAGAAACTTGTGCACGTAATTATACCCTTGCGGCGGCGACTGGTCCCAGCTACTTCAGAAATGTTTAAAATGTACTTTCAAGGTTATTCGATTAAGGCTGGAACTAAGTCTAGAACATAAACAAAGCCAGAATTTCAAAAAAGGTTTTAATCAAAACCGGCCAAGTCGGACTCGCGCACGAATGTTTCCGTACCATTATCTATAAAAACGTCAAAAAAACATGTCTGTTGTATGGGAGCTCCCTTAAATATTAATTTATTCTGTTTTTTAGTATTTGTTGTTATAGCGGTAACAGAAATACATCATCTGTGAAAATTTCAACTGTCTAACTACCACGGTTCTTGAGATACAGCCTGGTGACAGATGGACAGACGGACAGACAGACGGACAGTGGAGTCTTAGTAATAGGGTCCCGTTAGTTACCCTTTGGGTACGGAACCCTAAAAATTAGGACTTACTTTAAATTGAACAATAATAAAATTATAATGTTACCATTCGGCTTTTCTTTATAAATATTGATATATACAAGGTGACTTTTTGATCATCGTCCAAATTCATACTAGAGGCTTGGTAAGTGATCAGTATCATGAATCGATTACAATTTTTGTGAAATTCGTATAATGAAGTTTCGACTTCCCATAGTAATTCACTTGCAGTCCTGAGTGAATCACTATGGGGAGTCGAAATTTCATTTTATGAATTTTACAAAAATCGTTATTGGTTCATGATACTGATCACTTATCAAGCCTCCAGTAGGAATTTGGACGATGATCAAAAAGTCACCTTGTATAGTGCTTTTTTTTTAAAACAATTTGAAATTGAAAAAAGAATACAAATGATTTGTTGTAAATTTATTAAATGAAAGTACTCACAAAAATATGTATACGTAAGGATACTTTACTAATAACTTTTGTCAAAAAATAAATTATTTCAGCCCTATTTTTTTTGTTTTATTTGTGTCCGTTACAGGAACGCGGAACGGTATTGACTTGATTTTATTTTCTTAAAATGGGTAATACAAAAATATGAAATGGATCTATTCCAATGTTTTTATGTTTTCATATAAAATATTTCAGTATTAGCTTAAAACCCTCCAATCTGTTGGTTCGCTGCGTAATTATTAATATTTATCCCTCCAAGACAAATAGGCAAAAGAGCCGACCAATAATCGCCTCTATGATAGACGGCTGAAGGGGGGCTTTGGGACTCCAGCCCTCCCTGACTTATTTTCAAGCCCCCTCCAGCTTAGCTTCAAGCCCCCTCTAGCTTAGCTTTAAGTTCCCCAAAAAGAATAGAAAATAACAGATGTCGTATAAAAATAGTCTATGATTTAGACCCCGTTAGTACACACTCTTCACGAAAATACTGTTTAGAAAAACAATTCATGGATTTTTTTTTTCGTTCATCGCGTCCATGTGAAAAGTATTATTTTCTCCTATTTTGCGCTTCCGGAGACCCAGCGACATCGTAAGGTAGTGCGCGCTGATATGAACGTAATTTCAATATAGTTTCTGTCGATATTTGTACCGACAGAGGTCGACTCAAGGTCGGTGGCGACTACATGCCCCTTAAGACGCTTAATATCGCCAGATGGGTAATTTCTATAGCCTACTCCTCTTTTATGGCCAAACCAAAAATATTTCAAAAATGTATTATGGATTATCAACTCTAGGACAACATATGCAACATTTTTCTTTTTCGTACCACCAAAACTTCTACATGAAAAATTGTTTTAACTGAATGGTGTTTATTGGCTTGAATTCCCTACTGCTCCTAAGCGGCTTTTTTGATTTAATTAATTTATGCTTTGATAAATAGATAAACTTGATAGCTATAAACATAACATAGGATTATTCAATCGAAGAATCACGTCTACGTGAAAAGTATTATTTTCTTCTATTTCACCCTATCAATGACGCAGCGAGCGTCTTAACAGCCACCACGCATTGTGTGCTGATATGAACGTTATTTCAATGTCATTTCCATCGATATTCGTACAGACAAACATCGAGCTGCTAATTCCGCGACGGTAATCGCCTTAAGAGGGCGGTGCGTCAACATGTAGCCACGGACAACACAACACATCACATCTCTATTGATATTGACATAGGATCGCGCATGAGGCCAACTTTTTTGCCATGTGACTTCAGCTTGCTCTTTGTAATTTGCTTATGTGTCTCGAACTTTGTTTCGTACTTTGGCCTCACTCTTCTCGTAATTTACTAATGGGTTTCGAACTTCATTTTTTTAGGACTTAGGTCTCTCTCTACACGCGATTATCTTGTTGGTTTTGGACTCTGGCCTCGCTTTACTTGTAATTTACTTATGCTTCTCGGACTTCATAGTTTGGACTTCTTTCCTCGCTTTGCTCGTGTTTCACTTATAGGTCTTGGTGACCTCTACTTCAACGCAGTTGGAGCCAAACGAAACTAAGCAAGTAATAATTATTGCATAAGATTGAGTATGTTTTGTTGTAAAGAGTTTTAAGAGTAATTTCTAAAGCCTTGTGACAGAAAGGGTAAAAATAAAATAAACATTTCATAAAACTCATTCAGGTTCCCGCAGAGTGATTGCCAAAAAACTCTCAAAACGATGAAATAAAATAAATAAACTTTTGTTCAACTCGTTTCAATCAGCCCGCCTTTGTCTCTGAACTGAACTCGGTTGGTTAAGACAAAAATTCAATTTTGTCACAACGCCCGCCCTCTTCCCTTACTTAATTCTTTCACTTTGCGAAAATAAATCCTTTGTAATTGATTCTGCTTTAGTTCAATTTGTCTTCGTTAAAACTCCATTTCTGTTTTGTGAATAATAAATTACGGAACCTACTTCATGACGTGCGGACGCCATGTTTCGCGTCCCGAGAGTGTAGGTAAAATTTGGAAATATGGTGCTGCTTTGGCCGTCGATTTGGTCCCACGCAAATAAGTACTTTAGAATAACAAAACTCTAAAAATCAAACTACGTACAATCACAACAGCCAGTGACCGTAAAATCCACAATTAACGTCCGGCTTAAATCAGATGTTAATTAAGTAAGAAAAAAATATATATACATATAATAATTTAATACAGAATAAATGAAATGACGTGTATTGTTTAGAATTTTGAATTTTTATTTAGAACTTTAACAAAATAAATACCAAAACAGGGTCCAATTTAATACTAAGGTCCGACTTAATTAATTAATTAAGTATACAAAGAAACAAATTGAAACTTAGTCAAATTGACGATATTATAATAAAAAATGAGTTCCACTGATAATTTTTGAAAAATTTTTGCTACAAGTGTTTTTATAAAAAAAAAACTCTATCCAGAGACCCAACGACGACGTCGTAATGCAGTGCGCGCTGATATGAAGGTTATTTCAATATAGTTTGTGTAGATACTTGTAGCGACGACATAGGTCGAATCAAGGTCGTTGGCGGCTACAACAGCCTTAAGGCGATTACCGTCGCCAAATTAGCAGCTCGATGTTTGTCTGTACGAATATCGACGGAAACGACATTGAAATAACGTTCATATCAGCGCACAATTGCGAAGGGCGAAATAGGAGAAAATAATACTTTTCACGTAGACGTGATTGTACGATTGAATAATTCTATGTTATGTTTATGGCTATCAAATTTATCTATTTACCAAAGCATAAATGAATTAAATAAACCAAGCCGCTTAGGAGCAGTAGGAAATTCAAGCCAAAAAACACCATTCAGTTAAAACAATTTTTCATATAGAAGTTTCGGTGGTACGAAAAAGAAAAATGTTGCATATGTTGTCCTAGAGTTGATAATCCATATTACATTTTTTCAATATTTTTGGTTTGGCCATAAAAGAGGAGTAGGCTTTAGAAAGTACTCATTTGGCGATATTAAGCGCCTTAACACTAGCTAATAAGTCTTCTTGCAGAAGTTCCACTATTTTTATTAGTGTTAGAATGAAGTTTCATCAAGAAGTGACACCTTATAGTATAAATTATTTTATATAGAATGAAGCTACTTAAGCTTAGTTTTACCGCTTACTTTCAACAATAAGTAGTTCCATCAAAGCAGTAACTAAAGATAAAAACTTAAATAAATGAAAACTGTAAAAACATTAGTATGCCTATATATATAAGGTTAAATAATATTAGTTGGCGAAACTCAAAACATAGGTAGTAATAGTCTATATGAACAACAGTTTATATGGGAGCTAAGCGAGATTCGCAACTTTTTTTCTCTTCCTCCCATACAAATTGCCCCGATCAGCTGACTGGTCCGGTATGGAAAGGTGAAAACAAATTTTAAGAATTTCGCTTATACAAACAATTGTTCATATAGACTAGTACTATTTTGAGTTTCACCTTAAATATTATTTAACCTTATATACAACAAAAATACCTTCCGACAAAAAAATTGTTTTAAATCACACTCCTGCAGCCAGTGGCGTGCACAGAACTTTTTCCTGGAAAAGCAAGCAATTGGTCAAGAACAACAATAAAAAAAATATGAAAAATTTTAAATATCACTTTGAAAAAAAAAAATTTGTATGACGCCAGGGTAAACAATGTCTACCCTAGAGTGCAAATTTCCAATACAAACTCCAGCAAAAAGTTCTATGCAAGCCACTGCCTGCAGCATGCATGGTACGTAGAATGCAGCCTGCCTACAACTAAATTCCCTCTTGGTAGATGTCTTTGCTCTTTCGAATCTTTGGATGGCCAAACTTATAGGTACCATCTGCGAAAGTTATTTAGGCTCACTGTTTCCTCTAATTATAATCAAATAAAATGGCGAGAAGTGGGCATAACTGCATGCATAACTTTACCCTATAATATGTTGGCCAAGATATTTATACGGCCCCGGTCTCACCTGGGGCTCTAGCACGCGCCGTTGATACGTTGATACAGTGTCTTTCCATCATAATTGCTCTCCCGCACAATTACAAATGCGATATACGTGGGAGCGCAACTAAGATAGCTGTATCTCTGTAGGCTGTATCTCTGACGCGTGCAAGTTACGCTGAAATACCGAATCTTAAATATATAAAACAAAGTCGTGTTAGTTACACCACTTATAACTCAAGATCGGCTGGATCGATGTTACTTATCTCTTTTTTTATGTATTCTTATCCGCTCCGAATAGCAGAATAAGTAATAAAATATCGGATAAGTTATCGAATAACAATTAATTAATTAATTAATTTTACGAATGCAAACAGCATGTGGTGCCATCTGTTGACAAAACTACGCATATAAAAGAAACCTATTTATCTAGCGTTCTGATATCATTAAATAACATCTAAACCCCAAGTTTTAAAAATCGCTTAGTTATTCCAAGAACTATTATTTCTGCATATATTCAATACCCTACGCTAAGCCTAACAACGGTACTGAAACTACTACATGGGTCCCTGCCATTCTTCTTTCGCAATGGCAAGCAATAAAAAAATCCTAAATTAAGTTTAACTAAAGTTAACACGATATTATTAGACTGTTAGGCGGAACGAAGTTCGCCGGGTCAGCTAGTATCTGATAAATTATCAATTTTGAGGTTATTTCAGTTCTAAAGAAACAAGTTCAAAATTAATTAACAACTTTTACTGTATCAATGCAATAACAGAGATATAATTACAAACAAGAAGGTGCTTAATTGAAATTTATTGGAATTAACAATGTTGCTACGTTTGACTAAAGCAAAAACCATAATTTATTCTTCCTTGGTTAAAGAATCTAGCAATACCAAGTACATACTTAAAAAAAAAAAGTTCTTCTGCCAAGAATATGCATACTCTTGAATCTTCAGAAGTCATCCCAATATTGATAAATAAAAAACCGGTCAAGTGCGAGTCAGATTCGCGTACCTAGGGTTCCGTATTGTGGATGATAAATTTAATTTTGTCATTTTTTTTCGTGAATTTCTCAACTGCTTTTTTTTTCTGTAATCTTTACGTAAACACATATTACCATGATTTTTTTCATATTTTTTGGTTTCCATTTCCAGTTTTGGAAATAAGGGGGGGGGGGACATACACATTTTTGGGGTTTTTTAAAGATTTCTCAAAACCAGTGTAAGTAAATATGTTAAAAGTATATATTTTTACAATCAAATTTTTAATACCTACAATTTGATATCCATATTGTATTTTTATAAAATATTCTTTTTATTTATTTTTCTTTTTTTTAAATTTCTCATTAGTGCTGAATTTTTTTGAATCGCTATAGTTTTCCTGTAATTGACCAGTTATGATATACATATAAATGTCATTTTTTCATATTTTTCGGTGTACCAGTTTCGGAGATAAGGGGTGGGGACATAAGTACATATTTTTGGGTTTTTTTAAAGATTTCTCGAAACGAGTATAAGTAAATATATTAAAAATATATATTTTTACAATCAGCTTTTTAATACCTAAAATTTGATATCCATATTGTATTTTTATAAAATATTTTTTTCATTTATTTTACTTCTTTTTTATATTTCTCATTAACGCTAAATTTTTTTTTTATCGCTATAGTTTTCCTGTAATTGGCCAGTTATGATATATAATTGACATTTTTTTTTCGTTCTACCAGTTTCGGAGATAAGGGAGGGACATACATCTTTTTGGGGTTTTTCAAATATTTCTCGAAACCAGTGTAAGTAAATATATTAAGAGTATATATTTTTACAATCAGCTTTTTAATATCTACCATTTGGCATATTGTATTTTTAGGCTAACATTTTTTATTTTTCTCACTTTTGTTTTGGAAATATTTTGAACAATTTCAAACTTTTCGTATTTTTTTTTACACCCTGATATGTGGGCAAATTAATACAATTTTTGTGCCAAATTTCATGTATTTATCTTAAACGGTACTTAAGTTATGAGGCTGTTACATACGGACGGATGGACGGAGAACGGGGTCTCACTATAAGGTTCCTTTTGTACCTTTTAGATACTACGGAACCCTAAAAACACAAGATAAGATAGCTCTAAAAAAAGTTTTCATGTCCAGTTATAAGATTTTTGAACAAAACCCCGTCCATATTATTAATTTATGGATTAAAACTCTGAAACGAACAGTTTTTCATACAACATTTAGTTTATTTTCATATTTATTAATAAAAGTCGGAATTTCGACATTTTACAGAATCCGTCTCTCTCGGTCTTTCCGCATGGAGTAATTGTGATTGATGCAAGCGCGACCTATCCTCCATAGAGCACCTCTGTTGTTTAATTTCAATGAAAGGAAGAGGGTCAAACCTTGGTAATTTAAGTCGAATACGAACTAAAGCAGGTTTTGACTTGTTCGAGCCCGAAACAAGTCAATCTAAATTAAAGGAAAAGTTGGGGCCGACGAGCACTTTTCACTTCCGCACGCTCGTTCCACGTCTGATAGAAAAAAGTTACCAAATATATCGGAGAGAGCTCTCTATTGATTTACAATTATTTGTACGACCAATATAGATACCTACCTAAATTTCCTAAATGTAAACATTTTCCCAGAAGTTTTGTGCGGTGCTTACTTATCAAACCTAAAAAAAACACCGGGCAAATTAGAGTTGCCTACTGTCCTGTTTTCCGATGACATGTCCAGGTTTTTGGTTTTGGTTAAATGTCCATTTAGCGTCCTGGGTTTTAAAAATGTCCCGCAAGTAAGAAAGAAAGAAAGAAGAACGAAAATAAATTTACTGGCGCGTTTCCAAAAAAAAATAAAAAGAACTTATAGCTAACACAGTACAAAAGGTTTACTTATGTAGGGAGTAATCTATAGATAAAAATAACAACACGACAAAAGGATGTAGCTCAGCTATGTGCCATCCAAAACATGCTTTGGTTGGCGCTGGTTTTCAGCTACCTCAGTGACCACCTAAGTGGTAATAGCCTGTAATATTCAGTCAAAACATGAAAAATACCTTTAGATATTTTTGAAGCTTGTACTTAATCGTAGTCCTGACAGAAAATGCAGGAAAATAAGTGCTGAAAATTCCCGAAAGATACGTATGATATTTTTGCATAACATTTAATTTTGATAACAACATCATATCTACAAAAAACACATGGAACCTGACAGATTTTGTTTTCGAAATAAGAAAACTGCAGACTTTAATAAATCCTTTCTCTTTCAATCCATAACGAAGTCGTTAAAGAGATAACGCCAACAAACTGACAAGAGGCATTATTGTAACAATATCATGCCCTTATTGCGCCCCAGAATCACGTATACAAGGACTCCGAGCCTTATCTGTGGCCCATCTGGGACACACAAGGGACCCCAGTGTAGATTATGTATCTGCGACCTCAAATTTGCTTCCGAACTGCCTGTAGCGCTTTCACAATCAAAATTAAAAGGGTTGCAAACTTTATCGATTCTCACGTTATGGTGGTGCTAATTTAAATACTAAATGAGGTAACTTTTTTTGGTAACGTTGCAAAAGTTTTTTTTTTTTTCCTTTAAATAAATAAATGAGCCTTTCTTTTTTAATTGACACTGGGCTTACCCTTGGCCCCCACCGCGCCTGATGGAGAGTTAGAATGAAGAGCGTTAGCCCAGCAGATTCGCACTTGTGGTTGTAGATTTCAGTTATTTCTACTTTTCATACCACTAAAAATACAGTGTTAGATAGACATTTATGTACAGTTTATATTGTAAAATAAACTGTACTGGCTATCCAGAACTGAGTTTTTCCCAATATACTAAACTGTAAACACCAGTCACAGTTTTCTATGGTAGTTCTTATACAACGTGTAACAGAAAGGTGTAACCATATTTGAAGAGCTAATTCAGTCAATGGTAAATTTAGCTATGAAGTCAACCCAGAAATCTCAAAAAAAAATTCCGCCCTTCTATACATTTTGGCCGAGCGACATTGCATTTTTCTATGAAACAGTATTTTTTTTTTCGGAGAGACTGTTTTTGTTCCATAGTAAAAGTTGTTCTATACCATTGACTGAATAAGCTCTTCAAATATGGTTACACCTTTCTGTTACACATTGTATATACCGCTTCAAAGTAAGTCGTGTTTTTATTTTTTTTTATGATTTTATTTTTCACCTATTTTTATAGCCAATTTAATTTGAACCCTAACTTTCCGTATCTTCGGAAAGGCCTAAAGGCTAAGCCACGTTTTCGAACAAAACTTTATTATTAACATTATATAATTGCAGACGCAGAAGAAAATTAAATCTGTATGTAAGGAACTCTGAACCGGAATTCGAACCCGAGACCTCTCGCTTACCGGTCGATTGCTCTACCAATTGAACTATCCAGTAATAGCTATACAAAGCAATCAGTGCTAGAGCAATCGTCCGGCAGGCGAGAGGCTCCAGATTCGAATCCCGGTTCAGTTACTCGTAATGTTAATTTGTAACTCCTTGCGATGGATAAATCGCCTAGTATTTAAAATATAAAAAAAAAATTCTGTTATAGCCTTGTGTCATATTCACAGGACTTGTGTGGTTTCTCAAATATGTAATTCGGTTCAGGTTAATAGTAACATTAAATGGGTAATTTTTCCATTTAATAGTTGTGTGGTATTTTTTTCCATCCCGTATGTAGTCTATGTCACCCAGGATGACATCATAAATACTACATACTTAGAAATTGGTCCAAGTATTTATAATTATGGTAAAATAAAGAAACGCACAAACATACATACATACATGGACCCTGAAAACTTAAAACTCTTTTTTTTGGGCAGTCGTGTAAAAATTGTATGTCGACCTGCGACTTTTTGGGAAATCAAATGATGATGATGGATGATGATGATGAAGTATTAATGAATTTTCAAGTTAATCCTATGGCTGATATAAAATCTGTATCTTGATCAAATTAGTTGGAAAACTTAAATTTTTGTGTTAGCCTTTTTTCCTAAACGTGCATATTTCGTTTAGTAGCGGGAGGTACGTATAGGGACCTAGGTTACGAAGACGTGTAGGGCGCGAGCGCAAACTGACTGACCAGTGCGTGCGTTTTGTTCAATGACGTCAGTTGATGTAGAGACGTCGTTTTCGGCGTACAAATTGCTACTGGGTGACAAACGTCACAAAATTGCACTCGAAAATTTGGAAAAATACTTAATTTTAGAGGTATATTGTCACAAAAACAACCGTCTTTAATTAAAATGTATAAAAATGCATTGTGCGTATTTTGGGCATATCAACAGTTTTTAGTACATATTTTGGCCTTTTTTAGTGCATATTTGCATGTATATTTTGGTACTTTGTTAGTGCATATAATCCGATGTCTTATTATGACAATTTCCTACTTATGTTGTACTACAGTCTTAAATTTACTTAGAAACTACTGTGGCTATACGTATTTTAATAGTACAGGTATTTACTATGACTTCATGAATAAGCTCAATGAAACCTACCCTCAGCAACAAAATATCTTTCTGAATCCGCCACTGGATATGAAACATACTCGAAAGATTATGATAAATAAGAACTTTACGAAAACCTGAAGAAGATAATTGAGGAAACCCGTAGGTAGTCACTCACTTTAGTAACTGTATCTACAACGTGTAACGGAAAGGTGTAACCACATTTGAAGAGCTTATTCAGTCAGTGGTATAGAACAACTTTTACTATGGAACAAAACCCTAATCTCGAAAAAAAAAATGATTAGGTATTTCATAGAAAAATGCAATGCCGCTCGGCCAAAATGTATGGAACGGCAGATTTTTTTTTTTGAGATCTCGGGTTTGGCTCCATAGTAAAAGTTTTTTTATACCATTGACTGGATAAGCTCTTCAAATATGGTTACACCTTTCTGTTACACGTTGTATACATGGTGTTAATATTAAGTTACGGAAGCCGGAAACTGGCAATAGTACCAGTCCATACAAACAACTTCTCGTAAAAAAAATTGAGAAATCAAGAAAAAAAAACAGTTGTTTCATACATTTTAGTCGGGTAGCTATGTCACTTTTCTATGGAGCAGCAGATTTTTTTTTTCAAGGTTCGAGGGTAGGCTCCATAGTAAAAGTTGTTTTCAGTTTCCGGCTTCCGCAACATTATATAAACATCCTATATATTTATTAACATTATATCATTGCAGTATAGAAACGCAGAAAGAAAAGTAAATCTGGATATGAGGAGCTCTGAGCCTCTGAACCGGGCTCCTCACATCCAGATTTACTTTTCTTTCTGCGTTTCTATACTGCAATGATATAATCTTATTTTTCAATGCATGTGCTCGTAAAGGCCCACTTTTTATGCATCAAAACCGAACAGAAAGTCGATTATTTTGCCCTAGGGCTTTATTATATTTTTTTTTTAATTCATTTACAATGGTTGGCTAACCTGCAGCCTTTCCTGTATACCATAGATGTTGTACTTTTTTTCCCACTGTTTAACGGCTCTGGATACAATCCTTTTGAGCCAATCATAATTTAAAGTTCACAAGATTGTATTTGTTTTCATTTCCTCACACTATGCATTGAAAAACGTAGTATGATACACGGGCGTAAAAGCAATAAATAACTCGGTTACGTTTAAAACACTCGCTACGCTCGTATTTTAAATCGTCCTCGTAATTTATTCCTTTGCGCCCTTGTAGCATAAACTACTATTATATCTCCATGCGATGGTTAAATAGCCAAGTGTTCAAACATAGAAATTTATTTCTATCATAGTTTCCTATATATTTACCCAATAGTGCATTTACGTCCGAAGCTAGGACTTACACAACACAGTGATTTATCGGTGTTGTAAGAACATAATACCTTTGAGGAGTCTGCACAGTGTTGCCGGTCACAGCCATTTTGGGTTAGATCTAAGGAATAAGATATTTCCAACTCGGTTTTAGGGTTCTGTGAAAAACTTACTAAAGTGTACCTATTATATCACTAAAACAACTTACTCGTAAGAGTGACCTTCATCAGTCTCCGCGGGGTGCTCCGGAATCCGCCTCGTGCGACACCCTCGCGAGAACTGTCGCACGCGCAGGAGCACCCCTCGGAGCCTGATAAAAGTTACTCTTAATTTATTTGGCCGTTTCTGCCAATTGTTATTGATTTTTCAATTTAGTAAATAAAATTGTTAACGACTCGTAAATACCTTATCATACAATTGTAATGAAGGTAGCTGAAAACCAGCGCCAACCAAAGCATGTATTGGATGGCACATAGCTGAGCTACATCCTTTTGTCGTGTTGTTATCTTTATCTATAGATTACTCCCTACTTAAATTCACGTTGTCTACTGTGTTAGCTTTGAGTATTTTTTTTTTTAATTTTTGTGAACGCACCAATAAATTTATTTTTATTCTTTTCTTTTAAGGGGCAAGTAGTCGCCAACGACCTTGAGTGGACCTGTGTCGGTACAAATATTGACAGAAACTATTTTGAAATAACGTACATATCAGCGCACTGCATTACGACGTCGCTGGGTCTCCGATAAGCACGAAATAGGAAAAAATAATACTTTTCACATGGACGCGATGGACGGAAAAAAATTCTATAAAAATTTTTTTCAAACACTTATTTTCCTTGTATTCTAGTGCAAGAACCATACAAATACCATAGGTGATTTCAAATAACTAACCAAAAAACAGCTTGACTTTGAACAATATTTTCATGCTGTTCCTTGTACGCGAGAATAATTTCCTAAAATTAAGTTGTTTTATATAGTGTAAGTAACAATATATATCTTTTCATAATTTTTAAACATACCACCGATTTTCGGATGACGCTGGGAAGAGTGTTTTATCACTAAAACAACTTACTCGTAAGAGTGACCTTCAGCAGGCTCCGAGAGGTGATCCGGCTCGTGCGACACCCTCGTGAGAACTTGCGACACCCTCGTGAGAACTGTCGTATGCCCCGGAGCAACCCTCGGAGCCTGATGAAGGTCACTCTTAAGTTGACCGAAACGTCGAGCTTTTCTCGCAAAAGTCAAAGTGAGTCTTAGCCATAGACTTAGCTGTAATATCTATTTCATTAAAGTGTACCTAGCTCTCAAACTACTTGATAACAGTTTGTCTGTCTATCCGTCCGCAGGATAACTGCTTAAAATGTCTGGGTCGCTTGGCCTTTAACAAGTAGGTGAAAAATTTATCCCACCAAAAACATAAATATGAAAACTTTTCAAGTTGTACATATTCAAGTAGCAAAGACCCTAACAAACTTTCTTTTAAAATGGTTAATTTAGAACATTATTTTTATCACGTGCTTGTTTACTTTTCAAAATTATAATAAATTGGCAGTACATTCTTTCGATTAGTTTTAATACGAAAAAGTTCACATTATTGACTTAGTCCATAGACAATACAGCCCAGAAAGACGTCTATTGTTCAACATCTTGCGTACAAATAATTCTGTCAAGAATCGAAACTAGATACTGCAATCCTATTGGCTCTTCCAATCTTACGTATAGCACCACAAACTTATCTTTCCCGACGACGAAAACTCTAACGTAATGAATATAGAAGCCATTTTGGTTTGGCCTACCGAAACATTTTTGGAAAACAAAATTTTGGAGTGATCTGCTGGTTCAGTCAGATGTGTTGACAGAAATCGGTCGCCTGTAATGAGGAGTCTGTAGGCTGTATTCGTCTATGACTTAGTCTTAGACTTTGTTGATGTGTTTACTTTAGCTTTTAAGCTATTTTTAAATTAACGAGTGGCAACACCAGAGTACGCAGAGAACAACAAAGTTCAGGGGCTAGCTAACATAATAAGAAAACTTGGTATGAGACACTTTGAAGTAGTCGTTGGTTCAAGAGATATTAATATTGTATTTTCTTACATAATATATTTACATGCCTGTCTTCCAAAAGGGCAGGAAAGAGACTAAATGAGAAAAATAACGGATGACATATTAAATGTTTAGATTGTTAAGTCTATTAAAAAATAAAAATTGCAAAGCATTATACCACCTGTATATGCGAGATAAAAATATAACAATGTAAATCTATAATTGAATGAGTGATCGAAGCGAACGAAGTTCTCTGAGTCTACTTGAACAATCCGGCGTTTGTATTCTCGAGTTTGTAAACTCGAGTATCGTTGATCAGAACGTCATGAAATTTGGTTGCGGTTTGGCGTTCTTTGTAAAATTTTATTACATGTATTATTGTAAATATAAATAAAAAAAAAATAAAAAAAATGAGACAAAAGAATTTTTAAGTTCGGACATGAGCCAAATCGGTCAAGATCGAATCACCGGTTTACAGTTCAAGGCAAACTACTAGTAAAATTAAATGAAACTTGAGGATAATTCATGATGTTCATGATTCATGATGAAAGAAACGGCTCACATAGATAAATACTATGTCGGGATAGCCGATATATTATGTATGGATGGTGTGAGTTCCGCGTGTTTATCGTTGTTTGGTGACGTACCAAAAATTGGAAACGCAAGCTCTAAAAACCAAACAAACTAGCCTTTCGTCCGGGGCCCCGCCCGCGATTATTTAATATTTGCCTCATTTTTGGTTTGGTGGTTTTATCGAAACCGATTATGGCATATGTTGACCAGGGTCACAACGATGATAGCAAAGAAAACCGCATCCAAATCAGTTGAGTGGTTCTCGAGTTAAAACGAAACGTACATACAGACAGACAGGCAAAAATATCAATCTTCACAAAACCATTCAATGTGCAGACATGACTTTTTTACTTAAAATAAATTTTGATATTTTGGCCCGTAGGAAGTGCCAGCAAAGGCAACAAAAAAAAAGAAAAAAAAGAAAATGACATATGTCACGTTCAGCTACATACGCGCTGCATAGAAATTGGGCCGCCGCGCCGTCCGACCGCTTACGCTAGCACTTAAATACGTCCCGCGCATTGCGAGTCTAATTATGTCCAGTTCAGTGCTGCCAGATCAGCGCGTTTTGCGCCAAAACTAACGCTTTTTTTGACCACTTAGCGCTCAAAATTCGTTTTTAGCGCCTAGCGGAAAATCTAGCGCTATTTCGGAATGAGTTGTGTTTCATTATTTTAGCACTTTTTTGGAATCATTTTGGGAAATCTAGCGCTATTTTGAAATGAGTTTTGTTTCAGTGATGATAATTCTACTTGCATTGATTTAATTTAGTATAAAATTTCTTTATCTTCTTTTAAAAATTCTTTACGGCGCTATAAATGACATATTTTTTTAAAAAGCCTTATCAATATGGCCACCAATATACAACATAAAACTAGCGCTTCTTCTAGCGCTTTTTATAAAAAAATATGTTTAGCGGAATCTAGCGCTTTTTTACAGCGGAGTTAGTGCGCAACACTCAGTTGGACCTGGCAGCCCTGGGGCTCTACCGCGTAATTCTCATTTGTATCAACTTCAAGCAAATGCATGCGAAATTCAACGCGTGCAAAAGAGATGGCATGTTAGGCGGGCGTCGTCGCACGCACGTCAAATTTCAATCTCAAGTTGATGTTGATGAAAATGAGAATTACGCGGTAGACCCGCTGGTCCAGTTGCACATACTTTATCTACGACCACCAAAAACAATTTCACGAAAACTGAGAAAAAGAACACTCGTCATGATATTGTAGTGATACTCGTCACGATACCCTGAGGCCATAAGATGTATGTAGATGCCTGAGACCAATCAGAATAGAGAGAGTAAAGAGGGCGTGGCTTAAGAAATTAAGACAGATAGATTTCGCTTCTGATTTAAATTTGGCTAAACACAGCGCAGAATTGCGGTGTTATAATGTAATATTATAACATATAATGTAATATTATAACATCGGTCAAACAATGTAGGTACTTATAAAACCGCTTTTGATGTTGTAATTAGCTTTTTGAATTATGTGAGTAGATAATAGTACGTACAGCTTAAGCTGCAAGTATGGTAAGGAGGCAATAACTTACGAGGATGTTTCTAACGTTTCGAGTAAGTTATTACCCTTACCCACGTGTATCATTCTACGTTTTTCAATGCATAATTAAATTGCAGATTTTCTAAGGAAACAAACAAACAAAAAATACTCCAAGCAAATCTCAGTGGGCTTTCTTTTTCTTTCTGTGCACGCAAATTGCCAACTTGACAAAAAAATACGGTACGTTCCAAAAGATGTCATAGAACTGTGATTCACGATACATGCATACGGATGCGTTCCGAAATTTGTTTGTGATCGAAACAAAGAACTTTACTATAATATTATACCTCTGAACAATGAATGTGATAACAATAATTACTTTCGCCGCTTACACGAACTTTTAAGTGACCCGAAATATTATTATCCCATTTGTAAATACAAAACCTAAAATTTCTTCCCTTTAAAATTAAATGTGAATTTAGAGTGTTGTGAACTTAAAATTATGACTGGCTGAAAAGGACAGACTATCCAGAGCCGTTCAACAGTGAAAAAAAATTTATTATATATGGTACCTCAGACTAAGAAATACTTTTTATTCTGAGTATGGTACTCCAGGGGGGTGTTTATGAGACCTAAATAAACCACTATTTTCCACCAAAAACATCCACGATTCGGTCACGACACCCTCAACAAACGTCAAAAATCGTAGGGAAAATTGGCTGTCAAACGTGATAATGCAGCTAAATTCAGGCCATAACAAACCACCATGGTATGGACTATGGCGGTTGGTGGTGGTTTCACACTTCAATGGTCGGTCACGAAGTCCGTATAGGTTTATTCGGTTTGTTTACGTGACCAACTTACCAAAGATAGCTGAGCATGGTGGATCTGTTTATTTTGATAAAGCTATACTCAAGGAAAGGTTTCAGGTAAGCCAACTTCCATTAAATTTATTTTAAAAAAAAAACGTGAGCGCGGTAAAATTGATTTTACGGATATTTTGATGATAAAATAAGTCTTTACGATAACTTGCATTGAAAAAATATATATTTTATGTCTTACTTTAAACTTCAAAGCTTAATTAAGTTTTTATGAAATAAATTAAGGCTCCGACCCGGGTTGAATCATAATGTACCATATTTTGATCTAAGACGCGACGCTCGCGCGGACTTAAGGTGTCTAGTTAGTAAAGTCACAACGCGTACCTGTTTTAATGAGTTTTCGGCTAATGCCTTCCCTGCACAGCAATTTTGCGTCATGAATAATAACAAGAAGCTACTGAGAACGCGTTCAAATCCCGTCGTGATACATCCGAAGGATAATCCCTTAAAAGATATTAATAAATGCGTAGGTACGAAGCTTAAAGGTACGGTGTTGCGTTAGATTTATATTTTAAGGAAATTTTGGAGATGTTTTGCCAGAAAAGGTTACCTACGTGTATGTTCTTGCTTTTGAGACACGTTTCAGAGATGTTACTTCAAAAGAGCAAGGAAGTCTGCTGAGATGCTCTCATTACGTGTTAATTAACGGAACGAATTAACACAAAAAGTTGAATCCATAGATAAGAGAAACTATAGATAAACACGGAATGAATACTTCTTAGACGAACAGAGGTCGGAAAAATACGAAAAAATTACACAATAATAAAAAGAGGAATCCTCCACATGGTTGTCTCACGGTAAGTTCCTTGGCCCAGATAAAAAAAAATCATGGGCATTATTTCGATTGGGCCGATAATTTATTGATAGAATTATAAAGTAAGGGTACGTCTCTAGTGAAAACCTAACAAATCCTTTAATACGTAAGAATATTTATAAAATGCAATTTATGAAAGAATATGCACTCTACTAACGAAAAAAGTATAATTTATAACTACTTAAATGGCCTTTTTGTATAATTTTTTGCAACTTTAGATGGAAAAATACGTAGATCCATCAAACTTTGTATAGCGTTGTTGTATTTATCTGTGAAACTCAACGAACTAAAATTGATGTTTTCCATAATTTTTCAAGTGGTTGCTGGTACATATCAGTTCAGAGCAAAATTCCATATTGATGGAACGCTTAAATCTGCAGTTTTCATCTATTTTCATAACCATGTTTGTGTCTGAGCTATGGCGAAAAACTGGACGATATTTGACGTTTAGAATTCCATACGCCAAAGAGTATTTGACGTGATCTAGTGTATCTACAGGTCGAGCCAAGGAGCGAGGATGGCGCAAAATATTGGCGCAATATGTATGATGTGTTGGATATTTTAAATAAAAGATTATACAATAATATTGGAATGCAATATCGTTACGAGTACATATATATTATAACTAGCTCTTGCCCGCATCTTCACCCGCGTTGATTTATTTAGTTTTAGTGTAGTTCTATCGAATCTGTCAATATTTTTCGGATCTTAAATTTTATTGTATGCATTTGACCCATAGAGGAAAACAATTTGACCTGACTCAGATTTGGAGGGTTTTTGGTTCTCAAAATCTCCTATTTGACCCCTGAATTAAGTGTCTTTGGCGTGTCTTACCTTGCGAGGCCGAAGTTCGATCCGTATTTCCAAACAAAATTATTTCTTAATTTCTTATTTGATTCCGAGGCAAAGTGTCCTTGGCGAGGCCGAAAGCCGAGCCGCATTTCCGAACAAAAACATTTTTGATCTCTTATTTGATCTCCAGATAAAGTTTTTCTGGCGAGGCGGAAGGCCGAGCCGCGTTTTCGAACATAGATTTTTAAACTCTCGAAGGCTGTGCTGTGTTTCTGAACGAACTTATTGATCTCCAGGTAAGTGTCTTTGGCGCGGTCGATCGCAAGCCACGTTTCCGAACGAATTTATTTCTTGATTTCTTATTCGATTATTCGATCAAGGCCGAGTTGCGTTTTCGATCGAAGTTACTTTTTGAGCTCTGATGCTCTGATGATCCTTAGGTAACGTGTCCACGTTTCCAAACGAATTTATCTCTTTATTTCTTATTTGATCCCCAGATAAAGTGTCTTTGGCAAGGCCGTAGGCTGAACTGCGTTTCCGAACGAAGTTCTTTTTAAATATTTTATCTGATCCCCAGGTAAAGCTTCGTAATAAAATATACAACATTGTTTTATTGTGTAATTAAGATCTAAGTAAAATAAAACTTTGATAATGCCATAAAGGCGAAACTGGTCAGGAAGTAATTAATAAATTTGTGGGAAAGCACAACTGATTTTCTGTTCATAATGTATTTCAAGTTCCACCAAGTGGCAACAATCAACAGTATAAACATTCAAAGTATACGTTATTAAGGCGATATACGAAAAAAATACGGGTGTTTCTTTTCTGTGTATTTCATGAAATACACGGAAAATTATAATCAGTTTCTGGTATATGCATCTTGACTATATAATCTAGGGATTTGAAATTGGAAAACATGTTTGGATAAATTTTCCTCCATAGAAATAATTATTGAAATGAGGTCTTCAAACATACTTTTTCTTCTCGTTTGACGAATAGGAACCATATACAAAATATCAAAACTCAAACATATTGTATTGTTTTAGGTGTGTTTCAACAATATTTAGAGATTTGATATTTGAAATTTTGCTAGCTATTTTAGTTTTTTTATAAAAATTATAAAACTAACATTTTTCGCTTTCACCCTGAATCCAGCCCTCTCGCACTGCGCGATTTTTCGCTTGGAGTAAAAGTTACAAAAATAAAATTCGGATAGCCTCGTAATTCTTTTACACTACATCTTTATTACAATTTCCTATTTATGTTGTACTACAGTCTTGAACTTTCTACGCATACTTTAACTTACTTAACTATACGTATTATAATAGTAGAGGATATGGTATGTAAAAAAAAGCTCGATGTAAGAAAAAAATTAAACCTACACTCAGCCCCCCTCTTCCCTAAATATATTTCTGGATCCGCCACTGATCAGTGGCGTGCACAGAACTTTTTGCTGAAAAAGCAAGCAATTGGTCAAGAACAACAATGAAAAAAATATGAAAAAATTTAAATATCACTTTGAAAAAAAAAAATTCACTCTAGGGTAGACATTGGCGTCATACAATTTTTTTTTTCAAAGTGATATTTAAATTTTTTCATATTTTGTTTATTGTTGTTCTTGACCAATTGCTTGCTTTTCCAGCAAAAAGTTCTGTGCACGCCACTGCCACTGATTGTATGTGATTAAGGGCCAATTCTTCGGATTTCTAAAGAAATCATAAGAAATAATCATAACGCCCAAAAAAATACTTTTAGCCAAGAACAATGTACCCAAAATAGTTTAATTATGCGCAAAAAAATAAATGTTTTATATATGTAAATTAATTCGATTTTCCGCAGGCGTGAAGTTATAAAATAATTTTGATGAGAACCAGAAACACGCCAAAATAAAGGTTTAGTTTAAATAAATAAAATTATGGTCCCAAAAATATTGAATGATTCGATAGACTACACAAAAATTAATGCAACGCGGGCGAAGCTGCGGACAAAAGCTAGTAAATAAATAAAATGTCTTTTTTAATATTTTGATTATCTCAAAATCCTTTATAATCATAAAACCTGTCCACACGCTTCCTTATGTTGTAAATTTCAGAAAAAATTGTGTTGGAGGAAAATGGAAGCAAATTATTGTAAAGTAGGCAGCATTTAATATTCCTTTGTGAAATCTCATAAATTATAGATAAATGTATTTAATACGAATGTTGGAAACGGTTTAAACAGCAAAAGCTAACAATCCGACTAGGGGTCATGTTATAATAACAAACGTTAACAAAATTTTCGCTCATGTGTTATAATTTATAAATTAACATCTACAACCTTTTAGAATATTTCCTGGCGAAGTTAAACTGAGCCATTGTTATTTCACCGAAAGTAAAACCGCTCGAAATTTAAAATAAATCCGGTCAAGAGTGGTTTGAGATTCAACATCATTCTTCAGATTATATCAAAAACTTATTAATTTAATTAATTTAAAAAACTACTAATTTATTTTCCTTGAGTGACTGACTAACTGGGAGACTACAGCCCAAACTGGCTAACACTTGTAGAGGCTAGATATTTGAAGGGTCCCTGAAGTTGTAGTGCACTTAATTAAATTTATCCATAATTTTGTACACATGTTGTAGAAATCATAACTTTGGCTTTGGGGCATTTTGAACGGTACAAAATTATTTTTGTTTGTACATTATTGTACAAAATTCATATAGTACGCGAATGTATTTAAAAAATAATTTTCAGAGATAGTTGCACTCCAAGTTGTAGTGAAATTTTTTACAAAATTTCTAATGAAAACTGTGGCATAATTTGAAAGATACAAAATATTTTTCAATGCAAGTGCTCGTAAAGGCCCACTTTTTATGCATCAAAACCGAACAGAAAGTCGATTATTTTGCCCTAGGGCTTTATTTTTATTATTATTTTTTCATTTTATTTACAATGGTTGGCTAAAAATATCAACGTTGGTCACGGTTTAGTAAACGGTACAAACGGTAAATTTATTGGCCCGCTCTGCGTCGTGACCAACTCAAGCCCGGGGAGCTGCCAGAAGCAGTGTTTGTAAAATTCGACGATAGAACAATACACGGTAATTCTATCGGCGTTGGTGTAAAAATTGAAACCAGCACAGTCGAGTTTGCCGCCTTGAGAAGACAAGGTAAAGGGAGTGAAAGGAGAATGACCAAAATTCTATGGAAGTTAGGCTGAACTTGCGTCTCGACTAAACTGTCACCAAAAGACAGGAAATATACTAGGATTATTATAAACAGAAAATCGTTAAACTAATTGAAGGGAAATTTGAATAATCTTAATTTTAAATATAGATAGGTTATGAAAACCAAGGCAAAAACAATAAAAACATTCCTTCGTCATATTACTCAGCTTTGTTACCTACTTTCACAAAAAGGAAGTAAAAGAGTCCTAAGAATAAAATTTTTATAAATAAAATATTTTTTCTGCCGATTACGAAAACGCAAAAAACGGGTAAGGTACAAGAGGTACAGAGAAAACAGAAAAAAGTGCTGTTGACATTTGGTTGCCATAGATTAAATATCTGACATTAGCGATGCGAGAGATTTGAGTCGATTGTTTCGATTACTCTAATATCTCAATGATTCGATGAATGAATTGATGAATTCTAAGTCGATGAACAATCGACTAAATTATCACGCATTGCATTGTAAAAGACAAAAGGAATGAAAGATTCCTGTACCTACACAAACGTAAGTTTTGGTCAAAACTTACGTTACGTTACGTTACCTATTACTAGGATAGGGGACTCGGAACAATCTAAAAATGTCTCGATTATTTAGTCGGTCAATGAGTCAATAGTTGACTTGATTCGATATTTCAATAATTATTAATTAATTTATAAAATATCTCGTCATTGCACATCGCCACACAAGATTGACGTGACCAAGAAGTGACGTGATAAACACGATGGTGATTTTCTATTCCTTTGATTAACCAAATCGATTGATGGTATTTCGGTAACATAACAATTGCTTGATTTTTTTACGATCATGTGTATTCTTACTATAATATTACATTATTATGCAAGCCAGCCAACGAGTACGAGCATCATACGTCATTTTTCAGTACATTTTCATTCGATAACGAGTAAGCATCGCTCGAATGATTCAATGCTAGAAATACTTCGTATCGAAACATAAGTATCGAGTCTTTATTCATATTCAACCTCCCTATAAGTTGTCGGTTGCTTTGTGGTCGGATAGAAGTACAAAATAATCAACTGTATTACCAATTAAATTTTATTTTGAAACCCCCATTCCTATAGATCTACAAAAAAAATTAATTCATTTATAATTTAGGCCAATATTGTTCGTACATGAATGGTGGTGAAGCATCTACAGCCTGGTTTTGGTCATTATCTTTTGCTGCCCTTGATATTGTGCTGGGCAGTAACAGTGCACAAGCTGCAAGGGACAACGCTGGACAGACCTGTCGTAGATCTTGGCACAAAGATTTTTGCCAAAAGTCAGGCTTGTGTTGCACTTAGTCGCGTGAGGGAACTAGAAGGTCTCACAATCAGTGTTTTAGATCCTCGAAAGTTTCTTCGCAAGCCATACGACAAAAAGTCCCTCGAAGAATTAAATCGCCTGAGGAATCTCAATCAAAAGAGTTCTTTCAAATCAAGTGTAGGCTATCAAATTCGGCGATATACATTCGTATATAGTAACTTAGCTCCTGGGGGTATTTATTGTAAGTAATAAATAACTTTTAATCAGTAGATAATTATTTTAATTCAATGCAAGCGTTATTTTTTCTTGTGTGAAAAATCTTTACCCTTCATTTCGGCCCCTTACAAATGTTTATGCAGGGCTCGTCTACGGCAAGCTACGCCACTGCTACCATACTCCTTGTTTCACAGCTGCGCCTCCTTATCACTGTGACCGACGCGCCATCAGATCCTTCTAGCTGCCTACTTATTCTTTGACGAAGAGTTTGTAATGTTGCATTTTCGCATGTTACAATTTTGTTTAAAGTTGCACTGGACGAGTGGCAAATATTACGGAAGGAGTAAGATCAGTGTAGTAAATGTTTTGTTTTTATTTCAGAAAAAAGAGTATTTAATACGTTTGTGATATTTCTTAATATTTTGACACAGCGTAAGGTGCCGAGTGTCGTCGTGACAACACAAATCCCAATTTACAACGTCGCGCAGCCGAAGGTTTTGCAAAAGATATTTATTTAATTCCATATGTACTTATAACGATTTTACTTTTTGTCGCTTATCTATCTTGTTCACTCACGGGTCGGCCTCATAACCACGTAGTAGTGTTTTTTATCGGACGGCAAAATTATTAAAAATGTCGCGCTTCCAAGGTATTAAGCAAGGGCAGCCCATCGAGGTTTTTCAGTTAAACAAGCTGTGCGTCGATGATTCTTACAAAATGAAAGTTAACTTGAGTATCGGTGCCTACAGAGATGACGAAGGCAAACCTTGGGTGCTCCCGATCGTGCGGAAAGTGGAGAAGCAAATGACAAAAGAACCGACTCCAATCCATGAATACTTGCCAGTACTTGGTATCGAACAGTTTTGCAATGCATCGGTGTCCGTGCTGCTTGGACCAGACAGTTCTGCTATAGCTAGTGGCCGTACTTTCGGCGTACAAGCTCTTTCTGAAACCGGTAGTCTGAGAATAGGCGCCGAATTCCTAAACAAGTATCTGAAATACAACACCTACTACTGCTCTATTCCTGCATGGGATAACTACCACGTTGTGTTCAAAAACACTGGCTTCACGACCGCGCGCCAATACCGGTACTGGGACAACAAGACCATGTCTTTGGACATGGATGGCCTCATTGAAGACCTGCAGAATGCTCCAGAGAAAGCGGTGATCATTCTACATGCGTGCGCGCACAACCCGACTGGCATGGATCCCACACACGAGCAGTGGGAGAAGATTGCCGATGTTATGGAGGAACGCAAGCTATTTCCGTTCTTCGACAACGCCTACCAAGGCTTCGCTTCGGGTGACCTCGACCGCGACGCGTGGTCTGTCCGTTACTTCGTGAAGAGAGGCTTCGAGCTATTCTGTGCACAGGCTTATGCCAAGAACTTTGGTCTCTATAACGAGCGTGTAGGCAACCTGGCAGTAGTCTTGTCCGACGCGTCGTACATCGAGCCAGTCAAGTCGCAAATTATGTGGTTAGTGCGAGGCATGTACTCCACCCCGCCCGGACACGGCGCTTACATCGTCGCCTCCGTGCTCAACAACAAACATCTGTTTGACGAGTGGAGGTCTAATGTCAAAACGATGGCATTCAGAGTTATTGAAATGAGAGAAGCTTTAAGAGCTGAACTCATCAAATTGGGTACTCCCGGTAACTGGGACCATTTAGTGAAGCAGATCGGCCTCTTCTCTTACACCGGCCTCAACCAGCGACAAGCAGAGTACCTCTTGCAGGAGTACCACATCTATATGCTCAAGTCTGGCCGCGTCTCTATCTGCGGACTGAATCACTTGAACGTCACGTACGTAGCTATGGCTATCAACGACGCGATGCAAAAGTTCCCCAGTGATAAACAACGACAGAGTGATTGATTGTTTTATTTATAACTTGGGGAGGCAAAGGTTTTCGTGCGTTCTGCCTTTTTTGGTATTATAGATACGTTCTTGGCTCCGTTTTAAGAAGCTCGGGTAGATCTGGGAAATAGTTGGCTGCCACTTTTTTTCCATTTTCTGGCCTAGAACAGTAAGTATTTGC
Organism: Ypsolopha sequella; assembly: GCA_934047225.1. Lineage (NCBI taxonomy): Eukaryota > Metazoa > Arthropoda > Insecta > Lepidoptera > Ypsolophidae > Ypsolopha > Ypsolopha sequella. The sequence goes on along the minus strand of OW203994.1, from coordinate 9,886,764 downwards.
CTCTTCAATTCGCATTTCCATGCATTTTATAACGATAACGTGTAATGTCAACCTTAAGGTAAGGTGTACTAGGCAATCCAAATAAATGTAAATTTTTATAATCGTGAACGAGTATATTTATAACTTTTACACCAAATATTTAAGCTGCAGATTATTCAGGGCGGTACTACTACTAATATAACCAAGTATATACCAATATAATATACAACAAAAATATCATGTAAAACGCCCTCGCGAGCTTCCAATATGTGCATTATTAGCTAGAGTATCAAGTAGTTACGAAAATTCGGTGTACAGGCATGGTGAAAATTCAACGGTCTAGCATGAGTAGTGGCGCAGTCGGTAGCGCACTTGTCGTGAAAGGTTCGAATCCTGGCCCAAGGAACTTTTTCAAAATATTTCTTTACTTGAAATTTCTTTCTTATTGATCTTCTCTAGTTTTTACTCTAATAATACGAAGAAGTTAAATTTATAAATAATTTTGAATTTAAACTGCAATAAATTAAAGAAAAAAAAAGGTGATTTAAACTTTTAAAAAAAAAATACTCGTAGTAACCGACTTCAAATGACTGACAAATTAAATGACATTTGAAGTCGGTTACAATTTTTTTTTTTTTAACTTTATATTATTTCACATTTTTTAGTGTTGCCGGGTTAAATTGTGAAATAAAGGTAGTTCTTGTAAACGCGCTGTTGATATGAAACAAAGTTCAAGTGAGTATAATTACTACGTTTAAATAGCTTCCCGCTACCAGCACCACAACACAAAACTGTTGCCGCAATCTCAAGTTATGTGCTCTCATCCGTTGAGGAGTTCTATGGTGATAGCGACAGTATCGAAGGTCAGGTGAGTACACTGGCAATTATCAAGTAATGCTCTGCAATTAGCACCCTAACACAAACTGATTGCCGTAATCTAAAAATATATGCTGTTAATAAAGCCAGGATCGGATACCTACTCGAGCAAAAAGTGTGAGACAACTATTTCTCTTTTCATGATTTCTCGATTTTTTTCACGAAAAGTTATTCGCATGGACGTTTACTATCGCCAATTTCTGGCTTCTGACTGTTTCATTCCCTCGTCCTCAGTCATTTGAGCGAGTATGTATACTGTACGTATACAAGCAACAAGCCTTCACTAAAAGTTTTTTCGATTTCAGACTTAGCCCAACAAAAAGTAAGACCTGCGTATTTGTGTCGCTTTTAGTAAAACGAACTGCTTTTCCGACATGTTGCCTATACAAGAGTTTCTCTTTTGCGAGTTTCCAAACAACTTTGTAGCAGTAACTTCAGGGGTTATTGATACAACTTTAAATTGTTTCAGACTGTTTAACACCACTTCGGGCTGCTTGCACGAAAATGTGCTCGATCATCCACAATAGTGGAAGATCTAAACGAAATGAAAATGTTTCATGCTATATAATGTTGTGATTTGTTAAAAATAGCGTTTGATTTTAGAGAATAATTGTATGTAGTAATAATTATCATAAGTGGATTTAAAAGTAATTAGTACTTGTATGATTCAGTACTCGTCCTCACCATAGGTAGAGGTCAGTTTGTTTCGATCCTTATTTGTTAAAGAACTGTTTTAAATATGAATCAATTCCGAATTATGCTTTATAAAATAATTAAGATAATTGTATAATGTTTTAAGGTAATAATTACATAGTCAAATCGAATAATAACATAATAGGAATCTGATTTGGTTTGTCTCGAGCTGCTATTGGTCGTTCGACTTTGTGGCAGCACGTGCGCTTGCCCGCTACGGGCTGCCGGGTCGAGTGGGGATAGACGAGCTCAGGAATGAGTTTTTCGAAAAAGAGGCAGTCGGTTGTCGGCAGTGGTGGAAACTGGCCGTTGTATTTTACAGAGATTTAATCGAATAAAGTTTTAAAGAGGTGTAAAGTTATTTATTGTATAAGCCACAAGAATAAAAATAATTGTGTGCAAGTGTTAAGAGGTTTTTTTTTATAAGTCAGAAGTGCGATAGTAACCTGCGAGCTATGTCGGATAAAAACCGTAAGTAAATCTCAATTTATCAATGTGTAAACCCTTATGTATGGAATAGCAAGTGGTCTGGTATCAATTTAATCTATTTGAATTATTATTTTTCCTTTATTTTTTGTTTAGTGAGTTTTCTCCCAAGCGCTAGAAAAGTTGGGCCCGTGTCAGTAGTAGAGCTAGACTGTTAATGAATCGGCTACTGCAAGGGATTAACGTAATATTTCGAATTAAGTGCCAAAAAAAAAAAATATTATAATAATATGTATTAGCAAAATGTACACGGTACTTTTGGTCGAGGCTACACCCCGATAAAGTTATCGTTCATTAAACTAATTCTTTAATTAATGTATGCAGTATAATATTATCGGGGCTACTCTCCGTTTATTTTACTGTATATCGTAATGTAGGTAACAGTAATTGAAACATTATCTACGAGGCTTTATGTTTAGCGTATGGGACGTAAATTTATTGAATAAACCTTAATTTACTTATGACATTATCCAGACCACTTACTTTAAAGATGTCACAGCATAAATTTATCATTATGTGCTAGGTGGGCTGAAGTTATAATTAATTTTGAGATTAATTATTTTTGATTTACCTGCACTACCAGTTGCGATTTATGAGAGTTCCCCAGTACCTAGCATTAAAGTACAGCCATGTATGTGTGCTGTTATAGTAATGATGTGGCCATGTAGGTGAGCCATTTGATAGACACAGCCATGTATGTGTGCTGTTATAGTAATGATGTGGCCATGTAGGTGAGCCATTTGATAGACACAGCCATGTATGTGTGCTGTTATAGTAATGATGTGGCCATGTAGGTGAGCCATTTGATAGACACAGCCATGTATGTGTGCTGTTATAGTAATGATGTGGCCATGTAGGTGAGCCATTTGATAGACACAGCCATGTATGTGTGCTGTTATAGTAATGATGGTGCGGCCATGTAGGTGAGCCGTTTGATAGACACAGCCATGTATGTGTGCTGTTATAGTAATGATGTGGCCATGTAGGTGAGCCATTTGATAGACACAGCCATGTATGTGTGCTGTTATAGTAATGATGTGGCCATGTAGGTGAGCCATTTGAAAGACACAGCCATGTATGTGTGCTGTTATAGTAATGATGGTGCGGCCATGTAGGTGAGCCGTTTGATAGACACAGCCATGTATGTGTGCTGTTATAATAATGATTATGCGGCCATGTAGGTGTGCTGTAATAAGATTCTGCGGCCGTGAAGGTGATAATAATAAAGTATATATAATACAGTCGTTATTCAAAAAACATACATGTACGTTACAAGTAATTATTAAATGCATACAATTGCTGCAATGACGTTCACACGATCATCATCGTTCCAGCAGAGAGTTTTCCGTTCGACTCTTTATAATTTTGATAATAAATATCTGTGATTTGTCACACCAATAGACTAGTCCAAAACTAGGACGCTCTTCTTTGGGTGCATGAACCCACGATTCGAGTACAAATATAAGTTTACATTACGCATAATGCTTGCCCCTAGTTTTGCACGTATGCTTTCCAAATTTCCAATTTACGAATACATGAAATATTATTCAATTCATTTACTGCTTTCATTGTGGAGTAATTAGATAGGCTTACCTATGAATTGTCTTGATTATAAGGAAAGAACAGTAAGTGCCGAAACTTTCAGGTGATGATGAAACCAATGAGAGCGCCACGCCTCCTCGTCCTCGGAGGCGGCGTCGCCGCAAGTCTTTAAGTGACGATGACGAAGAACCCAGCAGCAAAAAGTCTAGACCAGGGATGTCGGCGGAGGACTTAATGAAGATTATTACTGCACTTCAAAACGTACCAAGTAAAATAAATTCAACTACTAACGTAGTCCCCGAGTTCGACCCCAGCAATAAAGCCCAGGATGTCGAGCGTTGGCTTAGAAAGGTCAACGAGTGTGCTGCTATTTACAAGTGGGACGATAAGCAAACAATACACTACGCTCTTCAAAAATTGAGTGGCTTAGCTAAGAAATGGTACGAGTCTCTTTCCTCGATTGATCATTCTTGGACCGAGTGGCAGTCTAAATTTAAAAAGGCTTTTCCGAATGATATGAATTTTGGCAAAAAGCTGGAAGAGATGCTGAACCGAAAATCTCGCACAGACGAAACTCTTAAAGATTATTTCTATGATAAACTGTCGCTTTTAAGCAGGTGCGAGATTGTCGGTCGCAAGGCGGTTGATTGTATAATATACGGCTTATCAGATAGTTCAGTTAGGAGCGGGGCACAAGCCCTTAAGTGTGAAGAACCAGAGGATCTTTTAAGTTTTCTTGCGTCGCAGCAGCCAAAAGAAAATCCACGAGGTGCATTTGTTCCTAATACTTTTAAACGCTGGGATGCCCGTCCGGTGGGCAACAATCAGTTTCGATCTTTTAACAACAGAGGGAGAGAGGTAGTCTGCTTCAATTGCAACGAACGGGGTCATACTTTCCATACCTGTAGCAAGCCCCTTACGAAATGCGTTAAGTGTGGAAGAGTAGGCCATAACTCTGAGAATTGCGTGAGAAAACCCTTGCAACAATCAACAGTTAGTGGCGCCGGTGGCCAAAATAATTCATCCGAAAAAAAAGTTTTACGAGTAGAGTCTTGTAGGGCGCCGGAGATGATTAACATATCCCTTGATCTTGCTAAAGAACCAAAGGACATGAGATTTACAGAAGCAACCCGTTCTCAGTCTGTTACCATCACAACCCCAAATAGCTCTAATGAGAAATTTTATAAAACTATCTGCGCGAATGGTACTTTGGTGGATGCGTACGTGGACTTCGGAAGTGAGTGCAGTCTCATAAGATTATCAGACGCAAAGGCTCTCAGACTTTCAAAAAAGGAAACTGTTGTACCAACAATAAAAGGTTTTGGAAACTCCACAGTCACTCCAAGATTTAAGTCCACTGTAAGCGTTAGGATAGATGAAATCGACGCGGAGTTAGATGTCTTGGTCGTTGATGATACATTTTTAGGTACCCCATTGCTAATAGGGCAAAACTTCACTGAACTTGAATCAGTGACTGTCTTGAAAGACGCTGAAAGACTTACATTCTATCACACCCCGTCTGGTGTTCCTGACAGAGCAGAAGGAACCATTGATCTCTATGTCATCAGGGATGCGACAATTAACAAAGGTGGGTTAGTGGAAGTTTATTCGAAAGAACCTTTGTCGGGTGATATCTACACTGACGGGAGCACCAGACTTACCCCAACTCAGGAATATCAATTGCATCAAGGTTGTTATAGAGTTGATGAAGGAAAGGCAGTATTGTTTGTTTCCGCGCTGACAAATGCCCCAATCGTTTTCAAAGCTGACCGATTGATAGCCCGAGTTCGTCCGATCGGGGAGACAAAGACATTTATCGTCCAAACAGATAGGAAATGTAGCGATCTCCCGCCTTTAAATAAGTCCGATGTTAAAGTAGCAGACAACGTTGGGGAGAATGTGCAAGACAAACTATACGAGCTATTGCAGAAATATCGTAACTGTTTTGCAACAAATCTTGGCGAACTAGGTTGCGCAAAGGGAACGGCAATGAGCATAGACCTGCATGACAATACTCCCGTTGTTTACAGGCCTTACCGTCTCTCGCATCACGAACGCCAAAAAGTTAGGGAAATGGTTGATGAACTTGTCCAAAATGAAATTATACAAGAATCAGACTCAAATTATGCCAGCCCTATACTACTGGTACGAAAAAAGAATGGAGAATCACGCCTCTGCATTGATTATCGCGCCTTGAACAACAAAACTGTCAAAGATAAATACCCTTTACCCCTTATTGACGACCAGCTTTCCAACTTGAGTGGTAACAAGTATTTTATAACGCTTGATTTAGCCTCCGGCTATTACCAAATACCAATGGCAGAAAAAAGCCGTCACTTAACCGCATTTGTGACCCCGGACGGACATTACGAGTTTTTACGTATGCCGTTCGGGTTAGCAAATGCGCCATCGGTATTTCAAAAAACCATGAACCATATTTTAGGAGCCCGCCGATTTAACACTGCCCTAGTGTACATGGATGACCTCCTTATACCATCTGCTACTATTGATGAGGGGTTTGAAAGGCTAGAAGATGTCTTAAAGGTTATTCAAGAGGCTGGATTGACTTTGAAACTGACGAAGTGCAGTTTTTTCGATACCAAAATCGAATATCTGGGATATGAAATTTCCCCCAAAGGTATCAGGCCCAGCGAAAGAAAGATCTTGGCTGTGAGGGATTTTCCAGAACCACGCAACGTTCACGAGGTGCGACAGTTTTTGGGTCTGGCAAGCTATTTTCGCCGGTTTGTAAGAGGCTTTGGAGAAATTGCCAGACCTTTAACTGCGCTTCTAAAGAAGGACGCCCAATGGCAGTGGAGTTCTGAGCAGGTTAAGTCTTTCACATCTCTGAAAGACCACCTTATCCAGCGACCGCTTTTGGCATTATACAACCCCGAGCTAGAGACAGAAGTGCATACTGATGCCAGCTCACTGGGGTTGGGCGGAATTTTAATGCAGTGGCAACCAAGCCCCAGAGTGTTGAAACCTGTAGCCTACTTCAGTAGACAAACCACACCAGAAGAACGCCATTTACATTCATGTTGAGTTGGAAACGTTGGCTGTGGTTTGCTCGCTGAAGAAATTTCGACCCTATCTTTTGGGCCTCAAATTTTCAGTGTTTACAGACTGCAATGCACTCCGAACAACCTTGACCAAGAGGGATTTAATTCCTCGTATAGCTCGGTGGTGGCTGCTTATCAGCGAATACGATTTCACCATCGAGTATCGACCAGGTTGCCGCATGAGTCATGTAGACGCCTTGAGTCGGAATCCGCCATATGAAGTTGTCCAGTCACAAGTTGTAAGCACACTGAACATTAGCAGCGAAAATTGGATACTGACACTTCAAATGGCTGATCCCGAACTTCAACGCATCACGAAAATCTTGAAACCTACCCTCGATGAAGAAGTGTTGGACATAAAGAAAAACTATGCCATAAAGAACCACACTTTACATAGGCGCGTTGGTGATGATTTACGGTTGGTGATCCCCAAAGACGCAAGGTGGCAGATTTGCAAGGCCAACCATGACGAAGTGGGCCACTTTGGCTTTGCTAAAACCTTAGAGCGAATCCAGACCCGTTACTGGTTCCCAAAGTTAAGGCGATTTGTCAAAAAGTACGTTGCTGCGTGCATCGACTGCGCCTATAACAAGGATAGTGCAGCTCGGACGCGCACTGGTTTGCTACACCCAATAGAGAAAACAGAAGAACCTTTCAACACTCTGCACCTAGATCACTTGGGGCCTTTTATAAAAAGTAAATCGCAAAATAACTACATTCTGACAATAGTCGATGGATTTACAAAATACCTCTTTGCTAGACCGGTTCGCGATACCAAAACCAAAAACGTCATAAAGGCACTGGATCATTTATTCAATGATTTCGGGGTGCCGCGCAGAATCATTACCGATCGGGGTACAGCTTTTACATCATCCCAATTCAAAGATTTTTGTACCAGCAAAGGTATCAAACATGTGCTGAACGCAGTTGCCTGTCCCAGAGCAAACGGACAGGCTGAGAGGTTTAATCAGACCATTCTTACCGCTTTATCAGCTCAAAATCATGGCAAAGACGAACGCATCTGGGATGAGCAACTAGGTAAAGTACAGTGGGGTATAAACAACACAATTAACGCTTCGACCAAGAAAAGCCCCGCGGAACTTCTCTTTGGGGTAAAACTAAATGGCCCTTTAGATAACATGCTATTCACTGAAGATCTTTCACACGATTCCGTTGATGTACCCTCACCTGACCAAGTTCTTGCAGATAACACTGTCCCCACTAGCGATCTTTCAAACAGCGACTCCGCCGCTTTGTCCTTGCCTGATCAAACTCTGGTAGGTCCTATTGCTTTGTCTGTTGATAATGAGACAGTCATTGAAGATAGCGCATTTTCCGAGCGAATGACGCAAGTCAACTCAAACAATTCCTTAGACACACAACCGGTACTAATCGCGACAAATGTTAGTCATCATGTCCAATCAGAGATAGAGACAATCAGAAAAAAGGCATCTGAAAATATAAAGCGTAGCCAGGAACGTCAGAAAGAGGCATATGATTTAAAACGATTGCCGGCGGTTGTGTATTCTTTAGGTGATCTAGTAAAAATAACAAAAACCAGCTTCAAAAACGATGGAAAAAGCAAAAAGTTATTGCCTAAGTTCATCGGCCCATTCAAGGTGACAAAATGTTTAGGTAATGATCGTTACGAGATTTCGAACATACCCGGGTTTAACACAAAAAAGTATCAAACTGTGGTAGCGGCAGATAGAATGCGATGCGACCATGGATTAACGTTCAAGCTTTAGACGTTAACCGATCCTCTCGTCTTCAATCACTTACCTCGGACTCTGGTAGTTCGAGTAGTTCAGATGACGAACAGATGTAAAATTCAGTTAGGACAATAGTTAAGTTAGTTCTAAGTTTTTATTTGTTATTATATCTATAGATTCTTAACTAAATATATCTGATTTACCATATAAGCAAACGTAAAATTAGTCCAAACGATCCAGATATGCTGCTGAATTGAATGTACTTAAAAATACATATAAGTATAATATTGTTTGTATGATACGAATAGAAATCAATTTTATAATTACGTCTCTACAATTCATATGAATTAATTTGGCTATAATCTAATGTCGAATGTTGTGATTGCGTGCTTCGGAGTTAGCCCGCCGTCGGACGGCCGAATGTTGTGATTTGTTAAAAATAGCGTTTGATTTTAGAGAATAATTGTATGTAGTAATAATTATCATAAGTGGATTTAAAAGTAATTAGTACTTGTATGATTCAGTACTCGTCCTCACCATAGGTAGAGGTCAGTTTGTTTCGATCCTTATTTGTTAAAGAACTGTTTTAAATATGAATCAATTCCGAATTATGCTTTATAAAATAATTAAGATAATTGTATAATGTTTTAAGGTAATAATTACATAGTCAAATCGAATAATAACATAATAGGAATCTGATTTGGTTTGTCTCGAGCTGCTATTGGTCGTTCGACTTTGTGGCAGCACGTGCGCTTGCCCGCCACGGGCTGCCGGGTCGAGTGGGGATAGACGAGCTCAGGAATGAGTTTTTCGAAAAAGAGGCAGTCGGTTGTCGGCAGTGGTGGAAACTGGCCGTTGTATTTTACAGAGATTTAATCGAATAAAGTTTTAAAGAGGTGTAAAGTTATTTATTGTATAAGCCACAAGAATAAAAATAATTGTGTGCAAGTGTTAAGAGGTTTTTTTTTATAATAAGTAAATTAAGTAAGTATATATACATTTGTGAGATAGTACAAGTGATTTTCTGTTCATTATTTTTGCTATATACTGGATAAATAGTACGGGATGTCCTTTGGCATGGTGGATTGTGAGGGCCCATTTTATTGTTTGAAGAAGAATAGCAAAAAGACAGCCCTTGCAATTTGTAAGAATTAGGTCAAATGACTCGTGCATAAAACGTCGAATCTGTAAAAGACAAAACACGCCACAAACATATCAAAACAAAAATGACACTATTCAAACAACTTCCTTATTAAACATATCCTAGATCAAGTCCAGTCTCACCAAGACAACAGAACACTACCACATCACCTGGCGAGGAGGTAGGCACCGGATGGATGTCCAGCTGCAAAACCCAGCATTTTGCAAAGAAATTCCCTTTATAATTTAGACAAGGTATAAGGATTTTTATAAATTCCCAGGATTTAAGAAAAAACAGGATCAACGCGAGCAACGCCACGGGGCGTCCGCTAGTAATAATATAATATTAAAATTAAAAATGGGACTAAAAAAAATTTATAATTTATTAAAGTGTTTTTTTACATGTTTAGATAATAAATAACATTGTTTATTACAACATATTCTTTAAATCTAAGCCTTGAATTTTTGAGCAATAGCAAAAACAAAGTAATTCACCGCACTCATTAGGAGATTTCCGAAAGTGTATGGCTTACAAACTTGAAATTTTGCAGGTATAGTATGAATGAAACCATTTTTTATTCATGAAACATATTGATTTACACTTAAAAAAGCCGGCCAAGTGCGAGTCAGACTCGCGTACCTAGGGTTCCGTATTGTGGATGATAAATTTAATTTTGTCATTTGTTTTTCGTTAATTTCTCGACCGCTTTATTTTTCCTGTGATCTTTACGTAAACACATATTACTATGATTTTTTTCATATTTTTTGGTCCACCAGTTTTGGAGACAAGGGGGGGGGACATACATATATTTTTGTGTTTTTTTAAAGATTTCTCGAAACTAGTGCCCGTAAGTATAGTAAAAGTATATATTTTTACAATCAACTTTTTAATATTTACAATTTGATACCCATATTGTATTTTTATAAAATATGTTTTTTTATTATTTTACTTCTTTTTTTGTATTTCTCATTAGTGCTGAATTGTTTTAATCGCTATAGTTTTCCTGTGATTGGCCAGTTATGATCTATAATTGTCATTCTTTTCATATTTTTCGGTCTACCAGTTTCGGAGATAATGGGGGGGGACATACATATTTTTGGGGTTTTTTAAAGACTCCTCGAAACCAGTGTCAGTAAGTGTATTAAAAGTATATATTTTTAGAATTAACATTTTAATACCTACAATTTGATACCCATATTGTATTTTTAGGCAATTTCTTTTATTTTTCTTACTTTTGTTTTGGAAATATTTTAAACAATTTCAATTTTTTCATATATATTTTTACACCCTAATATGTTGGCAAAGTAATGCTATTTCTGTGCTAAATTTCATGTATTTATCTTTAACGGTGCTAAAGTTAAGAGGCTGTGACATACGGACGGACGGACAACGGAGTCTCACCATAAGGTTCCTTTTGTACCTTTTAGGTACTACGGAACCTTAAAAAATAAAAACATTATATAAACATCTGCCAAACCTTACGGTTTGTAGTCAGAATAGCCCCTGTTCTCTGAAATGCATAATATCCACAGCAAATTATTCAATCACTAATAACAATATAAGTAAAATATGTACGAAATAACAAAACATATATTTTAAATCCAAAAAGGTATGGGATCTTCTAGTCAATAATAATAAATAATTCTTTTCATCACTTTTCTCCTAACACATTTATGAATTAGGAGGGCACATGTATACATTGTGAATCAACAGAAATATGCCTTCAACTCAGAATCGTGATGGTATATCAGCAATGGTTAGAAGAACAATCCTGAGCAATGGTCCAAGGAAAAATTTCTCCCGTGTTTTATTTGATAGAACTTTTATATTGACTTTTTATTCATTTTTGGAATACGCGAAAATATCAATACGACGTATTACAATCTATAAAGATTATCGATTGCCAAGTTATAACGAGCCAAATATTTCATCAACCTAACTATAACACCTAACCATATCTAGTCCTACAATATGCCTAGCTATATACCTATATTACATCTCCTCCCTTAATGAGAAAAATTTACCTATGTGTGACTTAGGGTTTCATTTATTACGTTTTTACTATTTTACGTTTTTTAATTTTTTCGCTTACCTAGCTCCAGTAAAAGATAATAAATTACTATGTATACATTTAAAATCTTAGCTGTTTATTGTTAGCAAACTGCCAAATTGTTATTTGTTCCCGAAGCTACGTGTAACGTGACTCACGATAGCACAAGTTTAACCTTTGTGGTTTTTAGCTGCTATCATTATTTTTTTGTTATAATTTTGCGTAAATGGTAAATAAACTAAAAAAAAATGTTTGTTCCTATTTCAGCGCAGGCGGAGTCGTTCCCAAAGTACCGTAAATAATACATTCATAAATACCGTAGCATTAGCTAATATTCATATTAAATTAACAACAAATACCATTTCGTAGCCGCCTTTCTCACCGTCTCATAGGGATATGAAAAGTTAGTTCAAATTGTGACCTCATTCCCTTAACTTTCCCATTATTCAGCTAACCAAACATAAATGTCAGTAAATACCCTCTTTATTTCCCAAGGAGTTACTTCTCAAAATCTACATCTATTTACAATACGTTACCAAAAATTAACATACTGAGGGAAATTCCCATGGCAACGGTCGGGGATACATATTCGTATCTCCGAGCCCATTTCTAGTAACCACAATATGCTAACGAAAAGTAAACATTCGTATAGTTGAAGGTTGAAGATGCTTTATTTTGTTGCCTATGAATAAAATTAATTTTAGGTTTGATTCTTGACTAATTGACTAATTTGACTTCTTAGTTGCGCTTCTCATCCTCAAGTACTTTGTCTTACAGGTAACGGCTCGGTTTATGAAGTCTCACCTTGAGTGCGCTAGTATTTTTTTCTCTTTCTCTTTCAATTTTATGCGTGAATGAACACATGCGCTAGTCCCCCACCTTCGACCTGTAAGTCATAAAAATTATTTGCGATAATTGGTAATTTTAGAGATTAAATCGTAATCTATGGGTGTGGTCAGATTAAACAAAATAAACACACTCAGAATAAACCAAATAAACCAACCACTTTAGTACATACCATATAGTGGCCTGAAGTTAGCTGCACAATCACGTCTGACGGCCAATTTTTCCCCACGATTTTTGACGTCTGTTGAGGGTCATGACCGAATCGTGGGTGTTTATAGTGGAAAATAGTAGTTTATTGTGACCTGATGACCATACCCTATAATTGTTATATCGGGTTTAATTGCATGTTGATACAATTTCTTACTAGTTAGATTGTATAAAATTATGGTTACATAAATATCATTCTTTTCCACGCGCTAGTTTCGAATCGTCCTATAGAATAAAATAAAATAAACTTACAGTAACCGAGAAAATTTCGTTAATCGATGAAACAAAAGCACTAGCTTTCATTAAAAAAAAACTTTCAAAACGTGATTATTTTATTAATGGGAGGTTGTAAAAAAGGCGCGAAGATTTGATGGCGTCGTTTTTTTGTTTTATTGAAAAAATATTGCATTTTGGGTGTTTTCATCAACAATAGTGATAGAATATTGTGAATTAAAATCGCCGTAACCTGTGTAGTGTGTTGTTCAATGGAACAAAAGTGCGGGCTGTGCCTTTTCGTGTGTTTTTTCTAACCCTGTTGTATTTGCGTTATAAGGCTATCATTATAGCGGAAACGACAGGACAGTGATTAAGACAGGACAGACCTTTCAGATGATCCTCAACAGAAGAGGATAGTGCATATAAACAATACCTAGTACTGATAGCAAGTTCATGCTAGTACCCCTCGTCTCAGGCATCTACATACTAATTCCATAGGCTCAAGTATCATGACGAGTATTCTTTTCTCATTTTTCGTGAAATAGTTTTTATGGTCGACATGGTCGTAGATAAAGTATTGTGTGCATCAGTAACTGGACATAATTAGACATTGGGACACTCGTGCAAGCGACTGTTACAAAACGAACGAATCGTGTCCCAATGTCTCACATCAGTTGCACAAGATACTTTTATGTTGATTGTGCCACAAACCAAAGACGTTATGAATTGGCGAAAGCAAATCGAAAAGCTTCTATAACTGGATTCATAGATGTGGAAGAGGCAAAATAAATGACACAGGATCATTTTTGATGGAAATATTGCCTATCCCTTTGAGAGACAGGCGTAATTGTATTATGCGTGTATGTAAAATTATGTAAATTTTCCGCAAAATGTGCAATCGCCCTTATTCCATAAATTAATATAGCGCAGCCGTCATCAGCAGAGCTTTGTCATCATTTTGTCATTAGTGTAGTCATCACGTCATCAGTGGTTGCGTTTTATGAAACACGCTGTAAGCGAAAACAGGAGTGTTCATTATTTTTGGTTTTCCGAGCTACATTATTCCATTGTTTGTGTGACGTTGTATTTTTCATTATTGTCTACTATTACCTAAAATAGGTAAAAAAAAAATGCAAACGGTTTTTTTTGTTGTTGGTTTCAGTAATAAACGGAGCCAAAGCTCGTTAAAATACCTTTATGATGTTACATTTTATTTATTTTAGAAGCGGCGCGGCGGTGGTTCAGGGGTAAAACGCTGGCTTCCCAATCTTGAGCTCCAGGTTCGATCCCCGGCCGGGCATGCAATTATGAGTTCTTCGGAATTTATGTGCATAGTATTTGTTCTTACTTACCACTTGCTGAACGGTGAAGGAAAACATAGTAATAAAACCGTCATGCTCTAAAAAGCGTGTAATTGTGCCCGAAGTACGGCGATAGGGCTTACTACCCATCACGTTGGGACGTAATAGTCGTCTGTGAAACGTAGGTGTACCGAGTATGGAAAGTGACCTGCATTTCACAGTTCACATTCGGAACACCTCTGACACTCCCTCGGGGATTCATGTCGTGACGATATTTACATTTTATTTTTTACTTTACTTATTATTTTCAAACTGATTCTTTCTGCATTTAAAAAATCCGTACTTTGTATACAACTTGCGTCCGGAAAAACTAAAGAACCTTGTCAACCTTATAAACTGAACGTCGACTATTGAAAGTGTTTGAAGGTTTCTAAATCTTTACCGTGGCAACGTTCCATAATGGTCATCGATCGTACGCTTAACAGTCTTTTTGGTCGAGTAGGTACTTGCATTAATTTCTGACAGATAAAAACTAAGTCGTATAGGCGATTACCTTCACCAAATAAGCAGCTCGATGTTTGTCGGTATGAATATCGACGGAAACGACATTGAAATAACGTCCATATCAGCGCGCAATGTATAGTGGCTGTTTTGACGCTTGCTGCGTACTTGATAGGTCTAAAGAGGAGAAAATAGTACTTTTCGCACGGACGTGATTGTTCGATTGAATAATCCTATGTTATGTTTATAGATATCAAGTTTATCTATTTATTAAAGCATAAATGAATTAAATCGACTAAGCGGCTTAGGAGCAGTAAGGAATTCAAGCCATAAAACACCATTCGATTAATTTTTTTTTCATATAGAAGTTTTGGTGGTATGAAAAAGAAAAATGTTACATACATTGTCTTAGAGTTGATAATTCATATACATTTTTTTCAATATTTTTGGTTTGGCCATAAACGAGGAGTAGGCTTTAGAAAGTACCCTTTTGGCGATAATAAGTCCCTTAATGACAATATAATTTTCACCAGTCACCGCATAAAGCATGTACAACACCCAAACACCCAATGGATTTCTAATCGGAGCTATTTTCCTTCGAAAACATTCTGTCAAAGACAGCGGTGTGCGGGGGTGGTGCGGGGAAAAACAACCGCATCATGATAGTGTCGATCACGCTTTATTAATTATTATCGATGAACTATTTAAAGATTCGTTACGAAACCCAGACTCAATAGTGTGACATACTCCTTGTAAGATTAAAAAAAAAACAGCCCTGTTGCAACTGCAACTCAATAGTATAATAATAATAATAGTTGCCCGCTGACAAATTACCTGATAGCAGATTTCAAACTCAAACTCAACTCAAACTCATACGTTTATTGCAAACTAAGTGTACAAAAATAATGGAAATAAAAATAAGGATCTTACAACTTAGTTGCCTTTTACTAGGCACAGCAAATAGGGAGGGTATACTTATATAACTGAACTTAAAAATAGAGGAACTTTGAACTTTTACATTACCTACATCTTACCTTATCTTACCTAATCTTATTTATTTTTTAATTTGTTAAATATTCATTAATTGAATATGGGCATTTTTGTATTAAATATTTTTTAAGTTTATTACTGTAGCTGGTTTATTTGTGTTAATTTTTTACATTTTCTGGCAACTTATTAAATATTTTTACTGCCACATAATATGGACTGCAGTTAAACATTTTTAATCTTGATTTGGGTAAATATAGTTTATTTTTGTTACGAGTGTTATATGCGTGTCTTTTATTTTTTAAAATATTTCATGATCACCTAAAAAAAAGGTACTCCTACCATGTAATGCAAGCAAGCGTATCATGTTAAGAATTTAATCATTTATGTAGCTTATATATACTTACCATATTATGTGTTTAACTTGCTTATATGGCCTAAGATACATATATACTTTTTATAATCTTCATAGATCAATTACTACCGATAAGTAACGGCTCCATAAATTCGCACCTCTATCGTTACAGCAGCGAGATAAAAATAATAAAGAATGCACGAGAATAAGGGACAGCTTAAAATGCATCAACGCGGTGCGCAAGCCTCGATCATCTTGAGACCAGTTTAAGTTGAACCGCGATATTTTTTGTAAAATTATGTTATATTAAATATTTATGTACTTTCCTAAGAAATGTGATTGCATTCTTTTTAATGTTACTGTTTTTACTGGTTTTTCCACACATTTTCACAGCGCAAGTAGGCATTTTAGCAACTTTTACGTATATTACGATTTTTATTCGTATTAATTATGAACGCGCTTCGCGTCAGAGATCTAGTCGCAACTGACACTGGTTTTGAATGCATGTGCTGTAGGCCAAATCACGCTAATGTGTTACAAAAAGTAATTTTTTGGATTGATGGGACGTCTATTGGGTAGGTTTGTCTATGGCATAAAGTAAAGTAAGAGAACTTTGAGAAACGTGCTTAATTAAAAACCATCAGAATTACATTTTCCTTTATTTTAAAAAGGGTCTACCTTTTTGCGAAAAATTAATTTTCCATTTTAAGTAATTAAAAATACATTTTAACGGACAGAACACAATAAATTAAAGTAGTATTCAATGCATTTATATACCTGCGATATATAGGTACATATATTTAATATATTCTCTAGTTGTGTTCTTGAAACCTTATGTATTTATTTCACATAAAAATATTACCTTTTAGGGTTCCGTACCCACAGGGTAACCAACGGGACCCTATTACTAAGACTCCGCTATCCGTCTGTCTGTCCCTCTGTCACCAGGCTGTATCTCATGAACCGTAATAGTTAGACAGTTGAAATTTTCACTGTATTTTTGTTACTTCTATAACAACAAATACTAAAAAACAGAATAAAATAAATATTGAAGGGGCTCCCAAACAACAGACTTGTTTTTTTTGCCGTTTTTATAGACAATGGTACGGAACCCTTCGTGCGCGAGTCCGACTCGCACTTGGCAGGTTTTTTTATTTATTGCATGAGTAAGCTTGAGCAGGAAAAAAATCATTAAATAGAATTGTTGTCTACGTGTATAGTTTTTAGCTTTTTGGGCTCTGAATACACACGGTGAGCATATTGTTCTATGTAGCAATGGTTCTCTTTTTTTAATACAGACAAACAGCTACTTTTATCTGAGGCTCGAAGAACGGAAACTCCGCGCTCCTGCGAGATTTACACCCACGACCGCTAGATTAAACATCGTCACGACACATATCCCCTAGGGGGGTGTCGGAGGTGTTTCGAGTGTGAACTCTCCAAATAAAAGTCAACAATCTCTTTTCCTAACAACGTGATAGGGATTAATAAACTGGATTGATAATCAATCGAAGTTTGACTACTAGATTCAACGATATATTACATAAAGATGACCTAGCTACTTCACACAAAATACAACGTAAAAACGTAAAGTTAGCCATACACAGTCTCTACCAGGAAGCTGTCAAAAAGAGTTTGGTGATTATTCTTTATAGATTTCCGTAACCAAAGGGCAAAACGGAACCCTATTATTGTCACTGCGCTGTCCGTCTGTCTGCTTTTTTCTGTCCGGCCGTATGTCACGGGCCTCTAGCTCTTAAACGGAATGAGATAGATACCAGAAATTTTGATATGTTGTGTAAAAAGTTGACCCAAAACCGAATATTTAATTTTAACTAGAAGGTAGTATTTAAACGAGCGAATATAAATTGAAATTTAAGGTTTCAAAAATACTGAGTAGGTATAGCGTACTAAAATAATACTAAGTGGGCGAAAGACTGCGGGCGAACAAAAATGTTGAAAACGGCGACTTGAAAATACAAATTTGAGTTGAGTTCAATAATTCTCAGGCGAACAATTTTCTATTTTAATGACAATTTAATTTGAATTAATAAAAATAGGGACGTCGCCTCGCTTCGCTTCTCTTCGCTCGGCTCCTTAATTTATCTTACATGTAAACCTAACATCCTCCTCCTCGCTTTGCTCGTCGTCGCACCTATTTTTTGACTTTTGGTGAAATATTTTCTATTTCATACTTTAAATTCGCCCACTCAGTATTTTTAATCGCACGCTTTGGTGTTTATTTCGAACACTTGATGTCGCTAATTATATTTTTATTCGCCTGATTAATAATTTCCCTTCATTGATTAGTCATGTTATTTATTTATAATATGCCTTATCAACTATTAAAACATAAATTTAAAATTAGTGCACCGCCTATACATTAATCTCATTTTAACACAGCTCCTTCTACACAAAAGCTGTATGGAAGAGATCGCCATGACCGATAATAAGACCTTGCACCTACTTGTTTATTGTAATTTCCTTTTCTGTGGTGTGCAAGTTATATTGTATTGTATTGTTTTGGACAGCAAAACTTTTACCAAAATGAATGTTTCAAGAAATAAATTATAAAACGGCCATCATATTAAATACCCATCCCTCTAATTCCAAAATAATAAAAAAATACAATGAAATTTAAGAGGCCCGCGTCCACTGAGCAGCGCTTTTGAGCGGTTAAACGTCAGTCGTTCGTTCGGTTCGAACTATCAATATCTTTTTCACTTTTAAATTCTTAACATGAAAAACAAAGTTAAGTTGTGCACTTTGTACTGAGAGACTGATGTTTAATCTTAATGCTGCAGGTAGATATTATTTTATCGAAAACTAGACTATACCCGCGGTCAAAGCAGAAACACAAGTAAAATTTCTTCATAACAATCTATCTACCTGTCTTTTTTTCAAACCGGTCAAATGCCAATAGGACTTGCACCTGGGTTCTGAACCGTTCTTTATATCAAATCAATTAGCTTAGTGGACTGGAATAATTTAAACAACAAATAATACAAATTTATCATTACGTATGAAAGAAGTTAAGTTAAGCTAGTGGAATTGGAAATGAATGATATTCAGATTTACGTTTTATTTGACCAAAACGACCTTCTGTTTTTACCCATTTTCAAGATTGTAGGTCAAAGTACAAGGATTTTGATGGTCAGTCTGTTTGCTATATTGTCTGCTATAGTTTATCTGTTATATGATCATATCTCGGCGTTGCCTTCTTTTAAAGTATTGTTACTCGTACCCAGTGGCGTGCATAGCACTTTTTTCCGGAAAAGCAATCAGAAGATCAAGTTCGACAATAAAAAAACTATAAAAAAAATTAAATTTCACTTTGAAAAAAAAAAGTCTGTATGAAAATGTTCACTCTAGGGTAGGCAGTGGGCAGTGTCTACCCTGGCGTCATACAAACTTTTTTTTTTCAAAGTGTTATTTAAATTTTATATATATTTTATATTGTTAATCTTGACCTTCTGATTACTTTTCCGGAAAAAACTTCTATGCACGCCACTGCTCGTACCAACCAGCAACAAAACCAAAAATTATAGTATTTTGTGCAACTGTAACATATTGTGAGACCTTGGGACACGAGTGTTTCTTTACGAAGCGAACAAAGTGAGTTTCGTAATAACTGCACGAGTGTCTCAATGTCTAATGACTTAGCTAACTATGTTCAGTTGCACACAATACTTTATCCATGACCATCAAATATATCGTCTTCGCGTGACATTGTAATGAAACCTATTTTGTAATGGCAAAATAGACCTTCTTGCTGCTGGCCTGGGAAATATCGTTGGAGGCTGAATAGACAGAGTCATAGAATTAGAATCCTGGCTCCACCAGCCACCGTTGCAGCTTCTTCCTAGCCAGCTTCAGCCCAATTTGTACATAGTGAAAGTGTTTAATTGTTTTGTTTAATTGTTATCTTTAGTTAGTTTTAATTTTCATCACATCATTAAATTTTCATCATTATCATAGGAAGTGTGATTTTATTAAAAACCCACACCTCACTTAGTTACAACATTATTTATAATATTTTCAACTAACAACCTTACTGAAAATGGGAAGAAGTACGCTCCTTCAGAACCTCAAGTGCGTCGTCTGGTATTGCTGCCTGAGCAGCCACAGGGAGAACAGAAATAAGAGCGGAACTTATTTCTCGTCGCTGTTGTTGATTGGCTCTCTAGCGGTGTGATAATAAATTGGGCCAATCACAGCGCAGAATCGCGGTGTTATTATGTAATATTATAACATCGAATAAACTATGTACTCTATGTAGGTAGTCACAAAACCGCTTTTGATGTTGTAATAACTTTCTTGTAGTGTGGGAGTAAATAAAAGTAGTAATTTAAAGGTTTTTTCCCTCTATACTTGTAACATAAAATAATTCCAACGGTTCGGATTCGCAGATGATAAGTACACATATTCGTGAGATGCCTTATTTTTTGGATATTACAGAAACTAATATTATGTACGTAAAATTCCATTAGTTTCTCATATTTCTATAACATTAAATCAATAAAAATCGGGCAAGTGCACATAAAGGGTTCCGTATTCTGAAAATTCTGGTATAACTATTAAAATTTCTATAATTTTCCAGTTTTATTTACATACCTCTCCATATTAATAAACAATTTTAAAGACTTTATGAATGCAAACGTAGTCTCTACGTTTATTAATTAACTAAGCCTTCAGAATCGGCTCTAGTGTTTAGTTATATTAATAGGTATTAATATAACTAAACACTAGAGCCGATTCTGGAGGCTTTAATTTTAGTTTTAGTACTGTCAAATCTTGAAATTTTCCAAAGTAATTTAGATTCTGTTCCTAACCCTTTAGGACTATTTTGCAATCAAGAAAATTTAGTTTTGACAGCACTTAAACTAAAATTAAAGCCTTCAGAATCGGCTTTAATAGTTTCCTTATTTCCATTTTTTTTTTGCGCTGACTGGCGCGGTCACTCTTTTATCGCGCCGACCACAGCCCGCACGAACACCTACGTGAACTCGCCCCCTCATACGACCGTTCACCTTCTGGACGGCCCTACCCTAGGGAGCTGCTCAGCGACTCATCCGCCAGCAGCTCCGAAGATGATGACAGCGGAGACTGAAGACGGACTGGGCTGTCGGTGACGTTACGACCGGCGGTCATGAAGATGGATTGGACTGTCAGTGACATTACCACCGACGGCCCTGAAGACTAAGTCTCCGCAGCCGCCAACCTACATACTGGCGCCCCCACTCCCCCCCCGGACCCGCGGGTCGTAGCCCGCGGAGAAGAAGCCCAGACAATAATGCGAAGACGACATCCCACTGCTGGTGAGCGCGGTGCTACAACCCTCGCACCAATGACTCCGCTGCCCGTCACCAGTCTGTTTTATATAAGGCCTGGCTGTTGTGAATGGCACCATCAATCGTCCCAGGCATGGTGGGCCGCCTGGTTTTATGCCTGTTCGAGAGCTGTCCTCTTACTCTCCCGTGAATAACCTCGAGGGGGTTTCCAAGTAAGATGGTGATACCTCCACAGTCGAGCCCGGCATCACATATCTCGATTAGTCGCCTTTTACGACACCCCTTAGCTTAGAGTATTGGGTTGGTGCTATTCTACTCTACCGGTCACCACACGGCTTATAATTTATATACATATAAGTTTATTTTTTTCATTATATAAAACTATTAGATACCTTTAGATTATTTAGTTATATTGTTTTTTATTTTACATTAAAAACCGACCTGTAATATGTGTATCTGATGTGTACGTACATTACATAAATAAATATATGTCATTTCATTTCATTTCACCTTCAACTCCATCTTACAAATACATTCCCTAAAAGAATATAACGAAAAAGCCAGATATTAGGGAGTATAAAAAGTGTCACATTATGACGGATCAAACGCTGATATCTTGTTCGCTCACAATCCGCTTTGTCGTCACACAAACCTACGGATTACAAAGGAGCTGAAATGTTTTTTTTTATCCTCATAGAGATTGGAGATTTCTTGGTTTTATGTCTACTTTTAATCACAAATGCCTTAGAGGTTTCTTGTTATCAATAATGTTTTTATTTGTAGCTTCCTATACATTTATTTATGAATAAAAGAATCGAAAAGTCGAATTGGGCATATCATCATCTGCCCAGGCAGATCATATTTTTGTAAAAATTAGAAGGTTTGCCTCGCTTCGCTCCGCCAAGTTTGGCTCCCCAAATATACATATTTTCGTGTGAACCGAATACGTTTATACGATTTACGTATTTTTGACTTTCCACTCCCAGTATTACATATATATTATATTATATATATATATATATACATATAGAGGTCAGAGGTGTTCCGAGTGTGGACTATGAAAGGCAAGTCATAGTCCACACTCAGTAGACCCGCGGTTTAACCGACGATTATTACGTCCCAACGTGATGAGTGGTGACCTACATCGCCGTATTTCGGGCGCTTTTTTAGGCATGCAGGTTTCCTTACGATGTTTACAAGTGGTAAGTAAGATAGATAGATAAAACATTTATTCACTATTACAATACGTACACAATTCACATTCAACGCAATTAAATATTTACATTAACAATAAAAGACACGGAACAAGTTTTAACAATAACAATAATGAGACAAATACTTATGGACATATTACAATAGTAAAAGGGCTCCGACTCAGTATTTGCAGCAAAGATTCACAATTCAGCAATGATCATTCTGCCGGAACCGTAAGAACAAATATTATACACTTATAACGAAAAACTCATTGGTGCATGCCCGACTGTTATCTGTATCTCAAGATTAAGAGGCCAGCGTTATAACCCACGTATATTTTTGTAATAGCTACCAATCACTTTATGATTCACTACCGAATTTGGATAGATGCTTACTTTGGTTAAATACTAATACAAGAATATTTTTTTCACCCACAATAGATTAGTTAGGCAATTAAGATCAACAAACAAAACATTCTTATTAAAATAAAAAGTAGGGCAAGTTTTGAAGTTTATAATGAAAAAAAGATCGCCATCACAAGTGCAGTGTATTGTTTTTACATAGATATTATTTTGTTATTTTTTCGTGTCAAATAATTTCCATTCGAGAAGACGTTATAAGTTAAGTTAATTTACTTAATTTGCACCAATTTGTATTATCGTACTATCTTTGGATAACAATTCAACAAAAGAGGCACAAGATGGTAGATCTGATGCCAGGCTTGACTGTGGAGGTACCACCATCTTACTTGGAGACCCCCTCGAAGTAATTCGGGGTAAAGTAAGAGGACAGCTCACAGGCAAAAAACCAGGAGGCCTACCATGCCTGGGACCGATGGATGGCGGTATATCCATCCCTAATAGCCGGGCCTTATATGGAACTGACTGGTGACGGGCAGCGGAGTCACTGTTGTGAGGGTTCCGGCACCGCGCTCACCAACCCGCCTGCAGCAAGGCTTATGTCCAGCAGTGGACGAACTAGGCTGATGGATGGATGGATGGAATAGACGCACGTACCGGTAGCTCACGACTCACGGTCACGACTATCCATAAACTGTGAACAGCCAATGTTGACACTTCTAAGTCTCTTAGAATTAACTAAAAAAAATTGTAATAAAAAGAGTTACTTACATACTGAACATTTTTATTTACATTTACCCACACAGTGTTGTATACAAAACAGTAAAAGAATATAAAATTTTGGAAACATTCACTAATGGGTTCAGGTGTAATGAACACCAGTACTCATGAGAATATATCAAGATCATTTACTCAATTTACATTTTTTGTGAAAAGAGTTGTTCTGTTTAACGAATCTATTATAACACAATAGATAAACCCTCCCATTCATCAGTGCAAATTATATTTCCTGAACTTATACCAAAAGACTGATTGCCACGAATTCGGCGCTAGGTTGTAGCAAGCGTAGCGCAAAGCTTCGACCAAAATAAAATAAATGGACGGGCCATAGCGTACAGATTTTAGAAGTCTGTAAAGTGAGCGCCGGCTCTCACTTCATCTCTGTCTCTGTCTGTTAGAAGAGTGACACGTACGCTTATTATTACATGCCATCCAAATAACTGACGAAAAAATACCTTCTTGTGCATTTACAAAGTGCAAAAAGCAAAATAAACATAAAAATAAAAATTAGGTATTGAAGGATATATCCAATTGCTGAGACTCGTTATGAGTGAGGAAACTGTAAACACAAGGCCCGTCCATTCATTTTATTTTGGTCGAAGGCGCAAAGATGATAATTATACATTAGTACGTGCTACACCACTACTACCACTCAGAGGTAAGGATACAATACAGGCACCAGTTACGCTTGAGAAGTTCGAAAACTGCTCTAATGAATAAGAGTATAATTTGTATGGCGCCAAAAATATTTAATAAGATCCCTAATTTTATTAAAATTTAAATTTGATACAATTTAAGAATAAATTATCTAAATTACTTATAAAAAAATGCTATTATAAGATCGAAATGTTTTTAAATGATAATACAATTTAATATTTTTAATAATTAATTTAATTTAACTTTGTATTAATTAAAATTTTGTATGAGCATGTGTCATTCAATACTTATTTAAAATATTTGTATACCTTAGCGGTAGAACATAGCGTTCATAACATAACCCATAATGTATCACCACCTAAGTATAATTTTATATTTAGTTTAAAATACCTATGTTCACAAATAAAGCATTCTGATTTCTGATTTCTGATTTCATGCAGCGTGCCTGCGTGGCGTGTACAGCACCAGTAACCAATGCATTGTTATGATAAACGGGCAACACAGTACTTAGTGGAACTCGTGTATATGTCGTAGAACTGGGCAGTTCGTAAAGTATAAAATGCAAAATATTTAAAGTATCCATTGGTTTCTGTTAATTATAATTTCAAAAATTATGAATTTCAAAATTTACAGAAAAAAAAGAAAAAAAGGCGGATATTTCACAATCCGGCTGCGAAACCACTCTTAACAGAAATATGATATGCCTGGGCAGATCATGATATGCCCAATTCTACGATCTGCCGATGACATGTATACAAGTTCTCGTAACTCTAAATTTATACCAATGAACAAAGTTCAAACTAACTTTAACAAATTTGACTTTTTTACAAAAAACAGCACATACACAAATGTGGTGCATAAAAAGCTGAGAGAAAACCACTAATTACTACAAATACGCCTGGCGAATCCGGCACAGTTAGACTAGGACCTAACAAACTGACAAATCCATTCACACACGGCTTTGGTCTTGGCTTTGTCATTGGTCTCCTCGACGTCGATACGACTCGACTCGTCGTATTTATGACGTCATGAAAAGCTATACCAGTAAAGTGACGCCTTTTCTGAACAACAAAAACATACTTAAGATGTTAGCACGCAGGAAAGTACATCTTGCTAGTTTGGTGCATAAGGTTATCCACGAAAAAAGGCCAAAATATTTATATTCTAAGTTTAAATGGGCAAGAGATTTTAATCCTATTAATACTCGTAGTAGAACAAGAAATTGCATGATAATACCGAAACATAAGACTAAAGGGTTCAGAGGTGGTTTTAAATATGCGGCATCCAAAATATGGAATGATCTGCCTCCGTCTTACAAGAGAAAATGTCGGCTATTGCATTTAAAAATAATATAAGAATAATTTATATTACACTGCAAATTGCATAAGACGCATTTTTTTGTTTTCAAACCAGTCTTGTCATTTTATTTAAAATTGTATATATCCTATTGACATTTCTTTTCTTTGGTTCAGTAACTCTTATAATTATAATTTAAATAATATTTTCAATGGTTGTTTTTTATTGTATTGTGATTTTATTGTATTATGCACTCGTAATATGTAAATTTAATTTAGTGCATGAAAAAGGTACAAACTGAAAATCAGCGTTGTGCTGCTGTTCTACAACACACAACAGATGCTGAGTCTGCCCATTTTTATCACGTTTTATCTAATTCAATATGCACCTTTTTATTCACAAATATTTTTATTTTCTCTTATTTTATATGTATTGTTTTTTTATATTTGATGAATGATTTGATATTTATATTATGTGTGTGGTTATTATGGTGACATATATATTTTTTTCAATTTCAATTTCAATTTCAATTTCAAAGTGGTTAACAGCAGTACCAGTAACGGTTATTTGTCCGCTACCGATTTCCGTATATTATGCGGGATAGACTGATGATGAATGACGATGATCCACTCCGACCGTTTTCAGTCATGATGACCACTTCGTCTCCTAGTCGGCACGACGCGACGCTGATGAGCCCGAAGATGGCTAATGTATCCGATCTTCCTGGTAAACCCCCATGCGCACTGAGGGCACGTGAGTATATCGTCCACATAATTAAGGCGTATGACCACGCTAAATAAGCAGCTCGATGTGTGACGGTACAAATATCAACGGAAATGACATTGAAATAATGTTAATTTCAGCGTGCCTTGAAAAGTTGCTGTTACGACAACCACTGAGTCTCCGGCTAGCACAAAATAGGAGAAAATAATTCTTTTCACATGGACGCCATTAACGGAAAAAAAAATTTGAACTAAAATTTTTTAGATCTAAAAATTTCCTATGATTTGGTGAAATAATAATTTAAATCGCTTTAGGCGTTTGGAAGGAGTAAGAGAATTCTTGTGTTAATCATGTGAAACTTTCGATGACTTTCGATTTTTTTTGTCAAAACTTACAATAGAAAAACAGTTTATGAAACTTGAAATTTATTTTTGACTCTATAATGCCTATTATATATTTTTATGAAAGTTTTTGGACCACCCGGAGTAGGCCTTCAAAGACAGGTCCAAATTGCAGTTGGCGTATTCATTCGCCTTAAAGTCAATGGCCGCGGGTGGTCGAGCTTTTAACACGTCGCGTTTATCGTCGAGGCCAGTTTTGCGCTGTTCCTCAAAATCGCGTAATGAAAAAGCCTGCTGTGCTGCCAATCCTTCCCATTCAGAGGGCTCGATATTACACCTTTGCATATAGACAACTTAGCCTGCTTTACTCTCCCTCTTTCTGGGCAAGCGCGACTCATTCATCCCTGATTTCATCGTCGTTTTTTATCACACAAGTGTAAAAAACCAATCGCATGTCTATTGTGTATTTAAAAACCGGTCAAGTGCGAGTCGGACTCGCGCACGAAGGATTCCGTACCATTATCTATAAAAACGGCAAAATAATCACGGTTGTTGTATGGGAGCCCCTTTAAATATTTATTTTATTCTGTTTTTTTTTTAGTATTTGTTGTTATACGAGTAGCAGCAACAGAAATGCATCATCTGCAAAAATTTCAACTGTCTAACTATCACGGTTCATGAGATACAGCCTGGTGACAGACGGACAGAGGGACAGACAGACGGATAGACAGACGGACAGCGGAGTCTTAGTAATAGGGTCCCGTTGTTGGTTACCCTTTAAGTAGGAACCTTAAGGCCCTGCCATTCCAAAATGAGCATTTTGTTTAATTAATATTGTCAGTTCAATATCTCATTCAAATACAAGTTAAATATATGTTACAATAGAGGATATATTCTAAACACAAGTTGATCTAAAAACGTAATTGAGTTAACTTCACTCGATAGAAAAAAATCACAAACTAAGCTCGTTAAATTGCGAATAAATGTGTTTATAGCAAAGGTGTTCAACGGAGAGAATTAAAACTTTTCCTGAATTTTTTTAACAGATAACTAAAGACACTTATAGAAGCATTTTTATTTATTTCTCAATACTTTTTCAGAAATTCTAGAAAAACCTCGCAAATTCACTGATTATGCGTGCTCGCAGCGCACGAAGCGAGCGTCTAATGTAGACTTTCTGACAATATCATTGAGTTCAAAATTACTTAATACGATTATTGTGTTGGATGCGTAGGGCCTTAAAAACAGACCCGATATGATAATAATCACGATTTCACCAATTGAAGTCCCACATTCCTGTGACAAAAGGTGAATCTTCGCCATAAAAAGTGTAATATTCCCGGCGCTAACCATCTGACAGCGACGTTACAGTAAGATGTCCCGTTTTAATAAATCTCTATTCCATCCAGCTAGTGCTTTAATGTGTAACACATTATCCAACTTTTACGATTTCAAAGATGAATCGGAACAAAAAATACTATCACGCAAAGTTTTTTTTTATAATTACCAATTTTACATAAGACAGCAAAGAAGTTTCTATTTTATTCATAAACAATCAACATAATTAATTACAATGTAACTTAAAAATTTAAAACTTAAAAGACAGCAAATATATTTTTACTGAACCAACATTTAATTTATGCCATATTATCAAAGTGCGATATTTTAATACTTGTTTTTGACATAGAGGTTATCTGCATTACATATAACTATCACAATTGAAGAAAAATCAAAAACAGGAAGTATATACTTTTTTTTTCATTAGGTATCTGAAATTGTTATTGTTTTTGTCAATCATCACATTATTTTAAAATTGTATCAACTTTGAAATTTTATTACATACTAACTCAATGAAATCTAAATTATATCTCAATTTAAAATAAATTAAAACTTAAATTATATGTATAAAAACAGAAACGAATATTTACGGGCGCCAGCATGATAGGCTACCATTCGCAGTTCGTATTGCGGCGTTGCAGTCGTTAAAATCGTTTACAAATAGAGAGCTAGAACTATAGATGACTGTACTTGAAATAATTAAAAACATGGTTGTTTAAATTTTTGTTTCTTAAAATATACGTGAGACGTCTTTCAGCCCCTGTTAGTTATTTGTGAAAAATGATTACATATAAAACCAATCATACGATTTCAGCAATAACTTGAAATTTTCCAACCCTAGTTTTGCCTGAAAGGATGGAGGGTGGGGGAAGGTTTCAGACATTTTTCTTCATTCAAGAGTCCACGAGTGTGTGCTAACGCGATGAAATGGGGGTTTTCACACACTTTTTGGTTTAAGTATTCAGGATACTGTCCCTTTCTGTGGAAAACAGTACAACTTTTTATTTTGTTTTTAATACTTTGACAGAAAAAAGTTTAAAGATTTTGTTAGGTTAAAGCGTACTTTAGGTATTAAATAAATGCTTATTTTCATCGACAAACATTTGGTCGAGACCTAAAAAGGGTATGTATTTCCGCTTTATAGGAGATATTGAACCTTGAACTCTTTAATTTTTAGTCGGATATTTTGACTACTGAAGTATTCAATGTTTATAAATAAAATATCCACAATATCCTATGTTGTCCTATGTTATCCTATGTTCGGTGTCCATGTTTTGGTAGGCACGTTAACCTTTTGATCCATTTGTGCCCGAAGTACGGCGATAGGGCTCACCACCTTGCACGAATCTCACACAACACCCATCACGTTTGAGACGTAACAATCGTCGGTGACTTGCATGACTCCCCTCGGGGATTCTTGCCGTATGATATAATACAACACAATATAGCTTGATTGTCCAACCCAAAATAAAAGAAAACATTACCGAGTGGAGTAACTATTAATAGGCGGCCTTATCATTTATTAAAGCGATCTCTTCCAGTCAACCTTTGGGTAGAACTGCACGACAGAATAAATTAAGAAGTGGATAGAAAGGCAAACTGTTGTGTAACATGAAACTTTTATACATAAACTCATAGTAAGTTTTTTCCATTTTGATAGTTACAAAGACAATTTTAACGCAAGAGGCCGCGGGCACAACCTGGCCATTATAATATCTCCACACTAAAGCCAATTCTGAAAGCTTTAATTTTAATTTTAGTGCTGTCAAAACTGAATTTTCTTCATTGCAAAATAGTCCATAAATGTTAGAACAAGAAGCTGAATTACTTTGGAAAATTTCAAGTTATGACAGCACTAAAACTAAACTTAAAGCCTTCAGAATCAGCTACAATACCATACTAATCTATGTGTGTTTAAAATGTGACATAATTGACCGATTTGTCTGGACCAATTCTACAGCTACATGCCAAATTTCAGCTCAACCATGTATATGTATGTATATGCTACAGTAAACAGTCGGGCGGGCAGTCGGATGGATAACGAAGCTGCTCCATAGCACAGTATAGATAACTGTGTCCATAGTGCAATAAGACGCTTAGAACGCCTCCGATATAGTAAAATGATAAGCAAGTAGAAAGATTACATGCCGGTTTTTACTTCTTATTGGTATGCAAATATTCAATGAAATCACGTCATAAATCTATTTGAGAAGTGCCAGTTAAACGTACAGACCTACACACATAAAAGTTTTCCGATAAACGAGGACGATGGTACAACATGGTGAACTGTAAAAACATGACATTTCATATATAAAGGCGCGCGTTATTAGATTGTCAACTTCATACTTACCGCGCCTACGCGGTGCAGGGGTTGGGGGACGGCGGCGCGGGGTTGAAGGACGGTGGTGCGGCATCGGAGAGGATGCGGGTGGAATAGCAGGAGGGTGATCGAGCACGCCACACCGCCCGGCGCCCACATCCTCTCCAACGCCGTCCTCCAAACCCTGTACCGCGTGGGCGCGGTAAGAACGAAGTTGACAAGCTATAGTTCGTCCACGTCCACCCCAAACTTACCATTGCACATCGATATGTGTTGGAGACAATCTTCAAGCCGGTGCGTGACGGGTATTGGCCGCTGCGCTGTTTTTAGCCTAATTCAAAAGTGCGCGCGTTAAATTTAAATTCATTAATTCAATCTTAATTCATTCAATCAGTCCTCATTCATTCATGTATTTATTTTTATATCAAGTCATTCTCTTCTCTCTATCTGTAACCTTATACACGACACGCACGTGTTAAATTACACTATGGTTGTCTGTGATATATTTCTTATTTTAGATAATATTTTTATTTGGTATTATGTCAGGAGTCGAACCTTCGAACACATATAGAATAATATGTGTTTACTACGGCTTTTGTGAATAATCCGGGTTTAAGAATAAATGTATGAAGCAAGAACATTAATCATTATGTGGAATGTTTATTCTGTCAGCTATGCCATACAATAAAATAGGAATCGAACCTATATTCAATTATTTGTATTTACTTCTACTTAAAATAAAGAACAAACACATTATTAAATCAGTGGGATGTGAAAGGCACAATAAAACAAGTAGATTATCCAAAAGTTTACTCATATTTTATTATTCCGGCAGTTTTTCTCTTTATACCGCACTATGGCTTTTTTGCAGGTTAAAACGACCATGAAATGTCGTAGATATCTAAACCATTCGATAATTATTTCAAAAGCAAGTGTGTATCACTTTGAACACTGAATTATATTTTAATCACCAGTAATATTATTTTACTCTTTGATCACTATCCATTTTCTCACCAAGACTAACTAAAAACTAACACGATTTTGTGCCGACATCACGCCACACTCCACGAGTCGAAGAACAACTTTATAATGTGACCATGCGGACACTTCTTTATTTTATTAGCTTATTGAAAGTAATCATAGTTTATAATATTTACATGTATTGTCTTTGTTTTGAACCTACCTACTTCAACTAAAATATAACTGCAACAATAATATTGATTATTTTTGAAGGTACATTTTTATAAAACTATTATTCTAACACACGCGATACTGTTATAATGTCCTGTGAATACAGCACCCAAAATTACATGAACTCTCTGTTTTATTTTACTCGAGCTATCCCGTCAGAACTCCCGTCCAGAAGATCTAGGAACAATGGGCACTGACTCCCCAACAATATGTATGTTAAAAACTTGTTCAAAAGGATTACATCTATGTTGAGGGAACTTGCGCATACGTTATGATACTCGTATCACGTATCATAAAGTATGCGCAAGTTTCAGTATCAGAAACAACGCGTGAAGGTCTCTTGAGAATTTTTAGCGAGAAGTATAGGGTTCGAATCCCCACATCCAGATTTACTCAACTTCTGCTATACTATACCGCAATGATATAAAATTAATTTGTATTTCCTTGTTATGAATAAAGGGCCAAGTGTGAAAGATATAGAAATTTATTCAGAAAAAATATTTTTATAGTTTAATTTATAAGTTAGTTTTACTTTTTCTTATTTTCATCTATCCTTCATCCATGCATCAGCCTCAGTTCGTCCACTTCTGGACATAAGCCTTTCCAGGACTTTGCCACTCCCGGCAGTCATCCTGGAAGAATTGCCCATACTTACACACGCTGGGCAGGCGGGTTGGTGAGCGCGGTGCCGGAACCCTCGCACCAGTGACGCCGCTGCCCGTCATAAGTCTGTAACTTTTTTCTTATTTTCTTATTTTAGTTAGATTTGATTTTATTATCTGTTTTTCTGTTTTTAAATAAAGTATAATTTATATTTTGCTACAGTAGTCAAAACCAAAGGCATAACATGCTTTCTGAGGCACGCAAAACTACCAACCTCAGTATTAGTAAGCCAAAACTTGACTACTGAACCACAAAGGCGGTCAGTAAAATTTTCATTTAGCTACAGAACAAAACCATCCATTATCGCAGGCCATAAAAGGCCGTCTCATAAATATCTATCAACAATTCTTAGCCACACTCTTTGAAGCGCCCCCGTTCGGGAGCTCCCAGACCTTTTAGTTAAATATAAATTTATTTATAACTTACTTACCTACTTGGAAACTGTTTCTGCTTTACTTTCTCCAGGGGCGCATTGTATAATAAACCAGGTTTGTGCATTTATACTGACGTTATTTTCTAGTTTGACTAAAAACCTTTCTAGATTGTTTTGTTTGACCTTGCAGGTAGGGTTGCCATCCGTCCGGATTTGTCCGTACATTTCCAGACTTTAGGCCTTCCGTGCGGACTTTGTCGGCTTTCTAATTTGTCCGGATTTTTTACTTAGATAGAAATATATTGAATGACTGTTTAATTTTGGCTTAAAATTATTTGAAAATTCCTTTAGGTTATTTTATAGCTATCCCTGTAAGAAGTGCGCTGCGCTTAGGATTTATTATTTTATTTTGTGACTAAAATGTGCGGACTTTAATTGAAATGTTCGGCTTTTTATCAGGATTTTTCAAATTGTTAAGTGGTAACCCTACATGCAGGTGAACCTTGTGTTTTAAGTAGTCGTACTATCGAAGAATTTTCCGCAGCCATTTTGCTCTTTCTACCACTAAAACAAAGAAGCAGATTTTTTTGTTTTTAAATTCACTCCCGGTATATTTTGGGTTTATTTCATTTGAGTTTGAGTTTATTTATATTTTTAATTGTTTTTTCAACTGATACTATAGTAAAAAAAATTTAAAAGACAAATATATATTAAGTAAACCATCGCAAAAAAGGCAATAAGAGTAAGCAATTTTCTACGAATGGAAAATACCTTTTCCAGGCTATTTTATTGTACGTTTTATTTTACTCAAACTCTGAATACTGAAATATTAAACAAAATAGCCTAAATATATTGTTGTTCGAACATCGCTACATTTTAAGACCACCCCAAAGAGTCTAACCACGGCTACGTCCATTAATATATATATATATTTTATTATTGATAACAACTCGGAAAAACTCAATTTCAAATCAGGCGTTTTAAGGCTTAAATTGAAAATCTAATAACCTAGACCCAAACAACTTTAACGAACCTAAGAATTCAAAAACAATATTCAAAATTTCTGTTATAAATTATACTAACAAAATCAGCCTGTTATTTCAAAAAAGGTTCTCTATTTATCGTTAAGGTATTTAGATGAACATTTTTTACCTATGAATCAATGTCTGTTGTACGGCAAGGTGTTCGGAAAATCGTTCGTTGTTTTCCTTTGTTTCGTGTTGAAATATTGGGCCTAATAAATAATCCTTGCCTGTCAGCTTTTCCTTCCGATCACGTACATACGTATAAGTACAAGTATGTATGTATATATTTGTCTTGGTTGGTCTTATCTTATACTTACTTGGTTGCGACGAGACGCATTGTGATTCTGATGAGATATCTTGTTTTTCCTAGTCAATGATTAATATTTTTCAATGCAAGTGCTCGTAAAGGCCCACATTTTATGCATCAAAACCGAACAGAAAGTCGATTATTTTGCCCTAGGGCTCTACTATTATTATTATTTTTTTATTTATTTGGCTAACCTGCAGCCCATAAATTATAGACGGATTCTGCAGTCTTTCCTGTGTACCATTAATGTTATCCTTTTTTTCCACTGTTTAACGGCTCTGGATACAGTCCTTTTGAGCCAATTATAATTTAAAGTTCACAAGATTATGTTTGTTTTATTTCCTCACACTGTGCATTGAAAAACGTTGTATGATACACGGGCGTAAGAACAATAAATTACTCGGTTACGTTTAAAACACTCGGCCCTAGTAGCATAAACTACTATAAGCGGGACGTAACAAAGGTGGAAATAATAGTTACGAAAATTAATTCTCAATTCAATAGTTTTATCGGTACCATTTCCGCACCGCGCATAAAATGCGTCTGTCACTATATAATCGAACGCGAGTACGATCAAACCGAGGTCTGCTGATCGCCCGCCACTAACCCCCAAACAAAAGAGAAGGGTTATGCATTCCACGTGTACGTTTGTAGGTATTTATGTATATATTTTGTGTATGACCCTTTAGCCCCTAAACCAACACTCCGATTCCGAATCGGCCTTTTTTCATGTGGCAGAATACTTCTTTGAGATGGTTCTTAGATATATACGCACGAAAAGGAAAAGGAATAAAATAAACTTTTTAAAAGAAATCTTTAAGCGGCTCTAACTTTTTTTCAAATTGATGAAATGAATTTTGGATAGTTATTATGACACCAGTTTTTATTCTTCTACAAATTATGGGGGTTACATAAGAAAGCGAAACAGTTTGTATGGGAATTTCGTTAATTTTGTGTACGTATACTTTCTCTTGTACATAATACGCAAAGATCTGTTTCTTTTGTTTTGTTTTGTTTGGATTATTGTCTCGTTTTGCGAATTTATTTAGGTGTCTGCGTGTGTGTGTGTGTGTGTGTCTTTGCGGCTAGAGTATTGTGCGGTCTTTACCTTGTCAAAAATGCTTGTTGTGCGGTCTTTCTGATTATGCGGACGTCCGCATAATATTTTGGCAGACCTTTAAGGCGATTATCCCGGACAAAATGTGAAATTCGACATTTTAGAATTTCGAAGACGCTGCATCCTGTCGCTTTAGAAAATTGCAGCTCTGCATAAACATACGTTGATCCTTATTCTAAGACCCCTTGGAATTCGTTTTTACATAATTTATCATTTAAAGCTATAATAAGCTTCACGCGTTACTACAAAGTCATAAAAATAAGAAACTGTTTATCATCAGTTTCTCACCAAATACGGGCTAAAATGCAGAAGACATCACATATTCAGGTATGGTTCAAAGAAGTAAAGATTCCTATGAGATTCTTTTTTTATTCAATTTGTTTTAGAAGGAAAAAGCTTGAAAATATTTAATAGCGCCTGAAAAAAAAAATACCAAAACAAGATCTAACGATTTTGATTATTGCTTTTAAATTTAATCAGGCACTTAGAGTCAAACGACACGCTCCCGTCACGCAAAAATAAAAAAATAAAATGTCTTTATTTCGGGCAATGAAAAACACATAGAAAGTGGAAAGAAAATTTTGGCTAATATCAGGTGTTTTTGTGGTAGTGTAGTGCATTTGACGATTCCGATTTGTTGTGTGTTGTGTATAGTAATGTAAATATTCCCTTTTGTTTTGTTTTTGTGCAATAAGTGTAAGTGTAATGTATAGGTTAGGTTAGTTTGCTGTATCATTTATTAAATAAATTAACATTGTATAAGACAATGATAAATGGTAAATAATGGGTAATAAAAGAATAATAAAGTACTACGGTTCTGGTAAAGCCAAGCGAGTTTACCAAAATAAAGGTCGACGACTCCTCGGTCTCAAGTGAGCACAGAGCATAAAATATAATCTTTACGTCAAAAATAAAATAAATCAAAATAAAAGGCCAATAGAGGCAATATTATATATTTATTAAAGTATTACTCGCACATGTGATTATATTATAAACTTATGAACGAATAACTCTTTTCGAGTGCAACAACAATAAAAAGATTTTATGCAACAAGGATTGAAGAATCACGTCGAGGTGCATAATTGAAAAACTGCAGAGACGCAACCACACGTGCATTTGTCCCAAGAGCTGCAGTTGATTTCATACAGTGCATTGTGTGCGCAAGACATTCGAAGGCAGCCAGAGACTCAAAGGATTTCTCTCCATTCTTCAGAGGGCTATTGACGGTCTCCAATATCAATACGTAACTCGATGAGGACTGCTTGAAGCAGGCATATGGAACAGAACCCACACAATTATTGCTGCTCGTTTGATGGACTCTAATCTTGTGCTATATAGGTTACACTGTGTTCTTCTTACTGCCGTCTCAATTCAGCGTATCCACGTTTCAAAAACATCTTTAATTATTGTTATATGCTCCTTTGTGCATTTTTGACAAATACCAAAATCTTGATCATCTGTTACAGCCTTCTGTCAAAGTCAGTATAATTTTGATGAACATAAATACTCGCAACGTGCCAGTTAATCAAATTATAACCTTCTTACTTAAATTTTAACGTAAATGAAGGAAATCGTAAATAAAATAAAAAATATAACAGCCAAACTTTCCCAATATTATACCCATTTACAATTTTTAGGAAAATGTTTGGAAATTGGTGCAGCACCGAAAGGGCTGATACCAAAAATTGCCCTCAGTGCAATACCACCAATAATCAGAAGCAAGATGATTATGGTTAACTACATGAACGCCTTACACTCTACACACATGCTCTACATACAATATATACACCTCTGCACAGATCAGAAAAATAAGCTAGATGCACTTTTAAAAGTCAGCCTTATCGCCTTTCCTCATCTGTTTTTAAAAATACAAACGCTCCTCTCAAAAGCTACGAGAAATATCTCTCAGGAGCAAATCAAATCACAAATAAAACTAAAAAATCTACAAAAATATTACAAACAAAACAACATTAATCTACCATTAAGATACCAACAAATAAATATTCCTGCAGATCTAAACCTAACTCCGATAGACCTCTCTAACCCATTCTCCATTCCTCCGTCTCCTCCGCCGGGATACTATATACATTATGATAAAACGCCCACCACTGACACTATAGTAAATCTATCTTCAGTTCAATTAACTCCTGAAGATAGAGCCATGTTGAACAAAGGGCTATCATTTTGTCCCACAAAAAAACTTGACAAGATTAAATTGTTGAACGATTTCGTGAGATTTGGGCGCAAGCTAAAATGGAAACATTACTGGGAAACTAACCCACGTCATCATAATAACAATACACACGCAGCTCTACAAAAATTCAAACCACCATCACCTAACGAACCACCACCACTACCTCCAAACCATCCTATCGAAACATTTTTAACCAGCCTTTTCGCAAAATTGTCAGATGACAGATATATAAATAGTCTACAAGACAAAACGCAAAACCTTACCTATAAAGAAAAAGAATCCCTAAAAAAACTTCAAAACAACAATGACATCATAATTACCACCGCAGACAAAGGATCAACAACCGTAATAATGAACAAAGAAGACTACATTTCCGAAGGACTTAGGCAACTGACTGACTCGACCTTTTATTCTGTCGCACCAAGTGACCCATGTGAGCAGATTGTTGACTTGGTCTGTGACATGCTCCACACAAGAGGTGAATCTGAAGGCCTATCTGAGACTGACCAACAATCCAGGCCGTCCTATCGTTGCGTCCTATGACGCACCGACAGAAAGAATATCATCATTTGTACATTACCACATACAACCATTAGTCAAAGAATTATCATCCTATGTGAAAGACACCAACCATTTCCTCCAAATTATTAATTCAATACAGTTACCAAACAGTGTTGTTACCAACCACTTCTTTTAGTCACAATAGACGTTATATCCCTCTATACCAATATTCCGCACGCCGATGGCCTTGCAGCACTCCGTTCCCAACTAAATACCCGATCCCTACCACACCATCCATCAACCGACTTCATCACCACCCTCGCAGACATCATATTAAATAACAACTACTTTAATTTTGAAAATACATACTATCACCAATTAAAAGGGACGGCCATGGGTACTCGGATGGCACCAAGTTACGCAAACATATTCATGGGTACAATTGAAACCAGTTTTCTATCTACAGAACCGTTGAAACCTCTTGTGTGGAAAAGATTCATTGACGTCATCTTTATGATCTGGCCACACAGTAGCGACTCCCTCTGTAAATTCCTTGACAGACTGAACAATCATTCATCACTTAGATTCACCCACAACATATCCTTACATAAAATAACTTTCCTTGACGTCGACATCACCATTAATCACAACAACCAAACAAACACTGGCGTACATTTCAAGCCCACAAACAAATTAGAATATCTTGATTACTATAGTTGTCATCCATCACACATAAAAAAATCCATTCCATACTCACTTTGACTCCACGGCCATCAAATCTGCAATACCCAAACCTCACTTAACCACTACCATAACAAAATACACGAAGGTCTCCGCAATAGAAACTACCCCGAAGCATTCCTACAAAAACATATACATGACAGACCAAGATTTCATAACCCACAGAACAAACACAAGAACTCATCAGATCACCCAAGATTAATCACCACATATTTCCACGGTAGCCATAAACTTACACAACTTATCAAAGACTTCATACCTATACTCCGACAACACGATGACACAAAAAACCTACTCCCCTTAAATCCACAAATTTGCTACAGACAAAACCCAAACTTAAAGTCATCACTCACAAAAACAAGACCCACACAATCACTCCAACAATCAAAAACTTCACCTGGAACAACCCCATGTCAACAACCTTGCTGCAAAACCTGTCCCCTGATCAAACCAGACACACAAATTAACACATCACACATCGATTACATACAAAGCAAAACCTAACTCCTCATGCAAAACAGCGAACTGTATATACCTGCTAGAATGTCGACTCTGCCCCGCATTCTATGTAGGTGAAACAAGAAACGCTCTCCACATCCACATGAACAATCACCGACACACAACAGACTCAGTACAAAATAACACTCTACCTATCCCGACACACGCCCGATCTCATAATCAAACCTTCAATAACTGCTTCACCGTTCGCGTCATTAAATCATTTCACCCTCCACTAACTGACATTGACCTTAGGACCTGGGAGTCGTCCTACATCTGGTCACTTGGTGCCCACTACAACCATGGACTGAACAGAAAACACTAACTGACAGACAAACTAAACCACCCTCTCATCACTTCCATCACGCTCTTCCACACATACCCTGAATACCCCACCAACCACAGAAAACTCTCTGTCCCTTTCAGGGAACACATATACCAGAATTGGGATGGCATGAGAAAAATTTATGGTGGTGATTGTTGGCACTTGAAGGGCTTGTACTTGTCCACAAAATTTTTGAAATTTTATAATTTTATTATTTGATAAAAAATTTGTGGACCAATACAAACAGGTTAGGTTAGTTAAGAAAAATATTGTCTTTTTTTTTTTAATTTCTTTTCCTGTTTTTATTACTATGGTATATTTTTCTTTTTTAATACTTGACTGATGACGGCCCACTAAGGGCCGAAATATATTTCAAGCTAAAAAAAATATTTTATTTATTAATTATATTTAAAGTAATATATGTATAATTACAAATCAATGATAAAATAGTATATGAATTCTAGGTAAAAGAAATACAAATTGTTAAGTTAATATTTTATATATATATTATTAAAATATTATATCTTTCATAGAAATTTAGGTGTCAGTAATGAATGACCATTCTGACAAAGAAAATATATATGTCCTACTGAGAGGACAAGATAATTTTAAATCAAGAAAGGGTAATGAGGGAGTACCTAAGTATCTAGCTGCTGAATCTTCATTCAGTAAAATATAAATCAATGCTTGATAACAGAACTATTGAAACGTTAGAGCCTTTAATGATTATTTAGAATAATTTGTTTGTTTTTTAGCTTTTAAAGAAAATTTTGTGTCAGTAACGACCATCCTGACAAAGAAAACATAAATGTCATACTGAGTGGACAAGATAACGTTGTGCCGTTCAGGGTCAAGGTCATTGTACTGCCAGAAGGACAAGTCAAATTTTCATACAAAATACGTACTGCAAGCAGGACAACATATTGATTTTGTCAGGATGTTTCGCACAAAAAACCCATCCTTCCAGAAGAGCTCCAAATAAATATCCAAATACGCTACAAATAAATTTAAATATCTGCGTAACTTTGCCCGTTCAATTAGTCTTACTAAACAACCAATCAACCCAAATTTTGGATTTATTTACGTATATAACATGTGTTATTATTTTACTCTAATTAATGATTCTTTCGCTAAACTCATAAACTAAACATGAAAATCAGAGGTGCGATTGTGTAAGAAAATAGTCATGAAATCGTATTCATTTGATAGCTTAAAACTAATCATTTCACTTGTCAAACGGCCAATTCGAATTGTCTATGGTATTCATAGATGCTTTACGATTTGCATTGTTATTTTAGACAATGAGTGAATGATTTGTTAAGATTGACAGATAATTCGAATTGTCTAAGATTTTTTTAGTTCATCGCTAATGTCAAATGATTGACGTTGGGTAACCAACGGGACCCTATTACTTAGACTCCGCTGTCCGTCTGTCTGTCCGTCTGTCAACAGGCTGTATCTCATGAACCGTGATAGTAAGACAGTTGAAATTTTCACAGATGATGTATTTCTGTTGCCGCTATAACAACAAATACTAAAAAACAGAATAAAATAAATATTTAAGGGGGCTCCCATACAACAGACATGTTTTTTCGCTGTTTTTATATATAATGGTACGAACCCTTCGTGCGCGAGTCCAACTCGCACTTGGCCGGTTTTTGTATTTTGGTTCGGTTGCTATTTCGTCATACTAATATAATAAAGAAACATACTATAAAATAAAACACCGACCGATTCAAAAATATTTTGCAGTTGCAGTTGACTTGACACTTGAATTGATTCGAAACTGACGCGTTATTATAACTACAAAACTCGGACGAAGACAAATAATACGATAAGATATAGCGCTGTCTCTTTCAGACATCACATCTAGTAAAAATAGTAATCCCGTGTCAAGCTCTTCAACTACATCTACTGTTGAGTAGTAGTAAACTTATGCCACCACCTGGGGTCGAGCAGCTGAAACTCGGTTTTCCTTCAATTGTTGCGTTTGGTTATACGAGTTGCATGGAGATAAGTTTCGATTGAATTCTATGTTTTAAATTATAAAAATTAATTTTTGTGGTGAATTTAAAAAATGTAATCAAAAAGATCTATTATTTTTGTGTTTGACATAATTTTAAAGTAAATAAATTATCAAATTTCATTTTACGTAGGTAGTACACAATAAAACGCAATTTCATTTCGCATTTTTTAAACCATCGGTCATTTCTAAACCTTCGGTTACTTTTCGGTCTTCATTTTATGGACAGTTTTACAAAATTCGAATTTGCCCTACACGATCCTTGACAATGGTATAGATTTATCATCTATGACCAACCTTACACAATCGCACCTCTTTACATTACCAGAATACGGACGCCTCACAGAATAAGGTTGCGGTAAGCGCGCGGGGCGACTCGCTTGCAAGTGCGCCGCGCAGCAGGAATAAGACGGCTATAGTTTTTTCAAATACAGACTGTTCACAGGTATTTTACCTCTGACAGCTGTTCTATGTCCAATACTTAAGAAACATTTTCGATCAGCATAGAGGTAAAATAACTGTGAACGATCTGTACCTATCGCGGCCGCGGCCGCTAACTCAATGATTCCCTTAAATAT
The DNA here is from genome assembly GCA_934047225.1 of Ypsolopha sequella. Lineage (NCBI taxonomy): Eukaryota > Metazoa > Arthropoda > Insecta > Lepidoptera > Ypsolophidae > Ypsolopha > Ypsolopha sequella. The sequence goes on along the minus strand of OW203994.1, from coordinate 9,844,975 downwards.
AGCTATCGGATCGTCGTGCTCTGATTGGTCGACTGGTGAAATCTGGGAGAATTTCAATAAGGTGGCGCACAACCAGTATTTCTGTCAAGTTGAGTTAACACATGCAAAAATATAGTTCAAGTGTGTAAACACCACGTGGCGCCACCAGTCCAAAAAATGTATAACTTAGTACGGAAAAGATAAAATGCGGACGTCAAAGTAGGACCGCACTTTATACAAATAACGAACCAACCTTACTTTCTCGTGTGTAAAAAACAAATGTGAGTTAAAGTAATCATCTTAAAATGCGAAATTTAAAATAGGACCGCACTTTATACATAAATTCACCCTACTTCTTAGTGTGTGAAAAACAAGTCTGAGGTAAGGTAAGCACCTAAATATAAGTTTATTTTTTATCCAAATTCATTCTGGATAGTCGGTAAGTGTTCAGTATCAAGGTTCGATGACCCTTTTTGTTAAATACGTATTATTTTTTGTTTTCGTTGCAAACGCAAGCCCATCCATCAGCCCGTATTCATCCACTGCTGGACATAGGTCTCCCAATATTACGCCACTCTTGGCGGTCCTCAATCATCCTCATCCAGCCGCCACCCGCAACGTCCTTCAGATCGTCAGTCAAGCGGGCACGAGGGTGGCCTATACTGCACTTTGCTGTACGTGGTCTCCATTCCAATGCCTTACGGCCCCAATGGTCATCACGTCGGCGACAAATATGGCAAGTCCACTGCCACTTCAACTTACTGATTCGGCAGGCTATGTCGGTCACCTTCGATCTCTGACGGATATCTTCGTTTCGGATTTTATCCATCAGAGATATCCCAAGCGTAGCCCGCTCCATAGCTCATTGAGCGACCTTAAATCGGCTGATCAAGCCTTTAGTAAGAGACCACGTCTCAGCGCCATACGTCATCACTGGAAGGACGCACTGGTTGTAGACTTTAGCCTTTAAGCACTGCGGTATTGGCGACGTAAATATGTGACGCAACTTTCCGAATGCTGCCCACCCCAAGCATATTCTTCTGTCAGCCTCGGAGTCGAAGTTGCTTTTACACAGCTGGATAGCTTGACCCGGGTAAACATATTTTTGAAAAACTTCGATGCTGACATTGTCGACGGTTACTGGCCTTTGGATGACATGACAGTTGAACATGACATTGGTCTTATCCAAGTTCATCCGCAGGTCCACTCGTCTGGAAGAATCACTTAGGCTGCGCATCATTTCCTCCAGTTCTTGCAGCGATTCCGCCATTATGACGATGTTATCGACAAAGCAAAGATGTGAAATGTACTCTCCGTTCACATTTATGCCTCTACCATGCCAGTTCAGTGTTTTAAAGACTTCCTCCAGCGCAGCGGTAAACAGTTTTGGGGAAATAAAATCCCCCTATCTCACGCGCTCAAGGCGTATCGGTCTTGTTAGTACACCCTGTACTTGGACGGACATGGAAACGGAGTCATACAGACATTTCAGCATCTCCACGTAACCCCAGTCGACTTGGCATCGCTGCAAAAACTGCAGAAGAGACCAAGTTTCAATGGAGTCGAAGGCTTTCTCGTAGTCCACAAACGCTATACATAAAAGCTGATTATACTCTTGTGTTTTCTGTATGATTTGCCTTAGCGTATAAATGTGATCTACGGTGCTGTAGCCTTTTCGAAACCCAGCCTGCTCTGGCGAATCGTTAGGCGAGACGATTTGTGATAACTCTTGTGAAAAGCTTGTTGTGGCTCAGGAGCGCGATTGGCCTATAGTTATTCAGTAGCATTTTGTCCCCTTTCTTGAAGAACAAAAGTACCAGGCTCCTGCTCCACTCCTTTGGCGTAGTTCCGGTGCGAATGACGGCATTAAAGAGGTCCTGTAGCTGTCTGAGTATAGGGTGACCTCCAGCTTTCAGGAGTTCGGTTGTGATGCCATCTTCGCCCAGCGCCTTGTTTTTTAGCTCCTCAAGAGCTATCCTAATCTCGCCCATTTCGAAATCCGAGAGTTCATCGGTGTAGTGGCGGATCAATGGTGCACGTTTGTCGTCCTGATCGCGGGAAATTGGCTTGGGAGTGTGTGAAGGATATAAGAGCCCATAGAAATTCTCGATTTCAGTGAGGATTTCTGGCCTAAATGTTAACAGTTCTACTGTCAGATGTCTTCAGCTTCGTCAGATTAGTCCTTCCCAACAGCTGGGCAAAAACTTTTGAGCCTTTGTTTCGCTCAATCGCTGCTTTAATGATGCGAGTGCTATGTCAGCGCAGGTCAAAACGAATTTGCCTTTTAACGCGCTTATTAAGAAGGGGGTAATCTGCCGAATCTGAAGACATTTCCCGTCTTTGCCTCATCAGGTCCAAAGTTCCGCTTGAAATCTTGGACTCCTTATTCTTTTGCTCGGGCATAAAATAAGCCCTGCCAACTTCGCGCACGACATTCGTGAAATTGTTAACAAGCTGGTTGACGCGTTCAATGGTTTCCAACAAGATAAATCGGTTCTAAAATTCCATTTGGAATTTCTCGGATCGTTTCTCTCCAGCTGTAAGTTGATATTCAAGATGCTTCGGACAAGTCGGTGATCGCTACTAGTACTAAACCTATTGATCACGGACACATCTTGGAATATGTGCTTTTGATTCGTCATGAAAAGTCTATCTCATTTTTTGTCTTACCATCGGGGCTGCGTTAGGACCACTTCCTTTAGGGCTTTTTTTTGAAGAATGAATTCATGAAATAGAGCCCCTGGCTTTCAAGGAAGCTAACCAGCTAACCCCTAGGGTTTCTACAGCCATAGCCGTGCGGTCCGATTACCGATTCACCACACTCATGTACATGTACCCCCACTTTGGCGTTGAAGTCCTCCATAACAACGCTATGATGTGTCTTGGTGGTATTATTTTTGGTCTTAGTAATGTCATCATCATCATCGGGGTCACTCTTGGCGGTTCTCAGTCATCCTCATCCAGCCGCTACCCGCAACGTCCTTCAGATCGTCAGTCCAGCGGGCACGAGGGCGGCCTACGCTACGCTTTGCTGTACGTGGTCTCCATTCCATTGCCTTTCGGCCCCAACGGTTATCATGTCGGCGACAAATATGGCCAGTCCAATGGTGGTCGGGGAGTGTAATTTCGTATACAAAACCATTATAGTGCGAACGGTGTGTTATTCCGTACGTAAGACCACCAAAGTGTGGACGGAGCGTATAATTTAGTACGGTATTTCATCAAAATGCGGTCGCTGTGTAATTTCGTTCATAAAACCATCAACGTACGGACGTTGTGTTATTTGGTACGTTAACCCACTAGAGTACGGACTCTATGTATTAACGTCCGCAAAACCCTTGTTGAGCGGACGGCCCGCACAATATTTTAGGACCGCACAAGCCGTATTTTTGACAAGAACTTTGATTGCTTCTATCTCCGTCTCCAGTGAGTGTTAACGAAATTCTGTTAGATGTTCATGCTAGAAAAAGACAGCTGTACATCGTGTAAGCAAATACACTCGCCTAAGTCAACGGGAAAGGTAGGACCGCACAATGAGGATTTTGGTACAAGTCCGCACAACATTTGTCCCGCGAACAAGGGTGTGTGTGTGTGTGTGTGTGTGTGTGTACTAAAAGTTAGCTTTCTTCTATCCAACACTAGATAAGTTTCGATTATAATTTTGCTTATAGGTGAAAACTTTGTAAGGCTATTGCAACTTTTACTTTATTGCCCTTATTGTATAATAGAATAGCTGTTTGTTTTCCTTAAATAAATAAATAAAACCACCAAATATTATACCTAGCCTTTTGTTTTAAAATTTTGAATGAAAATTTTTAGCTTTTTAGAAAAATCATCCCTTTAGAGCGTAAATTTGGTAATGAAAGTTTGGATGGGAAATTCTTTGTTTTTGCAGTTAATGCCATGAAAATTGGCATTTAGCCTTTTGGTTGAAAAGTAAAACCGACGCACTTTATCATTTTTGGAAAATCAGCCTCTTACGGACTTTTCAAATAGAAGATTATATATTTTAAATAAGAGGATATAAAAATTATTATTTTTGTTGCGAAAAACATGCTTTTTTGAAGTAAAAACTTCTTCAGGCGCGTTGAGCGGTTTTGTTAGGGTTCGCGTCACCGACATGTTAATGTGTACATTTCATAATTTTAAGTTTTCACTGACTGTTGGCAGTCTCCATGGCATGACTGCTATGTGTTTCTTTTCTCTATGACTAAAAATAATATATCGTATTGTTCACGCCACCAGCGTGACGGATGACTAATTTCGCAACACAGCCGCACGCGCATGCGCATAAGTAACTCGCGACACAGCGCGCCGGGGACTCGTGCGCTGGCTCGCTCTCTTCCGCGCGGGACGTCTCCCGAAACACACGTGTGCACACTCGCGCCACCGACACAACAAATATCGCGTACCTACCAGTGTTGTGTTCACATTATATACCAGTGTTGTGTTCACATTACTCCACGAACTCCACTGCTCATTCCTGCCCAAGGCGCCAGCTCCATCAGCCCAACAAGGAGGGACGCCACGCGGCGCATTCATCCACAACCATACAAAACAGGTCAGTTCACTCACAATCTTTTCCAATCACATACTCAAATCCCATCAGCTCTGCATTCCTGTAACCTCGCGGTTACACGTATAATATTATTAAAACTCGCGTGAGCTGACATACTAAATTATTATTACATACGGCTTGAACACTCACGTGTGATTGTTCAACAGGGATCATGGTTGGCAGCTGGCTCCGTCTTAGAAACCGGGTCTCGATGGATCGAGCAATTTTAGGACAGTGCCCAGTGACAGTGACGATGTTGTGAGTTCGTTTTGTTTAATAACCGCCCCTAATAACAAACAATTGGAACAATTAAAAGAATCAAGTGCATCCACCATCCCACCTCCCTCGACGACGCAGCCAACGCTCAGCGCACGAGCAATGCGTGCAGCTCGCCGATCGTCGGCTGCCAGTGCCCGTTTGACAACGACGGTGGACGCCGCGTCGTCGTCCTAAGAACGACACTCGCCTTGATCACACGTGAGTGTTCAAGCCATACGGCTTATAATAATTTATAATATATCGTTTTGGAAAAATGTGTACCTATTCAGATTTATATTGTAATTTGAAAATGCACTCTAATCATAGATACTATATTAATATTATAATAATATTTAAGATATTTAATTTGAAGTTTATTTATTTCTAGGAAGTGCCTCAGCTGCCGGATCCGGCACTTGGGACGGGTGACGGAGGCATTTAGGACAGGTGCTGGAGGTCACGTGATTAAGTTGTCTATATTCGTTTAATTTGTCACTTCAGATATCGTATCTTTTATTGTGTTGTTAGAGCACTAGGTTTTGATAACCAGGTGTCTGGGTTCGTTTCACTTCAAAATTATTTTTTTCTTTTTTAATAGAGTTACCAAATTTCAACAAAATTTCAACAGAATGTCAAAAATAAGTGCGACGACTAGCGAAGCGAGAAGGAACGTGTAAGGTTACAAGTAAATAAATTAAGGCAGCCGAGTGGAGCGAAGAATACATTATAAATATAATAATATACGGAAAAATCCTTCTTGTTTTTTAATTGATGATCACCTCTGACACCTGTCCTATTAATTCGTGATTGCCGGCTCAGCCTAGATTCTATTCCAAGTTTGAAACCCTATTCCTAACTGTCAAAAGAATAAAAATTTCGTCTTTTATCAATGTAATGTCAATGCAGCACTCAAGGCTTACAAAACAAAATAAATATGATCAGCTGGGAACGCACGCAGTGGGGAAAATCTCCGAGATTTACACGTGTAATGCCAGCCTGACATTTGATGACAAAATGAATTCGTGCGAAATTCGCTTCGATTCGCTTAATTTGCTTTACCCGTCCAACTTTGTGATAAACGAGATCAAATATAATAAAGTAACTTGGTTTAATACTAGAATTGTAGCTGCCGGAAATTTGCAGTTTCCGATTAACCCCCTGAGAGGAGGCATGACTTTGCGTTGACATACACATGTGTATCAATCGTATAAATGAATAGATAACTTCGAATTTGACCACTTTTTTATCAAAATACTAAACTGTATAAAAATGAAAAAGTGACTGAATTCTTTAAACAAATTTTTAATTACTACTTTCTAACTGTGAATTAAAAATTGTAAGGTGGTAGAGCTGATGCCGGACTCGACTGTGGAGGTATCACCATCTTACTCGCAAACCCTCCCAAAAATATTCGGGGGAGAGTAAGAGGACAGCTCTCGAACCGGCACAACCAGGTGGCTTACCAGGCCTAAGACCGATTGATGGCGGTATTTTATAAAACAAACTGGTGACAGGCAGAGGCGTTACTGGAGGCAAACTTTTGGCACCGCGCTCACCAACCCGTCTGCCCAGCGTGTGTGAGTATGGGCATCACATCCAAGACGTCTACCCAGAGTGGCGAAATCTTGGAATGGCCTATGTCCAGCAACCGACGAAGACTGGCTGATAGATGGAATGACCAAGTCATTTTCTTTTAATTTCCGCAGTTGTTTCTTTGAGAAGGTTAATCAGTATGATCAGTAGATAATGAGGTTTCATTTGATATTACCTTATAAAATTTATTGAAAAAGGCGTTACTTTGCGGAAGTCCATCATGAATTTGTTGATATATATTAATAATTTGCAATATTCCGCTAAACACTCTTAACATGCTATTCAAAATAGAAACTCAAGCACCGCCCGCCCTTCCGCATAAAACATGCACAAGCAAAGCAAGCAGTACGAAGTTTTGCAGTCGAGCGGTCGGGCGGACAACACATTCCTCGTTTTTCTTGCTTGTTATTTGAGATCGCTTTATTTTGTGCTCGTACTGCTTGCTTTGCTTGTGTATGTTTTATGCGGGAGGGCGGGCGGTGCTTTAGTCTGTATTTTGAATAGCATGGTAAGGGTGTTTAGCGGAATATTGCAAATTATTAATACATCCACAAATTGATATTACCTATATACGAGTAGATATACACTTTGTTGAGCAGCTTTGTTCTTCCAGCAACTACGAGTAATTCGATAAATTATATTTTATTGCATGATTAAAACTGAAAATATTATTATCATAAATATAAATATATCGTCACGATATGAATCCCCGAAGGGGTATCAGAGGTGTTCCCGAATGTGAACTGGGAAATGCAAGTCATAGTCCACACTCACTACACCCGCGTTTCACCGACGATTATTACGTCCAAACGTGATGAGCCCTATCGACGTTCTTCGAGCACAAATACACGCCGTTTTCTCACGCTGTTTTCTATCACCGTTCAGCAAGCGGTAAATATTAGGTAATACAAATACTAAAGGCGATTCTACATTAGGCTTTAGTTTTAGATTTAGTGCTGTCAAAACATAAAGTTTTCCAAGGCAATTTAGCTACTAATCCTAACACTTAAGAACCCGCTCCGTATTTTTCGTCCGTTTGATGCGAAGTATCTTTTAAATATTTTTCTCATCTTTACCGTGATGTTTTTGTAAAAACCAGGAACATACATCAATTCATATTGGCCGTCTAAATGAAGTCCTAAAATTTATTTGATTGAATTATTTCTCCTTTGCGAATTATTATGGTACTTAGACATTATAAAGAACTATTCGGAACGGGCTCGTAAGTACCAAAATAATTTGAAAAAGAGAAACAATTCAATCAAATAATTTTAGGCATTCATTTAAACGGCCAATATGAAGTGGTTTTTCCAAAAACATCGCGATAAAGGCCAGAAAAAAGTTTAACAAAATGCTTTGCATCAAAAACGGTCGTCGTCGCGAACCGGGTTCGGACTTTTGTGCAATGAAAAAAATTTAGTTTTGGCAGCACTAAAACTAAAATTAAAGCCTTCAGAATCGGATTTACTATGCACATAAATTCCGAAAAACTCATTGGTGCACGCCCGACCGGGGATCGAACCTGGGTCTCCAGATTGAGAGGCCAGCGTTCTACCGCCTGAGCTACCGCCTCTAATAATATCCTTTGAAATTTCAAGTTTGCTAGAAGTGTCATTTAAGACTTGGTAAGCTAGTGAAGCACAAGCACCGAGTTGCCTACGTGTCTAATCTCAAACGTATACAATGTTATTGGCCCGAGTTCGCTTGTACACGTAATGTGTGCTCAAAGGAACGTGGTATTTCGGTCGGACCTTTCATCGGAAAATATTTATTCAGAACCAACCCTTAAGGTCCATGCAGTCTTGAGATAATAATATCCTCTTGGTTAGGCAAATCTATCATATTTATTTTATTCACATTTACTTTTTGATTAGTAACTTAAAATAATTTGCGCAGTCGCAGTTTTTAAGTATGAAATCGAAAATCTTTCACCAAAAGTCAAAATAAGTGCGACGACGAGCGAAGCGAGGAAGAGCGAGTTAGCTTTACATGTAAGATAAAATAAGGAGCCGAGCAAAGTGAAGCGGAGCGAGACGATATCTCTAATTTTATTACTTAAAATTTAATTGTCACTAAAATAGACATTTCGCCTGAGAATTATTCCAATCAACTCAAATTTGTATTTTCAAGTCGCCGTTTTGAACATTTTTATTCGCCCAGTCTTTCACCCAATTAGTATTTTAGTACGCTATATTCAGTATTTTTGACACCTTAAATTTGAATTTATATTCGCTTGTTTAATAACTACCCAAAAATTATTTTCTACTTACTACTGTACTTATTACTTACGACTCTAGCGCCGTTATTTTCTACTTTATAAACCAATTTTATTCAATGCTTAGCTAAGAGGTCCTTTAACGTCCATGACGTGATGTTTTTTTAAGCTACTTCCCCCCCCTCACCTCCTCCCCTCCTTAGTGATACGACATGATGTTTTAGGCTAACATCACGTGTATTGTTATTGAAAAGTATCTTAAAGATATTTTCAGAAGCTGTTTTATGAAAAAAAACTTTAGATTCTGAAAACCATAATACTTTAAATGTTCATTATATTTGTTATCTTATCTATTTTATTCATTGTTTATACACAATATTGTGTTGTGTAAATTAGACAAGATTATTTATTTAGTTGACAATTATGTTTGAGTTGTACGCTTGCTGCCAACCTCTTTAATTTTTACTTTCACCACAATACTGTTTGGCTGGCAGAAACCTCTTGCAGAGGTAAGCTCGCTTTTGTGCATATTATTTTTGATTTTGTAATTTTAGTTTAAGTTTTTTATGTGTGTACAATAAAGGATATAATAATAAACGTGATTGTCATAACTTCCCCTCCCCTCCATCGTGATGTTATTCCCCCCAGTTCTAACTTCACGTGATTAAAGGACGAACCCTTACACTGATTACACTTTTATCAACAACGCCAACGTAGCAACAATGTGAAGTTACGTCACCGTAGCGAACGTAGCAAACACAAAATACGAAGAGTTTCGTAGCAAAATAACGCAATCGACGCGTCGCTGCCATTTGGCTACACCGCCCGTAGCATTAGCGGGAGCTCGACTTTACGCTTGTACTACGCCGTAGTTGCAGACGGTAAAATCACGTAACTCTTTCACGATTTAACCTTAATCGATTTGATTTGATCATCTTGAGTTAAAACTACCTTCTCCTTAACAGCTCGTTCGCAGGTGCGACCAGAAGATCTTTTAATTACTTTCTCTTGTACACACACACCTGGGAGGGTTCCGTTACTTCTGATTGTTCTTTGATAATTCCGTACGTTAGCTACGTAATAGTTTTGTTTGTTTGAGAAACTACTGCCTCCGTTTTCCAAGGTTCCGGTTTTGGGGAGTGACAAAAAATATTCTTAGTTAAATTAACACGTTGAAACAATAACATAAATTCATCAACAGAACCAAAAATTATTTTATACACATGTTTTTTATTAAATAAATGGAAAACATAAAAAAACTACTTTATATATTAGGTTCTTTACCTATGAAATTGCGGTTTTCTTTACAGAATTTGAAGAAAGCTCAATTTTCAGTACTAACATTTTTGCATTTTTTTAGGAATGACAAATCCAACTTATTTTATTTATTTTGTGTCTGAATGAGACAATATTAAGCTAACAGCAACATTAATTTAATTTTTGAAAAGTGTCAGCTGTAAAAAATTATTACGATTCTTATCATGGAAACGGATGGCATTTATATGACGAACTGTTTTTGAAAATTTAATTTTGGTTATCAAATTGACAATAAAAACAAAATTTAAGTCGTAGATTAAAACCCTGAAATCAACGTTCAAACAAAAAACAAATAATGGAAATAGCTATTGAATTACAAGAATTATGAACTCATGAATCTGTAAGAAAATTTCGGCAATTTCATATATAAAGACCTATTATTTATTTACCTTACTAAAGGTGTAGACTGAAGATTAAAACTATAATTCTATACATTAGACAGTGGCGTGCATAGAACTTTTTTTCCGGAAAAGCAATCAGAAGGTCAAGTTTGACAATTAAAAAAATATGAAAAAATTTAAATAACACTTTGAAAAAACAAAATATGAGCCTCTTTTTCAGTTTTTTTAAATTTGTTATTTAAATTTTTTATTTTTTTTTCATTGTCAAACTTGACCTTCTGATTGCTGTTCCGGAAAAAAGTTCTATGCACGCCACTGGTACTAGATAGGTACGTACTCCAAGGGGTACGTACAATAATTAATGCGTCTGCCTGCGGTTTTATGAGTTAATGCTATTTTTGAGAGTATGAAAGATGAAAGTGAAGTAAAACAGCTAAAGGAACGTATAAACGTTATAAGCATCCAGGCTTATCGTTATCACCATATAAGATTTACTGTCCCTTTGTTGTAAGAGTCGCGTGAGCTGCGTCACCCGAGGGACCGGCCGGGATTAGACTCGTAAAGCGTTGTCGTTCGTCATCATTTGTTCGACTCGGGCTACGTTTGTGGGGGACGGGAGGGGCGCCGAGATGTGGGGCGAAGGTTGTGGCTATAAGTTGTTATGTCGCCAAGAAATCAAAATTGTAGCTCGTTCTATGTACGAGTTATTGATAGTAAAACAAGGTAGAAATATTACCTATATTACCCCTAAACTACACACGGCACGAATTTTGACACACATGCATTGTTCTTTAATTGTAATTTTTTATTGTGATGTAGGTGGTCAACGGATTTATTTGCGATTTCATAGGTTTCCAAAATCGGTTTTCTCAAAAGATAATGCAACTTTTTCCTTGACTATTGGCACAAACTCACTAATAAAACCTATGCCAATCGATAGGTGTTAACATATCAAAAATAAAAACTTTTACTATGACACGAGAATAATCTACTAGTAGAAGAATATCTAGTAATGAAAATGTAACAAAAATGTAAGTTTTTTTTTATTATATTACATTTTAGACATGTTTCAAGTGCCTGCGTTTTATTAATGTGTGAATAAAATTTTGGGAAAATTACTTGCAATCCTTTGATTTTTAATGCTTACGGCACGGATGGGGTATAATTATGTCTCATCTTTTATAGTTCTACCCAAGGATTGAATAACCCATAAATTTATTTTGTTGGTATTTTATTAAGCCAAAAAAATTATTTCCAACCTATTTTTTTTTTTGGTTTTGAATAGTTCCGCAGAAGAAACTTTTTTTTACAAAATAGGTAATAGAAATATTAAGTCAATCTACCTAAATTAAATTTTTTTGCCTACAATATATTTCAGTATTAGCTAATAACACTCCAATTTGTTGTTTCTCTGCGTGATTATTAGTATTATGCGTCCAAGAAAAAGAGGCCAACATTATTTTAACAAAAGATGTATTGCACTCGTAGCATAGTGTTTAATCGCGCACGATGTCACTTAGTTGAATCACAAGTGCGAGGAGCGTGACACGATATTTTTGCGATTAAACAGTGTGTCACGCTCCTCGCACCTGTGATTCAACTAAGCGCGCGATTAAACACTATGCTACCGGGCTTGGTTGTGGCTAAAATAGGAACTAACGCCGCGCCGCTATCCTAACAAAACTTGCCTATGTCACCCACGCGCCAAAAAAGCCTCGTCGCACTGTACCTATGAATTCGTATGTATCGTTCGTCACAAGATATCTGCAATCACCAACAAAGAACGGAGATTTATTTAGAGCCTTTTGGTTAGCCTAGAAACACCTATACAATTTCACAAATACTGATGTCGTCAAATTGTATTATTAGCTTTGTGTTTGTAATCTATTGATACTGCTATGACTATTAAGGGTAAGCAAATCAATAATTAGATATCAATAAACACAGTATTAACCACTTTTTATATTTGCTTTTGTTATTATTGTATTTACACTATAATTACAAAACACGGTGCTATAACATTTATATTTAACTTAATGTGTCGTCGGTTGCTTATATACGTTTTGTCTCATTGAGGCTGGCGGAGCAACCCTAGTTCATACAAATGAAATACCAAAACCGTTTGTAAATCATAAATATTCTTAAGTTAGTGTATTACAGAATATCTATTTAAAACTATAATAAACGTTTTTTAATTGGAACGTGTTTTTTAATTTGTTAATAAATATGTGAGTATATTTAGATTTTATACTGTAGTTTAAGGATTATATTTGGCATCCCTAAATATTTCGTTGATTTTTAATAAACGGACTGTTGATTGCAAATTTACTGTGATTTTGTTCTGCTTTCACTTTTGACTCTCACCGTACTATCGAGAAGCAAAAATATGTTTAAGTACCTAACGGTTATGTATATTATGAATTTTGGGATGAATTTACCCTGCTTGAGTCAAATGGGATGAATCTGTCTAAATATTTATTTATTTATTTATCAAAAATATTGCACAGTATTACAGACTTATCCAATTCACTGTACAATTAAAAATGTTATAATAATTAATAATAATAATATGCATAGGATATTTACAGGAACATAAAAACAACAAAAGTAACCAAGATAAAAATACATTTTTTGGTCTAAGGCTTAGAATCTAAGGATATCGTCATTGAGGCTTCACTCTCTCACAGAATTTCAAGCATTCCCGCAACACATCCGTCATTCTGTCAGAGAAAAGATCACACAGTTTTTCTGATACAAAGAGTGCGTTGAGTTTCATGGGTGCGCGCACTAGTAGGGACTCCCTCCGCGCCACGGAGCATGAAGAGGATGGACGTTGCGAAGAGGCTGCACTGGGAAAAAAAAGGGTCGATTTATCGGTCCTGCAGAGCCGTGTAAACCCGGTACTGCAGTTGCAGCCGTGTCAACACGGCAAAGGTTGCCGTGTGTCGCTGAAACGGCTACGGGGGACACACGGTTAAATTTGCACACGGTAATGGTATGTCAGTTTGTCAACACGGCTAGATTAGCACACGGTACTGCAGTTCCAGCCGTGTCAATTTGTCAAAACGGCTATGATCAGACACGGCTAGATTTGCACACGGTACTGCAGTTGCAGCCGTGTCAAATTGTTAACACGGGTAAATTTAGACACGGCAGTGTCAACAGCTCAACACGGTCACGGCCAACGCGGCTGCAGTAGCCGTGTGAAACGGCTGCCTCACACGGTTGGTTCAGCAGTTTTCATACGTCATGACACAGTTAGTTGAGCCGTGTGACGCGGTTTGATGTGACAGTGTGAAACGGCTGCCTGAGCCATCTCAACACCGTCTTGCTACGCTATGACATGGTTGGTTGAGCCGTGTGACACGGTTTGATGCGATCGTGTGAAACGGCTGTCCCAATCGTCTTCCTAAGATATTACACGGTTGGTTGAGCTGTGTAACGCGGTTTGATGTGATCGTGTGAAACGGCTGCCTAAGCCATGTGAACACGGCTGTCTCAATCGTCTTCCTACGATATTACACGGTTGGTTGAGCTGTGTAACGCGGTTTGATGTGATCGTGTGAAACGGCTGCCTAAGCCATGTGAACACGGCTGTCTCAATCGTCTTCCTACGATATTACACGGTTGGTTGAGCCGTGTAACGCGGTTTGATCTGACAGTGTGAAACGGCTGCCTGAGCCATCTCAACACCGTCTTGCTACGCTATGACATGGTTGGTTGAGCTGTGTGACACGGTTTGATGCGATCGTGTGAAACGGCTGCCTGAGCCATATGAACACGGCTGTCCCAAACGTCTTCCTACGATATTACACGGTTGGTTGAGACGTGTAACGCGGTTTGATGTGATCGTGTGAAACGGCTGCCTAAGCCTTGTGAATACAGCTGCCCCAATCGTCTTCCTACGATATGACACGGCTCAACCAACCGTGTCATATCGTAGGAAGACGACTGGGGCATCCGCGTTGAGATGACTCAGGCAGCCGTTTCACACGATCATATCAAACCACGTCACACGGCTCAACTAATCGTGTGATATCGTAGGAAGGAAGACGATTAAGACAGCCGTGTTCACATGGCTTATGCAGCAGTTTCACATGATCATATCTCAACACGGCTGCCCCAGTCGTCTTCCTACGATAGACACGGTTGGTAGAGCAGTGACGCGGTTTGATATGATCGTGGGAAACGGCTGCCCGAGCCATCTCAACACGCCTGCCCCAGTCGTCTTCCTACGCTAAGACACGGTTGGTTGAGGTGTTTGATGTGGTTTGATGTGGTCATCTGAAAAGGCCACCTGAGCAAAGTGAACACTAAAATAAAAAAAAGGATTAATTACAACAAATCTCTTAAAATAAATAAATATTGTTTTCATATAGGATATGGTGATGAAAGATTTGTAAATAATTAATACCATTATTTCAATAAACTGACAAATTTATTTAAAAATTAATAATTCAGACAAATTTACAATAATTGTTGACAGTTTTAAATTATAATATTTTTGTATTACAAGCTTTGTACCGTTTGTCTATTAAATAGTAACACAGTTTTGTTTAAGTCCAGATTTGATAAACTACCTAAATGGTTGTTATTACAATTTATAAGACTTTTGTTGAAACATCGAATGAATGCATCGAATCTGCCTGTGAAGAACAACATGTTTACTCATTTGTGTTTTGTGAATGCATAGGGACAGGCTGAAAACTAGCATTGTGCGGCTGTATAAAAATTAGGTAATTAATCTTACTAGCTGTGTATAGAAGAATATATGTAGAATAAAGAGGCCATGTAGAAGATGGTGGCGGCCTCATTTATTTTCTACTCTTTTACATAAAATTCTACGGAACTAACATTATTTTTACTGGTAACACCTAATTTCCCCATACGGCTAACGTAGCCAGGTTTTGATAAGCTAGCTAGCTGCACCGTGTTTAGAACGGCTGCGACAGCCAGGTTAGGGAGTATAATTTATGAAACTGATAACGAAGCAAAGTTTCGATAACTACACGGCCCGCTGTGTGTCTGGAGCGGCTCCAACAGCCATGTTTTTGATAAGCACACGGCCCGATGTATCGTGTTTTGAGAGGCTCTGACAGCCATGTTTGCGAGTGTAATTTATGACACGGCTAACGCAGCCAGGTTTCTATAAGCTTACGGCCTCCTGTACTGTGTTGAGAACGGCTCCGATAGCCATGTGTGCAAGTTCAATTTGTGACATGGCTAACGTAGCCAGGTTTTGATAAGCTGTACTGTGTTGAGAAAGACTCCAATAGCCATGTTTGCGAGTTTAGTTTGTGACACGGCTAACGTAGCCTGGTTTTGATGGAGCAAACGACCCGCTGAACCGTGATTAGAATGGCTGCAACAGCCTGTTTGGGACTTCAACTTGTGACACGGCTAACGTAGCCTGATTTTGATAAGCATACGCCCCACTGTACCGTGTTTAGAACGGCTGTGACAGCCTGTTCGGGACTTTAATTTGTGACATGGCTAACGTAGCCTGGTTTTGATAAGCATACGACCCACTGTACCGTGTCTAGAATGGCTCTGACAGTCATGTTTGGGACCTTTATTTGTGACACGGATAACGTAGCCTGGTTTTGATAAGCATACGGCCCACTGTACCGTGTCTAGAACGGCTCTGACAGCCATGTTTAGGAGTACAAATTGTGACACGGTTAACGTGGCCAGGTTTTGATAAGCATATGGCCTGCTGTACCTTGTCTAGAACGGCTCCGATAGCCATGTTTGCGAGTTCAATTTCTGACACGGCTAACGTAGCCTGGTTTTGATAAGCAAACGACCCACTGGACCGTGTTTAGAACGGCTGCGACAGCCTATTTGGGACTTTAATTTGTGACACGGCTAACTTAGCCAGGTTTTGGAAAGCAAACGGCCCGCGAGCTCCGTGTTTAGAACGGCTTCGACAGCCATGTTTGAGAGTTTAATTTGTGACACGGCTAACGTTGCCAGTTTTAATAATTAAACGGCCCACTGTACCGTGTCTATAATGTTTCTCATACCGTGTTTGTTGTGACTACACTGCTCTGACAACCGTGTCAAAAGGTAGCCGTGTATTTTTGCACGGCTATGGTTTTTACACGGCTAGATATTTTTTTAACACGTTACTCGTAGCCGTCTTTACCGGCTCCGTTAACCGTTTACACGGTACACTTAGGCGTGTAAAATCTTAAGCCGTGTACACGGCTCTTAACACGGCTGCCAAACTCGGCTGGCAAAGCCGTTTACACGGCTACGGAAAGCGTAGCCGTGTTCGAAAGCCGTGTATTTTTCCCAGTGTGTGTGAGCGGGCACGGAGATAATTATTTGGCACAAAAAATCTACAGACTAGCCCTACCAGTTCCGGGCAGTCAGATTTTCCACGAAGTAGGCAGCATGCAGTCACCATCAACTCACATGCTCATCATCAAGTGAAATTATAAGTCAACTGAATCGTAATCCTCACAAAATAAAAACATTTTAAAGTGTCAAAATAGCCGATTCTGGAGGTAAAGCCTTTAAGTTTTAGTGCTTCAAAACTAAAAATTTTTCAAAGTAATTTAGCTTCTGTTTCTAACATTTAAAGATTATTTTGTAATCAAGAAAATTAAGTTTTGACAGCACTAAAACTAAAATTAAAGCCTTCAGAATCGGCTTTACTATCTCGATAAAAAAATTGATAACATTAAATAAGTAAAATTTTAGTTGTGAGCGCTTGCAGCGACACATAAACCTCTTTATGGTTTCCGTTAGCTGTATAAGTTTTATAATATCTTGTCTTTACTCAATAAACGCATAAAAAAAATAAAAATAAATCTGACCTCAAGAGAGTTGTATCCTAGCACGCCCAGGAGAAACTTGGTGGGGTACATAAATAGATAAAAACCATACTTTTTATGTATAGAAAATAGGATTAATTTCGTAGGATGAATTTACACCGACCCAAAAAATATACTGATATTTCACAACAGGACACGTGTCCAATGGTAAGTAGGTTTAAAGTTAGCGAATTTAAAGTAGGTTTCCATGTCTCGTGTCACTAACACGTCATATAAGTTGCCCGTAACTGCCCGTTTTGTAATTACCATAAAGCAGTTTTAATTTTATAAAAGTTAAAAAGCACTGATCTCTATACAGAATAATAGTATTATGATATCTATGTTGAAAAATATTTTATATTGTTTATTTGATATCATTCAACATTTCAGTAAACCAGGGTATTGCATTATTAGAATAAAAGGATTCGTTTTAAGAGGCTATGCGAATTTTATTTTTGTCACTGTCACTCCAAGCGAAAACACGCTCAGTGCGAGAGGGGCGGATTCAGGGCGAAAGCGAAAAATGTTAGTTTTATAATTTTTATAAAAAAACTAAAATAGCTAGCAAAATTTCAAATATCAAATCTCTAGATATTGTAAAAAAAAAACACACCTAATGAAATATGTTTGAGTTCTGTATATGGTTCCTATTCGTCAAACGAGGAGAAAAAGTGTGTTTGAAGACCTCATTTCAACAACTATTTCTATCGAGGAAAATTTATCCAAACATGTTTTTCAATTTCAAAACCCTAGATTATATAGTCAAAATGCGTATACCAGAAATGTATTAAAATTTTTCGTGTACTTCATGAAATACACAAAAAAGAAGCACCTCTATTTTTTGACATATCGCCTTAAGTGCTATGTAATGACTCAGTTTAAAAATCCTAAGCATCTAGACCAGGGATCGGCAAACTTTTTACTACGCGGGTCATCATAAACAGTAACAATAGGGGCAGTTTTTTGGGTTTTTGTTTATATATCCACTAAATAAAGTATAGGAAATAAAAATCTGCGATTGAATTTTATTTTTATTGTTATGAACTGTGACAACCCTTGCAATATAACCACTGTCTAGATGATGTCAGCGTTTTCACAGATATTACAGGCGTTGTATAACTGTGTGACTTTTACACTGTGGTAATGGTGTGCGGCTAAAGATACCAATATATGTGCATGTTTGTTCCTTGAATGTATTCCTTTGAAATAGTGAATGATTGAGTCTACATCCCAGACAAGAGCAAAGCTCTTAAATTGATGATACCTCTAGGTACAACCTCAGAAAGCAGCTAGATACCTTTACAACCTGTTTGAATAACGCTTACAATTTGAATAGCTTACAATTTGAAAACAATGGCAGGATAACCTGCATGTTCTTGTCCATCTGTCCGTTTGTCACAGGGTCTACAGCTTCAGCTATAATAGCCAGTTGAAATCTTCAAAGAATACGTGTTGCTATAGCCTCTGTCACGACAAACAACAAAAAAAAAACATTGTCAGTCATGCTTTACTGTCAAACTTTACTTTACTGTCAAAATAGTCGTAATGTCGGTGACGGTGACGCGAACCGATAAAATTTTCCTCTATCAAAAATCGCTCAAGTGCCTAAAGAAGTTTTCACATCAAATAAATAAATCCAAATTTTTACTTTAGCCCTTTGTTTTTTTATTACCTCGGTGTTGCTATGGCATTTAGATTTTATTTATTTACTATAATTTTTTTAGGCTTCCGTATACCCGTATTATATGGTGATATGGAACCTTTTGTGTACGAGTCCGACTCACACTTGGCTGGTTTATAAATATATGATATACTTTATGCTTTTATCGCACATTTACAGCCAAATTAACGATCGCTATAACTGAAAGTTATTATTTACGTCGTACTTAGAAGATATCTATTTCAAATAGGGATGGGTTTCCACCCGGGAAAATTCCCGATTGCGGGAAAATTTCCGGAAAGTTTCCGTGAAAACACCCGTTTGGGAAAATATTCGGGTGTTTTCATTTTGACATTTTTTTTATATATTTTGAAATAAAAGCTATCCACCATGGCAAATAAGTAGATTTGCCGTATTGTAGCTAAATGACAGAAAGTTCTTCTTTAATTGACAGTATCGTTGTTTTCTCCATAAAAAAATTATTAATTTTTTTTTTCATAGAGTAATGCATTTACAGAAACACTTTATCAGTAAAAGGTGTTTGTAATAGCGTCAGCAGTCTATCACAAAAAAAAATTGTTCGGTTACTTAACCTTTTAATTAAATATTTTCAAGTGCCTGTAGTTTCCAAAGCGCATATTTTCGCAGTTAAGTGTTAGGAAATAAAATGTTGGCTGTAACTTCCTCTATCACCTGCAGTAAGTTTAATTTTAAGTTTCATAGTATTTGTGAAGAAAAATGAAAAAACCCACCGATTGGGAATTTTCCCCGATAAACACTGGAAATTTTCCCAAACGGGATTTAACCCGGGAATTTTCCCGGTGGGAATTTTCACGCGCCCATCTCTAATTTCAAATAAGTTTTCTTTTGAAAATTAATTTATTTGTTTCATTACAAGTGACATCAACAGCAAAATATTAAACAAGTACAATACACAACATCTAAAAACAAAGCTAATTACATGAGCACAATAAACAAGGTACCTTCAACGAATACAAGACAAAACAAAACCAAGAGACAGAAATTAAACAACAAATTTCATAAAACACAACAAAGTTGAAAACACAAAACTAAAGGAAAGCAATACATGCAAAAAAAATCTCGAGAGCGGTTTCGAAGCCAGATTGTGAAAAACTTGCCTTTTTCTAATTAATCGAAACGGAACATTTAAATCGAAAATTCACTCGATAGTTATTCAACAAAACCTTATTACGTATGTACCTATTGTGTATGCTATCATCGTAAAGTTTATCGTTTGAAATTCCTATTTACAGAAACTTTGCGATGGCAGCATACACAATACATATAGGTAACTAGCTTCTGCCCGCGGCTTCGCCCGCGTGGCCTACAGGAAACAAATTACATTTTTTTCAGAAACAAACATTGTAAGTGCTCTCACTCCCTCTGGGAGTCAAGGTGTAGTGCTCGGCCGAAAAACTTGCATGCTCAGACTACGAACGCGCCCTGCTCGGCCTTCGGCCTCGCGGGAGCGTTCTCCGTCCTCACATGCTCGTTTTTCGGCCTCACCAGAATGCCAAACGGACTCACCGATCAAAGTTTTTCCGAAAGAGTGTCAAAATCCCTATTAGTTGTCAAAAAATTTCAAATTTGAATACAGCAGCGTAATTGGCGACCCCGAATGCCCCTTGAGTTTTCTGCAAATCGGGATACTTTTTTTGGACCTGTCAAAAAACTGTCAAAACTGTTTAATTTTTTTTTTGGTCATATAGCCCCAGCTTGACCGATCACAATAGTTGAAACCCGAACTCCCTACAATTAGCCTTTCGGGAGATATGGCCGATCAAATGTTTGGCAATTTTTTTTTTCGACTTTAGATCTTGCCGAGCCCTTTTCTTAGAGTACCATGAACATGGGTCTATAGCATTAGCTGTTTGGGAGATACGGGCCTGTAAAGTTTTGACACTTTCGGCGGGTAGATCTCGTCGAAACCTTTTCCTAGACACCCATCAACATGGGTCTAAGTCTAGCCGTTTGGGAGAAACAGGCTGTCAAAGTGTTCACATAAAAAAGAACTTTTTTTGGTACCCCGTGGTCCAACCCCTTCAACCTTCCATTCCAAAAATATTTTGCTGGGATATTGAAAGATATAGATAGATTGTGGATATATAGATATATAGATACCTCAAAAGGACAAAATGGAACCCTAATAGGATCACTTGTGTGGCTGTCTGTCTGTTCGTCTGTTACAGCCGATTTGCTCTGGCACACATACTTTCAAGAATTTTCATGTCCACTATATTAAATTTCAAAATCGATGCCATTTTCATAATTAACGTCCCAAAAAACCATAAAAACGACACCCATATTGATATTTACACATTTCAACATATCAACCCCATCGCACCCCAACAGGGGATGATGGTATTTCACGTCCACTTCGTTGGATTTAGAAATAGTTGTTGTTTTCGTAATCAGCGACCTGATAAACCATACAAACGATACCCATGTTGATTTTCAGAATTTGTCACCCCATTTCCCCCTTTTAGGGGTGGAATTCTGAAAAAACCTGAAACACATGTTTACTCATTTATAGATAGGAGTACTCTTGTGAAGTCTCGAATAAAATAGTCTAACTAATCTTGTTTCCCCATATAAACTTTGGACCCCCGTTTCACCCCCTTAGAGGGTGAATTTTGAAAAATCCTTTCTTAGTGGATGCCTACACTATATAAGGTATCTATATGCAAAATTTCAAGTCTCTAGGACCAGTGGTTTAGGCTGTGCGTTGATATATAAGTCAGTCAGTCAGTCAGTCAGTCAGTCAGGACTTTGAATTTTATATATACAGACTAGCTTCTGCCCGCGGCTTCGCCCGCGTGGCCTACAGGAAACAAATTACATTTTTTTCAGAAACAAACATTATAAGTGCTCTCACTCCCTCTGGGAGTCAAGGTGTAGTGCTCGGCCGAAAAACTTGCATGCTCAGACTACGAACGCGCCCTGCTCGGCCTTCGGCCTCGCGGGCGCGTTCTCCGTCCTCACATGCTCGTTTTTCGGCCTCACCAGAATGCCAAACACGGGGACTCAACGATCAAAGTTTTTCCGAAAGAGTGTCAAAATCCATATCAGTTGTCAAAAATGTCAAATGTGAATACAGCAGCGTAATTGGCGACCCCGAATGCCCCTTGAGTTTTATTTATGCAAATCGGAATACTTTTTTGGACCTGTCAAAAAACTGTCAAAACCTGTCAAATTTAATTTTTTTTTTGGTCATGTAGCCCCAGCTTGACCGATCACAATAGTTGAAACCCGAACTCCCAGCGATTAGCCGTTCGGGAGATATGGCCGATCAAATGCTTGGCAATTTTTTTTTCGACTTTTTTTTTAACTTCATCTAGATCTTGCCGAGCCCTTTTCTTAGAGTACCATGAACATGGGTCTAGCATTAGCTGTTTGGGAGATACGGGCCTGTAAAGTTTTGACACTTTCGGCAGGTAGATCTCGTCGAAACCTTTTCCTAGACACCCATCAACATGGGTCTAAGTCTAGCCGTTTGGGAGAAACAGGCCGTCAAAGTTTTCACATAAAAAAAAACTTTTTTTGGTACCCCGTGGTCCAACCCCTTCAACCTTCCATTCCAAAAATATTTTGCTGGGATATTGAAAGATATAGATATATAGATAGATAGATAGATATATAGATAGATAGATAGATAAATAGATAGATAGATAGATATATAGAGAGATAGATAGATAGATAGATGTACAGATAGATAGATAGATAGATACCTCAAAAGGAAAAAATGGAACCCTAATAGGATCACTTGTGTGGCTGTCTGTCTGTTCGTCTGTTACAGCCGATTTGCTCTGGCACACATACTTTCAAGAATTTTCATGTCCACTATATTAAATTTCAAAATCGATGCCATTTTCATAATTAACGTCCGAAAAAACCATAAAAACGACACCCATATTGATATTTACACATTTCAACATATCAACCCCATCGCACCCCAACAGGGGATGATGGTTTTTCACGTCCACTACGTTGGGTTTAAAAATCGTTGTTGTTTTCGTAATCAGCGACCCGATAAACCATACAAACGATACCCATGTTAGTTTTCAGACTTTGTCACCCCATTTCCCCTTTTTAGGGGTTGAATTCTGGAAATGCCTTTTTTACGTCCACTATGTTGGATTTTAAAATCGTTGTTGTTTTCGTAATCAGCGACCCGATAAACCATACAAACGATACCCATGTTGATTTTCAGACTTTGTCACCCCATTTCCCCCTTTTAGGGGTGGAATTCTGAAAAAAACTGAAACACATGTTTACTCATTTATAGATAGGAGTACTCTTGTGAATTCTCGAATAAAATAGTGTAACTAATCTTGTTTCCCCATACAAACTTTGGACCCCCATTTCACCCCCTTAGGGGGTGAATTTTGAAAAATCCTTTCTTAGTGGATGCCTACACTATATAAGGTATCTATATGCAAAATTTCAAGTCTCTAGGACCAGCGGTTGAGGCTGTGCGTTGATATATCAGTCAGTCAGTCAGTCAGTCAGTCAGGACTTTGAATTTTATATATACAGATAAGCTACGAATAAATTATTATTCGTAGGTAATAAGGTTTTGTTGAATAACTATTGAGTGAATTTTCGATTTAAATGTTCCGTTTCGATTAATTAGAAAAAGGCGGGTTTTTCACAATCCGGCTGCGATACCGCTCTATCTAAACTAACCTACCTACTATTATCTAAACTAATTCGCCAAATTACTCGGATGCTCTCTTTCCACATCATCCATTGACACGAGTCCTACAGCGTCAGCTTACGTCTGTCACACAAATGTTCAAGCATTACCCGGCAGCTCTGATCTTTGCCAACTAATTTACTAGGATTATCCAACATCCCCCCATCCCTTCCTTCTCCATCCAGGCGGGCAACTTTTAATGTGTTCGGAACAAAATTATATTACTCCGGGCACCACTTATAATTAGACCGCCTTTTCTATTCTTTTTAGAATTATACCTCTTGTTCTCCGCGATAAAACTAATGGAGTGGTTGTAATTATGGAAACTGGCAAGAGGACTTGTAAATCAAATCAAGAATTTATCTTTCTTTTAAAATGGGTTCCGTACCCAAGGAGTAATTATTTGGCCAAGTGCGAGTCGAATTCGCGCACAAAATGTTCCGTACCACCACACTATACGGGTAACCCTAAGAACATAATGGTTAATAACATCAATATAGATGGTATAGCAACATAAAGGCGACAAAAAGCAAGCCGCTAAAATGGTAGCGCTTGACAAAAATTCGGCGCCCTCTGAATAAGGAACCCTAATTTTTTATTATGAACTACAATCTGACCAAATTTGAAACTTGATGTTTCGATGATACGAGTATATAGAACTGAAACAAATAACGTTAAAAAAATGGTACCTTTTCGAAGTTCTTGCATCGGGACCTCTGTTGTTTTTTTTTTTAATCTTTATTTGCCGTGACAGAATATCACGTATTCTATGGAAATTTCAAATGGCTACATAATACGGCTGAAGCTGAAGGCCCCTGTGACAGACCGTCAGACGCCTATTTATAGGCCTCTTCTTTTTTTCGCCAATATTTACGATTAGTTTACAAAACCACGGTTTTTGTATGGCGTGCCTTTCTGGATCGCCATTGTCTTGGAATTCGGAGTAATGTTTATATTTTATTTCGGTCTAATAACATAAAGTGCTTATTAATAAAATTACTGAATTCGATTAGTTCTTGTGTCATGAAATTTTGAATGTGATTATGCTTTATTCAATACATTTTTTTTCCACAAATAGTGTTATAAAAATACATATTCTGGTACATTATGTATCAATAGATTGATATATCAAATATTTTGGCAATTAATTTTTTTTTGCATTAGGCCCTTAAAATTGACAATGTGGTTAGTTTTCCGTAAACAAGGTGTGGGAGATCACTACAAAAAATACAAAGTAGTATTTGAAAATGTGGTACATTATCTAACTATCAATAGGAAAGATTGGTCTATGTTTATCATGTATTCAACAGTATAAAAGTCTTTCTTAAATGGTAAATTAGGTGCTTGAAATTTCCGAGTTCTCGCTAAAAGTGTGAAATGGCCCTTACGGCCCTGCCATTCCAAAATGAGCATTTTGTTTAATTAATATTGTCAGTTCAATATCTCATTCAAACACAAGTTAAATATATGTTACAATAGAGGATATACTCTAAACATAAGTTGATCTAAAAACGTAACTGAGTTAACTTCACTCGATAGAAAAAAATCACAAAGTAAGCTCCTCAAATTGCGAATAAATGTGTTTATAGCAAAGGTGTTCAACGGAGAGAATTAAAACTTTTCCTGAATTTTCTTTACAGATAACTTAAGACACTTATAGACCCATTTTTATTTATTTCTCAATACTTTTTCAGAAATTTCAGAAAAACCTCGCAAATTCACTGATTATGCGTGCCCGCAGCGCACGAAGCGAGCGTTCTAATGTAGACTTTCTGGCAATATCATTGAGTTCAAAATTACTTAATACTAGTATTGTGTTGGATGCGTAGGGCCTTAACCATTTCTAGCAGACAGATATATTAAAATAAGCGTTCACATTATTAATTAAATGATAGTGATATCTTTCATTTGACCTTCAGTGACGTTATCACGACATATTTCAATACGAAAAAACATGAACAATCTTGAACGCAGCCTAAACTCTGACAAATTATTCCTGTAAATACTACACTTCTGAAATCGGTTAAACAGCACAGAAAATATTATTAAAATTACATATAATCCGAGTCAATAGACATGATGTTTGAAAATGGTGGCTGAAGTAAAGACTTCTATCAGAATCCTGACTGAAGTCCATACTTAGGCCGCCATTTTCAAGCATCAAGTCTATTGATACATCTAAATTCAAAAAAGCAGAGAAAAATAGCACACTGAAGTTTATAAAATGTAATGTACATATATTAATAACATCCTAAAAATCGATAACAAAATATTTCAGGTGATCTATCCAGTGACAGAAGCCGGGACCAAACCATACTCCGACCTGGCACTTTTGGTGACCACAACCTAGAAATTAGTAGTCTGAGCCGGACCAAAAACAGAAACGTTCGCTCTTAGCAAGATCACGTAAATCCCTTTTAACTAATCTTCAACAATTATTTTTACAGTTGCTCTCAACTGGATCCGGTGCGAAGTCGTCCAACTAATGAGCGCCATGTTCGACACTGGTCGGATCGTGACCCAATTAAACGTGGATCCCACGCCAGTGTTGCCAACGCTATAAGCAGATTCCCTATGTCGCTGGGATTCTTTCAACAATGTTGGCTATGATTACCGGAATGGCATGAGCTCGGGCCGTATCATGAGCTTTACCAATAATTATGTTTACAAAAAATACGAATTCGTAATTGACTTTTCTATGAAGGCAAATTAAAACTGGGAACTGTCACTGACGACAACTTTTTTTTTTTTCTCTTAGTGCGTTTTGTTTTCTTGCGTCCTCACAATGTCCAAGCCCCAATATCTTTGTACTTTTACCAATCGTGGTTTTAACAATCATTGGATCAGGAAGCAATGTGCCTGCTATAGATAATTGTATTTGTAATCAAATTCAATATATCAGCTAATATTAATATACTGCTGGACATAATAACTCTCGAAGGGTACACACGTTTTTCTATCCATCCTAGACTGCGTCTGCAAGTTCGTGATCTACACTCGAGAAAATTTTTGCCGCATTGATATAACCAGCCCACTGCCGGCAGATATAACCAGACCACTGCCGCTTTAGCTTGCTAATCTCAGAAGATTAAAGTCGGTTACCTTGGTTCTTTGATGAATCATCTCATTTCTGATTTATTGATTATTTGCACTATAATGCACTCTAATAATAATTAGAGTCTCCAAAGCGATGGATTTCGCAATAAAAACATATAATCTTATTTTTTATTTATTTAACAGCAGAACCTTAATCTACTTACAGTAAGAACCACGGATTTAGAGCAGAGGTAAGAATCATATCACAAGTTAAGTGAAGCGACAAAATACACAAATATGAACAAATATGAAATATAGAAAACAAAAACTACAAACTTAAAAACAATTAACAAAAATTAACAAATACCAAAAGAGTTACATTAAAATATCTAGCTGAGTCATGATTATGGGTGACCATGGCATTAAGAAGAGTGCACACATGGAACGTGGGCGCGTACCGAGCATGCTGTGTGCGAACCACAACTGTCGGGAAGAGATGGTGTGACCGCAGCATCGTGTACCTGTCTGGCGCCGCCAGCGCGCATCCCGCGAGCGTAGGAGCATCAAGTCTGTTGTGTAACAGCAGATAATAGTGCACTAATAGCGCCCGTTTGCGTCTCAGCTCTAGGGTGTTCATTCCTACCATTCCCACCACAAAGATAGATAGGAATAAGTAGGGGTGATCGCCTACCTTTATTCAAATAACAAAGCTTTTTAAGTTTTTCTCTAAACTAAGCTACTTAAACTATGATAGAAATAAATTTCTATGTTTGAACACTTGGCGACTTATGCATCGTAAGGAGATATAAATTAACATTATATCGTTGCAGTATAGAAAGGCAGAAAGAAAAGTAAATCTGGATGTGAAGAGCTCTGAACCTAATGTTAATCTAAGCTACTTAAGCAATACGTAATATTTGATGTATTCTAGGGAATATCCATCATCAGACATGGCAAGCAAAATCCGGTGTCGAGAGTAACATTATAATGGTACGCGGACAACCCCCAACATTTTTAAAGCTGGCAACTTCCAGTAAATCGAGATTGGAAGGGAGGTTGTTAATGTTCTTTCTAAGTCAGCTGAAAAAAGTCTTATTGAAAGAATTAAAGTTACAGAAACTTTTACGCGCGGGTATAGGGTTCGTTGTCGTTTCTTTTTGTTTAAATGCTAAATTGATCTAATGCCTTATCTAAGTCCGAGATCTCTTCGCGAGAGGTTATGAGAGGTGTTCCGAGTGTCAACTGAACACGTTATACCCAAATATTTCAAAAGTTTAGATGAGCCCTGGCACCTAAAATCTATTGCATTGTTTTTGAATGTGTGCGTTAACATAATGCCGACACGTGCACAATATGAGTGCGCAATCTCTCTCTCGACGTAGTTGCTTTTCATGTTGTTACACATATAATATATATATATATATATATACATATACATACATACATACCTATATATGTAGCAGGATAATAAGAAAAAGCGTAATTTGTCTAAAATCTCAGGACTAAAATAACTTGGGTCTGCCCGCTTTGGCTGTCACTGTACTGTCAGCATAGTCACACTTGACATTTTACGTCACAGTATGCGCAGAGCATATAAAGTATTACTACGTAAAGAAGCGACACTCACCTCCCCGCGCGAATTTAAGGGAATCATTGAGTTAGCGGCCGCGGCCGCGATAGGTACAGATCGTTCACAGTTATTTTACCTCTAGGCTGATCGAAAATGTTTCTTAAGTATTGGACATAGAACAGCTGTCAGAGGTAAAATACCTGTGAACAGTCTGTATTTGAAAAAAACTATAGCCGTCTTATTCCTGCTGCGCGGCGCACTTGCAAGCGAGTCGCCCCGCGCGCTTCTCGCAACCTTATTCTGTGAGGCGTCCGTATTCTGGTAATGTAAAGAGGTGCGATTGTGTAAGGTTGGTCATAGATGATAAATATATACCATTGTCAAGGATCGTGTAGGGCAAATTCGAATTGTGTAAAACTGTCCATAAAATGAAGACCGAAAAGTAACCGAAGGTTTAAAAATGACCGATGGTTTAAAAAATGCGAAATGAAATTGCGTTTTATTGTGTACTACCTACGTAAAATGAAATTTGATAATTTATTTACTTTAAAATTATGTCAAACACAAAAATAATAGATCTTTTTGATTACATTTTTTAAATCCACCACAAAAATTAATTTTTATAATTTAAAACATAGAATTCAATCGAAACTTATCTCCATGCAACTCGTATAACCAAACGCAACAATTGAAGGAAAACCGAGTTTCAGCTGCTCGACCCCAGGTGGTGGCATAAGTTTACTACTACTCAACAGTATATGTAGTTGAAGAGCTTGACACGGGATTACTTTTTTTACTAGATGTGATGTCTGAAAGAGACAGCGCTATATCTTATCGTATTATTTGTCTTCGTCCGAGTTTTGTAGTTATAATAACGCGTCATAGTTTCGAATCAATTCAAGTGTCAAGTCAACTGCAACTGCAAAATATTTTTGAATCGGTCGGTGTTTTATTTTATAGTATGTTTCTTTATTATATTAGTATGACGAAATAGCAACCGAACCAAAATACAAAAACCGGCCAAGTGCGAGTCGGACTCGCGCACGAAGGGTTCCGTACCATTATATATAAAAACAGCGAAAAAACATGTCTGTTGTATGGGAGCCCCCTTAAATATTTATTTTATTCTGTTTTTTAGTATTTGTTGTTATAGCGGCAACAGAAATACATCATCTGTGAAAATTTCAACTGTCTTACTATCACGGTTCATGAGATACAGCCTGTTGACAGACGGACAGACAGACGGACAGCGGAGTCTAAGTAATAGGGTCCCGTTGGTTACCCTTTGGGTACGGAACCCTAAAAAGTAAGAAAAAATATTTTAATCTGTGGCCGAACTGCCCTAAACCTTTTCATAATATCTTTCCTACAAAAATATAACCCCAAACTGTGTTCATATAAAAAACAATTCTTATTTCTGTGCCAAAGCCAAGGGTTTTGACTAAAAAGCTCCACAATTTTAATTAATTGAACATCATTTATTGATTTTAATGGTAGAATAAAAATTGTTTTACCTAATTTTATTCCAAAATAATCAAAAACACTTACCGTTAAACGATTGTCATAGACAACAAGTCGCCGCAATCATTTGACATTAGCGATGAACTAAAAAAATCTTAGACAATTCGAATTATCTGTCAATCTTAACAAATCATTCACTCATTGTCTAAAATAACAATACAAATCGTAAAGCATCTATGAATACCATAGACAATTCGAATTGGCCGTTTGACAAGTGAAATGATTAGTTTTAAGCTATCAAATGAATACGATTTCATGACTATTTTCTTACACAATCGCACCTCTGATTTTCATGTTTAGTTTATGAGTTTAGCGAAAGAATCATTAATTAGAGTAAAATAATAACACATGTTATATACGTAAATAAATCCAAAATTTGGGTTGATTGGTTGTTTAGTAAGACTAATTGAACGGGCAAAGTTAGGCAGATATTTAAATTTATTTGTAGCGTATTTGGATATTTATTTGTAGCTCTTCTGGAAGGATGGGTTTTTTGTGCGAAACGTCCTGACAAAATCAATATGTTGTCCTGCTTGCAGTACGTATTTTGTATGAAAATTTGACTTGTCCTTCTGGCAGTACAATGACCTTGACCCTGAACGGCACAACGTTATCTTGTCCACTTAGTATGACATTTATGTTTTCTTTGTCAGGATGGTCGTTACTGACACTCAATTTTCTTTAAAAGCTAAAAAACAAACAAATTATTCTAAATAATCTTTAAAGCCTCTAACGTTTCAATAGTTCTGTTATCAAGCATTGATCTATATTTTACTGAATGAAGATTCAGCAGCTAGATACTTAGGTACTCCCTCATTACCCTTTCTTGATTTAAATTATCTTGTCCTCTCAGTAGGACATATATATTTTCTTTGTCAGAATGGTCATTCATTACTGACACCTAAATTTCTATGAAAGATATATAAAATATTAACTTTACAATTTGTATTTCTTTTACCTAGAATTCATATACTATTTTATCATTGATTTGTAATTATACATATATTACTTTAAATATAATTAATAAATAAAATATTTTTTTTTAGCTTGAAATATATTTCGGCCCTTAGTGGGCCGTCATCAGTCAAGTATTAAAAAAGAAAAATATACCATAGTAATAAAAACAGGAAAAAAAAAAAAAAAAAAGACAACTTTTTCTTAACTAACCTAACCTGTTTGTATTGGTCCACAAATTTTTTATCAAATAATAAAATTATAAAATTTTAAAAATTTTGTGGACAAGTACAAGCCCTTCAAGTGCCAACAATCACCACCATAAATTTTTCTCATGCCATCCCAATTCTGGTATATGTGTTCCCTGAAAGGGACAGAGAGTTTTCTGTGGTTGGTGGGGTATTCAGGGTATGTGTGGAAGAGCGTGATGGAAGTGATGAGAGGGTGGTTTAGTTTGTCTGTCAGTTAGTGTTTTCTGTTCAGTCCATGGTTGTAGTGGGCACCAAGTGACCAGATGTAGGACGACTCCCAGGTCCTAAGGTCAATGTCAGTTAGTGGAGGGTGAAATGATTTAATGACGCGAACGGTGAAGCAGTTATTGAAGGTTTGATTATGAGATCGGGCGTGTGTCGGGATAGGTAGAGTGTTATTTTGTACTGAGTCTGTTGTGTGTCGGTGATTGTTCATGTGGATGTGGAGAGCGTTTCTTGTTTCACCTACACCAAGTGACCAGATGTAGGACGACTCCCAGGTCCTAAGGTCAATGTCAGTTGGTATGTTGTTGTTTGTTTGTTGGTATCTTAATGGTAGATTAATGTTGTTTTGTTTGTAATATTTTTGTAGATTTTTTAGTTTTATTTGTGATTTGATTTGCTCCTGAGAGATATTTCTCGTAGCTTTTGAGAGGAGCGTTTGTATTTTTAAAAACAGATGAGGAAAGGCGATAAGGCTGACTTTTAAAAGTGCATCTAGCTTATTTTTCTGATCTGTGCAGAGGTGTATATATTGTATGTAGAGCATGTGTGTAGAGTGTAAGGCGTTCATGTAGTTAACCATAATCATGTTGCTTCTGATTATTGGTGGTATTGCACTGAGGGCAATTTTTGGTATCAGCCCTTTCGGTGCTGCACCAATTTCCAAACATTTTCCTAAAAATTGTAAATGGGTATAATATTGGGAATGTTTGGCTGTTATATTTTTTATTTTATTTATGATTTCCTTCATTTACGTTAAAATTTAAGTAAGAAGGTTCTAATTTGATTAACTGGCACGTTGCGAGTATTTATGTTCATCAAAATTATACTGACTTTGACAGAAGGCTGTAACAGATGATCAAACGAAGTGGTTATATTGTCTTTGAGATGATCAAGATTTTGGTATTTGTCAAAAATGCACAAAGGAGCATATAACAATAATTAAAGATGTTTTTGAAACGTGGATCCGCTGAATTGAGACGGCAGTAAGAAGAACACAGTGTAACCTATATATATATATAATATATATATATATATATATATATATATATATAACCTATATATATCAAACGAGCAGCAATAATTGTGTGGGTTCTGTTCCATATGCCTGCTTCAAGCAGTCCTCATCGAGTTACGTATTGATATTGGAGACCGTCAATAGCCCTCTGAAGAATGGAGAGAAATCCTTTGAGTCTCTGGCTGCCTTCAAATGTCTTGCGCACACAATGCACTGTATGAAATCAACTGCAGCTCTTGGGACAAATGCACGTGTGGTTGCGTCTCTGCAGTTTTTCAATTATGCACCTCGACGTGATTCTTCAATCCTTGTTGCATAAAATCTTTTTATTGTTGTTGCACTCGAAAAGAGTTATTCGTTCATAAGTTTGTAATATAATCACATGTGCGAGTAATACTTTAATAAATATATAATATTGCCTCTATTGGCCTTTTATTTGTTTTTTATTTTGATTTATTTTATTTTTGTTTTTTTGACGTAAAGATTATATTTTATGCTCTGTGCCTATTTGAGACCGAGGAGTCGTCGACCTTTATTTTGGTAAACTCGCTTGGCTTTACCAGAACCGTAGTACTTTATTATTCTTTTATTACCCATTATTTATTATTGTCTTCTACAATGTTAATTTATTTAATAAATGATACAGCAAACTAACCAAACCTATACATTACACTTACACTTATTGCACAAAAACAAAACAAAAGGGAATATTTACATTACTATACACCACGCACCACTAGTTCACAATATTACACAAAATCGGAAACGTCAAATGCACTACACTACCACAAAAACACCTGATATTAGCCAAAATTTTCTTTCCACTTTCTATGTGTTTTTCATTGCCCGAAATAAAGACATTTTATTTTTTTATTTTTGCGTGACGGGAGCGTGTCGTTTGACTCTAAGTGCCTGATTAAATTTAAAAGCAATAATCAAAATCGTTAGATCTTGTTTTGGTATTTTTTTTTTCAGGCGCTATTAAATATTTTCAAGCTTTTTCCTTCTAAAACAAATTGAATAAAAAAAGAATCTCATAGGAATCTTTACTTCTTTGAACCATACCTGAATATGTGATGTCTTCTGCATTTTAGCCCGTATTTGGTGAGAAACTGATGATAAACAGTTTCTTATTTTTATGACTTTGTAGTAACGCGTGAAGCTTATTATAGCTTTAAATGATAAATTATGTAAAAACGAATTCCAAGAGGTCTTAGAATAAGGATCAACGTATGTTTATGCAGAGCTGCAATTTCCTAAAGCGACTGGATGCAGCGTCTTCGAAATTCTAAAATGTCGAATTTCACATTTTGTCCGGGATAATCGCCTTAATATCCCCCGCGGTCCCCCGCAAGTTAGTGGAAATCTGGTGGCACGCAGAGCTCGAGTAGCACTCGTTCACTGCGCGCGTATTTTGTTTTTTGTTTTATTACGATACTGATTTTTAATGAATATGGTTCGTTTTTGTGGTGTTTATGGATGCATTGAAAACGGAGCAAAAAATAAAGAACGCAGTTTTTTTTTATTTCCTGGCGATGAACTAAACCAAGGCATTTTCTTTTATGTATTGGTTTAGGGCGTTAACTGCAACTCTCAAGCAGTTGTGTAACAGTTGGTACGAATTTCAACATTAAGTTGAAATTTTAAAAATCGAATGTTTTTGTGTCACCGTTCGAGCTGAGCAAATTTCAACATGTCCTAAAAATTGTCTATTTGTGCCCGAAGTACGGCGATAGAGCTCACCACCCATCACGTTGGGACGTAATATTTGTAGGTGAAACGCGGGTGTACCGAGTGCGGACTGTGACATGCATTTCAAAGTTTACACTCGGAACACCTCTAACACCCCCTCTAGCATTTGATTAAGTCGTGACGATGTATGTATTTTAAATACAAAAATAATCCACGGGGAAGCAAATTAGGACCTAGGGATTAACCACGCTAAAATTTAGGAAGAGAATCATATAAGTTGCTGACTATAAATGTTGTCCCTCTCGATCGACGACGCTCACACGCTTGCTGCCAGCCCTAGACTAGCTCACGCACACACACAAGCGTGTGCGGACGAGCCAGATGCGCGCTTGAGAGTGTAGGTAAATAACTTGAGCGAGGACAAAGAAGTGTCAGGGGTGTGGTATGGGATTTAAGTGATCGACAACCAAAGACATTGCAATGTGGAAAATGTCTTTGTCGACAAATTGTAATACATACACATTGACTGCAACTGTTTTTAAAGCTATCTGTATAAAAAGCTAGTTTTGTCCAAAATATGTATCAAGTATTTTATTGTTTTTACACTTCATACGGCGCACAAAACTCCGTATATTTTGGTAACCTAATGAATGACTGACTGAATCAATAAGAACTTGTAGAAGAATTGTGGAGTTCGTAATAATCCAGATTAGTTGTAATTGATATTGTAGGAGTATACGGTTTTACATAATGCTGTGACATGGCTGTAATAGTCGTAAGTCGAGTTTAACGAGAGTACTATAAGGGTGTTACCAGACAGAATACACTAATAAAGTGGATCCTTTTCCAGACTAGTAAGCGCTTTAAGAAAAGTCACGCCGTACCTACAGAACCGATTGGGCTGAAACTATGCACAAATGTAGTTCTAGACCTGCAATAGGACATAGGCTTCTTTTATTCCATAAATCAGGAACAAGAAATAGTGGGAACAAGAAATAGTGTCGTTTAGAGACGCTGCTCGGCCTTCAGCGTCGCCAAACATACTATACTAGGGGATTACATCAGTTATCAAAGACCGCCAAAGATACATTAGCAGAGGATTATTTCAAAGAACAAAAAATAGTGTCGATCAGAAAAGCGGCTCGGCCTTCGATCTCGCCAAAGACGGAAACGTGTCTTGGTTTTCAGCCTCGCCAAAGACACTGGGAATAAAATTAGAGATGATGAGACCCAAAAACACTTCAAAACTCCAAGCCAGGGTCAGTTCAACTACGTACTAAAAAATTGACTATACAAAAACTTAATTAATGCGGGCAAAAGCTAGTTTTTTTCATAAAATTAATAAGTTTACTGAGTAGAAATAAGTTCTTAGTTCTGAAGCTACCTACTTAAGAGCTCTCGGAAACCACTGACCATCGTTGCAGAAACGCAGTGAAGGAATGCTATATTTATTTAATTTCTCACAGTACTCTAGTATAGCCCGGGAGACGACGAGTGGGCAACAAAGCGGCCAAGCAAATATCACGTAAGTAATCGTCGCTTAGAGCGCGGCACGTCGCGGCGATATGTTTGTTAGCGGATAGCGACTCCCAGAGAGCGGGGCTACTCTCGCCGGAAGTTCTTGTTGTTTTTGATATTGAAGGCAGTATAATACAGGAAGCGATACAAAGTTCACGCGCAACGATGCTGTGCGTTTGGCGCCAGTAGCGGATCCAGGGGCGGGTCAATATACAAATACAAATATATTTATTTGCCAGAATTATGGTCGGGCTGAAGCCCCCCAAAATATACGTTATAGGACTCTAACCTACATGTATTTTAATAATCAAAGATTAACTATGTTTCTGGATTTGCTAATGTTCTGTCTGTTCAGCGCGTACGCTGCGACTAGCTAGGTGAACGAAACCTTCAGCAAATTCGTTATGGGCGGCGGCGGCGGCGGCTCAGCGTTCACCTTTATGCTACGCCGTAATAGAAGTTAGTTACTTTTAATGCTATAAGTGTTATAAAATCGTAGTTATTCGATAAACTTTAAAGTTACATAGATTCTGATAAATTATGTGCTTGTTAACAAATGGTGTCCGAATATGTTTAAAGGAACCATTCCATAAATACTAGAATAACCCCCGTCGTCCTTTGACCTACCGCATTGTATGTGTAACATACTAAAATTTCGTTCGAGCTTTTCGATAGCTTGGTGATTTAATATTTATGCTTAAAGATTTATTTTGTATCATCTCTAACTGCTATTACTGCGACAGTGACCCCACAAATGTATATATATATATATATATATATAAATATATGCAAATTTTGTATTTGTGGTAAAATACACGTAATATGTTTTGCTATCAAAATACCAAACATATTATTATCCGTAAGTATAAATGATGTCTAGTATCTACACGTTGTACCTAATGCACAGGTTTCGTCTATGTGTACGTAGATTTTATTGTCATTAGATCCATCCATCAGCCTTTTTTTCTTTTTTTTTTTGTCCACTTTTGGACATAGACCTTTCCAAGATTTCGCCACTCTTGGCGGTCCTCTTGGAAGTAATGCCCATACTCACACACGCTGGGCAGGCGGGTTGGTGAGTGCGGTGCCGAAACCCTCGCACCAGTGACGCCGCTACCCGTCACTAGTCTGTTTTATATAATGCCCGGCTGTTGTGAATGGATATACTGCCATCAATCGGTCCCAGGCATGGTGGGCCACCTGGTTTTATGCCTGTCCGAAAGCTGTCCTCTTACTCTCCCCCGAATAACTTCGAGGGGGTTTCAAAGTAAGATGGTGATACCACCACAGTTGAGCCCGGCATCAGCTCTACCACCTATATCTCATTAGTCGCTTTTTACGACACCCCTTAGAGTTTTGGGTTGGTGCTGTTCTACTCTACCGGTCACCACACGGCTTAGATAATAAAGCCGATTCTGAAGGCTTTAATTTTAGTTTTGATGCTGTCAAAACTAAATTTTCTTCCATACAAAATAGTCCTTAAGAGTTAGAATTAGAAGCTAAATTTCTTTGGAAATTTTAAGCTTTGACAGCACTAAAACTACAATTAAAGCCTTCAGAATTGGCTTTAATATCTGACAATGCTTGATAATAGTCGAAAAGATATCTAATATGCATCTTCAATTTCACGTAGACAGATGCTCCGGACGGACGTTGAGATACGAGGTCTTTGTGTCCTTTGAATATTTGAGGAATTGCAAAACAAATAATCAAAGTATCGGTACCTATGTAAAAACTTAAAAAAAAGCTTCCAACAACTAGGAGAGTGTTTTTTAATTAAATTTTGTCCGCGGACCGCTGGTGGTCCGTGAAGGTTCATTATATGTATGTGGTCCGCAAAGCAATTAAAAAAATTTTCAATGCAAGTGCTCGTAAAGGCCCACTTTTTATGCATCAAAACCGAACAGAAAGTCGATTATTTTGCCCTAGGGCTTTATTATTTTTATACATTTACACATATCTATATCACTCATTATGCACTCATTTTAAATTTCAATAAGCCAAAATGTATAATGTTTCTTCATCTCTGTCATTTATGGTTGACTGGAAGAAATTTCTTTCAGAAATAAGTCCGCCTTTGCCCTGTATTTCTCTTAAATCTGTATTTATCTGTGTTTTTGTATGCAATAAAGTGTTTATTATTATTATTATTTTTTTTTTTTTATTTATTTACAATGATTGGCTAACCTGCAGATTTTCCTGTGTACCATAAATGTTATACTTTTTTTTCCACTGTTTAACGGGTCTGGATACAGTCCTTTTGAGCCAATTATAATTTAAAGTTCACAAGATTATATTTGTTTTATTTCCTCAAACTATGCATTGAAAAACGTAGTATGATAAACGGGCGTAAAAGCAATAAATTACTCGGTTACGTTTAATACACTCGCTACGCTCGTGTTTTAAATCGTCCTCGTACTTTATTCCTTTGCGCCTTTGTAGCATAAACTACTATAACTTCGACAGGTTTGACTTTCCTTAGAAAACCCTACTTATAATAGGGTGCTTTACTATCTAGTACAGCAAAATGTATCAGGATCGTATCAGATAGAGTACGATACTCACGCCTGTCTCCCAGAGGGGTAGGCTGAGACCACCAATTTCCGCCTGCTTCGATCCTGACACATTTTGATGTCTGATAGTATTGGCAATTTAGTAGTGGGCAATGATCCATATAAGCATTTATTAAGTGGTTTAAAAATGGTTAAGAATCACTGATCTAGACCAGGGGCTCTACCGCGTAATTCTCATTTGTATCAACTTCAAGCAAATGCATGCGAAATTCAACGCGTGCAAAAGAGATGGCATGTTAGGCGGGCGTCGTCGCACGCACGACAAATTTCAATCTCAAGTTGATGTTGATGAAAATGAGAATCACGCGGTAGACCCACAGTAGCAATAAAGAGTTCAAGAAGCGAGTCAATAAGTCGCGTCCTAATAAGAATTTTCGTTTGTTCCTCGAGTTTGTAGAGCATCGCGATACGATTCGTTCCTAATTTTCAAGTTTCAGTCGTTTCCTGCTTCATATCGGAATGTTGAGAGGTCGGAGTAAAAAGATCGACACTCGGTCACGTTCTGAAACCGCTGGGAATTCATCATCATACATTTTATATGGATTTTGTGAAAAACTTGATATAGCAGCAGAGGATCCAACAACGTGTTACAAACGGTGAAGGGTGAAACTATGAAAATCCAAATCTTGGGCACGCAAAATATAGTATCTAATCTAAAGGCGAGCTTATCCCAATTTTTTCTCTTTTCTGATTCATTTTAAACCATGAAATTGTAATACTTTATGTCTGAAAAAAATATCTATCATAGATAAATTTTTTTGTAGATTTTTTTGCTGTTCAAAATGCGATACGCTTTGCTTTAAAAACAATGAAAACAATAATAAGTTGTGCGTTTAGGAACGAAAACTGACGCAATCACCTTAAAATAAGAGCAAGATGCGGTTCTTAATGTCCAATTACCCAAAGATAATCTAAAAGATTCTACAGGTGGTCTTCAATCAATGATTGTA
Organism: Ypsolopha sequella; assembly: GCA_934047225.1. Lineage (NCBI taxonomy): Eukaryota > Metazoa > Arthropoda > Insecta > Lepidoptera > Ypsolophidae > Ypsolopha > Ypsolopha sequella. The sequence continues at coordinate 9,806,211 of OW203994.1, read as the reverse complement.
GAGTAAAATAATTACGCTTGGCCTCTACCGCACCTGATAATACCTGCAAAGGTCCCCGTTACTCCAGGTAGAATGACCCGCAGTGCGATAGAGACGCAATCGGGGTAAATTGACAAAAAATCGGTTTTAAATTAATACTAAAAATTTACTATTTATGAAAATTTCTGTAATCAATAATTTATGTATTAATAAAACCCATTTAAATAAATATTTTTGAAGTCTGTATGCTATCCCAATTTGTTAGATTATCAGAAAAAGTGCAAAGTTAGACCACATGTCAATAATTATTTCTATCCAGTGAAAGTCCTCCAATCGCGTTTCTGATAGTCCGAAATCTAGAAAAAGGTCCCAACATTGTTATACTAATTTATTTTACTTGAGACTTCTTTTGAACAGCAGATAAATAACTTCAAAAAGAGTCGAATTTGACGATATACTTCCTTACTTCTCATGACGTCTCACCTGAACACGACGTGTCACAGTGGCATGATTTCGTCGAGACGTCGTCGGTGACAAACCAGTTGAAGTGATAGAAGTTGTCAGTCTTGGTTTCACGGTCCAAAGTGCGCGAATAATTTAGAGCAATCTGCGTATCTCAGTAGACGCCAACTTGGGAAGGCTCTTTTTCTGTATTCAGGTGCTTTGTTCGCGTAGATAATAGATACATAAATATATCGTCACGACATGAATCCCCGAGGGGATTTCAGAGACGTGAAACGCAAATCACAGTCCACACTTGGTACACCCGCGTTTCACTGACGATTATTACACCCCAACCTGATGAGTGGTATCGCCGTTCTTCAGGCATAAATACACGCTTTTCCAGGGTATGCAGGTTTCTTTACGATATTCCCTTCACCGTTCAGCAAGTGGTAAGTAAGACAAATACTATCGACCGGGGATCGAACTTGGATCTCAAGATTGAGAGGCCAGCGTTCTACCCCTGAGCTACCGCTGCGCAGATACTTTCAGAAATAAAGGGTTACAATAAGCCAAACTTAGCTAATGACGCTTTAAACTTATGACGAAAATACATGTTTTTGATAAAATACAGGTAGTAAATCGCATTCTTTGAATTAAACCCTAAATTTTAACCAAATGAATTGGGTCTTGACTTTCATTAAAATTATTTATTGCCCAAAATATCGTATTTTGGTAGAATAAATGATCCGCGACATGACGACGAACAAAATACCTACAAGCGAGATTCTTCAGGCGGCATTTCAATTTGCTCGCTCAATGGTATTTAATTTACAATCCACAGTCGTTTTGCGTAAATAAATGAACTGATTTTTCAGATAGCGTAGGTAATGTATTTTGTCCTCCGTCTTTCTCCTCCCGAAACGGAATGGAGATATTTAACGACCGCAATTTTGCATAAATATGCTGATTTTTGTAACATGATATTATAAATTCTATAGAATTTAAGAGAAAGCTACCTTTCACATATGTATCTTCTTGTGCAATCTTATTTTGCCCAAGTACGGATTTTCCCTCCCCCTCCATACCATACTCCAACCTGAGCTCCAACCCATCTCTCATCAAGAGATGCAAGATGGCGAGATATTAAAAAAAGCGTCGAATTTGTTAAATGGTTTCAGGTAAAAACCGTTTTCCATGAAACGGTAACTGTTTATCTATAGAAAAGTGACTTAGTCTGCTTTACATGAACGACGTCTGTATTTCTCTCTTTTTTATTTCCATTATAGATAAAAATTATACGACTTGCTAAACTTTGCGTAAAAAGGAGGCAATATTCACGATATCCTGACAGCTATTATGATAGTGTTTCATCAAATTTTGCTTTTTGGGCTATGTAGATGTTGCTAGATAATGCTTATGAAAAAAAATTGTAGAAAATAAGATGTTGACTTCACATGCAGTATTCACTTTCTGTATGCACCTTGAAAAAAATCCAAGCGTAAGTAAACCTGCCTCTTTAGTAAACCTGCAAACCTTTATTTATTATTTATTTATTAACTTTATTTAACCTTAATGTAGATTATAAATAAAAAAAGATATTATTGTAATTTGTTTAAAAGATAAACTTTCTACACGCAATCCGATTGTTGAGCATCGCCCTCCCACATCCTGTTCCATTCTTGCCTGTCGAACGTTAATCTGGTCCACAGTTTTCCACCATACTTTTTCAGTTCATCGCGCCATCTCGTTCTTGGCCTTCCCTTACTTCGTTCTAGGTCCCTGGGGCACCATTCAGTAACATCGTTGGTCCATCTATTGTCTTTTTGTCTCATGACATGCCCTGCACATTCCCAAGGCATAATCTGCAAAATTAAGTTGGTCAAGTAATATTAGAATGAGAAATTAGTAACTTAATAACCACATATAATGAGAAATTAATAACTTAATAGTCACATAGAATGAGAAATTAATAACTTAATTACCATATAGAATGAGAAATTAATAACTTAATAAACATTGAGAAATTAAGGCGATTACCGTCGCCAAATTAGCAGCTCGATGTTTGTCTGTATGAATATCGACGGAAACGACATTGAAATAACGTTCAAATCAGTGCACAATGCGTGGTGGCTGTTACGACGCTCGCTGCGTCCTTGAAAGGGCAAAATAGGAGAAAATAATACTTTTCACATGGGCGTCATTGTTCGATTGAATAAATCTATGTTATATTTATAGCTATCAAGTATATTTATTTATCAAAGCATAAATGAATTAAATCACCTAAGCTGCTTAGGAGCAGTAGGAAATTCAAGCCAAAAAACACCAATCAGTTGAAACAATTTTTCATATAGAAGTTTTGGTGGTACGAAAAAGAAAAATGTTGCATATGTTGTCCTAGAGTTGATAATCCATAATATATTTTTTCAATGTTTTTGGTTTGGCCATAAAAGGGGAGTAGGCTTTAGAAAGTATCCATTTGGCGATATTAAGGGCCTTAATAACTCAATAACCACACAGAATGATAAATTAATAACTTTTGGATTTATTCTTTATGTGAACTATATTTCAAGTCAACTGGAATTGCCCTATAGGTTTTCATGGTGAGCCAATTTGAATGAAATTGATTACGTAAAGGGCAATTACTTCGCAATTACTTAATTTTTCGCGCTGATTTTTTAACAGAAGTCATAGATTCAAATTCAAAAAGTTTATTTTGCAAAGTAGGTATATATAATACACGTTTCACAAGTCAAATTTTAATTTTATAAAAATATATGTAATAAAATAATAAATGTACATGAACTACTTAGATTAAATGTTTATTTAATTTATGTAGCAATATATACACGATTAAAATTATAGGTAAAATATTATTATACAAGGTGAAATCCAATCAACCGCCCGAACCCATACCGCACACCCGGCCAGGGATCAGGAACAAGGTTCAATGATCACCAACCGAGCCCCCAGCACGAATCCAGGCGGCCGACCATATCCCATCCTATATACTACATAGTAATAGGTTACATATATAAATACATGCCTACCTCCGCCCATTCGATTAGTCTTGCTAAGAAGAACGGGCAAGAAACTTGGCAAGATCATGTCTTTTTTTTTAACATAAACTTAAACTATACATTGAATTACTTATATCTACTTTAACCAAGGGATAAGAAAATACAAGACAGCAGGAATTCAGGTTAATGAAAAAAGAAAAACATATATATCTTTGCCTACCTGTCTCATATAGTCTATTTCCTTTTACAGTCTGTAATTAATTAATGTTAACTCTTAAGAGGAATCAAAAGTTAGGAAATTATATTAATTAATTAAATTATTACCTACTATCATCAAAATCAGTATCACTATAACACCATGCTTCACCATCATCCAAATATTCATTTATTTTATAATATGCCTTTTTCAGTAGGCCCTGCTTAATATACTGTTTAAACTTATTCTCTGACAAAGTAAGGACCTCTTTTGGAAGTTTATTGTAAAATCTTATACCATGTCCTACGAAAGAGGTACTCACTTTGGCGAGTCTGATTTTTGGAAAAGCCAGTTTATACTTATTTCTGGTTTCCTTACAATGTTGCTCACCAAGCCTTGGGAGAGACTCAACATTTTTTCTAACATATCTAAGGACTCGGTAAATATATTCACAAGGAACAGTTAATATATTAATTTCTTTGAACTTTTCTCTTAATGAATCTCGGTGCTTCATATTAGAATTCGTAGAAAGTATCATTTTCAACTTGATATCTCTCACGGAGCCCGAGAAAAAGAGTCTTGACAGACGGACAACAAAGTGAACCTTTAAGGGTTTCGTTTTTTCATTTCCAGGTACAGAACTCTAAAAATGTTACGTTCTTTCAGATTCATAATTTATCTAGGCCCTAGTTCCCTCAAAATTAAAACTGTAATTGTATTCCCCCAAATTATGTATCATTCAAAGGACCACGGGTAAAAAATAAATACCCGTGGTACCTTCAAGGGACTACGGGTAATAGAGGAACCAAGACCAGAGGCTTAATGAAATCTTAAAGCTGGTTTCCTAATAAATAATATAAGAGAAAATAGTACATTTCTACCTGATTTTGAATAGAGTGACTTCTCTGAATTGAAATTAATTAGAGCTTAAGCTTGTTATGATATTTATAATTGAAATGTACTCGTAGAATTGAGAAGTTAATTGATTTTATCTCGAGTTTGTTTAACCAACATTGCCCTCGTTTGATTTCTATAGACCTCGCTGTGTAGGCTTATATTAAATAGAGATCCCGATATTTCAAACGTACCTACTCGGATGGTATAAGTAATTACTAATAGGTAGCTTGTTATTTGTTTTCTGCCCGTAAAAGGTAACTTTTAAAATGAGCTTAGCGTATAAAACAAATTTAATTAAAATATTAAAATTAACATAGAGGTAATTTTTAAGTTTCTTGCAATTTAGGCACTTGAAATTTTGGATTCCTCGCTAAAAGTGTGAAATGGCCCACAATTTTTGGCTTGGCGGTTATTTTATCAACAACTTTTATAGCCTATATGTTGACCAGGGTCACTACGTAATCGTATGAAGAAAACCGCATCCAAATTTGTTGAGTGATTCTGAGTGAGTTAAAACGGAACATGCAGACAGAAAGACAAAAATAAAAAAAAATTGGCCTCAGCACAATTCAAATTTCGAAAAAATATTCAATGTACACACAGACCACAGATTTAGCCTATAACACTATTTCTATGGTACAGACCATAGATTTAACCTATAACACTATTTCTATGGTTCAGATCATAAATTTAGCCTATTTTACCGTGTGTATACTGGGCCGATAATAGCCCCAAATCTGGGTGTACTTTTTTTTTCTTTGTATTTTTTTTTCTTTCTTATTTTTTTTAAAGCTGTAAGTGAAAATTAATAGTAAAAAAATTAACTTTTAGTTATCAATCACAACTTCAAGAATACTAAGAAAGAAATTTCTCTCATTTTTTAGACAAAAAAAAGTTTCATCAGTACAAAATAAAGTATTTTCATACCAAATTTGGTGCTATTATCCGCTCGGGTAACGGTAATTTCACTAAGCCACCTTACTGTACTAAGATATACCTAGATTACCTAGTGAACTCAATTGAAACCTGAAACGTTTTCAGTAAATGCTTTATAGAAAGGAATAGGTATTTCAAACGTTGCAGAGGAGATTTATTCAATGTCCTGCTGAAAACCGCAGGCTGAACGCTTTTACCTGATCCTCGAATACAAAGTCCGTAATTAACTATACACTATACGAGTACATCCACTCCACACACACATACACACACAGCACATACACAATGTAAAGGTATATGCATAAGGTTTGTGAAGCGTTGCGTTGTCCGGAACATCACGATAGGGCAACCAGACATTCTCATTAAATCGAGAAATCTAACAAAAAAATCAACTGTATTTTTCTATAATTTATACAAATTAAGTCGGAAAGTTAGGATGACCAATTTATTTGTCTTTGGGCCCAGTTTTGGTAATTTACTTTGTTCGACTTTTTTATTCTTTTTCGATCGATGTTTATTCAGTATCCTTAAAAAGATGAGTTTGTTATTTTTGCTAAGGAAATATCTAGGGCTTGTGTTTGTTTTCCTCCCGGTTAACATTTATTAGTTTATCTTTGATTTTATGTTGAAATTTTCCTTTTATTAGGTAATAGTATGTCATGTGGTCCTTTTGAGGAGATAGTATTATGATACGAAATGTGTGGAAAACGTTCATGAGAAATAATTTAGATTTGAAGCAATGTCACATATGAAATAGTCTTGAAAAGGATTAGGGCATTCCTAATTGAACGAGTGAGCGAAGCAATTCTGCGCTGTGATTGGCCAAATTTATTATAACACCGCTAGAGAACCAATCACAAGCGATAACGGTCTGTCTTCATTTCTTAAGCCACGCCTTCTACTTGTGCTCGCTTCATATTCATATTCATATTAATTTATTTCATAATATTCATTATATGTCACATTATTAACTACTTAAAATTTACTACTTCTTATTGGTCTCAGGCATCTCCATACTAATTCCTTGGGCTTATCATGACATTTTTCGTAAATTTGTTTTTGATGGCTGTAGATAACTCATTTCCCAGTGCCTCACATTATGTTACAGTTGCACAAAATATGATGATGATGATTCCAGGAAACTAGCGCGATTTTTTTCGTATTTAATACAAAATTTAATTGTCTTCTTTTAATCGTATTTAATAAAAAATATATGAAAAAAAGAATATTCACGGCTCTATAAATGTAGTAGGTATTTTATTTAAAAAGCTAATCAATGTTGCAAGTCTACAACATATAAATAACTCAGCGGAATCCAGCAATTTTTTACATCGGAGTTAGTACAACACAACCTGGCAGCCCTGCTGGTATGCAGTTTATCCAGTCGCCCAGTTTGATGTGCTAATGAGTGGCATTTAGGCTCTGCAGTCCGTCAACAAATCTACTTGTAAAAGTACATACAGGCACAGTATCAGGTCTCTTTATGCATCGGACACGGGTGACATCCTCTTAGCACACATGCTAGTTGATTGCGATAAAATCCAAGAGAAAACATGCGGTTATTTTGCTTTAACTGATAAATATGTATTGAGTAGTATGCCTTATTAAAGGTAAAGTCCTTGACAAATTGACTAAATAGTCGATGAGGAGATTTAAGATTTGCGATGCCATTTAATTATTTCTGACTATTATTGAAATGTTTTTATCCGAGCATGGCAACGGCAACTGAATAAGTTTTTTGACATCTGTTACTTTGACATGTCCATCTTTGTAAGTTTTATGACATATGTCACTTTGACATGACATGTGACATTTCTTAATCATTTATAAGTTTTTTTACATCTGTCACTTTGACATTACCGTCTCTTGAAGTTTTGTGACATTTGTCACGTGACATTTTTGAAACGTCTGCTTATTTTATAGTCAATCTATAGTCATTCGCCATGCCTTGCAGTGGCGAAGACTGCATAGAAGCCGATTACCACCGGCTTACCTTTCAGAAATACCTCCAACTACAACCAACCAATCCACCATTCATTATTTTAATGAACAATTATTGTCATGTGCTTCTAACTAAAAATTACAAAAAAACGCATCCGCGAAACGAAAAGTAAATCTTCCGTACACATTATTTCAAATTTTAAGAATTCCTAATTAAGATAATGCCCCCCTTTCACAATTTGAAGTCATTGATGATGACAATGTCTTTGAAGTATGATAAAATCAGTTTAATGAACAGCTCTCAATATGAATTAAAAGTCGTTATGACAAATAAAACGCACTCCAATAAACAAATATGTGAGATTAACACAGTAAAATTAACAAAAACCGGTGAAAAATAACAATTAATTAACTCGCTGAATCACAAAAATTAATCAATTTACAAGTACGCACATAAACAACGAAAATGCCGCCAGTACGTACTAAATAAATATTCGAACTTCCGAATATATCAAACCTACTCTTCTAATTAAAAATGTCAAACTCGCGGTGTATTTTCTTATTGCATTCTTATTTTTTATTTTGCAATAATATCACCTGCACTTGTCTACGCACCAGAAAGAGAAAAAAAAGGTTAAAAGAGAGAGAGAGAAAAGGTTAATTGCCTTGACATTTATTGTTTTGACTAATGATAAATATAAATATAATTTAGTTTGTATCTATAGGTATACTGTACACACTCTTTTTATATCAATTAGGTACATAATTTGACATATAAACTACCAATGCAACTTTTTAAAGTTGGCAGTAGGAAATATGGGAATGATTGAAATTATTATAATGGGTTAATATGTACTACTTATTATAAATATTAATTGTATATACATTTATATACAATTATATATATAGGTTAAGATAAAAGACGTTTAAGTTACATTAAGTAAAAAGATGTTTAGCGTATTGGCTGCCCGAAAGTTGGCTGTGGATGTGGGTGGGGAAACTTAAATTTTTAGTAAGGGTAGACAATTCTGCCCCTTATTTTTAATGTTGCTCGTTTGAGCCAGACTTAAACCATATTGGCAACCACATGGTTTTAGCTTTTATAGCTTTTACACAATATACAATTTCACAATTTATAGCACGACGTAGCCAATTCTAAAGGTTTTAATTTTTGTTTTCGTGCTGTCAAAACTAAAATTATTCCAAAGTAATTAAGCTTCTGTTCTTAGCATTTAAGGACTATTTTACAATAAACAAAATTTAGTTTTGACAGCACTAAAACTAAAAGTAAAGCCTTCAGAATCGGCTTTAATATAAGCTAAGCTTATCAGCTCCACTTACTGTTACAGAAAACAAGGTACCTACAGTTGACAGAATTGATATACCAGCAGCTTGTGTCTGTTAGCAAGTGCAGAACCTTGGAGCATAAACTGGTCATCACCGGTAAGGATCCAACTCCAATTGAGACACTTAAGGCCCTACGCATCCAACACAATAATCGTATTAAGTAATTTTGAACTCAATGATATTGTCAGAAAGTCTACATTAGAACGCTCGCTTCGTGCGCTGCAAGCACGCATAATCAGTGAATTTGCAAGGTTTTTCTGGAATTTCTGAAAAAGTATTGAGAAATAAATAAAAATGGGTCTATAAGTGTCTTTAGTTATCTGTAAAAAAAATTCAGGAAAAGTTTTAATTCTCTCTGTTTAACACCTTTGCTATAAACACATTTATTCGCAATTTGACGAGCTTACTTTGTGATTTTTTTCTATCGAGTGAAGTTAACTCAATTACGTTTTTAGATCAACTTGTGTTTAGAGTATATCCTCTATTGTAACATATATTTAACTTGTATTTGAATGAGATATTGACATGACAATATTAATTAAACAAAATGCTCATTTTGGAATGGCATGGCCTAATTGGATAGAGCAGGAAAAAGTATTTAATAAATAGAATTGTTGTCTACGTGTATAGTTTTTAGCTTTTTGGGCTCTGAATACATAAGGTGAACATGTTGTTCTATGCAGCAATGGTTCTCTTTTTAGGGTTCCGTAGTACCTAAAAGACACAAAAGGAACCTTTATGGTGACACTGCGTTGTTTGTCCGTCCGTACGTGTGACAGATGGTGCACAAAAAAAAAATAATTGTTCAAGATATTTCAATACAAAACAGAGAGAAAAATATTATCCTAAAATAGTATTTTGTGCAACTGTAACATGATTGGAGACATTGGGACACGAGTGCTTGTTTACGACACGAACGAGGTGTCTAATTATGTTCATCCATCATCCATCCACGGTTCGATGTATAATATATGATCAGTAAATTGAATTGACAAGTCATATGATTAGATTTATGGTTTAGTCACAGGTCCGAATGACTTTTAACGCACACTGGCTCCCGTGAGTCACTTAATTCGGGTATTATTCGAAAATCAGTGCTGCAAAGCTAAATGTTTTGCAGCAATATGCTAAAATAATACCTTTTTCTTGCCACCAAACAGTTTTTATTTTTGTACATATTTTAGTTTATTCTGGTAATAGTGTAAGGTTTTTATTATATCAAATTGTTTCATTTTTGTTTTTTTAAGTTACCATTCTGTGTTATTATGTATATGATGGCATGAAATATAGTACATTGTTCACCGAGGGAAGAAAGGGGAAGATTACCAACGAGGGTGTAGTTTGAGGCCCGAGGCGAAGCCAAGGGCCTCAATACACACGAGTTGGGAATCGCACTTTCTCCCGAGTGATACATAGTGCTTTATACTACACCTGCGAGGAAATAGAATAATTTTACTTTTAATCACGATACAACAAAAGAAACCGACTGACTTGCGTGCGATTGTCACTTTTTATTTCCTTCTTATTTTTTATTATGTACAGGAAAAGCAAGTGGCCAGTATCATTTTTCGAATTTTATGTACGAGTTCGCAAAATAATACTGGCCACTTGGCCACTTGCTCATTCTTTATGTTATTTAAAAAAAAAACACGTTAGCAATGGATTTGCATATACTTTTTCTGCCCACTCAAGCACGTTAACAATGAATTTGCATACACTTTTTCCGCCCGCATATTTGTATGATAGTAATGACGTATTTTCTGCATCGTTTTCAAAAAAGTAAGAAGGTACTTTCCGAGCAGGTGTAGTATAAAATATATTACTTACTTACTATCCATAAGCCTATTTCGTCCACTGCTGGACATAAGCCTTTCCAGGACATTGCCACTCCCGGCGGTCATCCTGGAAGAATTGCCCATACTCACACACGCTGGGCAGGCGGGTTGGTGAGCGCGGTGTCGGAACCCTCGCACCGGTGACGCCGCTGCCCGTCACCAGTCTGTTCCATATAAGGGCCGGCTATTAGGGATGGATATACCGCCATCCATCGGTCCCAGGTATGGTGGGCTTCCTGGTTTTTTGCCTGTGAGCTGTCGTCTTACTCTCGACCGAATTACTTCGAGGGGGTCTCCAAGTAAGATGGTGGTACCTCCACAGTCGAGCCCGGCATCAGCTCTACCACCTGATAATTATGTTCAGTTGCGCACAATACTGTCTTTAAATAAAATATTTTTACGTTCGTTCGAAGACATTCATTCATGAACCTCGGGTGCGTCGTTCCGGTAAAGCTGCCTTGAAGGCCAATCAGGATAAAAGGGGCGTGGCTTAAGAAATAAGGTCGGGAATTGTTTCTCGTCTCTGTTGTTGATTGGGTTTCTAGCGGTTTTATAATTAATTGGGCCAATCGCAGCGCAGAATCGCGGTGCTTTAATGTAATATTATAACATCGGATAAACAATCTAGGTACTTAAAAAACTGCTTTTGATGTCACAGTTGCCTTATTGTGGTATGGGAGTATCAAATTGTACTAGATATTGAAGAGCTGATTGTAAAAATATTTTCTCGAATAATAGTTTAATACGATCATAATTTAAAGAACCTTGTTCGAGATAAATCGAATTCCTAGTAGTGGTGAAAAACAAGCCATCAGCGGCCGGCAACATAATAATTTCGTGTTATCACACCGACAATTTCACTATGAAATAACACTGCCGTGTTATTTGAGTATGGAATGAGGTTTTCATCACATCTAGTTATTCAAAAAACGACAAGTTTGTTCCTATGGGAGTTTAAGCTTTTTCTTTTCTGATTGGCCCGATAGGGGTGAGTTCCTAGGGATGTTGCTGACACTAAAGATGTGCTTTGACATTTTCTGACTATGATTTAGTTGTCCCTGCCACTAGGGATGTACAAAAGGATCCACGTAGGGATTCTAAAGATGTCCCTAGGGATGTGCTTTGAAATTTTTTGACTTCGAGACTAGGGATGTCCCTGCCACTAGGGATGTACCGTTTAGGGGCGATCGGGCGACTTTATAGTATTGTACCTGACACCTCAGATGTACCTGTCACTAGGGATGTACCTCTCACTGGGGTTGTGCTTTGGTATTTTCTGACTTTGACATAGTGATGTGCCTGGCATTAGGATTGTGCCTAAGGGTTATACCCGACACAAGGGATGAGCCAAAAAAAATCGGAAAGTTTTTTTTTTCAGCCGTATCTCCGGAACGGGTGGTGGTACACCCATAAGGCGCCAAAAAGAGTTTTTTTATATCAAAATTTTAAAGGCCCATATCTCCTAAACGGCTTAGCTAGACCATAGGTCGCTCCAGAATTGACGCATAGCATTCTCCGGTTATATTAACGCCCTTGTCCTTATAATCGATCAGCAGGATTCCTTCAGTATCCCAGAAAACAGTCGCCATGAGTTTTCCGGCCGACTGTGACACCTTGAACATCTTAGGCGGTGGTGTGCCTTTTTTGTGCCACTGCATAGTCTTGTTTATACTAAGGTTCATAATAATATAATGGTTTGGAAGTTTTTTATTTGCTTGCTAAGGAACTTTATAACGGCGCGGTGCTCGATTTTCTCCATTGTAAACGCTGTCTTCCCGATTAAGGCGATACGTAAAAGTTTTGGCATCCCTGTTACTCCATATGCGAAAAAATCCTCAGTGCGAGAGGGACGAATTCGTGGAAAAGTAGCAAAAAATCGGTTTTTTATTTATATAAAATGTACTAAAGTTGCTATCAAAATTTCGTTTAACCAGGTCCTAGATACCGTTAACAACCATCTAACAAAATATAATTGCAGTCCATAGGTCATTCTAAATTGTCAAACCAGGAGAATTGGTGTCGAAAAAGACCTCATTTCAATAAATATTTCTATCGAGCCGAATTTCTCCAATCGCGGTTCTGTTTTAACAGATCCCTAGAAAAAGATTCCAAAATTAATACATATACTATTTTATCAAAATAATACATTATCTACTGAAGTAGATATGCAAGTTCTTAAAGTGTCGATTTTTTTCCGTAGCGCCTTAAGTTGCTTGGTTCAAAGACTAATGAGCATACTGTAATAAAACTCGGTATTTATACTAATAGTGAATCACTCAACACGTTGAGGTACTAATGAGACCCCTAAATCCCCTCACCCCTCTCCAACCCGGCCATTCCGCGAACATATAAACGCACCCTCGTAGTTGATTTTCTGTAGTGTTTCTGCTAGGTCTATTGTTATTTTTTTTCTTTATTTTCAATAATCTTAACCTAGTTACATAAATGCACAATCAAAAAAAACCCATAGGGTTTGTCAGTGATTGCGGAGTTCGGTACTTATATTAAATTATAGTAGCAATAGGTAAGCATCTCACAACCATAGCTGGTATTATAGTACGTATAATATAGCTTGAGTCCTGTGACAGCAGGACAGCGCTACACAATTTGTATTTCTAACTCTCTTTCTCATGCTCAAATGTGTATAGCGCTGACAGCTGTCACAGGGCTCGAGTTATATTATACGGACTATAATGTGGTATGTCACGGTATACGGTAGGAACGGTCATGTTGTGGTTGGAGTCTCCATTTAAGTTACCTTTTCAATGCATGTGCTCGTAAAGGCCCACTTTTTATGCATCAAAACCGAACAAAAAGTCGATTATTTTGCCCTAGGGCTTTATTATTATTATTTTTTTTAATTTGTTTACAATGGTTGGCTAACCTGCAGCCTTTCCTGTGTACCATAGACGTTATACTTTTTTTTCCACTGTTTAACGGCTCTGGATACAGTCCTTTTGAGCCAATTATAATTTAAAGTTCACAAGATTATATTTGTTTTCATTTCCTCACACTATGCATTGAAAAATGTAGTATGATACACGGGCGTAAAAGCAATAAATTACTCGGTTACGTTTAAAACACTCGCTACGCTCGTGTTTTAAATCGTCCTCGTAATTTATTCCTTTGCGCCCTTGTAGCATAAACTACTATTATTAGGAGATTCCGTTCTTTCAAAACTTTTGATGTTAAAAAGATATGTATGTTAGTTTGTGTTTTACTTTTGTAGTTTTCCAGTGTTTCTCGATAGCAGTTATCTACATGGAGATACTGCAATTTGTTTATCAGTTTAAAGTGGACTGATGCGGTGATGTGATTTTCATTTTCAATTCCCCATGTTACTGCGTTGGTTGATATCATCATCAATATATTATATTTATTTATTACAAAAAAAATTGAAAATTTGATGTAAGGAAATAGGAAAGTGGCCAAGGGAGACTGCTGAAAACAAGAACTGCAACTTTAAATTGTCAATATTTTAAAATGTCTGACGGTAATAAATATAACTTATTTGCATTTTGAAATAAAAATGCCCTTTGTATACCGACAACGATGCTGCGAAACGCAAAAATGTAACGAATCAGTAACGAATTCGAAAAGAGGCAGATCCTAAAGCGAGGTTACTTTTAAAACGTGATGGAAGCCACTTTTTGTTGTTTTTATTTTGTTTTCGAGATGCAACATATGCGAGTGGTTGACCAAAAAGGGACCCCAAGGGAAAATAATTGATTTCGAGTAAATCGCGTTTGAAGTTTGCGCTGTGTGTAGTAAGGTGTAATTTCTACAAAACTTTCTCGGCTCACAAAAAAAAAACTACGGCACCTAAAAATAATGCTGGTTAGACCAAAACAAAGCTAAAAGACCATAGATTCAAAAATTCTAAATTTAAAAAAAAACGTTTCCAATCCCTCCAGAGGGCCTATTGCGTATCTTTAGTTGCCGTTTGAACTGGGTGCCTATCATCAAAAACATAGATATAATATCGAATTCCGATTTTCTAAGGATATGTTCGCACTTGAAGTGACGACACAGTTCGTAAACAGTTCCATAACCACTAATAGCAATTTTGAAAGTTCCGTTTTTAGCTATGTTTTTGATATTAATCAAAAGCACCTAGTCCAATTGGCAACTAAAGATACAGAATAGGGGGGCTGGTCCCTTTTTGGTCAACCACTCACATATACTAAATTGTAGACGTAGTTAAGCTTTTAGCTTCACTGGAATGAAAGTCACCATTTTGTGCCAAGCTGAGGTAGATTTGACAAGTCTTGTGAAATGAGAATTTTTCTGTTAAAAAGAGGTTGACAACTGATGCTAAATTAAGCTCTGAGCGCAATTTAATTTATATTAAAAATGCTTGCAATGAGAACAGTATTCAAGCCCTCTGGATAAACTACTCAACTCTAATTTTACAAGTAGATTTCGCATAGTAACCGTAGAGATTCCTTTTCAAAATTGTAATATTCTTGTTTCGTGGCTGCGTATAAGTGGTTTTGTGCACTCAATCATACATTCACATATACTCACGCCTGTCTTACAGGTAGGCAGAGGCTACAAATTTCCATCTGCTACGATCCTGACACACCTCTTTCACCTTTTCCACATCCATCATTTTACTCTCACACACATATACACTACACACCTTCACACACAACTTACAAACTGTCTCTAATACAACACAAAATCGTACATTATTAACAATAAGTATCTTTATGTCTTTATGTCATACGCATGTAAATAAGTAGGTTTTTTATTGTTTTATTATATAAATATTATATACCTATTAAGCTTATTAGACTGTAAATTAACGTCTAAATTTCTTTATGTTTAAATATATTTTGGGAGGAGCCTAGTTTCCACTACACATGGAAACTTTCTGTGGGAACTAGAGTTTTAATAATTTAGGTAACTTATTTTGAAGTAAAGAAATTTTCATTTTCATTTTCATCAATGAAATACATCATACAAGCTCTTCTATTCCGGGTACATTTGACATTGCCCTACTTCAATATGTCGCCAATTTGATCAGCATATGAAATGAAATATATTTATTTATGTAATGTAGGTTTAACAGATACACATATTACAGGTCAGTTTTAATGCATACGTCCTTCTAGGGCGGCCTGGTCGAGCTCTATCTTCGACTCGCGCACCAAACATTTCTTTCGTCACTCGATTTAATAACATACTTAATACTTATATCCTTATAAGGGATTATTCCTTCCTTCAGTGCCCATTTGACAACGACGGTGAACGCCGCCCTCGCCTTGATAATGCCGAAATTTTACATAAGTGTTGAAGCCGCATGTAATAATTAGAAAGTTGTGTCAATCACATTCAACTAATTACAATAAAAGCTGTTAGCTGTTCAAAATTAAATGTGCGGAATTGTATACAGTTTGTAGACACCGAAGTGTCTCCTAAAAGGAAGTCTACTTATATTAAGTTTACATGTTTCTACTAAAACCTTTGAAGATCAGTCTGTTGGTCACACAAAAGTGAACAAACGGAAGAACAATGCCTACAGTCTTTGCCAAAAGGATTTCTTTCACCCTGACCTCGATTTTTTTAAGATCAAATGAAGGGCAGGGAAAGAACAAGGAATATATATTTTTTTTCAAATTGAAGTTATATATGGCATCATATTTGTTGTTTATTGTAGTCTCGTTTTCAATCACAAAAAACTAGAATACAAGAAGGGATGTCAAACAAAAATACGTTTTTCGATTGGCCTAAATGTGAAAAAACCGGGAAGTTTTATCTTTTTTTGGTATTTAATAAACTAACAAATTAGTTACTACTGGGTAATATGTTTCATAAAGATTTCCTATAATATAAATATGTAACTTTTATAGTCTTATAACTATATTTATAGTCTCTTTAAAAATATTCTCATACTGTCAAACGTGTTTTTTTTCTAAATGTACTCGAAGAACACTCCTGTTCTTTGCTTGGACCCTTCAAACAGACCCGTAAGTAGGATTCGTTTTTGGGGGAGACAAAACTCACAGAAATGCTTGTTACACATAAAGTACGTGTTTTGCTCCATCCATCATCATCAACAATTTTTATTAACTGTGATGTCTGAAGACAGTAAAACTATTTTAGATTTTTTGAAAATAAAAGCTTTTGGGGGGAGACACGACACCCAAATTGCCCCTCCTTTATACGGGCCTGCCTTCAAATCGAGTATTGTTTCTAAAGATCAATAGTTGAGACCGCCCAAGAGACCTAACCAAACTTTACAATAAAATATTTTGAATAAAACTTATATTCCATACGATTTCAAAGCTTTTCAGCAAAAATACTCGACTCAAAACAGTCACGAATTGTTCAGGTTACCTTTTATTTGACAAATTAATACGGATTACCGTGTTGAAGCATTAGGCGGACCGTGGAAAAATGAACCAAGTTTATTATTTATAATGCAGACCTGCGGTTACAGCAACGATTTGGTTTAGATGGGACATTTATATAACCAACCTAAAACATTATTTTTTTTTTAAAAACTGCCGTGGTTATTATATATTTTTCAATTTTGGTAAAGCTACTAAAACCTTGCTAATCTACAACGTGTAACAGAAAGGTGTAACCATATTTGAAGAGCTTATTGAGTCAATGGAATAGAACAACTTTTACTATGAGGTCAAACAGGAAAACTCAAAAAAAAAATCTGCCCTTCCATACATTTCGGCCGAGCGGCCTTGCATTTTCCTATGAAGTGAGTAATTATTTTTTTCGATATACAGGATTTGTTCCATAGTAAAAGCTGTTCTAAACCATTGACTGAATAAGCTCTTCAAATATGGTTACACCTTTCTGTTACACCTTGTATAGGCGGTCCGGGATCTTATCACTTATTAATCTTATAATTACAATAATATTAATAATAACCAATAGTGTAATAATATACAATACTACTATAATGTGACGTAGCAGGGGCTCTACCGCGTAATTCTCATTTGTATCAACTTCAAGCAAATGCATGCGAAATTGAACGCGTGCAAAAGAGATGGCATGTTAGGCGGGCGTCGTCGCACGCACGACAAATTTCAATCTCAAGTTGATGTTGATGCAAATGAGAATTACGCGGTAGACCCACTGGTCGACAAACCCGAAACTTTGGTTTAGTAGCGCCTGCTACGTCTTAGCTAGTCTAGTTGGAAACTAAAGTTACATAATAAGCCCTATGGTCCCACTGTCTTTGTCCCACTATTGCTCGTGGTACCACTAATACTGAAAACATTGACTCGTTGTCCCACTGCTTGGGACCTACAGTCATAGCTATAAACTATGGCTCCTGGTCCCACGGCGCACGAGTGTCAAAATGACAGATGTCAAAATTAACATATGAATTTTTTGTCAAAGATTTTTTGACAGATCTCAAAATTGACAGATGAATTTTTTCCAAGATTTTTTGACAGATGTCATAATTGACGGTTGATAAATTAAACACTTATCTGCCAATGTTGACACCCGTCAACAATCTTGAAAAAAAAAATCATCAATCAAAAAAAACATCTCTGTCAAAAAATCTATAAAACATCTGTTATTTTGACACCTGTCACTATCTTTCCGTAACCGATAACAAAATCCTTTTTTAGTGCGATCACGGATTTTTTTTTAGGTTTTGTTACATTGCTACAGAATTAACCCTTGAAAAAGTATGAGAACTTTCAACAGCATGATTTCTTATTGCTTGTTATTCAATATGAAATAGGAAGCACGATTTTATGTCATGCACCATCGGTAAAAGTTGAGCAGCTCCACTATTATCACTCCTTTCAAGATTCTAATAAAAACGAAAAGTTGGACTACCCAACTTTTCCTAATGGGACGTATACATATACACGTAAAAAATATTCCTAAAGTGGTAAACATTCCTGTCAATTTAAGTCCCTGAGTGGTAATAGAGATGCTGTTAGTACGGTGCTCGAGCAGTGGAAAATTGCACACTAAAAACGTGTGCAAAACTAGTTCCAAGAATATCAAATACCTACGTAACTACCTATATACGTAAAAACTTACTCCATCCATCAGCCTGTTTTCGTGCACTTGTGGACATGGGCCTTTTTAAGATTTCGCCAGTCTTGGCGGTCCTCTTGCAAGAAATGCCCATAATCACACAAGCTGGGCAGGGTTTTGAGCGCTGTGCCGAAACTCTGTGACACCGCTGCCTGTCACCAGTCTGATTTATATAGGGCCCGACGATTTCCAAAGCTTAATTCCTAACAGATTTGTTTTAAATTTTTTTTTTCAGAGAAGATGCGCCAGTTTATATCATAGTTGTCATTATTATTGTATATAATTTGATCTTTATTTTAAATTATTTTATAAAGAATTTTCAGCTATAACGTCACTTGGGGTATTTTAGGCATTATACTGATTGTGGATCTTTGCCTTGCTTATAAAAAAGTCGTCCGTCTCTGTCATCTCCCATCCATCTGTCAAATCAGTAGGAAGCAAATTATTATACATTTATTTTCATAGAAACCAAAATCTCGAAATGGTTTTCGAATTAACACACCTTAACATAATTTAATCTAAGCCTATTGGTGTTGGATATACCATCATTAAACGGTCCCAGGCATGGTGGGTTGGCCACCTGGTTGTGCCTTTTTGAGAGCTGTCCTCCTACTTTCCCACGAATAACTTCGAGGGGGTTTTCAAGTAAGATGGTGAGACATCTGCAGTCGAGCGCGGCATCAGCTCTATCACCTTCTGAGAAACAAAAACAATAGAAATCTATTATTACCTTGGATGAATTCGTCCTTCTGTTAGCAGACAGGCAAGAGTTTCAAATTGAAATGATTACTTTATTTTTTTAGCCATCTCATCCATCTTTCTGTATTTTTGTCTGACGAAAACATTTTCCTAGGAACAGGTACCAAATCAAATGCCATAAAGATAAACGAGTTTTCAAATCACATTTGTCATACAGACTGACTCACTCGTGAAAACCTTTAGGTAATTTCTGTTGATCTATGTAGAATCCTAAAATTAGGCACACTTAGGTCCGTTTAACTCGAGGTGAGAGTCGGGTTAAATTCTGACGAATTTATTTTTAGTTTAACCCGAGGTTTTGATTGGTGCAAGCAGAGAGCTTTTTCTTAAACCTCTAATTTTTGACTTAACCCGAGTTAAAGTTGAGTTAAGAACTTGCTGTAAGTGGTCCTTACTCGCAAAGTCAGTTTTTTTTTAGGAATTTCCGTCTTCTTCACGACTACAGAAAATCTAAAAATTCTGAAGCTACTGCTATAATTTCTTATATTGCAATAAATTACAGAAATATAAGTATTATTTCTTAAATTTTCCGGGGCTTGTGCATCCAAACCTAATTCTGTACTCAATTCAACTTTGCAACATTATTAATGTTTTTAAAGATCGTTAGGTGCAGATGTACAAGAAAATGCTAAATAGAACGAAGGAAAATGGAAATCTTATTAACACAATCGGAATTAGAAGAGACAGATACAGATCTGCCGTAATATAAATAAATATATCGTCACGACTAATTGTGAAATTAATAATCTCAAAAATATATACCATGTGACATTTAAAGAAATAACAGGTATATTAGTATTATTGAATGCGATTTACCAGTTGCAATTAGAAAGTTGTCTATAAGTGAGCTGCACTCATAGAGAAAAATTCCTCTATGGTGCACTGAACATTTTCTGCAGTCTGCCAATTTCAGTTGCGGAAGGTGATCGAGCATTTAGCAAGTTTGCCCCCTACTTGCGTGAAACAATGCTTCAAGAGCGATTAAAAGGATTTTGCCGCATTGAGGGAAGGCCTTGCTTCGGCGCACAGTTCGCTTGTATAACCCAGAGACTGACTTTAACAAAGTTGAAAATCGAGTGCGCCAAAATGCGAGAGAAATGATTCAGAATTAGTCCAATTTCAATATTAAAATTGATTAAAATTACAATAAATTATTTTGATTAATTTTAAGCAGATCTTAATAAACGATGTTTTCTTGCTGTGAGGAATACAACCCAACTAGCAAAATAGTCAAATAATGCGCACTTTATAAGAGTGGTAGACTTATAGCGCTCTAATAATTGTTTTGGAACATGCCATCACTCTTACATTAGTCTCAGACAAGCCGGTTTGGGCTTAAGAACATTCAGTTTTATTACCCAGTCTCATATACGCATATAAGAGCATTTTACAATGCTATTGTGCGCCTCTTATTCCTAGTAAGTTACTCCTTACTAAGATTAAAAAAACTTTCTCTAATATCCACATTTTCTTAGCTTGTTTGATTTTATTGATATGATCTTACATTAGTCTAATGGTACGCCTGAAAACAGCTATACCAATCGCGATCTATCAATACAAATTTATAAATGAAAAAAATAATTAAAGGAGAATATGAAATACCATACTTGAGGAGGCGCATGAAGTTTGATGCGTAAAACAGGGTCTACTTTACAGTAAATAATATATTTCAATACGCATAATTACTTTAAAACATAAGTATACACACTTGGTGATAAGCACGTTATTAGAATGAATTTATTTGTTTCTTTATATTGTTACTTTCAAACAAGCATTCATACGACAGAATAGTGCAGGCTTACAAGATATTTACATAAGAGCGATATTAACCTAAATCGGCTTAAATTAGTTTTGGCAAGATTACTATAACTGCAAGCAGCATTCAATAAGACTGATATTAAAACAATATTTAACTAAATACGCTTATAATTTGCGCCCAAATCCAGGCTTAGACGATGATAAAGGAGTGATATAAAAGCCGGTAAAAAAGTAGTCTTGAGACTGTTGTAAGCATAGTATTTAAATCAAGCTGCTTTAGAAAAAAAAAAAAATAATAAAGATTTTCAAAATTTTAATCGGTCGAGTGAAAATTTTCCAATTAGGGTAATAATAATAATAATAAAATTCTTTATTGCACTAAAAATTGTACAGAAGGCGAACTTAATGCTATCTAGCATTGTCTTCCAGTTAACCTTTGGTGCTGTGGATCGTTATTGGGTAGTGCCGGGAAAGGTATCGTAGAAACAATACAGAATATACAGAATATAATATTATCGTAGAATAAATGACAGAGGCATTAAAATATTCATATAAACAAACGGAGCATAATATCTACATAATCTACATATAAAACAAATGTACTTACTATAAAATACAAATAATAAAAAATACATACATACATATATACAAATACATATTATTTAAATATAATATGCAATTAAGAGAAAGATTCAAAACTCATACAAGGATTGATAAAAGTAAATGAGCTATTAATTACTTTGCATATGTAAAAAGTGCTGCATGACTCTATTTTTAAAAACAGCTATTGATGAAGACTCTCGAATAATGAGTGGTAAGCTATTCCAAAGACGTATTGCGTAAATTGTGAATGAATTTGTAAACATGTCAGTTTTATGTGAGGGGGTGCACAAAAGTAAATGGTTCTCTGGGCGATGAAGGCGACCAAGGGAATCACGGGAAACGAAACTTTCTTTCAGGTAAGAGGGGGAGAGGGGATCATTGAGGATGTTCCAAAGAAGCGTTAAAATATGAGCGTTACGTCGATTTCGGATATTAAGCCAGTTAAGATCAGAACGGGATTGCGACACATGGTCGTACTTACGGAGGCCAAAAATGTACCGTATGAATAAATTAAGGAGACGATCAAGCTTATTTAACAATCCTTCAGTAAGATCAGGGTAACAGACATCGGCATAGTCTAAGATGGGGAGCAAGAGTGAATTAATCAGCATGATCTTAGCAGAATATGGTAAAAATCTTTGCATTCGTTTAAGAGAGTGTATAGATCCAAAGATCTTTTTGCTAAGTTCAGAGACATGCAGGTCCCATGACATATTGTTCTGGATATAGAGCCCCAGATTCTTTACAGATTTACAGAACTTAAGAGGTGTGCTATTTAAACAGACTGGGGGAAGTGAGCTGAGGTCCATTTTGTCTATGAGAGCCCTGCTGCCAACTATCATGACCTGTGTTTTTGATGGGTTTATAAGGAGTCCGAATTGTTCTGTCCATTTACTGATGTGGTCAAGGTCAGAAGTCATTTTCTGTATAGCTACTGAAATTAGGTCCTGCTTAAAGGACATATAGAGTTGCAGGTCGTCAGCGTACATATGATAACAACTAAAGTTAATGACGGATGTTAGGGTGTTTATAAAGACGGAGAATAGAAGAGGGGATAGCACACCACCCTGAGGGACGCCAGCTGTAACTTCACACCAATCAGAGAAATTATCATCAGAGCGTATACGCTGCTGTCGGCCATAGAGATACGAATGGAACCACTTAGTAGCTGAATCAGAAATATTTAAAGAACGGAGGATGGCCAGGAGGATATCATAGTCAACACAATTAAAAGCGCTGCTGAAATCAAGAAGGGTAAGGAGGGTGAGTTGCCTATCATCCATAGCTTTACGAAAGTCGTCAGTAATCTTAATGAGAGCAGTACATGTACTGTGGGATGGACGAAATCCCGATTGAAATGGATTTAAAAGTTCATTTGAGTGAAGAAAATTCATTAATTGACGATTGACCACCCGTTCGAGAACTTTAGAGAGAAAAGGAAGTATAGAGATTGGACGGTAGTCTTTGAACTCCAAGGGTTCAGAAATTTTAGGAACTGGAACCATGTATGCCAGTTTCCACGATGCAGGGAAAGTATTTGATGTTAGAGAAAAGTTCACAATGTGGGTAACGACAGGGAGAATGATTTCCAGAATAGGGAGGAGAAGATCACGGCCAATAGTGTCGTGGCCTACAGCTTTACTTGGGATAGAGAGAATAATTTTACGAATATCGGAGACGAGAACTGGTGTGAAATCAAAAGTATGATGAGACAGAGAAGGAGCAGCTGAGATGCGTTGAATGGTACTATCTTTTAATATTGGATCAATGGTGTGTGGGGGGGAGGAAAAATGTTTATTTAATCCATTAATATCCAAGGATGGGTTAAGAATTTGCCGACATTTGCCAAACCCCAGAGTACGGAGAAATTGCCAGAGATTTTTAGGATTGCATTTTTCGATAGAAGTGTGTATATGGCGTCGTTTCGCATTCCTAACCATCTGATTGCAGTGGTTCCTAGCACTTTTAAACCTATTCCAGTTGCTTTCAGATGGGTGTTTTTTATGCTTGCGTCTGAGTTTATCCCTAGTGGCCATGACCTTACGTATTTCTCCAGTAAGCCAAGGTGTAGGCGGACGTTTCATACGGACTGGGTGTATAGGAGCATGGACATCATAGAGTTCAGTCACTATTTTGTTAAATAGTTCTATTTTGTCATCAATTGTCTCGGCATGCTCTAACTCGGACCAATTGATGGCCTTAGCATCAATTATAAGTTTGTCAACAGACATGGCAGCAAAGTTTCGCTGAAGTATGATCTTTGGCTTAGGCTTAGGAATTTTCAATTTGTATGAGGCATAGATAAGGTCATGATGGGAAAAGCCAGATGCCGTGAACTGGCCATGGCAAGCAATTCGGTCTGAATTAGGGGTAAGAATAAGGTCTAACAAGGTATGCGAGTCACCCACATGATGAGTAGCATCAAGTGGCATAATTGAGACATTGACAGATGACGTAAGAGTCCGCAGGTTATTCGATCGAGTATCATCACATAGCAGGTTTGTGTTTAAATCACCCATAATAACAGCATGCTCATATTCGGGCAAATGTGTGACCAGTAAATGTTCCAGTGTGTTGAAGTAATCAATTGTTGGTGGGGGGTACACAACACCTAATAGAAATTTTGCAGTAGTAAAATCTAGTTCAATGAACATATATTCCATGAATGGCTTGTCCCTGTTATATTCAGAGGGTGAATGTGAAATAATTTTATATTTAATATCGGAGCGGAGATATATCGCAACCCCGCCACTACCTGCACCGGTTCGGTCGTTTCTTATCAAAACGTAGCCCGGAATAGCAACAGAGGTAGAAGGCAGTGTGGGTTTTAACCACGATTCCGAGACAAGACAGGCATGAATATTATTACTGGTAAAGGTAGCGAGAAATTCAGTGTAGTGTCCGGGAATACTTTGTGCATTAATGTGACATAAGTTTAGATTCTTCTTATGTGGCTGAAAAGTATTATGAAGTAGATCACTGAGGTGAAGATTATCCAAAGAGTCATCTAATGCATCAATAAAAGAGTCGTTCGAGTCGAATGAATGGAAGAGTTCCGAGTTGTATGATAAATCCATTGTAAGAATATAAATAACTAATTATATAATAATATATAAAAACTTAAAAGTATGTAAATATATAATATAATAAAAATAAGGTGAAAGTGGTAAAACTAAATAGGTACCTACAACAAAGTACCACAACACCGCTAGCTCACCAAAATTAATCTTATTATAACACTACAGTACATGTTGTTCGAAATATTTCTGATTAACTCAAAGAATACAATACAAAACACTATGTTATGCAATTAAGTTGTATTAATGAATCTATGATATATAATCTATGAGTTTTAATTAATTTAACTATTGAAGTCACAATACACTATTCACTATTATCCATAGTTATTCGCAACATTAGACACATCTATGCAGAAAATTCATAAATTAGATTTAAATTATAACTAACAATGTTTAATGTTGCATAATAAGACTGGAACATAAGCTGAGACTAGTACTATAATATCTTAAAACGGAACGAAACGGCAAAACGTCACAAAAGTGTGGGTGAAATAATTTTATTTTGCAAATAGAAATAAAAAGAGGAGATATAGGTATATCAGGCTACCCGATGAAGCAAAAAATAGCAAGTTGAACATTTGCTATTGCGTATCATTAAAAGTAAGTATTTTAAACCAAAATAGTACCTGGCTGTTCTAAGAGCTACCATAGAATACTATAGAATGACAGCAATCATTTTTTTCCAGGAATAGCCCGCTTAGTCCGGCCTGTAGAAGTTTGAGCTACAGGCGACGGTGAGGGCGGATATTTGGCTGCAAACTCCTGCAGTTGCTCCATTGTGTTGAGCCGCAGCTTTTCGCCATCAGACAGCTTTAGGAACAGGTTCCCATCCTGGGTCCAGCAACGAGTGACACCGTACATTTTGCGAGCTTCAGCAAATATATGCCTGCGACGCCCCGTCAGGAACTCAGCTATGGAAATTTGGCATCCCTTCAGCTCTTTTTTCTTCATCCAGACTGATGATCTAATATCAATGCTAGAGAACCTAACAAGAACTGGACGGCAGCCACTTTTGTTTTGTGGAGGCCTACCAAGGCGGTAACAGGATCTGATGGAGGCAGCAGTGAACTCGGGCAATTTGAGTTTCTGATTTATTGTCTGTGTGACCACAGCGGAGACATCTTCATCACCTGACTCTTCAACGCCACGGAATAGCAAAAACTTTCGTCTGCCCCGGTTGTCCATATCATCAACAACTTGGGAGACTGATGATATCTGCTGCCGGAGAAGGCTAATTGTCTCCTTCATCCAATCTTTAAAAACTGCAAATTCACCAGCCAGTTGGTCGAGACTCAAAGGACTTTTTGATGCAGCTACCATCCGGGCTTCAAAGTCTGCCATTGTATCCAGGAACTTTTTCTCCATGGTGTTGACGGCGGCTAGGGGCTCGACTGTGGTGGCATTGGTAACCTTTGACCTGACCATTGTGGATTTTCAAACAAGTGCAGTAGTACCAAAGTGTCTTTAAGTGAGGTTATGTTTTGGTGAGTGGCAGTTTTTAGTTATACCATAACTCAAATGAAGCAAAACATTGGTAGGTAGGGTACTGGCAACGCAAAGATAAAGGTCTGCAAAAACATTTGTTTAAGTTTTACCTTGCTCAAATATGTAGTCGACTCAGTATATTTATGCAAAATCTGCAGAGAGCCTCGTCGTGAATACTAACTCCAACTGCAATTTGGACTTGTCTTTGAAGGCCTAGTCTTCCCACACGGGTAGTTCAAAAACTTTGAAAATAATATGTTATAATATATATAATAATAATAATATATAATAAGCATAAGAAGACAAAATATTTTGTTGAGTTTAACATTTTATTTTCTTTTAGAATTTTGACTAACAAAAATTTTCATCAATTGTTTCAAATGTTTTTCGTAATAATTCCTTCCAAATGCCTGGAGCGATTTTAATTATTTTTTCACCACATGATCGGCAATTTTTAGATCTACAAAATTATTGTTTAAATTTAGATTTCCCTTCATTGCGTCTTAGTGAAAAGTATAATTTTCTCCTATTTTGCGCTATCCGAAGACGCGCGCTGATATGAACGTTAATTCAATTAGTTTTGGTCGATACCGGCACAAGTCGAATCAAGGTCATTGGTAGATGCATGCCCCTTTAAAAGTAAGAAGGCTCATTTAAAGTTAAAATATGTTTTGTTTCATTATTTTATAATGTACTTACCCAAATTCATATAAAGCTAAGCTGTTGCTACTATAACATACTAACTTACAGATGCAAAACTAGGGACAGGAGGGCCCACATGGGATTAAGAGCAACTCGGACCTGTGAATTGTGTACTCACATTTACACCTTTTTAGAAACTTTTCGCATATCCAAATAATACGTAGGAGTTGATAAAATACGTAACATAACCAATAAAACTTGTAGTCTAATCCTAGTATTCTTCGCGTTGTAAATAATGTTTGCATCTTTCTCTCGCGTAGAAAGCGCCGTCTTCGCTATTGCAAAATTCATAATTGTGATTTACATCACTTCTGCGCCAGACTGCGGGTTAAATTTTTATTTTTATGAAAATTCCTTTCATGCAATATGTTCGTAGTAACTGTTTGGTAAACAGATTTACGAGTTACGTTTTGATTATTTCTGCCGTTCCATTTCCATTTTCTCGTAAATAAAATAAATTTCCAGTCAAGAGTACGTCGTATGTTAAGTTCGTGTTCAGTATGATGTGTTTTCGGATACTCTTGTATTTGCCAGTAAATATCGGTCACGTCATTGTACCGTAAAGATGCAAATTGAAAAATGTGTTACTTTCCTATTATTGTTAGCAGTTGAGGCAACCAAAATGTAGTAATTTTTTCAATTCAAAATAATCAATTTTTTTTTGCACTTAGCCATCATATAACATTAAAAAATAATAGATTTTATTATTCTAACCAAGACAAATAAATACAAGAAGTAGTTTTACTACCAGTTACATCCTTAAAATATGGATTGTAGTATTGCAACATATCATAAAGTTTTTGTTCCATTTCAATATGGAACCCCAAAATATAATATATCCTTCTAAATTCAAATCGTGAATAGGTTTCCTGGTTCGCGCCCACTGGCCTTGTTTTCCTTTGACATGAGACTCAAAGGGAACCATCATAATTGGGGCTGTTCCCTGGATCCACTTACACTTCTAAATCCACTATCTTCTTTTTGTTGACTAGAAATAGGCGTTAGGAAGCACACTATATTGATGAAAACAATCAGTTGATTTTAGGAGTGGGCGTTCTTGTAAAGGAAAAAGTTTAGAGAGATGGTAGCCGACGCCCGTTAGGGCATGGTACACGAGGAAGAAGTTCTTGTAACGAACTACTAACTACTTTTTGCAACCTTTTTTCTTACGCCAACGATGCAACCATTTTTCATCGTCGGATAAAGAAGTCGCAAAATGAAACTAGTTTTTTGACGACACGTCTTCAGTTGATCCGATCAAAGCTTAGTTTACTTAATCATCAACTGGGAATAGTAATAAAACCACGGAGATGGCATGACACAAATTTTATTCGAAAACCTCTGTCGTCACTTTTTGGAATAACATAGTATTAACTAGTTAGTAAACATACGCGGCGCACACATAGATTCACCCGTCTTCATACAGCCAAAATAACACCGTATTTCTATGAAGCTTAGATGTAAAATACCAAACACGTCATGGCACTGTGCCAATGTGTGTAAAGAGCCATGACCAGCGGCCGCACTATGACACAATTAGGTCCGTGTTGATGTTTGAAAAAATATACATTGCGGCGTTAATATTCTAACTCAATGTGTGACACTCTTTATAACCTGCAATGGACAAAATATTGTCTAATTTTAACGCTACTCGCTACAATACTAAATATTTCATGGTAAGGTTGAAATTTTATTTACCGCGAGGTTTATTCTGTAAATATCACAGTAAATACATGTTTAAATTACTAACGAGTGAAATGAAATTCCTTTGGATTTGTTATTTGCATAATTTGAAGAGTTAGCACAATTTGCCGCGCTGCAATGCACCATTTTTACAATATGTTTGTTCTAACGCGTTCGGTTGAGAAATGAGAGCCCCGTGGGTTATGTCTTGACGTATTGATCATATCGGTGCGTCGCAATCATGGCTTTCATGGCCTTTCAATTCTTATTAATAGTTATGTGAATAAAACCTTTTCTTGATTCCTTGGTCCCGATAATGATTACTACTGAAAACAAGTTACAACTGCAACTAGATTTGAGACTACTAGTCTTTATCGCTGGAAAAACTGTCTCGTCTCGTTGGGGAAAAAACCTGATGCAACGACCTCCTAGTTGGTTTCATTAAGGTATAGGTTTATCGAGCGTCAAATTAGATATATCTGTGTAATTAGTTTAAAAAGGGGAATAATAAAACGAGCGAATAAAAAAAACTTAGCGACTTATGATAAAATACTGTTTTAATCCCTAGTTTTATTACTTAAAATTAAATTATCACTAAAATGGAAAATTGTTCGCCTGAGAATTATTCAACTCAACCCAAATTTGTATTTTCAAGTCGCCGTTTTCAACATTTTTATTCGCCCAGTCCACTTAGTATTTCAGTACGCTATATTTAGTATTTTTGACACATTAAATTTGAATTTAAATTCACTCGTTTAAATACTACCCTTTGCCAAATATTGAGAAAAATGCTGGACATAATGTTGATACTCAGACAAATATCAGGTTGCTTAAATATTATGAAGCTTCCCATTTCGTAATTTATTTAACACAAATGAATGTTTTAAAGTTGCTGTTCTATTGATTTCTCGTTACTCGCAGTCAGTCGCTCACTTAGTAAAACAATAAGTCAAATTAATTATTTTTGACACTTGAAATTTTAATTTACAGTCAGTCGTTTTACTAATTACTACCCGTTCAAAAATGTCACCGATTTTGTATCAAATGGATATCTTACCTGATGTCTGATATACGGCCACCCTAAGTTTGATAACACCAGCATTCGTAGCACAGTGTTTAATCGCGCGCGATGCCACTTAGTTGAATCACAAGTGCGAGGAGAGTGACAAGATGTTTTTTTGCGATTAAACAGTATGTCACGCTCCTCGCACCTGTGATTCAACTAAGTGGCATCGCGCGCGATTAAACACTGTGCTAAGAGGCCAGATAACTTAGGGTGCTCCAACAAACAGATACGAAAATGAAAGCGATCTATAAGTATGAATTGTTCAAAGAGAAGACAATTTTAAATTTTATTTAAATATTTTAGATTTGTAACTACTGTAAGTTGAATTAATAATTAAAAGATATGACAGAATAACTTACATGAAAGCGACTCGCTTACTTGTAAACGATTTCGGAAAGAATTTTAAACATTGCATATCGCGAGATACATTTCTTGTGAGTCAATCCATCATATCTTTTAATTTTCTTATTGCATCTTCGAAACTGAATTTTTTAAATTTTTTCCATTTAAGGAATATTTGAGTTGTATAAATGAAACATCCCAACAGTGCCTCAAAGTAGGTAAAAAATAACAGGAACCCGGTTTTCAACATTCCAAATCATTATAAAGACCTGTCTACACTCCATCTTCCCCATTTCCTAATTCTATAGACCTTAAATCAGTAAATTTGGAAACGCCCGACACAGATGCTGGCTTATCATTTTCAATGGCTTCTTGACGGCGCGGCGGAGTGGAATTTATAGCGATTCAATTGATCGAATTGAGGGAATTGGCTGAAGGAGTACGATGCTTAAAGGAGAAAAGAACTTGTTCGATGTTAAGGCGCTCTTATCCCAGAAGAGTGACTCTCTTTCTTTTTCTTTACGTGTAAGGAGTAAAGAAAATAACCACATACTTTTTCGTTGTTTTTATCGGTTTTTAAATTGTTTAAAAATAAGGGATATGTTTATTAAAACCCACTTACGTGGTCGACCTAGAAAATTTAAAGAGCAATATTACCAGATATTTTTCGTTAATAAAAGAGTGGAATTATGGAAATGGCATGATTTGAAAGGTCTTATTACATGCTGTGTTCGTGAATTATTTTTATCGAGCAAATTTTATCTGATCGTGTAACACATGCGTGGAAGACTATATAGCGTATTTTTTTTTTTTGGAAATTTTAGACGATATTTGAAAGTTCTATTTGACTTTGAAATTACTGATTTTGGGATAAGAGCGCCTTAAGGGGCAATGCTAAAATTCAGTCTTGCTCTAACGCTTTTGTTTTTTAAACTGTCTATCCTGCTCCAATCTGATTCCGCGCACGTAAAATTTCAGTTATTTTGAAATCGCGGCTACATTAGATAATAAAGATGTTTTTTTTTTTGTTGGTATCTCCGTGTATTGGTTTCGTTTCAATCGATTTTTGAATATGGAACTCAGTATTAGGTATTGTTAATAAAGAACTTGTAATAAATATTCAATTTCATGGGTATCTCATACAACAGATGAGTGTAAGACCAAATGTTTATTAGACAAATTTTATCCTGAACAATAATCCTACCAATTCGTATAATAAAATAGTGAGGGTTTATTTTTGTAATTTTTAGTTGATTTGATTCCCGGACGAGACAAGCGAATTTTAGAAGATCTTTGAATGCAGTTTTGTTTCTTTTAAATAATAAAGGAACGTTTCCTTTCAGTAAAATGAGCTAATTAAAGGATTTAAGGTAGTTCCCCTCCAGGGCCCCATACATTTTTTCCACCCTGTATACTCCAAAACCTTTATGTCAGGATTGTAAAAAACTGCCATAACTATTTAACCTATCGTAGTATAATAGGCATTATCTGTATATAAGAGTTACACAACGCATGTAGAGTTTGGTGTTACTACACTCTTAATTAATTCTGTTACGAAAATTGAACAAAATCCTTATAAACTATAAGCAACTTAAATATGGCAGATTTATAGCAATAAGCATTATAGGGAGCGTAGGCACTTATTTAAACAGCTTTTAACGCTGCAGGCCGAAACAACCTTTAACTACATAAGTATATAAGCAGTCACTGCTACAACACTAACGGTAAAGAATATTCTGCTTCGTTATTTACAGTTCTAATACAACCTGAAGAGCGAAACTTATTTCATAAGTGAACTGTATCACCTTTAATGACAACCGAATCTATTTAAAATCAATAGCAACAATCTAAGCTTTAAAATGACCTGCGACCAACGCTTAATTGTTTGTTGGCATATAACGCCGTAAAAGTAAAGCCGTATGGAAGTTGCTACAGGTATTAGTAGTTTAAAGCAGCCCTATTACACTATTCTAATGTGTTTACTAACACCGAATCTGTACGGTTCTGGCTTCGGCTTTGTACGAAAATAACATGTTGACGTTGAGAAAAACTACACGCAAACTGCGCGCGCGTTGCATAGAATAGTGTAATTGTGCTGCAGGTTTATGTGCTACGGTCGTAGCAAGCGTAGAACTACGGTTAGCGCTACGAACGCATGTCGCTATTACCGACTACGCATACTGCGATACTGATAATGTAAATAGTCCTTTTGCTTAAAAAAAATCTTAATAGTAATACTTAAAATTACTTAATTAATAAATTACTATAAATTCCACTGAAAAATAACATTTATTTCATGATATGATACTGTTATAATTACCTAGTCTAGCTCTCTATAATTGCTATTGACACCAACGTACATTATATATAAGCACCCCTTTAGTACGTAGTAATACTTTATATTATCTGCCCTTAGTATGTGTATATTTCTTTCTAAGCCCAATAGGCTTAGATGAGTTCCTGTTGTCTCTCTCTTTTATATTAGTTATCCCCACATTTAGAATGTGTTTCCATTTTCTTTGTATTGAATCAGTTTTTTTGAAAAGCTTTCGGTTTACGCTCTGCTGCGACCGAGCCATTGCATTCCATATTAGGATATTCAAGGCGCCGCTGTACGCCCACTTTGTACGCAGTCAATAATAAAGAATTGTGTGAAGTTATCATCGTGGTTTAATGAGCGTTTTTCCTTATGTCAGTGTTAAGATTTCTAGATGGCACTGTCGTATTCTTTAGCAACAGAATCAAAGACAAAGTTTGCTCAGATTCCAAACAAACGAAAAACTTTAACATTGATTGCTACGAAACATAATTTTATCTATGGTGACATGGACTGCGCCATCTGGAGGAAAGCTAAGAACTAAGAAAAAAAAAACAACCAGAAAAACGCTCATTGGAAGTTCCTCGTCACATATTTCCGAATTTTCCATTTTTTCCATTTTTTAAATGAGATTTGTAGATAAGAAAATATAAAACTATATAAAAGTATTTTTTTAAAAAAGAAAGTTAAGCATCTTAAGACTATAAACTGCACTTATATTATAAAATATCTCTTAATTCGGTTTGCCTTCCGGCATAGGCCTCCTCCAACTCTCTCCATTGTTTTCTGTCTGCCGCTACTCTCATCCAAAGTGGTCTTAAGGTAATTTTTAGGTCATCCTCCCATCTTATTGCTTTACGTTTACGACCTCGGCTCCTAGTGCTGCCCCTTGGGTACCATACTGTCATCAGTTTACTCCACTTTTCCTTCTTGCAGCGGAGCATATGACCAGTCCACCGCCATTTAAGTTTGTGTATGCGTGACAATAAAGCCGATTCTGAAGGCTTTAATTTTAGTTTTAGTGCTGTCAAAACTAAATTTTCTTCAATACAAAATAGTCCTTAATAGTTGGGATTAGAAGCTAAATTTCTTTGGAAAATTTTAAACTTTGACAGCACTAAAACTAAAATTAAAGCCTTCAGAATTGGCTTTATTATGTCAGTTAATTTAGTTTTGCGCCTGATGTCTTTACTTGTAACTTTGTCTATTAATTTTAAACCAAGCATGCTTCTTTCTTTCCTCGTCACAATACGTCATATTAATTGTAACCTACAGTCCAAATTTCATCTTCCTAGGTGCAGCCGTTGGTTTAGGCATTGGTAGATCAATCAGTCTGGGTATTCGTATAAATATCATAGATACCATAATACTATTATTATAATACATATCAGTGATAAATATGAAACAAAAATTGTGTCTTTTTAAAGAAAAGGTGACAAGTGATATATTTTATTTGAAGCTACTTATTTTTTAGCGATTTAAGGCGAATGGATACGCCAACTGCAAATTGGACCTGTCTTTGAAGGCTTACTCCTCCCACACGGGTGGTCCAAAAACTTTCATAAAAATATATGATAGGCATTATAGAGTGAAAAATAAATTTCAAGTTTCATAAACTGTTTTTCTATTGTAAGTTGTGACAAAAAAAATCGAAAGTCATCGAAAGTTTCATGATTAACATGATTGACACAAGAATTTTCCTACTTCTTCCAAACGCCTAAAGCGATTTTAATTATTATTTCACCAAATTATAGGAAATTTTTAGATCTAAAAAATTTAAGTTCAAATTTTTTTTCCTTTCATGGCGTCCATTTGAAAAGTATTATTTTCTGCTATTTTGCGCTAGCCGGAGACGCAGTGGTTGTCGTAACAGCCACTTTTCAAGGCACGCGGAAATGAACATTATTTCAATGTCGTTTCCGTTGATATTTGTATCGACACACATCGAGTTGCTTATTTAGCGTGGTCATACGCCTTAAGCCATTATAGTAGCTAGGTTCTTGAATTGTGCAGAAGTACAGTGGCTTTACTGCAGTAAATGCTTTTAGCAGTTATTGTGGGATGTTGTTCTACCGTGTTGTTACCAAATCGTAAAAAAATAATCGTAACTCTTAAAAAACAAATCGCACTTAGTTAATAGATGAAATAACGGTAAAGGCAGATGGACTATATGGGACAGGTAGACAAAGGTATTATTTATTTTGTTTTGCCTTCATGACATAATTTTCTCCTATCTTGTATTTTTATCTCTTTATTAAATCAAAGTATAGGCTTACTTTTTATATTTGGTTGTTGTAACTCATATTATTGAAAAAAGACATGATCTTGCTAAGTTTCTTGCCCTTCTTCTTAGCAAGACTAAACCAATGGGCGGAGTTAAAAATATATTTATTATATAGGTATGTATTGCATATATTTATAATATTAATTATTCCTTATTCCTATACCTATTTTTATTTTATTCAAGTGTATTTTTTTTTATTAAATTTAAGTAAACCCAACCTTTATTATTTCCTGTGTATTTCCCCATATTATCATTTTTATTAAATTACTTATATTACATTAGAACCGACTGATAATACGTGTATCTGTTATATCTACATTACATAAATAAATATATTTCATTTCATTTCGCACCCTCCGGTGAATGAACCCATTATATCAAAAACTTAACTTTACAGAAGAAATAAATAGCTGAAAAAGCCTAATTATTTAAGAACGATTAATAGTAGAAATATGGTTAAGATTGATTTTAATTACTGAACAAAATGTATAATATCATTCTTGAGGATTTTTTTGATTTGCTAACCAACTTTATGTTTTTTTTTGCTGTAAAAGCCAAACGAAATATTTACCATGATAAAGTATTATAATCATATTCATTGAGTCTTTCAATAAAAATGTATTTTCTTTCAATCAGCCGGTCAGTCACGTGACTGTATTATATACAAGATGTAATCGTTAAGTGTTACCAGGCGATTATTCCGTAACTATTACATATATCAAAAAAAATTAAACTGAATTCGAAAGTACGTTACTTAGTCAGTAAAATGACTTCAATAACTTTGAAAATCAAACGAGAAGTATCCGAAATTTTTACATTAAACATTCCCATACATTGTATCGCACAACAAGGACGTCACTTCGAACATCTGCTTTGAATACAAAATATTTTACTTACTAAGAAATAAATATAATTCAATTAAAAAATAGTTTTATTACTTTGTTAGGTTAATAAACAGTTTCCTTTAATATCAGTACCAAGCTAAAATAACCTTTTAAAATAAGGAAACTATAACCTTTCTACTAATCTCATACTAAATGTACGGGAATGTTTAATGTCAAAATTTTGGATACTTCTCGTTTGCTTTTCAAAAAGTGATGTCTTTTTACTGATTAGGTAACGTATTTTCGATATCAGTTTAAAATTGTTTGATATCTGTAATAGTTACGGAATAATCGCCTGGTCACACTTAACGATTACAACCTGTATATAAGTAATACGATATATGTAGATACAAAATTATAGTACTATAAATTACAACGCGCAAAGACGAATATAATAATATGTAATCATAATTTTACGTTACAGATATTTCAAGAATTCATAAGTATATTCCTTAACAAAACAATTTTCTTTTATGGAAACTTTATAAAAACGTTGTCAGGAAATATTTGAGCGCAGAAAACTTTGGATTACATTTCAGCACTAAGGATTTGTAACCGAGTTACTTTAATGTGTGAAAATTGGCTTTAAACTGGCGGGATTTTTCGCATCTCGAGTTTCCGTGGCTTTTAGCAATTTTCACGTCTCGGTTGGGACCCGAGATCTACGGAATATATACTAGAGTGGATATACAGGGTCTCTTAAGGGGCAGGTAGCTGCCAACGACCTTGAGTCGACCGGTGTCGGTACAAATATCGACAGAAACTACATATTGTATATTGAAATAACATTCATATCAGCGCGCACTGCATTACGACGTCGTCGCTAGGTCTCCGGATAGCGCAAAATAGGTGAAAATACTACTTTTGACATGGACGCGGTGGACGGAAAAAAAACCCTTAATTGTTATTTAAGTAATATTTTCCTTGTATTTTCATTAGTGTTTTCAAAGAAATAACCATTTTTACTTAATTTTAGTCCAAAAACAGCTTTACTTTGAACAATATTTGCATGCTGTTTCTTATAACTTACGCGAGAATAATTTCCATTCTTGTTATTTTGAATTAAAGATATTAAATAAAACACGCTTTAAAGTTGGTGTGCCTATTCATTTACAACGTAATGCATTAAATAACGTATTTTTTTTCTGGAAAAGCCTAATTGACATTTAAACTATGTTCGCAAAATGCCATAAATCAAATTTATTTTATATTTTTAATCCAAAAATAAGGTGCGTTTCGCACCGGACACGAATCGATGGCGATACCAAAAAAAATAGTTTTTGTCGAATCCATTTACTCACGTCATCTACGTATTTCATTTTTGGGTAAATGTTTATTGAGTATTTGATTAAGATTCTCACTGAAGGTAAACGCGATTGGATGAAATTTCCTCGATAGAATTTAATTCCAAAAAGACCCCTAAATTGTTTTATTTTTTCTGTAATTCTGAAATCCTAACTAATTTCATTGTGAAATTGCATTCAAAATGTGGATATTATGTATTTGTAAAGTCTCCTTGAAAATATTTTCGACAAAATAGCTTAGTACATTTTATATTAATAAAAAACCGACTTTTTGCTACTTTTCCACGAATCCGTCCCACTAGCACTGAGGGTTTTTTCGCATATGGAGTAAAGTAACAGAGACGCTAAAACTTTTACGTATCGCCTTAATGACGTACGGTTACGGTGATGGAAGCCTGTAGATAACTATATAGTCGATTTATCAAATAATTCAACTCAATCGAAATATAATCTTTTCATTTGCGATACACCATGACCAAACAAAAAGAAATTGAATTATGTTAATGATTTTAGGCTGCAATAGCAACTTATAAACATAACCTTGAATATTGCTTCTCGGTTGGACGAACTCGAGTTACAGAGCTAGTTACAAGTTAGGTACTTATTTGTTTCAAGCCTTCTTCAAGAAACCGCAGTAAATTTTCAACTGTATATTTATTTACGACCATGAACGGTCAACGGAATATTTCAAATGTATTTTGAAGTGGACACTTCTTTGTTCGCATCTCATACAAGGTGACTTTTTGATCATCGTCCAAATTTATACTGGTGGCTTGGTAAGTGATCAGTATCATTGATCAATAACAATTTTTGTAAAATTCGTAATATGAAATTTTGACTTCCCATAGTGGTTTACTCGGAACTGGAAGTGAATTTCTATGGGAAGCCGAAATTTCATTTTACAAATTTCACAAAAATTGTTATTGATCCAAGATACTGATCACTTATCAAGCCTCCAGTATGAATTTGGACGATGATCAAAAAGTCATGTTCAGAATGTGTACGTCACGCCCGGTACGAAATTTTTTAACGAAGGATAATTTGGTTTCTGACTGATTCTACACTATTATGTTTTTCAATGCAAGTGCTCGTAAAGGCCCACTTTTTATGCATCAAAACCTAACAGGAAGTCGATTATTTTGCCCTAGGGCTTTATTATTTTTTTTTATTTATTTACGAGAAGTTGGCTAACCTGCAACCTTTCCTATGTACCGTCAGTACCATAAATGTTGCACTTTTTTTCCACTGTTTAACGGCTCTGGATACAGTCCTTTTGAGCCAATCATAATTTAAAGTTCACAAGATTATATTTGTTATTTCCTCACACTATGCATTGAAAAACGTAGTATGATACACAGGCGTAAGAGTAATAAATTACTCGGTTACGTTTCGTACTCGTCCTCGTAATTTATTCCTTTTCGCCCTTGTAGCATAAACTACTATTTTAATCGTTCATTATGTGTTTAGTAAGTCAGAACCGTTGCGGCACGGGCCCAACGGTGCCTAGCTTCTTGTTGCGAGCTGTGACGCCGACCACAGCGATGTACCTGTCCCGCCTGCACTACACCACCAAGGCGCAGGACATTGTCGAGTACATCCAGAATAAAACCAACTTCTTGTTAAGAGTGGAGCCGCTGGAGACGCGTCACAACGCTAGTTTCAAGGCGTTCGTGGCGGGAATACCGACAAGCAGGCTGCCAACCTTCATGAAGGAGGACTTCTGGCCGAAGGGCGTGATATACCGGCGTGATATATCTACACCTAGGGTTTCCAACTTTTTTTAGAAGAAATACAGTATATCTGATTTCAGGGAAGGTAAATAAAAAGTAAATATAAAAGTCCTTTAGAAAAAAGTATTTTTTATTCAAGGGAGATCAAAGATATTTTCACATACTTTATTGGTATTCAAAAGTATAAAGTACATGGACCCAAAATAACGTAAGATACTTTATTTTAAAGTGCGGTTGGCAACCCTATCTACACCACCCTCAGACACACCACCGGACCGGCACAGTGACGTTGTGCCAAAGTGACACTTTAGTTAAATTAAGTATAAAAATGTATTAAGCTAATTATTTTTATGGGCCTTGTTGCCTGAAATAAAACAATTTATTAGATATTATATTATAAAATAAGTAAATGAATATTTTGGACGATAAAGAAGCATGCGGGTTATCCTAATGATAATGACCTTTGTCATCATAGTAGTTAGTATATTTTACTAACTTATGATTCCTCTAGAATTAACGTTTATTAGTTAATAGATAAAATGACTGTAAAAGCAGATGGATTATATGGGACATTGTATTTGGGTATTTTGTATTTTGTATTTGGGTAATTTGGGTATTGTATTTTTTTTCCTTCATGGCATAAATTTCTCCTGTCTTGTATTTTTCATATCTGTATTCAATTAAAGTATATACTTACTTTTTTACTTTGTACACATTTCTTGTAACCAATAGTTCTGTGTTTGTAACAATAGTACATTACGATACGAGAGCGATGAAACGTTTTCTGACGAGTGTGAGTTTGCGGCACGAGCCGAAGGCGAGTGCTGCAATCACACGAGTCGAGAAAAAGTTTCTCGCACGAGTTTCGTATAATTTTTTATAGCACAAGTGCGGAAAATGCCGACGTGCGTTAAGTGGTCATTTTACGCACGGTGTGCTATAAATAATATTATTATGAAAAAAAAACATGAACTTGCTTAGAGTCTTACCCTTCTCTTTAGCAAGACTAATCGAATTGGCGGAGTTAAGCATATATTTAATATATGTATTGCATACTTATATTTATTTCTTATTCCTATTTTTTTTATTCCAGAGTATTATTTTGTTAAATTTAAATGAACCTTAAATACCTTTATTACTTTTTTTGTGTAGTTCCCCATATTATTATTTATTCTATTAAACTACAACACATAGATTATTTAATTATATTACATTAAAACCGACCTGTAATAAGTGTATCTAATATACATTTATAAGGAACGTACAACTGAACTGTACCTTTAATCTCGTCCATCATCAATGGTTTTTGTATCTTCTGCAAATGTATCTCAAATAAATAATTAAAATAAATAAATATACCTACATTAGATAAATAAATATATTTCACTTCATTACTACCTACGAGCGGAGAGCAACTCGTGTCTGGCAAGACTGGCGAAAAAGCGCGCAATACCGGCGGAAAAGGAGCGTAATACCGGCGGAAAAGGCGCGCAGACCATATTGTGTCCCTATGGAGTTAGTCCGCGAGCGGATTATAAAGCCGATACTCGAGATCATAGGATCGTCCTCAACGTTATAAACTGTAGTTAACCATACCTTAGCATAACTTTAGAGAAGAATGTCAACCTATAAAAAGACATGCAGAATTCAGAATGCACTTGTTATTGTAAACTGTGCTAAAGCGCGCAGCATTCTCTGATTGAAGAGGTATAGACCGACCGATGCTCTTACATAACACCACGATAAATTAACATCTGAGCCAATACAATGTCACCCTTATTCACAAGCATTAAAAGACGTATAAAGCAATATTTTATATTGGTAAATTTTACAAGGGTGCTTCTGCATTCACACTAAAGTGGTTTCACCAGCGTAACTTTCCAGGCTTTTCTTCAAATTGTTATGTGATTTTCGACTTTGTTCTAGTTGGTTTAAGAGGTATTTCGCTTTGGTCTCGAATAAGAATGAAGATTTTCTGTGAACAACCTCGACTAGCGAGTATTATTATGTAAGGAACTAAAAGGGAAACGGGTCAAATTTTATTTTTTACGTTATCATTACTACTTGCTGCAGCTTTTATTTAGTTGGATTACCTATTAGACAACCTACATACTTATATCAAAAGTATTTTGATATCGCCTAAAGGGACCGATAGGCGTTATTTACAAAAACAACCAATGTCCAATTTTGCAGGTTTTAACATTTTCATTGCTGAGAATACTCTGAAAAGAGATCTATAAATAACAAAAACAGATGGAAAACAGATGGTCTTTACAAAAACAGATGGAAAAAATTATTCTGCATAACATTGAGTACATCCATGATGATGACTTATTTTATTTCTCCTCTTATTTTATTTCTTTCTGTTAAGTTATTATTTTGGTTCTTTTTGTAAATAGAGCCTTCAATTAAATTTTAGGAGTCCATCAACTTTGGTGTCATCTGTCTGCGCCATAGGCCAATTTATCCATTATAGTTAGGTTGCGTTCCTAAATGCCCGGGTAAATGTAAAATTTAACGGTCAAAGTGAATTTTACATTTATGACAAGGTTTACTGCATTTTTATTCGGCCATGGTTTATTGAAAGACTTCGAGCTGTTCGTTTTCAGTCGGGTGGTTGTCGAACCTTGTGATGGTTAATTTTTACCTTTATCAAGGCGTTTAGGAACGCTACTTTAGTATTGTACGGTACATGGACAGTTTATCTGGGACTCCGGAAAAAACTTCGAAGTCGTCAAATTGAATAGGTTATTCCTCGAAATTATTTTTCATTAATACAGTGCTTTGGTTTATGACGTGACGTGACATTGGCGGAATTAAATGTGTTAATCACACACATTATCAGAAGCCAAAAACAAGAAATAATAGGTTTTTTGTAAAAAAAATTGGGTTGTATTTTTCGGCTTTCCTCGATGATACGTTACACAAAAAACCCGTATGTATTAGAACAGTAATAGTTTTGAAGACTTTTTTAGCTTCCGTGGTGTTCAACTGGCACTGCAAACTTCCATTGATATTCATTGATAAGGAGTTAAAATCAATGCTCAGTATTATAAATCGGAAGTATTGGAGAAAATTGTTGAGCCAAGCTTGAAAAGAGTGTATGGAGATGATTATTACAGGTCGACGCATGTAAAAAGAGCTACAGACGCCCTGTGGTGGGAATACGTCTGCGCATGTGGTACACTCGCGGAAAAAAGTTCTTATATCTATTATACTGATTAATTATGTAACTAAATTTTTATTCGAGAATAGCGTCACTAATGTCTGTTTTGTAACAGGTTAGTAATAAAAAATCTAAATATTTATTTATCATTTATATTAAATATTTATAATTTATGATAATGGTTCCACGCCTTCCATTAAATCATCTAGACGGTAACTAGAAGTCGATGGTGTGTTGGTGTTAGTAGAGGCAACTTCATAGTCATCATTATCATTCTTTCCTTTGTATGTAAAACCATCGTGATACAATTCAAGAAAATTATTTTCGTGTCTGTACTTTGCCGACGGACGAAACGTGGACACTGCGCTGCGATGCAAAGACGACTGACGAGCCAATCGCGTGGCAGTAAAGCCAGGCCGCGCGAACTTCCCCCGTCGCACCACACCTCATACCGCCAAATTGACCAATAATTCGCCCACTGCGCAGGTACATCTTTCGGAGCTCTTTTAACATGCGTCGACCTGGACATCTTTCAACAAGATGGAGCCCCGTCGCACACGGCGAAAGCAGTTCAAGAGTGGTGCGAGGCGAATTTGACCAATTTCTTAAAGAAAACTGAGTGGCCTCCCAGCTCACCAGACTTGAACGTATTGGATTATTTTGTATGGTCGTACATGCTATCAAAACTGAACGACTACAAAATCACAAATATGGACCATTTAAAAAAAGTTATTCAGAAGATTTGGGATGAAATACCAATGGAAACGGTGCGTGCTGCGTGCGACGGGTTTGAAAAACGTTTGAAGCTAGTAGTAAAGGTTAAAGACGGAGTCATTCCAAAACATTTACTGTAAATATTAGGCATATTTATGGTACTTTAAAAATATAATACATTTTACTAAGAAATCTGTCGATTTATTTATTTAATGCCACTTTTAAAGTGTATCCAAACTTATTGGACACGGTGTAAATACATAGACTACAGATTTTCACCTGCTAAACTCCTGACACACCTCTTTCGCCTCTCCCATATCAATCAATCTAGCCATAAGTACAAGCTCTTTTATTCCGGGTACTTTCCTGGTCGAGCTGCTTCCACTTGCACTGTATAAATTTCTTACGTCACAATAGTAGAAAATACCGATTCTGAAGGCTTTCATTTTAGTTTTAGTGCTGTCGAAACTAAATTTTGTTCATTGCAAAATAGTGCTTAAAAGTTAGGAACAGAATCTAAATTACTTTGGAATAATTTTAAGTTTGACAGCACTAAAACTAAAGCCTTCAGAATCGGCTACAATGAAACCACAATATTAATTTTTATTCGTTGTTTTTAATAAATCATTTATAAATGACAGATGGTAACTACGAATGTCTTTAAAGTACAGATGAGTACACTTCTACGTGAATAACAAAACGAATGTTCGTTTAGAATACAGAATTATAATCAATGATCACTGAATAGTTTTATAGTTACAAATCATTACATTCATAAAGACTATTATAATTTTTAATACATACAAAGAACAACATTTGCTCAATGACTAACAAAATTTTAGTACCCTACTATTATTATTTTTTTGTCAAAACTGTAATAAAATTCCACTAAGAATAATATATAACAAAAAAAGGCGATTTATCATTGTAGGTAATGAATGAAGTAACAATAATAAGTCAATCCGTAAAAATTCTACAACATTATTCTGTTCTAGTTTCTACTGATATGATAGTGGTAGACAGTAGAAAAGTTACAAAGTTGTTTTAAGGTTAAATTTATCAATCATATAGAGATAAACCAAAGATATTTTGTAGTTTTTTTTTTTTTATTAACATTTCGTGTCCTTATGCTAGGCAAAGGCCTCCCCTAGTTGATACCAAGGTAGCGTTCCAAAATCAAACCCCTATCATCGAGCAATTCTAGTCGGATGAGCTATACGTTCTGGAACCGGTCTTAATGGAATAGTCAGAGATTCGGAACGGACATAGAGTATCATGTCAAAAGAAGTTTGGCGGGAAGACGAAAATGATTAAATGATGGATGAGTTTTTATCTACAAGTTTTATAATTGAAGAGAAATCTTACCGATAATCAAGTTTTAGACTCGTAGGAAATAATAAGAAACAAATTCCAATGGCGCGGCATAAAAATATCGTTCTAGGCGAAAAAATAGGAATAGTTCTTACCTGTGATTGAGATGTGTTCAAACGTTTAACACTCTGCTGTTCATGTTTTGTAATTTTTAATGTCCATGTAAACGTATATTATGTCAAGAATCATGCTTCTGACAGGAGTCAGGAGCAACATATTCCTGGCGATTTTCGCAAAGCAAAATATGGGTCGTGTCAGTAGAAAATGTTGCTCGGGTTTGAACGTTCCAAAACGATCCATTTGAGGTTTTGGAACCAGTTTTTTCTTTTTGTTTCTTTTTCCCACTAAGTGGAAAGGCAAAGTGATCTTAGCCCATACAGCCATGTCTGACGTTATAGTTATTATCTTTTTATATGCACTATCCTCTTCTGTTGAGCTTTGAGTTACTTTTATCTGACAGATAGTAATATCTTCTACTTTATCGGACAACATAAGCTGTGTTACTACAAAACGATGTTTAACTTTAGACAGTGTTTAAATCTGTTGTTGTCGCCTTTTCTTTCATATCGTAAAAAAGTGACAGCAACAGATTTAAACACTG
This sequence comes from Ypsolopha sequella, assembly GCA_934047225.1. NCBI lineage: Eukaryota > Metazoa > Arthropoda > Insecta > Lepidoptera > Ypsolophidae > Ypsolopha > Ypsolopha sequella. The sequence continues at coordinate 9,761,745 of OW203994.1, read as the reverse complement.
TCTAAAGTTAAACACCGTTTTGTAGTAACACCGAAGGTGTTTTGGAACGGTACCGGTCCCAAGTACCGGTCCTGCGCTACTTTCGACCACCCCAGTAAAAATGAATGGAGATTGTCTTGCTCTGTCGTCTTTTTGGTCTGCCGGATCGTGTCGACAGCCGTCATCTAGCAGCACTTTTTCGGTAGCGAATTTCGCCCACTTATCCGTATGTATAATACATGACAAGTAGACAAGTAAATGAGGTAATTAACTTTATTGTTTTACTCTTAGAAACAAAACAGAAAATATATGGAAAAATCTTTAAAGTATAAAATAAGCGTATTGCACTTTGTAATACTATGTGGGTTTGCCTGTTTGGTTTATCTCTTATATGCTATTTGTCAGTAGGTATTTAAAAACTTGATATAATATTGCTTAAATTAGATAGATTTGATCTAAACATTTAAAAATTTAGGTACTTATTGATTAATGTGATTAAAGTTATGTGAGATTCGTTTTTCCATAAACAGACTTAGGTTCTATTGAGAAAATTTGCGCTCATTCATTTTTCAATCTTATTGCACCTTTATGTGATATAAAAAGTGGATGAGCGGCCTTTCCGCAACAGTAGAATACATATTTATAATTTTTTTGGTTTAGTTTTATTAAGTCAGCTACTATTTGTCGAAAATAATATTATTTATTTATAAAAAATTAATAATATAACCGAAAAAGTGTATGTATGTCACAGTAAGATTTTAAAATCCGATAATTTATAATTTCACTAATGAGTTTCTAATTTCACGGTAGCTTTTTGTTAATAAACTAACATTATAAACCTAGTAACATTATAAACTTTCGGATTATACAAACTAACGCTGACATATATAACTGTATCCGATACTGACCATTTATGTCGGGGTCGAATTATTTTTGTTATTCTTCCTTGATTAAAACTTATTAAAAGTAAAAATATTTCATAATATACATATATATAAATTATTAATAACAAATACACATAACATTATTGAATTATACATCGAATTATGATTATGTTCATACAATTGTAATTATTACATCTAGCAGACTGATACATTCACATGGCACTAATCCGAAAGAGATTACAGATTTTTACATAACAGAGCAGAGATTCGGGTAATTAGTAAAATTACGTATATTCAGTCAAAGATTTGAGTAATTCTTTGTTGCTGTAAGAAAACTTTGTATTGTAATGTGTTACATACATTTATTATTATTTGTCAAAAATACTAAAATCTCAGATTCTTCGTTTGTTTTTTTTTTTTTTTGTCGAATGTATATTTTATGTCGTGGCCATATCGTAGAATTGACCATTTCATGATCTGGTTGGCCATATCGTATTTGTGTTAAAATTGGGAGGGTCGCCTCGCTCCGCTCCGCTTCGCTCGGCTCTCCAAATGTATTTACATGTGAACCTAACACGCTCCTCCTTTCTCCGCTTCGCTTCGCTCGTCGTCGCACCTATTTTTTACTTTTGGCGAAAGATTTTTGATTTCATACTTTACGATCTGCCCAACCAGTGGGTCTACCGCGTAATTCTCATTTTCATCAACATCAACTTGAGATCGAAATTTGCCGTGCGTGCGACGACGCCCGCCTAACATGCCATCTCTTTTGCACGCGTTGAATTTCGCATGCATTTGCTTGAAGTTGATACAAATGAGAATTACGCGGTAGAGCCCCTGATCATGAAAAATGGTCAATTCTACGATATGGTCACGACACATACATTAATACATTTAAAATTACCTTTAAATATGAATAAAGCTGTCAACAAACTACACTACGACGATATAACATAATCATTGTCACTATGTTATAAATACGGTAACAAAATAAATAACTTTTTAACCGATTTCATTCCCTTATCTCTTAACAATATTGCCTCGTTCGCTTAAAACTACATTTCTATTTAAATATTGTAAAATGTACCGCTAAAATAAAGTACGCAGAGATAAAGATTTTTGTGATGTGTCATTGAAACCTTTTCGTTACATATTAAATGTTTATTTCAAATAAAAAACATTTCCGTTTAGAGATTTTATCAGTCATACCTCTAATATTTAAGATTCTATGTAAAAAATAAAATAGTTTATATAAAAAACTAGGTTCCTCAAGAAATATCTATTAGCAGAATCTCAGAATCCGTATCGGACTAAATTTTTACGGTACTGTTGCCATGGTATTTCACTATGTTACTACTTACACTATGTTATTGAATTTAATAAACACACACCATTTTTACGTACCTAACATCTAGATTTCGTTTAAAGCGCTAACATTCATCGGCATACAAGGAATGTAAAAATCTTGACGACATTTTAGCCGCAAAGTCGATAATATCGAAGACACTTTTTTGTCAAAATTATGATAAAGCCTTATGTCTTTTTCTTCGGTCAAACTTGAGGGAGATTCAAAATTAAATGCATTAGACACCCGCCTTGTACTGTTTGATTTTGATTTTAAACAATCTTGTCAAGAAAAGTCTTATATCATAATTACTTATTGCGAAAATAACGTGCGCCGATAAAGAACAGGATTGGCAATGGCCGCCGTTCTATGCCTTCGTCTCTCACACAACTAACAATTCCGTGTCTATTACTGCATACATTTCAGCCACACTCGAAAATTCGACGCCATTGCCAATCCCATTTTTTAAGTGCACGCGGTATATCTTAAAGTTATGTTTTTTCCAGATATGGCATGACATTTCGATATTTCTTTTAGTAAGAAAGCTATAATAGATATGTATGTAAGACATTGTTAATTCAGAAAAGTATAAAATGCTTTATAAACAAATAGAGCGAGTTACTTAGTGGATACAATACTAATATTGGAATGTATATTTATATTTATCATCCTTTTTAAATATTTTATTTTTCACTCCACTATTGACCGACATTTATGTTTAATTTAAGAACTAAGCGATAATGTAATATTGACCATTTTTGCTAAGCATCAAGCACTTTAAATCGAAACACCATATTTCCTTTCCATCAATACGTTACGCATCAATATAGTACATACACATACAAATTGCTATGCCATACCCATTTTTTACTAGGCATCAATAAAACTTCACCCGTCAAAAACTACGTTTTCAGTTTTACATGGATTTTTGCACCTTTTTGTGTTTGTAAACTTCACAACCCTCCATTTAAACATCGGCAGAGGGCCGAGTTTGTAAATCCTAGATAGGCCAAGCTTGAACACTGGTTTTGAATAGGCAGTCTCATTCTTACAATGCTGGAATTTTAAGAAACCCTCTCTGGAGGTAGTTGACCTGTGTTTATGTTACTTACGTATTTAGTCGGGTTATAGCGGGTCTGGGTCTGCTTCGCCCGGTAAAGAGTGTACTCGCGCGGACAGCAAGTTGTGGAGAATGAATACCGCAGGCTTCGGACTACCTTCCATATCCAGTTCCTGGGAACGACGTACATATGCAACATTAAGAGGCTATGCGAATTTTATTTTTGTCACTGTCACTCCAAGCGAAAAAACGCGCATTGCAAGAGGGGCGCATTCAGGGCGAAAGGGAAAAAAGTAAGTTACAGTACCAGGCCATTTGAAGGTCGCATCGTGCTTTAAAAAGAGATACTCGGATAGCTTCGGCTACCTTCGGCTTTGTAGAGCGTCATCTCTGTCACACTTGTCAACCCGGTCGTTTAGTCGCTGACTTGAAAGCACGATGCGACCTTCAAATGGCCTGGTACTGTATATATTTTTATAAAAAAAACTAAAATAGCTAGCAAAATTTCCAAAATCAAATATCTAGATAATGTTGAAACCCATATATTAAAATATGTTTGCGTTCTGTAGATGGTTTCTATTTGTCAAACGAGGAGAAAAAGTGTGTTTGAAGACCTCATTTCAACAATTATTTCTATCGAGGAAAATGTATACAAAGATGTTTTCCAAAAACAAAACCCTATATTATATAGTCAAAATGTATATACCAGAAATTTATTGAAATTTTTCCTGTATTTCATGAAATACACCGAAAAGAAGCACCCGTATTTTTTTACATATCGCCTTAAACATTTTTAGCTTTCACAAAGCATTTCGCAAGTATCTGCCTGATACTTGAATTAATGAATGAAGACACTTTATAGTTTATTGTACACAAAATAAACACAGAATACAGAGTTCCGAGTACACAATACTGTACAAAGGCGAGCTTAACACTAAAAGCAATTTCTTCCAGCCAACCTTTGGGTGGTGAACAAAATAATATTCACGATACGTAGAAGTGGGATAAACAAATATCTATAAAATTTTAATAAAGGAAAACAAAACCAATAAAGTATAAACTTAATTAGTCTATAGCTTTCTTGATGTTTACCATATCTTACTGTTTTTCAGCACCCGTGGTGGGTAAAGCGTGCTGTTTTATACAACGGACTTGCATGGACGTATGACGCAACACAACGTCACCGTGACCCGGAGAATCAAACCACAATCGACTTTATCTCTAGAGGATAAAGTTCAATGCTAGAACACTTACCGCAGTATCAGCGTCCGCAAAGTGTAACCAAAGCGTGCTTCTCTCATCGTCAGCGGAAGCTCTCAAGGCGTGCAATGGTCGACGCAACACCGCCTTCGCACCGCCGCGGCCCAACGAGCCGGCTCCTTCCCAAACGCAGACTCCGCCGCTTCCAAGCGACAGGCGGGCACATTGACCGCGGTATCGGCACCCTGGGTGATGCGAATTACATTTTTAAAAGAAAATTAGAGAAAAATATAGATTAAAAGTCAAGGAAAAAACAAATGTAAATATTTCTAAAACAGCAGCGGTAGCTCAGGGGTAGAACGCTGGCCTCTCAATCTTGAGATCCAGGTTCGATCCCCGGTCGGGCATTATTGCGGATAACATGTGTATTTTAGAACGCATCCGTCGAGTACCAGTCGACGGTTTGTTTTTTGTGTGTGGTATCACTGACCTGAGGTCTGGCTATCATCCTTGGAAAGATCGAGGTCGATTTTGTGGATTTTGGAATATAATTTGTTATAAACGGGATAAAATGGATACCGTGTAAACGTTTGTGGGTCAAGGTCGGACCATATTATTGCCGGGGGGGCACTTTTAGATACTGTTTATTTTAGGTGAAATAACCTGCAAGCACGCGGTTTTGTACAAGTGTAAAGACATTGGCCGGCTACAATATCTTCTGGGATTTGGATGCATCCAGGGGATAGGTGGGTTACGTTTAGGGTTCGCCGTGGAGGTGAGCGACGTGGCACAACGCCAGCACGCACTTTGGCTGCCGTTTCAACCGCGTGTTCGAGAGGGACTCGACTGCGGTCAGCTGTCACTGGACTGTCTGGTAGGAGAATTCTGTACCTACTTTAGTGTATAGGTAAATTATTGCTGATAAGTTTGTTTACGTGGACGTAGATTAGGGACAGCTGATGGGCCCCTGTTCCAAATTACCTAACAGCATTTTATAAGAACCAGGCATGCACCAATGTGTTTTTCAGAATTTATGTGTTATCACTTGCTGAATGGTGAAAGAAAACATCGTAAGGAAACCTGAATGCTCTAAAAAGCGTGTATTTGTTCTTCCATATTGCCTTTTTTTTAATGATACGTAGATAAGTTTGATCAGACACATTATGTCTGGAATTCCTTGATTTTTTTACAATGTTTTATAACAATAAATACAGAGATGAGAAAACTCTTTCCAACGGGACTAAAACACACAATTTTGAGTGTTACTTTCCAGTGATAAAGTCTATTCTAGTGACAAATCTAACAACAGGCAATTTTCGTTAACATTGTCTAGTTAATGATTAAAGCCATAAAATTTCCAAATACATCGATATCATTGTATCGGAACGGAAATACTAACCTATGGGCATTTACGGCAAAAACTACAGCTTCTCTCTCGCACTAAGGCAGGGTGTGTTGCTCTGAGAGAGACAAATAATTGCCACGCCCCATCCAGTGCGGAGTTCATCCGTCGATCCGTGACACCCTTAAGCCTTGAGGCGCTTTTGGCAAAACTGTCTATACTTTATATACCTATGCTGTGGAAAAGTGCACAGAAATTGAAACGAAAAGTCGAGTCAAATGTATGCCCCCTCCCCCTATATGCGCCAATACACTAACTACAAATTGATCAAATCAAATCTGACGTGTGATTAGTTCTTTCTAGATAAATTGTTCGACTTACGGAAAGTAAACTCCGGCTGTGACCTGACGGCGAGGTGCGCTCCGTCGACGAGCGCGCCCGCCACCGCGGTGAGGTCGGGGGGCGTGTCCGCGCGCAGCGTGCGCACCACCAGCCCGCCCGGCGTGCCCGCGCGCACACCCAGCGTCGCCGCCTGCGTACCCAATTTTCATCATTATACATTTATATATTTATGTAGTTTATGTATTTTATTATAAACTATAACTTTGTTTTAAATGTTTATTAGGATGATATCTATTACTTAAGTACTATTCTCATGATTACACCTTTTAAATATTATGGCACTACCCTAAACAATTTCCTTATTGCCAAAGGTTAGTTGGTAGAAAATACTAATTAGTATTAAGCTCGCCTTTGTACAATAATTTTATTCTGTGCAATAAAGAATTTTATTATTACACAACCGTGGCATGTGGTTTATATTCTACCAAAGGTCCAAATAGACACAGCTGTCTTTAAATAGATTCAAAACGTCTTCAACCAGTATCACAAAGAAAAATAACTGTGGAAATTAAAAAAATACCTGCCCATAGAAAATACACAGTAGGTTTTCAAAATGAATAAGGAAACGTGACAATATATTTTTTAATTCTGCTGGTATATTTCTTTGGGTCTTGATTGACTATGTTATATCATTTAAAGATACATATAAAGATAGCAGCAAACAAGAAAACCTAGACTGACAGAGATATCAAAGCCTGGATCAAAACGGCTGAACCAAAGAAAATTGAAATGCAGAAAAATAAAAAAACAAATGGCCCTTATTTTGAGTATACAAGGTGCAACAGAAAGTTATAACCATATTTGAAGAGGTTATCCAGTCAATGGTTTAGTTAGAACAACTTTTATTATTGAACAAATCCTGTATATCGAAAAAAAAATTACTCGCTTCATAGGAAAAAATGCAATGCCGCTCAGCCGAAATGTATGGAAGGGCAGATTTTTTTTTGAGATTTCAGTGTTGACTCCATAGTAAAATTTGTTCTATACCATTGACTGAATAAGCTCTTCAAATATAGTTACACCTTTCTGTTACACGTTGTATAATCAGTAGATTATGTGGTTAAAGATGCCTGTCTATTTAAAAATCATGTATAGATTATGTATAGACTAATCGAATGGGCGGAGGTAGGCATGTATTTATATATGTAACCTTATTAGTATGTAGTATATAGGATGGGATTTGGTCGGACGCCTAGATTCGTGCTGGGGGCTCGGTTGGTGATCATTGAACCTTGTTCCTGGTCCCTGGCCGGGTCTCCGGTGTGGGTTCGGGCGGTTGATTGGATTTCACCTTGTATAATATATATTTTATCTATAATTTTAATCGTATATATATTGCTACATAAATTAAATAAACCTTTAATCTAGTTCATGTACATAAACGGTGTAACTACAAAACGGTGTTTAACTTTAGACAGTGTTTAAATCTGTTGCTGTCACTCTTTTACAATATGAAAGAAAAGGCGACAACAACAGATTTAAACACTGTCAAAAGTTAAACGCCGTTTTGTAGTAACACGGTTATTATTTTATTGCATATATTTTTTTTCATAAGATTAAATTTTGACTTGTGAAACGTGTATTTTATATACCTACTTTGCAAAATAAACTATTTGAATTTTGAATTATAGATAGCTTACCTCTCCGCTCGCACTGGCACAGCGTCGCCATGAGGCGAGTCTCGTCGCGGCGAGTGGGAAGCTCTCTAGCGGCGCGCACCACGCCTCGCCCGACCACGGTGCCGCCTCGTAGAACCTGCACCAGTTATCTACACATTATTTGATGCTAGTGTAGGGACATAAGTATTTGCTAACGTAGACAGAAAGCTCTTGATGTTACTTCAATGCATAGCTTGCCAAGTCTCTCAATCGACTTCGAGCGCAGGTTAGGCGCTGTAAAGAGACCCTCAGCAGATGGGGCATGATAAGCGCATCCCACACTCAGTGCGAGTGCGGTGCTCCTTCACAGAACATGTCTCATTTGCTCCCGTGCCCAGCGTGCCCAAACACCTGTACGTGGGATGACCTATGGAAGGCCACAGCAAATGCTGTAGATGTGGCTGCGTACTGGTCCAGGATCTTGTAAAGGAACCATCGACACGAAAAGAAGAAGAAGTTCTCTTCCCGGCGCCTGCGGTGCGCCCGCATTATTTGTACAACATCTACTCGCCAATAAACATCAGGAAATACATTCAGGACTTTAATTTCCCGGAACCCCAACAGTTAAAGTGGTGACCCCGACGTGATGAACGAACAGACAGACAAACATTTCTATAGATAGATTGAAAGCAGCATGTACTTTATTGGAAAACGAGGACGTTGATTATGATGCTTAATAATATACTTGACAGGTAGCTTTGCGCCGCTTTTTGGATGTAATTGCATAAAACAGTACTTTTATTTTTTAAATGCCTATTTTGGTACAAAACTACGAATTTTGCACAAAATTTGAATCCAAACAACTGTTTTTAACACAACATCGGAAAAATTCGCAATAAATTGGATGCTGTTTTGGCCTATAATTTAATATAAATACTAAAAATAATGAAGTCATGCCAACAATCAAAATTTAAATTGGTAAACTATATTTTGTCTATGCTGTAATACTGATTTGAAAACTGTATATTTGGCCGTTTTTAAGAGCGGTTTCGCAACCGGATTGTGAAAAACCGGCCTTTTTCTAATTAATCAAAACAGAAAACTTAAATTCAAAAATCACTCAATAGTTATTCAACAAATCCTTCTTAACTATGTATTGTGTATGTTGCCATCGCTAAGTTTCTGAAAATTAGGATTTGAAAATTTTTGAATAAAAAAATTTAAATTCTAATTTAGAGAAACCAATGGAAACTTAGCGATGGCAACATACAAAATAAAAAAGGTTTTGTTGAATAACTATTGAGTGAATTTTGAATTTAAGTGATCTGTTTCGATTAATTAGAAAAAGGCGGGTTTTTCACAATCTGGCTGCGAAAGCACTCACTCTTAAAGTATTTTAGCACTTAAATAGTGCATGTAGTCAAGAATATACTTGACGCTTCAATAGGTGAGTGATCATTATATTAACCTCAACTCCCGGTCTGTGATGACAACGAAGGACGGCTGCCACCCATCCGCTTCATCTGAACTGTCCGAACTGCCGGAGACGCTTATCTGTAATGCATTAGTTGTTCATTAAACTATCTACAAAGCAACATTTGATATATCTGTCGTGGCCATATCGTAGAATTGACCATTTCATGATTTGGTTGGCCATATCGTATTTCTGTTAAAATTGAGAGGATCGCCTCGCTTCGCTCGGCTCTCCAAAAGTATTTACATGTAAAACTAACACGCTCCTCCTCGTTCCGCTTCCCTTCGCTCGTCGTCGCACCTAATTTTTACTTTCGGTGAAAGCTTTTTGATTTCATACTTTACGATCTGCCCAACCAGATCATTAAATGGTCAGTTCTACGATATGGCCACGACATATCTATAGGTTGCAACCAAGAAGCTTGTTACTGTATTGGAGCGCTAACCTATACTTTTCAATAGTAATAGAGACAGCTATACTCTTGAAGAGATTTTTTTTATGAGTAATAGAGATAGACACACACACGTAAAGGTCATTTATTTTAGCGTGCGGTTTTAAATAGAGGTTATCCAGTCTGGTGGTAACTTTCTTGGTTACAAAGTGTGTCTGTTTTATTTGAATGAACGGTTTTCAATTAAAAACTAATGCAAATATCAGTGTTAAATGAAAACTGGAAAAAGACGGTAAATTTAAAATTTCTTTATATTTCAGGAGACTGTGGAGAAACATGATTTTGGCAAGACTGGACGTTTTCAAACATTATTTTTGGCTATTATTAATCTAAATTACATATTCGATTTTTGACTCGTATTAATTTTTTAATTTTATCTAAAGCAAGCACATTCGGCTACACTTTTGGTAAAAATAAAACGTAAAATTTACGTATTTTAGGGGTTTGTTTTTAAGATATTACTCAAATCTCACGATTTTTAGGTCCACTTAAACATAGAATTACTGATCTAGATAATATAAATGGACTCGACCTAAAATGACACCCCACATAGACCCCCCCCCCCCCACATTATAGGAAGCTAGATAGAAAATAATGTTACGATAATTTATTGAAGTTTGAGTATGAGTTTCCACTAAAGTGAAGTAGTAACTACTCTAGGATTATTTATTTACGGTTAACCTGATCATGTGCCGGCCGTCTCGCCAGCCAGCCAGCGTATCTCAGGTCACCGATCAAGGGGCGCAAGTGCGGCCGGGCACGGGCGAGGGCTGCCCGCGCGGCACGTCGAGTCGCGGCGTGCAACGCGCGATGCCACGCGGCCGCCTCCGACGAGTCGCGCGCTCGCAACGCCAGCGCGTGCACGCCATCAGGGGAATAGACCTCGATCGTTCGCCCTTCTGTTCGTTACAAATACAAAAATAACTTAATGGTCGATTCTTTAGTTACGTAACGAAATCATAAGAAAATATATTATAACGCCGAAAAACAACTCTGAGTTTATTTTTACGCAAAACTGGTTAGACGCCCATGAAATTGATTTCATCAGGCACGATAATTGGCCGCCCTCCAGTCCGGACCTTAATCCCTTGGATTATAAAATATTGCAGTATTTAGAGGAAAAAGCCTGCGCAAAACCTCATAAAAATTTGGAGTCACTGAAGCTATCCCTCATCGCTGCGCTCGTGTTTTAAATCGTCCTCGTAATTTATTCCTTTTCGCCCTTGTAGCATAAACTACTATTATATCTAAACAAGCCAGCTGTTTGTTAGATGTAGCGAAACATGAATTGTATATCAGTCCACAAACATTATATCACATTAAGTATAAATAAACTTTGATCAACAAACCGAAATTTAATTACTTCGATCGATGTTACATTCAACTTTAAGATAACATTTTCAACTTATTTGATCTTTATGAAACCAAGTAAATTCAACTTTATGATAACATTTAGTTTCCAACTTTGAATAAACCAAGATAATAAGTGTCCAAATTCCAACATAGAGTAAACAAACCTGGATCATGATGCCTGAGATTCTTGGCAACGCAAGCCATAAGAAGAGGTACATATCTGGTGTCGGCCCTGCGCCTGCGGGGTGACGGCGGGGACGGGGGAGCATCAGCCATGTACCCCCGCTGTAACTCCCACCCCACCTCACTGATGATTGACGCCTTGCGGAAGTAGGGTGTCACTTCCCGGAGGTATTTCACTGGAACATTTCAAAAGATTTTTAGTATGAAAATACTGTAGATATGTGATCTACTTCATCAATGGAGAAAACTTTTGAGGCAAAATTCCTATTATTAAAAGATTGCCCTGATCTTTTTGTCACTACTTACTGACATAAATGACATAGAGAAGCTCTTACAAGATAGAGAGAGCGACAAATCATTGACTTTTATCTTTTTAACTTCTAAAAAACTAAGTGGGGTTTATGGGATAATGAAGTAAAAGAGGGAAAGCTGTTAACTATGGTAATACTTTTATCCTATGTATTTATCTGTCTTACCAGGGGTACTAGCATGAACTTGGTATCGACTCAACATCGATTCGATAAATGAAAATGTAACTCTTATTTCATTGCAATAAGGGTTACTGTTCAGAATTTATCGATTCTATCTGTGAAATTTATATAATCGACGCGTACGTGCTCGTATAGCAGTTTTATTATAACAAGCCAAATTTGAAAAAATGTTGAGAAAGTGTTTCCTGTCTAATTAAATGAAAAAAAAATCAAGGTCACTAAGTAGTAGACTGCTGCAGCGAGCGGAAAGTGACTTTTTAAAAACTTTTTGCAAATGGTGTGCAAATTGGTACAATGGGTCTTAAGGCCATACTAATTAATTTGACCCATAGCAATGATTTTTCAAAAAATTAATAAAAAATAAATTGAAAAATAAATCAAGTTAACACCCATTACTAATTAATTATGCCTCACTTGCCATAATGATTGTACTTTACAATAGACAGTAAAATGTTTATTTTTTAAATCCTATTTAAAATTTTAATATATAAATAGATAGTTTAGTCTGTTTTCAATAACAGCAAGTGCGTTCTCCTTTATCAAATCCTAACATTATTTTATTATACTACATTCAGTTTATTTATCATTATCAGTTATCATATTCCTTATCAGTTTTTTTTTTTATGTTGAGAATGTATGACCATTAAATAGAAATTGGTCATCGAATGTTGTATGCCTTGACTGGTTAACAAACGAAATAGATATCTCTGAATGTGCTCTATTGAGGTTAACTATGAGGTCAAAACAATTAAACCTATTAGCTATATTGTGAACTAGAGTTGAGAATATCATGTATTCTTGAAACTTTAACAAAATGTTTCATAAAACTCTTATTAAACTTATACATATGCATATAAGATACTAGCTTTTGCCCGTGGCTTAGCCTGCGTTGATTTAGTTTTTGGGTAGTCCTATTAAATATTTTTTGGACCAATAATTTCATAATATTTGACTTTGACTTTTGGTTTGCATGAAAATTATTTTACATGTATGCCTGACCCTATTTGTCTATGTCCCTAGGGAACTGCCCATTCACAGGGAACAAACTAAAACCTATGTCTAAGTGAGAGTCTAACCATTACAACAGTGAAAGAATTTTCCAAATAGGTTCAGTAGTTTTGGAGATTACTCATGTGAATTTAATTAATTACCATATTGCTAAGGAACTGCCAGTCCCCAGGAAAAAAAACTATAGCCTATGTGCAAGTAAAGAGTATAAGCAGGCACGTGCCCAGCTTTCAAAAGAGGGCGGGTCATCGGAGGAATATTTCTTTAATTATATGGAAATGTTCTATTTTAATAAACTTTTATGAAAGTAAATTTTTTCAGAACATGCTAAAGTTTAAGGTCATGACTCCCTGACCCGTACCCTGGGCACGCACCTGAGTTTAACCACAGTGAAAGAATTTTAAACATCGGTTCAGTAGTACCAGAGATTACTTGTGTGAATGTTACTAATTGTTATATCCCTAGAGAACTGCCTATCCCTGCGGAACAAACTATAACCTATAGCACTCAAGGATAATGTAGCTTCCTATTGATGAAATAATTTTCAGAATCGGATCAGTAGTTTCAGAGATTACCTCCTAAATACAAACTCACAAACACTTCCTCTTTAAAATATTTGAAGAAAAGTGTGATGCAAAAAAAAGGAAATTCAAAAATATTTGTATGTTGACTGTAACCAGTAATGTGGAACAAGCTCAACTGGCAATAAATGTATTATACAAATTTTATGCTGATAATTAGATACTTGCCTTCTAATTGAACTACTTTTCCTGCCCTTTTCAATGCTTTTACAGCTTCTTCATGTGTAGCATCCTTCAGGTCCTCACCATTCACAGACAATATCGCATCACCCACATACAACTGTTCTGTAAGGTCCGCTGCCATGCCCTTAAATATCTTTGATATGAGAATGGGCATGTTGTTCTCAATCCCACCCTTTATTGATATCCCCAAACCATTATTATCAGATTTCACCACCTGCACTAAACGTTTTTGGTTCGCGATCGCTTCCGGCACCTCGGTGAAGTCGCTGTTTGGAGTCTCGACATTATTGTTATTCAGAGTTCCATTCAGGGTTGTGGTGGCGGCGTATCCATCGTCCAAGCTAACACAGATGTAGTCTTCTTCGAGTGAGCAGTGCACCCTGTACCAGACACCACGCACCAGCGTCTCCAACAGGCCCGAACGACCGCAGGCTGCGCTGGGGCTATCACTGCCCCCGCTAGATGCGCCATTCTCCACCATAGTTTTGGTACTGCGTACAGAAGTCGAGCTTCCTACTGAGGAGACAGTAAGAGAAAGGTGCGCTTGTGAGGCTCTAGTCCATGTCTTTTGATTTATTTAAGCCGTCGAAACGTAAAAACGAAGGCGAATGGGCCGAAATAATGAAAATAGTGAAAAGAAATAGAGCACTGCATAATTTGCAATCGATAAACAACCTTAATTTTGACAACCAAGAAAATTACTTTTACTCTGTGAATTTTAGTGTTCAACGCTTACACACACAGAGCATCTGCTCTGTGGCATAAAATGCCATGCTGTGCGCCAAAGATCAGCGCTGTTTTATTTTGAACGCCTTTAGAATCTATACTTCATTCAGCCGGCCTTGAGAAAAAATTTCAACAATAGAACAATTATTATGATTCTAAAACACATTGTACTTTGCGGCATATCGTTGCACAGTCGTATCCATATCCAAGTTGACTAATGTCGTCTAATCAACCAAAGAGTACTATGAATAAACGACAAAATAAAAATAGGTGCGATGACGAGTGAAGCGAAAGCAATGAGCGGTTTTCCAGACTGACCTTGATCAAGCTTTCAGAGGTAAACACAGATGGCGTTACCCTGCTTTCAAGTGTCAAAAAGCAAAGATTATTTTTTAATCTGTGGGCAGCAAGATAAAAATTGTCAATTCAATTGTTAAATCCAACAAAACCCTTCACAAAGACATTCCCATTTCGTTGTGTTTATATTATGTTGTTTTCTATCTATATAACTTACGTTAATAGCTTGGTATTTCATTCAACTTTCAAAATGGTCAGCCCGTGCGTTGTAGCTAATTGTAAAAATATAGGAACACACAGTATAACTAATTACGGAAAGAACAATGGATCTTAGCAATAATACATTTGAGGCATGGATTGACCATAAAAAAGAAAGAAGCAAAGAAAAAGTGTCAAAATCAAAAGAATCCAGTGTTGCCAGGAAGACATTTTTTGACACTTTTAGTACAGGCTGCGCCATCTATTGAGTCGTTCGGTACTACTTTTTCTTTTTTAATTTGACTTTGAAAACCCCTCATTGGAATATCTCAATAGACGGCGTTGACGAGACATGGCGAAAGTTGCCAACACAAATTTACTTCGAATAACAAAATAAAAATCAACTTAAAACTGATCAGAATCATGATAATAATGAGACGTGTGGAAGAAAAATTGAATATTGGCCATAGAAAAAATTAAAAACAAGAGACCGTCCATAAACCAAGTGGTTACAATTTGCCCTCTTTTGACGCCCTTCCCTCCCCCCATGTAGCCTATCGTAGATTTTGCCTGAATTTCCCATCCCCCCCCTCGTGAACTGAACTGAAAGTGTACCTACACAATAATAATAATTATTTATTTATTTAAAAAGTAAATGATTGAATGAGTACACACTTTATTGTACACAGTTATTAAAAAATTTAGTACAGAGTTTTGAACACACAATGTCGTACAAGGGTGGACTTATCACTTAAAGCGACTTCTTCCAGCAAACCTTTGGGTGGTAAAGAAAGTATTGGTTTACGTAATATGGAAGTGGATACCAAATTTACATAATAAATAAATAAAAGAAGATTCAAAGTCAATAAAGTGAATATACTTAATGCCTAATATATAATAATATATACTCCTACCCAAATAAACTTACACAATATATTTTATGTTTGATATATATATACATACTGTATACATACAAATGAAAAATAATTACTTAATACACTAAACACAAAAATATCAATAGACTGAGTGATGAAGTGAGACTACCAACTTAAAGAAACTTCATGATGTGATCTATAAAAAAGTATAACATTACAGTTTAAAACTAATGAATGAGTCACAGTACAGTGGAGACCACATCAAGCTATACACTTGCAGTACGACATTAGCCCCTACAGTGAAGAATATAAGATAGGTACAAAGTCCAATGTGTCTTACTTGATGCGGTCTCCACTGTACAATATTTTTTACAATAGAAAAGATTTTTCTATGATTTTTTTCACTCGCCGGAACCAATCGATAGATAGAGCTACTTTGTTTTGAACTTTTGGCCAGTATTAATATGCCCCCTTCTTTCAATAATAAAATAAAATAATTTCAATTCGTAGAAATCGAATTTATTTTCATCAAATTTAATTATATTCCACATAATAAAGCAATGAAACAATGAATATATGTCGTGCTTGTTTATCTAAAGATTGTGAACTATCACAAATCGATGATGTCTGTTTGAAAAACTACAATTTGCTGACCAATCTATCAGTAAGTAAACTTCAGCACCTGCAATATAAAAGCTTGAAATATCTATAAAAAAAAATATAACACGAAGTTCATAATGTTCTGTTTCGCCTCTGGGGCCGTATACTTGTACAGACCTAAGTTTCCCAGTGAAAGAGGGTATACAATACAATGCACACCAAAAAAACAGAAATAAAGAAACAATTTTATAATAATTTAGTAGGGCACAACTGGCGGTCTTATCACTAAAAGCGATCTCTTTAAGATGGAAGAAATCTTTCATTAGTTAAATAATTTCACAAACACCACCACTTTTTAGCACCTTTGGCATAATATCTGAAACTCGAAGTAACCACTTTAATTAAAGAAAAATTACATGCATGTTACAAATCTCGTCAACTAACCACCAGCAAACTTACACTGTAGCGGTGTAACAAATGAACTAAGTATCACTTACAGATTCTTTTTATACGGATCATAGAATACAATCTGCCCTTGTGTGTCCGAGAATCACCCTCAACTAATGTTTTTAAAAATAAAGTCTTCCTTCACTATTTAAAGATGCAAAATTGTTATCAGCTCTATTTTTGTTGTTCCCGAGTCATTTTTAGAATTACGTCCAATATTTATTTTATTATGTAATATATAAGTATTTTTAATATCTTATTTACGTATTGTATTATATTCTTATTTTACTATGTTTATTTAGTATAAATCTCCCATTTCCCCTATTTAATTCTCAACGATTTGAGTGCTTTCTCCTAATTATATATTCTTGGCACTACCCTAAATTATCCTCAACACCTAAGGTCAACTGGAAGATAATGCTAAGTAGCATTAAGTTCGCCTTTGTACTGATTTATTTTAATGTGCAATAAAGAATTTTATTATTATTATTATTATTATTATTACATTTACCAGGAGATATGGATATGGATCAACTACCACACCAAAAGCAACTTTCTAACATGTCGTTAACTTATATTAAATTATTGTAATGGTCTTTGGTAACAATATTGTAACAAAATCAATGTAGGTATATATCTAACACATAAAATGGATTCTAGTTATGACCATGCCCTACTATCTGTTGTTTTAGCAAAAATAAGAACTCAAATTAACAGGACTACACAAACCTGCGACTCGGGGACAGTCCCTTACAATACTGAATTCTAGCTTTATTCAATTGCAATTTTGCTTAAAGCTGGAGTCAGGCTAGTGTTACTCATGTAGTTTTGGAAGCTCTCTAGACACCAATTCCTTCTTGCTAACATTTGCCTCCTGCTACTCTCACCTGCAAGGAGACCAATAGACAAGCATGGATAGACAATAGATAATATTATGCTAAAACTCCTGCCAGCTATATTACTTTTTTTTTATTCTTTTTGTAACAGGCGTTATTCATACTAAATAAGCATGGTTCTAATGGTTTGTTTTTTTTTTGTTTTCAGGCAAGTCGTGAGGATCACTTGCCTCAGAGCTTATGTCAGAAATGCTGGGGCAAAATTGACTTGTTTATAACTTTCCGAACTCAATGTATAGCTAGTGAATCCACTTTACATACTATTGTTAATAGAAATTGTCATGTAAGCAATTTACATTTTCTAAAATCTTTGGAATTTGAATTTTTTGTTTTTGTATTGTACAATTTTTATACATTTTCACAGGATATAAAACCAGAAGTAAAATCAGATATTGAAGTAGAATTTAAAAATGAAAATCTTGCAGGCATCGAAGAACATGCATTAAAAATAATTGATAATGTTAAAATTAAAATAGAAATTGATAATCATGACAACTTCTTTGATGATCCATACATAGATGATGCTATTGCTCAGCTTAAATCTGAAAACACAGAAGGTATCTAATTCATTGAGTTTTCCTTTACTCTAGATTCTAGAAGATTCTCTGTTCAACTCTTTTTTTGTGATATATTAATATTCATTTCATTTCACAGAGCTTACACCTGAAGTTATAGAACGAAAAAAGCGAAAGTATACAAAGAGAAAAGTCCTATTAAGTCCTGAAATAAAAACTGAAAAGAAAAAGAGAGGGAGGAAACCTAAGAATGCTGCGAAAGAAAAAACAAAAGCTTTGGATTGTGGTAAGTCTAACCCACATAAGAAATGTTTAGAAAATAGTAGTTTTATATATATAGAGGGTGGAAAAAATTTAAGGGCCCTAGAGGACTACCTTGAATCCTTTAGTTAGCTCATTTTACTGAAAGGAAACATTCCTTTGTTTTTTAAAAGAAACAAAACTGCATTCAAAGATCTTCTAAAATTTGCTTGTCTCACCCGGTAACTGAACCAACTAAAAATTTAAAAATAAACCCTCGCTATTTTATTATACAAATCGGTAGGATTATTGTTCAGGATAAAATTTGTCTAATAAACATTTAGTCTTACACTCATCTGTTGTACGAGATACCCATGAAATTGAATATTTATTACAAGTCCTTTATTAACAATACCTAGTTCTGGCCTGAGTATGTACAATACCCATTTCATTTAAAATTTCGAAAAAATATTGAATGTACCGACAACTTTTTTATTATTATTAGTATAAAGGATAATATAAATATAGAGGTAGAGAGATTTAGATAAAGTTGTCTACTTAAATATAAGTATTATTTTGTTATTTTCAGGTTTATGCCCGAAGTCTTACACAAACCGTGCTTCTCTGTACACACACCTCGAGAAGCACAAGAAAGGATCTCTGTGTTCCATTTGCAAAGAGCCCTTCTCGCCGTGGCCGAGACTGCTAGCTCACCGGCTGAATCACATACAACCTGACCAGAGACGGTGCCACATGTGCTGGAGAGTCATCGTCAAAGATTACACTGCAGAGTACCATTATTACACTACACATTTTGAAGGAGAAGTAAGCTTGATAAAAATGATATTGTGATATAAACAAATAAATAGTTATAATTACATTAAACTTGAGGATAATTCATGATGCAAACAAACCACTCACCTCAGTTAATGCTTGGCCAGTGATTGGCCTGTATCGGCTGCTGAAATTGGCGAGTGTTTATTGAGATTAACTATTTTACATAAAATAAATAGTTATCAGGAAATGCATAGGAAATAAAAAAACAAGATCTTATTTAACAACGAATCATGACGCGACCAACTCAGTTGTGGGCGTGGCCAAATGTCATGCTGTTTCATTTCGCTATGAGGTGCGCGCTCCATGAAACTTGCGAGGACAATACAATCGTGCCGATTCCGTCGTGGGCTCAAAATTGAAACCTTGTTTCAAGAGAAAAATTATTTTCTCCTAAAAAAAATATTTTTAGTTAATCTAAATAACATTTTTGATACTATGACAGATATAAATATTTTATTAAACTCGTTATATTTCGGCCCACGGTATGGAGCCGTCATCAGTTGGATGGAACAAGATATTGACATATAAAGTATGTAAAATAAAAAAAAGTTAAAGTGACACTTGTTAACAATTTTAAATAAATAGCTTCATTTACAGTAAATGAACCAAAGAAATAAATAAATCTTGAAAAAAGCGCACCACATATTTATTAACATATATTATAAATAAAACCGGCCAACCGGTCGCACGAAGGATTCCGTACCATTATCTATAAAAACGTAAAAAAAAACATGTTGTATGGGAGCCCCGTTAAATATTTATTTTATTTTGTTTTTTAGTATTTGTTGTTATAGCGGCAACAGAAATACATTATCTGTGAAAATTTCAACTGTCCTATCACGGTTCATGAGATACAGCCCGGTGACAGACGGACGGACAGCGGAGTCTTAGTAATAGGGTCCCGTTGGTTACCCTTTGGGTACGGAATCCTAAAAATGATTTTTTACAAATTATATTGTTAATTTCAGTTTCCGGGAATGCAGTGTAAGATATGCTACAACGTATTTTCAAATGCTAAAAAGCTGAGAAAGCATGTCTCGTACCAGCACTCCGCAAATAAATACATTTGTGATTATTGTTCTAAAGTGTAAGTTATTTATCACGTTTGTTCTAAAATGTAAGTTTTTTATCAAGTTTACATTTGTAAACTAATACAAAACACGTAACTGCCACAGCTTAATTAAAAAA
Organism: Ypsolopha sequella; assembly: GCA_934047225.1. Taxonomy (NCBI): domain Eukaryota; kingdom Metazoa; phylum Arthropoda; class Insecta; order Lepidoptera; family Ypsolophidae; genus Ypsolopha; species Ypsolopha sequella. The sequence goes on along the minus strand of OW203994.1, from coordinate 9,741,392 downwards.
AATATTTTTTTTTTTCATTGTATATACGTCATTTTAGGACGTATTTTTCATTATTTTTGTTTATAAATTAAGAACTATTTTTTTCAAGATTTTTAAAAATTTTAAGAATGCTGTATCATCCGCCTCATGTAAGATATTGCTATTTATTAGTTTCTTGGACATTTGAGAATTGCCAACATTTAAAATGTTCAGATGGTATGTTAGAAAATAAAACGGCAGGATCCCTAAGGCGCCGGACACACAGCACGCGGTCTAGAGTTCTTCGTTCCGTCCGACTCGTTTTCCTTGACCGTGTGTGTAAAAATCCAAGTCATTGCGGTAAACAATCACATCAAATAAACTCGCTGTGTGTCCGGCGCCTAAGGCTGCGGTCTCAATGGTAGTGGCCAAGAAGTTTACAACCATACTGGAGTGCTAACCTCCATGGAAAGCCGCACGCTAAAATAAGCGACCTTTGGTCTATATCTACTCATGCAACTTTTTTCTCTGGGTAGGTATCGCTGTCTCTATTACTCTTGAAAGGTATTAGATCAAATTTTTTGGTGTTATAGAAAACTAGCGCTTCTTGGTAGCGGAAGTGGCGTGGCGGCGCCTTACAAATATACTATAGGCGAAATTGTAATCAGATCCAAAAGTGGGACAGCGATAGTTTCCTCGATGTTACATGTAACAGCTATTTTGTATTCGCTGCTACCGAGACCGCGGCCTGAATCTTTATAGAATCTATATTAAAATCAACTTTGCGATATAATAATATATATTTTAGTTCTAAGGTATTTATCTATGGGCCTGAAATAGGCTAGATGCCTGAAATAAATGGATATTATTATTATTATATTATATTAAACTGGAAAATTTACAGATTTGGCAATAAGCAACACATGAAAATTCACATGAGGAATCACAGCGACGACCAAATATACATGTGCGATTTGTGCGGCTTCACCTGCAAATTCCATTGCAATATCGTGGTACGTATGTTTTTCATCTGAAATTCATAAACCCTTCTGACGAAGCTCCGGTCACTGGCTGTCAGTTCACAGCAGTTCACTAATTCCAGGGTGCGATTCTGGGAAAATAGTAGACCCGAGATGTTTTTAATCTAAGGCTCAAAATGTATTGGATTAGACAGATACTTGTAAATTTTTTCGATCATAAGGCCATCTCGATTTACAGGGAATTGTGGTTCTCGATTGATGAAGCCGTTTAGTATTGACATCATAAATGTTTTTTCAACGCAAGTGCTCGTAAAGGCCCACTTACAAAAAGCCTGGCTTACTTGATTAAATAAATATTGCTTTACTATTCCAGACTCACAAGCTAAGGAAGCACTCGACAGAGCGGTTCTATTGCACTCAATGTACCAGGTTGTTCAAGAATCAGCAGAAACTAGATACGCACAGGTGTCAACAAGCAACCATTTGTGCAGAGTGTGGGAAGAGTTTCAAAACGCGGGGCCGGGTACGGCAATATTTCTGTTAATCGTATTTTTTTCAATTACCGCACTCACGAAATATTATTGCCAAAACTGGCCAGTGGCCCCCTAATGATTCTCATCCAAGTACATTACTCCCAAAGTAATAATGCGCATACAAATCTATAGCCGAGCGACCGGACGTACCACGTGACCGTATATATTGTATAGAAAGTGTAAGGAAATACGAACTTTGCCGAACAGTGGCGAAGATTTGTATGCGCATTATCACTTTGGGAGCACTGTATGCCTATTTTACATAATACTTAAGTGTCTCGCGAGAATAAAGCTGTTATACCCCATTAATGTAAATACGTTACGTTAAAGCATAGATATTAAGTAATACATTTTAAGGTTAAACGTCAGTAGCTTAGCGCAAAGTGCATAACATAACTTTCTTTTTCGTATAGACGTGCGGGCAGGCTGCGGCTTGCGCGTCAGTAGCGAAAAGGACTTCGTTCCAACCGGGTGACACGGGTGTCCCGCAACACCTCTCCAATTTTTTGTCGCCTTGATGTTGCTATGGCATCTATATTGTTGTGATTAACCATAATCTTGAATTAAAACACTTGTACTGTAGTTTCACTTTATTTTTGGTTAACTCCCAACCGGTTTCGGATTTTACTCCATTTTCAAGGGAAGATCTTAAATAAAAATATTTCACATGATTCCAGGCACTAGCTCTGAGCAACGTAAACAATAGTTTCACCAAGTGCCGACAATCGCAAGTATAAATTTTATTAACCATAATGTTTTTAGGGTTTCTTACCAGTATTATGTGGTGTACCATCCTTTGTGCGCGAGTCCAACTCGCACTTGGTAATTAATTTCTCTGTTCGTGCCTTACCTTATCATGCATCCATCCATCCATCAGTCCGTATTCGTCCACTGCTGGACATAGGCCTCCTCCATATAACGCCACTCTTGGCGGTCTTCAGTCATCCTCATCCAGCCGCCACCCGCAATGTCCTTCAGCTAGTCTAACATGGCTGGTTTTTAACACCCTGTTAACACCTTTGACAGCCCAATTTGACATTAAACACGTAAAATTTGGTGTTTTGTTAAAACAAAACGTGTTATAATAGGTGTTAAAAGCCGACCATGTTAGACCTGCTGATCGTCAGTCTCAGCGGGCACGAGGGCGGCCTACGCTACGCTTTGCTGTACGTGGCCTGACCTTAACCGTAAAAAAAATATCCTTTTTCAGTACTTAAAGCACTCAGTCGTACACTCAGGAGCGAGAAAGCATAAGTGTGACCGATGTCCCGCCACTTTCAAGTACAAACAGAACTTGGTGACGCACATAGACCGACACGACGGGAATAGAAGGGAAAAGTGCGAGTTTTGTCACGCCAGGTTCTACACGAGGAATGTGCTTATCAAGCATAGGAGAACACACACAGGTAAGAGAATATTCTGTAGCTGTCCCGAACTTCGCCAATGTACGGACGTGACGAAAATAAACGTTTTTATCCATGGAGCAACTGAAGCATAGAACACAGGGTTTCGAGGAAAAACAACACTGTCAAAAAAATCAAAATCGATGTTTTGTTGTCTATGGCTTATGATTACTGTCCTCTGTCGACGTATAGAAGAAGTTTTAGGAAAGAAAAACAACACATGTCCAAAAAAATCAAAATTGATATTTTGTTGCCTATGGCTTATGATTACTGTCCTCTGTCGACGTGTAAAATACGTTTTTTGGAAATAATGCTTTAGTCACGAGATATGACAAAAATAGTAGTTTATGCTACAAGGGCGCAAAGGAATTGTTTTAAACGTAACCGAGTAATTTATAACTCTTTCGCCCGTGTATCATACTACGTTTTTCAATGCATGGTGTGAGGAAATGAAAACAAATATAATCTTGTGAACTTTAAATTATGATTGGCTCAAAAGGACTGTATCCAAAGCCGTTAAACAGTGGAAAAAAGTATAACATCTATGGTACACAGGAAAGGCTGCAGGTTAGCAAACCATTGTAAATAAATAAATAAAAATAATAATAATAATAAAGCCCTAGGGCAAAATAATCGACTTTCTGTTCGGTTTTGATGCATAAAAAGTGGGCCTTTACGAGCACTTGCATTGAAAAATAAATGTTGGCCATTGGAAAAACAACACAAATCAAGCCGTTTTTTTAAAAATAACTGCACTAGTCACACCTTTCACTTGAAACAGGGATAAAAAAATGTAACCTGCTATTTAAACTTATCCTTTAAATAGTGACTGAAGTCAAATCATTGTTAATGATTAATTATAAAGATGAAATTTTCCCAACGGTTTTAAATTGATTTTTGGAAAAAGAACCTATGTCAATTTAATTGTTGTCTTTGCTGTAAAAACTGCAAAAAGTGATATGTGTTGTTTTTCCTCAAAACCCTTCAATTAAGAAGAGTTGATGTATGAATGTTGCTATGTTACGATCAATGGTGTCCTTCACAAAAGTGGGCGATTGCGATTGGTGGCATGTGCTCTGTGATTGGTGAAACGGCGGAGCCAACCTTCCCCGTACCTCTGCCTACCACCCCGCGCAGTGTCACAATTTTCCCTAGAGAAATGAACTATCGTCAACTCCTATTCTTAAGAGCGCACCGAACTTTTTACACGATCAAACACATTTTTATAACCCTTGTTTTAAGTAGTAAACAATTAAATTAAAATCTATAGAAACATATTGGTACTATTGGGTATATATACTAGACTGTGTACACGATGGAAACACAATTTGATAAAAATGGCTCGATAAAATAAATTCGCAAAGTTACCTCTTTTCGAGAATTTTTTTCCTCTTTTTCCCTACTTTTTCATATAAATAAGTAATTTGATATTATGATTCATTTACTAAAATAAAGCTCATTGATGACTGGAGCGTTTATACACGATAGTTTTTTATTCAAGAACAATATAATGAAAATAACAACGAAAAATATTGAAAAAGTGCAAAAGTTTATCTTTACTATTTATAAGTAAAGAAAAAGACAGAGACAAATGCTCGGTGCGCCCTTAATTGTTCCGTGTTTTTATCTTTATTCTTTTGCCAGTAGAATCTTCAGGCAATTACAGAACCTAAATTAGCAGTGTGTCGGTACAGATATCGACGGAAACAATTTTGAAATAACGTTCATGTCAGCGCTTCAAAGTGGCTGTTACGTTCAAATTTTAATTACTTCAAGTAAACTGACAGTTCGGGATTGAGGAAAATGCGCTTTTAAGGCGCTACGAAAAAAAAATCGACACTTCAAGGACTTGCATATCTACTTCAGTAAATAATGTATTATTTTGATAAAATAGTATATTATTTTTGGATACTTTTTCTAGGGATCTGTTAAAACAGAAACACGATTGGAGAAATTCGGCTCGATAGAAATATTTATTGAAATTAGGTCCTTTTCGACACCAATTCTTCTGGTTTGACAATTTAGAATGACATATAGACTGCAACTATATTTTATTAGTTGGGTTTTAACGGTATCTAGGACCAGCCCCTCTATTCTGTATCTTTAGTTGCCAACTGTACTAGGTGCCTATCATCAAAAATATTGCTAAAAACTGAACTTCCAAAATTGCCTTTAGTGGGTATTGAACTATTTACGAACTGTGTAGTCACTTCAAGTGCGAACATATCCTTAGACAATCGGAATTCGATGGTATATCTATGTTTTTGATGATAGACACCCTGTCCAGATGGCAACTAAAGATACATAACAGGCCCGCTGGTTAAACGAAATTTTGATAGCAACTTTAGTACATTTTTTATTAATATAAAACCGACTTTTCGCTACTTTTCCGCGAATCCGTCCCTGTCGCACTGAGGATTTTTTCGCATATGGAGTAACAGGGACGCTAAAACTTTTACATATCGCCTTAACTCCAATGGCGCATGTGCTATTTGACACTGCAACATTCAAAAGTTCGTAACAGTGTGAATTTCCGTCAATCCCGAACTGTCAGTTTACTTCAAGTAATTAAAATTACGACTTTTAGAGGAACTACAAAAAGTCGTATTAACACTTCCATCCATCAGCCTAGTTCGTCCACTGCTGGACATAAGCCTTTCCAGGACGCCACTCCCGGCGGTAATTCCCGCCAACTTTTGTCGGTACGGTACGGAACCCTCAGAGCAAGAACCCTTCTCGCACTTGACCAGTTTTTTTATCTTTTCAGGTGAAAGACCATTCGTGTGTCAAATCTGTGATAAAGGTTTCACCGCTACCCACAACTTGAAAGTGCATATGAAGGTACACGGGCAAGTTGGGCAAGCTTTAATAGTAAAGAAGACCGAATAAACTATTTATTTATACAAAATTATTTATATACTTATGTTTGCATAGTTTTACATTTTGTAAATAAAAAGAGATTGATTCATTTTTGTTCAATAAATCTTTTAATAAATTAGTCATAAGTACCATTTACAAAGAACGTAAAAATATAAAATATATCACATACAAAAAAGTCTTTGGCAAGTACATAAAGTAAACTTGTAAAAAAATGTCTCCGTACACCTAAAACTACAATATCAAGGTACAAATACTACAAATATTAATAAATACAAATAGTCTTACCTTCTACTTAAAATACTCTATGATATTATGGAAAGAAATGGGGCGGTTGCAATTAGTTTTGCTTGGTTAAAAGATAATAGACTAGGAGCGTACAGTTGGTAACCCTATGTATCGAGTAACAAGATGGGACCAATTTGTTGTTGTGTAGAAAACAAAACTACTTCGAAATAAACAGGATTGGCCATTTTGTAAAAATGCCTGGAGCATTTTGTAAAGTCAGCAAAAACAACTACGAATTTGTTTCTACACAACTACGAATTGGTCACATCTTGCTGAATCGATTTTTTCAAATAAATCGATCTTCGATAAAATCAGACTGACATACGTTACCAACATGGACTCGCAAACATTATTTTTTTAATACGCTATACATATTGATGCGCCCTATCGAACGCTCTTGCTACTTATAGAAGTGATATTTTTTATCAGTTTTTTTTTTCTGAATGTACAAAATGCTGCAGCAACCTGCAATGTTCATTTTGATGTATTTTTTTCTACACATCTCCGAGTTCATCACATCTTGTAACTCGGTACATAGGGTTACCCGCGGTGCGCCCGTAGTCTATAAGAACATTTAGATTTCTTGTTATCAACGTACAAATGTAGTATTTCTCAAAAATCATTTTTAATAAATGCAAAATATTTGTTCTTTCATGTTCACTTACTGAAGTATAACTTTAAGATTTTATTCACACACTTATTACTTAAGTTATCTATCACTTAACATTAAATAATTTATAGGAGCTCGTATTTAAATAAATATTAGGTACTTTTTACACACGTTTTTCAAGTCTACAATAATTTACTGGAATAAGTTATCAAAACACGAGCCAACTTTCATTATTCTATAAATTCAACAAAGGTTTTATTACAGTTAAATGGTACGTACGTATTGAAGAGAAAATCAGTCTGCAAATCAATATACATAATGATGTTTATACTACACCTGCTCGGAAAGTACCTTCTTTCTTTGTTGAAAACGATGCAGAAAATACGTCATTACTGTCATACAAATATGCGGGCGGCAAAAGTGTATGAAAATTCATTGTTAACGTGCTTGAGGGGGCAGAAAAAGTATATGCAAATCCATTGTTAACGTGCTGTTTTTTTTTTAAATAACATAAAGAATGAGCAAGTGGCCAAGTGGCCAGTATTATTTTGCGAACTCGTACATAAAACTCGAAAAATGATACTGGCCACTTGCTTTTCCTGTACATAATAAAAAATAAGAAGGAAATAAAAAGTGACAATCGCACGCGAGTCAGTCGGTTTCTTTTATTGTATCTTGATTAAAAGTAAAATTATACAATTTCCTCGCAGGTGTAGTATAAAGCACTATGTATCACTCGGGAGAAAGTGCGATTCCCAACTCGTGTGTATTGAGGCCCTTGGCTTCGCCTCGGGCCTCAAACTACACCCTCGTTGGTAATCTTCCCCTTTCTTCCCTCGGTGAACAATGTACTATTATTATAGAGCTAGAAACAAACCAATACATATGTAAAATTTATTGAAAAAGGCGTTACTTTGCGAAAGTCCATCATAAATTTGTGGATATATTAATAATTTGCAATATTCCGCTAAACACTCTTACCATGCTATTCAAAATGCAGACTCAAGCACCGCCCGCCCTCCCGCATAAAACAAATTAAATTTAGATTAAATTCGCTGTCGAGCGGTCGGGCGGACTACACATCCCGAGGATGCCTCGTTTAGAGGCGAAACACGTGTCGATAAGTTTTCTTGCTTGTTATTTAAGATTGCTTTATTTTGTGCTCGTACTGCTTGCTTTGCTTGTGCATGTTTTATGCGGGAGGGCGGGCGGTGTTTGAGTCTGCATTTTGAATAGCATGGTAAGAGTGTTTAGCCGAATATTGCAAATTATTAATATATCCACAAATTTAATACATATGTAGTCAATCAGGCGGATATAGCTCCTACTGGTATTCCATTCAAATCATCAACATTCAAGTACAATTTTATTTAGCTCAATGGCTCAAGGTGGATGGTCCAAGGCAAATTTCATACAAACTTGTGGGAACCAATAACGACGAAAGAAGTATTATTATTTAATTGTTACCTTTTTCCACACGTTCCGTGAACTTTACACCCGCGAATAATCAGTTTTTTTACAAACAAACTTTTTTAGAATCTAAATTTGTTATTTAAAACTTTTGTAATCCAATGTAAGAAAGTTTTAAATTGCATTATTAGACTGTTAAATCATTTTGTTTTTAAGAAAAACTGAATATTCGCGGGTTGATGGAACGTGTGGAAAAAGGTAACAGAATTAAATAATAATACTTCTAATTTATACTGTAAGGTGTGACTCCTTGATGAAACTTCATTCTAAAGCCTATTCCAATTAGCCCGACGATGTCAAATAGATGAAACTAGTCGCAATAATAAAGTAAATAAAATAGTGGAACTCGTACAAGACTTTTATTAGTTTTAATAATACTTGTGTCGTCGTTATTGGTTCTCATAAGTTTTTTTATAAAAACTACCTTGGACCATCCACCTTAAAGTAAATGCAACATATTTACGACATATATCTTAAGATTTAATTAATTAACCATAAACTCAACTAGTGGGGCGAATGTCGGTGAAACATGGGTGGATGAGTGTCGTTTAAATCAGAGACAACACTCAGTAACACCCCTTCAGAAATACATGTCATTAACTTAACAAATAATAGGATCAAAGTTACGACGGCAACCAAGGCGATAGTAACAAATTTCACTAACCTATTTTATGATCAACCTTAACCTAAATGCCAAGGAAATTGCGTATTTGTCGCAGTATAAAGGTCTCGATTAGAAGAAACCACATTCTTTTCGCAGAATAAATTAACGCTATCAATTCCTAACACTTGAAAAAAATCACTGAATATTGTTTGTTCTACGTCACAATCACAAGTCCCAGAAACGACCTAAATATCGTTCCCGAATTGTGTATTCGGTATCCTGACCACTGTTTCTCTGACTTTATCAGTGTCTATTAGAGAACCAGAGCTTCCTTTCTTAGTTTTAGGTCCCACAGGCGGGGCCTCGCTGCAGACTGACCTTGTATCGTCAACCTTCGAGCTGGATCCTGCAACGCTCAATTTCTTAAGGCTACCAGTGGCTAGGGACCCATTAGAAGAGAAGTGGGGTGGTAATAAAGGGACTCTTTCTTGAAGATCTCTACTGGAGCCAGACTGTCGGTGTCCGCAGCCACTGCTGCCGGACTCGGAAGGAGCGCTTTCTGGACAGCCTCCCATGTCGATCCAAGATTGTATTCTGAAATGAGACAGTCACAAATGAGTATGGAAACTTGGGGTGGACAGTAGTATAGCCACAAGAATTTATACAAGGTGATTTTGTGAACATCGTCCAAATTCATATTTGAGCCTTGGTAAATGATCCATGAACCAATAACGATTTTTGTAAATTTCATAAAATGAAATTTCGACTCCCCATGGTGATTCACTCAGGACTGGGAGTGAATTACTATGGGAAGTCGAAATTTCACAAAAATTGTTATCGATTGATGATAACGATCGCTTACCAAACCTCCAGTATGAATTTGGACGATGATCAAAAAGTCACCTTGTATATACAAGGTGTAACAGAAAGGTGTAGTGTAACCATATTTGAAGAGCTTATTCAGTCAATGGTATAGAACAACTTTTACTATAGAGCCAACCCGGAAATCTCAAAAAAAAACATCTGCCCTTCCATACATTTCAGCCGAGCGGTATTGCATTTTTCTATGAAAGTTAATTTTTTTTTCGATTTACAGGGTTTTTTCCATAGTAAAAGTTGTTCTATACCATTGACTGAATAAGCTCTTCAAATATGGTTACACCTTTCTGTTACACGTTGTATTTTAGAATCAGAAATCAGGAAGGCCTATCCTCAATATCACTCATCTACTTTAATATGATTTTCAAGTTAAGGTCCAAATAGTCATTACAATTTAATAAGTGTCTTTCACATTATGCTTATTAATTACTACACTTTAAACTACCTCTCAATGTCTCAATTGTCTTTGATTACTTTAATTAGAACTATTGCAATAATTAACACTCTTTTATCAAACATACATGGACAACAATAAACGTAGCATGACAGCTACAAGGCACGCGCCTGTGGAGCATTGCGTGACTCCAAGAGCTCTGGGGCTACCTGGCCACGAAGTTAAATATAGCCCTCATATATCTACACCTGCGGGTCTACCGCGTAATTCTGATTTTCATCAACATCAACTTGAGATTGAAATTTGACGTGCGTGCAAAAGAGATGGCACGTTAGGCGGGCGTCGTCGCACGCACGTCAAATTTCAATCTCAAGTTGATGTTGATGAAAATCAGAATTACGTGGTAGACCCGCTGGTATTGCTTGCGTTTATTGCATATATATATATATATATTTATTATATCGAAGCCTTCGGCTCCCCGGGCGCGTTCTCCATCCTCGCATTCTCGTTTTTAGGCCTCGCTAGATACTCCCGGCTTCCGCGACGCTGCGATGAACTTTATGGACTAAAGCCGCACAATTACTCATTGAACGAATAGATTCAGACGTTAGTGTGTAAAGTATTATAGTAGGTGTGTGCCTTGCCCGCAACCCCACCTGCGTTTATTCAACTCAGCCCCGTTTTAGGCTTGGACGTTATTTTATTATCACCCCTTATAGACTATATGTTGAACAGGGTCACTACGATGATAATAAAAAAACCGCATCCAAATCCGTTCAGTGGTTTCGGAGATGTGCGTGAACAAACAGACAGACAGAAAAGAATTCTTAAAATCGCTGATTTGTGTTCTATTACTCTTCTTTAGTCACCCCCTTTCTATTTTTATTACTTTTCTTCAATGTGCAGACACACCGCGTTTTACTCTTTTATTATATGTATTTATGATATTGATAAAAAGCTCAAAAAAAATATATTGGACTACATTTTCCTGCCCCCGCATTTGATTCAAAGGTTTACAGAATGTATGGAAGAAAAAATATATATTTTCATATCTTTTTAAAAGCTTTTGCCTGCCACAACATTGTATGTAAGTGTAACATGAAAAAATATCATAAAATACAGTGTGCCTCATGTAACAGTACACATCTGAAAGGGGGTGAAACTAGACACCAACTTGTCGATGAAAAAAAAGAAAAAAAAAACGTTATTATATAAATCAACGTTTTAAAATGTTTGTTGCCTACCAAAGACTACAAAATATGTCATAACTTTTGATCTACCCCAAATAATGCCATGAAACAAAATATGTCATGATCCTTAAGAATAGACGTTGCATAACAAATCAAAAACAAACCATAAGCAACTACCATTAACATAAAAATAATACCCTAAAAGTATTTCTTTTTTTAAATTTTCCGTCTTTTTTTTCAGGATTGTTTCATAGAGCAGCGCTGCGTGAGGCGGGTCGCCCGTCGGACGGTTGTCTATAAAAACAGCACGCCACGGACACCCGCTTAACGCAGCGGACAGCCTACTATGTCGAAAATTCAATAAAAACTGTCAATTCACAGAATTTCTTATTTGTGGCACGCCGCGCGGACACCCGCTTAACGCAGCGGACAGCCTACCATGTCAAAAATACAATAAAAACTGCAAATTCACAGAACTCATTTGAAGTATTCTTAACAGATTTTTTTCAGGCAGCCACTCTAGAGCATAAAGGAACTGATCTGATTAGTAATTTGATTAGTATTAAGCTCGCCTTTGTACCAAAATCGTATCTTTGTGCAATAAAAAAATCTATTATTATTACCTGACGACGATCTCCTCGAACTTGGGTCGGCGCTGCGGCTGGTGCCTCCAGCAGTCCCGCATCAGCAAGTAGATGACGGGTGGGCAGGCGGTCGGCGGCGCCAGGAGTTCCCCGCCGCGCACCATCGCTATCACTTCCTGGTTGCTGTACCTGGAAGACGGAAGTGGTACACTCATCATGCTTATCGTCATCTTTAGATATTTCAAATGTTACGGTTGTCATGGTTACAGTGCGCGCCAATCTTTTAGTCGCCTCTGAAGATAGCCGCAAAAGGTGACGCAATAGCCGTTTTACGGTGTCAGGGGGACGTTACAGGAGCGAGGGCGCGGATCACACCCGCCTGCGTGCCGCACCATACCCCCCGCTCGCCATTTAGCAGGTGTCATGTCAACACTATGTGTTAGTGTTAGTGCTACGTCCGTACACTACACATGCGCGCGTTGCATGAAAATTACCTTCGAGGAAAAAATTCTATGATTCGTTAAGTTTATCGTTGAATCTGTTTGTTGTAGTTTATTGTTTTTGTTGCCTTTATTTGTTGTTTTGTTGATTTAGTTTGTTAAAGTTTATTGTTTTTGTTATGCCTCGCGGACGTTATAGCGTTTTAAGGCGACAATGTAGGAAAATGATGTTTATATGAATGCGTTTTATTTATATAGTTAAGATTGCACTAAAATAATAAATAAATAATTAAATAGGTAGGTACAACAAGTACACCTTCCCACTTATAGTAAACATTGAATAACCAACCGTTGATATTATTGTTTTCTTGACTGTACCTGCGCAAGCTTGCACCCATAACTCATTTAGAGGCGACTAAAAGATTGGCGCGCACTGTACCCAAGTTGTTCTTTGGCGTAGGTTTTACGGTGTGCTTTTTAGGGTTCCATACCCGAAGGGTGCCAAACGAGACCCCATTACGAAGCTTCCGCTGTCTATCTGTCAGTCTATTACAGGGGTCTACAGCTTCAGCCGTTATAAGCAACCAGTTGAAATGTTTACAGAATACGTGTTACTATGGCCTCTATCACGGCAAGTAAAAAAATTTAAAGAACAAGTGAAACTCAAAAAACCGGTTAAGTGCGAGTCAGAATCGCGTACCTAAGATTCCATAATTCGACAGTTTTGGGAATTTTATCGTTTTGTTTTCGTGAATTTTTCAACTGCTTTATTTTTCCTGTAATCTTTACGTAAGCACATATTACCATGATTTTTTTATTTTTTTTCGTCCCACATGTTTTGGAGATAAGGGGACACAAACATCTTTTTTGTGCTTTTTCGAGGATTTCTCGAAATAGATGCAAAAAAATATAGCCTCCGAAACTGGTAGACCGAAAAAAATGACGATTATAGATCATAACCGTACCATTACAGGAAAACTGTAGCGATTTAAAAAAAAATGAGCACAAATGAGAAATATAAAAAATAAGTAAAATAAATGAAAAAAATATTTCATAAAAATAAAATATGGGTATCAAATTGTAGGTATTAAAAAGCTGATTGTAAAAATATAATGTTTAGCTATATTCAATTGCATCTATTTCGAGAAATCCTTGAAAAACATAAAAAATGTATGTCCCCCCCCCCCCCTTATCTTCAAAACTGGTGGACCGAAAAATATTTTACTTATATGAAAAATGAAAATCATGGTAATATGCATTTACGTTAAGATTACAGGAAAAATAAAACGGTTGAGAAATTCGCGAAAAAAATGACAAAATTAAATTTATCATTTACAATACGGAACCCTAGGTACGCGAGTCTGACTCGTACTCGACCGGTTTAACAATTTCAGACTATTGTTTTTTTTTTACACATTTTTGTGCCAAATTCAAGTCTTTATCTTTAACGGTGCTAAAGTTACGAGGTTGCGACAGACGGGCAACGGAATCTCACATTAAAGGTTGCTTTTGTACCTTTTGGTACTACGGAACCCTAAAAACCTCAAAAATTAGCATTTTATAACGTTAACATGTCCGCAACACAAGGTGACCGAAAAATATGAAAGAAATCATGGTAACAGGTAATTACGTAAAGATTACAGGAAAAATTGTATAGCGATTAAGATATTAGGTTTCCATATTCAGCGGAAGCTCCAAATTGTTTGCCAGGAGCTACAATTTTAGCAGTTTGTTTTTGTCGTCTTAATGTTGCGACGGCATCTCAATACCACTTATACTGTGTACAGTAAAGATGATCAAACATTTAATTTCTTGCACTAAAGCAATATTTATTATACTTTTCTGCAGATTATCTATTTAGGTGTTAAGTAGCTCTGTCTTGCTTTCTTTGGTTACACAGGTCACGCAGTGTAAATTTGTTTGCTGTTGGAATTCTCCTTTTAATTTATTAATAGCCCTAGCTATCTCAATTTGTATAGTGCTTTGGAGCACTGACACAATAAATTTATTATTATTCTTTAGTTATTGGGAAATTAGTTCACTCAGACTCTGAAGTGTTTGATCAGGCTGTTTATATTATTGTTATCTATTATTGTTATTTACCATAATATTTTAAGGTTCCCTACCCGTATTTTGTCGTAGAATGTAAGAATGGAAACCTTAGTGTGCGAGTACTGCAAGTCTGACTCGCACTTGCCCAAATTATTGTTTGACTAAAAGTTTCAGAAAAATGAAGAGGGCAATAAAGCCAATTCTGAAGGCTTTAATTTTAGTTTTAGTGCTGTCAAAGCTTAAAATTTTCCAAAGAAATTTAGCTTCTAATCCTAACTCTTAAGGACTATTTTGTATCGAAGAAAATATAGTTTTGACAGGACTAAAACTAAAATTAAAGCCTTCAGAATCGGCTTTAATATCTCCTTGAGCGCAGTCGCAGGCAACAGGCTAGTGTTAAAACAAAGATGGAAAGTAAAAGTGGCAAAAGTATTCAGCCTTGTAATAGCGTTTATTATCTGAGTTCACCCAACCGTAAAATATGTACTTTATAAACCGTCGTCTAATTTCCCCTATGAGTAAACACGCAAAGATATGTGTTACTCTTTTACACATTGGTTATACTTTTCTGTGTCATAATTTGGTTATAGTAGTTTATGCCATAGAGTATATTGAATACAGGTTTATGCTACAAGGGCGAAAAGGAATAAATTACGAGGACTGAGTAATTTATTGCTCTTACGCCCGTGTATCATACTACGTTTTTCAATGCATAGTGTGAGGAAATAAAACAAATATAATCTTGTGAACTTTAAATTATGATTAGCTCAAAAGGACTGTATCCAGAGCCGTTAAACAATGGGAAAAAAGTATAACATTTATGGTACACAAGAAAGGTTGCAGGTTAGCCAACCATTGTAAATAAATAAAAAAAAAAAACAATAATAAAGCGCTAGGGTAAAATAATCGACTTTCTGTTCGGTTTTGATGCATAAAAAGTGGGCCTTACGAGCACTAAAAAACTAAAAACTAACTAAAAAATATTATTCTATAGCAAAAATGTTTGGCTTACCCATAATATGGTTGTAGACCATAGCTAAAGATCTCCCAGAGAACAACTCCGTATGACCAAATATCACTTTCTGTTGTAAATTTTCCATACAGTATAGACTCTGGTGGCATCCACCTTACTGGTAGAAGACTCTTTGATTGCACCTATAAGAAATAGTTTTGTTTAAAACTCATGTTAAAGATCAAGAACACATCCAAGGTGGTGACAATGCATATTATTATAATACTCACACGATAGTAGTCAGAACTATAAATATCTCTGGAAAGTCCGAAGTCAGATATTTTTACAACAAAATCATCAGACACCAAACAGTTTCTTGCAGCCAAATCTCTGTGGACATAGTGATGTGAGGCAAGGTACTGCATTCCTGAGGCTATGTTCTGAGAAATGTTTAACAACCTCATTGGAGGCAAACCTTTTCCTGAAGGTGGAGCTCTCCCCATCAGGAACTCATGCAGATCACCTCGAGCCATAAACTCAAACAGCATACACAAGGGTTCTTCTCTGAGAGCCACACCGACAATGCAAACAATGTTGTCATGATGCAACTCTGAAATCAAGTCTATTTCTCTTCTGAAGTCTTGCTGTGTCTTTGTAGAAGCATTTTCCTTCAAAGCTTTTACTGCTACATACAAAGTATCTCCTCCCATTTTCAAAGCACCCTTGTACACCTTCCCAAAAGCTCCTTCTCCTAATTCTTCCAAAAACTTAATTTGCGATAAAGAATATTGAGGAACTCTTAGTGCTCCGTTACCTCTGATGTTTCTCTGGCCACCTCCCAAGTGTGGTGCTGGGTTATTTGGATTTTGATTAGCCAACAACTCACTCATTTCAATCGGAGAATTCAATCTCGAATTTCCATAGATATTCTTGTCAGCATTAGGAAGGTTAATATCTCTTATCGTTGCTGGACTATTTTTGTTTTTATTTTTATAGCACAAGCAAATTATAAAACCAATAATAGTTAAAGTTAGCAATAAGAAGACTATAACTATGTAAATCCAAATTTTGTGGGCACATTTTGGTATGTCACAGAATTGTTTATCTGTTTTTCCATTTTTGTCTACAATACACCAGGGCTGTGGCTCTACTCCTCCAGGGTTTCTGCAGTAGCTGTGTCTTCCGGAAAGTTCTGGGTGATCTGATACTTTGACATGTAATTGCTTGTACCACTCTATGCAAGCTGCACCATTATCAGCTACACTGACATTGCCTAGATAGCTGATCCCATTTTCCCAGTAACACTCATCATCTGAAACCATTGCTGCTCCTATACCAATTTTAAGGCAATCTGGATCATCATCTGGCAAATCCTGGCATTCTTCTAGAGTGATCTGCTGACCAATGTGTGGGTGTCTTTTAGCTATAGCATACTCAGTTTGACACAACTCATTTTCCAATATCTCACATTCCTGTTTACAAACCCGTCTCAATATTGTCGAATTGTGGCGATAGTTGAACATATTAGCAGTAATATTTAAGTTTTTGGCATTAGGATTCAAATGGAATGGGAGACCAGTATGTGGCAAATTTTCAAACTCAATTTTAAGGCTATCCTCATTTTTTTCATTTACATTTGGACTAGCTTGAGAAAATACAATTATGGCTTCCCTTAAAAAGATTTCATTACTTGCTATTGGATTTCTGCAAATAGGGAATGTAGAGTAGCACAAGCTGGGTAGAGCAAAGCCCTCGCACTGAGAACTGATGTCATTAGAATACTTTGTGACTTGTACAGCCTTCTGGAGCTTCTCTTCCAGGGTTGGCTGAGTGGTATCATACGGAATGTAGACAAAATGACCTCTTAAGTGTGCAGCACACACTCTACCAGCATACTCCTGGCAGATTGGCTCCAAAGTTTTAGGCACAGCTGTGGATTGTACTGCACTCTCTGTGACATTGACCTTCATATCTTCAGACACTAAAATTGGTGTAGTTTTACCCTCATCTATTAAATCAGCTGCAGAGTCAGGGAATAGGGAGGCATATGTAGGTATTTCATAATTTTCACTGTGTTTGACATCCATATCTACCTCAAGTCTTGTTGACTGTTTTTTCTCATAATTTTGTTTGATAACACAGGTGTAGTTCCCTTCATCATTTTTAGAAATCTTCTTCAGTCTAAGGTGGGTTCCAATTGTACTATTTGATATATCAACTTTAATAGTAATTTTCGTCTTGGTACCGTCTGTTACTTGTTTATCATCCTTGAGCCAATAGACTTTAACATTTCTCATCAAAATTTGGGAAATATGTTCTGGGGGAGATTCTGTCAGTGAAGTTTCTATCTTTTCCTTGCTTTTAGAGGATCTTTCGACCCTCGTAAAGTTCATTATTGCTTCACATTTTAACCTTACATCCGTTCCCGGTGGCTTTCTTATGACCAAAGGCAGGCTTTTTGAAAAGTAAATATCAAGTTTTATGTTCCATACCTTTTGTTCTATGGATGAATTCTGTTTATGTAATGATAGTGAATCTAATTTACCAGTATTCATAGATTGACTCTCACTTGAATAAACGCACAAAAGAATAATTACACAAATATTTTTCATGATTTAATGTTTTCCATAACACTTTCACACAAACTACGTCCACATTGAAAGAGGTGTGTGGTATTTTTAAGTCATAATATATATCTTGATATTGAATACTAACTACTTGATAACACCGTCTCTGTATGACACGACTTTTATTTAATAAATAATCGGAAAAACAAAGGGAAACGAACAACACCACTTACTCCACTCCATCCATCCTTCCATTTTCTTTAATTTGCGATCGAGTCGAGACTCGAGTCGAGTTCACAGAATAAAAAAGAAAGAAAGGTAAACGAGTTGAGTGACAGATGAGTGTGTTCTATCATAGGCAAAATGTAAATAGTGTACTGTCAAGTTAGGCAACATTAAACCTGACGCAGTCAAACCATGTAACTTTATACAAAGAGCTCAATCGGTAGAATAGAAACCTTTTCAATCTTGAGTAATCTTGACTCAAATCCTGCCGGACGAACATTAATCACTTTTTCGGAATTTTTATGCATAGTATTTTTTTACTTACGTACCCTAAAAAGTATGAAATTGTGCCATCAGGATCGTATCATACGATGATCTTTGGTGGCTGTCTACTCTATTGAGGCCGTCTGTAAGCCAGTTTTACAATTTTCCAAACTTACAAGAATATGGCATACCCTAGTACCCTAGCCAATAGCAAAGACTTAATTAGCTTTTAATAAAAGCGATTATTGGTTGGATCATTGGCCTATTTGTCTTCGACGGGTAACTAATAAAACTCTGTAATGTTGCTATGTACACATTTGCAAGTTTCGCGATCTGTTGCAACGTGAAAATTCCATTCCACTAACAAAAATATTTGGTTAATGTTTCTTTGGAGGACGTAACGTTTCTTCTGTCGTTCGAAGCAAATACATATTTCTGTTGTATCTTTTTCGTCACCTTGAAAAATTTTGCCATGTTATATGACACCTCTGTTAATAACAAAAAAGGGGAGCTGAGTTATTGTTATACATTCCTAGAAATGAACGTCACCGAGCGGAATTTAAAAACGAACTCATTTTTGGAATCGTATTGTCAGGCGAACTGCGGCTTCACAATAAAGAAAATATGGTTGCCGCTTTGTAGGGCACGCTCAGGGTAGCTCGGCTAAAATAATAACACATTTTTGGTAGTAATATTCAAGACCATGATGGAAATATAGCCATCACCTAGTAGAAATTTACCACATGACACGTTTTCTGGTTTTCCAAATTAACTCTTGAACGCCGCGCCGCTGGGTTCGCTTTTTTCTTAAAACAAGTAAAAATAGGTTAAGTAGACTGTTGGACACTCCGTGCAAAGAAACCAGTACGTGATAAAACTTGGAAAGGAAAAATTTCAAGCTCTTTTGTTTGCTCTTCGCCGTGGGACACTGTCAAAATAGAGGTATTGACAAATTTAAAAAATCATAAAATTAAAATTAATAGCTATCACTTAGATAAAAAAAGTTCAAGTAGTACCTAGATTGGTTTATAAAAAATAATACCTATATTGACATCAAAGTTTGTCAAATCTGGTAAAGTAGCGAAGAGACACAGCAAAAAGGCGAGGTACAAAAAAAATTATAATCTTCCTATTCGGTACCGTATTTGTAAAGGCGTTAAGATGCGTAGAGGATTTTGAATTTTTATCGGTGAACGAAATTCGTTCACAGATTAATATTGATTAGATTTAAATCATTTTGCGGTACTTATAGAAAAAAATAAAATCTGGATGTGAGGAGCTTTGAATAGGGAAACGAACTTGGAAACTCCGGCTTATCAGTAGCCTAAGTAAGCATGAAAACATTTCCGTATAGTTGGGTTTAAAACTAAACTTAGGTTGCCATACGTAGCTGTTAGTTCCGCTACTGTCCGCTTGGAGCGATTTCCCAGATTCCACACGGTTTTGATGTAATTTGAAACCTCCTTATTCTGAGTTTGAAACGCAACTATATGGAGATGTTTTCACGCTTAGGCTACAGGCAATTATTGCTCTACCGATTGACCTATACAGGCCACAACAAAACACACGATACTATTATAGTTATAACAAAATCTTGGTTAAAACGGTTTGAAAGAAATAAACACTGTTCCTACTTCAAAGTTTTTATTAAAATAATATGAAAGTGTAACTAGCTTCGTCCAAGCAAAGCACAGAATATTTTGTGCCTTCTCTCTTCAGCGTTTAGCAAAGCTTTTTTTTAAGCTATCGCTAGAGTTTGCGGTAATACATTTGTTTTAAAGCCATCGTAAAGTCCATTTGAGGTGGCTCATTCCATTTCCTCCTCAATTTCTTCCTTGAGAACCAAACCACCCAGAAGTGAAGAATCCGGAGGCAGCCATTCGCAGCTTGTGTCTTCTGATGAGCATACCTGCAACAATAAATTTAAGGTTTCGTTTCGTAGCCAATGTTAGAAATACATTATCATGGTTGTATGTCACGAATCTAAAGAGCGTTTTTCTGGTTGTATAGGTACGTACGAGAGATACGACAGTGCCATCTAGGAATCTTATTTAACACTAAACTTGACACAAGGAAAAACGCTCATTGACATGCTGACATTGGATGAAAAAATTTCAAATGGCCCTGCTAAACTTTTTTTTCTGCTGTTGTTAACTTATTGGTTAGGAACTCATTCGAAAGGTCTCCAAAACCGTTTGTATGTTTCTTGCTCAGAATATATTCCTGAGGTTTCTTGAAACATTTTGCAACTTTACGTCCCGTTGAGTAAGTAATGAAAAGCTTTTAGCAAAAGGCGTTTTAGGGTTCCGTACCCAAAGGGGACCCTATTACCCTATGACCGCTGTCCGTCTGTCTGTCCGTCTGTCACCAGGCTGTATCTCATGAACCGTGATAGTTAGACAGTTGACATTTTCACAGATGATGTATTTCTGTTGCCGCTATAACAACAAATACTAAAAAACAGAATAAAATAAATATTTAAGGGGGCTCTCATACAACCGAAATGTTTTTTTGCCGGTTTTATAGATAACTTTATTTACGACATCACATTAGAAACCTCTAAAATTATCAGTGTTTCTCTAAAATATTATGCATGTATTATACATATAAACCGTCTTCTTGAATTACTCTATCTATTAAAGAAAACCGCGTCAAAATCCGTTGCGTAGTTTTAAAGATCTAAGCATACATAGGAACAGACAGCGGGAAGCGACTTTGTTTTATACTATGTAGTGATGATGGTACAGAACCCTTCGCGCGCGAGTCCGACTCTCACTTGGCCGGTTTTAATTTTTCCTTCTTTGCTTATAGACCGCCTCTGTAGTCTAGTGCTTCATGTACTCGACTACTGATCTGGAGGTCATTGGTTCAAATCCCGTAGAGCAAATTTGTGTTCGGTCTGCGTGCTTCTGTAGGCACGTAGAACTGTAAGTTCAATTTGTGCCAAAAATATGGCGATATGGCGCCTCACCACCCATAACGCTAGGACGGAATAATAGTCGCTGGAACGTGGGTGTACGAGTGTCGAATGTGACTTTATGAATAAACATCTACATTATATTTGCACTGTACACGATGTTTTTAGAATAACGTGCATTACGTTTTCGTTTATTGGTAGGTAGTATAAATGCTACGAAACTCTGAACGCATGCGTGTGTCACGTCACGCACTTGGCCAATTCATATTTTATTAGGTATAGTACAGGAAATATAATTTGCATGTATTCGTCTTACAAACTGAATGACGAATCGTTGCAAACAATACTTTCTGAACTATATGTATACAACGTGTAACAGAAAGGTGTAACCATATTTGAAGAGCTTATTCAGTCAATGGTATAGAACAACTTTTACTATGGAACAAAACCTGTAGCTCGAAAAAAATCTTTTACATTTTCATAGAAAAATGCAATGCCGCTCGGCCGAAATGTATGGAAAGGCAGATTTTTTTTGAGATTTCAGGTTTGGCTCCATAGTTAAAGTTGTTCTATACCATTGACTGAATAAGCTCTTCAAATATGGTTACACATTTCTGTTACACGTTGTATAATTATTACGAAAATCTTTGCAAATAAGCCCGCGTTCGCTCCTAACCGCTTTCACGCCTCCGCAAGGGTGAACCCTAAAACCTAACAAACGGAACTTCAAATGAACCAAGCAAATGCGAATTCGCGTGTTTTAGTAAGTAAATTCTATGTTATTATATTAGCATTATTAAAATAATATTTTCCTAATTTATTTACTTACATATAATTTTCAGATGTTTCATTCGAGATAAATAAATAAAGAGCGAACCACGGTTTTTGGTACAGCTCGGTACCAGACCCCACATTAGAGTCGCAGCACAGAATAAAATACTACGTGTCGCAGTTCCATAACTTGAAAGACGCGCGGCGTCTTTTTCCATGAATGCAGACGGGGTCGTGGGACCCCTTGTGCCAGAGCATTCTAGTTTGATTATAATATATTATATGCCTCAAAGTAAAGGTCCTGGTTTCAACAAAATGGTACTTACAGCTTGACCCCAAACCCAACGCTAGAGTCACAGTTCCTCAACTTGACAGACGCGTGACGTCTCTCTCCGTGAATGCAGACGGGGTCGTGGGACTCCTTGTGCCACAGCATGCTAGTTTGGTCATATTATATACTTACCTGATATTGCAGGTTCTGACCTCAACAAAATGGTATAGCTTGGTCCTAGATCCCACGTTAGGGTCGCAGTTCCTCTACTTGACAGACGCGTGACGTGTCTCTCTGTGGACGCAGACAGTGTCATGGTAACCCTTATGCTAGAGCATGCTAGTTTGATCATATACCTGACACAGGCAGGTCCTGGCTTCAAAAAAATTGTACAGCTCGATCCCAAACCCCTCGTTAAAGCCGCAGTTCCTCAAATTGAAAGACGCGTGACGTCTCTCTCCGTGGATGCAGACGGGGTGATGGAACCCCTTGTGCCAGAACATGCAAGTTTGATCATATATACCTGACACTTGCAAGTCCTGGCTTCAACAAAATGATACAGCTCAGTCCCAGGCTCCACGTTGGGGTCGCAGTTATTCAATTTGACAGACGCGTGATGTCTCTCTCCGTGAACGCAGACGGGGTGATGGGACTCCTTGTACGGAAACTGCCAGTCCGAGATCTGGGAAATTTAAGGGGAAATGTAAATGATTTGAAATTATTATAGGGAATATCGTCTTAGTCTGTTCCGAATCCTGCCATCTATATTTAGAATTCGTGATACCGAGTTTTGTAAATACATCTATAATTTCAATATTTTAATAACATATTTTAATATGTCGTTTGCAGTTTTATTAATAAGTTACCTTTTCCTTTTACTTTTAATTCGGACTACCCCTACTATACCTACCTATCTGATTAATCTTAGGACATCTAGCAACATATTAGCACTTAGTTTCTTTATAACCATAAGTCGAACTATGAGATAAAAGATTGAAACTTCATACTCGAGATTTTTCATATATATAGGTAGACGTACCTCATATGACAAGCAATGTCCCCAACAAGACATGATCTTGACGTCATCCCAGCACCTCCTGCCGCTCATGTCAGTCTGCATGGCTTTGTGTGTGTAGTGACGCGGCTTGCACTTGGACCCGGAGGCATCTCCGAAACTCGCCTGCATCAGCAAACACCAGCCAATCATTGCCACCACACCTGACCTACGTAAAGACGACATCCTGAAAACAGCGATGAATTTTATTAGCACCAAATTGGTCTTTTTGTCCTAGGTAGAGGCAAATAAGTTCACCGGATGCGATAGCAATCCTTAATTTCACTGTAATCACTTCACTTTAACATAAATTATGAAGGTAATCTAAAATCAATGATTTGATTAAATTTCACTTTAGAAATTATAGAGATTATACTACGAAACTCCTGCGCTAAATAAATTTTAGGGATGAATATATATAATCTCAAACAATAAAATCACAGTCCACCTTGCCGCCAGCTTCTCCTTGGCCTGTATGACACCATTTCAGCGAAGTATGTACTTTATAAAGGACAAGCGAGTACGTCAAAACATTTCTCTCGGTTGAGTTGACAGTGCGACGACAATGGCTCTCAAACCATTACCTCGAGATCACGTCGTAAACACCAGGATAAAAATAAAGAGAAGGTTCGGACGTTTGAATATTCATCCACAATTCCATCTCAAAACATTACTATTTTGCATAAAAATACTCTCCAAGTAATCAAATTAATAAAGTACCCAAAAGTATTCCAATTAGTCGCCAGCGTATTTTGTCACCGTGTACTGAAATAAAAGCACGTTTATAATCACCTCTCAGTATAAATAACGCGTGCAAGATAAAAATAAGTGTGATAAATAAACAAGTTACAGTGGGAAGTTAGTAAATAAAATAAATGAGAACCCAAAAAAGTCATTAACAGCGTTGGTGCGTTGCAAATGACTGCCGTTCGGAGTTCGGTGCTTGTCAGGCGGACAGATGCGGTTTAGCTAAATCCAAACTTGTTTAATTTGCCACTTGTAATCTCTACTTTTAAATTAATTGCGACTTTAAAACGGTGTATATCAGCGGCATTTTGCTGTAATTTGTTATCCTCGCCTGATATGCCGTTTTGGAGATGATTTGCGCAAAAGATAAGAAAAACCCGATTCTTTTATCTGGTTCTATTGGTGACCAACTGGTACGGGCTACGGCCAGCAGTAACTTAGTCGATAGGATTCCCAATCAGAGGGTTGCGGTTCTATTCCTGCTACCGCAACCGGGGCAAGAACTAATTAGCAGAGGTTGGAATTAGGTAGTGTGATTTATGTACTTGTGCTATGTTGATTTTAATATGGATATTCCCGGGATAAGAATTCTGATCGGGTTTTGTTATATTGTTATATTTACTGGCTTATCCATATTAATTAATTATCGTACCTTTATTCTCTGATTATTATTTATTAAAGTAATTATCAATCAACGGCGTCTGCTACTATATAAAAAGGAGAAATAGTAACACCTCAATATTTTTTTTTATTTTTTATTGTTAACTTTTAATAAACTAAATAACAAGCGGCGCAAATACGCGGCTCTAGGAGAGGGCTGCATGTTTGTGCCGTTTGGCGTAGAGACGTTCGGGCCGTGGGGGCCAGACGCGCGACGGCTCTCTAAGGATATAGCGTCGCGCCTGGTCGAGACTTCGTGTGACCCAAGGGCTGGGGCCTACTTCAGACAAAGAATAAGCCTCGCTATTCAGCGTGGTAATGCCGCCAGCGTCTTGGGTACCCTGCCCCGTGGCAGCGATGACCTAGACAAAATTTTTTATTTAATTTAGTGGTTTATTTCGCTACTAAGATATGTTAATAATGTAGGTGCCGTCTCCTTATATTTTTGTTTTAGATAGGTTTAGGTTATAGAATTTTTTCTTTTGTAGATTATTTAGTTTAAACTTAACTTATTTTATATTATAATGTATATTATTGAATAATAAATACTAAAAAATAGAATGATATTTTCTAGAGTTGAGAAGTCATAAACTAAAACTACATTAAAAATCTTATAAAAAAGAGACAAATATATATATTTTTCAATAAATAAACAGATTTTAAAACATAAATTATATTCTTGGTTGCTTAGAATTTGTAATCTTAGATAAATTGATATTTAAAGTAACATACATTGTAAAAGTTGTAATTAATATCAACATTTATTTCCAAATTCAAAAATCAGACTACCTAATTCCGAGCTCTGCTAATTAGTATTTTTTGACAAACACGATGTCAGAAGCAGTTAACGTTACTCCACTGTCTATTAAAATGTTAAAGGCGAAAAATATAAAATTTAAACTTTTAAAAATTTTGAATAATAAAATCTAACTATAAAATACGTATTCGTATAACGTAAGTACCTAACTATACCTACCTATAATAGTTTATTTGAATAACATTTACATTGTTATACAATAGTTTATGAGCAGTGCCCTTTTAGAGACTAGACTGTTCAATCGACACTCGGAATTACGCTGATATCCGCTTGGGGATCCATGTCGTGACAATATTACTGTTAGCTCCTAAACATTAATTACGTATAGTTACATACACACCCAAGCCTTGATCAAAAGCAGGGTTTGAAATTACTCGTATCAAGATACATACGCCCCTTGATAATCATCGCGCTAAATATCATGATAAGTGTCAGATCAATATCCGATATTCATCAACAAGGAACCCTTATAGTTTCGCCATGTCCATCTGTCTGTCTGTCTGTCTGTCCGCGGCTTGGCTTAGAGACTATTAGAACTAGAAAGCTGTAACTTGGCATGGGTTTACATATTTATCACGCCAATGAAGTGGTACAGTAAAATTTTGAAAAATGTTTTTTTTAGTGTACCTCCCCTACATGTAATGTAAAGTGGGGATGGTTTTTTTTTTCTCGTCTATCCCCTAGTGTGGCTTTTAGTTGGATAGGTAGTTTAAAAATATTGGGGGTGTGGTAAGTAGGCTTTACAAGTTAACGAGTATAGATCGCGCCAAAATTTTAGTCCCCTCTAAACACGGGGCGATTCACATCAGCAGGAACAAAATGTATGGGCCGTTCTTG
The DNA here is from genome assembly GCA_934047225.1 of Ypsolopha sequella. Classification (NCBI taxonomy): domain Eukaryota; kingdom Metazoa; phylum Arthropoda; class Insecta; order Lepidoptera; family Ypsolophidae; genus Ypsolopha; species Ypsolopha sequella. Next base: position 9,715,048 of record OW203994.1, on the reverse strand, counting down.
GGAAGAGCAACTTCCGAGCGTACTAGAAGATTGGTGCGATCTGTATTAGTCGACAAACTTATAAAATGTACTTGGAGAAGAAGTCCGCATATTTTGTGGGGCAACTACGGAACCCTACACTGCGCGTGGCCCGACACGCACTTGGCCGGTTTTTTAACTGGTCAGAAACAAGTAGTTTAGTAAATAAATTATACACATTTAACAATACAATTTTTTAATTTCGTGACTAAAATATCGATTTAGACTTATCAAAGATAATTATCAACCTACATTTCGTTGGCTCACTATTACGAAGGTCTATGTAAAAAAAAATTGGAATAACACAAGGTTCTATGTGTCATTCATTAGCTATTGTCCCATAGAACCTTGTATTATTCCTATTTTTTTTTCATAGAACCTTATAATATTGAGCCAACGATTTATCTTGACAATTATCTTGATATTTATCAATGATAACTATCACTTCGAACCCTGATCAAAAGCCAATACTACTACTACCTATTTCCCAATACGTATTATCATACTATGCATAATTTTATCCTTTGTCTAACCTACTGAACCAAATTAGGGCGCCAACTTTTACTAGGTAAAGTAGCAGTCAAGTATTAAGTTAAGGCTGTTCTTGGTAGAAAAACGCAGCTCGATCATAATTTAAAATTAATCTAAAAATAAATTGAAACGTTTGGCAACTACAAGGTGACTTTTTGATCATTGTCCAAATTCATACTGGTGGCTTGGTAAGTGATGAGTATCATAGATCAATAACAATTTTGGTGAAATTCGTAAAATGAAATTTCGACTCCCCATAGTGATTTACTCGGGACTGGAACTGAATTTATATGGGAAGCCGAAATTTCATTTAACGATTTTCTCAAAAATTGTTACTGATCCAAGATACTGTTACTGATCAAGCCTCCAGTATGAATTTGGACGATGATCAAAAAGTCACCTTGTATATGCTTCATAGGTTTCGATTGTAGTAAGTATTAGCCCAGCAAACACTATAGTAGAGTTTTCCCATTTTCATAAAGTTTTCCTGAACATCTAGATTATGTTTTGAGGAGACCTTCTATTTAACTATACCACAATTAGCTAACTATTAGCTATGTAAGGATATATAACAGTAGAATTACCCCAAGACTTTCCTTAACAGTTAAAAGGGTTTGATTTCCTAAATCATGCATTTCCATAATAGCATTCACACTGCAAATTGATCAAGCCATGTCGGGAACTTAGCTTGAAGTTAAGAGATTAAATCATATTTTTGAAGCAGAAGCGACTTTTCGTATCATACAGGAATTTGTATCTAGCCTACCTACCTTCTGAAGGGATTATTTTTTCGGTTTCTGTTCAACGATTTTGTTCATATTCGTCTATTGAGAAATTACTAAATTTTTTATAAGCACTTGGTTTCTGAATCTTCATTTAAATACACTGGTTGATACGAAAATACACATAATATTCTGAAGTTATAGAAAAAAAAAACCGGCCAAGTGCGAGTAGGACTAGCGCACGAAGGATTCCGTACCATTATCAATAAAAACGGCAAAAAAAAACATCTCTGTTGTATTGGAGCCCCCATAATTTTTTTTAATTCTGTTTTTTAGTATTTGTTGTTATAGCGGCGACAGAAATACATCATCTGTGAAAATTTCAACTGTCTAACTATCACGGTTCATGAGATACAGCCTGTGACAGACGGACAGCGGAGTCTTAGTAATAGGGTCCCGTTGGTTACCCTTTGGGTACGGAACACTAAAAACGTGAAATTATTTATTTTCATCAGGGATTTTTAAATTATTACTTAATTGTTATTTATTGCATTTATTAAGTAGGCTGCAAAAATAAAAAGTAAAGTTCTGCGTCATAATAATAATTTTTCCGAAAAAATACCCCAAAATTCCTATATTAGAAATATTATCCAGATGTTTCCGTTTCGCTACAATTTTAATGTTGCCCAAAAATTATGTTTGGCCCCAACCCTAAGCAACCAAAAAAAAAATCCCTTAATATATAAAATTTATACCAAAAATAATATCCCGTAAAATAGCATTCTAACTCCATAATAAAAATATTATAGGTAATTCAACAAAATACGTGAAATTTGTTATCCAAAATGATAGAATGTTCACCAAGGGTACGCGTCGCCTGACATGCGCATCGGCCCTCTCCCCAAAACTAATAACGGATCCGCCGCTGCTGTGATACACATATGATCAATCAGTAGGTTAATTTCAATCAATTTTAACCATGGGCGTAGCCAGTACAGGCAGGGAGGGCAGCTGCCCCCCCCCCCCCCCCCAGCAGGTGCTTGGGCTGAGACTCCGTTGTCCGTCCATCCGTATGTCACAGCCTCATAACTTTAGCATCGTTAAAGATAAAGACTTGAAATTTGGCACTAAAATAGCATTCATTTGCCCACATAACACGGGGTAAAAAATATGAAAAATGTTTAATTGTTCAAAATATTTCCAATACAAAAGAGAGAAATAAAAAGAATTATGCTAAAAATACAATATGGGTATCAAATTGTAGATATTACAGAGCTGATTGTAAAATATATACTGACACTGATTTCGAGAAATCTTTGAAAAACCACAAAAAAATGTATGCCCTCCCCCTTATCTCTGACACTGGTAGACCAAAAAATATGAAAAAATTTACGATTATAGGGCATAACTAGCCAATTACAGCAAAACTATAGCGATTTAAAATTAGTTAAACAAGAACGGGAAATATAAAAAAAGTAAAATGAAAAAATATATTTTTTATAAAAAATACAATATGGGTACCAAATTTTAGGTATTAAAGAGCTAATTGTAAAAATATATAGCTTGACTATATCTACTTGCATCTATTTCGAGAAATCCTTAAAAAACCACAAAATAATGTATCATTTATCTCTAAAACTCGTGGACCAAATAATATGAAAAAAATCATGGCAAGATGTGCTTACGTAAATGTTACAGGAAAAATATAGCGGTTGAGAATTTCAAGAAAACAAAATGGCAAAATTCTCAAAACTGTCGAATTACGGAACCGTACTAGGTACGCGAGTCTGACCCGCACTTAACCGGTTTTGTTTTTGTATCCAGTATGCGTATTATTATAGCTTTTCCTCGCGTGCCCCCCCCCCCCCCCCCCCCCAAAAAAAAACAATATTCTAGCTACGCCCGCCCTTAATCTCAACAATCTAATCAATCTCAATTACTGCAAAATGTCTACAATAGGAAATTTACCTACTACCTATGGACGTATATAAGGGGGGTGTTTAAGGGGTCCAAGTTTTGTCATAAAACATTAGGTTCAAAATCAATAAATGTAAAAAAAAAACCTCAAATATATTTTTACTGGTCCCTCTGCTGCCAAAATAATGTATTGATATTAAGATATTAAAATTATCTCAGTGAACCCCTCCATGTGAAAGATATATAAGGTCTTTCAATTTAAATGGAAAGTAATTTAGGAGGTGATTTAGTATCGTTAATACATCACATTCCACACAAGACAAGTGAAGAAAAAGTTGACAAGTGGACAAGTGAAGAAAAAGTTCGCGTAAAAAAAAATACTTTGCAGTGAAATTTGATGTATTAACGGTACTGAATCACCTCCTAAATTACTTTCAATTTAAATTGAAAGACCTTATATGTATACAAGGTGACTTTTTAACCATCGTCCAAATTCATACTAGAAGCTTGGTAAGTGATCGGCATCATGAACCGATAACGATTTTTGTGAAATTCGTATAGCGAAATTTTGACTTCCCATAGTAATTCACTCCCAGTCCTAAGTGAATCACTATGAATTTCACAAAAATCGTTACTGATTCATGATGCTGATCACTTACCAAGGCTCAGGTATAAATTTGGACGATGTTCACAAATTCACCTTGTATATACGCCCGTGCCTAACACATCTGTACCTTTATCAACAATAATCTTTGATAAGTACATTTTATTCGTCCTGTCTGCACAAGTGGGCTGTAGCATATAGCTGTGGTTGTAGAGCCGTATTCCATATTATTTTCAAAGGCAGTCGCCTGCTCTCCACAATAAAGATATGCAAGTGAAACCAAACCGTGCACGCTTTTACACAAATACTACAGAATAAGGCCCAAACAAGCTCTGGCGACGAAAAAGGTCACAGACAGGCAAATAAGGGTCTACACAATACCTTTTAATTGTGGCAATGTATGTAGGTTGTATTGAGGTAGGTGTATAGAAAAAGGGTGTAAGCAGGAGCGAATTCAACAATGAGTCATGATTCAACTTTCTTTCTTGGGATTTCTAAACGAATCATACTTACATATACTCAAGCCTGTCTCCCAGAGGGGTAGGCAGAGAATACAGATTTCCATTTGCTACGATCCTGAATCACCTCTTTCACTTCTTCCACATCCATCAATCTAGTCATACAAGCTCGTACTTTTGACATCGCCCTTCTTCAGTATGTCGCCAATTTTATATCGGCATACGTCCTTCTAGGGTGGCCGGTCGAGCTGCCCGCCATAAATTTCTTTCGTCGTTCTACTTTCATTCATCCTCTTTACATGTCCAAACTGAAATATGAACAATAAATCTCATTTATTTAAAAAAATACAACAAATAAAGCCAATAACAGATATTATTAGAGTGCATTACAAACTAGAAAATATCAATCAGAAACAAATCCACAGACAAGAATTTGAAAAAATTCCTCGGGCCAGGATTCGAACCTGCGACCTCTTGTTAGCAAGACAAGCGCGCTACCTTGTAAAAGTTTGTAATGCACTCTAATAATATTTAGAGTATTCATAGCGACCGGAGTGAAGTTGGCTGACAAAAGTTATCTGACATATAATCCAACCAAATTAAAATGCGATGGATTTCGCAAAATAAACATAAACCAATAACAGCTATCCACAATAATACATGAACGAAAATACGAAGAAAAAACACGACATGAAAAAATTATAATTGCAAAAGACAAAGACAAAATGATACAATTTTTATTCACATAAATACTAATTACAATTTTTATTTACCAATAATTTTCCCAATGTTTAGGTTTTCATAAAAAACTGTTAGTTACGTTTCGGTATCACTTTAGTAAATAACTATAATAGTGTGTCTAACTAAACCACTACCAAACATAGTAAAAATTCGCTTTAGTCCAGGGCCACAGCTTCAGGCTTCTCGCGGCGCTTCTTGCTGCGCTTCCAGGCGGTTTTTGCGACGAGTTTTGCCCTGCCACGACACCCGTCGGCGCCTTCCACCGCATCGGATGTATAGCGCGCTCGCTCGCTCAAAGCGCTCGACACTAGGTTCGTCCTGTGCGCTCGATCACTGTTTCAACAGCCCGCCTAACCGCACACCACCGTTCCGAGAGGCTCTATACAACTTCATACATTTGTTCTCTCCGCCGGCGCCGTCGCAAGAAGAACCGCTTTGCGCGCCTCTCGAAACCTGAAGCTGTGGCCGACCGGTTAGTGTATATAACTAGGGTATATACACTTCGTGGGTTACTGGACAACTACCTTATAGTTTGTACCTACAGTACAGACCGGGGCAAACAACTTGAACAAAATTGTGAAGTGGATTATTTGGGGAAGCGCATATACTCGTAGAAGGGCAAAAATCGTGTACCAACTTTCCACCATTACGCCGCTTTTTAGGGTTCCGTACCGCAAAGGCTGTAAAACGGGACCCTATACTAAGTCTCCGCTTACTGTCTGTCTGTTTGACCGTCCGTCCGTCGTCGGTCTATCACAGCCGTCATAGACAGCCAGTTGAAATTTTCACGGAAAACGTGTTACCAAATAATAATAATAATAATAATAAACCGGCCAAGTGCGAGTCGGACTCGCGCACGAAGGGTTCCGTACCATTATCAAACCAATATAAAAAAATATAAACGGCAAAAAAAACATGTCTGTTGTATGGGAGCCCCCTTAAATATTTATTTTATTCTATTTTTTAGCATTTTTTGTTATAGCGGCAACAGAAATACATCATCTGTGAAAACTTCAACTGTCTAACTATCACGGTTCTTGAGATACAGCCTGGTGACAGACGGACAGACGGACAGACAGACGGACAGCGGAGTCTTAGTAATAGGATCCCTTTGGTTACCCTTTGGGTACGGAACCCTAAAAACGGCAAAAAAATCATGTCTGTTGTATGGGAGCCCCCTTAAATATTTATTTTATTCTGTTTTTTAGTATTTGTTGTTATAGCGGCAACAGAAATACATTATCTGTGAAAACTTCAACTGTCTAACTATCACGGTTCTTGAGATACAGCCTGGTGACAGACGGACAGACGGACAGACATACGGACAGCGGAGTCTTAGTAATAGGATCCCTTTGGTTACCCTTTGGGTACGGAACCCTAAAAACGGCAAAAAAATCATGTCTGTTGTATGGGAGCCCCCTTAAATATTTATTTTATTCTGTTTTTTAGTATTTGTTGTTATAGCGGCAACAGAAATACATTATCTGTGAAAACTTCAACTGTCTAACTATCACGGTTCTTGAGATACAGCCTGGTGACAGACGGACAGACGGACAGACAGACGGACAGCGGAGTCTTAGTAATAGGGTCCCGTTTGGTTACCCTTTGGGTAAGTGAACTAAAGCGCGGACCACAGATACAAAAAACCTCGAATAAGTAGCTTTTTTCAACGTTATTGGGGTTCGTTACCCAGCGGGTGCCGCACTGTTTGCCAGGCGCTAGCATTTTAGCGGCTTATTTGTGTCGGCTTATTGTTGCTATGACATATATATTGTTGTAATTTACCACGTTTTTAGGGTTCCGTACCCGTATTGTGTAGAGGTACGGAACCATTTGTGCGCGAGTCCGACTCGCACTTACCCACATTATTGTTTAAATTGTTTGTCCCAGTCTGTACCCATGTTATTCACACAAAAAATGTCATAATAAATAAACCAATATTAAATATAAGTACAATACGGCGAGTACCGCTCCGATGAAGCGAAAGCTCTGCTATTGCCGTACTGGAAGCGGCGGGCAGCGCACGCTCGGTCCAGTTCCTTCATGAAGAATTTCCGCTTCATTTCCCGCGCCTCGGAGAAGTTTTCATAAGTCTTGATACTTCGATGAATGGTGAAAGTGCCTCCCTAGTTTCTGTAATCTCGGACGAAATTGTGCCTTTCATTTATGGAAACTGATGTAGTTTTCCCATTCTTATTTTGGTGCCGATATTAATAATGATTTGGATTGTGTCTGCTAATGAAAACGTCTATCGGTGAGTACGTTGTATGTACGCTCGAACACAAATATAGCTGGTATAAATAGACAGGTATTTTTAAATGGATAATAATAAAGCCTCCGAAAAGTAAATTAAATCCCAGTGAACTGTTGCACACTGTTATACTATCTGAGCAGCTGCAAAATTAGTTATCGAAAAATATACTAATTTAACTGTGTAACATCTACCGACAAAATAAATTAAACATAGCAAACTAAAATTTCTCACGACCACCTCGTTTAAATAATGAACCTCCGAATAAATTACTGAACTTCCGAAAGAACTTACCGAAAAACATATTCAAAAACAAAACTATGAACCAAAATTCAAAAATAGGTGCGACGACGAGCGAAGCGAAGAGGAGCGTGTTAGGTTTACATATAAGATAAAATAAGGAGCTGAGCGAAGCGAAGCGGAGCGAGGCAAGGTTTTTAGTCTTAACAGAATTCATGACATACAAAAAAAACATTTGGTGATCTACGAGTATGATAGCTGACAGTAGTTTTCGGAATTTTCAGTATTTTATTCGGTAGTTTTCGATAGTTTTCGTATATTTATTATCACAGAAGTTTTCGGTAGATTAGTATTTAAAGCAGTAACATTCATAAACTGAACATCCTCATTTTTAATTTAGTTTTTGAAGCTTTTATTACTACCCTTTTTAAATTAAACCACATATACTACTGACCATACTGAACAATGTTACCAAAAAAATATTTAAGGAGCGATAAAAAAAAATGTTCCTGCCCATTTTGTATTCACAGATAGTTTTTAAAATTAGTGAGAAGACGTGAAAATACTTTTCCATTGCGAAAGTAATTTGTTACTTTTTACAAACGGTATTTATTTATTTGTTACATGTTACTTAAGTATATTAAATATAATAAATATATAAAGTGATTCATTATGTGGTTATATGATGTGGTTTTATTTAACCTATTTATTTACACCCGGTGTATAAGGTTAAATAATAGCTATAATATTAATCACTACATAGTATAAAACAAAGTCGCTTTCCGCTGTCTGTCACTATGTATGCTTAGATCTTTAAAACTACGCAACGGATTTTGATACGGTTTTTTTTAATAGATAGAGTGACTCAAGAGGAAAGTTTATATGTATACTACTTGCCCGTGCAAAGTCGGGGCGGGTCGCTAGTTAATAATAAAATAATACTCAGTTGCAGCGTTTAGTTCCACCACAGCTTCATTTAGCTTCATTGGGATTTTGGGATGGCTCCTATCTACAATATATTACCAAGAGCAATCAGAGAAATAGAAAACATACAGGCATTTAAAAGCAAATTAAGACAATTTTCTTATTCATAATGCATACCACGCAGTCATGGTATTTTTTGATTAACCCAAAATAAAACTTAAATAACATTAAAAATTAGACTATACCTATAAATACAAATAAAGTAAATCACAAGCTATATACCTACCTGCATAATTTTAAAATTATTAAAATAAATAAAAAATTGTATTTTTGACAGAATAATTAATTATAATGTTCTATATTTCTAATGGGCAACGGATCGCTGACTGGACCATCAATGATGAATTAAATTAAATAAATTGTAATATTTGGCAGTAGGTATGTTTTTGGTTAGGTACTCGTATTAGGTACTGTTATTTCAAGCTTTTTCATTATGCTAGGTATGTAACAAAAAATTTAATATTTGTATGCCATACATGGCACATCACGGATTAGGACATCTTATTTACCTGTGTTGAACAAATAAATAATTTGAATTTGAATTTGAATAAGCGAAACTCAAAACAGATTCTTCCATATGAAAAACTTTTGCTATTGGGGCTAAGCAAAATTCGCAACTGCTTTTTCCATTCCTATCATTCAAGTTACCCAGATAATTCATTAAGAGAAGCGAAAATAATTAGCGAATTTTGCATAGCCCTCGTAGCAAAAGTTTTTATTTTATTTATAACACTTTTGCACATTGACACAAATTAATACATACAAACATAAAACAATCAAACATGCTGTATAAAGGCGGAACTTATTAAACTTATTAAAGCAATATATTCCAAGCAACCTTTAAATGCAAACAGATAGTTTACGAAATAACAAATAGCCGAGTCTTTTGAGTTTCGCGTATTAAGGCGATATGTAAAAAATAGAGGTGCTTCTTTTTTGTGTATTTCATGAAATACACGGAAAATGTTAATACATTTCTGATATATGCATTTTGACTATATAATCTAGGGTTTTGAAATTGGAAAACATGTTTGGATAAATTTTCCTCGATAGAAATAATTGTTGAAATAAGGTCTTTAAACACACTTTTTTTCCTCGTTTGACGAATAGGAACGATATACCTATAGAACTCAAACATATTTTATTAGGTGTGTTTCAACAATATCTAGAGATTTGATATTTAAAATTTTGCTAGTTATTTTAGTTTTTTTATAAAAATTATAAAACTCACATTTTTCGCTTTCGCCTTGAATCCGCTCCTCTCGCACTGAGCGTGTTTCCGCTTGGAGTGACAGTGACAAAAATAAAATTCGCATAGCCTCTTAATATTATTTAACCTTTCGATGACGAATATCAAGCATAAATTAACTATGTGAAGTACGGGTTCCATCAACAAAAAATTAATCATTCTAATCTTCTACTTTTAAGTAAGTTTTTTCTACATATATTGACATACCTAATCGTATCGTAAGGAATCCTCCTACGTAGTTTGCTCTAGTATTTTATTTCATAAAAATTACACGCTCTCCCTCTATATTTTTATCTCATCTTTTTTGTCAAACAAAGGTTGCCTGGAAGATATTGCTATTAACTGTAAGTGCCGCCTTTGCACACTGTAAAAAAATCCTGTTTCATGTTACACATGTTTATGTGTAAATTAAATTGAGTGTTTCGCTCAAAAACAGTGGACACATGAAGGATCTTTGGAATTAAAAAAAATATATAATAATTAATTATAATATACTGGGTATTAAAATGAAGTTGCAGAAGAAACTGGCGATAGTATTTGTCCAAAAGAAAAGTTGTTTTACTCTAGAGCCAACCTTTGAATCGCGAAAAAAAAAATTAACTGTTCCATAGAAAAGTTACATAGTCACCCTACCAAAATGTATGAAACAACAGTTTTTTTTTTATCGATAATTGATCTGTCTATTTACAAAATATATCGTCACAAATTTTTTTATTAATTTATTTATGTACGCATGTTGAATTTTTGAACATCGTCCAAATTCATACTTGAGCCTTAGTAAGTGATCAGCATCATGAAACAATAACGATTTTTGTAAAATTCATAAAATGATTTTTCGACTCGCCCATAGTGATTCACTCAGGACTGGGAGTGAATTACTATGGGAAGTCGAAATTTTATTATACGATTTCACAAAAATTGTTATCGGTTCATTATGCTGATCACTTACCAAGCCTCCAGTATGAGTTTGGACGATGATCAAAATGTCACTTGTATTATATGAATATAGGGGATGTTAAGATGAAATTGCGGAAGCCGGATACAAAAAAAACCGTTCAAGTGCGAGTCAGACTCGCGTACCTAGGGTTCCGTATTGTGGATGATAAATTTAATTTTGTCATTTTTTTTCGTGAATTTCTCGACCGCTTTATTTTTCCTGTAATCTTTACGTAAACACATATTACCATGATTTTTTTCATATTTTTTGGTCCACCAGTTTTGGAGATAAGGGGGGGATATACATATTTTTGTGGTTTTTTAAAGATTTCTCGAAACCAGTGCCCGTAAGTATAGTAATATTATATATGTTTACAATCAGCTTTTTAATATCTATAATTTGATACCCATATTGTATTTTTATAAAATATCCTTTTTATTTATTTTACTTCTTTTTTTAATATTTCTCATTAGTGCTGATTTTTTTTTAATTGCTATAGTTTTCCTTTATTTGGCCAGTTATGATCTATAATTGACATTTTTTTCATATTTTTCGGTCTACCAGTTTCGGAGATAAGGGGGGAGGGGGACATACATATTTTTGGAATTTTTAAAGATTTCTCGAAAACAGTGTCAGTAAATATATTAAAAGTATATATTTTTAGAATTAACTTTTTAATACCTACAATTTGATACCCATATTGTATTTTTAAGCTAATATTTTTTATTTTTCTGACTTTTGTTTTGGAAATATTTTGAAAAATTTAAAATTTTTCATATTTTTTTACATCCTAATATGTGGGCAAAATTATGCTATTTTTGTGCCAAATTTCATGAACGGTGCTAAAGTTATGAGGCTGTGACATACGGACGGACGGACAACGGAGTCTCACCATAAGGTTTCTTTTTGTACCTTTTAGGTACGGAACCCTAAAAACGGCTGTTCATAACTACTCTACCAAAATGTATGAAAGAACTGATTTTATTTTTCTCGATTTCTATTCGATTTTTTCGTGTTTCCTACAAACGCAAGCCCAGCACCGAGTCTATTACTATGGGAGGTAAACATTTTATTTTACGAAATTAGGATAAAGTGTTATCGATTCATGATGCTAATCACTTACCAAACCTCTAGTATGAATTTGGACGATGATCAAAAATTATATATTGTCACGACATTTTTTAACACGTAAAGTGGGGATGATTTTTTTTCTCGTCTATCCCCTAGTGTGGGGTGTCGTTGGATAGGTAATTTAAAAATATTGGGGGTGTAAGAAGACCATTTTTCAATCCAGGGTACCGTTAATAAGCTTAAAAGTGTTAATTTTTGTTAGAGTCAACCCCACCCCCTTGCCAGCGAAACGGTTGTATTTGGAGACGTGAAAAAAATCGTGAAATTAAAAGGATAACTATCACAGCTAAGTAGGCTTTACAAGTTAACGAGTACAGATCGCACCAAACTTTTAGTCTCCTCTAAACACGTGGCGATTCGCATCAGCAGGCACAAAATGGGGTTGTTCCCAAGTTCATCCAAGAATGTCGAAAAAAAGTTCCCAAAGTCATCCACGAATAAAAATATAAAAATGTATTTGTTAAAATTGGTTTCATTTTCATCCAAGAAACTTAGCAAGGTACTGTCGGTGAAAGAAGCTTTAAGTGTCAAGTATTTGATGTTTATTATTGAGTATTTAACTCACATGATCGAGGGGCAGCGGAGGGAACGTTTTTATGGTTCAGTGTAATATTCGTCCTATGGAAATTCGTCCCACAATGTAAGTTCGTTTTAAAAAAATATAGGTATTCATTTTCGGTAAAAATTCATCACATTTATTGAAATATATTCGAGGTTTATATGTCCAAGTGTAAAAGATGGATGGATGTGACTAGACTAGATAGATTGATGGATGTGAAAGAAGCGAAAGAGGTGTGTCAGGACCGTGGCAGATGGAAATCTGTAGTCTCTGCCCACCCCTCTGGGAAACAGGCGTGAGTATATGTATGTAGGTAATTTCTGCTTTGAAAAGCCTATTTGTTACAATTAGACTGGTGCCATCTGACAGACGTACTGCTTCCATCGTATTATTAAAATGTATTTCACAATACTCCATACACCTTGAATTTAATCACCTGACTGTACTCAGCTACTTTGGATGAGAATGGAACTAAAAAATGATAATAATATTAAAGTAATAAAAACATGGATGATTTTGGGAACTGATGTAGGCTTTTCTATAACAAAAGAATGGAGGAACTTGGGAACAACCCACAAAATGTATGGGCCGTTCTTGGGAAGAGCAACTTCCGAGCGTACTAGAAGTTTGGCGCGTTCTGTATTAGTCGACAAATTTATAAAATGTATTTGGAGCAGAAGTCCGCATATTGTGCAGGGCAACTACGGAACCCTACATTGCGCGTGGCCCGACACGCACTTGGCCGGTTTTTTAAAGATTTCTCGAAACCAATGCTAGTAAATTTATTAAAAGTATATATTTTTACAATCAGCTTGTTAATATCTAAAATTTTACACCCATATTGTATTTTTAGGATAACACTTTTTATTTTTCTCACTTTTGTTTTGAAAGTAGGTACTTTGAACAATTTAAAATGGACGGTGGTAAATTTATGATGGACGGACGGACAACGGAGTCCCACCATAAATAACCTATACTAAAGGTTCCCTTTAGTACCTCATACTTTAGTACCTCGTTGTACCGTCTCTGAATTCTCAGGATCCTCGTAATGGAGGAATCCTTCCATAAAATACATAAGATGATTAATCGCTTTTACTTATCTGATGGTACATATCGTTACATATTTTGAAGAAGATCAAACGATATCGCGATGTAATATATAAGTAGCGCCATCTGGTTTTTAGAAGCAAACGAACGACGCGGTCTAGTAAGGGTGGTATTTAAACGCACAAAAGAAAAAACTAAAAATGCTACTACAGTGTTCTATCAAAAATACTAACTGCATACAAAAAATACTAACTGTACACGAAAAATACTAAGTGTGCTTTTTTAGGATTTTTGGGTTGTTATAAAAAATAACCACGAACGGAATGGTTCCGCAACTCCCCATACCTAATCTTCTAACCTAACCTACCGGCTCTCTTCTGCACTGAAGGATTTCTGATGGCGATATTTAGTGAGCACAATAGTATTTTTGATGTGCAATTTAATATTATCCGTCTAGTAAGTACATTGTCAAAAGTATTTTATGGTTCTCTACCCTAAGGATGACAAACGGGACTCTAGTACTTAGCCTACTGCTTGCTTTGTGTAGGAAGACGCCGCTTGGCACAGTTGATCCTTGGGTTGTTCTGAGCTATAGCCTAAGCATGAAAACATCTCCGTATAGTTGCGTTTGAAACTACATCAAAATCGTATGGAATCTGGAAAACCGCTCCTAGCGGACAGTAGCAGAACTAACAGCTACGTATGTGTACGTATGGCAACCTAAGTTTAGTTTCAAACTCAACTATACGGAGATGTTTTCATGCTTAGGCTACTGATCTAGCCCGATTGACATGAGGTGACGCCCTCTGAGATAGGTGTTAGGGGGGAGAGTGAAAGTGCATCTACCGTGGAAAGAAGAGTGCCTTTGCATGATTTTGATTTTTGGAGTTCATGGAGCTTGTCGTACCAAGGATAATGTTAAGACCCTCCCGAATGAATTCCCATAGCTTAATTTCTAAAAGATTTTTCTCATTTATAGTTTATTAAGAGAATATGCGCCATTTTGGACATAATTTTCATTATTTAAGTATATAAATTAACCATTATTTTTAATGAATGGTCCTGTATGACGTCACTTGAGAATTTTAGACATTATACTGATTGTGATGTGTGATTGCTTATAAAAAAAAGTTATCTGTCTCTGTCTAAAGAGAGCCCGAGTTTGAATGAGAAGGTTGATGTTTACGTCCTCCTACGTATTATTTGAAATTTTGTGTCTAAAATTAAAGTTCAAAGGTTAAGGTCAAATACACCCTCGTAAAGCTAATAATATCTGAACAACGTATGTGAAAGGTGAAAATAGCCATTATTTTTCGCGTAATTCTAACAAATTCTGACTCATCTGTGTTGTGTGAACTTGTGTGCTTCTCATTTATATTCTTTGCTTATGTTATCTCTAAAATAATCAACTCTGCAAAGTAGTTATCAAAACGTTTGCTGTGTAACGTAAGCGACTGTTTAGTGCAGTGTGTAGATCATTGCTTTTTGGAACAACAGACTAGTGACACTCCGATGGTCCCGAGTTCAAATCCAACCCGAAACAAAAATAATAAATAACATTTTTGTGTTTTTAGGGTTCCGTACCTAAAAGGTACAAAAGGAACCTTTATGGTGAGACTCCGTTGTCCATCCATCCGTATGTCACAGCCTCATAACTTTAGCACCGTTAAAGATAAATATACATGAAAGGCAAACAATTCACATATCACGTTTGAAAATATTTCCAAAACTAAAGTGAGAAAAATAAAAAATATTATCCTAAAAATACAATACAATTACAATCTTTACACGCTAACTTAATGCGATTGGTAACAAATTATATTTAAAGCAGTTTTTGTGGAATCCGTCAAAGGACGTCTCATAGAGGTCAATGGTTTGATTATCATTACGTGACCTGCCTGTTTTTTTTTTTCAACATATTTCCTATGTAGGAAACCTGGATGATTTTGTCTTCGACACTTTGTGGAAAGGACTTCAGATTATATAAGGTTAAATAATATTAGTTGGCGAAACTCAAAACATAGGTAGTACTAGTATATATGAACAACTTTTTGTATGGGAGCTAACCGAAATTCGCACGTTTTTTTCTCTTCCTCCCATACAAATTGCCCCGATCAGCTGACTGGTCCAGTATGGAAAGATGAAAACAAATTTTAAGAATTTCGCTTAGCTCCAATACAAAAAGTTGTTCATATAGACTAGTACTACCTATGTTTTGAGTTTCGACAACTAATATAACTTAATAATAACTAATATTTTTCGAGTTTTATGTACGAGTTCGCAAAATAATACTGGCCACTTGGCCACTTGCTCATTCTTTATGTTGTTTAAAAAAAACAGCACGTTTCAATGGATTTGCATATACTTTTTCTGCCCGCTCAGGCACGTTAACAATGAATTTTCATACACTTTTTCCGCCCGAATATTTGTATGACAGTAATGACGTATTTTCTGCATCCTTTTTAAAAAAGTAAGAAGGTACATTCCGAGTAGGTGTAGTATAAATGTATTTTCAAGTATTTGATTTAAAGTTATAATATTTATTTAGTGAGTTAATTTTGTTAATATTGCCACTGACTGCACTATACAGAGTATTCAAAAATGTTAAAAAAAAGTTTTTGTGTCAAATCAATGGAATTGCCTTATTTCCTTGGAGTTCATAAAACGTCTTACATGTAAAATTTGTGCAGATTTGGCAAGCCTTCCGGAAAAAAATACCGTCATCCGAAAATTACTCTATGGATAAAGTTATTTCTCTTAAACGGTATGTTTAAAAATTATGAAAAAAATCTGTCTTGTTAGTTAAACTATAAAGATCAACTTCATTTACGGAAATTATACTTGTAGCACGATAATATTGTTCAAAGTCAAGCTGTTTTTAGACTAAAATTAAATTAAATCGGTTATTTTTTTGTAACCACTAATGTTATTTGTATGGTTCATGCACTATACAAGCAAAATATTCCGGAAAAAAATACCTTTCAAAGGAACCCGCGCAAAGGAGATACCAGTTTCGGATATAAGGGGGGGGGGGGGGACATATATATTTTCGGGGTTTTTTAAAGATTTCTCGAAACCAGTATCAGTAAATATATTAAAAATATATATTTTTAGAATAAACTTTTTAATACCTACAATTTGATACCCATGTTGTATTTTTAGGCTAATATTTTTTATTTTTCTCACTTTTGTTTTGGAAATATTTTAAACAATTTCAAATTTTTCACATTTTTTTTGACACCCTCATATGTTGGCAAATTAATGCTATTTTTGTGTCAAATTTCATGTATTTATCTTTAACGGTGCTAAAGTTATGAGGCTGTGACATACGGACGGACGGACAACAGAGTCTCACCATAAAGGTTCCTTTTTCCTTTTAGGTACTACGGAACCCTAAAGACATACCAAATATATTTGACACTGTTTCAGCTTACGCTTACTGACTGACTTTTGTCAATGCTGCAGGAATTTCAGGTAATGAGAAGCCGCACCGGTAGCCTAAGCATGAAAACATCTCCGTATAGTTACGTTTGAAACTAAACTTAGGTTGCCATACGTAGCTGTTAGTTCCGCTACTGTCCGCTTGGAACGGTGTCCCAGATTCCATACGATTTTGATGTAGTTTGAAACGCAACTATACGTAGATGTTTTCATGCTTAGGCTACGGGAGAGTGGTTTTATATCTAAACTATAATAGCGACCCGCCCCGGCTTCGCACGGGTGCAATGCTGATACTAAATATAACCGCCGCAACCGCTATGCCCCTGAAAATACTAATTTAAATTACATACTGTAAAGGACCATATTGATCTATATTAAATGCACAATGTATTTAAGGTACTTAATTGGATAAGGATTAATGCTGTATTGCTTAAAATCGCTTCAGAACAGATCCCGTCCATGTGAAAAGTATTATTTTCTCCTATTTTGCGCTATCGGAGATATACGCGCTGATATGAACGTTATTTCAATTTCATTTCCGAGCCGATACTTTCACGTTACTAAGCGCCTTAAATCGCGTTTCTGTAAATTATATGATTTTTTTAACATCGCTATAGTTTTCCTCTTTATTCAATATTCACATGCCTCTCCTTTTCTGTGCCCTCGTCCAGAAGCATATTACAGAATACTTACTTTCAGTCTTTTAGGAATTATGTTGAAAAATAAAGGGGAAGTACATGGTTTTATGTAAATTTTCATAAATAATTCGATAAATACGCAACGGAAGACCTACCTACGGTTTTGCCCCGCTAAAATAAAGGAAAACATTACTAACAGACAATAGTATGCTCAGTCAACATGTTTTTTTTCTTATTTACTGTTTTTATTAAATTAGGAGGTGCAAATAAAGGTTATTTATTATTAAAGGTTATTAAAAGTAAATAATCTCTTGCAGGATCCATCAGCAAGATGACGGACTTCCAACTGGAGAGTGATATTTGAGATGTAACAACTGCAGCCCTCAGCCATCATGTGCCGGCTGAGAGTCAGCCTAGTCGCCTTCCAGATTTTACAATATTTGGGTGAGTTTGAAGGGTATGGAGCCTGCCCCTTTTGTCTAACTTAAACATCCTTGCATTCGCTTACAAAATCGTGATTGGTTAAAATTTATGTGTGATTTCATTTCTAGCCAATCACGATGCATTTGAAAGCGATGGCGATGGATGTTGAAGTTAGACAATAAGGGGGCAGCTGGCCTCCTATAATGTCCGCCAATTTGTATATTTTAGGGTTCTGTAGTACCTAAAAGGCAAAAGGAACCTTAATGGTGAGACTCCGTTGTCCGTCGGTCCGTATGTCACAGCCTCATAACTTTAGCACCGTTAAGACATCAAAGTTTGCATAAAAATTACATTAATTTGCCCACATATCATCAAAAAAATCATGATAATATGTGTTTACGTAAATATTACAGAAAAAATAAAGCGGTTCAGAAATTCACGAAAAAAAATTACAAAATTAAATACCCTAGCTACGCGAGTCTGACTCGCACTTGGCCGGTTTTTTTCTTCAATAAATCTTATAAAAATGGATAGTTGACACCATTTTAGGCGGAGAAACACAACAACAAAAGTGTCTTCGACAAAAGCTCGGTTTTTTTTTATTTAAGCAACCATAGTTTTACTGTTTAGTGGAAGCGAAATTGCGTACTTTGTGTGCTGTTGCGTACGGTGCGTACAGTGCTAGTAGATATTTACCATGCTCTAAATACGATCTGGTACCAGTACAACTTATAACCATAGATACATTTTATTAGAATTATCCGTTGACGCGATCCTAAAAAAATATAAAAATTGCGGAAAGTCGATAGGCTTCAACCCCCTTTCAAGAGTAGATAAGCTCAAATTTCCGCTTCCTTACATCTCATCAAACCAGGATTCTTATTTTTTGTCACCCATGTAAGGACTCATGATGTTGAATCCTTGGTAATCTACTGCAGACGCATACAAAAACGTTTTCCTTACCCGAACCGATCACTTTTTTTTGGCACTTGTGGAGATCAATCTAACCAGAGACCTCAATAGTCTACGGTTATACTACAGCCATGTCATCAATCAGAAAAAAGGAGCTTCAAAGTGCAAAGAGATACGCAAGAAATCGCTGGAAGAAAACGCTGTATGCGTTATGTAATTGCCTATATGTTAAAAGCACATTTCCCACTATCACGATCTGTCAGTTTACTCCGTCTGATTAGCAATTCGACATTATATTATATTTACATATTTGAAATGTATTTAAACAAAATAATACTCAAATAACATTTAAATACTTAAAAACCCACCTACAAAATAAAACTTACCTAAAACAAAACATTAACCTAAAACCCTTATAAAACCTATACCTTATAAAAATAAACTAAACTAAATAAAAAATCCTATCTAGATCGCCACCGTCATGTGGAAGGATACCTAGAAGGCTGGCAACGTTTCCTCTTTGAAAGGCCAGACTGATTCTCTGGCCAAGATACGCACCAGCCTTCGGGTCCCCACAAGCGTCGATCAGCCGTCTGTGATTTTATTTTATTTATAATATCTACATAGGGGCATGTGAATAAACCAGGAAATGTTAATACGGAACCCTCCTCGGTGCGCGGATAAGGATTGATTTCGGACTTGCCCGGTTTTGCTTTTAGCGAGGAAACAAATTATTTAAGACTGTACATGAGCATAGAGGATGAACAACGCCAGACTTTCGAGGATTCGTTTGAACAAATTCGGACTTTCCTTGTATTGAAAAAAATATATTTGATTTAGGGATTCTATTTATAAACAATATATTAAGATTTATACTTTTGTCCAAAAAAGAAAAGCTTTCCACCCTCTTTTTATTGGTTTCAAACGTTCGTTTCAAAAACGCGGTTAAGAGATCAACTGGATTTTTGTTTCATAAAATGGGTAACAGAAATATAAAGGGATTCTACTAAAATACAATATATTTTTCCTTCAAAATATTTCAGTATTAGCTAAAAACACAGTAATTTGTTGTTTTCCTGCGTGATCATGATCATTAAAAGAGAACATGAAGCCAATGAGCCAAAATATAATCGCCTCTTTCAAAAGCAAATAAGGTCTTTGCCATTGAACTTATTGTGCTGGGCGGGTGATAAAAAAAGTTGCTAGGGTAGGCCATGCTGTTTGTCTGTCCGTACGGTATGTCACAAGTTTCTAGATCATAAGGGAATGAGTTATTCTCTCCTCTTAATGGATGAAGCTGATCTACAAAACGAATTCTAGTATTTTTTATTTTCCGGGAGAACACATGTAGCGCAACTTTTTACAACGTAAATAAATGCAAAAATTAACATAAATTAGTTCCAGGAAAAATGTGAATATACAAAGTGTATGCAGAATATATTATTATGCAGTTTCCCTTCCTGTGACGCTGACACTCCACTTAATGAAGTATAGCCGAGCTTAAAATTGTTGAAAAAAGGATTACAAACAATACAACCCATTTCCGAATAAAATGTAAAAATAACTTTGTTACTTTCTGTAGGCTACTTTAATTCATATAGCATCGTTTTTGGCTAAAAATTATAGAATGTAGTACTGGGTTCATAAAAATCACTACTTATATCATTCAATTTTATTCTATTAGGTACTATTCTAGGTCTACGATGTATTTATGAAGCTTTATCGAACGATCATTATCTATATATTGTTGGACAAATAAATATATTAGAATAGAAAATCGTTTATTTACAGTCACAATCACACACAACACAGAAAAAGAAGACATAAGAAAATAAAAGAAAATTTCAAAATTTCAATCAAAAAATTAAAACAAAATAATTTAACACTAAGTAACAATTAACATAATCACACATTGAAACAGAACAAAAACAGTACATGTACTTAATCTACCTTAAACGCGAGTGGCGTGAGATCGTGACGGCAAAAAAGTTCTGACCAGTGGCGTAGTTATCATAGGGCGAAGTGGTGCAGTGCACCAGGGCCCCAAAGCTCAGGGGCCCCCCGGTTTTATTTAGGGGAATTCTAGAAGGAACATTTTCAGCTTTTTGATCAGTTCGAAACAGCGTTAATATAAAACCAGCTGTGCTAGGCTAGGCCGACTACCAGATTCAATCTACCAACGCGACTGTAAACAAGAAAATACAAGGCTTAAAAATTACGGGTTTTATATTGGCATCTGCATCGTTATTTATTATTTTGTTTTAAGTGATATTATACCTCATTATACCCCATCATTATTATTTCATACATTTTGGCTGGGTAGCTATGTAACTTTTCTATGGAACAGCTGATTATTGTTCGCGATTCGAGGGTTGGGTCCATAGTAAAAGTTGTTCGTATGGACGAGTACTATCGCCAGTTTCCGGCTTCCGCAACTTCATCTTAACATCCAGTTTAAGGGCTAAGGTAAGTTTGACCCACGTGAAAAGAGGGGGGCGGCGCGGGGTTTCAATTTATTCTCTATGCACCGGGGCCCTTGTCTACCTAGCTACGCCACTGGTTCTGACTCAGCATAGTTTTGCAGACGGATCTGCAACGCTGGTTATTGTGCCAGAACCAGCCGCGGTGAATGAGATCACGCTGATTACTCTAAGTAGCAAAGCTTAGATAAAATGAGAACCTCCTCCTTTTTTGAAGTCGGTTAATAAAACAAATAATTTTAAAATAAAAGAATGTAGTGTAGGTAGGTGACATATATATATAGAAAAATATATACTAAAACAATATTAATACTGATGTAATAAACATAATATGCAATAAATGAGAAGAAATAAAGAATGAAGAATGGAAAGCTGCCTGAATGCACGTGGGAATCACTTAATCAAGTTGCAGTCGCTATTTCGATTTTTTTTGTGTGGCCAGCAAATGGGAACCATATTTTTGTTTAAAACTTTTCTGATTTTTTAACTCTCGGAAAGGTGGCGGTATATTGTTCCAACATTTGGAGGCCATATATTTGAAGCTGCCCCGAAAAAAGAGTATTTTTAAACTTTTGATCACTTTTGTGACACATAATATTGTAATATATTTGTCCAACAATATATAGATAATGATCGTTGTTGGCTAAAAATTATAGAATGTAAAACTGGGCTCATAAAAGGCACTACTTATATAATTCTATTCTATTCTATTAGGTACTATTCTAGGTCTACGATGTCTTTATGAAGCTTTATCGACGTAAGAATAGATTGTAGCCGATTCTCAAGGCTTTAATTTTAGTTTTAGTGCTGTCAAAACTAAATTTTCATCATTGCAAAATAGTTCATAAGTGTTAAGAACAGAAGCTAAATAACTTTGGAAAAATTTAGGTCTTGACAGCACTAAAACTAAAATTAAAGCCTTCAGAATCAGCTTTAATGTCTTTTTAAACTTTTAATCACTTGTGATACCCAATATTGTAATATATGTGTCCAACAATATAAAACATCTGGTAAGTTACACTGAACAAATTTCATCAGTAAACAAGTTTTTATTCTTCATTAATTATTTTGTTGATATTGGCACCCAACGTGGGGTTAAATTCCAATTTGCACGGCACAAAACTGAGCACGAAATCTTGTTAAGGCGAGTGTATTCGTGTTGTCTCGGAAAACGGCGTTTTATTTTGTGTTTTATTTGGAAACAACAAGCATTTACATTTTGAACAAATATATGTCATATTTTACTCTTTGATCTTAATATTTCCGCCGCTCGATGGTACACGATTACTTGCATTTTCCTGAACCGAATAAAATCACAAAGATAGGCCTAAGGTATGATATACTTCCAAAGGAGGTCCTTACTTTGTCAGAGAATAAGTTTAAACAATATATTAAGCAAGGCCTACTGAAAAAGGCATACTATAAAATAAATGAATACTTGGATGATGGTGAAGCATGGTGTTACAGTGATAATGATATTTATTGTGGTGGTAGGTTATAATTTAATTTATTAGTAAAATTACCTAACTTGTGATTCCTCTAAGAGTTAACATTAATTAATTACAGACTGTAAAAGGAAATTGACTATATGAGACAGGTAGGCAAAGATATATATGTTTTTCTTTTTTTTCATTAACCTGAATTCCTGCTGTCTTGTATTTCGTATCCCTTGGTTAAAGTAGATATAAGTCTTTTGATGTTTAGTATAAGTTTTATGTAAAAAAAAAATGACATGATCTTGCTAAGTTTCTTGCCCGTTCTTCTTAGCAAGACTAATCGAATGGGCGGAGGTAGGCATGTATTTTTATATATGTAACCTTATTAGTATGTAGTATATTGGAAGGGATTTGGTCAGCCGCCTGGATTCGTGCTGGGGGCTTGGTTGGTGATCATTGAACCTTGTTCCTGGTCCCTGGCCGGGTCTCCGGTGTGGGTTCGGGCGGTTGATTGGATTTCACCTTGTATAATATATATTTTACCTATAATTTTAATCGTATATATATTGCTACATAAATTGAATAAACCTTTAATCTATTATAGTTCATGTACATTTATTATTTTATTACATATATATTTTTATACGATTAAATTTTGACTTGTGAAACGTAAAATAATAAATAAAAACACCTCAAATTCGCGGGCCGACGCGCGCGGCCCGCTTCCGCTGAACAGGATAGTATAATGTAAAATGGAAGCGATGAAGCAGGAGCAGGATTGATTTCTCCGAATAACTGTCTGAACTCTGAACGATACTTAAAAGACTACTTGGCTAAATGAAGTATAATAAAGCAGCTTAAATTTTATTGACGGTGCTATCAAAACAAACATTTCTTCATTGCAAAATAGTCTTTAGGTGTTGGGAACAAACTAAATTACTTTGGATAAAATTCAAAGTTTGCAAGCACTAAAACTAAAATAAAAGCCTTCGAAATCGGCTTCTTCAGAATCAAAATTAATATTTTTTTTGTCTTTTTTGTTGGCTTTATTACACTGAGAAAAACGATACCGACGTAAACCGACCTTTCCCTGCAGTTTCTAGTTAATAACGACAAATTATCGGTATTTACATCGGGACAACTGATCTCAAATCGCTGGATCTCATTGTATTGCGTATTAAAATACTCGTGGAAAGTAGGTAGTTCCAGTTAACTAAAATTCCATCTTTCCCGCAGAAATATGATACGAAGACCTCATCAACCCAGTGCGAAACCCTTAACTTTACGACCGTTTCATGCGTAGTTTAGTACTTCGTCATATGTAATAGCTCAGATAAAATAATTTACTGCCGATCCCTAACTGGGGAATTTGAAGCAGTGCCTGGTTTATTAGTGACATATTTGTCTGCGTGCGAGCGCTTTATAAATGCTAATCTAGATTATTCTGGTGTTCGTGCTAGACAATTAAGGCGATTAGTGTCGCTAAATTAGCAGCTCGATGTGTGTCGATACGAATATTGACAGAAACTACATTGAAATAACATTTATATATCAGCGCAACTTGCGTAGTGGCTGTGCTTGATAGGGCGAAATAGCAGAAAATAATACTTTTCTCATGAACGTGACTGTTCGATTGAAAAATCCTATGTTATGTTTATAGCTATCAAGTTTACCTATTAATCAAAGCATAAATAAATTAAATCGACCAAGCCGCTTAGGAGCAGTAGGGAATTCAAGCCAAAAAACATCGTTTGGTATTTTTTTTTTGATATTGAAGTTTTGGTGGTATGAAAAAGAAAAATGTTCCGTATTTTGTCTTAGTTGGCCATAAACGAGGAGTAGCCTTTAGAAAGTACCGATTTGGCGATACTAAGCCCCTTAAGTGAACGAGGTAGTGAAATAAAACTCACTTTGCCCGTACTACGTTGCGGTTTGGTTTGCCTAACTCTGTGTACAATGGACATTAATTAGTTAGTTTATGTGTTACTAGCTTTTTCCCGCGCTCCACCCGCGTTGAAGAGATTTTCATGGAAATAAGTTAAACAAAGGAACATGGTTTTTCGAGCCTTACGACTATATTGTATATTATCACATTATCAGACCCTGGCCACCATATTACAATATCACCCATCAAGATCGAACAAATAATCTAAAACCCAAGAGGTATGTGTCATTTCTTGGGGAGATCCTGTATCCACCTTCCAGTCCCGACCTTTACCATCAGACCTTTTTTTTAGAATCAGACCTTTACCAAAGCAATAATCAAAACCAATCAAAGAAGCTGAAACTCGAAGGGTCTGCTGTTGTCCGTTGAAGAGATTCCGTATTCACCTTCCAGTCCCATCGTTTTTTTACAATAACACTCAGCAAGATCAATTAAATAAACCCAAACTCGAGAGGTCTATAAAAAAGTATGACTCTGATTCGGCTACCTATGCTAAGGCGAACTCTGGCGAACCTACCACGTGTTTCACTTGAGCTCTCACCAGCGCTGCTCTCTTGGTCACAGTAGAGCGTGATGATACATACCCTAAAGCCTTCCCGAAGAAATGCTCTCACTTACAATGAAAACTGCATCAAAATCCATCAAGTAGTATGTACTGCGTTATAGTCAAGCACGTTTCCAGACTTTTGGTTAAATTTTGGGGGGGATATTTATTTAAAAAACAATGTGAAATCTGTAATTACTGTACCACATTATTTTGTATAGATACTTGGATTACTTTATAAGTTTTTCTCCTCCCACTGGCGGTCATTGCATCAAGTATAGTATCTGGCGTCAATGCTTTTCTATAGTCTTCCATTCATCAGACTACTCCGCCTTCATTAATGTTTCGTCAATGTTTTTGTCCCAACCATCCTGCCTTTAAATTTGTCCGGTACCGTGTATGTGACCCTAGATTTCGGGGGGATATATGCCAACCAACTATCCTCCGCTTGCATACGTGCTTGGCGTTAGCGTTGGCTGTATTGTATATATGGCGACGATCGCCGCATTTTTTATAGAAGGTCAAAATTATTTTGCGATATTTAAACGTGCAGTAACATCTAGTGACATCCCGCAAAAGTACTGTTAAAACATTTGACTGTGTCAGACGTAATTTCCATTGTATTTAACAAGATAGCGCCATTCGACTATGTCTCTAATTTATTTAGTGGATATATATAATCAAATAATAATAAATAAATAATAGATGTAATCCAATATTTTTTATTTTATTTTATTTAAGCTCTTTATATATCGCTACAAAATAATTCCTCTATTACAATATGAAAATCGAAAAAAGTGGATTTTCACTCCACCCTAATAGAAACAGAGAAGAGAAGATAGAGAAAGAAAAGAGATAAACTTATAATAATTAATATAATAATCTAAAAATCTGCCTAAAAGGAATGCAATAAATTTTCAAAATCTGACAAATATTGAAGTATGTTTAAAATTTCAACATACCAATCCTTTTTTAGGGTTCCGTAGTACCTAAAAGGTACAAAAGGAACCTTTATGATGGGACTCCTTTGTCCGTCCGTCTGTATGACACAGCTTCATAACTTTAGCACCGTTAAAGATAAAGACATGAAATTTGGCACAAAAATAGCATTAATTTGACCAGTGATCACATATCACAACGCAAAAAAAAAAATATGAAAAATTTGAAATTGTTCAAAATATTTCCAAAACAAAAGTGAGAAAAATAAAAATTATTATCCTAAAAAATTAATATGAGTATCAAAAAGTAAATATTCAAAAGTTAATTGTTAAAATATATACTTTTACTATATTTACTGGCACTAGTTTCGAGAAATCTTAAAAAAACCACAAAAATATATATGGTACCCTTACGTAAGGGGCCCTTGTCTCTGAAACTGGTAGACCGAAAAATATGAAATAAATGACGATTATAGATAATAACTGGCCAATTATAGGAAAACTATAGCGGTTTAAAAAAAGTTGAGCACAAATGAGAAATATAAAAAAATAAGTAAAATAAATAAAAAATATTTTTTTAATTGGTATCAAATTGTAGGTATTAAAATGCTGATTGTAAAAATATATGGTTTGGCTATATTTAATTGCATCTATATCGAGAAATCATTGAAAAACCATAGAAAAATGTATGTCCCCCCATTATCTCCGAAACTGGTATAGTACGTAGGGCGGCTGACATGTAATCTCCTTGGTCAGAAATATATACAAAAATAATGCTGTTTGGTATGGATTTATATTAGTTTGTTATTCTATTTTCAAAATGTATTACATTCATTTGTTTATTGCATCACGTTTATTTGTCTCCTACAATTGTTTCGAACATGTCGGTAGAAAAAGTGAAAAATAAACTTTTAACAAAAAAATAGTAACCGACTTCAATATAGTAACAGCAGTCATTCACTAAAAAGTTAATAATAATTCTATAAAGACCGATGGTACCGAAACAACACTTTTGCCGACTTCTTTCTTCCTGAAACGTTATGTTATCTAGAAGTCGGCGTTCTTATATTGGTTTTTATGTTGCTATATCGTAGGAAATACGCCGACTTCTAGATAACATAATGTTTCAGGAAGAAAGAAGTCGGCAAAAGTGTTGTTTCGGTACCATCGGTCTTTATAGAATTATTATTAACTTTTTAGTGAATGACTGCTGTTACTATATTGAAGTCGGTTACTATTTTTTTGTTAAAAGTTTATTTTATTTCACATTTTTTAGTGTTGCTGGGTTAAATGTGATGTATGGGTAGTTCTTGCAAACGAAGTTCAAGTGAATATAAGTAGCCATGTTTGAGTAGCTTCCTGCTATCATCACCCTAGCTCAACATGATTACCGCAATCTCGAGTTATGTGCTGTCATCCGTTGAAGAGTTCTACGGTGATGAAGCCAAGATCGAAATTCAGGTGGGTACACTGGCAATTTTCAGCAATGCCCTGCAATGAGCACCCTAACACAAACTGGTTGCCGCAATCTAAAGTTATGTGCTGTCATCCGTTGAGGAGTTCTATGGGGATGACGCCAGGATCGAAGGTCAGGTGGGTATTCTGATAATCTCCAAGTAATACCCTTGAATCAGCACCCTTAACGCAGTGATTGCCGCAATCTCGAGTTATGTGCTCTGATCCGTTGAAGAGTTCTATGGTGAATATGTTGATGGAGCCAGGATCGAAGGTCAGGTGGAAGAATGTCGATTTTCAAGTAATACCTTGTAATCAGCACCCAGATACATAGCGATTGCCTCATTTTCAAGAGATATGCTGTCATTTTCTGAGGAGTTCCACTGCCTATCTCTGAAGACCTTCATCAGATCATAACCAAACCTAAAATGGGACCTACCTGGAAGTACACTCTTTCAAACAAAAAAAGAATTGTTCAAATCGGATGGGAAATGACGGTGTTATGGAGTAACAACGCCAAAAAAAAAAAAAAAATACAGTCGAATTGAGAACCGCCTCCTTTTTGAAGTCGGTTAAAAATGGATAAAATCGAGCAGCGTGCGGTGATTAAGTTTTTGAATAAAGAAGGGAATACGCCTTCGGAGATCAGACAGCGTATGTTACGTGTCTTTGGCAGTTCGTGTTCTTCCGAATTTGTTATAAAGTTTTGGTCAAGGCAGTTTAAATTAGGTCGTGAGAGCCTCGAAGATGATCCTCGTAGCGGAAGACCAGTTTCGGCCGTCACCGATGAAAATGTAGCCAGGGTGAAAACAATTATATTAGAGGACCGACGAGTGAAGCAGTGGGAGATAGCTAGAGATGTGGGCGTCAGTAAAGAGCGAGTCAATGAAATAATTCATGAGCATTTGAACATGTCCACGTTGGGTCCCTAGAATGTTGACTGCATTTGACATGGAGAGGCGTGTCAAATGTTGCGAAGAGTTTTTGGACATGAGTCGAGGGAAAGAGGAAGAAATAATTTCTAGAATTGTAACATGTGATGAGACTTGGATTCGACAATGGGACCCGGAAAGTAAGCAAAAGTCGTTACAGTGGAAATTTAACGATGAGAAGCCGCCTCGGAAATTCAGGGTCTGTCCATCGGCCGGTAAACTTATGGCTACAATCTTTTGGGACACAGAAGGGATTTTGCTCATAGATTATTTACCGAAGAAAACTACAATGAATGCTGATTATTACTCAAACTTATTATACCAACTAAGAGAGACAATAAAAGAAAAACGGCGAGGTAAACTAAGCAAAGGAATTCTGATTTTGCACGATAACGCACCAGTGCATACCGCACGCACAACAAAGCTAGCAATTAAAGACAATGCCTTCGAAACCATTGATCACCCCCCTTATAGTCCAGATCTAGCCCCCTGTGACTATTTTCTGTTTAGACTTCTCAAGAAAGACCTCAGGGGACGAAGGTTTATGACCGATGACGAAATGAAGGCAGCGGTTTCTGACTATTTTGACGACAAACCGTTTTTTGTTTTTTTTAATGGCTTAAATTCAATATTTGAAAAATTTAATAAGTGCATTTTATTAGCAGGGGACTATGTAGAAAAATAAAAATAAACTATCCAGTTACGTCATTTCTTTCATAGTTAGGTAGATTACTTTTCAGCCTTATATACCTATAATATACAATCGCAATATATTTTTAATTAACATTCAGTTAATAAAAGACCAACAATCCAAACTTATTTTTAGGGTTCCGTACCTCAAAATGAAAAAACGGAACCCTTATAGGATCACTTTGTTGTCCGCCTATCTGTCTGTCTGTCAAGACCAATTTGCTCGGGCCCCGTATGAGATATTAAGTTGAAACTGATAACTCCTATAGAAGTCTACGGCCCCATGGTGCTGTAAGAAAATCAAGCTTCTAACTCAACGAGAGAAGAAGTTATTTCACTTTAAATAATCAATTTCATACAAAGTTTTGACACTCACAAGGGAGTCAAAACCTATAAGGCACTTCCAGTTGACTTACAAACTTGAAATTTCGTTTACAGGTAGGTCTTATAGCACACATATAGAAAAAAATCTAAAGATTACAAATATTCAATTATTTAGGAAGTAATCGTAGACCAATAATTAGACCCTTTGGATATACGAATAGATCGTAAGTGTCAAGTTAAGTTGGTGCCTCATAACTACAAGTTTTGAGTTATACCATAATGTTTTAAGGGTTCCGTACCCGTCTTGTGTGGTGGTACGGAACCCTAATCAGCGAGTCCGACTTGCACTTGACCGGTTTTTACAATAAAAGGAGACACCTAATTTCTTCCAAAGAACCCTCGAAAGTCTGGCGTTGCTCATGTTCTAGGATCAGGTACATCCTTAACCGCTATACTTTTCCTGTAATCTTTACGTAATCAAATCACGATATAAAGGTGGAGGGGACATATGATAATGTAAAAAAACGAATAAATATAATTTTGGCTATATTTGCCTTTCCTTATAGTTTTAGATATTAATAATAATAAAAAAAATGAACTTTATAGTTTTCGATATATTTCCACCTCATCAGTGAGGCCGTCATCAGTCGAATCATCACCATCATGATGACGGCCTCACTGCTGAGGTCGAAATATATCGAAAAATATTAAGTTATTTTTTTTTTATTATTATCTAATATCTACAAATATAAAAAAAAACAAAATCGCTACTTTTTCGAGGTTTTTTGTATGAGGACTCCCCTTGGTTTCAATTTATTTTTATTTTTATTATTTGGTTTGATAGAAACTATAGTTACACGTATTCTATGAAAATTTCAACTAGCTACGCCATAACGGCTGAGGCTGTAGACCCCTGTGGCAAACGGACAGACAGACAGCAAGTGCTTAGTAATAAGGTCCCATTTGAAACGGAACCCTAAACAAAACTTTCTGACATATTTTGTTAAGGAAGCTGTTTGTTAACAGACCTTTTGTTTCAGCTGCATCAATCTCCTTGGAGCTTCTAGAGCTGCGCGTGCCCAGTCACGTGCCGCTGGGCACGCGCGCCACGCTTCAGTGCCGCTGGCAGCTGGCGCCGGCTGACGTGCTCTACTCCGTCAAGTGGTACAAGGACGGCAAGGAGTTCTTCCGACACGTGCCGAGAGACCTGGAGCCCAGGAGGAAGTTCCCGCTGCCAGGGGTCAACGTTGAGGTTCGATCTTTCTGTCCAGGTCTAGATAACCCTGGAGCTTCTTAAACAGAGAAATGGAATTTAACAGAGCCTTTCATTTTGCAGAAATCAGATCCATCCGGTTCGACGCTCACGCTGTCACCAGCGATACTGGAGACAGGCGGGCGCTACCGCTGTGAGGTTTCAGGAGAGCGACCTCTCTTTCCCACCGTTTCCGACCATGCTGATATGATGCTCGTCGGTGAGTGACGCTATATACATCCGGTTTCAAGTTAACGCTATTACCAGCGGTGCTGGAGACAGGCAGGCGCTACAGCTGTGAGGTGTCAGGAGAGCGGCCTCTTTTCCCCACCGTCTTCGTTATCATGGCGATATGATGCTCGCCGGTGGAGTGACATTAAATAAGTACATATTATGTTCGTCCAACATTCATTGAAAAAGTTGGAAGTGTTTTAAGTGTCCAATAACATAATTACGTCGGAATCTCAAGAGTGTGGACTCTCCAGCAAGAGTACTGGAGTTGCGAAGAGCCGCAATTTTTGTCCTATCCTCACCTCGTACCAGTAACTCTTAAGATTCTCAAGCTACATGGACTTTCAACTCAAACCAAGGTTTTGCCCCTCTCAAACTACCAAATACTAATAGACTGTTGCTTGCAATAAACCATTTTAATCCCTAGCGATACCATCACAAGGCCCAATCATCACCGGCTTCCAGTCTCACTACCGTGTTGGCGACCGAGTCCACATCACCTGCACTTCTGGCGCGTCTAGACCCGCCACCAAACTCGCCTGGTACGTCAACGGGGAGCCAGCGTCACCCAGCACTCAAGTGCCAGGGGGAAATCAGCAGCTCGAGGGTTTGGAGACGACAAGCTTAAGGCTGGAGCTGGTACTCACTGAAGACCACTTCAGGGATGACGTGTTTAAAGTTAAGGTGAGGTTGGTCTCTTGTGTTTGTTTTAGTATTATCTGTAAGTACGTTGTGCAGAATGCACGGTGTTGTCAGCTAAAGTATACGAATGAACGATATAAACGTGCCTTCTTTTACGTATGTGGAAAGTCTGTGTATCCGTGGCCCACACATACACATAACATACACCCTGAAACAAGCAATCTAAAAATAATGTTTTTCGTATGTCTCTCGGGGTCCCAGATTAATGCCCCACCTACGAGTATATACTAAATTTCAGCTCAATCAGCCCTTACTTATGTTTTGTGTGATACTGCAGGCAGACACATAGATGGATAGACACCAAAGCTTTGGTAGGTATCCGGTATTTGAAACTTAAAAAGTTACGTCATTAGGGATTGTGTCTCAAACTCTGTCGAACCAACTTTTTTAACTATGTAAACCAGTACTCTGCGGTCGATTGGATAGACAGGCAGCCCCTCTATTACGTATCTTCAGTTGCCAACTGGACTGGGTGCCTATCATCAAAAACATAGATAAAAATTGAACTTTCAAAATTGCCTTTAGTTGGTATTGAACTATTTACGAACTGTGTCGTCACTTTAAGTGCGAACATATCTTTACACAATCGTAATTCGATAGGTATATCTATGTTTTTGATGATAGGCACCCAGTCCAGTTGGCAACTAAATATACATAATAGGCCTCCAGTCCCCTATTCTGTATCTTTAGTTGCCAACTGTACTAGGTGCCTATCATCAAAAACATAGATAAAAACTGAAATTTCAAAATTGCCTTTAGTGGGTATTGAACTATTAACAATCTGTGTCGTCACTTGAAGTGCGAACATATCCTTAGGAAATCGGAATTCGATAGTATATCTATGTTTTTGATGATAGGCACCCAGTCCAATTGGCAACTAAATATACATAATAGGCCTCCAGCCCCCCTATTCTGTATCTTTAGTTGCCAACTGCACGAGGTGCCTATCATCAAAAACATAGCTAAAAACTGAAATTTCAAAGTTGCCTTTAGTGGGTATTGAACTATTAACAATCTGTGTCGTCACTTCAAGTGCGAAAATATCCTCAGGACATCGGAATTCGATAGTATATCTATGTTTTTGATGATAGACACCCAGTCCAGAAGGCAACTAGAGATACACAATAGGCCCGCTGGTCTTGCTACTTACAGTACATAAGAGGGAAAGTAAAAAAATAAAAGCTTTTCAAAGACCGCGCGCAAAACGTGGTCTCGTAGCAACAAAGCCCACTTCGTAGGAATAAAGACATCAACGCGCTTCCATAGGCCTCGTAGCTCAGCTACGAAATTACAGTTTGAGCTATCACAGAAGACAGGCGTAGTGTTGGTCACAGATAGCGTCGCACATAGATGAAAACAACCATCTATGACGTCGCATTACGCATTCTTGTAGCTTTATCGAAGAATTCCTTCCGATTAGGGGGCCCATACGTTCAATTTTATTGCATAATAACAATCACACGAATCGGGCAATATTGTTGAGCGTTAGTGGATCATACTGCACAATAAGGTGCAAAAGATTACACAATAATATTGCAACGTCTATCTTACACTTCATAGTCACATCAGTCATTCGTCCAAGCATCAGTCTTAATGTAAAATGGAACCGAGCCACGATCTGGACTGCGATGTTTTAGCGATTAAGAGGTTTAATAAATGTGATGCAAGCTCTTCTATTCCGGGTACTTTTGACCAGCCCCGGATTTCCCCTATAAGGCCCGGGTCTAGGGGCCCAGCCAGCCTAGAGGCCCCAACCACCCGGGGCATATTATAAGCCCCGTATGACAACCGTTGACGTAACTATAGTGACATATATAGCATCTACTACATCATTTTTGATGTTTATTTATAGCAACAAAAGTCGGTTTAAAATTATATTTTCTGTACTAGTGCATTTTATTTGCTAAATTTCCAAACTAGCTTCGGGATGCGGGACCCCAAATGTCAAGTGCTAAGGGCCCTAGGTCTCTACGTTTTGACATTGCCCTTCTTCAGTATATCACCAATTTGGTCAGCATACATCCTTTTAGGGCGGCCTGGTCGGCCAGGATTATAAAAGATAATGTTATAATAAATCATACTCCTTTATTCCAGTGTCTAGCAACCCTCGGCTCGGTATACTGGAGAAGCAACGAAGAAAGTGCCCAGAAAATTAAAGTTCGGACTTACGACATCAGTGCCACACACTACCAAGTGGACTTGCAGCCAAAACCAGAATATCGCAGCTTCGCCACTTCTGCATACAGTGCGAATTATATTTTATTGTTGAGTGTTTTTGCTAACATAGTTTTAAGAGTTGTGCTTTTGGTAATTTAATGGAACATTGGTGATATAAATTAATATACTTTTCCTTCAGAGCCTAGAAGATGATTTGTAATTTTTTTTTACGGC
Organism: Ypsolopha sequella; assembly: GCA_934047225.1. Lineage (NCBI taxonomy): Eukaryota > Metazoa > Arthropoda > Insecta > Lepidoptera > Ypsolophidae > Ypsolopha > Ypsolopha sequella. Next base: position 9,680,925 of record OW203994.1, on the reverse strand, counting down.
AAACTGTATTTTTATTTACGCGCCATAACATAAGACGAGAATCATGAAAGCACCCAGTTAGAATACTTTGGTTAGCATTTGATAGATACTTTAAATAAAATATCCGAAGCCGGATATTTGCCGGATAAATGCGAAAGTGTGTTTGTTGGTTTGTCCTTCTTTCACGCAGCAACGGAGCAATTTTACGGATCGACGTGATTTTTTGCATAAAGATAGATTATGGGCCGGATAGTGACAAGTGAAAACAGCGCGGCCGAAGCCGCGGGCAAATGCTAGTAAATGATAAAAACATAATACATAATATACAGAATTTTTCAATATATTTCGGCCTCTTCATTCGAAAGCTTTTTTGAAGAGGCCAAATGTATCGAAATATGTGTCTAAAATTCTGCAAGTTTAGGTTTTTACTATTTATATCAAAAATTAATCAAATAAAAAGCTAAAATATAGCAACTATTATCTTTATTCATATTTTAGTTAGTAATAAATGAGAGATGGAGACCGTCTGAAACAAAGACTAGTAATTTCAGTAAGAAATTTTTCAATGCAAGTGCTCGTAAAGGCCCACTTTTTATGCATCAAAACCGAACAGAAAGTCGATTATTTTGCCCAAGGGCTTTTTTTTTTTAGTTATTTACGAGAAGTTCGCTAACCTGCAACCTTTCCTGTGTACCATAAATGTTATACTTTTTTTTCCACTGTTTAATGGCTCTGGATACAGTCCTTTTGAGCCAATCATATTTTAAAGTTCACAAGATTATATTTGTTTTATTTTCTCACACTTATGCATTGAAAAACGTAGTATGATACATGGGCGTAAAAGCAATAAATTACTCGGTTACATTTAAAACAATTTATTCCTTTTCGCCCTTGTAGCATAAACTACTATTATACGTCAAAGATAACTTTCATATTTCAGAATAATTATTTATATATATATATACTTTTAGTTTTATTTTATTTTTTTTGTTTTTTCTTTTGTTTCTCATTTGTCTGTCAATCATCCACTTCATTTCATGACATATTAATTGTACTTTTATTAATTCCACTGACGCCGACTATAAAATATGTCGAAATATATCTGGAAACAATTATTTCAATAAGTGTTTTTATATAAATATATAATGTTAAATGAATATTTCAGAAGGATTTTACGAACACTAGGTACCTTATGTAGAGCTGCAGTTTTCCTGAGGATATTAATCATCTCAGAAATCATCACTCAACCTTGTTTGTTAACTTCACAAAGTAAACAAATGAGCGTTTGTTGTAGCTCCGTAACTAAATTTGCATTTTCTAATGTATTCAATATGCATAGAGATAGTTTCTAGCTCAACCCAACCCCGACCGCGTCATAGCATATTGTCTGCGAGAAAATACAAGAGTTTCTTGGATCGCATCTTAAATGCATAGCGCGTTGCTGCCTTGTTCAGAAAAGTGTAATAAAATCGTAGTTTTGTAACAGGAGCGCATGCCGAACACTAGATGTGATTGCATGAACGTATGCACGAGATATGAGGTCGTACACTTTTGTTTCTCGATTCATAAGTAAGTTATGGAGGTCAGGGATGCAGCAAATGGTCTCAATTTTACGAAGAGAACTGGAAAATTGCAACTTTTCTAAGTCAAGTTCCTGTTTCTAAAATGAATGGGAATATGTGATGGATGGCAGAAAATATTGTCAGAGTGTTTGTGTTTTTGTGAGAAGGCCTGTTTTTGACTTTATGTGTTATTCTTATTTATTTTAGTTTATTGTACCATTTTGTGTTTGTGTTACTATCTTTAATTATTGTAATTGGTTTGTCCGTTTTAATTAAAGTAAATAAATAAATGTATATGGGAGTCGAAAAAAGCAGATTTATTATGGAAACGAAATAATTTATTAAAAATAATTATTATGTAATAATACTTATCATCTACATACCTAAGTTAATAAGCGAGATTCGTGCTACAAGAAACATTGGTACTTTTGTAAAACTTGTACAGGGCATTTGAAATTTATAGAATTAAATGAGACTTGAGGATAATTCATGATTTATATAAAAACGGCTCACCTCAATACGTGTTATGATCGGGAAAGCCGACCAGTTTCAGCAGATTTAGACTGCCTTCATCTGGACGAGTAAAGACGTTTACGCGACGACGTTACGCCTCACACTGTTGAAATTGAATCAACCGCCCGAATTCATACTGGAAACTCGGTTAGTGGTCAGGAACAATGTTTAATGAAGCTGCAGGGAAATGTAAAAAAAAATCTCCTACACTGCGTATACTAGGAATTATTGTATTTGCACTAGTCCAGTTCGTATGGGAACATTTTTTTTATGGTTTCGAAAAAACGGATCATTGAACCGTGCCCCTGATCACTAACCGAGTCTCCAGTATGAATTTGGGTGGTTGATTAAATTTCACCTTGTATTTACAGAGTTTAAAAATATCAAAATTTAAAAAAATTATCAGCTTTTTATTTAAATTGTAAACTAAAATATTATTTTCCATCTCGCTAACAACTCTTTCTGCCTAGCATTAGAGACAATAATCGATTAACTTATTCCTAGCGTCTTCGCTTCTCATTCCTTTGTCTTGGGCAGATTCGGTCTCTCGCTAGATAGAGCACGACCGCCAACACCGCGAGCATTAAAGCGGCTACAGCGCAGCCAACGGCGACAGCGCGCAGTCTGCCGTACTCGGGCACGTGCAGCGATGCAGCGCCCGCGCCGCCTGCTTGACACTCCACGCGGATCCAGTAGCGCTCGCCATCTTCTACTTCCGGGACTGTGGGAGATAAAATAGTTTTTGGGATGTAATATCGCCGGGGAAATGTGGATATACAATTGTTTCATGGAAGTGGATCTCTAACAACTTTTGGGAATGCATAGCCACTTGTGTCGATTTGGCGCAACACAACTTAACTTATTTGACAGGACTAACCTTATTTTGAGCGTCCTGCCCTTTCCTTATTCTAAGGTCGTTAAATTTGCGTATTTTAGGGGTTTGTTATTAAGATATTCCACAAATTTTCCGATTTTTCGTTCGACTTAAACATATATTTAGTCAATGGTAATGGACTCAGCCTAAAATATTAAAATAACATTCCATAGACACCCCACAATGTGTTGACAGCGTTTGTATGCAGGTTTGCGCGTAAAGACGCTTCGTAATGCTTTCTATTCAAAAATAAGAATAAAAATCATAAGTTTTGCGTTTGGGAACGCAATCTGTCGCATCCACCTTGAGTAAAAAGCATAGAAGCTGAGTAGCAGGATGCACGACGAACAGTCAACAAACAAGGTACTCACTCAGCATGTAATTCTCGGTGGTATGCTTGGTGGAAATGAGCGTCTGGTCGGCAGCGCCCGCATAGCACCGGACAGTGCACCGGCTCTCGTCAGCGGCGTCTCGCTCCCACCGCACGAGGGCTCCCTCGTCTATCAGACGGATGGACACCTCCATGTCTAGAGGGGCGCCTGGTGCTTGCGTCACTGGCACGGCGTGGTACGCCGAACCCTCTCCAGGGGTCTCGAGGTCTGGAGGGAAAGGAATATGTTGAAGTAATAAGGTAACTCTGTTTGAATAGGTCGGTTACAATTTTAGTAGGAAAGATCTTATAAATGTTCAGTTGAAAGTCTATTGGGTGAAAATCAAGGATCTTCAACCCGCAGCCCTCGGGCCGCATATCACATTTTTTGCGGCCCTCAGAGGCTAAGGAAATTTTCATCTATTCTATAAGACATTTTTAATTCACTTGTTTGGTTTTAAATTATTGTTGAGGTGGTATGTTTACGTGCGGCAATGTGCGGCCCTTTGACAGACCTGGAATAGATTATTGGCCCTCCAGCTAAAAAAGGTTGAAGACCCCTGGTGTAGGACAGGTAACTTTATTAAACCACATAATCTACTAATCATATTTTAAAACTTTCACGAAAAAATATAATCAAGATCATGATTTAAAAAAAAAAACGGTCAAGTGCGAATAGGACTCGGGGCGAAGTGTTCTGTACATACCGTTCAAAAGACGAACTTTTTCCACGGGCTTCCAACTTTGCACTTGACTTGCGATTAATTAAACTCTATATATCCAAATAATTAAGTCAGCCATGAGTAACTTCTTGAATAGTTAATTATATAAGGCATCCTGATTTTTGAAGTAAAAACTTGAGTGATTTTTGGTAGAGGAAAATCTTACGGGTTCGCGTCACCGACATGCCGACGTGTTGCGCTTGGCCAGCAGTGTAAAGTTTTGAATTCTGTCGGCAGTCCCCATGACTGCTTATGTTTTTCCTATATGACGTACTTACGAACGGAATTTCAAGTTATTAAGTTAACTAGAATTGCCCTATCTATAGGTTTCATGGTAAGAAAAAAAGAAAGAAAGAAAATGAATTTATTGGCGCGTTTACAAAAAAAATAAAAAGAACTTATAGCTAACACAGTAGAAAGGAGTAATCTATAGATAAAAATAACAACACGACAAAAGGATGTAGCTCAGCTATGTTCCATCCAAAACATGCTTTGGTTGGCGCTGGTTTTCAGCTACCTCTGTTACAATTGCATGATAAGGTATTTACGAGTCGTTAACAATTTTATTTACTAAATTGAAAAACCAATAACAATTGGCAGAAATGGCTTATAACTAAATTAAAGAAAATAAAAACAAAAACCAAAAATGCGTTACAAGACAAAAAAACAATAAAAAAAAAGGTAATTAGTATATACAGATATAGACTTATTAGTAGGGTGTATAGTCTTAGGCATTGTAGGCTTTCCAAGGATGTTTCAAATGTCCAGTGTCCATTTGATTTTTCATTAGATACTGTTCATACCTAAACTTAAATGTATGACTAAGTGAGTGGTTCATGGTGAGTACTTTCTGTACATATATATACTTTCCCGAATGGCCGAATTGTAAAACTTTATGTAAAACTTTGCACCTAGATGGTGCAAGCATCACAACATTTTAAGTCGAATCTAAGGCGCTGTGCCCACCTAAGTAACGCGACAGTAAAATGACTTTGAAGTAGTATGTAGTATGACTCTAACATGACATGCGTTGAACCCACCAGAGAGATATTTTGTATACTTATTAAATTGTTGATCATCCTTCATTTTGCATAGACGAGTTACTACAAGTTTCATGTTCGCGCCACTTCGGTGCGCCGCTAGTAGTAACACGCCGAGTGGCACGTCATTTTGTGTGACCCTTCTTTCATATAATAAGGTACCCTGTGGTGTGATCTGTGCTGTGGATCGGTGGACGCTACGTCACGCGAATGGGCGCTAGCCGCTCGCTACTATGTTGAAACGAGTAGCAAGTTACGTGCCAGATCACTTGTCAGATCATGCGTCATTTTACTTAGGTGAGCAAAGCGCCTAAGTTTAGTATTTTATTTATTGATTTTGTTGGGTACCTACTTCGTGGTTAATTATTAATTAGTTAGATTAGAATTTAAGTTGGTCTAATTGCTTTTTTGTTGTGTTTTATTTTTTTGCTTTAAATTCCGTTTTCTTTCTTTCATTCAAATTTGAACCATTACGTTTGGTCTGAATCACGACACGACAGCGCCGGCGGCGGCGGCGGCGCTCGGAAACAACTTTATATTTGTTTTATTAATACCCCTATGACCGCCTAGATGGCGCTTGCAATGCTGGGGCGCGTTCATAAACTATTGCCATCTCTGTCGCACGCGTTGAAAATTGTATACGCTATCCTGCTGTCAGTATTGGAACCTGACGAAAGTGTTAATTAATGAACGGGGGTCTGGTTGATCTGTGTGAAGTGTGAAAAAATAGGCCTCATAATGCAACACCCGTACTAGGAAACTCATCGTCGATCACTCTTGATTCCGAGAGCCCTAAACTCCCGACAAACGTCGTCTCTATGATGTCACGGGAAATGAGCTACACTCAAACCTTCACTGACCTTGTGTGGTGACAATGAGCGACTTGCTGAACATCCCATCACCCAGGTGGTCCTGCGAAAGTACCCTTATCTCGTACTCGGTGCTGGGTCTAAGGTTCACGAGCGTCGCCTCTGTGACGTCACGGGATAGGATCTTCATGGTGCGCCACTCGTGGGAAGAGCGCGCGCGGTACCAGATGTTGTAGTCTATCTCCAGACCCATGTGACCTGGAATTGACAGGAAATTGTTTATGGCTATAAAAAAGCAGGAATTTTTGTGTACATACGAGAGGGTTTCATTAAGTTCTCGGCATGGGGTGGAAGTAAAAGATTTACATTTAATGTAATATTTTCATTTTTCCTACATAGTTTCCACCAATAAATAAGAAAAAAATACTTTCTTCAGTTGCCGATTTCAATATCTCATCGTCCAAAAATCGATGGTCATGAGAATGTTTTATTTTTATTTTAGGAGTAAATAATAGATAATCATTTCTCGCAACCCACACTCTCGTACATCATCACACCGAACTTGCATCGTGTGAACGGCCTCGTTGTCTTGAAGAAGCAGCAAACCCATAGTCAATTTTCCCCGCCCTTTTCTTTTAATCGCTTAATCCCAAAGACAATGGAGGTACAATCTCACCTGGTACCCAAGACACATGTATAGAATGGGCAGTCGGCAGCGCAGATAGGTTGTATGGCGCGCGCGGAGGCACATTTTCTATAAGCAACTCGGTGTCCACAGTGAGTTCGCTCGCCTCGTTCCGCGCAACGCACGTGTATATACCGCGGTCTTCCTCGCTCACATCGGAGATAGTTAGGTTGCCGCCATCGAGGGAGTAACGGCCGACTGGGAGCTCGCTGCCGTCTTTCTGAAGGCAGATATGAAAATTAAGGATATGGGTGACCCGAGATTGAGCAACTCATTTTGCATCCACTAGAACTGCGGGTCTACCGCGTAATTCTCATTTTCATCAACATCAACTTGAGATTGAAATTTGACGTGCGTGCGACGACGCCCGCCTAACATGCCATCTGTTTTGCACGCGTTGAATCTCGCATGCATTTGCTTGAAGTTGATACAAATGAGAATTATGCGGTAGAGCCCCTGAACTCTATGACGTTTCATTATTGTTTAAACTAGCGCGCACTGAGCGGTGGCTGTTACGACAATCGAAATATCACGCGCTCTCGAAAAACTGCGTTTTTATTAAGGCGCTCTTATCCCAAAATCAGTAATTTCAAAGTCAAATAGAACTTTCAAATATCGTCTAAAACTTCCAAAAAAAAATACGCTATATTGTTCGAACCTTTATCTAGGTCTTCCATGCATGTGTTATACGATCAGATAAACTTTGCTCGAAATAATTCTTTGATAGAAATAATTCACGAACACAGCATGTAATAAGACCTTTCAAGTCATGCCATTTCCATAATTCCACTCTTTTATTAACGAAACATATCTGGTAATATTGCTCTTTAAATTTTCTAGGTCTACCACGTAAGTGGGTTTTAATAAACATATCCCTTATTTTTAAACAATTTAAAAACCGATAAAAACAACGAAAAAGTACAAAATTGTGGTTATTTTCTTTACTCCTTACACGTAAAGAAAAAGACAGAGAGTCACTCTTCTGGAATAAAAGCGCCTTAAGTAACTCGGCTTCTGATTGAAATAAAAACACGATTTGTACAAACTACCTAGATAACCATTTTTTTAATGAAACAACAACTAGTAGCTGAAGTTGATACTCGAGAGAAAATCAAGGCGCACTCTGGATAGCAGTGGCGTGCACAGAACTTTTTGCTGGAAAAGTAAGCAACTGGTCAAGAACAACAATAAAAAAAATATGAAAAAATTAAATACCACTTTAATAGTAGTTTATGCTACAAGGGCTAAAAGGAATAAATTACGAGGACGATTTTAAACGTAACCGAGTAATTTATTGCTTTTACGCCCGTGTATCATACTACATTTTTCAATGCATAGTGTGAGGAAATGAAAACAAATATAATCTTGTAAAAGTATAACGTCTATGGTACACAGGCAAGGCTGCAGGTTAGCCAACTATTGTAAATAAAAAAATAAAAAAAATAATATAAAAGCCCTAGGGCAAAATAATCGACTTTCTGTTCGGTTTTGATGCATAAAAAGTGGGCCTTTACGAGCACATGCATTGAAAAAAATAAAATATATGGCGCCAGGGTAGACAATGTCTACCCTAGAGTGAAAATTTCCAATACAAACTTTTTTTTTCAAAGCGTTATTTAAATTTTTTCATATTTTTTTATTGTTATTCTTGACTAAATGCTTGCTTTTCCAGCAAAAAGTTCTGTGCACGCCACTATGCTGGACAGTTATACCAAGAGCCAACTGACAAATCCTTTTCCTTCAACTGGTATGCTTTGACCTTGACTTGTCAGCACCCAGATGACAAAACCAAGCCGCCAAGCGACTCATCGCGTTCCGGCATGACGTCACGAGAAGTCGTAGCGGAAGAGGGCACTTCATTCTTTATTGTACACAGAGAAGATCAATAAGACACAAGTAAGTAAAAAGATATGTACGTAGGGGAGCTTATCTCTAAAAAGAGATTTCTTCCAGCAATCCGTAGCGGGGAAAAAAAATATAATAAATTATCATACATACGTGTACTATAAAAGATGTAACAAACATACATATTATTACACAAATCAGCAAAATGCAAAATATTTATAAACATATTAAGTACATAAAATAAAATACAAAACATATATTTAACATTATAAATGTATATTTAATAACTTAAATAAATACATATTAATAATTACCTTACCTATATCCGGTCATCCATCATTCATCTAGGGGGTCTAGCATAGCAGACCTTATCGAGCTTTAACCGCTCGATACAACTTGTCTATCCCTCCCGAGGTAGATTAACAGAGTATGAGAGAGCACTGAATCACACACTATCGAGCTCTATATGAAGCTTGCTGGTCTTATCAGCGCTTTCGATCAGGAGTAGCAATTCTGTAGATTTCGGAAGTTCCTGGACAGATTTTTGCGACGACTTAGTTAGGTTTTGTTTTTTGCAGATGTATCCTACCCTGCTGCACTGAATAGCCGGCGGTATGTCCTCCCTCATAGCGGCCACACACGGCAAGGTGACAAAATATTTTTTTTGCAGATATAACTTACCCTGATCCACTGAATGGCCGGCGGTATGTCCTCCCTCATAGCGGCCACACACGGCAAGGTGACTCTCTCGCCGAGTCTTGTCAGGTACAGAGGCAGAGGCCGCAAGTTGAACGCCGGAGGTCGCTGCACACGCACCTTCACCAGCGGCGACGGACCCTCCGACCCTAGGGAATTGTATGGGGTGCAAGAGTACGACCCTTCGTGGGATTCGTCTACCTGGAAATAACAATACGACGTGAACCCAGGGGTGCCAGAAGTGTTTAGATATTGCAATGCACAAAACATTTCAAATAAAAAAAAAAAATGTTTTGTTGTTACCGAAGTTGACGATAGCGATATTTATCACTATAACACAAATACTCTTTATTGTGCAACGAAATAAAAGAAATTATAAAATTTTTTTAATAGAGAGGGTACAATAGGCGGTCTTATCGCTTAGGCGATTTCTTCCAGACAACCTTTGGATAGAAGATAATGTAAAATATAAATATAGTATGAAATCACTAGTTAAGCTCACTTTGATTGCCAATAACTTCATAATTTTTTGAGATATCGAAAAAATAATTTTACTACTTGTTCGGTGTAACCGAACACCTTTGTGGCGCACGCCGCCGCTCTTTTAGATTTTAGTACACAATTAAAACCCGCGAACACTGGGCGTGTATTCCAACAAAATAAAACAAATTAAGTGAAATCGTGTTTCCATTACAACTGCATCCCTGAACACTGGTCCTTCGAGCCACTGTGGTACTTTGGTGGGCTTCCGGTGTGTTAGCTATCGGTTTGCTGGCCTTCCACAAGCGGAAATCACCAGTTAATTGAGAAGGGGCTTCAATCACACCCAGAGCTTGCCAGAGGTATCGCAGCGGAATCAACGCAACATCATCAGAGGTGCAGTCAACATAAACATACAGTTATAAACATATACAAGAGCGAAGATGGAGAAATCACGGAAACAATCGGGTAACTACAAAGCTTTTGAAAGAACATTTAAAAACATAAACATTGACAATATAACAGAGAGACGGGAGTATGAAGACACGTTAAAAACATTGGAGTCAAGATGGAAAGCGATCGATTCATTACATTGGGAGCTGGAGAGTGAATTGAAAGATCTAGAACGAGAAGAGTCAGAGGAGTTATATAACAGGTGCGAAACAAAATACAACAACATTAAAAAAGCTATAAACTCAAGGATGTGGTCCGAGAAACATCGAGAGAAGACTACACCAAAACTAGAGGTACCAACATTCGGCGGGAACTACAACCAGTGGGTATCCTTCAAGGATCTTTTTTCTGAAGCTATCCACAACAACATGTCGTTATCGGGAGCGCAAAAAATGCAATTTTTGAAGAGCAAAGTGCGTGGCGAGGCTGAAAAACTTATACAGCATTTACCTATCAGCTCTGAAAACTACACGGTGTGCTGGGACATTCTCAATCGCCGTTACAATAACAAAAGGAATATATTTTCAGCGCATATTAACACCTTTTTGGAATTGCCTACTATGAAACAGCAAACACTGCAACAAATCAAACGTATGCATGACGTAACCCAGGAGAGCCTTAATGCCATCAAGAACTTAGGGGTGGACATAAGTACGTGGGATCCACTGCTAGTACACATCTTAGACCAGAAGCTAGACTCTGACAGCCACTCAGAGTATATTGAGTCACTAAAGGACCGCCGAGAACTACCGGTCCTAAAGGACTTCCTTGAATATTTGGAAATGAAATTTACCGTATTAGAAATATCGCATCGAAAACATGAGGCAAAACCGCAACAACATTTTGGGCAACAACTAACAAATCCCCGTTTTGAAAAACCAACAACTGTCAGAAAATTTCTTAGCGGAAACAGTAACTGGAATAAAGGAAACAGCGGTAATTATAAACCAGTTTCGACATCAACATTCAACGTGACAACAGTAAAATGTCCACTCTGCAATTTCGAACACGGCCTGTATAATTGCAGAAAATTTTTAGAACTGTCGGACGAGCAACGGCTAAAGGCAGTAAAAGAATTGCAAGTTTGCATAAATTGTCTTTTTACCCACCACGGCAATGAATGCAAATCCAAACATTCATGTCGCAAATGCAACAAAAAACATAACACCTTAATGCACGATGTATTCAATAAGCCAACTTCAATGTCCAGCGTAACAATGTCAACACAAGATGAAATACAACAGCGAGGCCACTCGATGCAACAACGGGGAGAAAATGAACCTACAGAAGTTTTGCTGTCAACTGCGATGATAAGGGTGAAAGGTTCAAATGGCACCGTTCACTACATGAGAAGTTTAGTGGATGTTGGTAGCCAAATTTCGATAATCTCCGAACGAGCTGCTCAACTACTAAAAATAAAGAGAGAAAACTGTAAGGGAGTTATTTTTGGAGTGGGAGAGAAACAAAACAATGGAAAGGGGAAGATAAACATTGAATGTCATTCTGTAAACACGGACTACAATTTCCATACTGACGTCATCATTATGAGCAATTTGGTCGGCAACTTACCTATCAACACGTTTGGAAAACCGGAGTGGAAATTCATAGAAAACATTACATTGGCCGACCCCGACTTTTACATCAGCCGTCCAGTGGATATTTTGTTCGGAGCAGACATTTACTCACTGATAGTACAAAGCGGAATGATTAAAGGAGATAATTCAAGACAACCAGTTGCACAACAAACAAAACTTGGGTGGTTATTATGTGGTGGAACAAAAACATACAAATGTAACTTGGTACTGCAAGACATTGAGGAGATGAAAAAGTTTTGGGAAATAGAAGAGATCAGCGAACAAACTCAAAATCAATTTTCTTTGGAAGACCAGCAATGTATTGCGTTTTATGACGAAACAACAAGCAGGAAAGAAGACGGAAGTTATGTAGTCAGACTCCCCCTAAAAGAAAACATTGAGAACCGATTGGGCTCTTCGAAGATAGGAGCGCTGGCACAATTCAAAAGTTTAGAAAAACGGTTCGAAAGGCAACCAAAACTACAACAAGATTATAAGGCGTTTATGGCGGAGTATAAAGCAATGGAACATATGAAACCGTCGGCGGCGAGTTATAATGAGACGCCGGAATTCTATTTACCGCACCACGGCGTAGAGCGCGCCGATTCACTAACGACACGATACAGGGTGGTTTTTAATGCCTCGGAAAAAACAGATACAGGGTGTAGTTTAAACCAGCTCATGTACACTGGCCCTAATCTACAAATAGATCTACAGATGATACTACTGAAGTGGAGACAATATCAATATGCTTTCACAGCTGATATTGAGAAGATGTTTAGAATGATTTGGATAGATGAAACAGATCAGAAATACCAAAAAATTCTATGGAGATACGATCGAGAACAACCTATACAAACATATAATACGTACGGGACCCGAGCAGCCCCATTTTTGGCGATGATGACGCTAAGAAGATTGGCTGCAGATGAGCGAGAAAATTTTCCGGAGGCATCCAAAGTAGTTGAAAATGCTTTTTATATGGATGACCTTGTACACGGGACTGACACCATTGAAGAAGGAATAAAATTAATATCAGACTTAAACTTGCTTATGCAATCAGGAGGATTCAATCTTAGAAAATGGTCGGCTAACGAACAAAAAGTACTGGAAGATATCAAGAACCAGAAAAACACGTCAAAAGAGGACGTCTTCAACTTCAAAACAGAAAACATAACAAAAACATTGGGCTTGTGCTGGAACGCTACTGAGGATACATTCGCGTTTCAATGTAAAATGACGGAAGAAACAACAAAAACATTAACAAAACGGACACTTTTATCAGAAATCTCAAAGCTGTTCGATCCGCTGGGATGGCTGGCTCCGCTAACAGCCAAATTAAAACTATTGTTTCAAAAACTATGGAAAGATGAAATGAAGTGGGATGATAAGGTCTCAAGCGAAATACAGAAAGAGTGGACGAAAATAAAAACAGAACTACACGTTATCAATGAATACGAAATCCCAAGATGGATATTATGTCGCAAAGGTGATGTCATAGAGCTGCACGGATATAGTGACGCGTCCTTAGATATATACGCTTGCGTTATTTATGCGAGGGTCAGAGGTCAATCGAAGGTGGTGTTGGTCGCCGCTAAAACAAAACTGGTACCCAACAAGAAAGCAACCACTTTGGCCCGTCTCGAGTTAAGCGGCACGTACCTTCTGTCAAAGCTCATGAGCAAAGTTAAAGACGCTCTGTTACAATATAAACTTGAAATCTATGGCTGGACGGACTCGATGGTTACACTCGGTTGGTTACAAGGAGAACCGAGTAGATGGAAACCTTTCGTGGCAAATAGAGTGAAGAAAACAACTGACGTCATGCCAAGCGCCTGTTGGCACTATGTAAAATCGGCCGAGAATCCGGCTGACGCTGCAAGCAGAGGCTTATATGCACAACAGCTGAAAGAAAACAGTTTATGGTGGCACGGACCAGCGTGGCTTTCAACATTCGAAAGTGAGAAACAGCAACATAAATATGAAACATATACCACCAGTGAAGAAGCGAGACAAAAACACTTCCAAACAAACATTATACAGACAGAAGAAAGCATAATCGACTCACTTCTAAACAAATACAGCTCATTTTCAAAAGTAACACGAGTATTGGCGTGGGTATTACGAGTATTTGCCTCGAATCGCCAAATACTGCCAAGTGAACTCACGTTACAAGAACTGTCTGCGGCGAAAATGCCGATTATACAAAACGTGCAAGAAAAGGAATTTGGAGCGGAACTCAAACAATTACGCAAAGGTGAAACGATTGGAACAAAAAGCAAATACTAAATTTACATCCGTTTATTGACAATTCCGGAGTCTTGAGAGTCGGTGGACGCCTGAAAAACTCAACGCTGAACATGGAAATGAAACATCCGAAGATCATACCGCGAGACAGTCGCCTCGCCGAGCTGTTGGTCAACGAAGCTCACAAACATACACTCCATGGAGGTCCACGTTTGACACAGGCAAACCTAAGAAAACAGTACTGGATCCCTGGAGGAAACAATGCAGTGAAGAAACAACTACGAAAATGTGTAAACTGTCGAAAAAATAATCCAACAAAACATTACCAACTTATGGGAGATTTACCTGCCATGCGTACTGAACCCGCCCCCCCCTTTTACCACACAGGGGTGGATTATACGGGGTTTGTTGCAATTAAGGAGAGCAAGAAAAAACAAGCGAGAACACAGAAGGGCTACATAGCTCTTTTCATATGTATGGTTACCAAAGCCATACACTTGGAGTTGGTAACAGATTTAACTAGCTCAGCATTTTTGGCTGCCTTAAGAAGAATGTCGGCCAGACGTGGAGCGCCGAAGCACATGTACAGTGATTGCGGAACTAACTTTGTGGGAGCTAACCGAATATTGAAAGAAGAATACGAGATTCTGCAACAAACATTTAACGAAAATTTTGGGGGTGTGTTAGCGAACATGAACATTGAATGGCATTTCAACGTGGCCCATTGGCCTAGTGCAGTTGGAGTCTGGGAACGATCTGTCCAAAGTGTGAAGTTCCACCTCCGAAGAGTGATTGGAGAACAGCGCCTGACATTTGAAGAATTTTCCACCATCTTGACACAAGTGGAGGCGTGCCTAAATTCAAGGCCTTTGTGCGCCCTCACCGAAGATATAGAAGATCTTGACTATCTCTCACCGGCCCACTTTTTAACAGGAAGAGCAGGAGTAACCGTTATCCAAACATCAGAAGACGCGAGAACAAGATGGCATCTTACAAACCAGATTTTTGAGCAAATATGGAAGAGGTGGAGAGAGGAGTATCTTACACTACTCAACGCAAGAAACAAGTGGTTGCAACCGCAAAGAAATATACAAATTGGAGACTTGGTCATCGTCCATGAAGATAACTTGCCAGCCGGAAAGTGGCCAATGGCCCGAGTAATGGAGTTGCACCCCGGAAGCGATGGATTAGTTCGTGTAGTATCGCTGAAAACCGAAAAAAACTACATAAAACGACCCATTGTAAAACTAAGTATGCTGCCCGTACCTTCGATAGAAACAGAGAATGGACCTACAGCTGATAAAAAGGTCAACGTATTACACAAGAAAAAATACACAGGGCTGTACTCAGTTGTGATGGCGCTGCTTTTTTTTTATGACACTAATATCAAACACGCACGGAGCGGCTAACATAACTGCATTAAACCGCAATCAAACATTATATTTCGATCCATTGGCGAAGATGCAACTTATAAGAGATCAATGGACTTTGGTAACATACTACGACATGTCCCCATACTGGGAAGGAACAAAGGCGTTTGAAAAATCATTGATCTACCTCGAGAAAACATGTAATAAGCTGGAAACAGATAACAAATGCAACATAATAGCACCGTCCCTACGTCACGAGTACACGGAATTACAATACTATAACCAGCTGTTACTTACGCAGCACTTTAGCGAACGCGCGAGACAGCGACGCGGCCTTATCGACGGAGTGGGCTATCTCGCCAATAGCCTGTTCGGAGTATTAGACCAGCGATTCGCAGAACAGTATACTCGAGATATTGAATTGATAAAACATAATGAGGCACATCTAAAAAATCTGTGGATTAATCAAACTTCAATAGTGGAATCCGAATACAACTTTGTAAAAAGAACAGAACAAATGATGAGTAAACAACATAAAATAGTAAACAAACATTTTAACAAATTGGATGAGGCGGTGAACACAGTTGAGAAGAAGGTAAATGAAATGAACAATGTACAAGATTTTGCATTGACAGCAATATCCGCAAACAGTATACTACAAAACCTAAAAAACATCCAAAACATGTTGCTCGATACAATCACGGATATCTATCAAGGAGA
Organism: Ypsolopha sequella; assembly: GCA_934047225.1. Classification (NCBI taxonomy): domain Eukaryota; kingdom Metazoa; phylum Arthropoda; class Insecta; order Lepidoptera; family Ypsolophidae; genus Ypsolopha; species Ypsolopha sequella. The sequence goes on along the minus strand of OW203994.1, from coordinate 9,664,986 downwards.
GTACAACCTACATTTGCTGACTCCACAACAGCTGCAAGAACAACTCAACAAAATAAATGGACTTTTGACGGCGGACATAACATTACCTATATTAAATATCTACGAAGACTACCGAACAATGTACAAGCTTATGAAAATTCGTGCTAGGATGACAGATGAGTACTTCATTTTCGAGATAAGAATACCACTAGTCAGCCGAGAAGCATACGACTTGTACCACGTCATCCCCATCCCTATACAATACGGAGAATATGTTATAACAGTCAGTCCGGTATCCAAATACGTGGGGATAAACCTACAAAAAGATAGCTACTTACCCCTATCCGAAGAAAACTTACAAAAATGCATCTCAGTATATAGTTCTACTTATATGTGTAACCCCCAGCACCCTATATACCAGATGAAGTCTGACAAAAATCTGTGCATTCAAGATAAACATAAAAATTGTGCCACAAGCAAATCCGAGTGCAACAACAAGTGGGTGAGTTTGGCGCGAACAAATACATATCTTCATTTTTGCTGCGAGTTATGCCAGCTTCGAATTATATGCAATAATCGCGTTATAATGAATCAGCTGACGCGCGCAAACGTCATAGCGCTGGAAGACGACTGTGTAATGAAAAATGATCAACTTACGATTTATGGACATAAAAACTATCAAAGCCGGATCAATGTAGCGTATGAGATTAACACCATACCCCTGACATCCATAAATGACATATTCAACTTTACCATAGCGAAGGACAACGAAGTTGATAATGAGACAGAAATAGAAACCACACGGCTGACGAAAGAGATAGAAACAAAAATAAAACTTTTGAAACAGGAATTGGCCTATGAGAATGAAGGTCGAACCTCGTATCATGACTTCCACCACTATACCGCCATATACTGTATAATTGGAGTCTTGGTGTTGGTTGGAGCGATCGTAGTGGGACGGCGAGTTCGGAGAAGTTGGACCGCACCGACTACGTCGGAGATGACGGCACAGGAGGCGCAAACGGGGCAGCGCTCGCCGCGTCCCCCACCGAGAACAGTCTTTGGACAAGGATCAGATCGTGCTGCTAGTAGTGCTCGTGTGATTTTGAGTGAGAGTGAATACGAACTAAAGGACTTAAGTGAAAGTGTGAAACCAATGTTTAGTAAATTAGTTTTTAACAAGGATTCTCTGTAATTAAGGATTAATTGTTTTGTACTTTTTAACATTTTAAAATGAATTCCCTCTAGCCTCTCGTGGTGCATCTTTGCCCCCCGGGAATATGTTCGGTGTAACCGAACACCTTTGTGGCGCACGCCGCCGCTCTTTTAGATTTTAGTACACAATTAAAACCCGCGAACACTGGGCGTGTATTCCAACAAAATAAAACAAATTAAGTGAAATCGTGTTTCCATTACAACTGCATCCCTGAACACTACTATTTTTAGCTTTTTAAACGGAATTAATTTTCGTAAAAATGTGTATGTAGGAGACGGGCTCATTGTCCTCCTGGATATGACCATCCCCGAAACGTAGATCGATCACATTCTCGACAAAGATCCTTTCAAGAGAAATAAACGCACTCTTTCATTTTGGACTTGACGACATAAACATCTCCATAAACACTATGCTACGGGCTCTGAACTCTTATATATGCATTCCCTTCAACTTGCCTCGTTGAACAGTAGACTACCGTTCCGACTGTAAAACACTCCCTGTACATTGTAGGGATCAAACAGGAACCCATCCTTCTCCCAGCGCAGATTGGTGAGCGGCGGGTTGGCGCTGAAGTGGCAGTCCAGACTGGCTGGCTTCCCGTGGGGCAGGTAACGCTCTTTTGGCGCGTAGACCACTTTGGCTTTGTCTGGAAATAGACAGCTGTTAAATAATAAGGCGTTATATGCAGTCTTTCTGCTACAGGGGAAGCTCGGCGGTAAGTTGCGCGATACGTAGGAGATACAACACATTGAAACTTTCTTTTCTTTTCTCTTCTCTTGTCCTGCCTGCGATCACCCATACTACAGGTTATATTTGCCTCTCGCTCGTCAGGTCTCAAGTTACCTTGGCCGTGTTGTATATGTCGTGGCCATATCTTAGAATTGACAATTTCATGATCTGACTGGGCAAATCGTAAAGTATGAAAGTATGAAAAGTAAAAAATAGGTGCGACGACGAGCGAAGCGAGGAGGAGCGTGTTGTGTTAGGTTTACATGTAAATACATTTGGAGCAAAGCGAAGCGGAGCGAGGCGACCGTCTCAATTTTAGCAGAAATACGATATGGCCAACCATATCATGAAATGGTCAATTCTACGATATGGCTACGACATATACATTCTTACCCGCCCGCATTACACAAATATATATATCATCACGACATTAATCCCCGAGGGGGTGTCAGAGGTGTCCCGAGTTTGAACTGTGAAATGCAAGACACAGTCCACGCTCGGTACACCCGTGTTTCACCGACGACAATTACGTCCCAACGTGATGGGTGTTGAGCCCTATATTATTGTGTTAAAATGTAACTTATATCTTAGAACTGAGAACCACAATTTAAAAATGTACGCTGTCTTTTATTAACTTATTGATACAACAAACTCATTGTGTGATACATCACTGTACATAAAAGTCTACATAACAGTGTACATAGACTACATAGCTCAATATAACATTTAAAAACATAAATTTACACTACATATACTATTTAATACACGGATTAAACATCTAAAATCACAATAACAGCAACATGCAATATTTTACATATTAAAGAAGTAGAACCATGGAATTAGTAGAACAGAAAATCATGGACAATTTGACAAATTGAAGCAGATTTTTTTTTTAACATAAAGAAATTAAAGTACCTTATTCATATAATATTTAATATATTTTAATTTCGTTATTATAAAAGAAATAACATTTTATTTTTTTTGCTTGATTTCTCTGTACAGGAAAAATGTTGAATGTTTGAATATTTATTTTAAAATAACGAAAAGAAATATATATAAGATATATATATATATATATATATATATATATATGTTTATATTAATATGGAAATAATACATTAATTTCTTTACTCTAAAAAAATCATTTTACTATGTAATCAGATCAGTAGACAGATCATACTTGTTCCAAAGCAAAATTACGTTTTCCGTGATTATAATGATCTTTCAGATTTTTTTCTCGATGATTGTGATACTTGTGTCAAATCTGAAAAATGCATAATGTAGTTCAACTTCTGAACTAATTTACAAGAATTTAGTTGTTAAAAATATTTTTATTTAATATGCTAAATTGTCCAAACGCGAATGCACGTTTGGCGGACTGGTCCTTAAGGCGATACCAAAATAAAAATGGGGTTTTGTCGAATCCATTTACTCCACTATAACGTCATCTACGTATTTCATTTATGGGTAAATGTTTATTGAGTATTTGATTAAGATTCTCACTGAAGGAAAACGCGATTAGATGAAATTTTCTCGATAGATTTTAATTCTGAAAAGACCTCTAAATTGTTTTATTTTTTCCTGTAATTATGAAATCCTAACTAATGTCATTGTGAAATTGCATTCAAAATGTGGATATTATGTATTTGTCAAGTCTCCTTGAAAATATTTTTGATAAAATAGCTTAGTACATTTTATATGATTAAAAAACCGACTTTTTGCTACTTTTCCATCAACCCGTCCCACTCGCATTGAGGGTTTTTTCGCATAATTATGGAATAACAGGGACGCAAAAATTTTTACGTATCGCCTTAAGGTTATTATACCGATTTAAAAATAACAAAAGGGCGGTTTTTACAACCAAACATACTGTTGAGAACGTAAAATCATCAAATCAATTATAACACGTGAATCGAGGCAGAATAATGAATTCTTACTAACCACCTCCGCACTATTATTGCTACAAATAGTAACGGTGATCAAAATGTCGCATTATCTGAAGCATTGCGACTTTGTACCTAAGTGATTAATTAATTGGGAGTTGGACATTAAAATAATTCGCATAATTAGAGGAACAGATTAGTTTAGGCAATGTATGGCACAAGACAATTGACCAATCATCTTTCAATCTCCGATGAAAAGAGCGACCATTCGAAGATAATAGTCTATTAAATCATTCATAGATGTAGTCACGAAAATGACCCCTAGTACATATTTGGCGCTTCTTTGCTTGTAAACAAAGCTACTACACTAGAGTCAGCGAGAGATGGCACCTATGACAGCTGCAAATAGTAATGACAGATGAGGTACATTACAAATTGATTCGGTAAAAATAAAAGTCAAGTATGAGTTGTGCTTTATTACGAAGACGTAACGTAAACTTTCTTATTTCCCACTCTAACTGTTTCAATCAATCAATCAATCAATCAAAAGTTTATTTGTCCGAAAGCATGTTACAAAAGATTTTACGTTAAATTTTACATGTACATGTTAGTTCCAATGCTATCTGCCAGGCTAGCGTACAAATATTTTAAAGTAATCATTACACTTAATTAATTTAACTTAAATTAAATTAAACCAATTATTTACAATTAATTTATCACTTAAAAGTTAACCTACCAAAACAAATCATAAATCAAATATTTTACATGTCCAATTTACTTAATTTTATAATGCGAAAAAACAATGTCAATTTATTCCTAATATAATAAAATAAAACAAAATAACACAATTCAAATACCAATGTCATTGTCTTCTAAAAAATATTTAACGCTGTAATACGATTTATTCTTTAGGATCTTGAAGACTGTCGCTCTAAATTGTCTTTGTGGTAACTCTTTTATTTTATCTGGTAGTTTATTGTAAAGCTTTATTGCCATACTGTAGATGCTATTGCTATGAAGTTTAGAGTTAGAAGGTGGCATTATAAGTTGTATTGTATCCTATTACGAAGTCTACTTTATTTATTTATTTCATGGAAAAGACACAGAAGTAAATTACACATAGACACATATTAAAGTATAAGTTAAAGGTTAATTAAATTTACTTCCTCTACGCTTTCCTCAAATATATTATCTTTGTAGAAACTAATTAACTTGACACATATTTAGACTCCTGAAAATACTTGTAGTTAAATTTTACGAATAGAAGACACTCCAGGATATAGACTGAAGGGAGTGGTAATATTCCCAGGTTTTTGAAATGGGGTCTACAACTGTCCCAGGGTTTGATACCTGTGATAGCCCTTACACATTTCTTTTGCATCTTAAATATGCAATCACTCTCTGTAGAATTTCCCCAAAAGATTATTCCGTATCGAAGTAAGGAGTGTACATAACCATAATATGCTACTCGTATTAATGCTGCGTCTTTAGAATTATTCTCTCTTATTTTTAGGGTATGAAAATATTATTAAAAAATAGGTAGGATTTTTTCATTTTTCGCTCGCGAGCTAAACAAGTCTACAGCGATAACTTAAGTTTTGAAAAAAATAAGAAACTTTTGCTTTAAACCACCACTCGAACATCAATTCTATTAAAACCGAAAAGTAGTACATCACTTTTCATCGCCAGCAACAATGAAGTATAACATTGTTTCGTTGACACTTCACATTTATATTTTATGATACTTACTTGGTAGTTGGTAGGCATTTAAACATCATAGGTGCCATCTCTCGTTGACTCTAGTTTAGTAGACGTTTTATCCATTGCTAAATTGTCGCTTGTAATCTTTTCCAATGGCCCCGAGGATCACAAATGGATAGAATCGATTTGCGTTGTCCTTTTCGTTCGCATAACCGATGAGTGAGACAGCTGGTCTGAGTAATGTATACACATGACAATGTGACATATTCAAATATAATATGCTCCATTCAACTAGGCGGTTGACCTAAAGTGGCCACCGGAAAAGATATTGTGAATATGAAGTCACGGCGCTTCATATGAGAAAGTAATTTAATTTAAAGCTCATAATTTTAAGTAACTATAATTTTGAACTATAAAAACCTCGACGTGTTTGAACATGAAATTTTCGATAGAATTACAATGACTACGTCCTTAGGGAACTGCCCGTCCCCTAAGTCCCTAGGAAACATCTTGTCCCCAGAGAATAAACTATAGCCTATGGCCAAGTCCCATGGAACTAACTATAGCCTATAGCACTCAAGGATAATGTAGCTCCCTAATAGTGAAAGAATTTTTTGAATTTGACATGTAGTTCCAGAGTTTACCTCCCACATGTCCCTAAGGAACTGCTCGCTCCTATGTCCCTAAGAACTGCCCGTTCCCAGGGCAATAGCTCGATTCAAGGTGTCGGGGCTTTTAAAAATTTTATTTACTCTTGTCTATGTCCATCACAATGAGAATAGACACACTAAAATGTGTTTTTTTAGCTTCAGTTTTCACAGTGAAATAAAAATGGAACTTACTGACCCAGAAGAAAGTCTCGAACGAATTTGTCTGATAAACGAAAAGAGTGACCAAACTTTTATTTTCAAACATTCGACTACTTCCGGTTAGGACGACCTGGGGACCTAAAAAGGCCAACTTAGGTAAATCATGAAATGATTTGAAAGTAGGATAGAGTCAGAGTTTCTTCATGCGTGCAAAAGAGACGGCATTAAAACAGATTCATAATATGATTCATCTAAAGCGGCCTTTTTAGAGGACCTGGTACCAGTTCTTATTAAGCCTATAAAAGGAACGATTCAGGATGAAAGACTAAATAGACTGAACTTCGTCGCTATAATGTGGATATCGCAGCCATCAGTGGAATATAAAGGTATAGCTGACGAGAGGCAGTTGATGGAATACGGCGGCGGATATTTTTCTGGAATGGAACAGCAGCCTCGACACCCAAAAATACCATAGAAAAACTGTTGGAGTGACCAAGCCACGTCTCAGAGCGCATCACTTCTCAACGTTTACACCAGGAGAATACGAGTAATAACCAATAGAGAACAAAATAACTGCTAGTCATGCAAGATTTCAAAGCTTTGCCTAAGGTCTTCGGAAGGCTTATAGTTGGTAAGATGAACAGTAACGGACAAATATATGTATCGCAGCCATATCGAATAACACGCCGGATTACAGGTACGCGCGCCGGGTGGAAAAACGTCGCTGTTTAGTAATGCGGCTACCTCACGTTCAACCGAATTGTCATTGTGTTAAATTCGACAATCTGGCTACCCACGTGTTTAGACGTAATGTAAAAAGTCTTTCAAACAAAAGTCAAAAATAGGTGCGACGACGAACGAAGCGAGGAGTGTGTTAGGTTTACATGTAAGATAAAAAAGGAGTCAAGCGAAGCGGAGCGGAGCGAGGCGACGTCCCTGGTTTTTAACAAAATTTACAATCCAGCGTTTAATTGTGGGCGCTTGTATATGGGCGCCACGTTACTAAGCCGCTTTGACGAACGTGAAGTACTCATACAATGCAGCGTACTTTATTTCAGCCGAATTGAAATCCGGCTGAACGTGAGGTACCTAGATGCATTACAAAATAACGACGTTTTTCTATCCGGCGGCGCGCCTACTTGTAATACGCTAATACGGCGTGTTATACGATATGGCTACGACCTATCCATAAGTTAAGAGTATGACATAGCCAAAACAAAAACCAGTTCCGGGCGTGGCTTATTCTATTTTATGATAGCGCGCGGGGGGAAATTCGTCCCGGTCCTCTAAAAAGGCCGCTTTGGATGAATCATATTATGATTCTGTTGTAATGCGATCTCTTTCGCACGCATGAAGAAACTCTGACTCTATCCTACTTTCAAATCATTTCATGATTCACCCAAGTTGGCCTTTTTAGATCCCCCGGTCTCTAAGCTCGCGTCACCATAGCAAAAATACGAATAGAGTGGACGAGGCAGGGTCAAAAGTAATACGTATTTTATTTTATCTAATTTATTAGTGTATTTCGATCATCGTCACACGGCATTGATCCTACTTGCTGTCACGTCGGGACGTAAATTTATTATGGTCGGCTAAAAGTGGTTTTTTGAGTGTTTGATTTATCAGTTGACCCTCGGAACATTTCAGACACTCCTTTAGAGATACATAATAATATTGTGACGGTTAATTGTCACCTTTACCCATTCTTTAAATATTTTTCGCCCGTTGAGCTGGTTTTACACTTGCGGGAAAATAAATTGGACCAAAAATTTCTTTACAAAAAATTTTTACTAAAGTTGTTATTACAAAAAGTGGAAACTAACAAATATTCTCAGAAGGAATGCACCACGTCACTATCTATCTCACTGTAGCCTATATCAATTATGCCTCTCTCATTCAACCACGTTTAACTGCGTTACTATCTCATTCCAACTCATTTTAAATAGCGTCACTATTTATCTCACTCTAACGCGTGTTAAATGGCATTTCTAATGAACGTCAAATATTTTTACTGCCCGCCACTCTTTCATTCTAAATTCTAATTATTTTAAAAAATACGCAGCTCCTTTGGTAGTAAAATAGCAATAACTTTTTTTTCAAAAGTAATACACAGAAATTGCCAGATCATTTGAAAAACAATATTTGATGAGCCGTTATTTAAGACAATTTGCAAAACTAACATAGGACATTTTTTTTCAGGGTGTGGTATCGAACTAACCTAATTACAAAAAATTGCTCATAAATTGGGTTTTTATTTTTCTTCCTGATGTAAAAGCATTTCAAGGTTTATTTTTGACTTTATCAATAGCATGACTATTCAGAGTTGCGCAACAAAAATTTTATTCTTAGAATTTAGAACTGGTTAGCTTTGAGTCTCAAAAATCTATTCGAATTTATAAACGAACCATCAACTCGAAGACTATCTACTTTTTGCTGAGGTCATAATTTGATATTCTGGTCAGTCATGGAGCTGGCCTACCAGCCTTCCAAGGGAAAGCGTTGACTTTTGGGACACCTGTTTACCCTTGGGATAAATTGCCAAGTGTTTAAAATATAGAAATTTATTTGTATCATAGTTTGAAATGTTCAGGTCCCTTTACGCAAAATGAAAAAACAAAACTCTTTTAGGATTAATTTGTTGTCCCTATGTTTGTCTGTTTGTCTAGGCAATTTTTCTGGGTAAAATCAATAAATGCTAATATTTACAGCCCTGTAAAATATACATATTATAACGTTTTTATGGCCTTTTGTTTAACTTTTTCATACAAATTTTCTCCATATGAAAATATAGAGATCAACACTTCACATAATATTTTGCATTTGAAAGAAAGCATAGAAAGGAACTGTAGAACAAATAATGTAAAAAATATAAAACCATATCTTTCTATTCTAAAGGGATTAATAATTTACTGTTTCTTCAATGTGGCGATAGCTTTGTTTATTTTTTTTTCTTTGTTACAAAGATAACAAATATTTTCATACAAGGTTTTCCTTAAGGGCTATTTCTCCGAATTTGTAACAAAATATTAAGAAATAATTATAACGGTAAAGTACAACTTTTAGCTAAGACAATTTATTGTTAAAAGTTTGCTATATGCATAAACATATTTTAATGATATTATGGTATCTTCAAAATAATTGGGTTTTCCATAAGTGTGATATCAGATTATTTAAGAAATTTACGGCTGGTATCACGACGACGGATAAGCCAATTATTTTATTACTATTGTAATATAATTAAAAATATGTTAATGCATACAGCAGACTTTTAACTATAAGTTTTCTTAACTAAAAGTTGTATTTGTATTTATTGAAATTGTATTTCTCATCAAGAAGTGCAAGATGACAAGATATTCAAAATAAGTTAATTGAATTTGTGAAATGGTTTCAGGTCAAAACAGTTTTCCATGAAACGGTAATTGTTTATACTTAGCAAAGTATGTAAACTTAGTCATCTTAACATGAACGACGCCTGTATTTCTCTCTTTTTTATTTCCAGTATAGATAAAAATATACAAACTTGTTAAACTTTGCGTAAAAACGAGGCAATATTGACGATATCCTGACAGCTATTATGATGGTGTTTTATCAAATTTTGCTTTTTGGGCTGTATAGAGACGTAGTTAGATGTCACTAGAATATACTCATGAAAAAATATATGAAGAAAATAAGCTGTAGACTTCACATTCGGTTTATACCTATTGTATGAATTTTAAGAAAAATACAGGGGTAAAGGGACCTCTTAAGGAAAACCTTATATTAAACTATTTGTTATCTTAGTAAAAAATAATTCAAGGAAAAAAACAAACAAAGCTATCGCCACATTGAACAGTAGATAATTAATCCCTTTAGAATAGAACAACATGGTTTTCATATTTTTTACATTATTTGTTCAACAATTCCTTTCTGTGTTGACTTTTAAATGTAAAATATTATCTCAAGTGTTCATCCCTACATTTTCATAGTGAGAAAATTTGTATGAAAAACGTAAAAACCTAAAACGTAATATAAATACAAACGTCAAAAGTATGTTTTTACAGCTCTATAGAGGGCCGTTTATATTGGTATTTATTAATTTTACCCAGAAAAAATTGTCTAGACAAACGGACAGACAGACAAACATAGGGATAACAAATTAATCCTAAAAGAGTTTCATTGTTTTCATTTTGCGTAACATAACCTGAACATGTACCGACAGGATTATCTACGATCTAATAATTTTACCATGCACTGTAAATATTTCAAAATTAATTTCTATATTTTAAATGCTTGGCGATTTATCCCAAGTAAGTGTACCTATATAATTTGCAAAAAACTTCACTTATTGGACCTGAAATGGTGAGCCAATACTAGAGGGTAATTTCACGAAAAAGTCATTGACCTTTGTTACAGATCTCAGTAAGTATAAGTAAATTAATTTGGGTTTCAATAACGATCACAAAATTATTCTTTTAGAGTAACATACATTCTGTGTAAAAACTATCGGGAATTGTTCAATAAAACCAAAAAAGTAATTTATTCGCCAAAATTTATTTTGTCGCCTTCGAAATAGGCCCCTTCGCTTGCAATACAGCCACGCCAGCGCTTGACCCATTCCTCCATAAATTTTTTGTAAGCTGATTGGGGGATAGTCTTCAACTCCTTCAGCGAATTTTCTTTTATAGCTTCAATCGACTCGAAACGTCTTCCTCGAAGTGGTAACTTCAGCTTTGGGAACAGGAAAATGTCAGACGGAGCCATATCAGGTGAGTACGGCACTTGGTCGATGACATTAGTCGAGTTTTTGGCTAAAAACTCTTGCACGATTATGGCTTTTTGCGATGGTGCATTATCATGGTGTAAAATCCACGAATTGTCGTTCCATAAATCTGGCCGTTTTCGGCGGATATTCTCACACAAACGCCTCATGACGCCTAAATAACATTCTTTATTCACCGTTTGTCCCTCTGGAAGAAATTTATAGTGCACTACACCCCGGCAATCGAAGAAAACTATCAGCATAACCTTGATTTTCGAGCAGCTTTGACGCGGTTTTTTGGGTTTCGGTTCATTTTCGAGGCGCCATTCTGAAGACCGTTGACTTGTTTGCATACCGTACTCATAAACCCATGTCTCGTCGCCAGTTATTATGCGGTTCATGAAGGTGGAGTCCGAAAAAGATCGGGAAATCATGTCTTCAGCAACCTCTTTCGATGCTCTTTTTGGACAAAATTGAGCTCTTTTGGAACTAATCGTGCGGCGACGCGTTTCATGCCCAAAATGTCCGTCAGAATATTATGAACGGACTTAAAAGATATGTTTACCTCTAGAGCTAACTGTCTAAGACTCATACGACGATTTTCAAGCACCAGACTCTTGATTAGATTGGTGTTTTCATCATTCGCAGCGGTTGGGGGTCGACCAGAACGAGGCAAATCAGTTACCACTTGTCGGCCTTCTTTAAATACTTTATACTATGCATAAACCCGTGTTTTTTGAGATATACGAATCATCGTAAGTCTTCTGCAACATTTTTAGTGATTCGGCACAGGAAATCTCGTTTGATACGCAAAATTTAAGGCAAACTCTTTGTTCAACAAATGCTTCCATAGCAAAATCGCAGAACACTTAAAACAACGAGATACAAAAACAGCAGCTGTAATTACACTGAGTGACATAATGCACTCAAAGTTCGCGTGGTAACTCATTACAGTCCTACCAACTTACGAAAAAAAAAGTAGGTTGATATGTTTACCGCGCGTTCTGTAATTTATCAATTCCCGATACTTTTTACACAGAGTAGTATATTATTTTCCCGCATAAAAGTATGAATTCATTCCAAATTCATTCAGTTTTGTTGTTATGACTATGGCACGATGTAGCTAAATCACTCATACGCATATTTTGTTGAGTTTTTAACGGCAGGAATATGATGCTCCTCGAAATATTACTTTATAAAATTAATTTCAATGTGTTTTGAAGTAGTTTTGGGAGATATTTATAGCTTGCAAAAAAGGGCACAGGTTCCACGTCTTACGGGCGCCAACGCTAGGCGTAGACTGACAATATCTTGCTGCCGCTGACTGCATCAGTGGATTTACGTATTTTTGGAAAAAGGGGGTTCTTTTTTTGACCCGAATAACGTGGTATTTGGAAAATGAATAGATATCATTCACACTAATTTTATTTAAAAAAAACTAACAAAATCGCGAACGCGATACCTGAAACAAAATCGATAAGAAGTGTGCAATAGAGGGTTACAAAAAAATTCATTGACAGTACAAATATGAATCGATTAACGTGGTTTGTGGAAAATGAATACCATAAAATTCAACCAAAAACATGTATTTTTTTTATGGCTATACGTAACCTAATTATTGCAACAAAATCATCCGAAAGCTGACATTTTATTTCTGTTTGTAATTTCGTTCCCCTTAACTGTTACTGAGTATGTCTACTAAACTCGACCTGACAATTACCAACACACAAGTTTCGTCTTCCCGCCAAATATAAGACCACATGATTACATCCGAGGTCAAAGCCTAACATCAAATTGACTACGCAATTGTAAGACAACCTGATATTTCCCATGTCCTTACCAGACGCGTTATGCCTGATGCACACTGCTGTACAGATCACAGACCTGTTGATGATGACAGTTTGGCTAAACAGCAAACGCTCTCGTTTGCTTTTGTTGATAAAGCTTCACTGATATTGGGTAAGATATTTGACAAACATGGAGACCGGCTTGACGGAAATGTAAAAACCGGACACTTAGGACTGAATCGTGCGCACTGACATGACATGAATTTTACCTCAAGACTTTTACCAAAGTATCTCATGCTGCGATCACACAGACAAAGTACGCAGAAGATTTATGCGTTGTGGCCTGTGATGTGGCAGAAACACTGGAGGCAAGTGCAGGCCCGTACATAGGGGGGGAGATTCGGGTGTCGTGTCTAACACCTATTCATAACTTAAATAAAAAAATAAATGGAACACGACACATATTTTATGGATTTCTGGAAGTTTTTTCTCCCCCGGAAAACGAACCATAGCTATGACAGGCCCGGGCAAGTGATTAACACCAAGGTGTACGACTTTGAAGCGAAAAGACGAACTGAGCACGATGCTAAGCGTGACGAGCTAAGAGCCTAGAAACCCGCGGCTATAAACTACAAATATAAATTACCCTGCAGTGAATGTGGCAAATACATTCTCTGCATGCAAAGACTGGCCATGCAGGTACTACATCAGAGTACAGGAACGACGCTTTGGTCAGCACTAGCAGTCGTTGTGACTGAACTAGATCAGGATTGTAATGAATTGATATACCCACATTGGACATCTAAAAACGCGCTCGCACTTTGCACCTGTCCGTCTTCCGCCTGCACATGGCACTCAAACTCCCCAGGGTCAGTGCTGGCCGCCTTCCTGAAATATTATAAATTATGAAATTTACAAATATACTGAAACTACAGCCCGTTTAACCACCAAATCGATTTTAATCTTTATGTTGAATAAAACAATTGCTATCTTAAGTTGGTTTCAATATATTAACCGAAAAAAATACGGGTGTTTCTTTACTGTATATTTCATGAAATACACGAAAAATTTTAATAAATTTCTGGTATATGCATTTTGATTATATAATCTAGGGTTTTGGAATTGGAAAACATGTTTGGATAAATTTTCCTCGATAAAAATAATTGTTGAAATGAGGTCTTCATACACACTTTTTCTCCTCGTTTGACAAATAGGAACCATATACAGAACTCAAATAGGTGTGTGTCAATTAGGTGTGTTTCAACAATATCTAGAGATTTGATATTTGAAATTTTGCTAGCTATTTTACTTTTTTTAATAAAAATATAAAAACCAACTTTTTTCCCTTTTGCCCTGAATCAGTCACAAAAATAAAATTCACAAAGCCTCTTAAAGTTCGAAAAAGATCTGCCCGCGAATAACCTACAAACAGGCCACGGGGTAAAAAAGATGGTTTTCATGGTTTCCATGGTTTTCTCATGAAAATCAAAGAAGGATAACAGAAACCATTTGTAAACTTCTAAGTAGAAAAATATAATCACCTGATCACCAGACTGCCATTCTCTGCTAGTTCAGACCTCGCCGCCAGCTCTGGTATATCTCCAATAGGAAGCCCATCTTTGTACCATTGCACAATGGACTCTATGCTCTTCGGCATACATTCGAATTCAGCTCGGTCACCTTCGAGAACCGTTGAGTTCATTGGCGGCGTGACTATCAAGTTACTCCCTGGGAAGAAATACAAAAAATCCTGATGGTAATTGTACTCAACAGTCATCAATGCTTCTGCCAGTACAATAGAAACTTTATTTTTTTATACTCCAAAGTCTAAACTAAAAGATTATTCAATCAAGGTGCTCATCTAACACCATAACCATAAAGTCAAAAATAAACTGAATAACAGCATAAAAGTGACAATTTCAATAATCCTGAAGTGGATAAAGAAAGCACAGGGTGTCTCAAAAGAAAGTTTATATTTGGTTAGCTTACTGCGTAAACGCAAAAAATCTGCGGGGGCGGGGGATATGTCAATCGATAGCCTGGCTTTTGAGAATTTAGACACTATGGAGGTTTTCTCAGGGTTGGACCGCGTGTTCTGTGTGCTAGGATTTTACAAGTAACCTAAAAACGGTGATTCAGCGAAAAACCACGGAGGAAATTTTGCAGCATTGTGGTTTGAGTAACTTAAATGATGCGGTAAGTGTACTCCTCATTCGAAAATGGATTAAAAAGTGCTAAAGCTGTCTTTTTAAACTTTTTAACCCATTTTCGAATGAGGAGAACACCTGGCGCATCGTTTAAGTTACTCAAACCATAATGACTGCAAAATTTTCTCCGTGGTTTTTCGCTGAATCGCCGTTTTAGGGTATTTGTAAAATGTTAACACACAGAACGCGCGATCCACCCCCGAGAAAACCTCTAAAGCGTCTAAATTCTCAGAAGCCAGACTATCGATTGACATACCCCCCCGTACCCCTCAGATTTTTGCGTTTACGCAGTAAGCTAACCAAATATAAACTTTCTTTTGAGACACCCTGTATTATACTGAACTCATCATCACATATACTCGTAACTACTGATGCAGGACACTTGTTCTGTTTTATTATCTGATTGTTGCTCATACAGTAGCTTACTTCCCTCGGAATGACACATTATATTAAGAATCAGTTCAAGGAATCCTATGTTTATTAGGGTACCGCAAGGGCGTAGCAATAGGGGGGGGGGCAGGTGGGCTCGGAATGGCCGGTTTCTGTCAACATACTCATAGATGTAATATGTTTAAAAACAGTGGGTCTACCGCGTAATTCTCATTTTCATCAACATCAACTTGAGATTGAAATTTGTCGTGCGTGCGACGACGCCCGCCTAACATGCCATCTCTTTTGCACGCGTTGAATTTCGCATGCATTTGCTTGAAGTTGATACAAATGAGAATTACGCGGTAGAGCCCCAGCTCAATCGGTATTACTGTTCTTGTCTTGAGATAATGCCCCGGACAGACTGGCACTGAAACTTCGCTTTATGGGTTTTCGTTTTTTGGCGAAACCTTAAAATCGACTCACCATCAACATCCAAATAATAGAAAGTTCCGTTATTCCTCGCCGGTGGGGTCCTATTCGGGAAGGTGACGCGGCATCTATAGAGGCCGGCGTCCGTCTCCCTGACAGCGGTGACGTTGATGGAGCCGCGGCCGAAGCCGAGCCGTCCATCGCCGAGCCTCGCCACTCGGCCGCCCCATCGGTCCGCAAGCCGCGGCTCCGTGTCGCCGCTGTACCAAGAGAATATCGTCTCTCCCTGAAAAAAAAATATATAATAAGGTACTGGCTTGTTATTCAGACATAGGTTTTTACTGAAACCCCGACTTGGGCCCCTAATTATTCCCAGCAAAAAACTGGTTTAGTACTGATTCCAAGGCTGTCAAAATGTTCGTGTCGATCTGAGGTTTCCATCCAAAGTCATTTTACTTATTTGATTTCAGCATTTTAATAAAGTTTCGGCCCCTGCATCAAATCGTTTACATATATATTTTAATACGCACAAAAGCATGGCTGGCTACCTAGAGGTAGTTCTTATTGCGGAGTCATAACGTTTAAACGAGGTGCTAAACTCGTTTATAAATAGGGAGCTTGAACTGCTGACGACTGTACTTACATAATAAAGCAGTTTCTGTAGTTCGTATTTAGTTTAAGATATACTGCCAAATTATACGTTTTCTTCTTTGCAAAATAGTCCTGAACATAAACACAAACATAAATACTCTTTTCAATGCAAGTGCT
This sequence comes from Ypsolopha sequella, assembly GCA_934047225.1. Taxonomy (NCBI): domain Eukaryota; kingdom Metazoa; phylum Arthropoda; class Insecta; order Lepidoptera; family Ypsolophidae; genus Ypsolopha; species Ypsolopha sequella. Next base: position 9,648,368 of record OW203994.1, on the reverse strand, counting down.
CGTAAAGACCCACTTTTTATGCATCAAAACCGAACAGAAAGTCGATTATTTTGCCCTAGGGCTTTATTATTTTTTTATTAATTTACAATGGTTGGCTAACCTGCAACCTTTCCTGTGTACCATAAATGTTATACTTTTTTTTCCTCTGTTTAACGGCTCTGGATACAGTCCTTTCGAGCCAATCATAATTTAAAGTTCACAAGATTATATTTGTTTTATTTCCTCACACTATGCATTGAAAAATGTAGTATGATACACGGGCGTAAGAGCAATAAATTACTCGGTTACGTTTAAAACACTCGCTACGCTCGTGTTTTAAATCGTCCTCGTAATTTATTCCTTTTCGCCCTTGTAGCTATTATTAGTAGTATAAACTACTATTATTGTGCACCAAAACAAGAATTTATGAAATATTTTTAACAGAGAGGGTACAATAGGCGGTCTTATCGCTTAAACGAAGTGTAAGAAACTTAACGATTTCCGTAGATTTTGCGGAAATTCCTGGACAGACTCTTAACACCTCGCCTGCTTTCACTTTCCCATAGTCTGAACTAGCGCACTTCACTCATCGACGCTTCCTATCGAAGTAGAGTGAACCAAGTAAAAAAAAAAAGGTCTGCAGATCGACGATTGGCGATATACATATACTACCAGTCTACCAGTACTGTTGGACTGAATACCACAGACCGTCGACAGAAACCTGAAATCTTACTCGTAGTATGATTATTACCAATGCCAATGATGCTTCAACTCACACGGTGGGTAGGGCCAAAAATCAAAAATGGGGCAATCCCAAAAATCTTAGGAGATGCTCGTTTTCAGCAGTTGACTGCTATTAAAGGTGATTATGCTGGTTGCTTCGTCCAGGTGATTATGATATGAGGGATCTTTAAACATGTTTGAAGTGTATTTGTAATGTTTTGAATGATTTTGACGACAATTACGTTGATTCGGTGTAACACGAATTAAGGAAAAATTTTAGCGTCCCTGTTACTCAATATGCGAAAAAATCCTCAGTGCGCGAGGGACGGATTCGTGGAAAAGTAGCAAAAATCGGTTTTTTATTAATATAAAATGTAATAAGTTGCTATCAAATTTCGTTTAACCAGGTCCTAGATACTGTTAAAATCCACCTAATAAAATATAGTTGCAGTCTATATGTCATTCTAAATTGTCAAACCAGGAGAATTGGTGTCGAAAAGGACCTCATTTCAATAAATATTTCTATCGAGCCGAATTTCTCCAATCATGTTTCTGTTTTAACAGATCCCTAGAAAAAGAATCCAAAAATAATATACTATTTCATCAAAATAATACATTATTTACTGAAGTAGATATGCAAGTCCTTAAATTGTCGATTTTTTTCCGTAGCACCTTAACCTATTTGACAGGACTAAACTTATTTTAAGCGTGCTTTTTTTTCTGTATTGGGATAACTTGGTCTACGTACTTGGTCGAAATATATCTAGAGAAGATCAATAAAATAATTAATACTTTTTTATTTACAAATAAGTAGAATAGGTAATATATTTAAAATAATTAAAAGCTAAAAGAAGGCTTTAAAATGATATTTATTCAATTTTTCTGTATCGAAAATACAAAGATAAGCTTAAAATAAGATTAGTCTTGTCAAATAAGTTAAGTTGACACTACTGTCGATTTTAAGTTAATTTACAATAGAAATCTATGCTGTTTGCGATTTATCTCTGACTTGCGAATGTACGAAAATGCAAACGCCCGCATGAATACAGGTCTATGACTTCTGAAGCATTTGATTAGCATAGCTATAAGAGTGTTAATAGATGCAGGAAAGACAAGTAACAAGTAACAGGATAATTAACTGGACACTTTCTGCCCTCTGGCCTCTGACACACTCTATCGGCGCGGTAGGTACAACCAGGCCCGTATACAGGGGGAATATGGGTGTCCTATCCCCGCCCCCGATATATATGACATCAAAAAATCAAATATTATTTTACATTTTTACGTTAGTTCGATGTAACATACAAAATGTTAAGATAATAACCTTATAATGTCAAATGCACAATTTCAAATGACCATTCCACATTGCGTAGCTTGGTTAATCAGTTTAATAAAAATAATATATATAGTAAACTATACTTCTATAGCTTGTCTTAGCAGATAGAAAAACATTACGAAGTTACCTCTAAATTTTACATTTTTCAAGTGTAAGGGACTTCTATTCCTTAAAATTAAGTAAACAAATGAACCCGTGAGTGAGTCTTAGAATATTTTATTAATTTCATCTAAAAGCTGAGTTATCAAAGAAAAGCTCAGTGTTCTTTTTCGTGAGCGCGTATTTCTTGCTGGTCAAAATAGCCACAGCTCAAAGCGCGCTATTTTAAACTAAAAGGAAACGTCATAGAATTCAGTTATGATTGATGCAAAATGTCAATGTGACTTTATATTGTTCTACCCATTAATATGAACAACTTTTACTATTTTAAATTAACATCCAGTATACTGCGAAAAATATCTTTATACCTAGGTAAGTTTCTACTGTGATAGGTCAACCACTCATGAAAAAAAATTATAAACACAACGCATCTTTTATGATTTACAAACATTTATGGTAGTTTTATCCCCCCCCCCATATGAATCCTAGCACAAACCTGGATACAACCGAATTCAGAGTCATATAGCCCCTATCTGCCTGGATAGTCATACGAGTTTTCGTATTATGGACCATTCTTTACTTATCTACTATACGAGCCTTTTGCCCGCGGCTTCGCTTGCGCTAAATAGAGTGTGTGCTCCAATTTATATGTATATCGAGAGGGTGTCAGAGGTGTTGTCAAGTATGGACTGTGAAATGCAAGTCATAATCCACAAACGCACACCGAAGTTTCCCCAACGTATATTACGGCCCAGCGTTATGAGGATTGAGCCAAATATTTATTTATTCTATTTATTTATTTGACTAATCAATTACAACGGATAAACCTGTTACAGTAATTAATAAAGAATATAATAATACAAACCTGGAATTAAATTAGATATAACAATGAAGTAGCAAATATATTTTAAACGCTTAAAAATTTGTTTAAAAACTCAACTTTGCATAGATCTCAAGTTCCTTTGCCAAATGAACCTTGAGGTTACCCAAAAACAGTTGTCAGGCCGACTGCCTCCAAGTCAATCTAGTCACATTACCTAGGCGTCTGACACAAATTAACAACTAAACCATGTAATTTAGGAATTAAGGTGTCGACACCGCACTGGGCGGAAATGTGTGCCCTCGGGTCTCGGAAGATGGCCCTTTAGTTTATGGCCTTGACAATTTATTATGTCAGTGGACGCTTTTCTTATTTGAGAGTTAAAATGTAGGACCGTTTTATACCAACCTTACTAAATTAAGATAGTATCTTGTAAAGTCTACATTGTTGTCCATAAGGTAAGGTCAACCATAGGGAGGGCGCTGACACCTAAATCTCAAGACACTCTCTTATCTTAGATGTCAGAGCAACTACTTATCTTGTGTAATAATTAAGCTGATCTCTAATATTTTTGTTCATTTTATTTGTAATAATCTGTGTCAATAAAGAATTTATTATTATTCTATTATTATTATAGTATACTTGTATAAATAAAACCGGTCAAGTGTGAGTAGGACTCGTCTCCTGAGGGTCCCGTACCGATATCTCAAAAAAAATTCTCTTTGAAAGGCCTCTCCATCGCTTGAGTTTGACAAGCCAGCTCTGCATAATAATCATATTAATTTCTCGCGAGCCAAAAAATTCAGATGCACTTGTGATACCTGTCCATTTTTGGATGTTTCGAAGCCATGACTCTTTTTACGACCATTCGTCGACCAACACGCCATTTTGCCCATCATGATTTGCAGAACTCCTGGTTTTGAGCTATGGATTAAGTAGTTACGGAAGAACTTCTCCTACATACGAAATTAAAAGGTTACAAGTGAGATTTTGAAATGTTTGCTAAGCAAAAAAGAAAAATTGAAATGTAAAAAAGAATACGAAAAGGAGCAAATCTATTTTAAATATGTTGTGCCAAAGTACAAACATTTTTACGGTACCAGAACTTGCGCGTATCTCATAAGTACCGAAGATATTTAACACAATACCGGTAGAGGTTGACGAAACTATAAATGGCAAAATAAGTAAAAATAAATGTAGAATGATTAAAAAAAGTGTTTCTCAGCGTTACATAAATTATGAAAAACTGTATAACTTATTGTTTTAAATAAATCCTGTATTTAAAATAAGTTTTCACACCACCTGCTCGACTATGTCCAATTACATATCATGCAACCTCAACGTAAAGTAACGCATTATATCTCAAGGGATGTAAAGTTATATGAAAATCCCTAGGGATTAAAGTAATTTAAATTTGGAACGTCAAATCCGTCTGGAAACTCGTGGAAAACAAATGCCCACATGGGATTGTAAAGAGGTTTGTTCGAAAATCGAACTGGCCACCATAAGCAGAATTCAACAAAAAGAAAAAAAGCGTTTACAAATAATGTGAAACAAAAGACGGTGTATGGTGCTGTGATTGTCAGTGAATTTTATTGAATTATTAATGTTGATAAAAAATGTCGAGCTTTTTATTGTCTCGCAGAAGGTGTGAAAAGTAGAGTATGCTCCTCTGGAATAGAGCCTGTCTTTGTCTTGGGCAGCTTGAACAGTTGAACCCCTCGCTTTACTCAGGACTCTATATAACTCCCTCGCTACGCTCAGGAGTTAACTCTAAAGTCCCTCGTTACGCTCAGGGTTCAATATGCCGCCCGTGACGTAAGACACTGCTTTATTCCCTTAGTGCATAATCTACTATTATATTTAAAAGCCTTTGTAAAAAAGACATTTTTTAGCCTAAAAATTGTAAAAATAACATATAATTGTCTTTTGATAAATAAATAATATCTACATCTTTATGACACAGATATTACTTTTCTCTTTTTGATCCACGCGTCGTAAAGCCGCCTTGTTGGGGACTTCTGCATCCAGCTAAAGGTCTACAGGCGTATATAATGTCTCTATAGATCTTCTAATGCTTTTATTTTTTTTCCTGAGATGCCTTATATTTGGATTGCGCAAATATCACGATATCGTTCTCAGCTGGAGGCTTCCTATCCGTCTTTGTCGGAATTCTCATATTCTCTTTCTCCTTTACTCTGTTTTGTTCAACCCGTTCACTCCTTCTTACTTGAAGGATCGCTTTGTTTGTGCACGTTGTAAAAACGACCATAATCTAGTGTCATCTGAAAATCTTCATTTAGCATTTCCAGTTCATACTACTTGTTTTTATGGTACGAGTATCTCGTTTACTGTAGAAGCTGTACGTTTATGGAATGCCCTTCGTCTTGCAATAAGACAAGCTCCATCCTTACAAGTTTTCAAAACTCTGGTTAAACAACATTATCTTTTACTTTGATCAAAATGTTTCTTTATTATAGTGTTTCTTTATTATAGATCGCTTTTTAGTGATAACATGTTATCACTAAAAAGCGATCTCTTCCAGACAACCTTTGGATGGAGGAACTCTTAAAAGAAAGTAAAATACACATTTTTGTGTGTACAGAATAAATATATACAATAATACACATATACATACATATTATATACTCCGTTCCATATTCAAAATGATTTTCCGATATTCCATCGGCAGGAGCTGTGGGTCTACCGCGTAATTCTCATTTACATCAACATCAACTTGAGATTGAAATTTGACGTGCGTGCGAAAGAGATGGCACGATAGGCGGGCGTCGTCGCACGCACGTCAAATTTCAATCTAAAGTTGATGTTGATGAAAATCAGAATTACGCGGTAGACCCGCCGCTACAGTTATAGCTTTGTGACAACCTTGACTTTTCTCTTGGTGACATTAATTAATTCTGGTACTGCACTCATTCCTTCGGCATCTGAAGACGCTATCAGGAGTTTGTCGTCGGCGAATCTCAGGTCTCAATCTCATTGATGATGGGTCTGTTAACTTTGACGCCACAATAAAACTCCTAAAGTGTCCTAATAAAATGCCCTTGTCAAACACCTCTACCAATCCCTTCGTCTCGGGTTTTCTAATATGTTTGTAGACTTGAATTATTGAAACAAAAACTACAAACTTACCACAACGAACAAAATTTTGAATTTTGTAACTTATCTTGTACTTACATTAATTGAACCTAAATCATTTACCAAATTAATAATTATTATAAAAAATAATATTATTTGAACCAACTAAAATATATATTTTTTAAAACATAAAGGTATTACTTATAAAAATTATTTTGAATAAAAATTGTGTTATTTTTGTAATAAGTTAAATCTTTGAAAATAAAACATAAAATTTAAAAGCGTTTAAAAGTAAATAATGAAATTTACACAAACGCTTGTAACTTTTGTGTGTATTTGATTTTGAGCTGGTTGCTATTGCGGGGTTAGGGGTTAGTATGTAACGTAACCTACCAATAGCTAGGCATCTCGATTTTGAGATCGAAATTGTATTTGACATGAGGAACTTGAATTTCATCCTGCCACAACTAACTCTTGACCTCCTGATAACGTAATCGCCAACACTCAATCAAAGGTCTAAATAGCTTGCACTTTACCAATCACATTACTGCCGGCGCGCGGACGGCGCACGCGCAGCCGGAGCCTACGTCACAATACCCACACAATCAAGACGCGATGCAGGCAGGGGCGTCAAGAGTCCTCAAGTGGACGACCAAGTGGAAGATGATGCTCCCACGCGGGAGCTCACACGGCCTGATAAAACTGACAACAGCTCCTGCCGATGGAACATCGGAAAATCATTTTGAATATGGAACGGAGTTAATGTCGTCTAACTGGCTTGAACGATGCGACAGGATGGCCTGCAATGGTGTCGAGTGGACATGGTAATGAAACTACAAGTTGACGTCAACGCAGTACCGAAGTGCAACGTTTTCCGATTGGCCTTTTTTTCGGATTACAAGAGTTGAATTGGGAAATTTTGTCTGTCTGAAACTCCTGTCGCAGTGGCATCCGTCCACTGCAATTTAAAATTATTTATTGTTCTTTTTTTGCTTTGAGAGAGCTTCAGCTCTTGAAGTGGCGGTTTTACCAGCAGGCTGAGTAGGTTTGGGCCTAGGGCGGTAGATTTTAGGGGCGGCAAATTTGGGGACCGTATCTTTAAACTTTTATTTATCTCTTTGTTTTATCTTACCTAAAGTTCGTTTTTTGATTTTCTAAATTTTATCTTACCACATCTTAATTTTATAAATGCATTTTCGAACCACATTTCAGGTTCTCTTGCATATGAGGATCTAATTTTATGAAGCAAAAAAGACGGAACAAAGAGTCTCACCAAAATGGTTATTTTTTTATTCTATGCGTACGAAACCAAAATTTAAATTCCTACTACAATGCATGCAATAAGTATTAGTTTACAAACAAGGAATAAAAAAGTATCTGTAAGTTAGATATTCCATATTTCACGGTCAGATTTCACCAAATAATAATTTAGTTTCTTTCTTTCTTCCATTCGGCCAAGCAACCTTTTCACTTGCTTTCATACAATATTATTGAAACACTTGTTTGTCATTTTAATAGGTTTTGCAAATTTTACAGTATTGAAAATTACGAGCACAAAAAAACTGCTTGGCCTTCAGCCTCGCAGATTGTTAAGTTTATTTATGTTTACAGTTTTCTAAGAAACAGCTTTTAGATTGTTCTCATAATGAGACCAAAAACTGAAAAAAAAAATAAGCCTCCGTTCTAAGGGCGACAAAAAGTTTATGGGTGGAAAATTTGTAAATCCGCCACTGCTTGGCTTTCGTAAAAACGAATTATTTTCAGAAAACGTTACCCAAAAAAGTACAAACGGCAAATGTCTTAATGAATTAACTGCCCGTCTGTAAGATAATAAAATTACTGCATGCATGTAATAAAATCTTGCCTTTGCCATCTGGATCATCAGTACCTAGTGTAGTGTGAATAGTCAGACCGCATTATGACAGTTTAGATTACCCCGAGCATTTGCAAAGGCGTCGTCCGATTTCAAATATTTAAAGAATGAGTAACCAAGCGTTCTTTTACAATAAGAGTAATCCTTCTTATTCTCCGCATTTAGGAATATTATGCTTGACCTCTACGTGAGGGGTCAGTCAACTATGTATGTGGGTTTCGTCGTACATAGGTAAATAAAACAATGTCTCAGCACAGCACACTTATGAGGTCTTCGGTATCAACATTCAACACTAAAGTTTAGCATAAACGAATGCAAACACATCTTGCGTATTGAACAGGTTGCGGGGTTGCTTATTGTATATCTGAGCGCTTTCTTTTAAATAAGCAGTGGCGTATTTACCCTAGGGCTAAAAGGGCAATAGCCCTTTGGCGCCTTTCATAATCAATCGTTAGATACCTATCTGGTTTATTCGTCCAATATTTTAATTTATATTGCTTTTTGACTTTATACTGTCATTAAAAAAAATTGTTCATCGGAGAATATGTAAAATATTGAATATTTGTTTGTAAGGTATTTTTAGTTTTTTCATTCATTATCATCACAGCTCACCCACATCAACACACTGCTGGGTTTTAATTGAAATATTTTTGCTTTGGGCGACAAACCTTACAGGCCCAGGGCGCCAAATCTTAAAATACGCCACTGAAAATAAGTAGGTATTCCATAAGTATTTGTACTGAGGAAAAATATAGTTTCTTTTTAATACTTGATGTCCTAAAGCATTACTTGTTTTAGTGGCTGCAAATTTTAGGCAAAGTTGTATTAACCTTGATCACTTTTAGCTAGTACAAGTGAATCGCAAATCCTCATTTCCGACTCATATTATCATCGCTATTAGGATTATAATTGCACACAAAGTGTCAGTTGTCCAGGAGCCCAGTGTCCTCTATAAATAAAGGAACGGTTTCCGCCACGAGGCCAGCGATTGTTCGATATGTGTTATATTGAGTCTGAATGTACAACCCAACCAATATCCTGTGGACATTGACCATTCATCATTGTGCAATGTTTAACCGTGATAAGGGACAGTGACTTTTAGTGAAACAAGTCGGAGAAATGGCCAAAAGCAGAGCTTTTCCTACAGCGATAGCAGAGCCGCGCACAAAAGAAAATTTATCTATTGCAATAAATCACAAAGCCATCCTTTCCGCGATAACCTCCTTAGCTTACAGAGGGCTGTTTTTGGTGCTAAACGGAACGCTATTACTAAGCCTTTTGTATGTCTGTCCGTCTGTCTATCTGTCTGTCTGTCTGTCCGTCTGTCACTTCAGCTGTTATAATAATAATAATAAATAATAATAGTAGTTTATGCTACAAGGGCGCAAAGGAATAAACTACGAGGACGATTTAAAACACGAGCGTAGCGAGTGTTTTAAACGTAACCGAGTAATTTATTGCTTTTACGCCCGTGCATCATACTACGTTTTTCAATGCATAGTGTGAGGAAATGAAAACAAATATAATCTTGTGAACTTTAAATTATAATTGGCTCAAAAGGACTGTATCCAGAGCCGTTAAACAGTGGAAAAAAAAGTATAACATCTATGGTACACAGGAAAGTCTTCAGGTTAGCCAACCATTGTAAATACATTAAAAAAATAATAATAATAAAGCCCTAGGGCAAAATAATCGACTTTTTGTTCGGTTTTGATGCATAAAAAGGGGGCCTTTACGAGCACATGCATTGAAAAATAATTTATTTCAGACAGGGTCCATAAAGTGTTAGTTATACAAAATAACTTATGGACTAGTGTTAGTAAGAGTTATAGGTGGCCAGTTGAAATTTTCACAAAATAGGTTATATTCTCAGAGCAAATAAGAAAATGAAAAAAAAATTAAGCCCAGGGTGGGTGTCCATAAAAACCTCGAAAACGTTTTAACGTTATCATGTCCTCCTTTTATGTCCGAAACAAGAGGATCGAAAAAGATGAAAAATATAATTGTGATTGATTACGTAAACATTACAAGAAACATAGCGGTTAAGATATTAGGGTTTCGTACTCATAGCGGTAGTCGCGAATTATTTGCTAGGCGCTACCATTTCAGCGGCTTGTATTTTTTGGGTTCTTAACCGTATTGTGTGGTGCTACGGAACCCTTTGTGAGCGAGTCCGAGTCGCACTTGCCCAAATTATTTGCCTTGTGCCGTGGTAAGTGGCTCGGCTTGGCTTCTGTCACAATTTTATGAAACAACCTGGTCTCGCCTCGCTGTTCTCTAATTTTGTAGAACTGGCCAAAAATCTCCAACCCCACTTCGCCATTCGGCACACGGGCTCTCTTGCTCGATGAATGTATCTATACAACTTGTAACAGAAAGGTGTAACCATATTTGAAGGGATTATTCAGTCAATGGTATAAAACAACTTTTACTATGGAGCCAACCCTGAATTCTCAAAAAAAAAATCTTCCCTTCCATACATTTTGGTCGAGTGGCATTGCATTTATCTATGAAACAGTAAAATATTTTTTTCCGAGGTACAGGTTTTGTTCCATAGTAAAAGTTGTTCTATACCATTGACTGAATAAGCTCTTCAAATATGGTTACACCTTTCTGTTACACGCTGTATAAGTATGTAAAAGTACCGTTCAGTAGGTAGTTGGTTCGCAAAATATAAGAGCGGTTCATACATCAGCTGATTCACAGAGGGGGTTCGTTCTAATCACATAACATTTTAAATGTTCTGAGGTTCTAATATTGTGCTGTTTGCAAGTCTACAGATATTTCGGTCAGGCTACTTGGCCACACGACCACAACAATGTAACCTTAACGGGAACAAAGAGATGGAGTGGTCATCTGATGCTCTACTTCTGTGTGGTTGCGTGGACACATATACCAGTCAAAATGTGAAATTTGACATTTTAAAATATCAAAAACGCTTCTCATCCTGTCGATTTGGGTAACTGAAACTCTGCATGAACCAGTGTTGCCAGACAAACTGTAATTACAGTAGATCTACTGTACACTGTAGCATTTAATAAAATTACAGTGTATGGAGATACTTTAATTTTCTAATGCCAAAGTTAGTTGAAAATGGCGAAAAATATGAAAATGAATGAATTCTATTGTAATTTGGTCCCAAACACTGTCATAAAACAACCTCAACAATGTAATATCAGTTTCCTCATCTGGCAACACTGGCATGAACCAATATCGGATCCTTTGCCCGGCTTATCTAATATGAAGGGTAAGCGGGAAGAAAGATCATTGTCAGTTTTTTTTTCAAAAATTGAGTTAATAGTGCCATCTTCTAAAATGTCTGGATAACAATAATAGAGCGAAAACAAAAACTTGGAAGAAATAACACAGTCCGCAGAATATCGCTTTTAAAAATAAACCGGACTCGAGAAGCTTAAAAATTAAACTTGAAAAAAGGTCACAATTAGAACAAAAAGTAAAATAAAATTGTCTATGAACTGTGAATATGGGGGGCTATGGGCTGATAGTAAAGTTTGCTTTTGAGAAAAAAAAAGACTGTGATTACAATAATTAACTGTGATTACAATAAGCCCACTAAGCAGAGTTCTAAAGAAATAACCTAAGCAAGTTTTTTCAACTTATTTCAAATTTACTTTCTGTTGACTATGATCCCTCTTCCCGCTTACCCTTCATATGTAATTGGGTAATAATTCACTAAAACTATTATTTACTAAAGGTGTAATTATTTACTAAGACCAAATATTTTAGTATTTTACCAGCAACATGGCACATCGTCAAAAAAATTTTTTGTACAAATAAACTTCTAATTATAAATAACTATAAATAAATAAATACTATTTGCGCTCAAAGGGTTCCGTACCACCACACAATACGGGTACGGAACTCTGAAAACATTATTGTAAATAACAACAACATAGATGCCATAGCAACATCAAGGTGACAAAAAACAAGCCGCTTAAATGGTAGCGCCTCAAAAAATAATGTTGCAACCTCTGAATACGGAAGCCTAATTTTTATTATTTGTTGTTTTACAGAATATGTACTACAATCTGATCTTTGAAACTTGTCTAAAGAAATAACTTTAAAAAAATGCTACGTTTTCGAGGATTTTTGTACGGGGACATATCTACATTTTTTTTTCTTTATTTGCCTTGATAAACGGACAGACGGACGGACAGACAGACTACGGATGCTTAGTTAGTATAATAGGGAAAAGGAAAAGGAAAGTAGAAACTTGGCATCCTTCGGGTACGGAACCCTAAAAAGTACTTACTTATTTGTTTTTCCCAAAAACACAGATGGGTAGACCGTAATTATTTGCAACTAATATTTTCAAACTTGCATTTCGAGAATTATTTGAAAATATATAATGTATGCCTTAAAACCAAAATCTAGTATATGCAACTGACAAATATGACGTAATTAATACGAGAATAGGATAACCAAAGAATACTGGAAATATATAGCAGTTGAGTAACATTTTTAAACACATGTATTATTTTCTTAAAAAACGTAAATTTGATTGCGTGCTGGACAGTGGCGTGCATAGAACTTTTTTCCGAAAAAGCAAACAGAAGGTCAAGTTTGACAATAAAAAAAATATGAAAAAATTGAAATAACACTTTAAAAAAAAAGTTGGTATGAAAGTGTTCACTCTAGGTTAGGCAGTGCCTAACTGCCTACCCTGGCGTCATACAAATGTTATTTAATTTTTTTCATAGTTTTTTAATTGTTAAACTTGACTCATACTTGACTTTTTTCATAGTTTTTTTATTGTTAAACTTGACCTTCTGATTTCTTTTCCGGAAAAAAGTTCTATGCACGCCACTGGTGCTGGACCGGTTTTATTTACTTGACAGAATTCGCGCTGGTACTTTTTTATAAAAGAAGTAGAATATGCGACGTTTAAATTCTAGTAGGTAATCTTTAGTCTCTACCTACCCCTCTGGAAGACAGGCGTGAGTATATGATCTGTAGTCTCTACATACCCCTCTGGAAGACAGGCGTGAGTATATGTATGTAACACGCGATTTCCTTCGTTTTTTACAGAAAGGTACTGTAACCTTCTTTATGAGTGTTGTTGTGATCTATCTAAAAACATCTACTTGATAAACCAAACCCATTTTGAATTTTCTTTTAATATGACCTTATCTCACCTTACATTACACCGGATCCATGCATCCATACAGAACAGCTCATCTAAAAGAAACCTAAACAAGCCAACAAACAAAACAATCCCGAAAACCACTTACATCCTTATCCCACTGCAGATGATACGGAATCTCATTCCGGAAAGGGAAGTCCAAATGACAGTTGAAGACCGCGAACCCCCCCACCGTAGCGTGGAGCCGTTCCACATCCAGAGGCAGCAGGCTGCCGCCAGCCGTCACCAGCACAGTTGTCATCACAACGCAACTCGTCCACAGCATCTTGTCACTGCACTTCCCGCGGTTCGGTCGGGTCAAGCGTGCGTGGCGGCGCGCGCGCACAATTGACTAGCTCGTAGTCAGATATAATGGAGTTAACCTCAGATTAGGTGCGATTGCGGCGTGTGGGCGGGGAGGCGGCTAAATGGGTCTAGCTTCACGCTGGACTTGAGGTCCGTCGGGAATTAGGGTTCCGGGATTAGGAAAATTACGAATCGCTTGTACGGTAAACACGTAGGCAGAGTTTCGTTCATACATAATACATACATATCATACGCCTGTATCATACTGGAGACGCGGTTAGTGATCAGGAACAAGGTTTAAGAACCTATCAGGTGAATTTCGAAACAAAAATATTTTGCTCCCGTATTTACTGTACTAGTTCGGTTAGTAGGGAAACAATTTTTTTTTTTATTATTTCGCCAAATGGGTGCCTAGTTCTTGATCACTAATTGTCTTTAGTATGAATTTTTTCGGTAAATTAAATTTCACCTTATTTGTGACAAATGGCCGTTGGGGCCGAAACACGTTGGAATGGAGACCACGTACAGCAAAGCGTAGCGTAGGCCAACCTCGTGTTCGCTGGACCGCCGACCTGAAGGACGTTGCGGGTAGCGGCTGAATGAGGAGGACGCAGGACGGCCAAGAGTGGCGAAATATTGGAGAGGCCTATATCCAGCAGTGGACGAACACAGATAGGGCCCAGGGGCCTAGGCATGTTAAAATTGGTGACTGTCCACTAGGCATGTGAATATAGTTTTAAAAATATCGTGTGCTTAAAACAATTTTTATTTCATTAATTTGTTGATCGATCTGGGTCCTTATTGTCTAAGGGCCCTGGGAGTCGGGAGGGCAAAACTTGGCATGGACGCCAATCGATAAAACAAAAAAAGCTGATTCAGAGCTCTTTTGGGCCATAACATAACCCGATAACTCGCTGTCGAGTTATCTTTGAAAGGTATCGTAAAAGATCAGTCCTTGAAAAAGCGTTAAGGTTAAACGTCAGTCGCTTAGCACAAAGTGCATAACTTAACTTTGTATTTCTTGTTTAGAAGTTAAAAATTTAAAAACATTTTGGTATGTGGCAAATTGACGCCAATAGTTCATTAGCGAGGTTTATAAAGCATGAGTTTGAAATTTAATGCACAATTAGTCATGATCTTGTCCAAACAAAGTTAAAACAGCGTTTTAAGGTGGTTTTGAAAAGATCATGACTTATTGTGTATACGATTTCAAACTCTTGCTTTATAAACCTCACTAATACTGAACTATTGGCGTCAAATGCCATATACCAAAACGTTTTTAAATTTTAAATTTTTAAACAAGAAAAACAAAGTTAAGTTATGCACTTTTCGCTAAGCTACTGACGTTTAACCTTAACCTTATTTTATGTTGGTCACGTCACATTAACTGTATTTATTTCGTTTTTATATATCATAACGTTATTATCAGCGAAACGATACAACAGAGGCTACAAAACACTATAAACCGGTATAACTTTATAATGTAAAGGTCTAAAAAAGATGGATTAGTGGTTAAGGGCCCGTTATCCCTGTCATTGAGCACCTCATGAACTCTATGATCTTTTATTATAGTTTAAAATAGCGCGTTCTGAGCCGTGGCTGTTACGACAACCGAAACATCGTGCGCTCTTAAAAAACACGTTTTTCTCTCAAAAACGATTTTACTGTGAAATTTTCAGAAAACTATCCACAAACGTACCCACTAAATTACATTTTCTTCAGTTTCCTGTAATTTTCCTACGATTTGGTAATGTAAATTTTGTATAAAACGAAAAAAACATGAATAATCAACCAAGTTTCGGATTTTTTTTCGATCGAGCAAAGTATAACGTATCGCGTTTTGAACCGTCAAAAAAAACTGTAGAAAGAATGTATCTAAGATATATATTTTTTTCAGACGCAAAATATCAAAATTTCATGGTTTAAAATGAATCAGAAAAGAGTCAAAATTGGGATAAGCCCCCCTTTAAGTCCGTCGGCTATCCGCCAGCAGTTATCGTTGTCACAACAAACGCTGTCGGGCTGGACAGGTAAACAAACCTGGGCGCGGTAGCGAATGACTCAACTTGTATTTGAACTAAAACGTAGTGTCACGTACTTTTGTGATTCGTAAAGGGTATTTGTTACACAGGATACCAACGCAGGCGTTGTTGATCTCGTCTAGTTCACGTGTAGTTCTTTTTGCGATGAATATAAAGGTGATATTGATATGATGAAGTTTATTAATTGTGGCCATCTCTACGCTCGATTAATCCTATTCTTGTTTGTCTGGATCTTTCATTAACACTAAGTTACCGAGCTTGTCACGGAGATATGAAAATGTATATTCTTGGAAGCATTCTATAGTAGAGTAGTATATTTCTAATTTACTCCTATACTGCATTAAGGATATTACGACCATCAAAAATATCGTCTATATTTATAATATTTTCAACTAACAATTTCACAAAAAATTAGAATTAGAGTAGAACATTCGTACTTGAACCTCGGGTGCGTGGTCTCAGTAATGCGGCTTGAAGGCTAATCAGGATAAAGCGGACATGGCTTAGGAAATAAGGTAAGAACTTATTTCTCGTCTCTGTAGTTGATTGGGTCAGGTCACGGCGCAGAATCGCGGTGTTATAATGTAATATTATAACATCGGATAAACAATCTAGTACTTATAAAACTGCTTTTGATGTTGCAATTGCCTTATTGCAGTATGGAAGTATGCACTATAGTATTTTATCTACACCCATGGGTAGAAGTGTTTCCTAAAGACAAAAATAAGAGGAATCGTAATGCATATTTGTGTCGATTCGATGTTACATATTTGACAGGGCTAAACTTGATTTTAGCGTTCTGTCCTTGTCATTTCGATACAGAAAGAAAAAGACCAGAACACTTAAATTAAGTTTAGTCCTGTCAAATACACCGAATCGGAAACAATGTAGCCGATTCTGAAGGCTTTAATTTTAGTTTTAGTGCTGTCAAAACTAAATTTTCATCATTGCAAAATAGTTCATAAGTGTTAAGAACAGAAGCTAAATTACTTTGGAAAAATTTCAGTCTTGACAGCACTAAAACTAAACTAAAAGCCTTCAGAATCGGCTTTATTCTCTATCTTAATCCACCACCATGCCTAAAACTACACCACGGTATCGTCAGCAAAATAATATCCCAATAATTTATTACAAATACGTATATTATAAATAACTCGTTTGTACATAGTTAAGTAAATTAACAATCATTATAAACTTTCTTATTACTAC
The DNA here is from genome assembly GCA_934047225.1 of Ypsolopha sequella. Taxonomy (NCBI): domain Eukaryota; kingdom Metazoa; phylum Arthropoda; class Insecta; order Lepidoptera; family Ypsolophidae; genus Ypsolopha; species Ypsolopha sequella. The sequence continues at coordinate 9,631,742 of OW203994.1, read as the reverse complement.
ATATTTTAGGCGATATCATTTTGGAATTATATTGGATAAGTTTATATGGGAATCATTGTTTTTAGAATAACTAATGTAATAGACGAATATGGGAAGTATTTGCATATATAAGGACTTTCAATTTAAATTGAAAGTAATTTAGGAGGCGATTCAGTATCGTTAATACATCACATTCCACTGCATAGCTTTTTTTTTCACTTCTCAGTACAAAGTGGTCCGACCAGCTGGCTCAGTCTGTATGGACAGGTGAAGAAAAAGTTCGCGCAAAAAAAAGTACTTTGCAGTGGAATGTGATGTATTAACGATACTGAATCACCTCCTAAATTACTTTCAATTTAAATTGAAAGGCCTTATATACACAGATAAATGGTTTAAATGCAACAATACAAATTCTTATCCTTGTTTAAAGCTAAGAGAAGCCGAAAATAATGCGAAGAAAAATGCATTTTTAAACTGTATAATAATGCTTTGTCTTTTATGTTATGATGCAGTCTTATGGCTAGATATTGATTAACTACAGTAAATACCGGAAACGTCTATTACATTATATAATACTAGAATTTTTACTTATATAATTTACCTGTTTCTGTGAATTTGCGAACCTTGGTCGATCGTAAAAGCATAACCAAAAATGTCTACACCAAAATTTTATAGTACCCAACAAGCTCATCTGTAAAAATAAGAACCACTTACATCTTGAAAGAGACATGCTATAGACGAGAGGTGTATGTATATAAGGTCTTTCAATTTAAATTGAAAGTAATTTAGGAGGTGATTCAGTATCGTTAACACATCACATTCCACTGCAAAGTACTTTTTTTTGCGCGAACTTTTTCTTCACTTGTCCATACAAACTGAGTCAGCTGATCGGACCACTTTGTACTGATGTGAAAAAAAAAGTTCGCGCAAAAAAAAGGTGCTTTGCAGTGGAATGTGATGTATTAACGATACTGAATCTCCTCCTAAATTACTTTCAATTTAAATTGAAAGACCTTATATATAGGGGTTTAGGTAGTTGGTTTAAAAGTTCCATCAAATTACTTTTTATTTCGGAACAACAATGGTTTTAAGTTGGTGGAGAAATTAAGCGAAATTATTATACAAAGGAAAGAACATGAAATGTCGAATCATGAGCGTTTAGCCCGATCCAGTCATAACTACCTCCCCCAAAAGGTAACTACGCTTGTGCACTGATCCGATCCGATACAGGATGACAGATGACTTCATTCATAACGTGAAAAAAATGTCACTATTAATGAGGCCAGTAGCCTAAGCATGAAAACATCTCCGTATAGTTGCGTTTCAAACTACATCAAAATCGTATGGAATCTGGGAAACCGCTCCAAGCGGACAGTAGCGGAACTAACAGCTACGTATGGCAACCTAAGTTTAGTTTGAAACGCAACTATACGGAGATGTTTTCATTCTTAGGCTACAGATCAGTGCAAAAGAGTATTATTTTTCAGCAGAAGCGATACGTTTCCCAAGGTTCGTGAACTCACAGAGCAGCGCGACTCCCAGATGTGGTACAACTATGAACTACATATAAATGTGACTACAGCTAGTAGCGTATCAGGCTCAGCCCTGCATGATGAGGTGTACAAAGTTCTCGTAGTTGATGTTACCTTGCGAGTCCTCCTGCCCTTGCAGCAGTTGTTCCACCTGCAAATTATTACACAGTGGAGAATCAGTATTTTATAAATTAACTAGCATTATACCGCTCCGCCCGCGTTTATTCAACTCTGCCCCGTTTTCAGCTTGGGCGTTATGTTATTAACACCTCTTATAGCCTATATGTTGAGAGGGTTAACTACAATTATTATTAAAAGATACGCATCCAAATCCGTTCAGTGGTTTCGGAGATGTGCGCAAACAAACAGGCAGGAAAATTCTAAAAATTGCTGATTTGTGTTCTATTACTCTTCTTTAGTCACCCCCTTTCTATTTTTATCACGTTTCTTCAATGTTTCGTCAACACATTACAAGGCCCATCAATTTTCTATTGACTATGAACATCGCTGCACACGATATCATTTTCTTCCCTTATCTGTAAGACTCGATATCTCTGACATCTGCTACCTTATGAGTACCTTACCAATTTCTTACAGTTGTAAATGAAAGCCAAGGACTGGCTAAGAGGGAGCGGGTCCTTTGGCTTCTAGTGGGTCCCAGTGGTTTTTTCGAGTTCCGTACCTTATCATGGAAAAACGAAACCCTTATAGGATCACTTGGCTATCCGTGTCAAAGCCCTTTTATCGGATACAGCTTGAGGTATTGGGTTGAAATTAATATCGTATACTAATCTATAGCCTCGTACTGCTGTAAAAAAACAAGTTTCTTGTTCAACGCAATACGGCCTTTAAAAGTGTACTTTATAGGGTACTTCGATGACTTACAATCTTGAAATTTGGTATTTAATTTTTAATTCTATGTGAAATAATACTTGACCAACTTACGACACGGAATCCTCAGGGCGCTAGTCCTACTCACTCTTGACTGGTTCTTTTTTTATAAGTTGCCCATAGACACATTAAAAAAAACTTTGGAACACCCTAGCAGCCAAAGGACCTTCTCCCTCAAGCTTTTTTTGCTTCTTCAGCTCTCTTAGATTTGATTGTTCAGATAAGTAAGAATTACAGCTGTGAAAAAGCTGAACTTGCTTAAAGTTCTCCCTTTAGATTTTGACTAACTCTCATACTACCCCAAAACCAGAACACTGCCCCTTTTTCTCTGAGTCATACCTCATCATCACTCAACTTCTCCCCCAGAGTAGACAGCAGGTGCCGGAGCTCGGCTGACGAGATGAACCCGTTGCCATCCTTGTCGAAGTGACGCAGACCTTCGATGAAGTCGTTGGCTGTGTCCCCGCTGCGGGCCTTCGAGATTGCCTTGAGAGAGAAGAGATTGTGTAAAGTCCTTGCAATTCACAACGAATAACCTGCTCTACTTGTAGTAAGTCGTGTGTATGTGTATGCACGTTGCACTAGTATGCGTGCCTTCCTTGTCGGATACTTCACTCAAGCAATGTCAGATATGTAGTCGTATAGTCTATTTTCTAGGGCAGCTGGAAAATCGGTCAATGGCCTGAAGTATTACATTAGAGTGTCAAAAGAAAACGAAAAGCATCGCTTTCTATACACTTCTTTATCGCTTACGCTTCTCACCGCGTTTTGGTAGTTTGGGGTGGGGTGAGCGACGCTGTCATTTATGGATAACAAACCTATGGTACAAGGTATGACATCACTTCGATAAACAAAATGAGTCAATCCGAAAGAATTTTGCAAGTCGAACTTTATGGACATAATAATCCTCTTGGTGCCCTGCTGAAGTAACTATTGAGAGCTATCTTTAGGCACGGCTATTATCATTGCCTTTTTTATTTTAGTGAGTTCGGAAATTTTGTGATTTCATGCTAGATAGATCTATGCACTTTATTTATGTCTTCTATATTTTCATATGATAAGACAGAAAATGAAACAGATAAAAAATAGAACTGGGAAAATGGCAAAAAGGTTGGTTGTCCCTACCCTACGGTACGCTCAAAGGTCATTGACCGATTTTCCAGCTACCCCAGAAATATACTTTAGATTGCAAGAATTGCAATATGAAAGAAGCGATGGAAACCGATCTCTGCATGAGTCACACAGCGTTACAGGCACTCATATGTATACTTCCGTTAGTGAGTCACTCATTACTGCATGTTCAATATTAATATCAAGAATTTAATACATTTTCCTTGAAGTAATCTAAATTTTCAATGCTATTAATATCTATTACAAACCTGATAAATAGGCAGAAAGACTTCAAAAGATATCCTCTCATCGGGTTTGAGATGATGGGTACACTTCTTCACATCAGACTCAGTGGGGTTCTGTCCGAGGGCACGCAGAGCATCCCCGATCTGTGCCACATGGATCTTGCCATCACCGCGCGAGTCGAACAGCTGGAAGGCCTCTTGGAACTCTGTGAAATTATTAATATATGGAATGTGAGATGAAAAGTAAAGCTACACATTTCAAGACTTCATGTATAGATATGCTTAAATTGGAAACCGGAACTACAAGCGATACAGAGTACCATAAGTTCAGCCTGCTATGCACTTAGAAGTTTAAGAGAGGAAGTGGCACAGGAACATCTCCTAACAGTTTATTACGCCTTAGGAGAATCCAGACTACGCTATAGCATAAAATTTTGGGGTAACAGCTATAAGAATAACCTCACAAAAGCGTTTGTATTGCAAAAAAGAGCAATACGCACTATAGTCAGAATTCTACCTTGGATATCTTGCAAGGATCATTTCGCTAGGCTGGGTAATTGGGTATGTCAACCGTACCTTCTTTATAAATATTGTTATCTGATTTTTCCAAACATATTACTAGGCTAGAAACTCCGGATGACAAAGTACAAAGATTAAATTCGAGGCGCAAAGATGTCCGGATCAATACTGTGCCTCCCTCGTTGAAAATTGCGGAACACAGTGCTTGCTACCAAGCTGTTAGATATTACAACGCATTGCCTTTAAGTTTGAAGCTAATTGACTCGACTGGTATTTTTAAACTAATCTAAAAAAATTCTTGCTTACGAAATGTCTGTACTCACTAGATGATTTTTTTCTTTGACAATACTTGACGTCCTGGATCTTTGTCCTTTACCTAATACTTTTGACATAAATTTGATAACTAATAGACATTTTATTACCATTACTATTTATTTATTAACATTGCATCAAATTAAGAACCTGATACTTACAATGTCATTATAATTTTAAGATTTGTAAAATATGTTAATTATAAGATTGTTTTTCTAATACAATGTAAATTTTTTGAAGAATAAATAAACTGACACTGATATTTTTTAGATGCCAATTAGAAATGAATCAGTTGGTTGTCCATCCAAATTTGATAAAACCCCTGGCATACACATTAGGGTTTCCCAATAAACAGTTTTAGAAGAAACAAAAATGGTTAAGACCATGCGCAGTGTAGGGTTTCGTAGTTGCCGCTCACAATATGTGAACTTAGAAGGTTTGTAAACTTATATTTACACCTGGTTTACACAACTAACAACTTATCAAGGTAATTTTCAAAGAGAATTTTAATTTTAGGTTGTTCCACTATTACTTGTTAACTTGTAAAGCCTACTTAGCTGTGATAGTTTTCATTTTAACATCGTTATCATACCTACATATATTACAGCTGTAAATTTTCTCACATATTCAAAAACAACCATTTAGCTGGCAAGGGACACTTGACTCTAACAAAAATTAGCACTTTAAAGCATAATAACCGCATGCGGCGATAGATGAATGGCCGGATCGATTGTGTGTCAAAGCAAAAGGGGGGTCTTAGAATTAATTTCATTTTTATCTATTAAATAAACAACAAAGAATATCAATGTATTTTCAATTTAATTTTCTTTCCGAATTTGATTTAGACACCATTTTACGAGACAGAATTTTTGGCTAGACTAGGTATACATGTGCTATAAGACCTACCTGTAAACAAAATTTCAAGTTTCTAAGTCAACTGGGAATGCCCTATAGATTTTCATGGTGAGCAAATTTGTATGACATTGATTAAAGTGCAATAACTTTTTTCGCATTCAGTTAGATTTTTTTACAACACCATGGGGCTGTAGACTTACAAAGGAGGTATCAGTTTCAACTTGATGTCTCACACAGGGCTCGAGCAAAAGGGTCTTAATAGATGGAGAGACGAACATACAGACCAACAACAAAATTAATGTATAAGGGCAGTTAACCCTTAATTAGTCGCATGGGGTCAAAGCAGTTTCGCATTAAAAAATTAAGCACTTGCCGCTGCCCGAATTTCCCCGCACCCCCGCTAGCTTCATAACCCGCGTCGAAGTTTGTATTCTGGTAGCGTCCAAGTCACGGGAGTAGAAGGATGCGTCTCTGCGCTCTTGAGCGGTGACCCCGTGCGAGTAATTACGTTACTTTTTTGTAAGAGGGGAGTTGTTTAGTTTATGTATTTTTCTTGTGTATTATTAATTCGATTTGTATTATTATATGTCCAGTGTGTAAATTTATTTTATAAATATGTTTTTTACAGCTTGATGAAATGAAATTATTCAAATACTTCTAAAGTTTTAACTTTGATCTTAGTATAAGTACAAATTAATAATTTTTGATAATAATATTAATTTAGCTTGTTTTTGTTTGATTGGATATTTAGTTCATGTTGTTTCCTTTTAAATATAATAGAATTAATAAAGCACTTTAATAATAATAAAGTTTTATTAACTTATATATTTCATAAATAATAAAAATTATTCCTACAATTTGGGGTCACCTGTGTCCCCATGCGAGTAATTATGTAATTTTCTTAGTGCGCCTAATTAAGGGTTAAATGTTCCGACCATCACCATGGAATACCCCTATAGTGACTAATTGTGGATTAAATGTTTTTAATGAGTCAGGAAACACAATGTGGATAAGCCACTGAGATATGCAAATTTTGTGAATAGAATAAGCAAACCGAGTGAAACTTTTATATTGGTGTCACATTTAAAATAAGAGATACCATATGGTTATCTATCCAACAAAACAATATGGTATTCAGTAAACAAGTATATTGGTAACTTTATGAGAGCATGAGATTGATACCTTCCACAGATGTGAGTTTCAGCTTACTGGGTGGCTCGAACATGAACATTTTTAAACAATTTTAAGCAACACAGGTGCTGTGCATGAAGGTTGTTTGAACTATAACGTCGAGACGACGGCCAAGACCTGCCAGATGGTTTTAAAATACGAACCCATATAAGGTAACTAGGGCGCCTGCAAGCTTTCTGCCGAACGCTGATTGACTTCACAACATGCATGACTCATGCACGAAAACGCGTACAGCTTACGACTGCATCTTGCACAATGTACAAAGGCAGGGCACAAAAACTATGTAGTCAACTTCTTACCCGATAAGGAGAGGTATTTTATCTGGATTTACTAGTGGTTACTGCCGAAAATACTGATATAGGTAAGTATTTGAAGACATGTTTACTTACCAGCCAGTTGATCTTCAGAATATCCGGCCTGGAAAAGAATCAGGACATGTAAAATGTATTTCTTTAGTGAATCTTTAATAATTCAATTTCAATAAATTTCAGAGTTCTTACCATTTTTATCCAAAATTAGAGTCAAAGACGACAAATGAAAAAATATCGTTTGGAATTTGGAATTTACAATACAAACTACTTATGTAGGGTTGCCAGTTGCCACCCCCCTCGTAAAAAAGACCCTAAAAACAAGGCGAAATTGCCTTAAATTATACTAAATCCAATATTTAAAAGCCCCTAAAAAAGCCCTGCACCTAGTCAAACGTATATTTAAATAAATTTATTTATAAGCCATGCGTGTGATGCGTGAACAATTTTATGGTAAAGGCAAAAGGATCTGAGCTCATAAAGCCTTATAATTGAGGCAATTTTTCTTTACAATTCCCATAACTAGCTTAATTTTAAATATATTTTATTTGTATTTTATAGGTAATCAGAGAATATACGCCCTTTAAGATCATAGTTTTCATTATTTTGGTATGTAAATTAAACATTATTTTTTAATGATTTTTAAAGAATCGTCGGTTATGACGTCACTTGAGAATTTAAGACATTATACTGATTGTGATGTGTGATTGCTTATAAAAAAGGATTCTGTCTCTGTCTGTCTACTCAGCTGTCAAATCAGTCGGCAGCAATTTTTTATAAATTTATCTTGATAGCAATGGACACATTTCTAAACAACCATTTCTCAAGTGACGTCACGCGGAGAAATAAAAGTTGCAGCTTTTTCGTAAAAATATTTCATCATCGTGAGATTTTTTTAAACCACAAGTTCAAAAATATGGCTTATTATACCTAAATCTCGAAACAGTTTTTTGAATTATTAACAAAACATAATTTAATGTAAGCGAATTTGTTGCTCTTGTGGCCTGTTGTGGCGTGACCGAAGACACAAAATGGGAAATTTTACACACTACACCATACAATTTTTGTCTTTCTTCACATGTTTTGGTAAGATTGGTAGGATATTTTTTTAATTTTAAAAAACCTCAAATAAAGTTGGGCCTTAAACAGAGCCCAATCCGCATATTGCCGCCCTAAATTTGGGGCTAAAAGCCCTAAGTTGGCAACCCTGTTCTTAGGTTTGTTGTCTCTTTATTTTCTTTCTTCCTTTCGTTCGTATGTGTCACTCACTCACGCACACGTCAACAAGACAATGATTCAAACGTAGACATCTACGGATTCAAATGATTGGTCAAAGCTGAGGGTCAAAGTCAAAGAGCTGTACCTACCTAACGATTTGTTTTTTCCACAGAGTAAGGTCCCATTTCGAAACGTTTTTTGAATGAGCGTTTTTCTCGTTTTTTTTTTCTTAGTTCTTATCTTAGGATGACGCTGTCCATATTACCCTCAGACGAATCAACCAATAGACATAATCTAATTAAGCAGAAACCTAGAATGGTAAAGCTATGCTACTTTCACATATACAACTCTCCGTATGAAAAAACAAGATGGCAGTATTTTTATCAGTACGTCGATTTCAAGCCGGCTACAGCCCTATCTTTCAAACGTTTGCAACTAGGCATGTATCGGACTACCGGTTTGCAGACTTTATCGATATCAATTTGGATAAAAAAAAGCCTTAATAATACCTTGTTGTACAGTTAGAAAACTACATAGATTATCATAGTATTTTGTGCAACTGTAACATAATTCAAGTTATTGGGACACGAGTGCTTGTTAACGAAACGAACTAAGTGAGTTTCGTAATAGTTTTGCACAAGTGTCGAAATGTCTATTTATGTTCAGTTGGACACAATACTTAATCTACGACCATCAAAAGTATCGTATTTTAATCATATTTTCAACTAACAATTTCACGAAAAATGAGAAGAACACTCGTTCATGAACCCCGAGTTCATCGACCGGTAATGTTGCCTTGAGTACCAATTAGAAGCAACTAGGATAAAGTGGGCGTGGCTTGAGAAATAAGGTCGGGACTTATTTCTCGTCGCTGTTGTTGATTGGCTTTCTAGCGGTGTTATAGTAAATTGGGCCAATAGCAGCGCAGAATCACGGTGTTATAATGTAATATTATCAGATAAACAGTATAGGTACTTATAAAACTGATTTTGATGATGCAATTACCTTATTGTAGTATGGGAGTAGATAAAATAATATATGAAATTGAGAAACCTGCCAAATATTTATGGAATGAAATAATCAACTTTATTTTCAAAACTAAGAATACCACGTTTACATACATACATCCACACATATACGGTCCCACTCCCACTAAAAATACATATTTTGAGGGGAAGGCGCCGCCATGAAAACTAGCCTCCTTAACACTCAAAAGGATCCCTTTCAAACAATTGTAAAATAATGATAATAATAATAAAACTCAGAAAAATAATCAGAGGATAAAAGAAACAATTTGTTGCAAACTCCAGAATTACTATTTTACATATTATTATATAAAACATCAAAAATAAAAATTACATTTTGACCTTCGCATACAAAATGCATAATTGAATCGTTTTATTGAGAAGCTTAATTTTTTTAAACTTCATGGTTGTTTAATTTCTCAATTTTCTCCAGTGAGTACGTTTGATTTTCGCATGTCATTAAGATTTACAAAGCAGCCAACAATAAACGTATTTATTGACCTTTGAAAATTATTGTTTTCGTCAGAAATGAGCGTATATTTTCGATGGGTGCAGTAATTCCCTTCGTCATGTGATGTATTCTAAGTTTCAAATACGTGTTGAACACGAAGTTATCCAACGAATGGTCATGTAGGTCGTCAAGTACGTCTGTCTGTACCAATAATCTTTGTGAAATTTGGTTTATCATAGATGTGAAGTGCTGTGGTTTTCTTACACTTTTTTTTTGTAACTACATCCTCAAACTCTCTCAGGATTTTCTCTGCGGTTTGGTAGATTTTTTGAATGCTTTTTGATGGCTTAGTCAGCCCTCCTCTGTCTTTTACACTCATTAGGGGCATGCTGTTAGCAGGTCCTTCTAGGGCTTGGAGAAATTTTTTTCAATGCAAGAATTTTTTCAATTTACGCACTACAAAGCCAGCTTTTGATGGTTCCATTGCAGTCCTGTTCACTTATTGGTCATTTTTAAACAGATAGTAGTAAAATAAGCATTAAAGTTTGTGCAACAAGAGAGCAAAGTTTATTTTTGTTGCGAGTGCCGAGTTTGAATCTCGAGCAAGACTCGTGATTCTAAGTTAGAATTTTGAGCGTAGTGAAGGATTCAACCAAAACAACTTCTGTTTTACTAGGTAAATTCAAGGTGGGCACCGCATCGTCTTTTAAGCGTGGTCGCAATAGTTCTTTTCAGAAAGCACTCTGGATTGAAGTGCTTTGAGCACTTTCCAATTAGTTTTGTGCTGTTTCCAACTCCAGCTAATAGCAATCGTTTACGAATGTCTTAAATTTTGGGGAACCTTAAGTAAAATAAGCTGAATCAATACTTCATACTAGCACAAAATCAGTAAAATTACCGACAACTGTTTTGACTTCACTAATAACCTCAAAACGGATTTAATTATTTTAATGATTTTAGGATTTACTTTTATTCTAAAAGCTATATTTACGTTACTATATGAAAACGACACGTCGTAAAATGCGGTCTTTCTTGATGGAATTCCATTTTATGGTTCATTTACTCGGAAAACATCACTTTTTATTCACTTGCGAAAACTGATTTTGCTGTTCGAGTTTTCTTTATTCCCCGAATGGGATCTGCAACCACGCATGTAGCAGGACATTGTCCTTGTATCTTCAACCCTTTTCCATACGGTAATTCGCAGCAAAACACAACTTAAATAAAATTTTGCTTAAAAATCTGCCGACTTACTTCCTAACATAAACACAAGCTATAACGCGATCAAATTACAAAGGATTGCCAATGTTGTCACTTAAGAAAAGTAACAGTACATTATAATTTGGTGACTTGGACAGAAGTCATTAGGAGTCGAAATGAAGTTTTGGGTAGTACGTTTTGACGGCACCAAGACTTTGTCTATTGGTTGATTCGTCTGAGATATTACCAAGGGATGCCATGGATACAATGTGTTTCGTAGCAATCAATGTCAAAGTGGTTTTTGATTTTTTTGGAATTGACTCTGTTGCTAAAGAATACGGCAGTGCCATCTAGGAATCTTATTTAACACTAAAAAACGCTCATTGTCGTGCGAAATTTCACTCGTTTTTAAGAAAGAAATATATTGTAACGCGCTATACCTCCATACATATTGATAAATAGATCTCGGACGACGAGTCGCCCCACTCCTCGCGTCCCGCACCTCCGTGCGGCCCCGCGCACCGCGCGCTCGATGTCTTTAGTTAGTGTGCGACTAGCCCGCCTCGGGAAACATTGTTTGTTGTTACTTTCTTGTAATACGTGAATTAAACACGAACTGTACCAGGACACAGTGTTACATTTTTTTCCCGAACCCTACAAATGGCCGCCCAACGTTTGTGAATAGTGTAACATGCCGCGAACAAGAAAGAATAATAATATGTCGTCACAAGAGCGCGAGTCGAGAAACAACATCACCATGACCTCGGAAGCATTACAAGAATTGGTCGCCACACTCCAGCGGTCACAGACAGAATTCTGCCAGAGACTCCTAGCAGACGCCCGCTCTTCAACACCCAGACCGATAGGTGACGGCACCCTTGCTTCAGAGTCCGCAATCCTGTCAGCACTTGCCACGAACGCAAATTTTTCCCAGTGCACGGTCCGTTACGGAGGCTGTCCTGAGGAGTCGCTCGAAGCATTTATTGATAGCATCGAGGTGTACAAGTCCTGTGTGAATATTTCTGAGGAAAACGCCACGAAAGGCTTGTCGTTGCTGTTTACTGGCGTTGCCGCCGTATGGTGGCAAGGAATCCGAGAAGAGGTACGTGACTGGAAGGACGCTATACAGAGACTTCGGGGCGCATTCGGTGAGCGCCGTCCCCCGTACCGCATATACACGGAGCTGTTTTCGATGCGACAAGGTCAAGAAAACATCGAGATATTCGTGTCTAAAGCACGCGCAATTCTGTCGCGCTTGCCGCCAGGTGATCTGTCCGAAAAAGTAAAGCTGGACATGGTGTACGGTCTTCTCGACACCCGCATCAGAAGGAGGCTCGATCGAGATACCGTGACGTCATTCGACGAGTTGCTTCGTAAGGCAAGAAGCATCGAGGACGCGCTGAGGGAACCACAAGCGCCCCCCGCCCTCGCCCCTCGTCCTACAATGACGCAACCTCAACGCGCGCTCCCAGTGTCGTTGACCTCATCGCAACAGCCGTCCCGCCAACTACGGTACACCGCGCCGCCCGCCCCCCCTCAGCCGGCTTCGCCTGCGATCGCGCCATCGCCCGCGCCGTCTACGCTAGAACGGCCAGGCGTCCCCCCTGCGCGCCGCCACGCCGAGCTGCCCGCCGACGCAACTGCTGCCACCAACTCTACGTCGTCAAGCCGCAACACTCGCCCAAAATGTAGCTATTGCAAAAATTTCGGCCACACAAGTGAACAGTGTCGGAAACTCCGCGATCGTCAATCGAACACTTTAGCAACTACGTCTACGATATCGTGTTACGGATGTGGGACGCCGGGAGTCATTCGGTCTCAATGTGCGAATTGTAGAGAGGTAACTTTTTCATCCGTCGAGATAAATAATCAGGTGAGCGCAGCCCAATCTAACATTACCGCGAAAAATTCTATTGCATGTAATGATAACAGTGGTAGCAACGAATCAACGTCAAATTCTGTTAACCCCTCGACTGCCGATACCGAACAGAATTTTGTTAACCGTTCGACTGCGGACACCGATCAGAATTTTGTTAACCGTTCGACTGCCGATACCGATCAGAATTTTGTTAACCGTTCGACTGCGGATACCGATCAGAATTTTGTTAACCGTTCGACTGCCGATACCGATCAGAATTTTGTTAACCGTTCGACTGCGGATACCGATCAGTGTTTTATTAACTCTTTGAATGCAAACATCGATCAGTGTTCTGTTAACCCTTCAAATACGAACACCGATCAGTGTTCTGTTAACCCTTCAAATACGAACACCGATCAGTATTCTGTTAACCCTTCAGCTGCGAATAACGATGAGCGTTATGTTAACCCTTTCACTGCGAACAGTGACGAGTGTTCTGTAAACCCTTTGAATACAAATGTAGATAATTATTTTGTTAACCCGTCGAGTGCGACCAACGGTGAATGTAGGCTTAACCCGTTGAGTACTCATGTCCACTCAGCTGATTTACTCAAACTTAAGAGTACTGTTTCCGGGTTGGTTTTAAATAATAAAATGAAAACCGTTCGTGATACGAATTCCGGTCAAAGTGGAAACGTGACTGTGCCTAATCCTCGTTGTGGAATTTCTGTATGTAATCCCAACGTATCACAATCTAATAATTTACGGCCTGTGTTGTACATGGAAGTATTGGGTCTTCGTGGTTTAGCTTTAATTGATACAGCTGCAAAAAGGTGTGTTGCTGGCTCCCAGCTGTTTGCTTTGCTCCAACAAAAAAATAACAAATTTCAAAGGCAATGCATGAATGTAAAGCTTGCTGATGGAACTTCACAATCACGTATTGTGTTAATTACCCAAGTTGACGTCAAGGTCAATCATCGGCTCATTCCAACAGAATTCGTTATATTCCCTGAAGCCAATGCAAGCCAAACTCTTTTGGGGATTGATTTCCTTAAAGCAGCTGGTATTCAAATCGACTTTAGCAAAGCAACTTGGCGCTTTTCAGATAGCAATACAACTTACCCTCTAGAGTATGAAGAGTATACAGCGGTTGCTGCGGTCACTTCCGGTTCCTCACCTGTCTCACTGCGCGAGGACGAAGGTACTCTACTTACCAGTGAACAGTGCTTGTTGCTCGATCAGCTTCTTCAGGACAACAGGGCCATCTTCAAACCAGGGGGAGATCCAACTCCTTTCGCAGAGCACTTCATTAATACAGGTGAACACTTGCCAATTTCTGTACCACCGTACCGGCTAACACCCGCAAAGAAAGAGATAATGAAAGCTGAAATTGACAAAATGCTCGAAGACGGGATAATTGAAGAGTGCGAGTCAGCTTGGACTTCACCAGCTCTTTTAATTCCGAAGAAGAACAATCAGGTAAGGTTCTGTGTAGACTACCGTAAACTAAACAGCGTTACAAAAACTGACCATTACCCTCTTCCTGTCATCGATGAGCTCCTCCAGTCAACAAAAAGGAATTGCATCATCAGCACCATCGACCTGAAATCCAGTTACTGGCAGGTAAGCGTCGCGCCAGCTGACAGGGACAAAACAGCGTTTATTTCACCTCTCGGGACTTACCGTTTCACCCGCATGCCGTTCGGCTTGAAAAACGCGCCGGCAACCTTTCAACGGTTGATGGACCGCTTTAGATCTGGTGCTTGTTTCGGCGATACCATCATTCTGGCATACCTGGATGATCTCCTGGTGATTTCTGATGGTTTTGAGAAGCATCTAGACGATCTGCGCTTAGTGTTTGACCGGCTGCGTCAATTCGGGTTGCATCCAAACCGAGAGAAGTGCATGTTTGCCTGCAAAGAGGTTAAGTACTTAGGCCACTTAATTACCCCTGATGGTATTAAGCCTGACAATTCCAAGATTGAAGCCATCACAGAGATGAAGGTACCAAGCAATTTAAAACATCTTAGAACTTTCCTTCAGACAGCCTCCTGGTTCCGAAAGTTTATCCCAAACTTCTCTGAAGTAGCTCAACCCCTTACGATGCTCACCAAGAAAAACCAACCTTGGTGCTGGGGGGAGCAACAGAAAGCTGCTTTCGACGAACTAAAGGTAAGGCTTGCTTCTGCACCAATTTTAATACAGGCTGACTTTAGCAAAACTTTTGTGCTACGAACGGATGCGAGCGACTATGCCGTTGGGGCGGCGTTAATGCAAGGAGAAGGTAACGACGAACGTCCTATTGAGTATGCAAGCCGCCTCTTAACGCCAGCGGAACGCCGTTACAGCACAACAGAACGCGAAGCTCTCGCCGTTGTTTGGGCTGTAGAAAAGTTTCGTCCATATATTGATGGTCATCCCGTATGCGTCAAGAGCGACCATCAACCACTGAAGTGGCTTATGACCTTAAAGTCGCCTAATGGTCGTCTCACCCGGTGGGCATTGAAACTACAAGGCTACGATATTAAATACGAATACGAACCTGGTAAGTCTAATGTTCTGGCCGATACTCTTAGCCGTCCAACGTGCGATGGACATTCTAAGGATGACTGTAGCGTGTGCTCAGTCACCATCGACGTTCCTCATGTCAACGCTGCTGATCTTCGTTCAGCGCAGCTCAAAGATTTGGAGGTATCAAAAATTATCAAAGACCTGGAGCAGACGGATCCTTTAACATATGACAGGTGGTTAGAACGTGGATACCTACTTAGTCAAGGAGTACTGTATCGCTACGACCCTGATTCCGATTCCGAAGAGCCGCAGCTGGTCGTCCCTGATTCTATGAAAGAATCCGTGCTAAAAGAATTTCACGACGCACTGACTGCAGGCCACCAAGGTGTAGAACGTACCTTGCAAAGGATCAAGGGTAAGTACTTTTTCACAGGTATGCGGAAATACGTCACAGAGTATTTGAAGAACTGCGTTGACTGCCAAAGGTATAAGATCTCCAACCAGAAGCCTGCTGGACTTTTGCAAACTCCCGTGCTTAATCAACGGAATGAGGTACTCGCTGTAGATCTTTTCGGACCTCTTCCAGAAGGTAAAAACGGTGAGAAATGGATCTTACTAGTCGAGGATACTGCCACCCGTTGGGTTGAATTATTTGCGCTTAAAGACGCAAACGCAGAAACATGTGCACCAGTACTCATCGAAGAATATTTTTTAAGGTACGGTTTACCACGTAGAATTATATCAGATAATGGTGTACAATTTGTGTCGGCTGTTATGCAGCAGTGCATGCACCTGTTGGGTATCAAGCAAAACCTTATACCTCTGTATCACCCTGAGGCGAACCCAGCGGAAAGAAAAAACCGCGACCTTAAGACTCAACTTTCTATCCTTGTACAGACAGAACATCGATCTTGGCCACAATTTTTGTCTCACATAAGGTTTTCTATGAACAGTGCTACTTGTGCCACTACTGGTCACACTCCTGCATATCTTACATTTGCTAGGGAAATGCGAACTCCGTTTGATGCCAATCATGACCTACGTGGTATTCTTTCGAAAGACACTTTTGTACCACAAGCCACTCCTTATTTGGAAAAGTTTTTGCTCACGTTGAAAGACATTAAAGATCGTGTCGAGAAGCAACAGGATGCTAGGAAGGATGTTGCGGATAGCAGACGTCACCCATCTGTTTCGCACGCTGAGGGAGACCTAATATTTCTGACAACACATGCCCTCAGTAACGCAGCTAAGGGGTTAACAAAAAAGTTCATGCCTTTACGCGACGGCCCTTATGTTATCCGTAAATTAATTAGCCCCACTACTTACGAAGTCGAGGACTCCGAGGGCCAACTTTTGGGGAAGTTTCATGCCAGGGACATAACACCTTGTATGGGTCAAAGTGTTGGTGAGTCCGTCCCAGTACAACCTCGAAGACGTCGAGGTCGCCCACGTAAACCGTGTGACTGTTGTTAATCAGTGTTATCATTACATTATATTGATTTCGTTTTTCAATAAGTGTTGTTGTTTTGCCAAGTCACCATCGGGGCGATTTTGTGACTTGGAGGGGGAGTATGTAACGCGCTATACCTCCATACATATTGATAAATAGATCTCGGACGACGAGTCGCCCCACTCCTCGCGTCCCGCACCTCCGTGCGGCCCCGCGCACCGCGCGCTCGATGTCTTTAGTTAGTGTGCGACTAGCCCGCCTCGGGAAACATTGTTTGTTGTTACTTTCTTGTAATACGTGAATTAAACACGAACTGTACCAGGACACAGTGTTACATTTTTTTCCCGAACCCTACAATATCTATATACTAGAAAGATAAAGAAACACCTGGTTTTGAAACGCTTGCAAGTGATTTTCGTGAAATGTCGAAGTCAAATTAATAAAATTGAAGGGGGGGAAACAGAAATTGCTTGCTGTAGTCACTAAGAAAGGAAAATAATTGCTCCTAACCAAAAATATGACATTACAGCCCTACAGATAGCCGTGCATAAATAAAGAATTTCGTCAGGTTCCAACAATGACAGCAGGATAGCGTATAGAATTTTCAACACGTGCGACAGAGATGGCATCTAGTTTATGAACGAAGCCCAGAAATGTTGAATAATTTTTTAAAGTCTTGAATTTTTTCGAAAAGCCGGGAAAACAACGAAGTCTCAGCTGTCAAAGAAATTTTAACGGTACCCAAACAGGCTTAGAAACTGTACTTCACATTCCCCGGATAGGTTCAGCGTTTTAAAACACTTCCAGGTAATACCTTTCTCGTTTAGCCTCGGATTCACTCGTGCCGATTATAAGGTGAAATTCGAATATTTCTGATGAAAACCCTCATTTTGAACTATCTAAGTTTTGAACTGAGGGATTTTCAGAAATATTTCGGAATGTCTTAATAGATGGCGTTGACGGAATATGGTGAGAGATGCCAATTTAGGTCAAAAATAAAAATCAAGTGTGAGTTTACTCAACATTAGACACATCATACAACATTCAACATAATAATACCTCTTTACAAAACTAAATCAACGCGGGTGAAGCCGTGGGCAAAAGCGAGTTAGAAATATTTGAAAGATTGACTTGCTGCAGACTCAGCCGTTTGCTGCAGCTTCACTGACTTCTGTTGACTGTACATATATATACACGAAACTGTTTTCGAAAATGCTTTAATCTACGGAATTATTATGTGAAGTCGATAACGGAAGTGACGTACAAATTCTTAGTAGACTATACGGGATGCGAACTAGAAGTATCCATTTCAAAACTCAACATACAATCAGTGTATAATGTTGTATGTTTTGACTGTAAACGAAGCGCTGTACGGTGATTGCGTTAATCCGAATGAAATTTTGTTGTCTGTGGTTTTTACTGGGTTGTCTATGAAAATACGTTCAAAAGTTTAAACAGTTCCTTTTAGAAAAATTACTAAGTCCGGTAATTTGTATTTTTGTAAAACGCAAAGTTGTATTTATCACGTCATTTTAGATGCAGCAGATTTAGTTGATTTTATTTTAAATTAAATCTCATCATATTTTAAAGAAAATGTGGTTAATAATTTTTTACAAAGTACAATCGAGTATCATAATGAACATACTTTATGAACGTTGTTCAGCCATTGATCTTTTTCATCCGGAAAAATGCCGATCGAGCTCGGATGATGGCGCGGTCTGCGGTTGAAGTTGAAGAATTATCGTTATAAAGGAAATGGTGTAGCCTCTGAAACGGTTAGTTATTGTTTAATCTATTTCCTAGAACTTTACTCTTTTTCACAACTATTAACGACAAGTAAGCGCGCCAATTTTATTATAATTATTGCGTTTTCGGGTATTCGATTCGATTACCGTTATCGGACAAATGAAGTGGGAAGGTAATGTCGCCGCCGGCAATTTTCGCTTTGTTCTTTTCCACGTGTATTCGCCGTGATAGTTTTATTGTTCATGACGATTCGTACGCCTCATCGAAGCAAGCTTGATGCCCTGTCATTTCGGCGTAAGCGAAAATTCGCGACGGTCGGTTACCAAAAATGGCGAACCGCATTGTCAGCGCGGCGTGGTCGCAGAAGTTAGACAACTTAGGCGCTGAATGCGCTCTTGTCGGTAATGTTTGTCGGTAATCTGATGATGGCTGGTGTTGCAGGGGCGCAGCCGAATCGCAATGGCCGGCGAGTTCGTCGAGGGTTGGCTGGTGGCGCAGGTCCTTGGAGAGGGGTCATATGGAGAGTGAGTATACCATGCAGCTTCCTCACTTTATGCCACATGTGATTATATAAACCAATTATTGTCATGAATGTTCATTTCATAGCTAAATCCATTACAACAATTTTGAGGTTATATTAGAAATTCTCCCTTTATTTGTGGTTAAACATTTTTGTTTATTTGTTATTGTATACCTATTTATGTTATTTAATATAAACTGCTTATGTGATTATAGCATCAAGATTAATATTAATTTAGTAATATTAATGATAGGGTATAAAATCAATAAAAAGTGGTACCGAGAACATGGATTTGACAAAACTAGTTAATTATTTATAATTTTATTACAAACGCATAACGTCACAGTATGTGATATGAACCACCTATCGAAAATATACACATACTGCTATTGTTTTGAATGATATCTGTATTTTCATGTGTGAATTAATAAGAAGATAGTTTGTAAGTGAAACGTGGGTAGAACGGTTAACATTTCTATACCAAGGTCATATGACACAACTAATACCTATAAATATATTGATAAATAAATGATGGTAAGAACAAAAATAGTGCAAAATTAATAAATATTATTTTCTGATCACAAAGCTTTTTAGGCATATTGATTCATACACAATCGGTAAAGCTAGGGATAGCACTGGGAAATAAACATGAATAAACTTTATTGACCATATAAATAATTTTAAGTGCTAATGCTGAGACTAATGAGCATTTGCAGAAATGTTCCTGCATAATATAGTAATTTAAAATTTCAATATTTCTTTCTATATTGGGGCTCGGATCTATATTACAGATTAATATGTGGTATTAGAAACAACTGTTTAACAGACACACATTGCAGCAGCGATTAACTGTGCAACAGATTGCGGCGAAGGAAGTGTGTTAAACAACTATTTTTTAGTTGTCAAAAGGACAGATAACATATACGAATATGATGCAGAGAGCATTGGAAATTATTTGCGCTTCTCGACGCTTGTCAAATGGTCATTTATAAGTTACAACAACCCGCTGCAGACTTCAATGCTGCGGCGATGCGTAGCTATGAAACACGACTAATGTGATGAAAGTCATTATATGTAACTTAAATATACTGTCAGCCGCTTAAGTGTTATAGTTCTAGTTATTTTAAGATATACTCCAATTTATCAATTTGATAATCTGCATGTATCATTTTTACCAGTGATATACATTACCGCAGATAGGCCCTCACTCGCCAGATCGTGTCAAAGTAATTTTGTTGTACTTACATATGAAACGTGACACCTTTTTCCTTGCACGTGTTTGTGCTTGTATTTTTGCACTTTCTAAACACGCATGACGGCATTTTAAAGCGGATTGTTTCATCGTTGATACCAACAAGTCCTCCTTTCGACAATCAGTAAACAACTAAAACGTGATGTGCCAAAGCGCACATTTTAATGTTGACATGCTATTGCTCGCCTAATGTATGGGATGGGCCTATCTCCGGTAATGTATATAGCTGATTTTTACCATATTTTTTATAATGAAGCCGTAACAATTTTTGTTTTCTTATCTTTTGATCTATGTTTTAACCTGCACTAATTGGGTAAGCTAACACCATGCGGTGATAGAAAAAGTGAATAACTTGTAAGCAGGAGTGAGATGCATATAGTCAAGTTTACACACAAAGACTGATTAGTTGGCGGGATCAGACAGACCGGCATTTCCTCTGTCAGGGCTAAGGGCTGATGCACTCAAAGCAGATTTAGTGATGTCTTCTTGCAAATTTAATATTTATCTAACATTTAACTGCGGGCCTATTATGTATCTTCAGTTGCCAATGGGACTGGGTGCCTATCATTAAAACCATAGATATACTATCGAATTCTGGTTGTCTAAGGATATGTTTGTTCTTGAAGTGACGACACAGTTCGCAAACAGTTCAATACCTACTAAAAGGCCATTTCGAAAATTCAGTTTGTATTTATGTTTTTGATGATAGGCTAGTCGAGTTGGCAACCAAAGAATATACAGAATATATTATTCAGACAGAACTATGTTAACCAAATTGGTAACTTGGTTGGCTGATGAACAGCCAAGTGAAAACCAACTGAATTATGATTTAATCGATGAATCAGGAAGAAAAGCTTGTGGCTTTACCATGTTCTTTGCAACCGGATGTTTTTTTTTAAATAATCACTCGGCCTACAGGCATGACCATGGAAGTGTATAATGGAAACCACATTCTCTATCGACCATAGTAAATAACTTTTCTAAAGGAAAATACATGCACAGATTTATTTTGTATATTGTGGTTCCTTGGTTCCTTGCATTTTTTAAATATGAAAGTATACTGTTAATGGAAACCACATTCTCTACCGACCATAGTAAATAACTTCTAAACGAATATACCTGCACAGATTTAAAGTAGCCGTCAATAGAAATTGTGGACTATGTAAACAAAGCGCCATGTTGTCTTTGTCTATGAATAGGTGAACTATCTAGAGATGGGTAAGTATGTGATTAAAATATGTTAGGTGCTTAATTAGTTTTCTTTATTTGATTCATCGCTAAAATATACTGATGAATCGCTAGTCAAATTGCCCTCGTTAATTACAAATGGTTCCGTCACAGCGTTGTTGGCCGTATCTATTATCCCATCCAGTTCTTTCATTTTTTCTTCTACTTTTAGGACATGAGCTACACATTTTAGAGCATCGCTGGAAGATCACACAGCTCTCGATAGAATCACACACACGTTTATGTCAAAGATTATGAAGTAACGCTGTTAAAAAAAAAATGACGGAATAAAATAACATTACGAATAAAATACGTTTATATTCAAATAGATTCGTACATCACCAATTTTCAAAGACAAAACAGATTCGATGAGAAAAAAATATGACAGCAATCTCGACGCAGTACAGAATTGACTATTGATTCTATGATTTTCCGTAATTAACTGGTGATTACTGAATATTTCATGATGAAATACAGTGAATGACTTGTAAGACTTGATGCTTCATGATTTGGAATAATGTTCAATGAGACTCCGTGACAGAACCTTGAGAAAAATTGAGAAAACGGTTTGTTTACATAGTCCACAATTTCTATTGACGGCGACTTTATTTTGTATATTGTGGTTCCTTGGGTGCTTACATTTTTTAAATACCTTTCATGGAAGTATACTGTTAACGGATACCACATTCTCTACTGACCATAGTAAATAACTTTTCTAAAGGAATATACCTGCACAGATTTATTTTGTATATTGTGGTTCTTTGGTTCATTACATTTTTTAAATAGGTACCTTTCATTTTTACATTTCATAAATACAGGTCTGATGTTTTTTAATTTTTTTCCTAAAAAAATTATTGAGATTTTTTTTTTGTTTAAATCATTGTGTGACGCATAAAAAAGAGCTATTTTATTTTAATGAAACAAGTTTGAGAAAAGGAAGCTCAAGTTCTTTGCTGGTAATCAAAAAATATGACCAAGATCGATATCTCCCATAGCCAGACAAGCATCAACAGTCAACGTCCTACTATGAAAGGCTCACGCGGCCCGAGCGTGACCGTCAATTTTCATAGACGAAGGCGGAACTGAGACTGCTGCATTTTGACTAGAAAAAAAAAAACATGGCGCCGAACAGCTCGAAGCGCCCGCGCATCCTTGAAAGTTTATCCACCTCGCGCGGTCACTGCCGCCGCTGCCTTGTTTTTCGCCAAATGGCTGCCATCACAAAATAAATGATTGTTTGCACTTTGAAGCGTCACGTTTCGTGTGTCGCGTCAAACAGATCTTTTTTTTTGTGAGACCCGAGACATGCTTGAACAAAGAAATCTGCCTCCGAAAATTGAGGAAACTACCGGCGCCGGCTGCCTTTTCTGATGTTATTTATGTGTGACAAATTTAGGCATTATTGTCAAACAAGGCCCTTCTACGGCACGCTGTGTACAATACACTTACATGTTACTTGGAATGTTGCACTTAGTAAATAAATCCTTATGTATAGGTAGACTAGAAACCATTTTAGCACAGTTTGTAGCTAATATTACTTACAAAAGAAGCTATACCTACATAAATCGCAGGAATGTGCTGTTATTATCTAACTACATTTTCGGGTTAGGTAATTATTGGATTCATAATTTATGATGTCATAGTTCTGGGTAGTATCATCAGCCACAAAAACAGAATAGCGTGAGTTTGGCCAGGTAACTTTATATTAGAACAAGTTTTGTATATGTAAATTTTTCTCATCATGAATTGCCACTCTTTAATTTATCTTGTCATACAAACATTGTAATCTAGTTCATAGCACATACTGCCTAAACAGCTTATACTAACTTATCATTCAATTTACATGTTCCGAGAAAACAATTTCGACTAGAATTTTTGCACACTATCGACATGGCAGAGGTACACACTCGAGTCAGCGTTCCCTGAACAAAGTATCTGAAATAATCAATGCTTGGCTCGATTCCAATCTAAATCGTCGATACTCACAAATGAGTTTTGTTGTAAACAAAAACTTCGATCAGACCCAACCAGCATCGAGCCTTCTACTCAAGTAACAAAGGATAGATCACAACATTCACAATGTAACATTCCTCCAACAAAGTTTTCTTGCCTCTGTAGTGAGTGGCGCGGCGGTTATTCAGAACCGTTTCGTAGAAGTTATAGCGATACAGGCTCCAACTTTGAGGTTCAAACAATGTTCGACTAACAATTTTCATGTTTCACACAGTTTATAGGCAACAAAGAGAATGGAAAGGCAGGTAGTTACTCACTGACGAGTTTCACAATAAAAAACTGTCTCTAAACGTAATATAACTTGGGTAAATAACCCCATAATTCAGCCAAACCCCTCATCTACATACGCAGCGATTCCCAAGAGTAACATTTCCTTTTTTCAAACGTGTTTCTTTCCACTGCCTGCGTGGAGTAATTGTCTTATTCGAGATTAGTAAACCTGAGAACGCAGGTTCTAATCCCGTTGGGACACAAAAAGTGTCGATCTATTTACGCGTTTCGGAAAACTCGTTAGGCCAGTTGCGGGTACTAATGCTAGTTATTTCTATTTTTTTATAACATCGACGATAATTTGTGTAAAAAGTGTTATGTTAAGTTGACACCAGAAACTCTTCTGTTACCGTCTTAAGGATACATCGTAATCAATCACTGCTAAATAAAGCCCTCTCACTAGGTGCTGCTATATTGAAAGCCGCTATCACACTGCTGAAAAAGCAGGTTGGTTATCGCATTGTAAGAATTTCCATACTGACTGTTGTCTGGCATTACGTAAGCTGTATTGGAGGCTAAACCGCGGTATTGATGTCTTTCCCCGAGGATGCATTGATATTATGGCTATGTTTTTCAGATTCCGCCAAAAAACGAGAACCCTTCGAAATAGCGAAGTTTCGGGTGTCTCGTCTGTGGCATAACTCCGAAACGGCCTAACAAACAAAATAAAAATGTAGTTGGGAGAAATTATTTTCAGAGCCCGGTTAAAAGATGAAAAAAGAGCAACGACGCCACATTAAAAAAATAGTAGGAAGTTCATGGGGTATCTGATGAAGCGTGTTTTCTTCCACATTACGTATACTACAGATGGTACGTTTTTCTCCAACAGGGTGCGATTGCTAGTGAATGCGCGGACGGGAGCGTCAGTGGCTCTGAAGACAGTCTGCACAGACGCGGAAGGCGACCCCGCGGGCGCGACCGCTGCGGCGCGCGAAGCCTCTCTGCACAGAGCATTGAAACACCAGCACGTCCTGCGATGCCTCGGCGAGAGGACACATGCCAACCTACATTACATGTTCCTGGAGTATGCGCAAGGAGGCGAGCTCTTTGATAGGATAGGTCTGTATGTATATGGTATAGCTTTTAACTCATGTAATTTCACAAGGCGCGATCGCACTCCTTTGCTATTGTTCGTCAATTGTTAAATAAAACCGATAACTAAACGGGTAAATGCGTTGTAAAATTGCGAACAAGTTGACTCGACGAATTATTTTTTATTGCCAACCCATTACAACTGGGAATAATTTATGTGAAACAACGGCCATTTCAATCACTAATGGCTTTAACAACAGTTCAGTTAAGTGGTTTTGGAATTTGAAACGTTAACCGGTGATAGTACTTCTCTATACAAACAACTTTTATTATGGAGCCCAACCTTAAATCGTGAAAAAAGCAGTCTATCTAGTTATGTATAAAAGTAAAATACCTTTACTTGACCAAAATGAATGAAACAGGTGTTTTTTTTTTTTTCTTCAGCTGGCACCGTTATAAAAGTTGTTTGGACGAGTGCTACCTATTACTATATTTCCAAAACAATCTATTGTTGTACGTATTACCTCGATTTTGGCTCACAACACAGCCATATATCATCATATCTTAAATCTTAATCATAATAATAATAATATTGTTAATTAAATAATAATAATAATATTGTAAATTAAATAATAATAATAATATTGTAAATTAAATAATAATAATAATTTTAATTGTTACTTTACTTTAGCTATTCTGTACTAGGAATTTATTAATTGTATAACTGGTGGACAACTATTATTGGCTTTATTTAATGTATTTCTTATTTATTCTTATATTGTTGACTTAATCATAACAGCAGCATAACAGCAACAACAGCTGTTGTGGTCCCAAAATAAAATTTGAATTTGAATATACAAGGTGTAACAGAAAGGTGTAACCATATTTGAAGAGCTTATTCAGTCAATGGTATAGAACAACTTTTACTACGGAGCCGACCCTGAAATCTCAAAAAAAATAAATCTGCCCTTCCTTACATATCGGCCGAGCGGCATTGCATTTTTCTATGAAAAAGTTCTTTTTTTTTTTTTTTTTTCGAGGTACAGGGTTTGTTTCATAGTAAAAGTTGTTCAATACCATTGACTGAATAAGCTCTTCAAATATGGTTACACATTTTTGTTACACGTTGTATACCTGTAACAAAATTTATGACATTAATATTTTAGTATCCAACTAGTATTCCTGAGTTGTCCTATTAGGATGGTTGTAAATTCCCAGTTTCTCGAACGGAACACATACATGCTACTTAAGGAATTTATACCTGAAGAATACATTCTATAGCGTAAGAAGAATGGTTTTGCTAAGCAGTATGACATCTCAAACCACAATCAACCCCTGGAACCAAGTTGACATGCATAACATGCCTAACGCCAACATATTCCTCTCCAGAACCAGACGTCGGCATGCTGGAGAGTTCAGCTCGTTGCTACTGGCGCCAGATCCTTTCCGGAGTACAGTACCTGCATTCACGGGGTGTGGCTCACAGAGACCTGAAGCCTGAAAACTTGCTGCTAGACCACAATGACAATATCAAGATATCTGACTTCGGGATGGCCACGCTTTTTAGGTGAGGTATGTTCTGAACAACTTTCCTTTTTATTTTGAACTGAATTTAACGAAGCCAGAAAGTGGGTAATGCTTTCAACTTGTCTGTATGTTAGTTCCAGCTCTGGATCCCAAACCGCTGATCCGTTCAATAAATTAGGTGTCGCTCAATTCGTCTCTTCTTAACATGACAAAAACGAGTTGGTTCTACCAAATATTTGGTATAACCAGTTAAGGTGGTTGCGTCAGTATTTGTTCCCAAACGCACATTTTATTATTGTTGTGCATTATTTTTAATAAAAAGTATAAAATAAATGTGATTTATGGCATTACGCGACAAAGGAGTACGGGACACACCGTGTTTCGAAAATATAAAAACCAAACGGTGATTCCTGTACTCCTAATAAAGTTCAATGTTAGTTGAGCTTTTCTAGTTGTGTTATTTTAAATATAACTTTGTTAATGATACTGCACAACAAATTTAAAGCGTGCTTATAGTTGTTGTGCGGGATCATTTACAACAATGCATTAAAGAAAGAAGAAATTACATTTATTTAATGCATTTTGTTCAAAAATAAGGAAGCAATAATAAGTTGTGCGTTTGGGAACGAGCCCTGACGCAACCACCTTAAGCATTTTATTTGGTTCGACCATAAGGAAAACTCAGATATAAATTGTTAATCTAAAATAAAACGATAATGACATATCAGGTTGGTATTGGAAGTTTTAAAAATTGATGTGCTCAGCTCATTTAGGTCCCGGAGCCAACAAACTGAGTATTCTGTTAGTTTTTTTTTTTTAAGTATTTTCTTTATTTTCAAAAATCTTAACCTAGTTACAAAAATGCACAATCAACAAAAACCCATACTGTGTTACTACAAAACGGTGTTTAACTTTAGACAGTGTTTAAATCTGTTGTTGTCGCCTTTTCTTTCATATCGTAAAAAAAAGACAGCAACAGATTTAAACACTGTCTAAAGTTAAACACCGTTTTGTAGTAACACCGATAGGGTTTATCAATGATTGCGGAGTTCAGTACTTATCTTAAATGATAGTAGCAATAGGTAAGCATCTCACAACCATAGCTGGGTGGTGATCGCGGTCGGTCCGCACACACAACACGCTTCCGCCTGAATAGAATAGAATAGAATAGAATCAGCTTTATTTTATATAATTCAAGTTACAATTATTTGGCCCGCCAAGTTCGAGCAGTGTTATTTACATATGTGTCTTAATGTAAGATCTGATGCAAAGTATATAGGGCTCAGTTCATACATGAACTGGCTAACGCTTACGCTATACATTTTATTATTATAATATAGGGATACGAGGAGGGACCGTTCGCTTGGAGAGCGGTTTACTTCTTTCTTTTTTGCATACATAATCTATTTTGCCAGTACGCAGGCCAGGCAACATAGGATTTTGATGGTTCAACTTATCATACTTATCGCCAGGGAGTGTAAGTCCAGGAATTTGCTGGTCTGTTAACTTGCGGAGCATGTCTTCATGAAGGTCCCTAGCACGTATATACCATGGATCCTCATCAAGCATATCCCAAATTGTATTTGAATTTGTATTGCGAGGAAAGTTACCTGCTGTCTTCAATGCCATTCGATATTGCCTCTCTAATTCGGTTAGTTTGGACTTACAAACCCTAGGGTATAGTTGTACAATACCATAGTCAATAATCGGTAACAGAGTTGCTTTAATCACTTTGATTTTCGTTTCTAGCGACACTTTGCTATACCAACCTATGATGGGGGATAGCATACCACGCACTTGTTTCACTTTTTTTACTGTGTTTTTAACGTGTTCCTTCATCACTAGTCTTTGGTCGAAGTACACCCCGAGATACTTAATATTTGTCTTTATTGGCAATACCTCTCTTCGAAGTTGGATAGTGCGATCGTATTTGCGTTTGTTCGTAAACATCATGCACTCCGTCTTGGCAACATTGCACTGCAGGCCCCATTCCTTGTAGTACTCTATGATCGTGTCAGCAGCCCATGCTGCCCGTCGCGATGCCGTATCTGGTTTATTAGCCTCGTTTAGAATGCATAGGTCGTCAGCGTATTGTGAGAGTGTGATGCCTGCGATGTTGTCCCTGGGTATATCGCTAACATATAAATTGAAGATGATCGGTCCCAGAATAGAGCCCTGTGGGACCCCGTGTGGAACCGGCTGACTTCTTCCGTACATGGTACGGTATTTACCGCGAACCTCCCGTCCCGCAAGGTAATTTTCTATGAGCTTTATCACGTTGTTCGGCATTCCAGCATCGAATAGTTTCCTGCTCAACCCTGCGTGATTAATGGAATCGAATGCCTTGCTCAGGTCGGTGGAGATCATTGCCACGCTGTTTCCTTTAGCCAAAGCATCAGTGATAACCTTGCCCGTCCTTAAGATTTGTGTGCCTGTTCCTCTGTTTTTTGTGAAGCCGTGTTGATACTCCGGGATGAGTTTTAGATGATTAACCTCCGAGAGTACTCGACTGAGCATAATTCGTTCACATAGCTTCCCCATGATGTTGAGTAGCGTAATTGGTCGATACGAGGCAGCCTCAGTATGTGGTTTGCCTGGTTTATGTAAGAATATACAGTCCCCTAACTTCCATCTCTTTGGATAGTAGCCCGTTCGTAGAGTGTAGTTAATAATTTTGACAAGCGCATTGTAGTATGCTGGACCAGCAAGTTTAATTACATCAGCCTTCAGTTGATCGGGCCCTGGAGCTTTCTTATTCTTAAAGTGGCGAAGAGCTTGCAGTACCTCCTTCACGTCAGTCATCGGAAGTGGTTGGTATGGCGTGAAGACCTCACAGTTCTTGTGATTGTCATCCACATTTGCTTCCTTCACTATGGCCGTGTCAACCAAAGTGTTGATTGTATCTTCTTCAGTTACAACTCCATGCAAGTCAGGTAAGCGCTGAGGCTTGGCCTTTAATGAGCGTTGAATTTTCCACATTTTTGCATAGTTATTCTCGGGGCTCTCGATGACGATGTTCCATTGTGCCTCTCGATATTTTTGCAGCGCTTGCTTCAAAATGTTTTTAGCAGTGTTGTATATCTTTCGTAAGATATGTCCTGTCGGTGTATTCTTCGCTTTCAGTTTGCTTCGGTTGCGGTGAAGTATCATGTACTGGATGTTTAACGGCAGTTCCTCTCGTCGTTTCGACTCTCGCAGTGGTGCCATCTCGTCCAATGCCTTGGTTAATATATTTTCCATTTGCTTGACATATGCGTCTGCCTCGGCATCAGTAGTTGGCTCCGCGAGTGGTAGGTCTGCTTCGATTAGCTCTTGAAATTCTATGCGAGACTCCTTGGATTCAGTTATGTTTCTCATCGTTCGCCTGAGTTGTACATGCTCATTTATCTCTATGTCGACTTCCAATTGCCACGGAACATGATCTGACGAGATAGAGTCGAGTTGCTTAGTTCGATAATTATACTCCATTGCTTCTTGGGTTACCAGTGCGACATCAAGTATTCCGTTTCCTTGATAGCATGGTCGAGAAGGCAGGCCAGTGTGTACTAACTTAGCTTCTCGATTTCTGATGGCCCTATTTACTAACGCGCCTGCTCCTTGTGTTTGAGAGTGTCCTAGTTCTTGCATTCTTAAATTTAAGTCCCCGACATTGATTGAAGTGGTGTTATCTTCTAGTAATGCTTCCCAATCTGCTCGAATTTGATTTAATCGAAGATGTGGGTTGTATAGGCCGCGTATAACTATACCACCGTCGATTGTTTCCAACCTGATGGCAACTCCTTCGATGCGCCGATCTGCCTCATCAACGCCTGGGATCACTGTAGCTAGATTCCAGCGGAGATTTTGTTTTATGTACATTGCCGTGACAAGATGGGTTGCCCTGGTGTCATAAATTTTGTTGAAGCCCGGTATGTTATACTTGCTCTTAGTGAAGTCTACCTTGCACTCGTTCACGATTATAATATCCGGCCTATGTTTGACCGCAAGCTGCTTGAGTTCCACATGTTTTTTTTGAATACTTTGGATATTACAGTGCACAATTCTCACGCACTGTTTCCTTCTTCTGAGCGTGTTTGGCAACTTACCCATGGATGAGTTCCATTAAGAAGTCAAGAATCGTTTCTGCGGGATATCCCTTTGCTTGCAGGCTTTTCATAAGCTCCTTAGCCTTGCTGAGTAGGTTGGGTGACGCCTTCGCTTTGAATTCCTTTGTGGCAGACTCACGTTTGGTTTCTGAGCTGTTCGATCCGCTCACTGCTGCAGCAAAACTAACTTTTTCAGTCCGTATTGTGCTGACAGGTTTTGGATCAAATTCAGAACTGGTCACTGCTAGTATTGTCTGTTTTGGTGGTTGCGATTGTGCACGTTCATTATTTCTGGCGAAAGCTTGTCGCCTGTCTTTTTGTTTTTTGATTTCCAGCTGAAACAGCGGACACTTCGCTTGTCTTGCTGTGTGCCCGATTTCATGACAATTGTAACACACATGCCACACTTCTTTTTCATCTTGTTGCTGGACAGAATCTGGTTGTTCTGGCCTGTAGCAGTGAGATTGTACATGCCCAAATTGCCAGCACCGCTTGCACTGTGTTACTGCAGTATCTCGTACTTTATATTTCTCAACCGTAGCACGTTGGCTTAAGATAAACTTGATATCTTTGGCTACTCGCATATCGGTTTCGCCTGGGAAAATAAGAATCAAGGCTGAATTTTTCATGATGATCACTCGTTCCATTTTAATTCCATATCTCGCAAGAATATCTGCCTTGATTTCATCCTCAGTGTACCCTTCGGCGCGAATGCCTTTGGCTATAAGTTTTTTTGCCGGGCGGCGATCGTCTTTGCAGCCATGTGTGTAGTAGTTATATTTGTCATGGTCGTTATTTAGCTGCTTTTGTATGGCTTCGTATGCTTCCTTGCTTTTCGGAATTAATGTAATTTTCTTACTCTTCGGATTCGCCCGTATTTCACAGTTGGTCACTCGAGCCATTTCGTTCACAGATTTCCATTCGTTTTTATCCGAGATCCATGCATCGTACTCGCATATGAAAGGAGGATATCGCTTTGTACGTACCTCGCTTGCTGTTTTCTTATCTGTTCCCGTGCTATCAATAGTTGGTTGCGCTGGTTCAGAACTGATGAATGGTGTACGTGGTTTTCGAATACGGCGTCGTTTGGTCGCCCCAGTCTCACTCGAGACTGAGACGGTATCGTCTGATTCACTTTCCCGCTCTTCCTCGGTAGGAGCGAGTAGTGAAAAAGCGTTACTAGTAACTATACCTGTCACCTTCGCTCTTGTTGTTATTCGATCGTTTACGACTTGTTTTCCGATGCTTTGAGAACCCTGACTGGGCGTTGGCTTGTCATGTGATGCTTTCTCTGGGTCTTTTGACGCCATTTTGTTCATGCCTCTTGATTCATTATATTTATTTTGATTCTCTTGAGCGAGTTGTTTTTTCATATGACTTACTCTTGCAGTCGGAGTCCATGGTCCTTCGACTTTTTTCTTTGCCATGGGTTTTATGTTGTCGCATCTGAATTCTACGCGGCTTGTCTTTTTACAATATGTACATATCATTCTCTCGCGAATGATGAATTCATTTTGCGCTATTACCTGGACAAACAGTGGTCCTGAGCATTCACACAGTGGGCCCTTTCCTTGTTTGAGTTTGTTCGCACTTGCGAGGTAATGCACATATTTCGTGCTAAGCTTTACAGTGCCACCCGTGATTTTCTCCATTTCACTATGAATAAATATCTTCACAGCACTCACTTGCCCACACGCACACTTGTGGTTCTTGGACATGGATTGATCGCCGATCCAGTCATAAAAGTTTTCTACATCCGAAAAGATTTCACAGTAAAAACATTTCACTAAGTCTAGTCCGTTATTGAGATTTATTGGGGCCGTGTCAAACACGATCCTCTTATACGGCGATTTATCGTCCGCTTTGATATTATTGTCCACATCCATACCAACTACCATCGTAGGTATATTTTTCAATCTATTCAATCACTGTCTCACACGAATTCACAATAATACGCGGCGCTTGCGATTACCGTCAAACTGATGCTACGTCACGCAGCCCCGCCCGCGGGGCGGGGCGTCAATAGAGTAGCGCGTAGCTTGCACGCACGCACGCGTCCGTTCGCCGTGAAAGCCGAAGCGGGACCTTCCGCCTGCCCGTGTGTGAGGGCCGTCCGTGATCCACATACTATAACCAGAAACACAAAGCAACCATTTAAGTCAGATTTTCTTGTTAATAACGTTTATGTGACCTAAGTCTGAGTGTCGATAAAAAATGACCTTGGTTCTGGTCTAATACTATTTTAGGATGTCAGCCACGCATGAGTTACACCGAATTAGATACGAAACTAAACTACAGAGAACATTAAGATTGTTCAAAAGGAACAACAATTTTTTCGGGTTCCGTCACAAAACTGAAACCCTTAGGCTTTGTTGTATGTATGTATGTCTGTGCGCGATACCTTACTGCTAAGAGAGAAAATTAGTGTTGGCAGCGGAAAATAATATGTGTGATGTTAGATGTATCAAAAAAGTGTATGTATATACCGATTACATCTATATTGACGTGCAACGTCCTAACTAAGACTGGTAACACTATATTAGACGTGAACACCATTTGATAACTTTGATGTCGTCGAATAAAGCACCATATTTCCAATAGCAGCACACCGTTCCAACAGGCACAGTGGAAAAGAGCGCCTTCTAAACCGGGTATGCGGGACCTTGCCGTACGCGGCGCCGGAAGTTCTGACAGCGAGCACGCGACCGTACCGCGCCGCGCCCGCAGACCTCTGGGCAGTCGCTGTTGTCTTAGTCGCTATGCTTGCTGGAGGTAAGAAAAGCTAACCTTCATTTATATTGCACTGCTGTTTTGAACGGCTTCTCAACATAAGTCGGTCCTCCTACATAAGAGAGCAAGGTGAAAAGTTATAGGCCTGGTAATGAAATATTAGGTAATATAATAACAAATAAATTTATTACTATTACTTGTAACATCTGTCACAAAATCTGTATAAAATACATCATCTTTCACAAAATGTGTATAAATAATAAATCACCTATCACTTGACCTCTGTCACAAAATCTGTATGAAAAATAAATCACCTGTCACTTTGACATATTCTGTCACAAACAACATTGGATATATTTCATAATTATAAGCTCACATTTTACCGTGGTCCGTTGGGAAAAAACATACATACATTTTTTAGTTGCATCCGACCAGTGAGCCGATAGGAATAACCCATTCGGGAGAGAGTAAGACACCTCTCAAACAGGCACAACACTTCCCAAATGCCGGCCTAAGGGCACAGACTGGTGACGGGCAGCGCGGCGTCACTATTGCGAGGGTTTCGCCACCACTCTCACCAACCCGCCTGCCTAGTGTGGGCAGGACATTTCTTCCAGGAACACCGCCAAGAATGGCGAAATCTTAAAAAGGCCTTGTCCAGCCGTGGACGAACCAGGCTAGATGGATTGAGTATCAAATCTATTAGATATGATATTGTATATTTTCAACAAATTTTACCTAAAATTAGTACGACCACATTTCAAAAGGTTAATAAAACTGCTGGACAGATAAATTGGTTGGTAGATAATAAATAGTAACATAATATTTAAAAACTCATTGATAGCAATGCTGTTTTTATGCCAGGCCGAGAACTTTTCATCTTACCTGTGTTAGATGTTTTTTTTTCGAATTTATTTTATGAGCTGCTTTATTATTTAAATCATATTTAATAATAAATAATTGATTTAATTGTGGTTCCTTGAGCGCCTGAATGGTCAGTCTTGGTATAGACATTATTTGTGTTTTGAGAGAGTTAGGTACATCGCTCACTGCTAGAGTCGAGGCGCGGGTGTCCGAAAAACGTACCTCCTTGATATTATTTAGGATCAAAATTGATTGGAAAAGGCGTTACTTTGCGGAAGTCCATCATGAATTTGTGGATATATTAATGATTTGCAATATTCCACTAAACACTTACCATGCTATTCAAAATGCAGACTCAAGCACCGCCCGCCCTCCCGCATAAAAAATGCACAAGCATAGCAAGCAGAAGGAGCACAGAATAAAGCAATCTTAAATAACAAGCAGGAAAACTTATCGACACGTGTTTCGCCTCTAAACGAGGCATCCTCGGGATGTGTTTTGTCATTTGCTGTCGAGCGGTCGGGCGGACAACACATCCCGAGGATGCCTCGTTTAGAGGCGAAACACATGTCGATAAGTTTTCGTGCTTGTTATTTAAGATTGCTTTATTTTGTGCTCGTACTGCTTGCTTTGCTTGTGCATGTTTTATGCGGGAGAGCAGGCGGTGCTTGAGTTTGCATTTTGAATAGCATGGTAAGAGTGTTTAGCGGAATATCGCGAATTATTATTTAGGATCAACTTGCTTGAAATTCACGACGACGCCGCCTCGGCTACCTCGCGCCTCGTTAGTTAAACGCAAGTTATTTGATCCTAAATAATATCCAGGAAGTGCGTTTTTTTCAACTCCCACGCCTCGACTTACTTGTAAGCGATTCACCATAAGGGCCACTCTGGCGGTTAAGACTTACTTATTAATAAAAGCATTATGTTTCTAGAATAGTGAGTAGGAAAATGTGCACTTGTTGTTATTGTTGTAATTTTTTCTTTGTTTTATTGTGTTCGTTTTGTTGCCTTACCATAATTTCTGCATGTCACCAATTTCTGTTATGTTTAAAACTTTTGTATTTTTTATAATTTTTCGTGCGATCCGATTTTATAAGTATTTAGTATTTACAGGAAGTGTTGTCATCATATTAGGTTGAACTTTAGGATGAGTTAATAGTAGTTTATGCTACAAGGGCTAAAAGGAATAAATTACGAGGACGATTTTAAACGTAACCGAGTAATTTATTGCTCTTACGCCCGTTTTTTACTACGTTTTTCAATGCATAGTGTGAGGAAATAAAACAAATTTCATTTTTCATTAACTTTAAATTATGATTGGCTCAAAAGGACTGTATCCAGAGCCGTTAAACAGTTGAAAAAAAAAGTATAACATTTATGGTACACAGGAAAGGCTGCAGGTTAGCCAACCATTGTAAATAAATTAAAAATAATAATAATGAAAAGCCCTAGGGCAAAATAATCGACTTTCTGTTCGGTTTTGATGCATAAAAAGTGGGCCTTTACGAACACTTGCATTCAAAAGAAAATTAAAATATGCCCATGGAAATGTGTGCTGATGAGTCACGTTTAAATGAAAGACATCGCTTTTTGTCATTTAATACAGGATATGCACGCTTATTCTAAAATCTTTCTACTAAAAACAGTTCAGGAAAGCTATTCTTCAAAACGGTTTTCGAATCGTAAATATTAAGCGAGAAAAAGAAGAGGCCAAATAGGAAGAAATCACACTGCCTAATTCCGAACTCAGCTAAACAGTCATTACAGTAAGACCCAGGGACCGAAGATGCTTGTGTTGTAGTGAAGATATGCATGGGAATGGAAGCCAGACAGTGCGGCTCGTTTCTTTGGTATCCTAGCTGTAGGCGTTTAGTTTAGAGCCTAAAGTTATGGTACCGAAGTCCCGATTCGCATCTCACGCCACCTTAACATTTTATTTGCCGTTTTTTTTGGTAAGCTTCTTTTGTTTTCTTTTTTTTAATTCTCCTTTGTGAAGACCTCAAACGAGTTTCGTTTGGGGCCACACGACCTATTTTTAGATTGCTGTTTTGGATGAATAAATCACAATCTTGAACTTCGAAACGCAGCGGCAAAGATTATGATTGCCTTAATAACATTATCACTGCATTTTGAAATCAATTAATACTTAACCGTTTTTATGCATTTGGTTGATTTTTCAAGTAATAAATAATACTTGTTTTCATGTGAATTCAAATATTCCTTCACTCCTAATATTAACCACAATAATCATCAGAGCTGCCGTGGGAACGCGCCCACCCAGAGTGCAACAGTTTCGTCGCGTGGTGTCGTGGCAGCGATGCATCGCGTGTTTGGACTAAACTCAACACAAAGACCTTGGGCTTGCTGAAGAGAGCCTTGCACCCTGATCCAAGGAGGCGGTACACCATAGACAAACTGCTCACACACC
Organism: Ypsolopha sequella; assembly: GCA_934047225.1. Classification (NCBI taxonomy): domain Eukaryota; kingdom Metazoa; phylum Arthropoda; class Insecta; order Lepidoptera; family Ypsolophidae; genus Ypsolopha; species Ypsolopha sequella. The sequence goes on along the minus strand of OW203994.1, from coordinate 9,595,390 downwards.
CGTGGACGGTCGCTACGGGACACGATGAGGTCGATTCTGCGAAGGATGGTATGTCTAGTAATTTTTGTAGTTTACTTGAGTGCTTTGTGATATCTTTCCAGTAAAATAATTTCGGCTAGTCATTTAGTCTATTTAGTCAGATGATAAAAAGTTAATTATTATTTGTATTTTGAATACAAATTAAGTAAAAAAGCATCATTGCCTATTACAATTTTATTTATAATGTAATTTTTTACCTCTAGCAAAAATTGGTTCAGTTTTGCACAGGCGCCTAGACAAGGAGGGGGGCAATGGGTGCAATTTCCCGAAGTATTTAAGTTTGACTCATTTGTAATTCTCATAACTCGCAAAATAATTCCGCCCCCGACACCCCCCTCCCGAGCGAAATCCTAGATCCGCGTCTGGTTTAGCATTCAACTGTATTTAATTTCTTCTCCTTTCGGTACACGAGTGTTTATAGGTATCGTGTTTTATCTGCACGTCTACTAATGCCGTGATAAGGACTTGGTTAGCCAATGTCCGTGTCAGGTACTAGGTGACTCTGAGTGGTGTATAGTCTCAGAGATGCCTTGTGCCTGAACATGGACTTGGCAACAGCTACTCCATCACCTTATCTTCATTTATTTGAATTGCCTATTGTTTGAAAATCCGCTATTCGTTGTCAAACACATTTTGTAACCACACATTCTTGGAGATTTGAAGAAACTAAAGAAGAAAGAAGATTGATTTCGTGAAGGCGTTGCTTTGGCGATTTAGCTCCATGACGTAGTGATTGCTCATAAAGCTAGATTACCAAAGCATCGGCTCACGACGAGACAGCGATATCTGCGGCGACCGGAAGCTTGAGATCACCAACGTTGTACTGATTACGAGCATAATTTGTGTAATTTTCATATTTATGTGATAATGGGCGAAGATTCTCGGATGCTGATTTCAGAAATATATTTGGTCTTTACCTATGAAATTGCCGTTTTCTATAAACAATTTGAGGGAAACTCAGTTTTCAGTACTATTTTGCATTTTTTTGTAGGAATGAAGATTTAATTTTTATAATTAAACTGAAAGTAATAACAAAATTTAATAGGTAGATAAAAAACCTTGAAATCAACTTTCAAACAAAAAACAAATAATTGAAATAGCTATTGAATTATAAGAATTACGAACTCTCGTGAGAAAATTTCGGCAATTTCATATGTAAAGACCTTTTATTTCATAGTCAATTGTATCAAAGAATAAGTCAATAATAAGCATACTTACATCATATTTATTTGTTACAGCTAACCGAGAATCGATTGCTATTATTTTGCATTTTTGCGTCATTGCATATTTTTGACTCGTTCAGCCCGTATGGTTGGTTGACAACTGGATTGGGTGCCTATCATCGAAAACATAGATCAAAACTGAATGTCAAAATTGCCTTTAATGTGTCGTCACTTCAAGTGCGAACATTATCCTTAGACAATCCGAATTCGTTAATACATATATCTAGTTTTTGATGATAGGCACCCAGTCCAGTTAAGTAGGTAGTTATTGTTCGTTCTGGATCAACGAAATTAGCAGCTCACGGCTCGCGCCGTTCGCTCGACGCTAATTTCGACGATCCAGCACGATCAATAACTGAATCGATTAGTCAAAAACAAAGTACTGTTCAACGGACCCGGGTTGGTGAACGCGATGCCAAACCCTCGCACCAGTATGCAAATTTTGAGGTAACAACACCCTCAGTTACGGGTTATATTGGTATGAACAGAACGTACCGTTCAACGGACCCGGGATCGTGAACGCGGTGCCAAACCCTCGCGCCGTTCGCTCGACGCTAATTTCGACGATCCAACACGATCAATAACTAAATCGATTTTTAAAAAACAAAGTAATGTTCAACGGACCCGGGATCGTGAACGCGATGCCAAACCCTCGCACCAGTATGCAAATTTTGAGGTAACAACACCCTCAGTTACTGGTTCGATTGGTATGAACAGAACGTACCGTTCAACGGACCCGGGATCGTGAACGCGGTGCCAAACCCTCGCACCAGTGACGCCGCTGCCCGTCACCAGTGTGTTTAGTTTAAGGCCTCTAAATTCAGGATGAATTAGTGCATTTTTACAAAATTGCAAGGTTCATTATCCCGCTGGTTCAAGCTAGTTCAATCGGACCTACTAAGGCGCGATCGTGGCAATTGCTAAGTATGAGTAGTTTTCATATTATAGATTGTTATTTATATTATTTTTTAGAACTGCAGATTTTCGCAATCGGCTAGTTGGTAATTAAAGTGAATCATTTGCATTTTCACAAAAAATTGAAAACTGTAGTCAGTACAATTACTTGAATATACAGGTTGTTTTTTTTTTCTTTGTTTTAACTTGTATTATTATTATATGTTATTTTTGTACCACGATCGTCCATAAAACTGAAACTAACGTTGAGCAGCGGATTACCACGATCTTGACTAAACCATAAATAGGAACAGAGTCGCTAAATAACTCCGTGTAGCAACGTTGTTCGTGACTTTGCGATTTAGTCACGATCGTGGCAATCCGTTACTTAACAGTAGTTTTAATTTTAGGCACGATCGTCGTACAAAAACAAATTTATATACATACTAGCTGTTGCACGCGACTCCGTCGTGGGTTTGTGTAGTTGTGATAATTACCCTAAGTCCATCCTTCAAAAGTACCCTATGTCAGTCCCTAGTAAGCGTTACTTTCGCAATTATATATTAGTGTGATGTGATATACAGGATAAGTAATATAAATTTTAGCTATGGAAGCCATACCATTTTATGATCAACCTGTAGATACTGACCTAGATAGCATTTCGTAACTTCATAGAGACATTTTGCTAAATCAATAATATTAGTATTTTGTAAATTTGCGAATTCAGCCGCATTATTTCAGGTGCAGAGGTTGTCAACTATTATGTTTTGAATGAATTATGAAAAGAAGCTAAAGCCGCTGCTTCGCCGCAGAGAAAATTAATTAATTTGGTAGGTATTTATCTTGCGTATCTGCATTTTAGTATGTGCTTAACACATTGTCCTAGGACAGCGATAAACATACAATTTTTAATCGGACACTCGGTAAGTGGTCAGTAGGGTTCTTTGACCCTTTTTGTGAAGTTAGTATATATTTTTTTCCCTGCAACTGCAAGCCCAGCCCGGTCAATTTCTATGGGAAGTAAACATTTTATTTTGCTATATTACCAAAACGTATTATCGATCTGTGTCACTTACCCACTCTCCAGTATGAATTTGACTATATCAATAGAAGTCACCTTACTATCATCAACTACAGCAGAATAAACAAAACAGAGGTGTTCCAAAATAATAAATGATAAGAGATATCATTAAACGTTTACGATCCCGACACACCTCTTTCACTTCTTCCGTATTCATCAATCGAGGCTTTTACCCAACGAAAAGTTTATTATTTATGTATAGTTATAAAGTGTATTTATTTATATATAGAGAAACCTACCTACATATTCAGCAAAAATTAAACTGGAGCATAAAAAAATTGTTAACAACACCTGACATGCGTCGTTAATTTTTCCTTTATAAACTACTAAAATTTGACGAATAATTATCAGTTCTCTACGCTCTACCTACAAATCAGTTAGTACTCGTACTCGGCAAAGTCATCGCTCGGTTCCGCTGCTGCCTGCTGCTAGTGCTCCGATTGCTACATTCTTTTGCTGTTGCTGTCAAACTGCGAATCCACTGTCTTCAGATAATGTTAGTAAGTTTGATTCATGTTTTTAATTTCTTTATTCCATGTATTTTTTTAAATGACTGATGTCGACCCTTCTTTCATATAAAAGTATAAAAAGTATTGTTTACGTTTAATCACTTATGAATATCATCATCCAAGTCAACCCCTAACAGCTCTCATAATTTAATTACTTTTACCTATTACCTAGGTAATGTTTAAGATTGTATTCAGTAATCAATTAACATTGTAGGCATGTTTTTGTGGAATGTAACAACTTATTGAGTTTGTGTAATTTTCAGGTCGGACTCTGATTACTACAACAGGAAGTCGGTGGGAAGGGAGAGGAGCCATTTCGAGACGGACGACGAGGTAGCTTTTGCGAGGTATGTATTTTCCCCATAATATTTTCTTCGAGTGTTTTCTGTCTTCTCCTATGGGTTTCCAAGGTTTAAAAGATTCAACCATACTACATCCCCATCGATTGTTAGGTGGGGCGATCTTTGAGCTTGTAGGCCTGTCTGTCTACTTTTCAACTGTAACTTACTGTTAAACTAAGTATCTGTACACATAAATAAAGTTGAAGTATCTGTCTGTCTGTCTGAAATGGAAAACTCAAAAACTACTGATCGGATTGCCGTAAAATTTTTGTATATGATGGATAATAATGTTGATTAACATTTAGGCTACTTTTTTATGATATCTTGATAAGTTTGTAATTCATACAAATTATATTTTGATTAATTGTGCATTTAATGCTAAGATACCGTCTGAAATTAATTAACACTACATTTTATATCCCTCGAGATCGGGAAAATCGGGATCCACGCGGGCAACGTCGCGGAGCGTGCGCTAGTAAACGATACGTATGAGCATGTACTTGCATTGCTTATATTTTTTATTCTATTTTTCAGGAAAAAAAATCCCGAGCCTAAAAGTACTAAAAAGCAGATCGTCGAATCAGACACCGAGTCGACATCTGTTCAGAGGTAAATATCGACTTTTATTTATTGTAGAACGCTCAGTTAATATATTTGTTTATGTTTTCTTCTCTCCCCTTCATAAACCAAGCAAATGCTTACCTTCAATAACTTGTTTTTCAGGAAGAAAAAGATTTCGTGCCGCAAACCACCAGCTGCAAAACGCGTCGTCGAGACGGACAGCGAGTCAGTTAAGAGGTAAATATCGACTTTTTATTTGTACTAGTAGAAAGCTCTCTATATATAATTATATGTATTGGTATAATTTGTTTTCTGTGCTCTCCATAAATAAAGCAAATGCTAACTTTCTTTTTTAACGTTATTTATATTTTTGTTTATTTAGGAACAAGCCAAAGCCGAGACCATCCAAGCGAGTTCACGACTCGGACGACGAAACGGAGTCTAGGTAAATATATACATTTATCTGGGTTACATGTTACTCTCCACCATCACATTTTGTTTTATTATTATTTTTCTGCTAGTAAAAACCTCCCCTATCTTAAACCAGGCTTTTAATTCATTTTATGTTATTAATTATAACCTTATTTACAGACGCAAACAGGCTAAGGAGTCAAAGACTCCAGCGAAACCGAAGCAGCCGCAGGACAAGAAGTCCGACTCGTGGCGGTTGTTGGACTCCGAGAGCGAGGACGAAGCGGTGACAAAAGTAGTGCCGCTGAAGTCGTCGTATACCAAGCGGGTTGCTGACGGCGTCGTACGCCGCACCGCGGACCTAGAGGGGAATCTATTTTTGGACCTCAAATTATATCAGGTGGATGATATAAAAAAAATCCACCCCCTCAAACGGCACGAAAAGGCGGTGCTGGGTTTGCGCTTCCAGGCGGACCACGACTCGCCGGAGTTGGCTTTGTTGCAGCAGTTATTGAAGCGCTGCAAGGGAAGCTTCATCGACGAGGGCTATTTCTTTGCCGATAAAGTAGCTTAAGTTTAGTTAATTTATTTATTGTTTCTAATTAATGATATATTTTAAATAAAAAGTAAGTCTTAGGGTATATATATTTTTGTTTTTAGACTCCCGACGAAAGAGTACTTATTTCCATAATTTATTTTCACTTGAATAACAAACTATAATGATTCTAACCATCAATAAATAACAATAATAATTTATTATAGTTGTAATAAAATAAAAATTCTAATAAATTAATTCAAATAAAATTTGATTCAAATCAAAATTAATAAGACCTTATTAAATCAGTTTCAGTATTTCCATCAATATTTTTAAATTACTATAAATATGTCAAATAATAAATCGATATACTGTTCAGTGTGTGATGTGTCTGTTAAAAGTAAATCTTTTTCTTCTCACTTGCGAAGTACAGTGCACAAAAATAACAATTCTGTTAAGGAATGCGAAGGTATTCAAAAAGTATCTGGAGCATTTCGTAACCGCATAGCATCATACAGAGTGAGTGGATTATTGAATAGCGATGGCGCGGCCAACGCGTGCCCCCCCGCAACGTTTCTACGTTCGCTGCGCAGACGTGTTCGCCAGCTGATAGATGCGCGACTTGACTCGTTTATCAGCTTGAAGGTCAATTTTGAGTTATTTGCAGAGTTTTCATTACCAAAAAATGATAACTGCGAAGTTAAATCATTTGCAACCGGGAATATCATAATTAATAAAAATTACGATTTTAATGAAATTTATAACAATGTTGTTGACCAAATTGTCGCTAGAGTTGATGAATTTCAAGAAAGGGACAGTGGCTGGAGCTTTATTGCAAACTCGTATCTTGAGGTAAATGTTAATAAATATAATCCTCTACGGGCTTCTGGATTCATTGAACTGCCTAGAGCTAGTTGTTTTAAATAGTTTCATGTTACTAAAATAAACATGTAATTTTCTAAGAATATAATGTATAAGTAATTTTAGGAAATAAAAATTAAATAAAATGTTTAATACCTATATTTTTTGTTTTCTTTCAATTTATTTTTACTAAAATAGATTTGCTCAATAATATAATGTAAGCATAATACAAACATTTAAAGATAGCATGTCAGCATTTTCATGTCTAAACAAGTTACAGTGCTGTAGCTCAAAGTGCATGGTTGCAATAAATGCTAGTAAAATAACATGGACGTTGCACGCGTCGGGGTTATTGAACTTAACTCCAAAGTAGGTCTTAAAGTTTAACAAACCTTTACAAACATTTGATTTCACAATTACACGACTCATGCCTAACTAGTTTTATCGTCACTTTAAAGCAAGAAGCCGGGCGCAGAGGACTTGGACCACTCACTCCAGCCAGTAACATCATCAACATATTGTAAGTATTCATATCAATGACTGATTAAAAGCTATCACTTTTTAGGTTTGGCAATACTAAATTTTTATTTGTTTCAGAAAATGGATCCTTCGGACTTATGGTTCCCCCATGCTCAACCATTGGAAGATTACGACAACTTGGGGGAACATTTTACTCCCACACAAAACAGCAATGAAAAAAAGAAAATAAAGAAAAGCAAATTAGAAGTTCTAAAGAAGCAAAAACCAAAAGTGCCATCGTCATATGTAATATCAAAACCGTCAAAAAGGCCTCTTCGAATGGTCAAGATTGAAATATACGACCTCAGTGAAGCGCATACTTCAACGAACTCAGAAGATAGTGTTGTTAGTGCGCAATATCTAGCCACGGAAGTGGTAGATGAGATTATGGATATGTCTGACAATCTGGTTAATAAAATTTGTAAGAATTTGTGTAATGATGTTATTTAATCAACTTTTTTTTAATATGGAACTTGACAAATAAACGTTTTAACGTTAATGTATTTGTTTGTTTAAAATTTTTACTTGGTAACAATAGATTAAATGAAAGAAAGTAATATTATGGATATAAGATTTATTTCAAAATTATATTCGTAAACTTAAAACAAAATAATCTTAACTACTAAAAGATACATTAATATAACTTTATTGTGTTATCTATATACCATTTTTTTATAACTAAAACGTGTCTTAATGCACAGTGTATTTTATGGCTTAAACAACTAAAACTAGTAGTATCATCAAAATTATAATTTTTATGGAGGTCTACCAATTTAGGACAACCTATTTCTTCCACGTTTATAACGGTACAGCTGTCACATAACTCTTTAACCCATTTAGTTTTTTCAAAACCCTTAACCAGAACATATTTATTTTCTAGATATTGTTTGATGATCTTTTTGAAATGAATATAATCTATGTGTCCTTCTGACCATCGGTATCCCAAATTACTTTCGATCCAGTTTACATGTTTTTTTTTCAGAACTTGTTAAATTTTTATAAGCGTACGGAGGTTTTATGAGAAATACTTGTGTATATTGAGCAGTAGCTATTGCAAGTTCTTTGATGATAAAGTTATTTTTATAATTTTTAAATCCTTGCACATCGGCAACTAAGGTTTTTGCATTCATGATATTTTTCTTACAACATTACTTAACGGTTTATATTCGATTAAACACTCGTTTAGGATAAGACAATACGCAGAAGTTTGATCAGGTATTTCTATTTCACTTTCGAGTTCTAGCCGCACATTAACCACTGGTCCAGATTTGAGGTTATCGCTTTGTCTTGAACAGTCAATAACAAATAGAGGTGTTAAATCTTTAAACTCCTTGGCACTTAACAAGGGTTCGGCTCTTCGACCGTAATAAGACTGTTGAAATCTTACGTATTGCTCATATAATATAGCTATCGTATTGTTAGAAAAACTCGCATTCATATTGTCGTATGGAAAGTAGGTTGAATTTAGGTACACTTTAACATCACTTATATTACAATGATCAAATTGCGACATGTCTTTAGATGAATTATTCTTTCTATTGGTCTGTAAACCCATAATGACATACCTAGGTTTTTCAATCTGTGATGATGTTTTAATTGACCATGTATGCTTTGTAGTTTTAGGCAATAGAGGGTATTCATATAAATCCCAATTTCTAAAAGCTACTTGTATTGGTCTATCTTTTTCTAACAATCGAAGTAGATTGATTCTTTCCACGTCAGCAACTTTTATATGTGGAACACGCCATACAATTTTTTGAATTACGACATCATCTACGACTTCTCCAGTATTTAATTTTAAAGCATTAAGGTTAGTGTTGCTGCGCAGCAAAACAAGCTCATGTTTACAGTTAATTATAACTTTCTTGTAATCTTCTGCAAATCCTAAAATATTACTGAGAGGTATAGATGCTGAAAATTTCCCTGATTGCACATTTTTAGTACCATTGATATCCCAGCCCCAAACCTTAGACATCTTGGACTCGCTCTCGTTCATAGATAACAATGATTTTATAGTAGTGGTTATACCTGCGTTTCTAATTTTGTCTATCTCAACTCCATTTAACTCATATCGTATATCTTGAAAAAAGAACAGCAATGGATTGTTTGTAAAATGAATACTAGCAGCTTTCTCCTTTGCTTCTCTCTTAGACACATTGACAACACCTTCCAGATATAATGAGCTAGCTGATGGAAGTATGTATAAATCCTGCTGGTTAATCGGTATACGAATTTCATCGTTTGTGTTGAAACTAGTCACGTAAGGTTTATACGAATGAATCTCAATTCCATCAATGCTGTTGTCGTAAACAGGTGAACTCAAAATATCTATTATACTCATTTTAACAATCCAATTAATTTAAGGAATTTTCTATTTTCTGGTGATATTTGTTTCTTCTTGTGAGTACTTGCCTTGTGAATGCTAGAAATGTGACTAATGTTTTTATGTTGTGGTGGAGACTTTTTATTAAAGTCAATCATTTTTTCTTTAAATGTAAATACAATTGTACTTCTTCACCGCGTAAGTTTAGCAAATTATTGTTTATATCCAGTATTTTTATATTTATGCTACTAATATTTGTCTGATTAACAGGAAAATATATAACGTTTTTCGGTATTTCTATTATTCTATAACCCGGTGGAACATTAGGAGCAAACTCATGAATAATGTGACTGGATATGCCGTTTATATATGATCCGCTAACTATATCACATTCTATCCTCACCACAGTTGTTGATAGAATGTTGACTGAATGCTGTGACTCATGTAATTTATTTGCTTCAAGAATCTGTTCACCGAAACCTAATAAGTTTCCGAAACTGTTCTCTTTCTCAAAATGTATATCTTTAGAACTAAACAAATAAGTTTTTAAAGTATTGTTGTTGCAGAATAGATTAAAAGTGATATCTTTATTTTTTTCTTTTAGGTAATCTTTTATGTCTTCCAATTCATATGCTCCTTCAGGTATTTCAAAAATATCTTCATCTCCATAGTAAAATTTATTATTCTTATGGTCAATGTTTGGAATTGAATTAAAAGTGGACAAGTATAGTAGAGCGCATTCATATTCACCGTCTAGTTGCAGTGGTGGGGAATAGTTTGTTGTCAAAAGTGACTCATTCCCAGTTATTGATAGTGTGAAAGACATAATGATAATGATCAAATAAAAGGGCAGCAATATTAATTTATATATTTATTCCAAAAATCTTGTAGGTATTCCAGACACAAATGACCACAGTTTACAGTATTAAACGACTGATATTTAGTATAATTGTAAAACAGTTCAGGATTATTAAGATATTTCAAAACTTCAGTTGGTGGTTTCAAGTTTCCGAAACTGTCAAAATATTCACAGTATTCCATCAGTTTTAAATAGGCTACCCAATGAGTTCCTTCGTTAATGGAATCATCTAAATTTACTATACCACATTCTATACTCCTAGGTTTGCTCGGTAGAGTATCTTTCATATAAACTCCTCGGAAATATGGTATTTCTGTTGCGTATTTTAGTATATCCAGATTTGTTAGAGCACGCTTAGGTAGCCTTCTGACTAGTTTTTTGAAGAATTTATAAATAAGCCACTTCCTTTTTTGTAAGGCTTAATGTATAGACCTTTGCCCAAAGCAACTGATTCCATTTTATTATTATGACGTTTAGATTCTTGTAAATTCTGTTGTGCTATTTTATATTCATTTAAAGTTTTAGCTATTCCTGCTGCACCTCCAGCTAAACTTCCTAAAGCTGATAGTCCTGCGAAAATTGGTAGTAGAGGTAGAATCCCTCCAATTTTAGGAAGGGGAATGATTCGTGGTATCGTTATGTTTTTATTATTAACTAGTAGTTTCTTGGCAGCTAAGTAAGCAGATTTGATGGCACTCTTCTTGTTAACGAGATTTTGCTTCTTCAGATGACTTTTTATTTTTGATACTACTGAATTGAAATTTTTAATCCCGGCACCGGATTTCAATTTAGAATTCATAACTTTACTGACTAGCCATGATGCAAGTTTTTCTCCTCTTCGTGCATCTTTCGCTTGAAGTCTTCTTTTCGCCATTTTTAATAATTGGCAATCAGCTTTATGTCTATTTTCTAAATCGTTAAATTTTGTATAGGCAATATCGTGATGCATACAGGCGTTGTCTAATTGGTTCACACCCTTATCTCCTCTAGATAATCTTTTTTCTAGCTTTGTTCCAGGCCCACAATAATTGTTGCCTGGAAGATGTAACTCAAACGGCAAGTTGTTTATCACACTATTAAGTAGTCCTCCACCTTTCATAACTAGTATTAAACTAAGAACATATTTTAGACTATATCCTTTTTATTGATCCAACTATTTTCGTTCTTGTCCAGGCCTAACCATTTAACAAATAACTTGTTTCCTTTTTTCTTAATGATTTTTTCTATTAGGTACACATTATGATATTTGGTTTTTTGAAGTTCTTGATCGTAAAAACTACCTAAAATTGGTTGGTGACGAAGATCTTCGATGATATATGTTACAGGAATAGTATTATTTACCTTTTTGATAGTAAATATTTCTGTTGACCAGTTGGGAGTGTAACCTTTTTGAAAACAGTTTTTATACTTGCTTATTCGAACGTAATCGCCAATACTTAATTTAGATTTCTTAATGACTTTATTTTTTTTTTGAAATTTAAGAATATTTATCATCACTTTATTCTCATTAAATGTATTTACGTTTGCAGGGTTTTGTTGCGTTACACGATGTTTAGTATTATTGTAACAGTTAACAACATTCTCCAATTGCTTTCCAACCCACTTGTAACTACCTTGAAGACTAAAAGACTTAAACAAATGTGTTTTTAATGTTCTGATTAATCTCTCAACTATAGAAGCTTTTTTAACAGTATATGTGGAATAGTGGTTGATTTTATAAGATTTCATCAGTTTTTTGAAAATATTGTTATAGAATTCAGTGCCCATATCTGTTTGTAAATTATTAGGTTGTCTCAGACTTTGCTTCAAAATATTTTCAAATGCCAGGGATACTTCTTGTTTTGTTTTAGTTTTCAGAGGTACAGCCCATGCATACTTTGAGAAACAATCGATTACAACTAGAATATACTTAAAACCTTGATTATGCACTTGCAAAGAGATAAAATCAATTAAATCTGCTTGCCACAAATCATCAATACCCTTGAGGATAACAGAACGACGTAAAAAATTTTTCCTTGCATTTTTATGAAGTTCGTGTACCACTTGTTGCTTCATGTTTAGTCAACGATTTTATGATCATGTCTACCTCAAGCTTTGTGTAAACATCTTTTATAAAGAGATCCATCACCCTTTGTACCTCTTTCATAACTTCGCCTAGCATGATTTTAGCTTTATCTTCTGTGCATAATTTTTTTACCATCCCATCGATGTACTCCTTGTTAACAGCGTCATTGGATTCTATGGGGGCTTGTAAACCTATTAACCTCGACGACTGAAGATCAAAATGTCCGTTTTATTTTTTAATCAAAGCATTTTCAGTAAAATCAAACAAATCTGACAAACGTAAGCGTTTGTGAACATGGTGACCAAATTTGTCAATATTCATAGTAGATAGAATAATATACAAGTTATAAGGACAAAGGATGAATAAGAAATACACAAAAAAATATATATAGTGGTTATATATATTCTAATTAAGTAAACCGCTCTCCTTTAATTCTTCTATGATGGATACAATTTCATTGTCAAGTCCTGTGTTACCAACATCTCGAGATGCAATGAGTAACTTTAATCTCTCCACTAACTCGTTTGGATCGTCCCAATAGACATAGTCAACATCATTTTTCCATTTTTTCATTATTGATAATCCTGCGCCTTGAACTCGGTTGACTGGACTGATACAGTTATTAAAAAGAGGTTTAATAACTTGTATGTATTTTTTTCCTTTGTTACTCTTTATAGGTTTACTTGGATCATAATCTCTTCTATGCACGTTTGTATCCAACAGCATCAATTTATAGTTTTTGGTGTCCTCCTCAGTTACATTTGATAAGTTAGGTGATCGCTTGGTTAATAATTCTATTAAACCATAAGTATTGTTGTATTTATGGCCTCCTACTGAAATTTGTTTATCGGTGATAGTAACTGGAGCCGACCCCATCATAAGCTTGCCTTGAACAGATCTGACTCCAAAAGGAATGTCTTTCAAGCATTCTGATGATAATGTCCATGTAGAACAATTGGGGTTGCTAACAGACAAATCAATTGACTTATCAGATACATCACTTGTATCTTCGTCTTCACTTTCTTTTTCAGAAACTTCATCTTCTGTGTCCATAGCATAAGTAGGAGTCATAAATTTATCTGACTTTCTCTTTTTTATAACAGCGTCATTTGATGCACTCCAATTTAGAGGTTCTTCGTCTTCACTACCATGTTTTATTTCTATAGAATCGTTGTTTTTAGTACAAAGCTTATTTTTATTTGAGTTTGTGTGCTTTATAGCATCAGTTATTTGACTGAGAGGACGAACAACTGGTTTAAAAACATTTTCTAGAGACTTTTCATAGTCAGAATCAACGCTACGCATTTTTTTAAATTTTTTCTTCACAGCTTCTGCAGCACCTACGATTTGTTTTAAATTATCCATTTTTCTAATCAATGTGCTCGTATGCTCCTGCTTTTACTAACATAAATTGTAGTATTGCAAAAAGTAGTTTAAGTCACATCTTATATAGGGATAATTCATTCATGACGTAAAGATTACGAAGGTGTCGAACTGCTTGCGATAACAACCTTTATTTTTTTCACAATCTTTATTTATGACCAAGTAGCTGTAAGGATCAATCCATATTTTTGAGCACATTTCTCGAAATTCACACCATGTCATATCTGTATTTACATGTTCGTCATAAACATGGCGCAGATTTATATCATCTTGTTTAAATAGCACAATTAAGTTTGCATTATCTCTAACAAGCTGTTTGGGTATTTTGCTGTAAGTCTGATTCAAATAAAAACTATCAATATTCTTGTGTCTGCCCATTGCAAAGTAATCACGCATATTACTTTGATTTTCACATGCAACGTCATCAAATATTATAACAGAATTGGACTTGGCTTCTTCGGTGCTAAGTACTTCCTGGTTTGCATGAAATTTGAAGAACGAAGCGTTAGGTACTAAACTTAAAACATTTTCGAGAAAAACATACTTCGGTTGATGTAAAGTTTTCGAAAAAACGTAAACATTTTCAAAGTGTAGTCCATTTTCATGCAATAGTAGACCAATCATCAGATTAGTTTTACCACAATTTGATGGTCCGCAAATAATACATCTTATTGAATTTGGTAAAAGTTTTCCATGACGAAATGTTTTATTCGTGCTGTCCAAAGTGCTCAAGTTATCAAAGTGTAGAGAACTTTTCTGTTTTAAAAATTTCATTTTGTTTTGGGTATGGACCACTTGAAAATCGGTGTCAGACTAAATATTATCTTGAAGCTTGCAATATATATAAATACATAGTTCAAAGGAGCTATCGATAAAGTATACTTAGAAGTACTTTGTTTTTGACTAATCGATTCAGTTATTGATCGTGCTGGATCGTCGAAATTAGCGTCGAGCGAACGGCGCGAGGGTTTGGCACCGCGTTCACGATCCCGGGTCCGTTGAACGGTACGTTCTGTTCATACCAATATAACCCGTAACTGAGGGTGTTGTTACCTCAAAATTTGCATACTGGTGCGAGGGTTTGGCATCGCGTTCACCAACCCGGGTCCGTTGAACAGTACTTTGTTTTTGACTAATCGATTCAGTTATTGATCGTGCTGGATCGTCGAAATTAGCGTCGAGCGAACGGCGCGAGCCGTGAGCTGCTAATTTCGTTGATCCAGAACGAACAATAACTACCTACTCAGTTAGCAACAGATGGAAACATATATAGTTCTTAAAACAAAGCTCTTGTTTCCATTGTTATTCATTATATCTAGTTTCCATTCACTAAGGAAGTGTTGGCGCCAGCCAAGCTCCCTGATACTGGGAAATAATAAATGTACTATTGCGATCGTCTTGCTCCGGAAATGTAGAAGACTTTATATCCCTGACTCACGACGACGACGTCAAGTAAATAGAACAAAATATAATGCATCGTACCGACATGAATCCCTAAGGGGTGTCGGAGGTATAACATGCGAGTCATAGTCCACACTCGTGCACTCGCGTTTCACCGACGATTAATACGATCCAACGTGAGCTCGGTGAGCCCTAAAGTCGTATTTCGGGCACAAATATGGACCCAGCGCTTAAGGCGATATGCGAAAAAAAAACGGGTGTTTCTTTTCTGTGTATTTCATGAAATACACGGAACATTTTAATAAATTTCTGGTATATGCATTTTGACTATATAATCTAGGTTTTGAAATCGGAAAACATGTTTGGATAAATTTTCCTCGATAGAAATAATTGTTGAAATGAGGTCTTTCAAACACACTTTTTCTCCTCGTTTGACGAATAGGAACCATATTATACAGAACTTAAATATATTTTATTAGGTGTGTTTCAACAATATCTAGAGATTTGATATTTGAAATTTTGCTAGCTATTTTAGTTTTTTAAATAAAATTATAAAACCAACTTTTTTCCCTTTTGCCCTGAATCCGCCCCTCTCGCACTGCGCGATTTTTCGCTTGGAGTGGCAGTGACAAAAATAAAATTCGCATAGCCTCTTAACGTGCCTTCTGAAAAATGCACACCGAACATATTTGTTTGGTCTACGTGCTTCAAACTCCAGTTTAGTCAAACGAGACATTTCGTACCACCAGACCAGGGGCACAAAATAGATACTACCAGAAGGCCGACTCGACGACGGAGCGAAAACAGACGCACACATGCATAGACGCGTACGTATGATGATCTCGGCATAATTTCGTATTGGAATTCACCCGAATTTATCCGAGATCGTCGTACGTACGCGTCTATGTGTGCGTGCGCCTGTTTTCGCTAGTTATGCGGAGTAAACCTTCTGTAAGTGGTTATTTTGTGCCAGGGGCGTTCAAAACGTGTCTAAAACAACTGCAGCCGATTATGATTATTACTTAGTATTACATGTAAATTCATATACGTAATCCTTCTCAGAGACGTCCTGGCGCGGCTGGTGCTCGCAGCCGTGTGTGCGACCGGCCCCCGCCCCCCTTGCCGAGGACATATCCAGTGCGGACATGGACGCGCTGCTCAGCTACTCGCAGCCAGCGCACGCCGACGACATGCTGCTGTCCACACAGTGTGACAACACCACCCCCACGCAGTCGGTCAGTTTACTTACAGAACTGCCACGGAATCTGATATAATAAGTTTAGCGAGATGATGCAAAGTAGGTCGTTACCCCAACTGACGTCAAAGGAAATGATTTATTATTTATACAGCATTACAGATAGATATCCATTGCACTGTATAATTAAGTTTTTACAAATACAAATAAAAACATTCACAAACATATAGTTTACACATAACATTAAAATTCGTCATATGGCAATACAGAATAATTAATCTAACAGTTTAAATGTAGGGACATAGTCAGAGAAGCCTCTTTCTCACAGAACCTTAAGCACTCTCGCATTACATTCATCAATCTGTCAAAAAATAAGTCACACTCTGGCACTGAGGTCAAGAGAGCGTTAAGCTTCGTAGTCCCGCGCATTAAGGGAGACTCGAGGTGTGCTACAGTATTGGTGGTAGGCACTGACAGTAGTCGATGCGATCGTGCTCGGGTGTATTTATTAGGAGCAAACAGCCTACAGACTTGCTCCACGTAATATGCGACATGTGGTCACCATTAACTCACATGTACGCCTCACTTCAAGGGAGTTGAATCCTAACATTCCTAGCAGGTACATAGTAGGATATAGAAAAGGATAGTATCCATATTTTTTCTTAAAGAGAAACCTCTAGAATGCTTTCTGAGTCTTCTAACATAAGAGCATAAGATTTTTCGCGAGGGCTCCATATAATAGAGCTAGTCTCAATTTTGCTTCTTACAAGAGCAGTAAAGAGGAGCTGAATGATTTTTGTTGTCTGGACACAAAAGGAGCCTGAAGTCTCTGACTGTTCGTGACCTGACCTTCGATAAACATGTTTAGTTGCATATTATAACAGAAATCATACATGCCGGAAGTATCGTTTTCTAAATTTAAGTATCATAATATCGAGTTGTGAATGGACCGCTTTGCATTGTCTCGATAAATAGCGTATAGAAATTTATAGCCGACCGAACGACGTCATGGATTGCGTAGAAAGCACTAGGAAAGACGACGATAATTCGAAGAGTGGCGAAGACTCCAGTGCGCATTATTTATATGTACAAATGATTTCCATTTATCTATATATTTTTTGAGTTGAAGACCTGTCAAACAGATCATTTTATTATTGGTATACCCTTACATTGGTAGCAGGGTTGCTTGTGTAGATCCAGCGGGTCTACCGCGTAATTCTGATTTTCATCAACATCAACTTGAGATTGATATTTGACGTGCGTGCAAAAAAGATGGCTTGTCAGGCGGGCGTCGTCGCACGCACGTCATATTTCAATCTCAAGTTGCTGTTGATGAAAATCAGAATTACGTGGTAGACCCGCCGTTTTCTCTCGATCCCTTGGAAAATTCCTAAAATCTCTTCGTACTTAAGATAATAGAAATAAGAGTTCTGAAATATTTAATTATCCGATTTAGGCGTCACCTAAGATTGGTGGAAAAGTGCATACGTCATACAAGAATTTCGTAATAGATTTGCACCAGTGTCCCAATGTCCTAATTATAATTATATCCAGTTACACACAATACTTTATCTACGACCATCCAAAACAATTTCACGAAATATGAGAAAAAGAACACTCGTCATGACACTGTCGTGGTACTCGTCATGATGGCATTAGTATGTAGATAGATGCCTGAGACCAATCAGAAGCGAGAATAGTAAAGGGGTGTGGCTTAAGATATTAAGACAAACCGTTATTGCTTGTGATTGGTTCTCTAGAGGTGTTATAATAAATTTGGCAATCACAGCGCAAAATTACAGTGTTATTATGTAATATTATAATATCGGTGAAACAATGTAGGTACTTATAAAACCGATTTTGATGTTGTAATTACCTCATGCAGTATGGTAGTAGATGAAATGTGCTAATTGTAGAATGCTTGTTGTTCAGAGCGTGCTGCAGCGACTGGTGCGGCGCATGACGCGCGTGTGGGTGCGCGTGGACGAGCGCGCCGCACTCACGGCACTCACTGACGTGCTCGCGGACAAGCACTTCGCGTTCCACTATGTGCATCCGAGAATTGTGAGTATACTGCCTCGTCTTGACGACAGATTAGTGGCGCAGTAGGAGCATAGGGCGGAAAACTGAAACTTGGTATTTGGCATTTGCCTAAATCGGCGAATTGAACAAAAAAAAAACAATAATCCAATAATAGTATCGTCCATAGACCACGTGGTTTTATTTTGGCCTCGTAAAGTTTTTCACCGGACCTCCTCCCCTTCGTAATTAATACTGACATATCACTATCTAAATTGAAAATAATTTTGGTATATATAGTAATACCCCGCTTTACGCGAGGGATGCGTTCCGGACAAAATCGCGTTAAGCGAAATTCGCGTATAACGGGGTATGATGAAATAACAATCCAAATAAGTAATTAAAGTGCTTTTATTGCCAAAATGAAACAGAATCAATTGTTACAGGTTTCAACTTACTTAATCCCTAGAATTAATCGCTATCTAATGTTTTTCGAGTTTTATTTTGTTTGCGTTCTTGCAAAAGTCTGTCTTTGCAAATAACACTGTTTTGTATTGTTTGCCGAACACTTATAGCGATTAATATAAATGTCTGAGTTTTTTAAAATTTCACTATTTTGATCTATGCATCTGCGTAAAGCGGGGTAAATTAGCGCGAATTTTAAAAATCGCGTTATAACGAATTCGCGCCGTGCGGGGTCGCGTAAAGCGGGGGGTTACTGTATATCTATCTATACTGACTAGGTGACTTTTAACCATAGCCCGATAATTTTAGAGGTTATTAAGAAACGTTAGTAAAACACATTTTAAATGTAAAAACAATAAAAATTAGAAATAAAAAAAATATTAAAATACGTGACTTGGAAATATAATTTATGGTTATCCTAGCCATTCGGCTTCACATAAATTATATTTCATAATTCCATAAGGAACAAAAAATCTAAAATAGTGAGATCAACAATAAATAAAACTTCGCGTGATCAAAATTTTGTCTTTTCTCTTAAGGTGACCATGGTTTCTTTGGAATTTACGGAAATCTTGTGGCTTTTACTTTTTTTTAATTCATTAAATTAATTTTGAATAGACTTCTGCAATCTTTCAAATTATCGGGGTTACGTTAGACCTGTAGTTTACAAAACAGATTTTGATCTATAACATCCGTCTTTAAGTTAAGGCATATGAAAACCTAGTTTATTCTAAAATCGGTATTAAGTGAAATATCTATCTACAACCCAAACCCTTATTCCCTTTCAGCTGGCCATCGAATGCGGATCAGGTCTCAAGATGCGCGCGTGGGCGCTGCGTGCAGGCTCCTCTAGCGGCGATAGCACCGTGCTCATAGAGTTCAGACGATCACGCGGCTGCGGGCTCGAGTTCAAGCGACGCTACCTGGACATCAAGCGAGCGCTGCAGGGCATCGCTGTAGCGCCGCCTAGCGCTTGCGAGGACCTGCTCGCAGCACCGTTAAACTCACCGGAGATGAATGAAGCTATGGACGTGTCGTGATGAACGATGAATATCTGGTTTTATGTTGGAGATTCCAACAAGACTGCAGGGAAGCAAGACTGCAGTTGTACACTTTATTAATCCTATTTTCATTGGTGACATAGCAACAGAGGACGCAATATTCGACATCTCGCTTCCAAATTTACCCTATAGGCCGTATTAAACCGAGTATAGTATTCAATTGTCCTTGGAGGGTTTTATATCTAAAGTTGATTATAATATTAAATTGATGAATTAATGAATGACAATAAAAATTCAATTGTCCTTGGAGGGTTTTATATCTAAAGTTGATTTTAATATTAAATTGATGAATTAATGAATGACAATAAAAATTTTAAAAACGAAGACCATTGACGAGTGATTTTTCAAAAACACGAGTATTAGGAATAAATATGTTGAATTGATACACTCCCCGGTAAGTTTTTAGAGGCACGAGCAACGAAGTAGTGGGGATCTGCGCATACAATTTTGTACGGGCGGACCGAAAAAATCGCGTAGCGCATTCAAGGTATTAAAGCCGATTCTGAAGGCTTTAATTTTAGTTTTAGTGCTGTCAAAACTAAATTTTCTTTGATACAAAGTAGTCCTTCAGAGTTAGGATTAGAAGCTAAATTTCTTTGGAAAATTTTAAGCTTTGACAGCTCTAAAACTAAAATTAAAGCCTTCAGAATTGGCTTTAATGTCTCTATAACCGTGCCGGGGAGTCAAATTTAGAGCCTTATTGTCCAACTTCAACATCTATCGTTGCTTTCAATAGTACTTAACATGATTGTTTAACATGAAGTGACACATCGTTTCTAGCCAATCACGCGTAGCTTTCAAAGCGATAGCGATAGATGTTGTGGTTAGACAATAAGGCTCCTGATCTGCCAATAGTTTTACCAGTCAGCTAGTGTCAAGTACGTTATTTCAAAGACTATTTTTTGTACTTTTTAATTGTCGCGTTGTTAGGTATAGTTAAGACTGAAAGTGATTTAGTATGATAAGTACACTTGTTAATTGTTTACATGACCAATATAAAAATCTTTAAATCATTGATTTTTTTTATTTAGTATGAAGCCCACCCTTTTTCTGTCTCAACATTTCGCAGTCATAGAGAAAGGAATACTAGAGCTATTACACCAGCCATCATTATTTTGAAATTAAGTACTAACGCAATTTTAATCACACAATCGGCTATCTTCGGCTAGTAGAGCGTCGTCTCTGTCACCGGATTGTTAGTGCTTCGTGCGACAGAGATGACACTACGATACGATGTGCATTATTTACTGCCGCGACCTGTACTCGTGCAAGACGGTGATACCGAAGTTTCAAACAAACTCTGGTTCAACACGAGGTATGGAATAGCTTGTGTGATTAAAAATGCGTTGGTACTTAATTTCCAAATAATGATGGCTGGTCTTTATTCGTCCAAGTGGCTGGGGTAATTTTCACGCATAGTTTTTCTACGGTAGATTTTAGAAAGATTCATGTATGAAGTTCCTGTAGGAACTATACGTAAATCTGTATTCAGCTCCCTCTAGGTAGTGTTGTATAGGTCGCGGCACGATTTTTGATCGCTAGGTGAAAGTGGTGGGGCGACTAGCGCCTGCTTGATACTGTACACAAGCTTATGACGTATCTTTTTTGTTATTCACTGTGATTTTCAGTGTTAGCGGGATTTTGTCGATGTAGAATAGGGTAAATATAATGACACCTAGGTAGGGTATATAGTTCGTCCACTGCTGGACATAAGCCTTTCCAGGACTTTGCCACTCCCGGCGGTCATCCTGGAAGAATTGCCCATACTCACACACGCTGGGCAGGCGGGTTGGTGAGCGCGGTGCAGGAACCCTCGCACCTGTGACGCCGTTGCCCGTCACCAGTCTGTTCCATATAAGGCCCGGCTATTAGGGATAGATATACCGCCATCTATCGGTTCCAGGCATGGTGGGCCTCCTGTTTTTTTTGCCTGTGAGCTGTCCTCTTACTCTCCCCAGAATTACTTCGAGGGGGTCTCCAAGTAAGATGGTGATACCTCCACAGTCAAGCCCGGCATCAGCTCTGTCACCGCTATAGCCAAAAAAAGCTAAACAGTGAAAATCAAGGTATAAGACAGAGATAAAAGGGCCAGGGCAGTGTCTTGTTTCGCACGACCAAAATCTTTAGTAATAAAACAAACATTTGGCTTTCTAATAAAATGGTTTATTATAAAAGTGCTTTTACGGCGAACGGCGTCGTATGAGATTCAGTCGCCGCTCGCCGAAGCATCGCACGGTGGCGATTTTACTTTTATTTGGGCAGTTACAGACAATACGATCCTAGCCGACCAAAACAAACCCCCTCGAAAATTCATGGTAGGCTTATTTAGAATCTGAATACTAGTATAGTTCAGGAAGTATAATTTGATGTGATGAATGGGACGGCTTAACTATTGTGTTATAATATCAGGACACTTGACACAAAAAGGTAAATAGAGTAAAAGGTTTTTATACATTTTAATGAATACGCGTGTTCATCACACCTGAACCCAATAGTGAATGTTTTCAAAATGAAATAAGATTTTTTTACTATCACGTATTTAACCCTGTGTTGTAAATAAAAATGTTTGGTAAAATTGAGGGCCTTTTTCTAACAATTCTCTTAGTTCAGTAGAAAATTAGAAGTCTCAACATTTGTTCTTCACAGTTTATAGATAGCTGTGAGCGTAAGTCGTGACTTACTGGCACGTGCCTCTATTGTTCTATTGTTAACCAAAGTTAATCCGAATTGGCTCAAATTGTATTTCCTAAACTATAGCAAGGTGTACAAGTATATTTTAGTCAGCTAACTTAGTAGTTAAAATTATTATTGACTGTTCCAATGTCATTTCTGATTCTGGCACAACTAAAACCGCATTGGCTTTACAATGGATCTATATCGACGACATCGTCACACTACAGACAGCAATTGCTGCAAAACAATCGTTTACCTATTTACCGTTGTGCTAGTTCATAATACCATTGTTAATAAAAACATGCGTCGATGTATGTAATCAAGCACGTATCCAGACTTCTGGTTCGGGGGGGGGACATACATTTAACCAACCATGGGAAAGAACTACTTAAATACTATACCATATTAGTGTTTACAGATAATTGGGTTCTGTATTATACAGGTGTAAATATACTGCTGTCTTTAAAATATACCTACCATATACTTCACTGATCATACCTAACAACTTGCCCAAATAAACGTATCCGCGAAAATAAAAACGGTGGTATAAGTAGGTATTTTCCTGTTCCCGCTTTCGCCA
The DNA here is from genome assembly GCA_934047225.1 of Ypsolopha sequella. Lineage (NCBI taxonomy): Eukaryota > Metazoa > Arthropoda > Insecta > Lepidoptera > Ypsolophidae > Ypsolopha > Ypsolopha sequella. Next base: position 9,572,392 of record OW203994.1, on the reverse strand, counting down.
TTGCAGCAAGTATGGCTTCAGGATCTGGCGTTAATGCTAGATGAATTGATATTAGAGCAAGCCCAGTCAACCTTTCATCCCCCATTTTGTTCATCAGGAAAGTTTTTATATTTATATGTACGAAAATGATCGCTCGACTGACGACGCCGTAGATGCCATGCCAAGATATAAATTTGCTGACTTGAAGTTCGGAAAGAAGAAGGGGTCAGGGCGCGTTCAGAACTTGCGTAGGTAATTTCGAATGGTTGCTTTTCTATATTCTTCCACTTGGCACACCTTAGACAGTACTCGAATTCTCCCGTCCCGTGTAGATTTCGGGGGGGATAAATCCCAACTACCCTCCCCCCCCCACTGGATATGTGCTTGTATGTGACACAAAATTGTTTAATTAGAACACGTTTGTTTTTCGTACAACAATTTTGATTTTGTCTTGTGCTGTTACAAAGCATGATCAAGAGTTTGATCTGAAAGAAAAGTTCTCAGATTTAGTCGATTCTTGCTAGTGATCTGTAAACAGCTTTATGGTCAGCAATAAAGTTCTCAAGAACTGAACAACTTGAATGATATGTTTATTGCACTTTATTTGTTCCTAGTTAACTAGGAATAACTGACAAAATATTCTGCGATTGAAGAGACGCCAAAGTTCTTCGAATCGCATGTGAAAGTATTAAAACAAAAATATGCTTATAACTAGTTGAACTTTTTACTGCTAAAACACGACCTCAAAATGCCGAGGCACTAGCTAATTACGTTAAAATTACACATTGACTATTAATCCCATACAAAAGTACATAGCATCGTTCACAATTAACTTCAGCAAAAATCTCACATCCCATCGCAAGCGACCAACCGAACCTTATCTATCATCGTCATTGTGGCAAATATAATAAGCTTATCACAAACGTTACAGTCTGCTTTTATCAAATCGACGACAATTCACGCATTAGGCATGTCATAATAATCGTAATTAAAATAACACAGTTTTAATGGTATTACAATAATACACCCCCGCCAAAGGATCCTCAATTTCTCAATTTATCGGGGTTACAGCGATACGAAGCCTTGAGTACTGTTTACCTTACACACACAAGATTATCTATTATCATGATTACCAAATTAATCTAAATTATAGTCCATCTACGCATACCAAATCTCGTTAAAACAGAGAGAAACGGCACACGCGAGACCTTTTCGTGGCAAGCGGCGCGGCGGCCATCTTGTCTTGACGTGGCACACAACATGGCGGACAAACGTCACGTCCGCCTCATGTTATTTGGTTCCGTCCGTTCCTCATGCCACTTACAACGTCTTAGCTTTGTCTAACAAGTCGTTGATGAATTTCTGAAAATAAATATTAAAATAAATTTCATTTTTTCTCTAGCGGAACTTAGCAAACTTCCCTCAGTTGTACGAAACCAAGATTAGTTCAACGGCGACTTTATAAATTTATGCTTTCCCTTAAATTTCGTATGAAAAAGTAAGTCACAGCATCAATTTTATCAGTCACCGCAGCAACTGGGGATAATCTCACGCTTGCTTTCCCCGCAAGGAGTGGTAAATATGGGTGGAAAAATTGTTTCTTATTGATCGCTTTTCCCTAATTTTAAAGGTCCTCATTATAGTAGGTATTATAAACAAATGTAAACTTATATATATATATATATATATATATATATAGGTATTGCTTGTACTCACATGTACATCCTTTTGGGACTTTTTGGCATCAACTAATAAAGCCTGAAACAGAAAATAACGTCAAATTACCGGTATGCCCTTTACGAGATTAGTAAGAGGTAGTTGTAAGTTAGTTCCACTGCTAACCGTGAGATGGCGCCTCCGATGGTCGTCGCTGTCCATGTCGAGAAGCTCATCGATGTCTACTTCCACTTCCGTTGTGCCGCCAGCAGCCTCCTTCTATAATACAAGATAATAAAACTTATACACGTTTTAACTTCTTCGGGAAGGTTATTGGACCACAGGGTTAGAATAGTAGTCCAGTAAATGAAAGATTTGAGGTTGAATTAAAGATAGATAAGTAAAATGACTTCGAAATAATAGTGTTTTCATGTTATTGACACTCCTCCCCTTTCGGAAGATAATATTTGTTTTTATCTAAATAATTAGACTCCTGACCTTATTAATATTGTTCTTAACCATGGTCTAATTAATGTGGATATATTAAAAAAATATATTAGGGATTCTTTTGGGTTAAAATTTTTCAATTAGTAAACTATATTCCCAATTTTCACCCATTCAACCTACTCCATACAAAGATTCTTAGATTGCAATAGGTCTTGTTCTATAAAGCGTGTCGTTGGAAGGTGGTTTTGTGTACCCCTTTTGAAGACATGCGTAATTATTATATATTAACTTCTCATCAAAAAAACTCGAAACAAGTCGTCAAGTTTATGTTTTTAATGGTTATTAGAAAAATATTGTCCCTCTGGGCCCTTATGACTGCTTCTGCTGAAGTTAAGTAACGTGTCAGTTTTAAAATTTAATAAAAAAAAGTTGTGTTTAGAATGTTTAAGTTTTTAATACTTAAGTTACTTTTTTGTAGAGTACCTATTTAAGTTTTATCGAATAATAAATTAATAAGTAGGTACCGTTTTTATTTACTTGTGTCAATGCTACAAAACCCTAAACCCGCGCGTGGCATTTGGCCAATTATTTCCAGTTACACGGCAGACAAAGCTAAAAACAAAAAACTAAGACTTCATCAGGCAAATATATAAATACTAACTGGTGTTTCGTATAGTTTCTGTAGTTCGTCGTAGAGCCACATCTCGACCGCCAGCCGCTTCCGTATCAGCGCCATCTGGTGACTGCCATACTTCGCCGTGAGGAACTTCTCCCGGCGCTCCTTCACCTGGAATGAGACCACGTTTCACACATTAGTCACGACTAGACACCCTCTATCTCCCCTATGACGCCGAACGCCTTACGCAAGCGAAAACTATTCTTAAGACGTAACGACAAACGGTACAAGTACGTGCCTGGTCGTTTTTCACCTATTCACGTGTCACAGCCACCTTAGTTCGTCCACACCCCCCCCTCGGGGCACACGAATAAACAAATAAAAACAATAGACTCATAGACTTTTAAATAGACTCTTTCAGACTCTTTAAATAGACTTTTAAAGGACCTTTAAAAACAAAAATAAATAAATAAACTTTTACAGAGGTTGGGTACCCTCTGTCCCCCTCTTCAAGGTAAAGCTGAAAAGGCCAAAAGGCCGACAGCAAAAAAGATCAATTCAAAAAAAAAACCCTCGGACAGACAAACTTGTGGGTAAGATTTGGTAGGTATTAGGTAAGGAACTCAACTGAATCTATGATTACTAAAAGAGCACATGTTTAGTAATAGTGATTCAACTATTATAATTATATACATAAAAATACTCTTGTTTATTAATGTAACTCCTAGAGAAAGAGCGGGGTTCCTGTAATTCAGTTCCTGTAACTACCACGGGGCCCTGACGTTAATACTGTTAATGTTAAAATTTTAAAGAATAATCGTATTTTTTTAAAACTATAATCACAAGGATTCAGGAGGACCTGCAGACCTGCAGTTGGTTTTAAATAAATAACATTTCTTGAGTTAAGGGGCTTCACAATGCTAAACATCAGTTTTGCATTGGATTCAGTTCCGTCATTGTAGATGGTAAAAATTTGAAAAAAATATGGCGTATTTTTTGGCTCAAGACAATTATTAATTACACTTTATAAATAAACATACTTTCAATCTTCTTCTACTTATAATACTTTTAAAAAGCATGGATTTCACGGAAAAAGTGATTCAGTTTCCATATTTCAAAACCGATTAAAACGAAACCGACACACTCTACTTACTAGAAAAAACGATCTTTATTACATAAAAAAAAATTATAGTTAATGTCCTAATGTAGCCGCGATTTCAAAATAACTGAAGTTTTGCGTGCGCGGCATTTGATAAGAGCAGGATAGACAGTTAAAAAACAAAAGCGTTAGAGCAGGACTGAATTTTAGCATTGTGCAGCCCCTTAAATGCTTACCACGCGTTTACAATGCGTTGTATGCGTAACTCATTAGAAGTACGCGTTACGAAGCAGTAGGTAAGTAACCCAAAACTAAATATAAAATTAGTTTATTATAATTAATAAACTACAATTAATGTATATTTTTTAATATCTTGAAAAGGCCTATACCCAGCAGTGGACCAACAAGGCAACTAAGTGGTCGCAAGAAAGAAGTCATTCCTAGAGAATAAGCCGGTTGTTTGCAAAGTTTTAATTCCAAATTACCTACTTGGTGTTTGTAATATGTATAATGAATCCATTCAGAAGTTCTGTGATTTCTCTAATATGTCCTTATTAAACTAAAATTCTGTAAAAAAAAAGAAAGGCTGATGGATGGATGGATTTATTAGATATATAGATATTGTATTATGAATTCTGAGTTCAGAATACTCGGAAAAAATATTATTATATACACTTTACATAATGCAATAAATATAACAAAGTTGATAGATAAATAAGCTATAAATAAAATGCCTAACTCCGCCCATTCGATTAGTCTTGCAGTTTGTAATCTGTATAATCTAATACGAGTAATTATAAATTCTACTTACAGTAGTTACAAATCTAATATTTATACTTAGATTATTATTTTTATAATTATAATAAATACATACCTCTCCCTTATCGCTAAAGTTGACATGCAGGCCCGACTTGGCCGGCGAGCGCTCGGTGGGGGACAGCGCGGGATGCGCGCGGGGCGGCACGGCCGGCGCCGGCGCAGGGTACCCAGCAGCCGCTACGCCACACTCCATGCCGCACTGGGCGCCGCCACCACTCCTCTGCAGACAAACATACAGCTTGTATCAGTTGTCTCCAAAGTTTTTTTTAGTTTCACTAGTCTCTCCCAGGAATAGAATAACAGCGCGGTGGGGGAAAGGGACCCTGAATTGAGGACACCTATGGAACCTAAATAAGTAAAAGACCTTATTGCAGGGTTTGATTAAACAAAAAATCAATTACGATTTTATTTACCAAAGAAAATTGCAACATTCTTGTTGTTATTTAGGTACTAAAATATGATATTTTGAGCTTCTATCCATCTCATTGAATAACAAGATCAATATTTGTATATGTTTCTTGCATTTCCTCTTCTCAATTCAAAATCAAAATATTGGCACCCAACGTGGGGGCCAAGGAGAAAAGTTACAACATTAATTATACACCCAGCGACATAATTACAGGAACGTAAAAAAATAGTGAAGTTAATTTAATTTTCATGGTTCTTTTTTATATGTAAATCTTCCAGAAGTATTTTTTTTTTATTTATTCTTGTTTTTATCCCCGTGGGGACAGGCAGAACGTGTGGACAAAGAGGAACAAATCATATTTATAATTTTATTCTTGACTCTTAGGTAGCGTCCCTAAACACCTGGGTAAATGTCAAATTTAAACTGTCAAAGTGACTTTTACATTTCTGACAACTGTACGTTTTCACAACTTGTTCTATGCGTTTTCACTCGAGTGTTTACCTAAAATTACATACATGCATACATACATATATTCACGCCTGTCTCCCAGAGGGGTAAGCAGAGACTACAGATTTCTATCTGCTACGATCCTGACACATCTCTTTCGCCTCTTCCACATCCATCAATCTAATCATACAAGCTCTTCTATTCCGGGTAGTTTTGACATTGACCTTCTTCAATATCTAGCCAATTTGGTCAGCATACATCCCCTGATCGAGCTCTACCTTCGACTTTCACACCATTAATTTCTTTCGTCACTCTGCTTACATTTATCCTCTCTAAATGTCCAAACCACCGAAGCATTTCTTTTTGTATAGAGTAGTCACTACATCTTCTTTCAGGCCGCAAAGATCCCCACTGCATTCATCCTACCTATACTTTGATCTTTATCTTTGATCCAGGACCTGGCTGTAGGTGAAGCCGCGTATGGAGAATTTTGTTATAGGAATGATTAGTAAGTATTTTGGGTTTGGGTGGATTCCGTCACCTGGTACATTTTCTAGCTATGACGTCATAATTTTTTTGCATGGACTTTTTAAACTTTATTTTTGAAACCTATCGTGTGGGGTACCTACCAAATGAGCTATTTTTTCTATGGCTGATTGTAAAAATGGACCACATATTTCATATTACATATTTCAGCCACGCATTTTCAAATCCACAAAACATACCAACTTAATTAATGTAAAAGCACCACAGAATAACACGATTTTTGAAACTTTAAATATACTAATCTCGTAGACACCGTGTCGTTGACCTCTGATAGCGTTAGTAGTAATAGACGTTTTTTTTAATAGTAATAGACGTTTATTTCCATACGAAAATATTAAGCACATACAACTATTTCTGCCAAACTGTAATGCAGTTTGTAGGCGGAAAAAACTCTCTGTTTAAATAAAAATAAACAATGAAAAAATTAAATTTAACAGTTTCAATTTAACCTAAAAAACTTACTTAAAAAGAAAAGATAATCGTTTTATCTACACTTAGATATCATATTTCTGCAATATTAATGATTTTAACTTATTTTTGAATACAGCACGGGTTACATTACATTCTGAGAAGACAACAGGCAAGGCGTTAAATATTTTTGGTATTAAATATTTATCTGTTCTTTGACCATAATAATTTTTGAATTTATAAATTTGGAAGGCATTTCTGGCGGCTTTTCTAGTGTAATATTTGTGATTCACAGGATTCTTGTACTGATTATCAGGACCAAAATTTTCGTTTGCTATCAAAAATCTTACTTTTTCATGTACAGGGATTATTTTACAGATATTAAATAGTTTATTATAGTTACGTTTACATTTATTCTTTGTATTTTTGTCCACCAATAACTTAAGAAATCTAATTTGTAAACATTTTATTTCATCTAAGTATGTCTTGAAAGTTCGACCGTAGCTAGACAAGCCGTATGATATCAATGACTCAACCAGGGTATGATAGATAGCAAACAATAAAGATCGATTAGCAATCTTCTGCAGGTAGTAAAACTTACCCAATACGCATCTTAATTTTTTACAGACATCTTTTATGTGACTCTTCCAATTCATGTTTTTGTCAATTGTTAAACCTAGATATTTATACTTATCAACAAACTCCAAGCTATCACATCGACAATCACGTTTAATATTATGCAAGCAATCGTACGTGTGTCCTACAATTTTTATATCATTTCTCGGCTTTGCATTGTACGGCGAATGAATATGCATACATTTTGTTTTTTTGATGTTAAGAATAATGCCATTGTCGTGGGCCCACTTTGTTATATTATCGAAGTCTTCTTGTAGTTGTAATTGTATCGTTTTTAGGTCATTTCCCGGGCAAAGTATACACATATCATCCGCGTACATGTAAGCATTACAGTTTTTAATGACATTTGACACGCTGTTTACATGCATAATATATCCAACCGGCCCGTAGACCGAACCAGTTGGGACACCGTATTTGATTACAGCTTCTTCGCTGTACGTGTTTGCAACAACAGTTTGCATTCTACGGTTAGTCAAATAACTTTTAAACCAGTTATTCATAGGCCCTCTAATGCCACATTCGTTCATAGCCCGCAACAGCAATTCGTGATCCAATGTATCAAACGCTTTTTTATAATCTATGAAGATAAGTAAAACCTGTTTTTGTTTATCAAGATAATCGTTTATTTGATTAGTGAACTTAGACAAAGCCGTTGCGGTTCCATGACCCTTCCGAAAGCCATGTTGACTATTCGATAAAATTTTGTGATTTTCTAGGAAATTTGTCATCTGTGAAACTATAACTTTCTCTGTTATTTTGTTAATTATTGATAGAATGGCAATCGGTCGATAGTTGGAATAGTCAACATGACTTCCTTGTTTATATATTGGCCTGATAAGTGATAGCTTTAATTCATCTGGGTAAATACCAGTTTTTATACTTAGGTTTATAAATTTAGCCAGTACAGGACTTATTTTTTCTTTTATACATTTTATATCTTGGATTCGTATTTTATCGGACCCAGGGGACTTGTAGCTCGATATCTGATCAATTACCTTTTCTATCTGATATGACGTAACCGGTTTAAATCTAAAAGACACATTAGATTCATTAATGTAAGATTTCCTGTCTAAAAAAGTCTTATTACATGAGTGTTTTATTTTGTCTATTTCTTGGGTAAACGTTCGGGAAAAACTATTACAGATATCTTTTGTTTTGTTATTTTTTCCTAAATATTGCAATATTACTTCGTCGACATTTGCTTTTCTTTTTCCCATCCATAGATTTAAATTAGACCAGATCTTACGATAATCACCATTACATCCCTTTAGTATTTTCTTTCTGTAATCATTTTTTGCGATGTTTAATTTTTTGTTTGTTTTGTTTCTATAGCGAGTGTATTCCAAACGAAGTGACATGTTTTCTGGCTTACTTTTCCATTTCCGGAATAAATTATCACGAATTATAAACATTTTCTTTAATTCCAAAGTTATCCATGGTTTAGCTACTCTTTTTTTGCTAAAATTAACCTTTTTTAAGGAAGAATCATATACATCGCAAAAAATAGCGTACAGTTTAGTGTACAGAAGTAAAGGACAAGTTATTGTCAGTAATTCATCCCACTCGATAGAGAAAAGTTTTTTCTGTACTAATTTTTTATCAAGAATAATTTTTGTTGAGAGCGTGTTCGTTCCGCTACCAGAATTGTCCCCTTGGCTCATACATACGGACATCCGAGCTCCCACCAGATAGTGATCGGAGATTTTACCTGCAGCAAGTGTGTAAGAGGAGGGAGGTGGGGCGGGGGGCATGTTTGCAGCAACTTGACGCGCGCACTCCCGTATCCACACGTGATCGAGGCATGACACCACCGTACGACCTTTTATGACCTCTTCTCGTGTTACATCATTTACTCCACACTGTAATCCAAATTTGCACATAGCATCTTTATACCGCGACGCTAACGCACATTCTTGCCCTTCTAGGATGTTGATATTAATATCACCGGTCACTAATAAATCACAATTTTCAGGGATCTGCCGTAGCAATTCCTGTATTTCATATATGAAACGCAACTTGTTGGTCTTTGGAGGTCTATACACAGCTAAAATATGAACTGGTTTCATGTTCCTGCCACTGAGTTCGCCTTGAATAGCCTCGTATGAAATACCGTTAGTCAGATCAGACATAAAAAATAAATCTTCTTTCACATACATCAAAATACCACCTCCTTTCTTGTCCTTACGAGTGTTTGAAAAACTTTTAAATCCTTCCATATGGTACATACACACTTCATGTTGTTTTATATTGATCTCAGTTAGAATTAAAACATCGATCTTGTCTACGCATTGTTCGATAAGCACTTGAAACTCGCAGAAATTTTTTCTCAGAGAACGTATATTCATGTGTACTATGCTTAATTCTGAATTGTTTTTATTGTCTACATAATGTATCCATTTATTTAAATCTATGTATCTTACATGTTCGATATCTTTAATATGCTGAAAAGGCATAAAATATTACCAGAATAAAATGTAAGTAAGTATATATCTTGACCGAAGAATCGGTAGGTATCTATCTATTGTTTTACTCAGATTTTAACTTAAGTGATTCAATATCTGCTTCCGACACAATGCGGTGAATTTTTTCTGATTCGCTCTTTCGTACCAAAACCTTTGAATTTTGGATCCATATAAATCTAAAGGACCCTTTTAGCGATCCTTTAGTACTCCAAAGAAGTTGCTTCGTTTCTTTGTTAACGCATTCGTTGATAAATACCGGCGTTTTAGTACCATTATTAAAAGTATCATCATTGGTGATGGGTTTATTGCGATCACGGCGTTTCTGCAACCAAGCATCTCGGGTAGACTTGTTGCGCAAGCTCACAATAACCGGCCGCGGCTTCATATCGCCTGGCTTTTTTGCGCCTACCCTCCATGCATCCTCAATGCTGTTTTCTTCCAAGTTCATGGCACCAGCGACCTTCTTAACGATTTCTTGGATATTTTCACCTGTGTTTTGTTCAAGGTTTATCAATTCTACCTTCTTCTCATATTCCTTTTGCTCCAGAGCATGGAATCTTTCTTCCATAGCCTTGTTACATTTTTCCAAACTAACGTTTCGTTGCACCAGGTCTCTGATCCTGTTGTCCATTCTTTTTAGGTTTTCTTCGCAATCAGTTTTAAATTTGACCATCTCGTGGTATTGATCCGCATAATAATCAACAGTTTTTGTTAAGTCATCCAACTTCTTACTCATCTTGAAAACAATACCCATCTTTTCATTCATTTGTTCCAAGAGATTTTCGACTGTGAGCTGTGGTTTAGGTTCTAATTGCATTTGCGACATTTCCGCCATATGCTTTTTGCAATCCGCGCAGTTTTTTTCCTCGAGCTGCTTGGGATCCTTGATGCAGTCTTTATGGTATGCTGATTCGCAGGGACCCTTGCACTTTACTTTGGTATCCCTCCTCCCGATAGGATTGTTGCACTTTTTGCACTGAGACATAATAGAAAACGCACAAACTATCTACGGTGTAGCACTATTCACGCACACTCGTCCGCACGCCGAGAGTGACGCGTGGAGACTCAGATATTACTCAATGTGATCGCTCGGGACCGCGCTACGGCGTGAATGAACTGCGTTGATAAGAGTGCGTAGCCATAACTTGAAAAAATAATATAATTTTTGGTAAAAATTCAAGGTATAATATTTTTTTATTGTAATGGTATCAGTATTGTATCGTGTATACCAGGTATGGGCAACATTTTGAAAGTTGCGGACCAAACTTTAGGATATTAAGGGGAACGAAAATACAAACACAAATAAAATGTCAGCTTTCGGATGATTTTGTTGCAATAATTAGGTTACGTATAGCCATAAAAAAACATATGTTTTTGGTTGAACTTTAAGGTATTCATTTTCCACAAACCACGTTAATCGATTCATATTTGTACTGTCAATGAATTTTTTTGTAACCCTCTATTGCACACTTCTTATCGATTTTGTTTCAGGTATCGCTTTCGCGATTTTGTTGGTTTTTTTTTAATAAAATTAGTGTGAATGATATCTATTCATTTTCCAAATACCACGTTATTCGGGTCAAAAAAAGTACCCTCTTTTTCCAAAAATACGTAAATCCACTGATGCAGTCAGCGGCAGCAAGATATTGTCAGTCTACGCCTAGCGTTGGCGCCCGTAAGACGTGGAACCTGTGCCCTTTTTTGCAAGCTATAAATATCTCCCAAAACTACTTCAAAAAACATTGAAATTAATTTTATAAAGTAATATTACGAGGAGCATCATATTTCTGCCGTTAAAAACTCAACAAAATATGTGTATGAGTGATTTAGCTACATCGTGCCATAGTCATAACAACAAAACTGAATGAATTCATACTTTTATGCGGGAAAATAATATATGTTACTCTAAAAGAATAATTTTGTGATCGTTATTGTAACCCAAATTAATTTACTTATACTTACTGAGATCTGTAACAACGGTCAATGATCTTTTCGTGAAATTACCCTCTAGTATTGGCTCACCATTTCAGGTCCAATAAGTGAAGTTTTTTGCAAATTATATAGGTACACTTACTTGGGATAAATCGCCAAGTATTTAAAATATAGAAATTTATTTTGAAATATTTACAGTGCATGGCAAAATTATTAGATCGTAGATAATCCTGTCGGTACATATTCAGGTCCTGTTACGCAAAATGAAAAATATGAAACTCTTTTAGGATTAATTTGTTATCCCTATGTTTGTCTCTCTGTCCGTTTGTCTAGACAATTTTTTCTGGGTAAAATTAATAAATACCAATATTAACGGCCCTCTATAGAGCTGTAAAAACATACTTTTGACGTTTTTATGGCCTTTTATTTTACGTTTTTCATACAAATTTTCTCACTATGAAAATGTAGGGATGAACACTTGAGATAATATTTTGCATTTAAAAGTCAACACAGAAAGGAATTGTTGAACAAATAATGTAAAAAATATGAAAACCATGTTGTTCTATTCTAAAGGGATTAATTATATACTGTTCAATGTGGCGATAGCTTTGTTTATTTTTTTCCGTTAATTATTTTTTACTAAGATAACAAATAGTTTAATATAAGGTTTTCCTTAAGAGGTCCCTTTACCCCTGTATTTTTCTTAAAATTCATACAATAGGTATAAACCGAATGTGAAGTCTACAGCTTATTTTCTTCATATCTTTTTTCATGAGTATATTCTAGTGACATCTAATTACGTCTCTATACAGCCCAAAAAGCAAAATTTGATAAACCACCATCATAATAGCTATCAGGATATCGTCAATATTGCCCCGTTTTTACGCAAAGTTTAACAAGTTTGTATATTTTTATCTATACTGGGAATAAAAAAGAGAGAAATACAGGCGTCGTTCATGTTAAGATGACTAAGTTTACACACTTTGCTAAGTATAAACAGTTACCGTTTCATGGAAAACTGTTTTTACCTGAAACCATTTCACAAATTCAATTAACTTATTTTGAATATCTTGTCATCTTGCACTTCTTGATGAGAAATACAATTTCAATTAGTAAAAATACAACTTTTAGTTAAGAAAACTTATAGTTAAAAGTCTACTGTATGCATAAACATATTTTTAATTATATTACAATAGTAATAAAATAATTGGCTTATCCGTCGTCGTGATACCAGCTGTAAATTCCTTAAATAATCTGATATCACGCTTTTGGAAAACCCAATTATTTTGAAGATACCATAATATCATTAAAATATGTTTATGCATATAGCAAACTTTTAACAATAAATTGTCTTAGCTAAAAGTAGTACTTTACCGTTATAATTATTTCTTAATATTTTGTTACAAATTCGGAGAAATAGCCCTTAAGGAAAACCTTGTATGAAAATATTTGTTATCTTTGTAACAAAGAAAAAAAAAATAATAAACAAAGCTATCGCCACATTGAACAAACAGTAAATTATTAATCCCTTTAGAATAGAACGATATGGTTTTTATATTTTTTACATTATTTGTTCTACAGTTCCTTTTTGTGCTTTCTTTCAAATGCAAAATATTATGTCAAGTGTTGATCTCTATATTTTCATAAGGAGAAAATTTGTATGAAAAAGTTAAATAAAAGGCCATAAAACCGTTATAATGTGTATGTTTTACAGGGCTGTAAATATTAGCATTTATTGATTTTACCCAGAAAAATTGCCTAGACAAACGGACAAACAGACAAACATAGGGACAACAAATTAATCCTAAAAGAGTTTTGTTTTTTTTCATTTTACGTAAAGGGACCTGAACATTTCAAACTATGATACAAATAAATTTCTATATTTTAAACACTTGGCGATTTATCCCAAGGGTAAACAGGTGTCCCAAAAGTCAACGCTTTCCCTTGGAAGGCTGTTAGGTCAGCTCATGACTGACCAGAATATCAAATTATGACCTCAGCAAAAAGTAGATAGTCTTCGAGTTGATGGTACTAAGTGGCGTGCACAGAACTTTTTGCTGGAAAAGCAAGCAATTGGTTAAGAATAACAATAAAAACAATATGAAAAAATTTAAATATCACTTTGAAAAAAAAAAAGTTTGTATAGGAAATTTTCACTCTAGGGTAGACATTGTCTACCCTGGCGTCATACAAATTTTTTTTTTCAAAGTGATATTTAATTTTTTTCATATTTTTTTATTGTTGTTCTTGACCAATTGTTTACTTTTCCAGCAAAAAGTTCTGTGCACACCACACTTTTATAAATTCCAATAGATTTTTGAAGTCAAAGCTAACCAGTTCTAAATTCTAAGAATAAAATTTTTGTTGCGCAACTCTGAATAGTCCTGCTATTGATAAAGTCAAAAATAAACCTTGAAATGCTGTAACATCAGGAAGAAAAAATAAAAACCCAATTTATGAGCAATTTTTTGTAATTAGGTTAGTTCGACACCACACCCTGAAAAAAAAATGTTCTATGTTAGTTTTGCAAATTGTCTTAAATAACGGCTCATCAAAAATTGTTTTTCAAATGATCTGGCAATTTCTGTGTATTACTTTTGAAAAAAAAGTTATTGCTATTTTACTACCAAAGGAGCTGCGTATTTTTTTAAATAATTAGAATTTAGAATGAAAGAGTGGCGGGCAGTAAAAATATTTGACGTTCATTAGAAATGCCATTTAACACGCGTTAGAGTGAGATAAATAGTGACGCTATTTAAAATGAGTTGGAATGAGATAGTAACGCAGTTAAACGTGGTTGAATGAGAGAGGCATAATTGATATAGGCTACAGTGAGATAGATAGTGACGTGGTACATTCCTTCTGAGAATATTTGTTAGTTTCCACTTTTTGTAATAACAAGTTTAGTAAAAATTTTTTGTAAAGAAATTTTTGGTCCAATTTATTTTCCCGCAAGTGTAAAACCAGCTCAACGGGCGAAAAATATTTAAAGAATGGGTAATGGTGACAATTAACCGTCACGATATTATTATGTATCTCTAAAGGAGTGTCTGAAATGTTCCGAGGGTCAACTGATAAATCAAACACTCAAAAAACCACTTTTAGCCGACCATAATAAATTTACGTCCCGACGTGATAGCAAGTAGGATCAATGCCGTGTGACGATGATCGAAATACACTAATAAATTAGATAAAATAAAATACGTATTACTTTTGACCCTGCCTCGTCCACTCTATTCGTATTTTTGCTATGGTGACGCGAGCTTAGAGACCGGGACGAATTTCCCCCCGCGCGTAAACGTAACATAAATAAGCCACGCCCGGAACTGGTTTTTGTTTTGGCTATGTCATACTCTTAACGAAATCGCGGGCCGTAGATAATAGGTAGTCGTGAAAAAAAAAAAACGGTTTATTTAATACATTTGTCAAGTAAATGCGATAAAAGTGTAGACATTTTAGTTATTCATTGCTTGCACACACCGTAATCTCATATGTGAGAAGTGTGCAGCATAGGAGGTAATTTATGATGAAGGTACAAGTTTTTTGTTGCTTTATTATGCTCCCACTCAGCTCTCTTTTAGTGTACCAAAAATATTACGAGTTTTGGCGCGCACTTTTAAGATGTTCCTCGGGGTCGGTTCAAAAGCCTCCGGCCGGCCCCCGGGCCGAGCGCTGCCCATATATGGTGTATACTTTCATATCCTAAAGGGATTCTTGGGTTTGCATTTACAACCTGTAGTTTCGTAAAGTGTTATAGAGATATGAATTCAATAGGTAACATGTAGTATTCAGTAGGTATTCAGTCTTCGTGCAACCATGTTAACGAGCAACAAAAGCCCGATGACGACTGTTGATTGGTCGAAGTACTAACTGCATCACGAACAATGAATGACCTAGTTCTAACAGGGCAAACGCTGACATTTCAAACATTCAGGTCAGTTCTAAGAGAATAGTTTTCTGTAATTTCATATTTATCAACAAATAGTCTAGTGTAGTTTAGGTAGGTACAACAATAATAATTTGACAATAATAACATATATCTATGTATTTTATTATTCTTTTATTTCCAAAAAATGGCTCTCCAAGATGCGGGGTTGTTAAGTCAAGAAAGTTGTCTCGGGAGAAATAGCCAAAGTAGCCCCAAAGGACGGGATGGTATTATAGACATTGTAGCATTACTTTTTAAATTTAGTTTAGCTATTTTATAATCACGAGTGTAATTTGGTCGATTCGGCCTAAATTTGGACTGCCACCAGGCAAGCCTGATTCTTTGATATCAGAAAAATAACAAAAAATGTGACAAGATATTCCAAATTTTCGAATTTGAAAATTCAGTAAAGCAATCAACGATAAAGAAAGACTAAAAATATATGAAAAAGGTTGAATACCTGTAGCGAATGCTACAACATGTATTGTCAGTGGATGGTATCAATTTGTAATGAAGTACGATGTATTCAGATATACGTACTCATACGTAGATATGTATGACGTTACAGTATAAACTTACTTAGCTTTAGGTAACTAAGCTAACAGTGGTTAGAGACACGACCACACCTGCAGATATGCGTATAATGCTAACGAAATTCGTCCCAATTCATGATATTATAGACATGAGCACAACAACCTACATACTCGTATATCAACACTGTCAAATAATGAAATATACCCGAGAGTGCATCTAAATAACAGTGCTGCTGTACCTGCCGTCGACAGTGGCGTATTTACCCTAGGGTCAAAAGGGCCTTGGCCCGGGGCGGCAGGCTGCGAGGGGCGGCGCAAGCTGCACCTCGCGCTCAGCTTTGGGTGTCTTTCGTTATCAATCTTTAGGTACCTACCTGGTTTATTCATCCAAGGTACTATCTTTTAATTTATATAGCTTTTTGACTTTATACTGTCATTAAAAAAAATTGTACATCGGTAAATATTGAATAAATGGTGTTTATTTCTCTTTAAGGTATGTTTTGTTTTTTTAATTCATTATCATCACAGCCCACATCAACAGACTGCTGGATTTTAATTTATAATTTGTAATATTATTTGCTTTTTTCTCGTTAATTTATGGGGCGACAAACCTCACAGGCCCAGGGCGCCAAATCTTAAAAGCCGCTGTCGATCATAGTTATCGATGATACTTATTTGCAAAAACTAAAGAAATTCTAATGCACATCAACTGAACAAATCAATGCTCTCTACATACAGGCATATCTCATAAAAATCTGAAAATGTGTTAAAAGTACCAATGTGGTCCTCATCCATCACATTATCTATGTTGTCAAAAAAGGCGTATCTCTAACTCTTTATATTTCCGAAAGATTCCTTGGACTTATCTCAAAATATCTCTAAAATGGTCGTCACGTTATTTAGTTTTTTTTTACCTTCCTACAAAACTGTTAAGAGCGCTGTCGGTAAAAAACGCGCTCTCACTCTCGCATGTATGGCGAAGACAGAGACACGACTACTTTTCAGCTCACGCGCCCGTTGATAGAGCAGTTTTAAAATATTTATTACCAATTAATGACAATATTGGTCTTTCAATTTAAATGGAAAGTAATTTAGGAGGTGATTCAGTATGGTTAATACATCACATTCTACTGTAAAGTACTTTTTTTGCGCGAACTTTTTCTTCACTTGTCCATACAAACTGAGTCAGCTGATCGGACCACATTGTACTGAGAAGTGAAAAAAAAGTTCGCGCAAAAAAAGTGTTTTGCAGTGGAATGTGATGTATTAACGATACTGAATCACCTCCTAAATTACTTTCCATTTAAATTGAAAGACCTTATATATTTGTTTAATTTCATGTTTATAAGAAGTTTCATATAAAAATATATTAATAAACAATTAGTATATAAAAAAACAGTGATTAACTTGGCCAAAAATATTGTTTTTAGGTTGTTTTGTTTCTCAATTTTAGTAAAAACGTGAATTTACGTTTCTATTTTATTCACCAACACTAACATATATTTCCGACGCGCGACGTCCACGTTTGTTTTTCAAATATCCACGATCCATTGTTAATTCATAATGTCACGTGAAAATTCAGTCTACCCGTAAAATATCAATAACACGAGTTCAAAATAAGCTTGTATTATCATGAATTATATCATTTTTAATATTTTTATGCTGATCACTTACAATATTACGATATTTTTAATGCGGTGAGGAATTTTACAGTAAATTATTGCCATTCACGAGTAATTTAACTTGAAAAAAGAGTGATTTACCGAAATGGGTGAATGGTTGAAACGATCTCCTATGAAATCGTTTATGTCGATGATAGCTCTTATTGATGAGGGCAGCTCAACCAGGCAACATCAACCTCGTTCGTTTCTCATCTGCGGTTCCTCACCACAACTATCCAGTATGCCTCAACAAAGCGACCGCCTGGTTTATTGATTGCTACTTCACGTAAATAGCCAATTATTATGAGAAACTTTTGAAGGAGAACTAATAGCACCCTAATTTGTTTCAAGAATGTATTGAAATGTTTTATATTTCATCAAGATAATGGATATACTATCTATTATTTACGTGGAGATATAACATACATGTAATGTAGACATACTGCTATCTATGATTTATGCTTATGGCTGCATTGATTTATATATGTATACAGCTATGCATTGCCAATTGCTATAGCAATAAATTATTTCAATAAATCATTTAGATTAAATACCACAGAAATACCTATCGAAATTGCGACATAACATCCTGAAATATTTTCAGCGTCAAGCCCTATAGGTAGGTGATATATCGTTGATTACTTAACTAAAATAACAACTATTATTTGTCATTTTATTTATGTCAAGATATACAAAAGGATATACACAGGATATGCTGTGATCGAAGCAGGTACACACCAAATATGAGAAGGGTATAGATTGTTATGTATTAATTAATCCACGACTTTTCCAGAGTGGTGTCTACAATATCGCTGAACGCGATAGAACTATCAGCAAAGTTACAAAAATTAACATTTTATCGTCTATAATTTTTACGGTCTGTGATTTTAGTCGAACGCGGCGTCCCGGAAAGATTCATTAGCATTTACTTGGTTATACAAAATATCTGCTCTAATTTTAGACACCGATTTCCGAGAACAATGGTATAATTTGTCTGCTGGAATCATCCATCACGTTCCATTTTGCAGAATCGGTTAGTTTTTTAGGTCGCATCTACCGTGAACCCGTTTCACTACAACACATCGGCGAAGCAAATTTTCTTCATATACTTTTGCATAGTTTAGTCGATTGTGCAGAATATTTGTCAAGATTTTCTCAATGTAGATACATGCTCCAACTGCAATTTGGACCTATCTTTGAAGGCCTACTCCTCCCACACGGGTGGTCCAAATACATCTACAACATTATTGTTTGATATTTTCTTCCTTTTATCGCGTCCTAGTGAAAAGTAATATTTTCTCCTATTTTGCGCTATCCGGAGACCCAGCGATCATCGTCCAATGCATTGCGCGCTGATATGAACGATAAAAAAGTCACATCTGCACATTGGATATTTATGCGAAATTTTGAATCGAAGATGTAAGTAAGCGCACAGTTGTGAGGCCCAGACAACAATTTTTGATTTTTTTATCTGTATGGATGTTATTCCGTTTTAACTCGAAAACCACTCAACGGATTTAGATGCGGATTTATTTATTATCATCGTAGTGAACCAATCATTAATATAAAGTATGTCGATAAAATAACCGCCAAGCCGAAAACAGGGCAAAGGTAGACGAACGCGGGCGTAAGGATAGTGCTAAATACGAGTCCAATCGGCTGGGCCGATCTAGAGTTGAGCCGTTTGTAACTCTAACAAGATTTATCTCTTTGTTCCAACGATCGCGCATGTTTGTGTTTCGCAGTAGCCTCGTAATGTCACGTATCGTTACGTTAAATTCCCGGAAGCCAAACAAACAATCATCAATTTTACGCTCGCATGGCCGGCGCGGCGCGGCGGCGGCAGCGCGCGGTGTCGCGCGTCGTCGCGTCGTGGACATTTCTTGCGGTAATCTTGTTATACGAGTAGATGTTATATTATATCCTACGAAGTCTACTTGGCTATGGTTGTAGTAGTGACGTGTACAGATACGCGAGTTTTGTGTGTGTTGCGCGTTTTGTAAGCGCTCCCGAGGTTACGTACACAAGAAAAAGTGCGTGTGCATGCCTACTACTGCCATAGGTAAGTAGACTTCGTAG
The DNA here is from genome assembly GCA_934047225.1 of Ypsolopha sequella. NCBI lineage: Eukaryota > Metazoa > Arthropoda > Insecta > Lepidoptera > Ypsolophidae > Ypsolopha > Ypsolopha sequella. The sequence continues at coordinate 9,552,735 of OW203994.1, read as the reverse complement.
GATATACGTAGCTCCTATTGTAGAGCTGCACCCGTAGCACAGTCTTTAATCCCGCGCGACGTGACGAAGTTGAATCACAACTTAGAGATGAAACGGATATCCGGTTACTATCCGGTATCTGGCCTATCCGGCCATATTTTTGGTATCCGGTATCCGGCCAGATAGTAGACAGTATCCGGCCGGATACCGGATACTTAACTCAGCATACAAAAAGTCGTTAAAATCACAGAATAAATTGATTGTATAAATGATTTAATAATCTAAATTCTAATACATAAAGTGAATAAGAGTTGAGCTATAGTAGATAAAGATAAGCTGTATAGAAATTGTTGGGAATAAACGTTTGTGCTTTTCTTCATACATTACACCAGCTTCTTTTGCTCTCAAAATATAGCGGATGTAACTTAAGAGGTATCTTTTAATAAAAACACATGGTCTAAGAATCATACTGAACAACTTTCCCAAAGAAACATACTTGTGGAAATTAAAAAAATATTTTCATGTTTCCTTACTCATTTTAAAAACTTACTGTGAATTTTGAAAGGGCATTGGGTGGGTAGGTTCAATTTATTTTTTCTATATGTTACTTTGGGAAATTTGTTCATTATGAACAGTAGATTACGCGGTTTCATTTAAATATACCTGTCCATTTATATACAGTATACACCGCTGCAAGGAGACAAAAGATACATATTTACGAATTATGTTAGGATTGGAAATTGTTTCGCGTTTGCAGAACAGCATTTTTATGATTGTGATTGTGATTTAGAAAATGCACAAATAATCTCGCCCAGTTGCACCCGCACGCACCTTGGTGCGTAATGTTTAGATTTGCTCAATTAGTGCGAAACGCATATCTTGAGCCGGATATTCGGCCGCCGGATATCCGGCTATCCGGCCTAGTGCCTTGCCGGATATCCGGTATCCGGTATCCGGTATCCGGCCAAATCACTATCCGTTTCATCTCTCACAAGTGCGAGGAGCGTGACACGATGTTTTTGCGATTAAACTGTGCTACGGGTGCAGGTTGACTCATCTTCTTTATATCGAACATATTATAGGTATATTCAATTATTATGTACATGTAACCGACCTGCAATAAGTGCGTCTGATATACCTACATTACATAAATAAATATGTATTATTTCATTTCGATAACCGGATATTCAGGCGCTTATAGTATACCTAAACTTCATTTGTTCCTACGAAAAAATAATGTGAACTTCCGTTTCTCAATAAACAAAAAAAAATATTTTATTACTTACCTCAATATTGTAATTTTCAAGGTTAATTTGGTAGGTAATTTTGTTTTATAGTCGGTTTAGTTATATTATTTTAAGGTTAAGTTTTTCCATAGAAAAAACCCTAATGCGTTTGTTAATAAACTAAATGGCCGGGTGACATGACTTTTCCAGTTGTATTTTTTAGGGTTCCGTACCTAAAGGGTGCCAAATGGGAGCCTATTACTAAGCTTCCGCTGTCTGCCCTTCCGTCCGTCTGTCTTATTATGTCTGTCTACAGCTTCAGCAAAAAACCTCGAAAAAAATTTTCAGCTTTTTCAAAGTTGTCTGAAGCAAAACAACAAGTAATAAAAATTAGAGTTCCATACTCGGAGGGCGCCGAATCAGGTGCTACTATTTTAACGCCTTGTTTTTCGTCGCCCTGATGTTACTTTGGCATCTATATTGTTTTTATTTACCATAATGTTTTAAGGGTTCTGTACCCACATTGTGCGGTGGTATGGAACCCTTTGTGAGCGAGGCCGAATCGCACTTGGCCAAATTATTTTTATACGCAGTATTTGTAAGTATTTGTACGACAGTGCTATAAAGAACTCCCTTTACTACAATAAGTATATTATTTTTATATTTGAGAATACCTTAAATATTTTTCTAGTTAGTCAGTAAAGCCGTCACTTCGTAAAAATAATGTCATCGAGTTGTTCCATGATGATTCATGGACCACTCGTGCCATTGCGGATGACCTAAAAACGTTTTTTTTACTTTCCTTCCTACACGCAAAGAGAACGTGCTTAAAAAGAAGTAAAATTTCACTCATGCATTCAATGAGGTTTTAATATGTATCTTTGCTTTATTAGTCTGAGCTTTGCACACATTACCAGGTTTTTGTCTCTGGTGTCCTCTTTCGATATGCAATGACTATTGGCTATAATAATAACAACGAGTAATACAGAGTACAAAACATTATTTCGATTTATAAAACCTCAGAAAATGTTCTGTGTATAAAACCATATAAAACGAATAAGTTCATTTTTTTATTTTTTCAGAGAATATACGCCATTTTAGGACATAGTTTTCATTATTTGGTATATTAATTAACCATTATTTTTAATGATTTTTTAAAGAATTGTCTGATGACCTTGTCACTTGAGAATTTTAGACATTATATAGTCTGAAGCAAATTATTATAAATTTATCTTGATAGCAAAGGACACATTTCTAAACAGCCATTATTCAAGTGACGCCACAAGAGGGCAAATGGAAGTTGCAGCCTTTTCGTAAAAAATGTCATCATCATGAGGTTTTTTAGACCAAAACTTCGAAAATACGGCTTATTAGACCTAAATCTCGAAATGGTTTTCGAATTAACACACCTTAACATAATTTAATCTATGCCAATTAATACTTGTACTACATTCGACAAAGAACAGTATTTTCTCACGACCCAGACATAGATACCCACAATCCACATGTCTCTTATACAATTTATTTCTTATACATAATTTCTATAACATAATTCTTATACAATTTACCAAGAACGACACAATTTTAATAAAGTCATAACGACAAGTGCTTTGTTTAAACAATTTTGTTTTCCCATGCATGCAATAGGTAAAAGTACAAGAAACAAGAGGCAATTTCAGGAATGTCTGCTCACATAAACAACCAAAACCGGAAAGTTTACGAGCGAGTCACTTTTTGATGATTCACTTGTTCGTAAAAGCTTTCACAAGCCTCTGGGGCATGTAGCAGATAGACAATAAGATAATGGCAAGGAAACCTTGGAATGCAGGATTAAATATTACGATGGGAACCTAAAAGTTCAGAGAAATCAAGGTAGAGTCAGATTACCTTTAGCGACTTCATCCTTAGCCGATCCAAGAAGCACAAAGGATATTGAACTGAATGTTACTGACCTCTGAATTGACTCATCTAAACGAAGTATTCATCTTAGTTGGAGCATTAAAAATGTCTGCCAAGTGTATGTTGTACACAATTTACTGGTTCTGCCAATATATATAACTAAAGTGCTTGAAAAAATATTATGTTTCATACCCGAAAAGAAGGGTCTGACTGACTGACTGATCTATCACCGCCTAGAGCCAAGGCCCTAGACAAAACGGCTACAGCTAGCTACATGACATTTGGACTGTAGGTTCCTTGTAAGATGTAGCTAAGAAGGTACAACTTTAGGAAATTCTTAGGGATCGAGAGAAAGGATCTACGCGAGCAATGCCGCGGGCGTCTGGTAGTTAGTCAAAGTATTTCTTCAACTGATCCAGATCTTCAAATAAATTGGACAACGAGACTGCGCTATAAAGATTTCCGTTTATCGTGAGAACCCTTAAAAAGAAACGCAGAAAGTTGTTCTCCGAACATCGACGACAATAGACGACGAGGTTCAATCGAGTCGCCTATCGGCTTTATTGGCAGAATTGGCCTAAAGGCCCGCAGGGTGTAATAGTTGGGTCTCGTAGGCAATATTGTTAAACGAATACAACACGAGATAACGGCTAAAATAATAGAAATGGTTTAGCTCGGTTCAAGTTGAAAGTCAAACTTGGTAATATGCTGTTTATATTCAGGTTTCTTTCCCAAGGGAATAACGCATTTTAAACGGGCGGCTGAATGAGGATAAGTACTCTGAGTTTAGCACACAATAAGGTAAGGTAGTCCAAACAGAGACAGGTACATTAATATCGAGGTTACTGACATTAACTTCGAGTAGATTGCGTCACGGTTACTGCTCACCCCATAAAGCTGTGTTAATGACTCAGCAATATACGTCTTGACGAGTTAATAGGAAGAAAATTGAGCATTATGTAGAAAAATTTAGATAATTTAATTTGACAATTGCGTCGATTCCGAGTAACACGTTTTAACTTATTTGACAGGATTAAACTTAAATTAAGCGTTCTGTCTTTTTCTTTGTGTATCAAAAAGACAAAGACAAGACGTAAAATAAGATTATTTCTGTCAAATAAGTTAAGTCGTGCTACACTGAATCGACACAAATGTATGATGTTAATTAAACTAGTAAATAATCAAATCGTTTTCATAATTACCATCTAAAATCTGTGAAATACGGCAGCTACATATAATAATTGCAAAACAAGCAATTATATATACTCTTAATTTAGGAGTATTTTGTAAAGAAGGTCACAATATCTGCCAAATTGAGTACATCCGTAATTAATGATGATGACCATCTTAGGTTAAATTACCAGCTGTACGTAGGTAGGCAAGACTATCTTGTTCGACCTCAGCAGTAACCGCTCGAGCGAACTTCCGAAAAACCTCCCAAATTACCTTCCAACGGCACTATTTATGCTATCTAATGTAAACGCCAATATGGCCAAGTGTGTCAAGTACGAACTGAAACGTCATATACGTCAAACGTTAACCGTTTTTAAACGAGGTTTTAACTTGATTTACGTGGGTGTCAGTCAGTGTCAGTCAATCTTCGGAACTCACGCGCAGCGAAAGCTCACGTCACTCTGTGATTGATAGAGTACGACGAAAGAGAAACTAAGTATTGGTAGCGAATTTAGAAAACCGCTTTGTTTTGAGATAAAAAAGAGCCAAAGAATTAGCTTTCAAAGAATAGTAGAAAGTAGTTACCTACACTACATAAGTACACAGAAACTACGGTCTGTTTAAACTTCAAATTGACAATTATTGCAACCGATTTAGGATCAGTTGTCTTTTCCCAAGTTAAATAAGAATGGACGCATTATAGTTACAAATATGGTTATTCCTATTCTGCTCTTTATAAAACGAATATTTGTGTCGATTCGGTGTAACACGATTTAACTTATTTGACAGGACTAACCTTACTTTAAGCGTCCTGTCTTTTTCTTTCGTCATCGAAAAGACAAGGACAGAACGCTTAAATTAAGTTTAGTCCTGTCAAATAAGTTAAGATGTGCTACACCGAATCGACACAGTGGCGTGCACAGAACTTTTTGCTGGAAAAGCAAACAATTGGTCAAGAACAACAATAAAAAAATGTATTAAAAAATTAAAATATCACTTGTTATCACTCATTATCAAAAAATTGTATAGGAAATTTTCACTCTAGTAAGACATTGTCTCATTGTCTACCCTGGCGTCATACAAATTTTGTTTTTTCAAAGTCATTTTTAAATTTTTTCATGTTTTTTTTATTGTTGTTCTTGACCAATTGTTTGCTTTTCCAGCAAAAATTTCTGTGCACGCCACTGATCGACACCAATGTCTTATTATTACTAACTCCTTACAAAAATAACAAATAATTCTACAAACTGGTAGGTAAAGTCATGTAAACAATCTCATACGTGGAAAACACAAAATACTTACTTTCAATACAGCATTTCTAAAACTCGCACAAGATGGCAGAAAACCATTAGCGTCACCAAAAAATTTATATACACGTATAACAAAAACTATGAATGTTTATCAAACAGACTCCGTTATTTCCTTATTTAGCACGAAGTGTGTGTTAAAAGTGATTTATCACTTCACTAGTTTTGTTGACTATGGAAATATGTAGTAGAAAGAGAAAGAAAAAGTCAATGAAACGAAGGAAATGATAACTAGGTTGCGTTCGTAAGCGCCCGGGTAAATGTAAAATCTGTCAACCATTCCACAACCACTCGAATGAAGACGTACCAAACAAAAACCTTGTAGAAATGTAAAATTCACTTTCACAGTTTACATTTACCCAGGCGTTTAGGAACGCTACCCTAATATTAAAAATGACGCTGCGCCAGACATTTTCAATGTGAAAATGTATAAATAGTAATCTGTAAGTATTTAGTTGAGTGATCTGTTTTATGATCATATTGGTAATGATAAAAACGAAAATCATCGTTTTAATGATGGGGCAGTCGAAAATATATAAATATACATCGTTTGTTTTGTTTTTCATGTTTGACTTTAAAATTTAACTTTTAATCAAATCAAAAAATAACAAATCAAACCAACAAAAATGTTGGCAGATTAATGCTTCTCTAATAGCGAAATAATTGAAGCTCGCAAAACTTTAGCATTCTCACACACTTTCATAGACAACTATGATTTTTATTGTTACTGGCAGTTTATTACAGTCTACTTTCCCAGAAGTTACAATTATTATTAGAAAAAAATAACGTTGTTATTTATTACTGAATACTGTGCCATTGCCAAGTTTTGTCGAATCAGTATTTTTGAGAACGTTACGATTCCTACGTGTCTCTCCACGACTAGTCTCAGCTTACATACATAATTAAAATAAAAGATAATATAAATTATGAAGTAAGAAACATGTCTCTTATGTTTTCATGTGCGTTACTTTGTATTAAGGCGATAAAAAGTTTTAGCGTCCCTGTTACTCCATATGCAAAAAAGTCCTCAGTGCGAGTGTAACGGATTCGTCGAAAAGTAGCAAAAAGTCGGTTTTTTATTAAGGCCCTTAATACCGCCAAATGGGTACTTTCTAAAGCCTACTCCTCTTTTATGGCCAAACCAAAAATATTGAAAAAATGTATTATGGATTATCAACTCTAGGACAACATATGCAACATTTTTCTTTTTTCGTACCACCAAAACTTCAGTACGAAAAATTATTTTAACTGAATGGTGTTTTTTGGCTTGAATTCCCTACTGCTCCTAAGCGGCTTAGGCGATTTATTTCATTAATGCTTTGATAAATAGATAAACTTGATAGCTATAAATATAACATAGAATTATTCAATCGAACAATCACGTCCATGTGAAAAGTATTATTTTCTCCTATTTTGCCCTATCAAGGACGCAGCGAGCGTCGTAACAGCCACCACGCATTATGCACTGATATGAACGTTATTTCAATGTCATTTCCGTTGATATTCGTACAGACAAACATCGAGCTGCTAATTTGGCGACGGTAATCGCCTTAATATAAAACGTACTAAGCTATTTTGTTAAAAAGATTTTCAAAGAGACTTTACAAATACACAATATCCACATGTAATGAAATTAGTTAGGGTTTCAGAATTACAGGAAAAAATAAAACAATGTAGAGGTCGTTTCGGAATTAAATTCTATCGAGAAAATTTCATCCAATCGCGTTTTCATTCAGTGAGAATCTTAATCGAATACTCAATAAACATTTACCCATAAATTAAATACGTAGATGACATTATAGTGGAGTAAATGGATTCGAAAAAACCCCCATTTTTTTTTTGGTATCGCCTTAATAATTAAGATAAAAAACCGGCCATGTGCGTGTCGGGCCACGCGCAGTGTAGGGTTCCGTAGTTGCCCTGCACAATATGTGGACTTCTTCTCTAAGTACATTTTATAAGTTTGTCGACTAATACAGATCGCGCTAAACTTCTAGTACGCTCGAGAGTTGCTCTTTCCAAGAACGGCCCATACATTTTGTTCCTGCTGATGCGAATCGCCCCGTGTTTAGAGCGGACTAAAAGTTTGGCGCGATCTGTACTCGTTAACTTGTAAAGCCTACTTAGCTGTGAGAGTTTTCCTTTTAATTTCGTTATATATACTACTGCCGTGATTTTTTTCACGTCTCCAAATACAACCGTTTCGCTGGCAGGGGGATGGGGGGACACTTGACTCTAACAAAAATTAACACTTTTAAGCTTAATATTTCGCAAACGGAACCCTGGGTCGAAAAATGGTCTTTTCCCACATCCAATATTTTTAAATTACCTATCCTACGACACCCCATACTAGGGGATAGACTAGAAAAAAAATCATCCCCACTTTACGTGTAGGGGAGGTACCCCAAAAAAAAAAACTTTTTCGAAATGTTATTGTACCACTTTATGGGCGTGATAAATATGTATACCCATGCCAAATTACAGCTTTCTAATACTAATAGTCTCTAAGCTAAGCCGCGGACAGACAGACAGACAGATGGACATTGCGAAACTATAAGGGTTTCTTGTTGTTGACTACGGAACCCTAAAAAATAATAACAAAACCAAGTAAACTGGAACGATAATCTGTATCTCAATGACGCTCAAATTAGTTTTGCCAGAACATAATCTATAAATGTATATATCTAATATACATTATATATACATAAAGTGGCAAAAAAGTCCTGTTCTGCACTACACTGAATATTTTTGCGAAATTTTAAATTGTTAATTTTAAATATTGTACTGAGGTCAAAACTATATTTATTTAAAATTTTTGTTTGTCTGTCTCTCTTGTCTTTCTATGTCTGTTCCGTTTTAACTCGAGAACCACTCAACGGATTTGGATGCGGTTTTCTTTATTATCATTGTAGCGACCCTCGTCAACATGAAGGCTATAAAGGATGTCGATAAAATAACCGCCAAGCCGAACACTGTTGATAATTTACATTAATTGAAAAACACTTCCACACAAGTGCCGCAGGCAAAAGCCAGAAATAAAGGAACTAGCTAAAAGCTACTAACCAGAGCTATCTAAAGGCCAGTAGTCATTTTTATAACGAAGGCACGATTTCTACATAAAACTATTTTTATTAAGAACAGAAGCCCGGTCGTGGGAACATGAACAAATTCTTATAAAGTTGAGAAAGGCTTGTCATAATACCCATACATTCAGAAAGGCCTACTATAATACCCATACATTCAGAAAGGCCTGCTATAATACCCATACATTCAGAAAGGCCTGCTATAATACCCATACATTCAGAAAGGCCTGCTATAATACCCATACATTCAGAAAGGCCTGCTATAATACCCATACATTCAGAAAGGCATGCTATAATATACATTACTATCAGAAAGAAATATTCAAAACATTGCATTGTATGCACGTATGCAAGCGATTTAAGATGGAAATGCATCAAAAATGTCGTTACGAACAAAACAGGTTGGAAAATTATAGGCGACCTAGAAAGAGGAAAAACAAAGAAAATTCATAATTGATTACAATAAATGAAAGGTATGGAATTAGGATAAATAAATCAACCTCAATTTGAGAAAGAAAACAACACAAAACTAGAAGAAATAGATAGAAAAGACAGCACTTTCTTGAACAAGGACAATACAATTCTGCATCAGAGTCAACAATTCTCCTTCAAACTTATAGATACAACCTTTTTGTATCCACAGAGGTAGATAAGTAAAATTTAGGTTAAGCCTGATTCATAGGTGTTCGACCCCAGCCGTGCTTCGATCGACCATTACGAAATGCAACATTTGCGAGGAAACTTATAACTCCTGTTACTGGTTGTTAACAACGTTATGTGGAAATAACTGTAATGAATGTTCATCGGTATTGAGCTCTGTAATTATTGTTATTGTACCTATATGACCTGGCTTCACTTGTGGCCCTGAGGATAAATGGGCTAAAAATATTGCCCTACCTCTAGTAATAACTATAAATAACTTTTCCAACTACATTTTCCGCAAACTCTAATTCCGCCGCACAGCCGAGCTGAGTCCTTTCATTTGGAGTAATTGGGCGTTAACGGTAGTTATATAAGTGCGATAATCTTGTTAAGGCTGTTGAAATGCTAGAAGCCGGAAAACTGGGTCAACTAGAATTCAGAAAACTCAGCCCCATTATTTAAGTTTAAATGAAATTCTGTTAACGCGTTAACTGGAATCTAAAGCCCTGGGAAAACTCTCTTTTATTATTATTTCATAACTTTTCTTGTGCTGAGTGCTTGTTAAAGCTATAATCATGATAGTATTATCGATCACCACGATCACAAAAGTCACATTTATTCACACCCAGGTTCCAACCCAACCTAATTACCAACCTAACAAAGTAAACTGGATGTTCAGATTGTTCAGTAAACTACCAACATAGCCAATAACAATGTTAAGGTCTCCGCGGTCAAGGTGAAGGAGAGAACGAATGCGATCGATTGTGAAGACTTTTCAAGATTTGTATCTTTTAAATTGATTGTTCAGTATCATTTCAAATAATTCAATTCAATTTCTTTCTCTACGTTCGCGTCTGGTTTCCAATATATACGAGTTGAGATATGGAGAATGTTTTACATAACGGCAAGATGTCCTTTTTGCTCTTCACGCTTTTAGATTATATTATTAATTAATATTATATTAGGTAATTAATAATGTTTACTAATAAATAATGTTAATAATATTAGTAATGTTAATAATTAACAGTATAGAAACGCAGAAAGAAAATTAAATCTGGATGTGAGGAGCTCTGAACCGGGATACGAACCCGGGACCTCTCGCTTACCGGGCGATTGCACTACCAACTGAGCTATCCAGGTCTCAACACAACTCGTGAATTTACCAATGTGCTCTTCCATACTGCAACAAAATAATGTTGATGTCCGTGAGAAGATAACAAATTATGAACCAAATTCAAGAAATTTTTATTTATTAAAATTGTGAGAGATACAAATACAAATACAAAATGATATATTTCAAGTTTTACAGGTGGTTCCTCTTTTAAGTAAAAGAGATACCTGTAGACTCGACTCCGCTCTTCCATGGTGGACAGTAATATTTTAATTAAGTTCAAACAAACAAATTTGTGGCTTTTAAAAATAAAATTTAAAAAGTAAACAAACAGAAATATGAACTTAAGAATATAGCAAAAGTGCGTGTAAGGGTGAGGTGTGGAGTATAGTGAATGTGAGTATTGTTACCTAGCCCTACGATCGAGGTCTATATAAATATGCATGACCGAATAAGTAGTTTAGTATCAAATAACTCTCCCGAAATAAGTCGTTTGACTCGATTTGTTACTTAGCCACACATTATGAAGACACGAGAGTCGAGGAGGATATCTATTCATGTTGGGAAAGGTAAATAAACTGTGGCAGGAGATGCCACCGAGCTTCCGTATCGGATTACATGCTGGAACTCAAATAACTCTTAGTTACAGGCTAATAGTTTATGGGTTCTTCCAAGAATTGGAAACCATTGATGGTAACATGCCTGGGACCGATGGATGACGGTATATCTATCCCTAATAGCCGAGCCTTATATGGAACAGACTGGTGACGGGCAACGGCGTCACGTGCCCAGCGTGTGTGAGTATGGGCAATTTTTCCAGGATGACGGCTAGGAGTGGCAAAGTCCTGGAAAGGCTTATGTCCAGCAGTGGACGAACTGGGCTGATGGTGGTGATGGTAGCTTCTTCTATCCGTCGAGCTGCCTTGTCCCAGTGTTGCTCAAACGCAACAGGCTGTTTGAGCTGAGTGGAATATGATGTACTTTTTTTGTAGAAAAGTACGTTTTCTTCCAACTACGTCGCAATCAAATACACTAGCCCAGGGATGGGTAAACTTTTTCTTACGTGGGCCAATATTTACAAACGTATTTATGAAGGGCCAGGTTTTTGAATTGTTGGCTATAATTCTTTATTGAAATGAAAGTATTTGTATTTTTCGAATTAGTTGGTCCTTCTCAAGGATTTCAACAACATCAAAAGATCTCTTTTTTATGCAAAATTTAATGATAATATTAACTATACATATTCAAATCAGGTACACTATGAAATAAAGACTTAGATATTTATTGCAGGTATAAAATAAAAACAAAGATTTATTAATGCAGGCAAGTGTACTATTTAAGTTTGTTTTAAATTACGTTATTATTTACATTTGGGTCGAAGGTCGTGGGCCGGATTACACCCGGTACCCGTTAGCGGGCCGTAGTTTGCCCATCCCTGCATTAGACAAACTTATGAATCAAAGGATAGTTGGGTCTTGGTCATGTTCATTGTACCAAAATATACCGTAAAATTTGCATGAAACAACTTCCGAGTCTGACCCTTCGCTCTTTCATACGGGGCTCTTGAAAGAACCTTATTCATAGAGCTCCCTTTTCAGTAGGGTCATTATACCGGTGCGAGATAGGTCCTTGCCACACCCTCTCGCCTTTCACTTCCTTCCCTCCCCTCCAGACGTCTAGACTCGGTCTAGCATCCCCTGTATTACTAAACAGCTGGATAAAGCTAAAATGTACGGTCGAGGGAAGAAAATTAGATAAAATTGTAGTTAATTTTTGTAGCAGATATTATTTTTATAAGCCACATTTAAATTTGGTCCATAATTAGGGTTTCCTACAATAACGGAATTTTGGTATGCGTCCAAAGTATAACTATAAAACGATTGGACCGATTGTGCTGAAGTTGATTGAATAACGCGAAATCATCAATATAGTGCGGTTTTAGAGTTTTATAGTACATCACTGATAATATTAGATAAACTTATAAACCACACACTGCCCACACACTGCCAAGTACGAGTGCTATCAGTTAAAATTGTGCAGATCCACTTTGCGGCCCTGCTGCCGCTGTAATAACCAAAGGTACTCTGTGGCAATATCAGCGAATGTGGTAATAACAGCGAAAAATTTGTAAACTTTCCCCAATAGTACACACTCGTACACAATGCGTCCACTGTTTTACGCTAACCATAGACACCGATATTCTTGTGCAACGGCATAAAGACCAAAATCGTTTGCTTGTCGATATGAAGAGTAAACAGACCGTGGTTTCAGGGTAAGTACCCTCTCATAGGCACTTCCACAAGAGTGTCGCCTCACACTATTAGTTCTACAGAGGTGAGAACCTAAGGCTGGGTAGGAACACTCGGGTTGGAGTTTTTGAATGGGTTTCAGTTGTCATTTTTGCATTACATTTAGTACAAACAAATCGTTGGTAAGTTCCTCTCTGTACGTAATTTAAAAATGACTATTGACATTTGGAGCCTATAAGAATCTTGCGAGCCCTGTTCGAGTTGATGTTGAAAAAGTCGACAAAAGTGTGTAGCGACACTGTCATTTTAGAACGGTCGGTGTTGAGACGCGAGTAGATTTTTGAACGAGTTATTGCAACCCGGGTAGATAACCCAACCCGGTGTGAGTTTATGAACGACTATCAGGCGTTTGACTGCGGAATTTGTTCCGCAAACCTTGGTTTTACACCCGTCTCGTAAAAGTTCCACGCGAGCCGCAATCTTAACAGTCACATACATGGAGGTACAAAACTACAAACTAGATAAGAAAGTAAAAGCTTGTATTAGTGTCACGCGTATGTCGTATAGAGAGTTCCGACATTGAGCTACATCATAATGAACCAAGTAGATGTACTCTGCAAAAGAGAACGCTTCATTTGAAAGACAACATGAATACATATCAAAGACTCTGCAATCGCTTACCAGTGTCAATTCAGGCATTGAAAAATACAAATCACTTTAAAATAAGGGTGAAACGATTTTTCTCAACAGAGTTTTAGACGATATATCTATTTAATTAAACAAAAAACTTAAATAACATAAACAATAGTAGCATTAAAAATTAAACCAACCTAATATACCTACTTATAAATGAATAATAAACATAAAATATACCTAAAATATAAATATTACTAACAAAAAAAAAAAAGGAAATGTTCGGCATCTATTAAAAATTAAGTTAAATAAAATAGGTATGCTGGCCAGATCGCCGCCATCGTTAGGAAAAGTACCCAAGAGGCTGGCGGCGTTGCCTCGCTGGATCGCGAGGCTAATCCGTTGATCAAAGTATGCCCCAGCCCTTGGGTTACCAGAGGTGTCGATCAGGCGCGACAAGAGCTACTTAAAGAATCGTCGCGCTTCTGGTTCCCTTGGCCCGAGGGTCTCTACGCCGAAAGGTACAAATATGTAGCCTTCCCCTAGGGCCGCAAATCTGCGCCTCTTAAAGCCCTCCGCCGATGCGCCCGCCCTGACTGAGGTCGCTTGGAGACAGAACGCCGCCACCGTATCAACGCATGTGGCGTCCCATACCAGCGACCTCCCATTCTTCCAGGGGATGAGCGTCAATCCGTCGGGCCTCTTGCCATCATCGCGAATGAGGCCTTTTGGCTCAAATGTGGCCGGGACGCTGGCACTGATAAAGCCCCCTTATAATTTTTGTATGTTTATTTATTATTTATATATGTATGTGTATATTTTATAGGTATGTATTCATTTATTTAAGTATGTTCATGTATTTATATGTAAGTTTACGTCTTAGATATTTAGGTTTATATTTAAATCTTGATCTCCCTATTATTTTCTGATTAGTTTTTACACCTCCACATGTTATTTTGTTCATCTTTCTGTTAGCTACCAAGGGTTGCCTGGAAGATATTGCTATTAGCAATAAGTGCCGCCCTTGTACACCATGTTTAATTGTTTTTTTTGTGTAAATGTGCAAAAAGTGATATAAATAAATTAAATAAAAAATGTTATCGAAAATTTTCCGTATTTTTTCCGGGGCCCTAGTTTAATTCTGCAACTATTTACCATGCTTAATTTCAAATACAGTTTTTCTTTTTCAAGAGAACTCTAAAAAATTGTTCTTTTCATTTCTTCTCCGTCTCGAATTGTATCAGAATTAATAGCTTTTTTATTTTTTAATTGCTTGCTTTGAAAGCAAAGCATATGCCTGATTAATTACGGTTAGCTTCCACTAACATTAGTGTCGATCGATTCGATGTATCACGACTTAACTTATTTGACAGGACTAACCTTATTTTAAGCGTCCTGTCTTTGTCTTTTCGATACAGAACGAAAAAGACAGAACACTTATATCAAGTTTACTCCCGTCAAAAGTTAAATTGTGGTACACCGTTTCGACACTATTGTGTCGTTGTATAAAGTGTTCGGGTCCTCTAAAAATGACACTTTGGATGAATCATATTATGATTCTGTTGTAATGCTGTCTCTTTTGCACGCATGAAGAAACTCTTGACTCAACCCTAATTTCAAATCATTTCATGATTCACCCAAGTTGGCCTTTTTAGATCCCCTGTGCGTTGTATGCACGTGCAATCAGACATGCTAGATAAAAGCAGTTCAAAATGGGAAATTTCAACAACAAGTCGTAAAAAAAAGTGAAAAACAAACGTGAGTCTGCAGTGGCCATCCAACATCTTTGTTCTATGAGCGTGCTTAATTATAATTTTGCGGACTACCCGCGGTGTTTGGTGATTTTCCACATGCGTGACCGATTTTGAAGACATCGAGGTCAACTTTTTTTCTTAACTTGCGTCTCCGACAGCTTGTCTGAATACCACCCCATTCATTTGTTGCATAATGCATGTTTCCATGAGATGAGTATATATTTCTGTATTTGTTCTTCACAGCTCAAACAAAATGTTTAGAGCTGTCAGAACTGTCATCAAAATGTCACGCTGCTTTCGTAATTTTTCTGGCTTGTTGAAATAAGTATTGAACGTATTTCCATTCTGTATGACCAGTTTTATCTTGAACCAGCTGTTTATATACTTAACCCCCAGTTTCTGAAAGGCCAATCAAAGTTAACAGTAGATTAAAAAAACTTTAACCGCAAATAACGGTCAAAATAAAGCATATATGAAGTCTGAATAGTGATGAATCAATAATTAACTTAGTTAATTTTTGATTTCAATGTAAAATTCCCACTTTTTCTGGCTTAATCCGCAGATAATTATTTTTTAATCTACTGTTAACATTGATTGGCCTTTCAGAAACCGGGGGTAAGTGTTCTAGATGAGTTGATGACATTGGAAACATTGCGATTTTAAATACAATTTTATCAATTATTTAATGAGGTTTGTCCTTATTTTATAAACACTGCAAAGTTTTAGTAGCTGAAAAGCCGAAATCTGGTGATAATACTCGTCTGCAAAACAACCTTCAACTCTGAATTCTGGTGATAATACGCGTCTATACAAACAACTGTCAACTCTGAAATCTTTCAATCAATGTTAGGTATCTTGTTCCGAGTATTGTGAGTATTTGAATTATCAATAGGTATTTTAAATGATACGTAATCGGTAAGAAAGGCATGAATTAAAAACGATTTGATAAAATCCTTCAAGGCAAGGTCATAAATAAAATAATCTATGGAAAAAAGATTTTTTTCTGTAAGTAGATAAAAATCATGAAGTAATTAAACGGGGCCCAATGATCATTACCAATGCAACGGAGGTGGTCGCATAACACCGACGCACTCAACCGACACTCTCCCCGCACCCCGCAGCAATCCTGAACAACCTGCATGATTAAATACCTTCCGTCACTCGTTACTAAGGTTACCTGGTCCAAAAGTGAAGTTTCCCCAATAAAAGCCCCACTAACGAGGTTTATGGAGGTTCCTTCAACTGCAATATATACAACGATCTTCACTTGTTTTAAAAGAAAGTTTATTAGGGCCCTTGCTACTGAATATGTAGAATTTGGCATGTTTTCACAGCTAAAGTTTAAAAGGTTGCATCATATATAATACATGCAAATAATTGACTTTGAAACCTTGCCAAGTTCTATACATTCAGTAGCAAGGACACTAACAAACGTTTTTTTAAACAATTGAAGAACGTTGCTCCTGACATGGGGACAAAATTACGAACCAGTCAGGACAAACCCTATCCACAGCGAAGTATGGAGCCAAATAATATAAACTAGCTGTGTTTATGAAAATTAAACACCGCACTTAGTACATCTACATGAAGTGAGCAGCAGGTGATGAGAAAATCCCTGGGAATGTACAAACACTGGCATGTCGAAGTTGATATCGAAACCTCTCTCTGTTCCTACACTTCATCATAGAGGATTATTTCAACATATTATTTATCTTCTAAAATGCAAAGTCTCCTTTCTAGTGGGATGTTATAGAGCACGTTATTGTGCTGTGTGTGGCTAAAGGGCTGATCAGTGACTATTCGGAGAAAATTAGGCCGCGGCAGAGGTTCTTTTACAGCGTGGGTGGCCGAACTCGCAGGCAACAGGCAATGCAGGGCTTACAATAGAATGGTTCCGACTTTCATTATTAAGGCAATATGTAAAAGTTTTAGCGTCCCTGTTTCTCCATATACAAAAAAAACTCTCAGTGCGAGAGGGACGGATTCGTGGAAAAGTAGCAAAGGTTGGTTTTTTATTAATATAAAATGAACTAAAGTTGCTATCAAAATTTCGTTTAACCAGGTCCTAGATATTGTTAAAACCCATCTAATAAAATATAATTGCACTCCATAAGTCATTCTGAATTGTCAAACTAGGAAAATTGGTGTCGAAAAGACCTAATTTCAATAAATATTTCTATCGAGCCGAATTTCTCCAATCGAGTTTCTGTTTTAACAGATCCCTAGAAAAAGATTCCTAAAATAACATACTATTTTATCAAAATAATACATTATTTATTGAAATAGATATGCAAGTTCTAAAAGTGTCGATTTTTTTTCCGTAGCGCCTTAAATATTATGTGAATGCTTCTTTATTTGATTTCCTGGAAGTGTTATGTATGACATGGTATCGTGGTGAGAATGAAACGTACCTATATGAGTATAGTTGCACATCTTTTCCATCATGGTAACTTCCCTATATTACCCGTGGTCCCTCCGAGAAATACAATGATGCCGAACTAAAATTTTACCTGAAGTCAAGCCAGGGCGAATAGTTTATTTATACTTGTTTTATCGGATGTTTGCTGCCAATTCCCGTTAAGTTTTACACTGCAGTTCGCTTCGCGCTATGCCGACTTCGCTGTATCCCGACTGTAAGTACGTGATAAAATGTTTTATAGCACACCGTGCGTAAAATGACCACTTTACGCACGCGCGTGCGTAAAGTCGGCATTTTCCGCACTTGTGCTATAAAAAATTATACGAAACTCGTGCGAGAAACTTTTTCTCCACTCGTGTGATTGCAGCACTCGCCTTCGGCTCGTGCCGCAAACTCACACTCGTCAGAAAACGTTTCATCGCTCTCGTATCGTAATGTACTATTATCATGAGATACTTGTAATGATATGTAAATGTAAATATACATTCTTTTTTTCACGTCGATTTTGTGACAGATGTCAAAAGGGACAGATGATAAAATTTCAAGTAGATTTAGTGACAGATGTTAAAAGTGACAGATGATTGATGTTTTGTAGAAATTTTGTGGCATACTTATGTCAAAAGTGATACGTAGATGATTTTATTTTCATGGAAATGGGACAGATGATTAAATTTTAAGTAGATTTAGTGACAGATGTCAAAAGTGACAGATGATTGAATTTTTATGGAAATTCTGTGACAGTTGTCAAAAGTGACAAAGAAAGTTTGACATTTTCATTAGATTTGGTTCATTAGAGAAAGTTTGTCACTTTATTAGTTCTTCATTGTTTCAAACATTGCAGTTTAATTTTCTCAACATTTTTCCTCGATTTCTCAATATAACTTTATAGTATTACTACACACGAAGAGAGCTCTTGCTAAAGCTAATATTTCTATATTAACATACACGCAAGCCCGCCCCAATTTCCCAGAAGCCAAAATATATAACTATGACATCACGTCACTAAAACTAGCTCTACGTTCTTGAATAAATTTTGAAGACTTAATATAAAGACCACCTGGCTCGAGAAAAGAACTCTAAATCAAACTTGGTATATCAGCGGGGGGTCCCCCCCACATGATCAACAATAAAGCTCTAACGAAAACTATGACACGAGTCAAGATGCTAAACAGAACATACAACAGTGGCCTGTTAATAAAATTAACAAACGACGTCATACTCGTACAGAAATAGATAGAACCAACCACGGGCAGCCACGGTTATAAACAAACTAATATTAGAAAACAGACGACTCAATAATATTCCTGAATATATCCTTTATTTCTGTAATGCTTGGATAGTGACTATAGTGAGATTGTATAAGGAACGAGGATACTTGAAATATTTTTTCAATGCAAATGCTCGTAAAGACCCACTTTTTATGCATCAAAACCGAACAGAAAGTCGATTATTTTGCCCGAGGGCTTTATTATTATTATTTTTTTTATTTATTTCCAATGGTTGGCTAACCTGCAGCCTTTTCTGTGTACCATAAATGTTATACTTTTTTTTTCCACGGCTTAACGACTCTGGATACAGTCCTTTTGAGCCAATCATAATTTAAAATTCATAAGATTATATTTGTTTTATTTCCTCACACTATGCATTGAAAAACGTAGTATGATACACGGGCGTAAGAGCAATATATTACTCGGTTACGTTTAAACGTTTACGTTTACGTCCTCGTAATTTATTCGTTTTCGCCCTTGTAGCATAAACTACTATCATAAAGCAGAAGTTTGTAGTGAGGCCCATTGAGAAATTGTCACCAAAAATAACTCCTTGTGTCACTCCTGCCTCTGAATAAAATAACAGTCGTTAAAGCAGTTGGATCTCAGCTGTAAAAAGGCTCAAAGCTATATTGTATTAAAACTACTAAGAAATGAAGAATTTCTTGTAATTTTAACTACAGAGAACACAAAGAGCCAGTGATTCAGTTAGCAAGTGCTCGACCCAATTTCAGATTCTTGCAAGCGCGCGCGCAACCAGCGAAGCGCGACTGGCGGGTGCTTCAGCAACCGTTGCGACAGTCGACATAACAATAAATATGAACAACTGCTGGCCACTGACCTAGCACATCAGTTACACTACGCATTCTTTTTCTTGCGTAAAATGCATTTACGTTAATTATGTCCTTACGAATCTAAATCTATTCGCACATTTTGCTGAAGCCCTATTTGTTCCATGATTATTTTACTGATCACTTTTTGAGGTCCGCGATTTGTTTGTCTTCCGATTGATCCAATGGTCACGATTGTTAGCCAATCGATCGATACAATAAACAATGTCAAACAAATTAGGACGTCAGTGACCAGTGCCGGATTAAGACGACATGATGCCCTAAGCAATCTACACAATGGGCCTCCTCCAATAGACCAGGATTCGGTCTTTCAAAAATGTTACGTATTTATTACAGAGAGATTGATCACGTACTCTTATACTTTTCTTAGAATATGTACGAAAGAGATAAGTTGATTTATAATAAAAACCCAAAGCATACCATTTTTAGGGTTCCGTAGTCAACAACAAGGAACCCTTAGAGTTTCGCCATATTCGTCTGTCTATATGTCTGTCCGCGGCTTAGCTTAGAGACTATTGGTACTAGAAACATAGAACTATACTAGAAAGCTGTAATTTGGCATGGGTATACATATTTATCACGCCGATAAAGAGTGGTACACAGTACAATGGTACGGTTTTTTTATTATTATGCGACTTGCGACTTTTACGGACAGCAAATTCAAGAACGGTTGTGTCAAATTTATAGATATGCAAGCCTCTCTTGTAGTATCTTCGTTCGTTTTTAATACCTGACTTTTCGAAAGATTTGAAAATTCACGTGTGGTCATGGATCAACGCTACGATATCTCATTACTCTAGTCAAATTAATTACGCGCTGATTTTCAATAAGCCATGTGCTAGAAAGTATTTTTTCGGTGCTGTTTATGAAGGCCCCCCCAGTCGTGATGCCTAAAGCAATTTTTGCTTCTAATCCGGCACTGTCAATGACTAATCACACCAAGTCCATTGCATTATATAATGTATACCATGCATTGTTTGCAGTTGAGTTCGAGACAGCCTCGGGTGCTGTTCTTGATCAGCATCAATCAGTCAACTTTCTCAAAACCGAAAAGAAATCGTGATCGTCTTAGATAGCGACAACCTTAATAATTTATGCTAAACGTAACTATTCACTATATTATTCAAATTTAACCGGTTTATATATTTATTTGCATAATTTTCAAATTAAAACGATCGTAGAAAGAATAAAAATGAAGCTTTGAAAATAATAATGTTCTAACGAAAGTAGTTGTGGACTTTCTTTTTGCAGAAATACAGAGAACACAATTTTTATAACAAAATTCGGGCACAAATACACACTTTTTAGGGCATGCAGGTTTTCTTACGATGTTTTCCTTCACCGTTCAGCAAGTGGTAGGTACAAATATTATCCACATAAATTCCGAAAAATCTCAATGGTGCATGACATTCATGCCCGACCGGTGATAGAAATTGGATCTCAAGTTTGAGAGACCGGAATGCTACTTCTGTGGTGCTACCCCTGAGCTACCGCGGCGCCGAACCGCTATGATCTGTAATAGACTGTAGGTATTTGCTTTAAAATTAAATAGCATACCTATACTCTTAAAAATTGTACAATTTTTTTATTTCTGGTATGAAACGAGAAACTACACACACAAGAACTATGATAGAAATAAATATCTATGTTTGAACACTTGGCGATTCATCCATCGCAAGGAGATATAAATTAACATTATATCATTGCAGTATAGAAACGCAGAAAGAAAAGTAAATCTGGATGTGAGGAGCTCTGAACCGGGATCCCGATTCAGATCTCCTCACATCCAGATTTACTTTTCTTTCTGCGTTTCTATACTTCAATGATATAATGTTAATTTAACACACACAAAACATAAGAAAATTTATAAAGTTCATAGAAACGAAACGTGTCTAGCAAAGGGGCGCGAGCACGCACGATATACGGTTTGATGAGTCAGTGGGAACTTTAGAAATCTGCCCACCAGGCACCAGCTTATCTGTTCCCAAAGTAGGAAATTTTACTGGTTGGTGTGATTTACTACTTATCTGTTATTTAGGTAGCGTTCCTAAACGCCGGTGTGAAGGTAAAAATTAACAGTTACCCGTTCCACAACCACTCGAGTGAAAACGAAATAGGTATTTCAATAAACCTTGTCAGAAATGTAAAATTCACTTTGACAGTTAAATTTTACATTTTACCTGGGCGTTTAGGAACGCAATCTTATAGTCGATAATGGAAGTTATTTTATTATCATCTTTGACGCCAATCGTGTTTTAATAAAATACAATGCTGTTTTGGTTAACATCTGCTTGTAAAGTTATGCAATAATATTATAGATTGGAAATAAAAACCGGTAGGTAGAGTGTAAGTACCTTATATACATCTTCAATTTATACTTACCATAGACTAAGTTAGTAAGACTTAGTCTATG
The DNA here is from genome assembly GCA_934047225.1 of Ypsolopha sequella. Classification (NCBI taxonomy): domain Eukaryota; kingdom Metazoa; phylum Arthropoda; class Insecta; order Lepidoptera; family Ypsolophidae; genus Ypsolopha; species Ypsolopha sequella. Next base: position 9,530,728 of record OW203994.1, on the reverse strand, counting down.
ATACTTACCTACTAATAACAAAAGTATCAAAAAAGTCATTCCTGTACATTGAATATTTTCACGATTTTAAGTGAAATGTTTTATTAATATTATACTGGGGCTAAAATTACAATTTTTAGAAATTTTGTCTGTCTATGTGTTTGTCTGTATGTATGTTCCGTTTTAACCCGAGAACCACTCAACGGATTTAGATGTGGTTTGCTTTATTATCAACGTAGTGACCCTGGTCAACATATAGGCTATAAGGTGTGTTGATAAAGTAACCACCAAGCCGAAAACGGGGCGTATGCAGTAGGTGTGTATGAATGTATACCGGGTTTAAATAAGCTGCTATCTATACTGATCAAATTTCCCAAAAAAACATGCCTCCGCAAATGTTAAATAAATTGGACCCACAAAATGTACATGAGAAATGAGAATAATTTTGATAATTTGCGCCGAAATGTCTCCATTGTTCAGTATGATCAGTGGAGTATGTGGTTTCATAAACATAGCAGTCTGTTTACCTACACCCAATATAGGTACCTACCTTCTAGGTTAATCTAGATTCCCAAAATTACGAGAAAGAAACAAACAACGCACTAACACAATCAATCTTACTTTATCTTAAAATAAATTGCGATAAAGAAGACAAAATGTTATCTATCATATCACATCAGTTTTCTACAAAGCCAAATATTTGGGACAGTCTTCAGAACCAGTAAACACACACGATTTTCCATACAATTATTTACTTAGTGAACTGGTAGCTTATTTTATTATCAAGAGTAAGCCACCTAGATCCCCGCAATAAAACAATTTGCGTAAAAGCTTTTTTATGCAATTCCCCAACAATATTTTATTCATTAATATTTCACAAAGAGCAATTATAGCTACTTTTGGTTCCAACCGACACTGCCATTAACTGGCTCGAAGGAACATAAAACCTAATACAGACCCATTTACACGAGAATTTCCACCACAATTAAGATTTTTTTTCTTTCGACCGTAAAAAGCAACGGAGGAGTTCTTTTAACACCGTTACTCGGTATTCAAATCACCGAAAGAAGTTAGAGCGTTACATTGTTGAGATGTGAACATACCGTGATACCAGGCGAGGTCACTGCCCCCGAAGGAGGCTGCGGCCGGAACTTCCTGGGAGTCACTGTAGACGCCGTGGGTGCTCTCAGGGCTCACTGTCACTGATTCAACACGGGCCACACACACCGTCACTGGGAACTTGTTAAAAGCACTGGAGCGACCGCCGGAACTGGTAGTAGAGACGCGTGGATACCGTATTGTGGTAGGAGCTCGACTGCGCGGTGGTAGATGATGAGGAGGCGGGCGGGGCAGGGCGCGGGTGGCGGGGCAGCCGCGCGCACAGCTGATCGTGCTCGAGGATCCCCCCTCAACACCCCTACATTTAGCTCCCGGAGACGGACGGGCGGACGGCGAAAAGTAATTAAAATTGCAACTCCTTGACAGTTTCTGAACAATCTGACGCCTCCAACTTGCAATCTTATTGCAAAAACAAACACCGGTCAAGTGCGAGTCAGACTCGCGTAACTAGGGTTCCGTATTGTGGATGATAAATTTAATATTGTAATATTTATGATTTTTTCATATTTTTTGGTCCACCAGTCCGTAATTCATACTGGAGGCTTGGTAAGTCAGTATCACGGAGCGATAACACTTTTTGCTAATTTCGCAAAATAAAACGATGACCCCCCATAGTAGGGGGTCATAAACACTTGTATGCAAATCGCAACGTCTCGTCTCTGATCGCAACCATTGTATTTTGTTCTATCAAATATTACCGCGGAGAAACCATTTGAAAAGAACAAATAGTAATAGCTGTAGATTCCAGTTTAACTCCTGTGGTATTTAGGTCACAATCGCAATAAATATGTTTTCTCATAAAGAGACGTGAAGCGACAGCTTTCCGTGCCGCAACCCGCAAAGGTCTATAAATATCTTATTTTTGCAAGTTACCTATTCCTTTCAGGAAAGTATTCTTTTTACCAATTTAGTGTACTTTATTTTCATGAAATGTAGGTATGTAACGTGATGTAACTAATATAATTAACTAAATTAATTTCATAAATTACAATAAACGGAACCCTAAACCTTAAAATAATGTATCTAAATCTACTATAAAAACAAAATTATTTTGAAACAGTAGATTTCAGTAAACCATGTAAACAATCTTTAATAGTTAACATTTTGTAATAGCTCAAAACCCTTGAGAATGCTTATAAGCGAAACCGGTTGGGTTTAGTTTAATAAAGTGAATATCTGTGGACAAGTAGAAGAGTTTAATTTTCAGCAAAGATGTAAAAATACCTATACAACATACATCGATTCGATAAATCTTGCTAAGAAGAAAGTCCAAAAATTTTGCGAGATCATGTAATTTTTTTTTCTTTATGTATTTTTCTAACTTTATAAGCACACATGCTTTTATATTATACATATGTCAATGTCTATTTATTTTAATTAAGACTCAACTGGACTGGACCCGAAATATATCTTGAGATAACTTTATATTTGTATTATCCTATCTATCAGTATATTTATATATTAAAAAAAAACAAAAACATCAAAAACTGTTGTAGTGTATTTAATTCTAAAAATTTATAAGTTTTTCTAATTTATTTTTATATACTGAGGTACTACCTACTACGATACGCACCGCAGCGGTATTCTCGTTGATTTCCTTTCTTTCGATCCCGTGATAACAAGGAAGTGAAGTAATCCAAACCAAAATAGAAAATGAGAATTTCATATTCCCAAGCGTTGATAGATCAGTCAGTCAGTCAAGGTACTCTTTTAGGTGACTTTGGATTCATACTGGAGACTTTGTAAGTGATCACTAACAAAGTTCAAAGCCGCTTTCCGTGAAATTCGCAAAATAAAATGTTGGTAATAATATTGTACGTATTTGGCAAAAAGGTTATTGAGCTTGGTCCTGATCACTTACTGAGTCTCTAGTATGAATTTGGATTTATCAATCAATGTTACCTTATATACCTATAAAAAATTGTAAATTAGATTTTAAATTAAGGAAAATACATATCGTAATAACGTAAAACCATAAAATTATAGAAGTAAATATAAGTTTTATTATAAGTAAAATGTGTGACCTGTAAATAATTTTATCCAACTATCCTTTTATATATACTTTTTATCCCATAAATCAGTTCCCATGGGATGGCAATGGGGTGTCAAGTTCCTATAGAAAAATGATGTAATGTTACTCCTTAACGCTGTACCTACTGAACCGATTTGGCTGAAACTTTGCACAAATTCCAATGTGCTCTGGCTACTTTTTATCTTTTGGAACAAGAAATAGTGTCATCCAGAGACGCGGCTCGGCTTTAGGGGATTAAATCAGTTATCAAAGACCGCCAAATACGCATTAGCAGAGTTTTAATTCAGAAAACAAAAAATATTGTTCGACTTTACATGGGGATCAAATTAGAGATGATAACAACCAAAAACACTCCAAACATTTTAAACCAGAGTCAGGTCAACTACTTGCAAAAAATCAATGGTCTGAAAAATATTTACAGATTCGATACGACATACAAAAACTTAATCAACGCAGGCGAAGCCGCGGGTAAAACCTGGTTTAATAATAAATTGAGTTGAAGTTTGAGTTTTAGTTTATATTTTAGCTATAGCATAGATAAATAAAGGAATTTTCAATGCATGTACTCGTAAAGGCCCACTTTTTATGCATCAAAACCGAACAAAAAGTCGATTATTTTGCCCTAGGGCTTTATTATTATTATTTTTTTTAATTTATTTATAATGGTTGGCTAACCTGCAGACTTTCCTGTGTACCATAGATGTTATACTTTTTTTTCCACTGTTTAACGGCTCTGGATACAATCCTTTTGAGCCAATCATAATTTAAAGTTCACAAGATTATATTTGTTTTCATTTCCTCACACTATGCATTGAAAAACGTAGTATGATACACGGGCGTAAAAGCAATAAATTACTCGGTTACGTTTAAAACACTCGCTACGCTCGGTTTTAAATCGTCCTCGTAATTTATTCCTTTGCGCCCTTATAGCATAAACTACTATTATCTATGGCTATAGGTACGAGTATAATATAAATAGGACTTTAGCACAATAATATGAGTAACAGTATTTACAAAATCTAGCAGCAGCAGCAAATGTAGGTAGCCATGACTCAGGTATACTCAGGTACGTACGATTATTTAGTAAACCGTACACCGCACCATGTGCAGTACAAATGCCTCTTTGAATACAACAGAGCTGGCATTTTATCTAAAATTAGGACTCAGAACACCGCAAGGAATTAGTTCCCGACATTACAGGCGGGAACACAGGCATTCCATGTGGTTACTTAATGCCTTGTCTGTTAAGGAATTTCTCTGAGGTTTACCACGAATCCTGTCTTGTCTCTGAACTGGGTTTAAAATACTAGGTCCCTAATACATTTTTTTTCTGAAATCTGTCTCTATTAGCCTTTCAGCTAAGTAGTTTTTAAGTTACAGCGCGTATATTATGACAGTAATGAAAAGTGACAGCGGCTGATGTCTGCGTGTAAGCGTGTAAGTCAATTCAGTCAGAACTGTCAAGTACGCGCCAGCTTTTGTGAATCGACCTGTATATAAGTGGAGAACATTGGTTCACTATAATTACCAATTTCTCTAATAAAAACTCAATGAAAAATTCAAAAGGTTCTGCTTACGAAGTGGCACACTTTTCGTTCATTACTACGCAGTGAGGAACAAAATTGGATAAGAATGAATTTTTAGAACTGTATAGTACGTTTCAAATTCCAAGGCCCTATTGCACTTTAGACGGTCATTAGGCATTAACAATAGGATTAGTTATAACAAAAGATAAAGTACGTTTCAAATACCAAGGCCCTCTATTGCACTAGAGACTTAACAATGGGGCTCATAATGTTTGCCTTTTGTTATCTAATTTGGAGCACTTCAAATTGGCACGCGTATCTAGCCAGGTATCTTTTGTTATCACTAATCCTATTGTTAACGCCTTATGACCGTCTAAAGTGCAATGGGGCCTTAGTATTTGAAACGTACTATACCTGATATTTGTTATTTATATATTTACACAAAATTAAAATATAATCATATTAAAATTGTTAGATCCTGAAGGATTCAGGATTTCAGTATAGCAAATAAAACGTGGCCTACTGCAATGATCGCTAATTACAATTGGCTCAAAACCAGCAACGTCAGCTCATAGTGTGCTGTAACAGCTCAAAAAGACCAGCGTCTGTGGTAGAGCTAGCGGCGGTAGCTCAGATGTATACAAAAAATATTGGCGACATGCTGGTGTTAGGTTAATAAAATTTAACAGAATTCATGATATACACAAAAAAAAAGTGAAACATACCCAAACTTTATTATTTAATGATTATTTCTCTTGGTTTTTGGGCTCAACACGGAACTATCAAACTTAATTTCTACATCCCAAACATTTTTTGCGTAGCTCAAAACAGATTAAAATATTGATAGATTTGATTTATTTCACGTCTCACAGAAAGAGGATCAATCATTAAAAAAGATGATCGTTTAGATGTTTTTGCTGCTGTTTTTGCAGAATTAAAATGATCATTAAAATACATGCCCAATATAAATACATTAATTACTAACCTTTCGAGCCCGCGGCTCTGTCTGCGTTTATTCAATCTCTGCCCCGTTTTCGGCTTGGGCGTTATTTTATATGTTAACCTATATGTTAACCAGGCTCACTTCGATGATAATAAAGAAAGCTGCATCCAAATCTTTTGAGTGCTTCTCGAGTTAAAACGGAACTAACATACATACATACATACAGACAGACAAAAATTCCAAAAATGTACTTTTGTTTTTAGTACAGTACAATTAATATATGTAATTTGAAATTTAAAAAAATATATTAAATTTGCAAACACGACTGTTTTACTTTTTTATTATTAGTATAGATATAAAAAGACCGCAAGACAAGACAATTTTACCTAATAGTGTTCAGTTCAGCCACCGGGCCGTCGGGCCGTCGTCGTCGGGTCGTCGCTCTCCAGGACTGAGTTTCACTAGCAAGACATGATGAGAATTACCAACGAACTATATGAATAAACAAGGTAAAATGTCCGTAACGTAGCTAATTTCAGGGACAACGACCAAACTTATACGATATAATTGAATTTATTATATAACAGAAGCTAAATTTATACTTAGACTTACTACTAAAATAATATACTTTCACGTTTTATATTTTATTTTATAAAATAACATATATACTTACTTGATGTTAATATGATGTTGCGGAAGCCGGAAACTAGCGATACTACTCGTCCACACGAACAACTTTTACTATGGAACGAACCCGCAAATCGGAAAAAAAAATCACCTGTTCAATAGAAAAGTTTCATAGCTACTCGACCAAAATGTATAAAGTAACTGATATTTTTTTCACGAGTTCTTGATTTTTTTTCTCGAAATGTCGTTTCTAGGGCGAGTACTATGACCAGTTTTCAGCTTCCACAACATCATCTTAACAGCCGTCAGCCTGTATTTATTATGTTAGCTTGTATAACTGGATTGATGGATGTGGAAGAAGCGAAAGAGGTGTTTTAGGATCGTAGCAGATGGAAATCTATAATCTCTGCCTACCTCTTTGGAAGACAAACGTGATAATGTAGAAATGTAGTAGTAGTTCCTATCTGTACTTCCTAACGTTGCAGTAATAAAAAAAAATGCCAAGTGCGAGTCGGGCCACGCGCAATGTAGGGTTCTGTAGTTCTAAATTTTCATTTTAAGTTGTTCGACTATTAATTACTCGTTAACTTATTAAACCTACTTAGCTGTGATAGTTTTCCTTTTAACTTCGTTTATACTACCGCCCTGAAATTATTCACATATCTAAAAACAACCGTTTCGCTGGCAGGGGGGGACACTTGACTCTTATACAAATTAGCACTTTAAAGCTTAATATTTCGCAAACGGATTCCTGATTCAAAAAATGGTCTATACCAACTTCAATGTTTTTGAAAGACCTATCCAACGACACCCCACACCATGACATAAACGAGAAAAAAAATCATCCCCGCTTTACGTGTAGGGGAAGCAAAAAAAGATTTGTATTCAAGATTTTATTTCACCACATTGTCTGCGTGATTAATATGTGTCAAATTACAGTTTTCTAGTACTAAGAGTCTCTAAACTATGCCACGGATAGACAGACGGACGTGGTGAAACTATAAGGGTTCCTTGTTCACTGCGGAACCATATTACAGGAGGATCTAAAATACAAAACAATGATAAATCTTGTTATCTTCAAAATTCACACAGTTGTTTTTCTGCAAGTTGTAGCAATGTGAAATATTTTCCTGTTTTTTCGTAGCTAAACTCGTTCTACGAGCGCGCGTTGATGTCTTTTGTTCTCTAATTTACGAGTCTACGCGCTACGAACACCGCAACATTTTTTATCTTTCTAGAAATGATTTTCTACTTCTATACATTATACTATCACATTCATTACAGTTATTTTTACATTTGAGATTGGCGTTTTCTATAGAGAATTTGAAGGAAACTCAATTTTCAGTACTAATATTTTTGCATTTTTTTAAAAATGACAAATTTAAATTACGTCGCTTCTTTTGTGTATGAATGAGACAATATTATGCTAACAGCAACATTAATCTTGATAATTCTGATAAAAACACCTGTACTGTTTCACAATATCACTCTTTTATTAATCCAACCGGTTTCGCCTTACGGCATTCTTCTTCTTCTTCTTGGTGGGCTCGGTTTCCGCACCTAGTCTCTTTTTTGGACCTTTGTGCGTGGAAAAGTGTGGGGCCGTCTATTCTAGCCAGCCCAGCTCACGCCAAAATCCCAAGAGGCGACCTAGGTCGCCACAGGACTGGCGGAGCGTCCTCGGTTCACCGAGGATCTTAGCCCGTTGTGTGCTGACTCCTACGCAATCTACTGTCACGTGGGTCGGCGTTTCTTCGACCTCCATACAAGCTCTGCATAGAGGGCTGTCCGTTAGACCTATAATATAGAAGTGTCTGTTAAGGTTACTGTGTCCTGTGATTAGCCCTACCATCATGCGAAGGTTGGATCTATTAAGACGTAGTAGTTTCTTTGTCAGACGACGGTCCACGGTAGGGAAAACCGCTTTCGTCTGTCTGCAGGCTGTCATGCTTGCCCATTGCTCAGCATGTTGAGAGCTGGTTCTTTCACGCAGCCATGTTCGTATCTGGTTAAAGGGCAAGGGAACCAGGGGTTCAGCACCTACTGGTTTTAACCTTGCGCCTTTTTTCGCCAGTTCATCTGCTGCGTCGTTGCCCAGCGATCCACTGTGTCCTTTTATCCACTGGAGGGTTACATTATTGTGACGACTTACCTCTTCCAGTTGATTAAGACATTGTAGTATTAGCCCAGAGTTTACCGTGGTCTTGCTAAGGGCTCGTAGTACCGCCGTGCTGTCAGAAAGTATCCTAATATTGAGGCCTCTAGCTTCCCTTCTGAGTACCGCGCTTGTCGCCAGGATAATTCCGATGCATTCCGCTTGGAAAATCGTATTGTGCTTACCCAAGGCTGTTGATTTGTAAATGTTAAGTTCGGCTGAGTACGCTCCGGCCCCAGTACCCTCCTCTGTTTTGGAGCCATCTGTATATATCCTTACCTCGTGGATATTAGAGTGGTCTGCTGGTTCCTCAAATAATTGAACGTTGTAATGTCTATTAAATACATGTTTTCTAGGGATTCTGTCACACGGCGCGTCCATTAGTGGTTGGTGGGACAAGGCCAGCCCAAGAATGCGCGTGTGTGGTGCCCTGTCGTCGCTTTTCCACTGTCCGGCTGCCCTGAGTCTGAACGTAGCAGCCGCCGCCTCCTGTTGTATAAACAGATGTAGCGGCGGGATGTCCAGAATTATCTCGAGGGCCGCGGATGCAGTGGTTCGCATGCAACTTGTGGTTAGCATACAGGCAAGCCTTTGGAACTTTAATAGTTCTTTCTGTACGTAGCCGGCGTCCATCCTGGGCCACCAGACAACGGCACCGTACGAGACCATTGGTCTTATCACTGCTTTGTAAAGCCAAAGCATTATGTTTGGGCGTAGTCCCCATTTCTTACCCAAAAGGCGTTTGCACTGCATTATCAAGGAGCTGTTAAATATTATAAATAAACAATAAAGGAATGTGTAGTTGTTGTTTACATTGCAGATGATGAATAATTATATTAACATTAATTTAATTTTTGAAAAGTGTCAGCTGTAAAAAAATATTACGAATCTTATCATGGACTGGATGGCATTTAGGACGAACTGTTTTTGAAGATTAAATTTTTGTAATCAAACTGAAAATAAAAACAAAATTTAATACGTAGATGTAAAACCTTGAAATGAACTTTCAAACGAAGAATAAATAATTGAAATAGCTATTGAATTACAGGAGTTATGAACTCATGAATTTCGGCAATTTCATATGTAAAGACCTATTATTTCTATTTAAAGTCTAAGTGTTCCCCGTTTTATGAAAAGGTATTGCTTCATCGTATATTTTTCTGGGTTCTTCAAAAAAGTTGAGAGCTCCTATTTCGAAGTATTCCTTCAGAGCCATGAAGTTTGTGCCTCTGAAAGAACAAATGGATATATAATGTGTAAAAGAAAGGTGTAACCATATTTGAAGACCTTATTCAGTCAATGGTATACAACAACTTTTACTATAGAGCCAACCTCAAAATCTCAAGAAAAAATCTGCCCTTTTATACATTTCGGCCGAGCAGCATTGCATTTTTCTATGAAACAGTTAATTTTTTCGAGAATGGGTTTGGTCTATAGTCAAAGTTGTTCTATGCCATTGACTGAATAAGCTCATCAAATATGGTTACACCTTTCTGTTACACGTTGTATACCTATGACAAATCTTCTGTATTTACATCAGTGGCACCATGTAGAGTTGACTTCCCAGTGTTATCCATAGATAAATAGGTTATTTTTTATTGGAAAAGTTTTAATCACGTTTGTATAGATTTTCCATCAACCCAACTTTCTTGTTTGTGATAGCTTTTCTATTTGTATTTCAATGTAACGTTTTGCTCGAGCGAGCCAGAGATTAGCATGGAAATGAACTTTCAGAGGATGCGTTGGTAATGAAGTTTTACTGTCATTTCTGTCATTTCCTGCGTATACTTATTCTATGGCAATTGAAAATGATGTACGGCTGTACTGGGAGTCTGAGTACATCTAAGTTATCGTTTATTTATTTTTCAATGCAAGTGCTCGTAAAGGCCCACTTTTTATGCATGAAAACCGAACAGAAAGTCGATTATTTTGCCCTATTATTATTATTTTTTATTTATTTAAAATGGTTGGCTAACCTGCAGCCTTTCCTGTGTACCATAAATGTTAAAAACAAAATCACCAAATGGCTACTTACCCTTGACTACGACACCACTGAAGCTGTCCTAAAGGTACAACATTGAAAAAACTGTAGATCTATTTTTTTACTTACTGTTTTGTTCAGCTTAAATATATATTTTAATTACAAACGTATTTTATTTATATTATTATATTATAATGATATTATTTATTTATTTTTATTTTTATTTATTTATTTTTGTAACTTTTATTTATCAGGTATTTTTTATGTACTTATATACCTGTATTATTGTTTTCTGTATAAAAATTATTGCATAAATCACTGTAATCGTTGTTAAAGTAATTAATTATTCTGTTTTCCGCTAATACTATGCAAAAGCATAGCAAACTGTGTACTCTCATTTAAATCATAATATTTGTAACCTTGGTCTAGACCCCCAGGACAAGTCCGACTTAGTGTGGGGTCTGCTACTAACCATTATGCTCAAGTACTTTTTAATTTTTTAACGTATGCGTAACGCCTAGTTTAGTTTATTACTCTTACTGTTTATTAGTTTACCCACATTGTAAAGCTTATATTATTATCTTGTGCTATGAGAAATAAATAATTTTTGTCTTTGTCTTTTTGTCTATACTTTTTTTTCCACATTTTAACGGCTCTGGATACAGTTCTTTTGAGCCAATCATAATGTAAAGTTCACATGATTATATTTGTTTTATTTCTCACACTATGCATTGAAAAACGTAGTATGATACACGGGCGTAAGAGCAATAAATTACTCGGTTACGTTTAAAACACTCGCTACGCTCGTGTTTTAAATAGTCCTCGTGATTTATTCCTTTTCGCCCTAGTAGCGTAAACTACCATAACCATTGGCGGAAAAAGGGGCATAACCCCCGCTCCCCCCACTCCCGCAAAACACCCACATTTGACTTTTCGATTCGATTCGGGTGCACTTTTACACAGCATGAGGTATCGAAAGATAGGTTTGCCAAAAGCACCTCAAGGCTTATGGCGCCTAAATAATAGGTAAATTTTTATAGGCCTAAATTTTCGTACATATTCCGGAGTTCATAATTCCATTATTTAATTCAATAGCTATTTCAATTATTTGTATTTTGTTTGAAAGTTGATTTGTATGTATTAAATTTTGTTTTTATTTTCAGTTTGATTATAAAAAATAAATCTTCAAAAACAGTTCGTCCTAAAGGCCATCCATTTCCATGATAAGATTCGTAATAATTTTTTACAGCTGACACTTTTCAAAAATGGCTTAATGTTGTCTCATTCATACAAATAAGAAATGACATAATTTGGATTTGTCATTCCTAAAAAAAAAATGCAAAAATGTTACTACTGAAAATTGAGTTTCCTTCAAATTCTCTATAGAAAACATCAATTTCATGTGTAAAGGTCTAATACTTGCGTGTTTTAGTCAGAATGGCCCCCTAAATCAAATCATATATCCGCTCTTGTATTTTACTGGGTGGTAATTGATAACGCTCGATTAATTTATTTCCTATATAGATGCTAACCTAACCAAGCTCTCGACCAAGATCTGTTAGAAAACACTAAGGCTGCTGTAACCGGCAACGACCTTGAGTCAAAACAAATACCTACAAATATCGACAGAAACTATATTGAAATAACGTTCATATTAGCGCCCATTGCATTACGACGTCGCTGGTTCTCCGGATAGGCGCGAAAATACGTAAAGAATTAATAAAAAAAAATTTGCTAAAATTCGTCAAAAATAAACAGTGGAACTCGTTTGTTGTTATAGTAATTCGTCAATTTGACTAAGTTTGATTTTGTTTCTTTAGGTACCTAATTAATTAAATCACACCCTGTTTTGGTATTTATTTTGTTATTTTGTTTATAGATAAAAATTAAAATTCTAATCATTGCACATCATTCCAGACTTTCTGTAGTATATTATATATCGTTTTCAAAGTTTTTACTTAATTAACATCTGAGTTAAACCGTACCCTGATAGTGGCTTTTACGGTCACCGGCTGTTATAACCACCTTAAGGTCCTCTTCAGCATGGGTAACTGTATCTATTAAAACTGAAAAAAGCGATTCGTGAATTAAATGTTATTGAAAACCTATTTCTAATACCAGCTGTTGGCAGCCTCAGTTACTCATTACTGGACCAAAGGGATAAAGTTGTAAAAGAGTTCAGGATTTTTTCATTATCCAGAATTTGTATGCAAATTATTAGTGTCTTTGTTGTCTGGCGCTTGGCTGAGCTTCGCCCACTGTTCGTCTGGCACGTACTTATTTGCCCATCTATTAGCACGAAGTTTAATGCAAAAAGTTTGTTGACTGAGCATTATACCACGAACTTTAAACGACCAATTTGGGGTTCATGCGTGAATTCACGTTATACAGTCTGTTCGACAAGAGTGTAACCGGCATAATTTTAATTTTTAATATTATTAGCGAAAAAAAAATTATTGTAGCAAGTAGAGGTACTCTTTGCCTAAAACGCATCGTGACGACAAATTCAATACGCTCGCAATCTTTGCAGTTAGAGCACGTTTCCCGCCATGAGCGCCGCGTACGTTTCGCGCTACGAAGCAGTGTTCCTGTGCTCGTATCCTAAAGGACCTAAAATGTCGCGCGATCAGGCTGCGAAGTATTTGAAAAAGTCGAAGGCTTTCGTGACGAAATGGGTAAGACGATATGCAACAACTAAAACCGTTGATGACCTGCCACAGCGTGGTAAAGTTAGAAAGACGTCGTCGCCCGCAGAAGAAAAGTGCATTGTTCAACTTTTTGTCAAAAATCCACGCTTGCCTCTCCGTTCTGCCCAGGAAATATTAAAGAAAAAAGGACTCAATGTGTCCCTAGATACTATCACGAGACGGTTAGAAGAAAACAAGACAAAATATAGAAGTACTATCAAGAAACACATAGTGTAAATACATGATTGAGATACGAGTTTCGAGTACATAAAGGGTTAAGTAAATAGTTTTTCGCTTATTTCACTTTGTACGTTGAATTGACATTGACAACATTCATCTTTTGTTCAAAACGGCTAGCAAGACTTCAGAGCGACAAAATATTTCTCAGAACAAAGATGAAAATTGCTAGCTGTTCTACGAATTTACGATTTGATAAGGGTATCAGAAAACAATAAATTATGGTAAATTTCTTTCTCCTTTTCTCTGGCCATTTCCATCGCATCGTTCAATCGAAGGTCTCACTTTCAGCTCTTTCAGTTGCTTGTTAGTGGAAAGTAGGTACAGATAACGGATACAGAGAAGTTGTTGTTATTTGATTGCAAAAGCATACCACATTTATCCCACATACATACATATACATATGTTTTCGAAATTTAAAAGCTTTCTTTATTAAGCTGGTTTACTGACTTCTAAAAGGGAATCCCTGTGGACGGATTATATTTTGCGTTTTTTTTTGGGAAATCCGTAAAGGATTTAAATTTCTATATTTTTCAATACTTGTAATATTTATGCATTGCAAGGAGATAAAAATTAACATTATCGATAATCATCAATTTGTGGTATAGAAACGCAAAAAGAAATCCCGGTTCAGAGCTTCTCACATCCAGATTAACTTCTCTATGCGTTTCTAAATATGGCTAATCAGTTATTCCCAAATGAAAACAATATAAAAATCAGCACTTGTCAAAATTTATTCCCGGGATAACAATAAGTACCTCCCCAGCTATCCAATAAAATAAGTCAATGACCAGACCATGGAGGCCACCTGGCGGAGGGGCGTGGATGCTGGCTGAGACATTAAAATTATCTGTGGTGAGAATAAGCTATGTGCTCCTCGATTTTGGGACTCATTATATCAGTGGAAGTTAGATGTTTTAGGTCTCACTCAAGTTAAAAAAGTTATTACACGATTGTAGAGAGAGGGAATTCTAACAAGGCCTTTATGTTCGTATGGACCTATAATTCAAACAAGCAAAATAAATGTCAAGTAAAGTTATTCTCATCTTTATAACGATATGCACATCAACGGACAGTAAAAAGAACTGCCAAATCATCTCATTTTCATTCAGAAGATTGAGTACCTACAAAAACAGTTTTTGTTGACGTAACACACTGGAAAATTGAATTTGAACATCGCATCACTTTTCACCGAGCCTGCCGGCGTTTTGACTGCTTTTAGGAGCTCCGGCCGCGGAGGAATCTGATTAAGTAATTGATAAGTTGGATTGTACTCACGTTGCCCCGGAATTTGAAGAAGAGCGACATTGGGTGTGGAGGCGGATCGAGTCGCCGCCGGTCGTGCCGTGACTGCCGGATGGAGCACGCTGCGGCCAATGATGAGGGTATCCACAGCGCATGCGCGGTGCCATCGATTGGGGGCTCGGTTTGCCTATGGGAGCAGTTGTTGGTCCTCAGTGACAATATGAGGACGTGGGCGTGGTGGCTCGGCCTTCTGGCCGCGATAGCGCGCGCTCGCGAACTAGACCCGGCAGCCTGCGCCTCGCGCTTCGACGTGCAGCGAGACAAGATCATCAGGACTGAGGAGTCGAGAGAGATGGGAGCCAGGTATCTCTCCGAGCTGGATGTCGGTGCTCGACATGAGTGCCTGCGGCTGTGCTGTGAAACTGACGCCTGTGACGTTTTCGTTTATGAGGAAAAGGTAAGCAATTAGGAAAATGTGTTTTCCAGTAGTGAGATTAGGGATGGAAAGTTATATCGCAGCAAAAGTGTCCACAAAGATCAGAAAAGTAATGTTGCTATCCCAAGACAATATCAGCAGCGCCACCTGTTTGACATGACCTAATTCTATTATCAGCCTACAATACCAACATGATCGACTATCCTGAAAAATCTTAATGTTTAGGTATTAGACGTACACTACCAAAACCCATCGAAATTGTGGTGGCAAAGATCGACGTGGATGAACTCTAAACGCAATGGTTTTAGAAATCCCATTTTTGTTTCCAGAGTCCAGGCAGCTGCTACCTGTTCAACTGCGGTCCACCAGAAGACTTTCGGTGTAAGTTCACAGCGCACAGCAACTTCAGCAGCGGCGTGCTGGCGCTGAGTCGCAGACTGGCCGAGCTGCAGGACCAAGAGCGTCTGGCGCATCATGAGCAAGAGCTCGCGAACCTCAGGTCAGTCAGGGCATCTCTAGTTGGTCAGGTTTAGCTGCCTTATGCCTTCAACGCCTTCGACTGCAGCCCAGCAAAGCAGCCAAGTTTCGAGACCTTATATGGGGCTTATAAAAAGTTCGAATTACTTGTTCCCTTTGATGAATAGTGGTTCAACACACATTCATTATATTCCCGAAGGGATGTTAGAAGTCTATCCGAGTTGTGTATATAGACTGTCACTAGAACAGTCGACCCTCACCCTCTTTTCACCGACGATTTCAACGTCCCAATGTGATATGGGTACGTAATACACGCTACAGGAAAACGCAAGTAATCGTGAATCGAACGGCCGAAATAATAAGATCAAAGAGTGATTGACATATTCTTTTTTAAAAAATTTACTATCACAATTTCACGGTTCAAAATGAATTTGAAAACCGACGAAATCGATAGAAGACCGAC
Source organism: Ypsolopha sequella (assembly GCA_934047225.1). NCBI lineage: Eukaryota > Metazoa > Arthropoda > Insecta > Lepidoptera > Ypsolophidae > Ypsolopha > Ypsolopha sequella. The sequence continues at coordinate 9,514,821 of OW203994.1, read as the reverse complement.
TTAAATAAAAAAATGAATGGAACATTATGACACGTATTTTATGCATTACATTTTTGAAAGTTTTAACCCTCCCCCAAAAAGGAATCCTGTCTGCAGGCCTGGCTCCTCCTACCTACCGAATCCATATAAGTTATTTATTCTGGGCACCGAGAGCCATCCCACGCGCCTTAGACTACATTTGCATTGTTTAGTATATAGCTTTGAATGCATTTTGTGATTTCCAGGTATGCTTTATTATTTGCTGATCAAATTGATGTATTAAAAAGAGTACAGTTAATGTTTGCATTACAGGTCTATAACGAGTACAACAGTGCGTGTGACGACGGTGCCGGCTCCCTCCCCGCGCCCCGCGCAACCAGCGGCACCACCTCAACCTACACGTGAGTCTACATTCACAGTAACAGCAAGCGTCTTTTAAGGGGCTGCACTATAGTAAAATTCAGTCCTGTTCTAACGCGTTTGTTTTTTAGCTCTTTATCCTGCTCTAATCAGATGCCGCGCACGCAAAACTTCAGTCATTTTGAAATCGTGGCTACATTATGGCATTAACCATAATTTCTTAATGTAATAAAGTTGGTTTCTACTCGTTAGTATCTGCGTGTGTTGGTTTCGTTTCAATCGGTTTTGAAACACGGAAACTGAATCGCTTTGTTCGTGAAATTCATGCTTTTTTAAAAGTAATATAAGTAATAGAAGATTGAAAGTATTTTTATTTATAAAGTGTAATTAATAATAATCTGGAGTCAAAAAATTCGCCATATTTTTTTTAAATTTTTACCATCTACATTGACGGAACTGAATCCAATACAAAGCTGATGTTCGGCATTGTGGAGCCCCTTAAATACATTGCGTGCTACAAGCCTACAACACACCACATCGCCACTTTTTTGAACACATACTGATATAGTTCAGTATATAGGTAATGAATTTACTGAATTACTATTACAATAATTTATGAATTACGTATATTGAATTTGTGTTAAAATAAAATAAAAGCCGCGGGTTGTTTCAGAGATGCAACCGTACATTATTCTAGTGGATACTTCTAATGTCGCCTCTTTATGTAGTCGCATTCGTTGGCATTAATGGCGGCCAATGGAGGTTATTTAATTTTTTATTATACTTCTTCCTATCTATTTTTAATAACTTATTTATCATGAATAGTAAAAATAACAAAATAATAAAAAAAGTAACCAGCTTTAATCAGAAATCGAATTATCTTTCGGTAAAAAAAGACGTCTCGGAAGTGACATACAAGTTCTGAACATACTATACGAGATACGAACAAAGAAATGTGTAGTTATGCTATATATTTTTCAATGCATGTGCATCAAAACCGAACAGAAAGTCGATTATTTTGCCCTAGGGCTTTATTATTATTATTATTTTTAATTCATTTGCAATGGTTGGCTAACCTGCAGCCTTTCCTGTGTACCAAATCTCAAATCTCAAATCTCAAATCTTTATTGCTCATGTTGTTGTATGGAGATAGATGTTGTATTAATCACAGAGTTTCAAACATGGCCCAGTTAGGGCATTGCAAATTTTAGTTTAACCATAGACTAATAGTCTATGGTTTAACTAAGTTAAATATAATTTAACATAATATTAATCATGTTAATATTTATCTAAAATTAAATTAGATTAAATTAAATTAAAATTTTCCTTATGAACTTATTATTTATCATATAACGTCTAAAAACTCATCCTGTAAGAACTCATCCTGTAAAAACTCTTGCAGAGAATAATAGCATTTCTTAATTAAGATGCTTTTTAATATATTTTTAAATTTCTGTTGGTTATCAATACATTTTATTCTATCTGGGATTTTATTATATATTTTTACAGACATCGCGAATGGACCTGAATGTATCATCTGTAATTTAGAGAAGGGTCTGTCTAGTCTGTTTTTTGGTCTTAAGTTTTTAGGCCGGGTGTACTGGGGGAATAAGTGAAGGTTATTTTTTACAAAAATACATACTTCCAATATATACATACTAGTAAGTGTCAAGACTTTTAAGTCTTTAAAATAATGTTTACAGCTTTGTGTTGTTTTTAAATTTAAAATAATTCTAATACATCTCTTTTGTAGCCGAAATAAAATAATTATATCTGTACAGTTTCCCCATAATACTATACCATATTGTAACCAGCTGTGCGCGTAGGCATAGTATGCATTTAATGCTGTCTTTACGTCTGTAGTTTTTTTAAGTTCGTTACCATAGACGTTATACTTTTTTTACACCGTTTAACGGCTATGGATACAGTCCTTTTGAGCCAATTATAATTTAAAGTTCACAAGATTATATTTGTTTTCATTTCCTCACACTATGCATTGAAAAATGTAGTATGATACACGGGCGTAAAAGCAATAAATTACTCAGTTACGTTTAAAACACTCGCTACGCTCGTGTTTTAAATCGTCCTCGTAATTTATTCCTTTGCGCCCTTGTAGCATAAACTACTATTATAGCATAACGACAGGCAACGTTAGAACCATCTAGGTTTTTACCACACCTCTACAAAAATAAAGGAACCTTGGAACTGCAGATAACAAATGAAAAAAATACAGTGTTCTTATTTAAAAATTGTAAATTGTAAGTTTCTAGTAAGTTGACATAATAATATAACTTTTAATTTAATTTTGTATCTTTGTTTGTATATAAACGATAAAAATATCTTTGTCTTAAATTGTTCCCCACTTCAATGTTACATACATCGACCATCAAATCACAATCTGTCAGAAACGTATTCTTAGAGCGGCCGGAGTAAAATTATTATATAAGTAGATATTACGTATGGCACTAAGAGCCAATTCATGTATATTGATTGTGGGGTAGCTTATCTAAAAACAGGTCAAGTGCGAGTAGGACTCGGGTCGTGAGGGTTCCGTATAAACAGAAACTATTCCACTTGCCGTTATGCGATGCCAACTTAACTTCTAAGGGGTCTAATTCAGTTGACCATTAATAACTTATTCCTTATATATGGGTAATTTTATGACTTTTCCATGTACTTAACTGTGCTATAAGACCTATCTGCGAACGAAATTTGAAGTTTTTTACTCAACTAGAAGTACCCAATAGGTTTTCATGGCGAGTATAGTAGGAAATTGATTGTAAAGGGAAAAACTATTTTTCACGTTTACAGCATCATGACGCCGTAGACTTTTCTATAATATATCAGTTTCATGATCTCTCAAGAGGCCCGAGCAAAAGGGTCTTGACAGATGGACATACGGATAATAAAGGTTCTGTTTTTCATTTTGAGATATGGAACCCCAAAAAATAATATATACATAAGCATCAGGATCGGAGTGCCACTTTGATATCGATCTAGCCCGCATATTTATCGCATCGATATGTTATCCGCAATCTGTATAATGTGGTATTCTGCGTTTGCTGCAGTTTGACAAATCTGAACTATCAAATCACGTCAAGATGCATTTAATGAGCAAACTCGTACACCCACTTTTCACCGATGATTTATTCGTCCCAACGTGGTAGATATGATACGCGCTTTTTATAAAACAATTAACTTTCATCAATGTTTCTTTTTTCAGCGTTCAGCAAGCGGTAAATGTGCAAATACGATTATACACAAAAAACCAGTCAAGTGCGAGTAGGACTCGCACCCTGATGGTTCCGTACCATTTTAATAAATTGAATAATTAAATAATTTTCATTAAGTACCTACAGAATGTATAAAAACAAAACTGCAAAATTCAATTGGTAAAGTAATCGGGTACGGACCCCTAAAACTAGTGTATGAATCGGCGTTTTTAATATTTGACGGCCCCCAGGTCCAGGTCTCTATTTTGACGGCCCCCAGGTCCAAGTCCCTATTTTTGAAGACAAAAAGGAATAAAAAATATAAACTCTGTGAGCTAGAGCTCTGAGAGTCTAGAGACAATGATAGCCTACAGTCATGCCAGCGAAAGAAAAAAAACTCCGGTTCCTCTTTCTTGTATGGTTTTGTGTCAACATTCTACACAAAATATCCAAATTCCAGTTATGTAACTCATTCCGTCCACGAGCTAGAGACCCGTGACACACGGACGGACGGACAGACGGACAGACAGCAGTGACATTTGGGTATGGAACCCTAAAAAGCGAACTTAACTAGTATAGGGTGCGGTCATCAGATTAAACATAATAAACACGCTCAGCTATAGTTGGTAAGTCGGTTATGTAAATAAACAGAATAAACCAACTAAAGTACTACCCGTGGTGGTTTATAATGGCCTGAAGTTAGCTGCACAATCACGTCTGACAGCCAATTTTTCCCCACGATTTTTGACGTTTGTTGAGGGTCATGACCGAATCGTGGGTGTTTATAGTTGGAAATAGTAGTTTATTGTGATCTGATGTCCGTACCCATAGTCAAATAATGTCAATGCACTGTGATAGATTACGCGATAGGGACGCGATTTATTGTGTTGCCCTCAGTCAAGTTAGGGTCATATAGATAAATAAATACAGAAAAGTGAACTATAGGAAACGATGATTATACAGTGGACGTCTTCTTGATAAATTAGTACATATTTGATACACAAAAATGGTATAAATATATAGTTACTTCTGAGAGCTTCTTGATTATGTATATACAAGGTGTAACAGAAAGGTGTAACCATATTTGAACAGCTTATTCAGTCAATGGTATAGAACAACATTTAAATGTTCTGTGAGAACAACCTTTACTATGGAGTCAACCCTGAAATCTCAAATTTGTTCCATAGAAAAAGTTGTTCTATACCATTGACTGCATAAGCTCTTTAAATATGGTTACACCTTTCTGTTACACCTTGTATAAGTATATAGATAATCAAAATACATTTTTATCATAAAAACCTTAGCGCAGGTCTCGGCAGTAAATAATGGACATCGGCTATCTTCGGCTTTGTAGAGCGTCGTCGTCAATCACACCACTGGCAGCCTGCAGCACAATTTGTAAAAGGATTAGAATGACATGTTTGTAGACATGACTTACTGATTGTCTTGCGAAAATAAATTTTATGTCTAATGTTTACGTTATTTTATAAAAATATACTTGATTGTTCACAAAAGCTAGTTGTTATCGATTCTAGTGCACACTCTCTACCCTCATACCGTCTTTGTCACCGGACTGTTAGTGCTTCGTGCGACAGAGATGACGCTATGATACGATGTGCATTATCTACTGCCGGGACCTGTAACTCCGATGTTAATGAACTTCATTCGAAATTCAACGTGTGCAAAAGAGTTGTCAAGTTAGGCGGGCGTCGTCGCACGCCCGTCAAACTGAAACAAACTGAACACTTTCTTTGTTCTCCTGACTGAGCCATCACTAAAAACCTTGTGACGGACAAGGGTGGATCCAGGATTTGATTTTCGGGATCTTCGACCAAAATAAAATAAATGGACGGGCCATAGCGTACAGATTTTTGAAGTCTGTAAAGTGAGCGCCGGCTCTCACTTCATCTCTGTCTCTGTCTGTTAGAAGAGTGACACGTACGCTTATTATTACATGCCATCCAAATAACTGACGAAAATATACCTTCTTGTGCATTTACAAAGTGCAAAAAGCAAAATAAACATAAAAATAAAAATTAGGTATTGAAGTATATATCCAATTGCTTAGACTCGTTATGAGTGAGCAAATTGTAAAGACAAGGCCCGTCCATTCATTTTATTTTGGTCGAAGTTCGGGATGGCATTTTGACAAGGTTTGCCACAAAGTCTAAAAAAAAAGAAGTTTTTAAGCCCCTTAAGCGTCATCGAGAAGCTTTTGGCAAACATACTTATACCTTGTATACATAAGCTGTGTAAAAGTGCGCCCAAATCGAATTGAAAAGACGAGCCAAATGTATGGAATACCAGGGTGTTTGGCCATGGCGGCCATGCCCCCCACCCCTGTATCCGCCAATGATGACGGAAACGTCACACCAATCCCGTAGAGTAGCTGAGGCCAAGCGTCGTAATGGGGTCATAACTGTTGTCTGGTCATTCATTCAGTACACCAAAATATCGAACAAACCGTATGTGACTAATCTCTTGTTTACGCTGAATTATTTTCGTTGTTGATACTATTTTTAACACCATCTAAATAGGACAGGTTTTGTTTTCACAATTTAATACGAACAGTACTAACACGCTCTACTTTTGATAATCGTTCATTTTTTAGAATTTTATTTATAATTACACAATATAACTTGAAATATATAGAATAAATAAAAGAAAATTGAAAACTTGAAATATATTTCGGCCCTTAGTGGGCCGTCATCAGTCAAGTATTTTTTAGAATTGTATATCTATTTTTTGGTAGAAACGCAACAGGTTTTCATATTGTTTTTTAGGGTTCCGTAGTACCTAAAAGGTACAAAAGGAACCTTTATGGTGAGACTCCGTTGTCCGTTCGTCCGTATGTTAGAGCCTCATAACTTTAGCATCGTTAAAGATAAAGACTTGAAGTTTGGTTTAAAAAATTGCAATAATTAGCCCACATAACACGGCGTAAAAAAAATTGTTTTGTAAATTGTTCAAAATATTTCCAATACAAAAGAGAGAAAAAAAAATCCTATAATTACAATATGTATATATAATAAGAGCTGATTGTAAAAATATTTACTGGCAGATAAATTTATTTCGAGAAATCTTTGAAAAACACAAAAAATTGTATCCCCCCCTTATCTCCGAAAATGGTGGACCAAAATATATATAAAAAAATGACGATTATTGTAGGTCATAGCTGGCCAATTACATGAAAATTATAGTGATTTAAAAAAGTTGAACACATATATGAATTGTACAAAAAAAGTAAAATAAATAAAACAAATATTTTATAAAAATACAATATATTAGGTAGGTATCAAATTGTAGGTATTAAAAAGCTGATTGTAAAAATAGATAGGTTGATTGTATTTAGCAACGTAAACAATGATAATTCATCGTAAATAAGTATCATTGTTTTACGTCGCTCAGAGCTAGTGCCTGGAGTCAATGAAATGTATTTTAATTAACATCTTCTCTTGAAAATGGTTTAAAACAAGAAACAGAGGTTGGGAGAAAACATAAATAAAGTGAAACTATTGTACAAGTGCTTTTAACTCAAGATATTATGTTTTAACTATATTTACTGGCACTGATTTCGAGAAATCTTGAAACACTATAAAAAAATGTATTTCCCCTCCCCCTTATCTCCGAAACTGGTAGACCGAAAAATATGAAAAAATGTCGATTATAGGTCATAACTGGCCAATTACAGGAAAACTATAGCGATACAAAAAAAGTTGATCACAAATGAGAAATAAAAAAGAAAGTAAAATAAAAAATATATATATTAAACTACAATATGGGTATCAAATTGTAGGTATTAAAAAGCTGATTGTAGAAACATATAGTTTTGCTATATTTATTTGCATGTATTTCGAGAAATCCTCAAATTACCATAAAAAAAATATGTCCCTTATCTCCAAAACTGGTGAACCGAAAAATATGAAAAAATATCATGGTAATATGTTCTTACATAAAGATTACAGGAAAAATTTAGTGGTTTAGAAATTCACGAAAACAAAATGACAACATTAAATTTTTCATCCATGATACGGAACCCTAGGTACGCGAGTCAGGCTCAAATTTGACGGGTTTTTTCAAGTGAATACTCTTTTAATCGCATTTTGTATAGAAGGGCATATTCAGAACTTGTATTTAATTATGTCGTGGGCATAATCGTAGAATTGGGCGGATCGTAAAATATGAAATCGGGAATTTTTCACCAAAAGCCAAAAATAGGTGACGAGGAACGTGTTAGGTTTACATGTAGGTAAATACATTTGGGGAGCCGAGATCGGAATAATAAAAATGTTCAAATGACCTCATAAGTGAATACGCCGCCATCCCCATTAACACGAGTGATTGATATGTATTATTATGATATCTATGTTATTTTCTCTTTGGCCATTGATTCCTTCCTCTGTAAAGAGGAAGCATAAGAAGTATCCACTTAAATAATTTACGTTTGCTTCTGACACAAACAGCTGCTTTTTAAAATTCACAATAGGCTTACTCTTGCCCACTACCGCGCCTGATAGAAAGCGTCGGTTTGACCTAGGAATTAGGATGAAGGGTACTCGCCCAGAAAGTGGGAAAGTGAAAGCAGATGAGACGCTTATCATCAAATTCAGGGATTTCCGCAAAATCTACGAAACCAACTGCCTGTAACCACTCTCCAAGTACGACTTCTCATCGCGTCATGCCAACGAGTCGGTTGGTGGCATGGTTTTGTCATGAGGGTGGTGACAAACCACGGCCAAAGACTACCACCAGTCATGCAAATATGCCTTACCTCATCGCACTGTCTTCGCCTCAGCTCGCCACTGTAGCCGCTACCAGTTCGAGTGCCACACCGGCGGGGAGTGCATCGCGGTCTACAACGCGTGCGACGGTGTGCCTCAATGTGCTGATGGCAGCGACGAGGCTCCAGAGCTGGGTTGCCCTTCCGCGCCGCCCCTCGACATGGGCCCCCCTCCAACTACGTCCACTGTTCCCCCGCCGCCACCACCACCGCCACCGATTAAGACCTTACGGTTACAAGTAAGTCTTTATTTTTTTTTTAATGGACTTTCGCATGTCTTCTTGGTGGAAGGCGTCCATGAGCATGAGATCTAGGACGACCTCGCCCAGATAGTACTTAAATAATAATGGTACTGCTTATCTAACGCCAAGCCGAAACACGACGGTAACTCAGCGGCATCGTTTCATCATGAGGATGGTCACAAGCCTGAAAGATGAAGTAAAAGGATTTAAATTGTCAGTAAGTGGGGTCTTGGATTGACTGTCTAGGGTTCGCCAGGAGTATTTGGTGTTATCAGTGTTTGTATCTCAGTTTAAGTCACTCAGGGATACTGACATCCTTTCACGCATGCACCCCAATGAAAGAACCAGCGCCTCGATCAGGGTACTTAATTGTTTTACTAGATGACCCGCACTATCCAATTATTTGACCATCAGGAAAACGTGGAGTCCTCGGGCAGTGACAGTCTCGTAGCAGAAAGTCCAGTTATTGGCAACGACCGCTGGCCCCATCGCCTCACGCAAGCCCAGCCTCAACATAGATTTACCGACACAGGCCCAAGCTCACATATTTTTAGCCACAAAGGTGGTCTTCTGCAGGAAACCGATACGTAAGTAATTTTCATAAAAAATGAGTCAAATATTTTGAATCTGAAGACTGATTTTTGATATTTTTCTCAGGAACGCAATGTCAGGCGGCATGATGGGACAGTATCCTGCGTTTGAACCTCCCTGGCAGCGAAGAGCTTGGAATCAACCTGCACCAGGTGAAAAAACCTTCATCATCATTCACGTTACGTTCTCTGTAAAAAGTGCGGGCTTATAGCTTAAGGCGAATCGTTTGTTTCAGTGATGGAAGGTGTGGATCGTTGGGGCAATGGTGTGGGCGGCAATGGTGTCGTGGCGCCGGGCGGGTATGGGAACAGATACGAGTGGCCGGAGCCTGACCCCCGCCGGGCCTGGCCGGTCCCGCAGCCGCGTCCTGAACAGGTAACAGTTGTTACTACTAGGTACTTGCTGATGGTTTTATTCAAAGCTTCTAATCTAACTGTTATGTGTTGTAGTTTTTGCCAAAGCAGGTATTTTCGGCTGAAGTTTGGTAATAACAAAAACATATCCTCACAACCCTAAAGAGGTGTCAAAGGTGTTTTTTGCGGGTTTGGACTGCCACTAGAACAGTCACGTTATAGTCGTACTTCGGGCACAAACACACACTTTTTAGGCCATGCAGGTCTCCCTCGTAGTGTTTTCCTTGACCGTCAGCAAGTGGCAAGCAAGTATACAAATAATACATGCACATAAATTCTGAAAAATTGCTCAAGATTGAGAATCCGACGTCCTACCTTAACCTATACTGCTGATCTACTTAAAAGTTGGCAAATAAAGCTGAAGCGGAGATTTGCAGAATGAAGCGGTTGACGATTTATTGAAAGCTCCACGCAACGCCATTCACTTTTGTCATCGCCTTTTTCAGGAAATGCCAGTCTACATGCCTCCAAAAACGATGCCAGAGACAGTGAACATCTACTCCAACCAACAGCACACGCTCCGCGACAGTCCCAAGAAAGGGTTTGACTTGATAGCCAAGCAGCCTCCTCTAGAGATCATCACAGAACGAGCGGTGCCTGCCACCGCGGTCAAGACCAAAACAGTCGAAGGGAAGGATAAGGAAAGCTTGGTGGTCGAAAGTACCACCAAGAAGAAAGAACTAAGGCAAGAGGTAAGTTATTAACCCTTGTATACTACATCGTGATTTTGTAGACTTTACTACCATTTTGTGATTGCTGTAAGCCGGTAATGTAGGCACGCCTTTCGACCTATACTAGCTCTTACCCGCGACTTCGACCTTAACTCAAGAAAGGTATCGTACTCGTAGCGCTTTCGAAATAGTAACCAAATCATCAGAATTATCTAAAAACCCGGTCAAGTGCGAAAAGGACTGATGCCCTGAGGGTTTTGTACATTCCGTTTCATTCAAGGCGTCATTTTAGAAATTAAGACAGCATACTGATTGTGATGTGTGATTGCTTGTAAAAAAGTGGTCTGTTTCTGTCTGTCTACTCATCTGTCACATAGGTCGAAAGCAAATTATTATAAATTTATCGTGATAGCAAAGGACACGTTTCTAAACAGCCATTTCTCAAGTGACGTCACACGAAGGCAAATGGAAGTTGCAGCTTTTTCGTAAAAATATTCATCATTTTTTAGACCACAAGTTCTAAAATACGGCTTATTAAAACAAAATCTCGAAATGGTTTTCGAATTACCACACCTTAAAATAATTTTATCTACCTATGCGATTTCAAGCAACATACTTTCTACAACCCTGAATGTTTACACAGACGACAGTGGTGACCAAGCTAGCCACGGCCGAGTCATCGAGCAAGAAGACCTCGGAATCGCAGGCCGCGGTGCACGAACACTTCACATCGATGGACGACCACGACGGTCTAAGTGAACACCCGCCCGCTGCCGTCATGCTGCTAGTGCTAGGTAAGTTACTTCTACAACCCTGAATGTTTACACAGACAAGAATGACCAAGCTAGCCACTCTACTGTAGTTAAAAACTGTAACTTTACTATTTATAGTACATTTCAAATACCATGGCCCTATTGCACTTGAAACTTAACAATGGGGCTCATAATGTTTGCCTTTTGTTATCTAATTTGGAGCACTTCAAATTGGCACGCGTCGGTGCAATCTGTATGTAACTAAAGCGTGACTAAGAAATTTTGGTACTTGAAAATAAAAATACGTATGATTAGTTATTTACATTAATGTTTAATTATAATACTATGGTATCTTTATATTTATTACATGTAACGTCTAATAATTAACAAGTACAGACATTCAGATAACGTAAGTTACGACTAGCTTAATTGATTTACGTTTAACATATAGGTACATTAATTATAAAAAATATAAGATTCATTCGCTTTCGGAAATATTTTCTTCCGAACTTGAGGTTTCGCAGGTGTTTATGATGAATGGATACACAGGGTGGGTTAAAAAGTCGTTCTCCACTTTGATGACATGCTCACAAGCATTTTTCCAAAGCGTGGGGTTCGTATTGTCTACCACAGTTCTTAAATTTTGAATTACGGTATCACCCACTGTTGGTGTAATGTTCGTCTTACGAATTTGTTTTTTCACATGACTCCACATAAGCTCGATTGGGTTTAACACACAATAATAGGGGGGAAGCCTTAAAATTTCATGCCCAGCCTCAGCCGCTATTTTGTCGATGACGTATTTCTTTTCAAACTTTTGATTTTCTACAATTTCCAACAACTTCTTAATAGTTATTTTCTCAGGTAGTTATTTTCTCAAGTAATAGTTATTTTCTCAACTGTCCTTTCCGGAACATTGGTGAATATCGATGTTTCTTTAATTACACCTTTTTCGCCCATTCGATTTAACAAAGTTTTATAAACACTTATCACCACATCTTGAGCGTCCTTGCTTAAAAATCTTTTCTTACGTTGCTGCGAACTAACTTCACCACTAGACGGGTCACTTATGGATGTTACCCAAGGTCGAAACATTGTTATTGACAGTATACGTGTAATCACTAACGTAGTCAGATGACAACTAACATGAAATATTGTTTACATTCATAAAGATTACTTGGTTAAACGATCAAGATCATTAGGTTGCGTGTAAAATACCACACCGCAAAAGGGTCTGGCCAGGTATCTTTTGTTATCACTAATCCTATTGTTAACACCTAATGACCGTCTTAAGTGGAATCGGGCCATGGTATTTGAAATGTACTATACTTAACTTTACGTTTTTTTATTATTTAAACGTAACCATCTGTTAGTTAAAGTTCAGGCCAGTAAAGTACAGGTCCTGGCAGTAAATAATGCACATCGTATCGTAACGTCATCTCTGTTGCACGAAACACTAACATTCCGGTGACAGAGACGGCGCTCTACAAAGCCGAAGATAGCCGATGTGCATTATTTTCTGCCGGGTACTGTACAGCCTTTGCGTGTCACATATCCCTTATTTGTGCCCTCACAGCGGGCATTTCTCGGGATTTATGTTTTATCGGGACAGCCAAAATAAATTCGGGACTTCTTAAAAAAAGATTTATCATAATTTATTATTGTTTTATATGACCATTAACTAATACTAATAAATCCATAACACTCAAAAAGAGTACAGGTGATTCGTATGTTTATCATAATAAAATAGAAAAGGTGGAAAAATTCAATTTGAAATTAAACATTACACAAACAATAAATATGTTAATCAATAAAACAAACATTTTCTGAATTTTCTAGAATAATAATTGTAAACAGTTTTAAGTTGGTTGGGATATTTTCTTAATTTTGTCCCAACGAGTCACAGTGTGACAGGTTTGGGTGTGACTCGTTGGGACCAAAGGGACGTAACGTTACAGCGCCAGCGGCGGGTAATAACATGGTAATATTATAACACAGAAAATATAATACTAATAATAATTAGCTTTAGATATCACCTGCGCATTATGCCACCACGCAACCCCCTTCTACGTCGAAGCTCCGAGATTGTGATTGAGATTGTGTAGTGAAATATCAGTATATTTTTTATAGTAACTGATTTATTAGTTGTAGCAAAGCAGAAAACTTTTTGTATTTCTGAAAAATTCTTATTATTACCGAAGTTAGCGATAGCGATATTTATCACTTTTAGTAAGAAATCGTGTCAGATGACGTCGCGTGACATGACGTTAGGCTCAGTTTGATCGCCAATAACTTCGTCATTTTTTGAGATATCGAAAAAATAATTATCTGCCTTTTTATAACTTTTTAAACGCAATTGATTTTCATAAAAAACTTGATGTAGGACACTCAGAATAAGGAATACAAATAGAAACCTGGCTAAAATAATACGCGGAGAAAGACACCTATCCTTGATTTTCTTACGACATTTTAGTGCGTTAGAGAGAGATGGATATGTATTAGTTTTTGCTTAATTAGGTAGGTTGTCACTAGTTCGTTGCTTTGCTAGTGATGTAACAATGTCAATTTTTGACTACGATAAATAAACCAAATCGAAATGAACCGCGACCAATCTCCTTACCACACATCATATCGTATCAAAGTGTGAAAAAAAAGAGAATGCAGGAGGCACCGACCTTTCTGGTGACATCCTCTTGCTTTGGAAGGAGGCCAAGAGAATTAATAGCAAAGTGGTCTCTGTCTACCCCAGTGGGACACATGTTATATTGTGTAAATAAGGAATTAATAAAAGGATATCTTTCGTTTAGCATAATATTTTTTATTAAGTACAAATTACTATATCGTAGGCAGGTAGGTACATAAGTTAAGTCCAAAATTTTGTGCTTGTTTCTAGTACAAAAAATGCTGTAGCTTGTATCAGAGATACAACCGTAAACTATTTAAGTGGATACTTTTTAAGTCGCCTCTTAACTCAATCAAATAGATGTTCGTTGATGTCGCGTCTTTGTTCAATCAAGGAAGAAGGAATTAATCGCAACAATAGAAATCATAATAATCATAGACTTATAGGATTCGTAATAATAATATTATGTCAATGATGAGCGATGACAGCGCAATTACTACAGAGGTAATTTCATTTTTTTTTTATTTCTATCAAATAAACATCAACTTATCTTGAATAAAAACTAATAACAAATAATGAACGATTAAAATACCTAATAACCTGTAATAAGAAATCAAATTATGCGCAGTTCAAGTCAATAAGCATTCCCAAAATTCATTTCACGATAGAACTACCCTGTCAAAGTACTTTTATTGTCAACCACTAAGTACGAAAATGTCTTGATCTGCGGAATTTCTTCGTGAAGTCGATCACGGCAGTAACGTGAACGAACAGGCCTTTCAGAACGATTTGCGAACATAGAAGTATGCACTTTTCTAAACCACAGACATCCATAGGTACTGGTTCTGTTGCCTAAAATTGAAAAATTATCGAGTTAATATACTATAGTATAGTACAAGCACGTACCTACAAACAAGATTGATAATGCAATTATACATAATTATTTAAAGGTTACCAATGTGTCTGTATCTGGTAAATATAACGTTGGTAAGGCATCTGCTTTTAAAAGTCTCCATTTTAAATTTTCGTTTGGTCTAAAAGAATCCGACGTAAAGTGTTTCGAACAAATATGACCGCTTTTTTTAATTGCCCAATTTGGTCAAATTATTCGTCTAAGCCATTCACTTTTTAATTCTTCCCTTTTTGGAAATCTGTAACAAAAAATATAGCGATATTTAATCGGCATTATTTTTCTTTTAACTCGCGCTGCAATGAGGGATTTTCTTTTCTTTTTTTTTTTACTCTTCCCTAGTCGCTGGATAGATGGCGTTGAACTTGGTAAGTTACTGCAAGGAACGGAACGTCACATAATTTTTTGATTATTGCACTTGGATGTAATTTTGAGATCGTAAAACGAAACGTACATAAAAAAGTAATTAATGTCATTGTCACATCACATCACAATGACATTTTGAAAATAAATAAATAATAACAACAAGGAAAAAGAAAAAAATAATTAGCAGTCTTTTTATGAGTTTTCTAAGCCAGAAAGAAAATGTCCCAAGAGAAAAAGAAGAGAAGTCTGTGCCTTGTGGATTTGTATAAAAATGGAGGCATACATCTTTTTCCTAAAGATGAAAGTCGTAAAGCGCAATGAGTACAAGCCATGGTACATTTTAAACCTGGACGGACCATAACAAAGCATTTGCACATAATATGCTCAGCACACATGTCATCAACCAACGAGCGTATGTGACGTGACGTGACGTGACGCAATGTTTTTTTTTCAATCGTTTTGGCTTTGGCACCTAGCAACGTAGTCAGTTCAACACCATCTACAGAGTTCTGGGAAACTATGTTTTTTTTTAATACTCAAAAAGAAAACCTCTCATTAATCTATTATCCTTTATGCACAGCTGCCGCGGGAACCAATGTTCGATAGTTTGCCACACGGACTTTAGTACATCACTATACGAAAAAACATAACCTCTCGTAGTCGGCAGAAAATCTATATAAAACAGGCAAATATCGGTGTAGAATTGAACACGAGTATGATTTACAAGAACTACTATTATTGTTACTGAGTTTTAGGTATGATCCTGCAACTTATTAACATAAAAACTATCAGAACTCACCGATGAAATGATATTGCTTCATTGTTGTTTTCTTTTCTTCCTGTATGCGATTTACAGCCTTCAATCGCACAAGACATTTTATTACAATGTTAAAAAAACAATCAACACAAACAATAATAAATCACACTTTCACGAATTTTGGGAGGAAGAGCACCAAAATATTTAATTTCTCTCGGTGAAGCTGTAAACTTTCGCAAAATGCAACAGACATTGCGATGCCACCAAATTAAGATGTGATGCACGCAACGTACGATATTACAACACAACGATACAATGATGAGACATATTTAATTTGATGGTGTTATAAATTTTAAAATACATCCAAATTACATCCATCTGACATTTGTTTGGTTCAATCTAGTGACACACCAGGAAAAAAGATAAAGTAAGTGCGGTTCGTCGTTTCATTCACTCGTACACAGGAGTAATTTACGTTAGATGAGTACAATGGCTAATGCCCAGTTCTTATTTTAGTCAGGCTTCTATTTGTATTCCTTATTCTGAGGTAGGACATGAGCTCATCGTGACTGTGCTACCTTATTGTGCGCCTTCTGTACTGGTCCGAACTGTAGTAACTTATTTTAAATATTAGTTCTGTTACTCGCCGTTTTAGGTGTCTCTAACGTTGTCCTATAAATAACAAATAATATCCCCATGAATAATTTATATTGTTAAGACCCCACGATTCAAGCTCAGCTTAGTTTGGGGTCTGTAACTAAACTGCTTGGGTTGGCTATAGTTGACTGCCGCACGAATTTGTTAGAAATAATTATATTGGTAGTTAGCTAGGTGATGTAAGATTATAATTCTAAAATATTATCGTTAGGAAACGTGTAGTTTTTTAGATATTAATTTTTAAAGTTTATAATTTTTTGTGCAAAAAAAGCGCATTTACCCCTTTTGTTGTTTATAATTTTGCATAAAAAGCGCACCACGACGTTCCATTTCACTGTACTTTGACTTTTTAGTGCATTGATGCGTCAAAATATATGTAAGTTTGTGATGTGATATTTTTTTAGTTGTCATAAATTGGAACGTAATGAGGGATTTTGCAATGAAAAAAATATAGCGTCATTCTTTTTGCGCTTGCGTACTTGGAATGTGCTCCGTTGTTTTTTGTGTTCTTGTGCCTTTTCTAACGACCCCCGCGCTCTACCTGGATTTGTACTAAGGGCCCCCCCTTAGGAAGGTCCCCCCCCCAACTTATAATTCGTGCGGCAGTCCACTAATGCTAGAACCGAATTTGCCTCTGTTCACTAGTAAGACCCAAAAACAAATCAGGTTAGGTTAGGTTATCTGTGAACCACAACGCACGAGCCGAGCGAGCGAAGCGAGCGTGCCGCGGCAGCGGCCGGCGAGTGCCAGAACCGAATCTGCCTCGGTTCACTAGTAGTGCCAGAACCGAATCTGCCTCTTTTCACTAGTAAGTCCCAAAAACAAGTTGTTAGGTTAGGTTATCTGTGAACCACAACACACGAGCCGAGCGAGCGAAGCGAGCGTGCCGCGACAGCGGCCGGCGAGTGCCAGAACCGAATCTGCCTCGGTTCACTAGTAGCGCCAGAACCGAATCTGCCTCTGTTCACTAGTAAGTCCTTAATTCGACACTATTTTGATAGGAAATGATAGAAAATGATTGATCGGAGGTGACTTAACCTCAAAACTTTGATCATCAATATCTCAGCAATTATGGGTTTCCGTGGGGGGGGAGTGGTACAGGGGGTATATCCCCTCCCCCCCGCCCCCTCCCCCCAAACCTATAATTCGTGCGGCAGTCCACTATAGAAACCCCAACTGCTTAAATTATTTAATAACGCTCAAATGTACAAGCACCATTTCACTATACTGTCCAAATACTGTACCGTTGATTACACCGATGTTGCGCGATAGAAAATCTTTGCTGCCTACCTACTTCTTGTGTTGCGTTGTGTTTACTTGATTATATTTGGAATTTTTTGTGCTTTCATTTGTTGTATTTGCATGTACTTTTGAGAAAATAAATTTATTTGTATTTGTAGGTATTTTAATGACAACAATAATGGGCGTGATGCTGGCGTGCCGCGCGCGTGCCGCCCGCCGCCGCCTTCGACGTGGGAAGTCGCCGTTCGCACACGACGCCGACTACCTCGTCAACGGCATGTATCTATAGTCCTACCCGGATAGTACTGATAAATAGTTCAATTCTAAATTATTGTGATCTCTACACGTCGATGGACGAAGATTAACCATCGAACTGTCAACGAGCAAACGGTGTTTAATTGATATCAGATTAAGCGCTCGAAAATGTTGTATTGTTCAAAATATTTCAACAAATCCGTATTTTTTATTTTGTAGATTGTTTTCGGTTTCGCGTTTTCAGAATTACTTAGTATGAATGAATGGACGTAGAAATGTACCTGAACAGGATGGCTATTCTGGTACGGGCGACAAAATTGCTAATAAATGCAGATTTCGGGTAATTTTAAAAGGGAATTTAAACGGATGTGTATCGATTTTTTATTGAAAACCTATAATGAGCATTCCTTATATTTAATTATTTTTATTTGATGAGGCAATTTGCATCGCATGGTATTTACCATACTGTAAACAAAAGTCGAACGCCTGACATTGTGAGTAAAAATAATGCCAAAATAGCCGTCCTAGACGATGATTCTAGCGCGTGCGCAGAAATTGCGAAAGCAAAAAAAAACAATAATTTCCGTAGAAAATCCCTCGTAAAATCACTCAAAATCTGCCGTAGCAAATTTTTTCGCAGTTGCCAGAATCGCCGTCCTAGAATGTATACTGTTGCGTTTTGAATGCTTAGTTCTAGTAACGAGGTATGCATAATTTTAAATAAAAAGTATATCAACGCTGCATTAAATTAATAGTAATTTCTAGGTAACTTTTGTATGCAAAATTATAATGTTACACATTAACGTTAAAAATATTGTAGCCATCCCGACATTTTAAAATATCAATAGTATAATAAGTATTTACTGTATGTATTTATAAATCAAACGATTAAACATTTATTTCTGTTAATCAACAGTTTTTCATTTGAAATTGTTACATGGTATTTCAATAAAAAACGGTTATTAAGTCAACCACTTTATTAATCACATGATATAATATTATTAATTAGAATTAGACATAAATCTACGACGCCAAGCCTGCGTGTTGCCTAAATAGAAATATACTTACCACAAAAACAATTATTTGAAATAAAAAACAGCCCCAATATGAAGGTGGAAGTATAGTATATGGTAATGTAGCCGATTCTGAAGGCTTTAATTTTAGTTTTATTGCTGTCAAAACTGAAATTTGTTCCCTGCAAAATAGTCCTTAGGTGTTAAGAACAGAAGCTAAATTACTATGAAAAATTTTTTGTTTTGACAGCACTAAAACTAAAATTAAAGCCTTCAGAATCTGCTTTGTTGAGGCCAAGTGCTAATGGAGTTAGATATGTGAGTTGTACAACATAAGTTCATTTTTTTATAATCAACATCTTAGCAGACAAATATACAACGTGTAACAGAAAGGTGTGACCATATTTGAAGAGCTTATTCAGTCAATGGTATACAACTACTTCTACTTTTACTATGGAGCAAAACCTGTATCTCGAAAAAAAAATGTACTGTTTCATAGAAAAATGCAATGCCGCTCGGCGGAAATGTATGGAAGGGCAGTTTTTTTTTTTTGAGATTTTAGTGTTGGCTCCATAGTAAAAGTTATTCTATACCATTGACTGAATAAGCTCTTCAAATATGGTTACACCTTTCTGTTACACATTGTATATGTTACAGTTACCCTGATTCCAACCAAATATTATTTATTAGGTTTAAGATAGAGCAAAAACTCACTAAACGTGAATTATGTGAATTAACGTGTATTTATTAAGGCGACACAGGCGCAGGGCAACAACAATTCGATTTGCTTAAGACTATCTACTGGGAATCAACCAAACAAATCAACTAGGATCACAACAATAGTCCCTCTTTCATAGGTCCCTCTATATTACGACTTAGGCTTCATTATTTACCTATCTATGTCTTATTTACAAAGGCAATATATATTGAGATAGAAAAGACCTAATGGCAGAAATTTGAGCCTAATTATTGATACAGACCTTGGATCAGGATTTGCCAAACATTGGCCCAAGGTATAAAAGGCCGATTATTATATCAGACTTCCTTAAAAATGGCGAAATAACTAGTCTTACTGGGCCATGCGATACAGTTATTTTCATCATAGGTTTTGATATTTATAACAAAGTATTAAGTTCATCTTACCCTCCTAGGGTCTGGCGTCGCGTCGTATACTATGTGTAACAGAAAGGTGTAACCATATTTGAAGAGATTTTTCAGTCAATGGTATAAAACAACTTATACTATGGAAGCAACTTGAAATTAAAAAAAAAAAATCTACCATTCCATACATTTCAACATTAAACAGTTGAATTTTTTTTTTCGAGATACAGTGTTTGTTCCATAGTAAAAGTTGTTGACTGAATTGACTGAATAAGGTCTTAAAATATGGTTACACCTTTCTGTTACACGTTGTATACTGGGTGTAATGATGACCTGCTCAGAAAATGAAACCACATGTAGGGAATACCTCTACAAAGCCATAAAAAAAACAATTTCGAGAAAATATTTCTGTTTACAGAAATTTGTTTTCTCGAACAAAATAAATCGTGTTCCAAGTGTGCACCTTCCCTTCCAGTATTACTACATGTCAGTAACCTGCACGAAGCGGCAACATCGCATTTTTTAAGCCTGTTAAAAAAACGTGGTTAGTACGTTGCACTTGTGAGCGAAACTAAATTAATTATTAATTTGTAGATGTATTAATAGGAATGTCGAAATGAAATTTAGTACAAAGAACCCTCATAACATCCCCTATACGTGGTTTCATTTTCTGAGCAGGTCATCATTACACGGTGTATAATACATAAACGAAAAAAAAAAATCATCACATGTTCACAAATTTTATATTTTGCGTATGGCAAGCCAATTGACCAATTAATATGATTATTCCATGGAGAAAATATCTTCTGTTTTTTTTTTCCTAGTATATATTATATCGATTTGTTCATACGAACACTATGGAGGTTAAGAAACAATATCTCTCACCACATGACAAGAAAAGAATGCTTAAGATAATACCAAAATGTCTTCTATAGCTATCTCAATACAATTATTAATTCGATGAATAAATATTATTTGGACCCTATGAAAGAGATGCACATAATAAAATAATTAGCTAATAATCGCTACTCTACAAAAATAGTGGAATATGTTCACGAAAGGAGGAATTATATTTGAGTTTAAATCGCACTTCATTAACACTAAGGTTAAATTATTATTACGTACGGCTTGAACACTCACGTGTGATTGTTGTTGACTATATGCCAACCGTTTCACCGATACAATTTCGGCATTATCAAGGCGAGTGTCGTTTTTAGGACGACGACGCGGCGTTCACCGTCGTTGTGAAACGGCCAGTGCCCGTTCACCGTCGTCCTAAGAACGACACTTGTCTTGATAATGCCGAAATTGTATCGGTGAAACGGTTGGCATATAGTCAACAACAATCACACGTGAGTGTTCAAGCCGTACGTAATAATAATTTAGTATGTCACCTCACGTGAGTTTTAATAATATAACACTAAGGTTGTACATTTTGTGTACAGTTTCTTTTAAATTTATACGTTAGAAAGTTGGTCAGGTCTAGACCCTAATAGTTAACGATACATTTTACATTTGACTCGAGAGTTTAAAGCAAGGTGGGTGGTGTTTCGGAAGAACGTTTGAAGTTTAGACCATCTTTCGTAGGTATAAATATATAAGAAACTCAGTAAAATTACACAAGTATTTGGTTATATTTGTCAACTTAAATAAGTATGTACTAAAATAAGAAATAAGTATGTACTAACATGAGAAGGGAGCACTCTTTTTATCACTTTGGTTAAAGTGGAGTTTGTTTTTAACGGAAATGTCAAATAACTTGAACGTTACAATGGTAGGTACTTAAAACTACTTTTCTACTTAACATATCATATCTACTTTGCGAATATGTTTAAGTAAATAAGTTTATTCTGAAGTGGAGAGGTAAATATAGATTTATAGTATAACATCATACGTATATGAAAAGGCAAAAAAGATAATAAATAACTGTATAAAATAGTTTTAAGATTGATTTTATATAAAAATAAACATTATTTCGAATACAGTCCGACCAATAAACAAATAATTTTAAAGTTCTTAAAAGGCTTCTGAGATTAAATGACATCACACAATCCATTGTCATTCTGATCAACTATCTCAGGGGTCGGCAACCGGCGGCCCGCGGGCCGCATGCGGCCCGTGAACCACTTTGGTGTGGCCCGTAAAGTTCTCAACTACTGCTTGATAACTATATTTGTGTGAATAGACATTTTCCATTCTGAACTATCTAAAAAGCAAGCATTGTTCTCAGTTAAAAGATGCACATTTAGACGCAATACTGCACAAAATGCGGCCCTCGCTGATCCCCTGGTAGCATTTGTGGCCCTTCTATATCATAAGGTTGCCGACCCCTGAACTATCTGAAAGAGCAGCCGCGGAAATAAAAAAAAAACAAACAATTGTATGCACATAAATAATATAAAATCAAGGTTAGTAAGGAAAAGTGAGCGTTTAGATAAAGTTTGAACAACTTGTCAGTACAAGTCTAATTCCATCTTGTAAGTGGATGTAGTATACACGATTTCTAACTATTTATTTTTCAAGACAGTCATTGCATTATCACTAACAGTTTAATAAAATACAACATCAGTCCACGTCACGAAAAGCGAGATCAATCTTCTGATTAGCCGTTCTATGTCAGGAGGATAACTCCCATGTCTTTTTTGTCATTAATACACTCACCGGATTATTTTAAATCGTGTAAGGTTAAGGTTAAACGTCAGTCGCTTAGCGCAAAGTGCAAAACTTAACTTTGTTTTACTTGTAGAACTGAAAAAAATTTAAATCATTTTGGTCTGCGGAAATTGACGCCAACAGTTCAGTATTAGTGAGATTTAAAAAGTAAGAGTATGAAATTGTATACACAATTAGTCATGATCTTTTCAAAATCAACTTAAAATGCTGTTTTAACATTGTTTGGATAAGATCATGACTAATTGTGCATGAAATTTTAAACTCATGCTTTATAAAACCTCACTAAAACCACAAAATAGATACAACCAGAAAGCAGACTCGGCGACGGAACGAAAACAGACGCACACATGCATAGACGCGTACGTACGATGATCTCGGCAGAATTTCGTATAGGCCCGAGTATCTTCGAGATCGTCGTACGTACGCGTCTATGTGTGCGCGCGCCTGTATTCGCTGGTTATTCGGAGTAAACATTCTGTAAGTGGTTATTTTGTGCTAATACTGAACTATTGGCGTTAATTGCCACATACCAAAAGTTTTTCAATTTTTAACTTCTTAACAAGAAAAACAAAGCTAAGTTATGCACTTTGCAGTAAGCGACTGACGTTTAACCTTAATACGTTTCAAACGATGCTTTATTAGCAGTTATACACAGTTACATAAAGCTTCATCAAGACATAATTTCATGACATAAAATAACCGATCTTTTTAGCCAACAAATATGCACGCAATGCAGATATTTCCATTAATTATGGATATAATAGTAAAACTAACTTTTGTTTGCCAGAGCAAACCAGAGACATAGATATGCATAGATATGCCCAGAGGTATAGATAACGGTTTCCGTATTACAACCTCGTAAAGACTAAAATCGACTTTATAATATTTTTTTTAAGAAGAAACAGGCCGTAGTTTGGTTTCAGTAAATCAATATTGATTATATTATATAATTGAATAAATATTATTTTAAAGCCTTTTTTTACTTTTAATTATTTTAAAACAGATTATAAATATAAATAAAAAAGTATTAACTATTATTGATATATATTTCGACCAACTTGTGGTCTGACTGACGACGACCACAAGTTGGTCGAAATATATATCGATAATAGTTAATGATTTTTCATTTATATTTATAATCTGTTTTAAAATAACTAAAAGTAAAAAAGATTATATTATTATGTTTGGCGTATTTAAATTGATACCATAGTCGTTGCAGTTATTTGTGAGCGTAGCTTAAAATAATTTTGAGCGGTTTTATGTTTTTAACTTTTACAAAATAAATTTAAATTTATATTAGTATTCAAGACAAAATATGAATGAGGCCATGGGCATGAATCAGCAACAGTGTAATATCATTCAGCAAATTCATGTATTTTTAGATTTAGTACGGTAATCTACAATACAAATATAAGTAATACAGGAACCATCGTTGTTGAGGTAAGTACAAAACACACGTTGAATTTACAATTATTTCAGTTAAAAAGGCACTTGAAAATAGGTTTCCTTCTGGTTTTATCAAACTACCTACTTACTCTGCGAAAAAGGAAAATACCAGGTTTTGTAACAATACCACTAATAATCCGTCGTTAAGGCTGAACGTCAGTCGCTTAGCACAAAGTGCGTAACTTAAATTTGTATTTTTTGTTTAATAGTTAATTAACACCAATAGTTCAGTATTATTGCGGTTTATAAAGCATAATTTTAAAATTTAATGCACAATTAGTCACGATCTGGTCCAAACAAAGTTGAAACAGTATCTTAAGTTGGTTTTGAGAAGATCATGACTAATTGTGTATACAATTTCAAACTCTTTCTTTATACACCTCACTAATACCATAGACTAATGTATTTATTAGTCTATGCTAATACTGAACAATTGGCATCAAATGGCACAGATCAAAATGCTTTCCAATTTCAAATTTTGTAAACAAGAAAAACAAAGTTAAGTTAACCTTAAAACAAACTGTATACTGTTTGTATTACAAAAATACATATTTACGTAATACAATATGATATATATGTATTATCTGTGGTATGAAACATCGCATAAAACTAAAAATATATGTATGTATATATTTACAGTATAGCAACAGCTAACACTGTACATAACTTACATGTTTTATTTACATTATTAGCAACAGCTAATACTGTACATGGTTGAAAAATATATAATAAAGATATGTCATCCAAAATACCAATCACAACATGAATTTAAATTTAATTGAAACATTCTTCGCCAGAATGTAACGAATGTAAGATGAAGGAAGAATGTAACTACGAAAACCATAATATTAAAAAAATATATATACAATACTTTATGCAGTTCGAGTATAAGCCGGTTCAATTGCCATAAATTTAATGATTTTTTTTAATGATCTTTGTACGGTTGGAAAAAAAAGGAAAAAGAAAGTCATGCTTTTTATAACAAACTCGTATCTAAACTTACTAATTTAAACAATATTCAACATTTCTATCTGTCTATCTTCGAATGCTCACGATTAACGTAGCTATTACTTAACGGATTTGGATGGGATTTTCACTGTTGTGTAGCGTAATGTTCTGGGAGTAACTTATAACACCTATATTTTTTGAAAATCTTGGAAGCAGTTTCGCATTAGTATACTTCATAATTTCGCTAATAGATACCGCTACCTGTACTTACCTACATTTATTGTATGTTGATTAGTTCATGAATAAACTACTAGATGGCGCTATATGGTGACTTTGGTTGGTAAGCTAAACTCATACTGGACACTTTGTAAGTGATCAGTAACAAGATTCAAAGGCCCTGTGAAAACCGCAAAATAAAATTCAAGCTTCCTATACAAATTATTGACTCTGGGTCGTTCTTGAACAGGTATAGGGGCACAAATAATATTTTTAGTATTTTGCGAAAAGGGTAATTGAACCTTGGTCCTGACCACTTACTGAGACTCCAGTATGACTTTGTTTATATCAGCCAAAGTCACCTTGTATACTGAGTCACGAATTCGCGGGGAAAATCTAGTTTTAAATATAAAGTAAATAAAAAAGTATTTAAAATAATTAATTGAACAATAAATATGTTTGTTTAAATATCTAGGATGGATCCGAAGCACGATCTGGACGGCGATTCGGACAAGTGCAAAAATATTTGCTACGGCAGATTTCTAGTGATTTCACAAAGGATTTTCTACGGAAATGATGCATTTTTCTGTTTTCGCAATTGTTGCGCACGCGCCAGAATCGCCGTCCTGGACTGCGATCTGTTGTTTTAGCGAAATAAAGAGGGATAATCTCATTGAACAATATGTAACTATTGTAACATGAATTAACTAACAAATCTGAACAAAATTACTAAACATATACGATTACACAGTTGTCTGTCACAACAAAAATCAGACTATTATACTGACAGTACAAAATGACTTACTCTTCGCTCAGTGTATCGAACGAAGTTCCTAGTTATTGGCAGTTGAATCGGGTTATAAACCTTTTTAGAATTCAACATAAGTACGGCTCTTAATGTCAGATAAATAAATGGCACCATAAAAAAGCAATACTTACAAGTATTCGCAATTTAATCATCAATAAATAATTCATCAGTTTCAAGCTTTGATTGCTTAAATTTAAATTGTAATTATATATATATAATGGTGTCGAATCGGTGTAACACGATTTAACTTATTTGACAGTACTAAACTTTATTGAAACGTTCTGTCTTTTTCTTTCTGTATCGAAAAGACAAAGTCAGGGCACTTAAAATAAGGTTAATCTTGTCAAGTAAGTTAAGTTGTGTGATTTAATCGACACAATTAACAGTCTTTCATCTAATTACGATACATAATATCTGAAAATATAAGTTATAGTTAGACAACAAGGCCCCCGCAGGTTCTATGCTCTTTTAGAACCATCCAGGGATCCGAGCAGGGGCAATCTCCTGCGGAAGCAAGCAAGCAACACTCGTCGAATTCTACTATATGACGAGGAATCGTTAAATTTCAAAGTAGCGAGCGTTTAGAGACCGACGATGCCGTTTGTAGAATGCCGAATTTCGAC
Organism: Ypsolopha sequella; assembly: GCA_934047225.1. Classification (NCBI taxonomy): domain Eukaryota; kingdom Metazoa; phylum Arthropoda; class Insecta; order Lepidoptera; family Ypsolophidae; genus Ypsolopha; species Ypsolopha sequella. The sequence goes on along the minus strand of OW203994.1, from coordinate 9,488,183 downwards.
ATATATATTTGATTGCCAACTCGTGCGCGGTGCTAGTAAACCCCAAACCCTCTCTCTCTCTCTCTCTTCCCTCAGTACCTACATAGAGACGGGGTTTGACGGATTTGTTTAAAATAATGTAGATTGCTAAACGCAGAAGGATATTTTATAATGATCTGAGAATATTAGTGAGAAATGCAACTTTAAATCTATTATCTAAAATTATTTGTAAGGCTACACTAGATCGTTTATTTAAAAGTGACTTATTTTTTTGCTATCTATTATTAACATAATATAATTAGTCAATATATCTTTACCGTCTACTTCGCAAAAACTAAATGCTCCTTCAAATTGATATAGTAGCCATCATGTTAAGTAAGCAAGGGGTGAGGGGGGAAATACACACATTAGAACGTCTTACCCCTTGTTTACGCGAGACTATAACTTGAACATTTGATACCTCAGCTCAGATAAATAAATAAAACATATATTGCACTAAAGGATATTCTCAAGTATCTAAACCTAACGGAATTTTACTGACTGACTGACAAACTGACAAAACCAATACTTATTCACTTGATATGAAAGACATAAGATTAAACTAACATTTCAATTCAAACACAACTGTACAACGATCCGACAGTCGAACGAACTACATGTCACAAGGCCACAATACCTCTCCGAAGCCCCCCCTATATATTGACAGCCGCGTGTCATAGTAACCTGGTCTGGTGGTGCGCCAGCTGGCAGTTCTCCAGATACAGGTCCTTGACGAGCAGATCCGCGGCCGCGAGTCTACCTTGTAGTTGCGCCACCGCGCCCTCTGCCGCGGAAACGCGCGCGCGTAAAGCCGCGCCGTCCGACCGAGCCGCTTCTGGAATAGAAAGATTTTGGACTTTAATGCTTTGTGATAAGGTTCTGATTACATTGTTGGATTGGGTATTCTTGAGTAATGTCTTATAGACAAAAAAAAAGGAAATATGCTGTGTCTATGACATTGTGTAACTTTAGATAAGGCTACGGATTTTAACGCGAATAACGTCGAATGTATCCCACTATTTCTATTAGGTATTTCTATTGATAGAAATACTGGGACAGATCCTCCCACTATTTCCATTGCTGGCGGCGGCCGGCGGCAAAAAAATCGCCATCACCTCTCTTATGTCGGCTTGCACATAGAAACTATTTAGTCACTATTACAGTCACAAACAATCATCCACACATCTGCGTAGTGACGAGGTGGCTTTGTGTAATTTGTACTGTCGAGTATGCGGTGGAGAATTATTCACCAAAATGGAAGATCATTAATTTGTTGTCCTTTTTCTTTTTTGAAATCTGCTGTTTCACTCTTTCAGACCCGCCCTCTATTTGGGCAATGAAAGACTAACTCTATAATTGTTCCTACAGCCGCAAACAAATGGTGAATTTGAGTCAACTGGGTCGTAATTAAAGTACGGTATGCAATAGCACAAAAAAAAATTATACCCGATGTACGGCGATAGTGCTTACCACCCATCACGTTGGGACGTAACGATCGACGGTGAAACGCGGGTGTACAGAGTGTGGACGGATTGTGACTTGCATTTCACAGTACATACTCAAAACACCTCTGACACCCCCTCCGGTATTCACGTCGTGACGATATATAAAAAAACTAGCACTGTAATAGATGGACAGACACTGAATAGTCAATTCAGTCTTCCGACTGAACCCTAAAATACGTTTCTGTTATAATTAAGCTGTCAGCACTTTTTTTAAGGCTATTAAAGCAATATCTCAAGTTTCGAAAGAAATTGCGTGTGCAATTACGTTCGTGATACTTTGTTATAAATTGCGGAACTTCTACTGAAAATGAAAACGTGAAAATGCCAAACGTGATCTCGTGGGAAGCAGCAAAATATTTTCTTCAAATACTTAGCATACTATATTTTACGTAATCGCTCTTTTATCAAATCAAGCTATACTTATCTATATTCTAAATTAAAATTCTAAATTCGTAGCGGGGGTGATGATGAGTCCTGCACTGATTCTCGGTAATCGTGGATATTGTGCACTTATTATAATAGGTATTTACATTATGAAATTGCTGAAATTTTCTTACAGATTCATGAATTCATAACTCCTGTAATTCAATAGCTTTTCCAATTATTTGTTTTTGTTTGAAGGTTAAATTTAAGAGGCTATGCGAATTTTATTTTTGTCACTGTCACTCCAAGCAAAAAATCGCGCAGTGCGAGAGGGGCGGATTCAGGGCAAAAGGGAAAAAAGTTGGTTTTATATTTTTATTAAAATACTAATATAGCTAGCAAAATTTCAAATATCAAATCTCTAGATATTGTTGAAACACACCTAATAAAATATATTTGAGTTCTGTATATGGTTCCTATTCGTCAAACGAGGAGAAATTTCATTTCAACAATTATTTCTATCGAGGAAAATTTATCCAAACATGTTTTCCAATTTCAAAGCCCTAGATTACATAGTCAAAATGCATATACCAGAAATTTATTAAAATTTTCCGTGTATTTCATGAAATACACAGAAAAAAACACCCGTATTTTTTTCGCATATCGCCTTAAGGTTTTACATCTAAGTATCAAATTTTGTTTTTATTTTCAGTTTGATTATAAAAATTTAATATTCAAAAACAGTTCGTCCTAAATGTCATCCATTTCCATGATAAGATTCGTAAATTTTTTTACAGCTGACACTTTTCATAAATTAAATTAATGTTGCTGTTAGCTTAATGTTGTCTCATTCATACACAAAAGAAACTACATAAATTGGATTTGTCATTCATGCAAAAAAATGCAAAAATGTTAGTACTGAAAATTGAGTTTCCTTCAAATTCTCTATCGAAAACGGCAATTTCATATTTTAAGACCTAATATATGTATATTCATATGATATACAACGTGTAACAGAAACCTGTGGTCACATTTGAAGACCTTATTCAGTCAATTATTCGTGATTTCAGGGTTGGCTCCATAGTAAAAGTTGTTCTATGCAGGGTGGTGATTTGGTATTTGTTTGTTTGTATGTTATATTCACGATAATGATGGTAAAAGAATTTTTTTTTTGAAAATTTATTTGTAATATTTTGGGGGCGACTAAAACGTCTAGTGTACGACAGACCTAATTACGATTAAATTGATTCAGCACTGGCGGAGCGGCGGCGGGGGGGGAGGGGCACCTGAGTAGGTAAGTACTAGCGCTCCACGCCGATAATCACGATAATTTAGGAAATATAAAAAAGGTCATAACTCCTTCTTCATGTGCTATTAATTTTTTTAATTCTGTGTTTTAGAATAAATTACATACTATTTGCCTGCCACATATACATCATGTATATGTTGCAGGCAAATAGTAAAATAGTCGTCATTGCAGTTACTACACGCTCGCTGTTTTGCAATTTACCGTTTGGCAAATTTAAAATGACGTCATCATTTTCTAACAAGCCGAAATCGAAAGTATTTCACCAAAAAGTTAAAAAATAGGTGCAACGACGAGCGGTGCGAGGAGGAGCGTGTTAGGTTTACATATAAGTACATATTGGGAGCCGAGCGAAGTGGGGCGGAGCGTGGCGACCCTCAATACTTTTAACAGAATTACTATATGCCGAGGCAAATTAGAAAATACCGAATTCTAATATTTGACGAAGATTCGTCAAATAGCAAAATAGCGACCGTTTAGAAACTGACAACGCCGTTTGTAGACTATAGAATTTTACTATTTGCCTGCGACATACACAAATATTCATGTGGCGCAAGTTTTGGACCAAATCGGCACCATGTATATTGCCTCCATCCATCCATCCATCAGCCTAGTTCGTCCACTGCTGGACTTTCCAGGACTTTGCCACTCCCGGCGGTCATCCTGGAAGAATTGCCCATACTCACACACGCTGGGCAGGCGGGTTGGTGAGCGCGGTGCCGGAACCCTCGCACCAGTGACGCCGCTGCCCAGGGGAATAGAAAGGTCTTGAGCAGGGATTGAAAGCGGTACCGATAACCCATAAAATTACCGAAATTAATATCGGTAGCCCTCATCATCAACTTACGAATATATTTATAATATTGTTAATTAATGATATTATATCCACACATTTATTTTATTTTTTCTTCATTGGTATAAAATAAGGAAAGATCATAATACATATAATAATATGCGGTTACACGAGTATACTAAAATGTATCAAAGTTGTTTTTTCAGAGTTTACTCAGTGTTAACAGCTTGAGATTTTTTAAATTTTGCCGCGCTTTGGTTGTGACACATTTCCCTGGCCAGACTCTACTGACATGGTCAAACATCCGACGCCTTAGAATCATCCTTTGGCACTAATAGTTATGATACTCACGCTGCACAGCATCGAGGCACAGTTGTCGATGCCTGAGCGCCGCGACGAGTTGTCGACACCGCGCCTCCAGTGTTGCGCACGCGCGGTGCGACTGCGGTGCTGCTGACACCTGAAATATATCAATAGGTAATATGAATATCTATAGATATATCATTGCGGTAGGGGAAAGCATATGGGTAAATTCGTGAGTTGTTTTGAGACCTGGATAGCTCAGTTAGTAGAACAATCACCCGGTTAGCGAGAGGTCCCGGGTTCTGATCCCGATTAAGATCTCTTCACTTCCAGATTTACTTTTCTTTCTGCGTTTCTATACCGCAATTATATAATATTAATTAAGAAATCTTGACTAAATAGTATTAACACGTTTTAACTTATTTGACAGGGCTAACTTTAATTTAAGCATTCTGTCTTTTTCTTCTGTATCGAAAAGACAAAGACAGGACGCTCAAAATAAGGTTAGTCCTGTCAAATAAGTGAAGTTGTGTTGCGCAATCGGCACAATTATCAGATGTTGAATGCTTTCATTTATAATGTTATTATTTATCGGGTGTGAGCACTAATACTTAAGGGGCTATACCGTCAAAATTGACACTTTTTGAAGTTATTTATCTGCTGTTCAAAAGAAGTCCCAAGTTAAATAAATTAGTATAACAATTTTGGAACGTTTTTCTAGATTTTGGTCTATCAGAAACGCGATTGGAGAAATTTCACTCGATAGAAATAATGATTGAAATGAGGTCTAAACTTACAATATTTTTGATATTCTGACTAATTGGGATAGCATACAGACTTCAGAAATATTTATTTACATGGGTTTTAACAATGCCTAAATTACTGGTTATGGAAATTTTCAAAGCTATTTTAGTTAATTTAGTATTAATTTAAAACCGACTTTTTGACAATTTTTCCTGATTCCGTCCCTCTCGCACTGCGGTTCTTTCCGCCTGGAGTAACGGGGACCTTTGCAAGGACGATATATCACCTTATCTTGTCGAAATCTATGATTGTGACTGAACAAATGAAAAGAAACTGTAATCCAACTAGATAAATAATAAATATACTTCATTTGATCAGACTTAGGTTGCATTAGTTACCTGAGCTTGTTGTCTTAGCTGCCCCTCCAGGTCGGCACAGTTGATCATCTGCGGCTCCCCGACCTCGTCCCGCGGAGGCACTACCTCTTCCCGTAGCGCCCCCGCACTTGCACAGCGAGGCGGCCGCTGTATGGGACTCACGGGCTTCTCGCGCTCGCTGTCCGACGAACAACGAACATTTTCTTCTTTACAGTCAGCATTTTGGACATAAGCAGGGTTTTGGTAGTCGCGCACGCATCGCTTATCGTTCTTATAAGGGCTAGTTATCGTCCCCTGACTCCATAAGTAATCGATCGGAGAGCTCACATTAGAGTGACCATTAGTTGTCGGTCTGTTTTGTAAAATCTTGATCTTTTCCTTCAATCGATCTATTTCGTCATCTTTACTCTCTAATTCGGTTTCCTTTTGTTGTTTGTACTTTTCAAACTCGTCTTCTAAGTCAGTGAATTGCAACTCCAAACTATACTTTTCGTCGATTGTGGGAAGTTGATTTGAGTTGGATTTAGGCGCGAATTGTTGTTCATATTCTGATATTTTGTTGATCAGTTCAGTCAGTCTTTCGTCACTAATTTTCTGTTCTTCTGCGTAAATATCTCGTTCTTCGTTTAACTTGTTTGCCCAGTACTCTTCACATTTGTCATATTCCATTTTCATTTGGTCTAAACTTGTCTCCAAGTCTCTGAAAGTTACATAATTATTTTACTATTGAGGAATATAGGTATAAAAAAAAAAGATAAAAAAAATATTTACGTGACAAAAAGACAACAAAAAAAAAACACACTTATCGTATCTAACTTATAAATGTAATTTCTTACTATTAAGTAACGTTGGAGACCATTGTAGGCGAAAACCTGTGTTATGGCCTCCAGCGCCTTCTCACAGGCCAAGTTAATATTGAGATACAGCAATATATAGGCACTTTACTAAACGCAATATTATTAGGTAGATGTAGATAAGGTATGTAATGAATGAATGAGGTAAAGAGGGTAGAAATAGGCAGCTGAATTTATGGTATGTATGGGATTTGTTGGCTTACTCCATACTTACTCAGTTTCTTTTTTACCATTATAATTTTAGAAATTAATTAATTAAGACCCATGTAGTTCTTTTTTATTTCTTTGTAGAAGTTTTTCAGTTCAGCTTGATCCAAAGAGTATATCTTTTTAGTAATGTACGTACGCCTAGAATGAAAATATCCTGTTGATATTTGCCCATAAACAATAGGTACTTACTTCACTAAATTGGAAAGTCGTTCCTTTTCTTCCACATTTTTTTGTTCAGCATCAGCCATCTCCTTCTTCAATCTATCAATCTGTTCAACATCTTGGCTCTCTGTTTGCACACCAGCTTCTAGACCTATATCAGGCTTCATTCCAATCTGGTCGGAGAGAATCATGGAGTCACTCAGTTCCTGGACACGTTCCTGAATCGTTGTGATGATACCCTTAAGAGTACCGCATGATTCACAGCCACTGTCATCGCTTAAGGACACTTGGGGTACAGTTTCTAAAACGCCTTGCAGTCTTCTGACCACCTCAATGTGGCCGAATACCTTCTGGTCGAGGCTAATGAGTGATTGGTCGCACTCCTGCAATGCAAGTTAGTCCGTGTAAGTAACTAAAGATAATGTAGCCATTATAAGATATATTTTTGTGTATGATAAATTGGTGCCTCTTGTAGTTATGCTGTCCTTTCACAGCATAAATGTAGTAAAGTAAAGGAAGCACAGCACATGAATAAATAAAAACAAAATTGGATAAAAACTTACATCTGTATAATTTTGAGTGGAGTGCAGTGAAGCGAGTGAGTCGTCGCGAGGTCTACCGGGTTTCACCGCGCCCGCCACCTCTTCTCGCCAGCTGGCGCCTGCCACTCCCCCCTCGCGCCCCGCACCCCGAGCCGCCACCTCCAGCTCAGCACACAGCTCGTCATTGCGGTCACGCAACTGCTTGTTCTCAAGTAGTAGTTCGTCGAGCCGCGCGGCAAGCTCAGCGCCAGGCCCCGGCTGCTCTGCAGGCTCCTCACGCCTCGAAACCAGCGCGCGCAACTCACTCTGCAGCTGTAGCCTTGCTGCCTCCAGCTCCCCGGCGCGCTCCTCGGCGAGGCTCGCGCGGCGCGACAGCGCCTGGTTCTGATCCCGCAGCGCACTCGCGTCGGCCCGCAGCCGCACCTCCTCACTCGCCAGCCGCGACACCTGCTGCTCGAGCTGCGCCAGCATCGCTCCAGCACGCTCCCGCTCCGCCGCCCACTCGCTCGCCGCTGTTCGCGTCTCCTCCGCGTATCTATTCTCAAGCTGCCTGATCCTACCCTTTAGCGACGCCTCGATACGGGCATGATTCTCGTCTACTTCCTGGGCGAGGGTTTGCGCGCGGCGATTCGCGTCGGCGAGGTCATTGCGGAGCTTAGCGTTCTCGGCGTTGGAGGCATCTACGAGCTGCTTGAAGTGCGCTAGGCGCAGCCTGTGCAGCGCAAGGGCGGCCTGGAGCAGCAGAGCGCGCGCGTCCGGCGGCGCGGGCGGCGGCGGCGCCAGCGTGCGCAGCTCGGCGTCCAGGGCTCGCGACAACTCGGAGGCGCGCAGCGTGGGCGCCGCGAAGCCCAGCTCCAACAGTAGACGACGCGCGTGCTCGACACCGGCACGCTCCCACGCCTCGGTAACGGCGTCAGCGGCGAGCGCGGACCCCGGGCCCCACGCGGCCTCATCACCTGCCTCGCCCGCCACCTCGGTCTCGCTGCACGATGTAGCAATAGACATCGTCAGTGACGCGTTCAAACGATCAAAGAACTCGCCAACGGTGATGTCATTTGAGGCGGCGTCCTCGAATATCCGTTCGACAAGTCGCCTATCTATACCGTCCATGTGCAGTGAGCGACAGAGCTCTAGCGATTGCTCATAGTCGATTCGTCTATCGTGATCGAGGTCACTGTTGGGCTCCGGGGTCTCAGAGCTTGAATTCTCACCTGGACCATCCATTGAATGGGCGCTCCTCTTACATTTCATCCGTCGCTTGAGTCGGTCGCTCTCGTCTTCGACGCGGACAGCGTCTGGTGTGGGTGGTAGCGGCGATGCGGCAACGGAGGGTGGACGCGATCGACGGCCGTACTTCTTGGCACCGACGACGAACTTGGGCGCGACCTCGCGGCCGGAGGAGTCGTCGTCACTGTGAGACGCCGCGGGCGGGACCGGAGGCGCGGGCGGAGCGGGCGCTCCGCCGAGGACGGATAGAAGACCGTTGCGGAACTGCGTGAAGGTGACGCGCTCCGCAGGTCGTTCAAACAACGTGTCCACGAGCGCCGCACCGCGATCCTCCAGCTGTAAAGCGTCACACAGATCAAGCACGGCCGCCCTGTCCAGGGCTTCCTCGTTATCTACGTCGAACGTTTTGAATACAGTGTACAGCTGTTTTTCGTAATGATCCATAGACGTACTATCCATCGTGGGTGGCACGTGCCCACGTATGCATGCCAGCTAAGTTTTAGAAGGCCAATAATTAGTACTAAATTATTTACATACTATTAAAAGAGAGAAAAACAATAAAATAAAATAAGATTCCACGACTTCTGATGTGATGACATTTGATTCGAGATGAATGACATGACATTTCATTTCTATTTATGAAGTATACAATATTTTGGTCCCTTGCAAAAAAGTAATGAGTTTTATCTACGATGTTCATTATTGAATTCAATCACTTATTATTTTGTTTCATAAATAATAACTTATTTAAGTACGTTTACCAAGCTAAGTTGTGTGTAATTATTACGTCTTGAGTTAATCACAAGGTCAGTATGATAAACGTACAATAAAGAAACTTTATAAACGCTCATAATTATTTTACGTTTCAGATCACGTCTTCAAAGTTAAAACCTCTTGTCTGAATCGTTGATAATACTTATTCATTGCATGGACTATGAAAATTGTATTAAAATAGGTAATTTTGTATTCAAAAATTAATTGTTGAAGATTGGTTTTATTACTTTACTGTCCATGGTGTCGATGTGTCGTGTCGCGTTGCTGTGGCCTGCCTGTGTAAAGTAAACCGAGGGGAGTCCAGTCAGTGCAATGTGAAATGGAACGCATGTTTCTATTATTTGTTTGTCTGTCTGTATACATTGTTCTATGGTAAATGGTATACATAAATAAACAGTAAATTATCTTTGTCGTAAATCGTTTTCATTTCAGTGAATTTATGCATATTTTGTGTTTTTATCTCTATCGATTTATTGTGTTGTGATTCTACACCTGCGTATTGAGTTTTTTTGATAAATCTTTGTTTCGATACGATGCTGCACGATAAAGTAGAGGACGATTTATCGATAATAACTTCGAAAGCTTCTTGCTGCTCTTGTTCGGCGGAATGTGATGGTGAAACGGAAAGCTCATTGATAATTAACAAAGAAGATGTTGGACGGAAGAGGCGATCAAAGGCCGTGCTTTTTTTAGTGCTCGTATTAGCTCTCTTGTCCACGGGCAACGCCGTATATTTTGTTCGAGGTTTATTCAGACAAAGGGAAGTACCCCTCCCAAAATATCTACAGCAGTCTCACATCCGTGCTGTTATCTACTCCTGGCTAACTAACAAATACGAGCATCTAAATTTGGGCATACCGGACATGCCATATCCATTACTAGATCCTGACGCCCCAACCGATAAAGTTATATCCTGCTACTATAACACTCCCAATAACTTTGAGGCGCCACAATTAATGCCGCAAGATATAAATCCATACCTCTGCACACATATAAATATAGCATTTGCTCAAGTCGTCAATAAAACAATATATTTGGATCAAAATCAAAAGACCGTGATTCCAGAAGTAGTCAAATTAAAATTAAAAAATCCAAAGCTCAAGATTTTGTTGTCTATAGGAGGTGCAGGCAATAATAATGGATTTTCAGATATGGTAATTGATCATGCATCAAGAAAAGTTTTTATAAAATCTATTAAAAACACCTTGAAAAGCTTTACTCTGGATGGTATAGATTTAGATTGGGAGTTTCCAGCAGTACACAGTCGCAAGGTTGGTAGACAAAAAAATAGAGAGAGACAGCACTTCTCACAACTGCTGATAGAAATTCGAACTGAGTATATCAGAGAAAAAAAAGATTACCTATTGACAGTGGCTGTTGCAGCACCACAAATCATTGTTGACTGTTCATATGATGTGGATCAACTCAATGAGTATACTGATTTCGTCAACATTATGACATATGATTATCACTTCTTCACTAAATACACTCCGTTTACTGGATTGAATTCCCCACTGTACGCAAGAGATAATGAAAAACTATACTTGTCTACTCTGAATATTAATTACACTGTGCACATGTACATGAGCAAAGGCTTGGACCGTAGTAAAATTGTGGTCGGGATACCTACTTATGGACACAGCTTTCATCTTGTAAATAGTGATAATACAAACATTGGCAGCCCTGCAACTTGGTATGGATCACTTGGCAACGTTGGCTTTGTTGAATATCCGGCTATTTGTAACTTCATTAAGAAATTCAGTACAGATATCACCATTAAAGAAGATAACTTTACAAAGGTACCCTATTTGTACAGGTCCTATGAGTGGGTCTCCTATGACTCTCCAGACAGTGTCATGAATAAAGCCAAATACATTAAGGATAACAATCTCCGTGGAGCGATGATATATTCCCTGAATGCAGATGACTATCTGGGTGTTTGTGATACAGGTGGCACAGAAAAGTTTCCATTGTCACACTCTGTTAAAAACACTCTTATTTATGAAAACAATTAATATTAAAGCAAAGCTGTTAAACTGTCAAAAGCAACAACATTCCACCCAGCATTTATGTTTACCTGCTTTTTTCTGGCGACATAAGTAATTTTGTACATGGTGCAGGATTTCATCATTCGTCTATGGAGTGGGACATGAGCACTGGCACACCTTGTTTATGCCCGCGACGTCACTACACAGACAGACAGGTACCGCCAAGGTTCGTGGAGTCGCGACATTGGAGCCCACGCGGGCCCACGCACCGCCGTCGCGGGCGCGCTCATACTGTCCACAGCTAGCCGACGACGCGTGCCGTGCGAATGCTCAACAGCACAGAACACACGCGCCACATTAATTATTCTAACTTATTAACTTTTACAGTTTAAAAAAGTGGAGGTATGCTACTTTACTGTTTCATTTACTGCAACGTTTCCAGTTGGCCGATTTCAGCTCCAGGCAGGCGATCCGGTGTTTTTGCTCGAGCGATCGCCGCGTTACCTAACTACTTGATGTGTAGGTGTTTTAGTGTATTGCATGCAATATTAATCAGTCGATATTGATCTCTAAACATATATTCAAGGCTCATAATTTGAATTAAACTCTGTTTAAGGAACTGATTTATGGACATGCATATTATGCATAACATCGTAGTAGATAATGGCAAACTACCTACATACTTTACCATAAATAAATGAAAAAAATCTTTGCCTTTCATGATTGCTTTTAGCAGTTAGCATCGTAATCAATTAATATTATAGTTTTTAAAGTATTTGTTACAAATATTATTGTTTTAAATATTTAAATAGTTTTAATTCAATTACGGGACCTGAAGGATTCGTTAAAAACTATGAACGGGCTGTGATGTGAAACACTCGGTGTTATTGAAATGGTTGTCAAAAAAGCGTAAAAATAGTATTAGAAAATGAACTTTTAAGACTTGTTTCAAATTTGGCAAATAGGACGTTGTGCATTTGTTTGGCAATTTTAATCTATGTTTATTTATTAACTATTTTAGTGATGTGCGCGGCAAAATAGATCTGCGCAGTAGCATTTTCGCTTAGAAATCGTCTCCTGCGCAAGTCACAGGTGCTTCAGAGGCAGTATGTGCCTTAGCGAGATAGCACCTTTACGTGCTCCGTAAAGGAGACGGCCAGTTCCCCATAAGCAAAATGCCTTAAGAGAGTACACAAATATATTGTGGTCAATGATAAAGAACAAATTCAAAATAACACGGTTTGACTATCCATTTAAAACGGACACCATCTTTTAATAACTTTTTATGATAAATCGTTTTTATTTTGAGGTTATTTTCATATGGCATTGCGAAAATAAACTTCAGCGCGTTTGAAACGTTCATAGTTGTAACAATGTTTCACGATGATTCTGATATATTTAAAAGGGTATGCTCAAATGTCAGTCGTAATGTAATCTCTATCAAAATCCAGAAGAAAAGCATGAATCGTGAAATAAAAAGCTGGGACTGCCGATTGCGTCACGCATGACTCTTATCAAATCAAAGCACGCTGGAAGCGTAGTTTGTGGACTACTTGGTAGATGGCGCGCGCTTTCGTTTCGTTACGTGTTCGCTCTCATGACCGGCTGCGACATTAAGTACTTATTTATTTTAATATATGTGTCCGTGTTATTATAAAAGTGAAACTAGCTACGAATAAATCTAACAAAAATTATAGTATACATTGATTTCGTGTACGCGGTTAAGGCCGATTCTGACCATCTCCTTTACGTATATGTTACCGGCCAAATCCGATTTCAGGAAAACTAGTTTGACCTAGGACGAACATGACAACCCAAAACTATTTTGGCCTAGGCTAGACTAGTTTATTTATTTATTTATTACAACAAAACCCACAGCACAAGTTATCAAATTTTAACAACATAAACTTAAAGCCAATTAGGGTTTATATTATCCTTCCTTAAGGCGCTACAAAAAAAAATCGACACTTTAAGGACTTGCATATCTACTTCAGTAAATAATGTATTATTTTGATTAAATAGTATATTATTTTTGGATTCTTTTTCTAGGGATCAGTTAAAATAGAAACGCGATTGGAGAAATTCGGCTCGATAGAAAAATTTATTGAAATGAGGTTCTTTTCGACACCAATTCTCCTGGTTTGACAATTTAAAATAACATATAGACTGCAACTATATTTTATTAGGTGGGTTTTAACATTATCTAAGACCTGGTTAAACGAAATTTTGATAGCAACTTTAGTACAATTTATATTAATAAAAAACCGACTTTTTGCTGCTTTTCCACGAATCCGTCCCTCTCGCACTGAGGATTTTTTCGCATATGGAGTAACAGGGACGTTACATATCGCCTTAATATACAAATATGTACACGCAAACTTAATGTGATAAACCACAGCCACCATAGGCCTATTACATAGGTTGCTGTGGATAAACTAAATATATCGTAAAATCGGGTTAAGCCGGTAACATAATATAGGTATAACCCGGAGCATTAAAGAAAGGAATCTAAAATGGCGGCATGTACCTGTGATTTTATTGCTCAGTGATACAGACAGCATAAAAAGTTGTTTCTTTAATATTTTTTTTGTAATATTTTTGGTCTATTTTAATATACAAGGTAAAATTTAATCAACCGCCAGAATTCATACTGCAGACTCGGTTAGTGATCAGGAACAATGTGTAATGACACCACCGGCGAAATTTGAGTAAGCTTGAGCGGCAAATCCAGACTATTTTTTTTGCATGCAGTACGCAGGTGTGCGACTGAAGACAGATATACTGTGCGAGTGAGAGGGGATGATGATGGGCGCCATCTAAGATTCCTTTCTTTATTGCTCCGGGTTATATATTGTTCTGAGGCTCCATGCCGTGTCATATCATGCGTACTCTTTCCATATCATGGTTCTATTCTTATTTTAATTATGTAGTAGAAATAGCACATATATTCTGTTTATTATCACATCACCTTTCGATAGATGCTATAAGTATATAAATTAACCTCAGATACGCGTAGCCAATCAGCGCTATAGTCAGCTAAAATAATTTACTTGCATATCTACGAATGTGGCCAAAAAACATTAAAAACCCAACTTTTATCTCCTTGAAATTATTGGCAAATCTTTTTGGGTCACTAATTTATATACAGACAGACCTATTGAAACCAAATGGTGTTCATCTAATGATAGTGGATTACTGGACAATTGCTTTTCTTGTTGAAGGTTCGAAGGTAGATAAGTATTATTTGAAAACCCTCCCTGAATCATTCAAGATATGGAATGATTTTGTTTTTTGCCCTTTTTTTATAAATAATGTATAGTTTTCAAGTATGTTCGATGACGTTGACGTTGTATTCTTCCTCATAACAATGACGTATCACTAAGTACAGTCGTCCGCACCTTGACCTAACCAAGAGCCCAAAAGCAGTTGAAATTTACACTCTTCAAATTTCATAAAAAATAAGCCAGTAAAGACGATTCTAAAGGCTTTAATTTTAGTTTTAGTGCTGTCAAACAATGACAATAGAATGTCGTTGCTGTCAAAACTAAATTCCATTCATTGCAAAATAGTCCTTAAGAGTTAAGAACAGAATCTAAATTACTTTGGAATAATTTTATGTTTCACAGCACTAAAACTAAAATTAAAGCCTTCAGAATCGACTACATTATGATGAAGTTATGATATAATAAAGTTAATTTGTGCCATATTTAGGTACTACCGACGTAATTATGAAAATCTACCTATTAGATGCAAGTTATTTTATTTATGGGATTTAGATTAGCCTGAATAAAAAATGAAATACCTTAAGAAAAAGGATCTTGATACTTTAATTCTTATGAATAAATAAATAAATATTTACAAAGAGTTAAAACAAAAACGAATTTTAAAAATGGACATTTTACAGTCCTTGTGATTAATTAATTAACTGAACGTTTTTAAACTACTATCAAATCGTGCAACTATTTAGTTTTAATTTGTGATGGAAATAAACAAATCTAATTATCTAAAACCGATTTTATTGTAGGAGTAAAATATATTGTATGTATGTTTAATTGGTACTTGTAAGAATTGTGGTAATTATAGTCTGTAAAATATAGGTTGAGCCCTGTGACAGCTGTCAGCGCTAGACTTATTTGAGCATGAGAAAAAGAGTTAGAAATACAAATTGCATAGCGCTGTCCTGCTGTCACAGGACTCGAGCTATATTATACGGACTATAGTAGATAGTACGTATAAATGCAGTATTCTGCTGCCAAAGAAAAAAAAGTCATGTTACTGTATGTACCTATTAATTAAAACTAATCAATAAATGTTACGTCTTATACCTACTTTAAAATAAGTACTTACATATTGTTTTATTTCCTAGTTCCTACCATCCTAATCTCTGACGCTAATTCCCACACTATGTTTTCAGTCAGGTGAAACTAATATTATTCCGAAATGAAATCAAATGCGAGTGATCTATTCTATTGATCATGCTGAATAACATCTCAATGAAAGTTTCACTGGGCAAATTAAAAAAAACATACTAACTCAGAGAACCTCTATACCACGGAGCAATTAGTTTTAACTGAAATATGATATGCCCAGGCAAATCATGAAATGCCCAATTCTACGATGTGCCGATGACAGATATACCGCCATCAATTACATGCTTATTCAAGTCCATTGGGAAATATTGGTGTCGATTCGGCGTAACACGACTCCTCATTTTAAGCGCCGTCTTTGTCTTTTTTTATCGAAAAGACAAGGAAAGAACGCTTAAATTAAGTTTAGTCCTGTTCAATAAGTTAAACCGAATCGACACCATGATAAGACAAAGTTAAATTTTCTGAATTTTGCAAAAAAGATAATCGAATCTTGTGACCGATGACTTACAATTATAAATGTTCAGTATGATACCTACATACTGTATGAAGTGAGTTGACTGATATAGCCAAAGTCAGCTCACATTTACATAATAGGTACGAGTTACTCTTAGGATAAACAAAAAAGCGTAGTAGTCTCTAAACGAATCACGACAAAAGTAAAAAAAAAACGGTCAAGTGCGAGTCAGACTCACGTACCTAGGGTTCCGTATCGTGGATCAAAAATTTAATATTGTTTCCGTGAATTTCTCAACCGCTATATTTTATCCTGTAATCTTTACGTAAGCAAATATTACCGAATTTTTTCTTATTTTTCGGTCGACGGTCGACCAGTTTTGGAGTTAAGGGGGGCACATGAATATTTTTATGTGTTTTTTTGTAGATTTCTCGAAATAGATGCAAGTAAATATAGCCAAACTAATATATTTTTACAATCAACTCTTTAATAAAAACAATTTGAGACCCATATTGTATATTTTATAAAATTTGTGTTAAATATTTTTAATTGGTACAGTTTTCTCGTAATTGGCCAATCCATAATCGACATTTTTTTCCTAATGTCCGGTCCACCACCAGTTTCGGTGTTAAGGGGGGAACATGCATTTTTTGTGGTTTTTCAGATTTCTCGAAATCAGTGGCAGTAAATATATATATTTTTACAATCAGCTCTTTAATATCTAAGATACCAGTATTGTATTTTTAGGATTTGTTTTCTCTTTGTTGATACATATTGGAAATATTTTGAACAATTTGAAAATTTCAATTTTTTTACTCCCTATCATGTGGGCTAATTAATGCTATTTTTGTGCCAAATTTCAAGCCTTTGTTTTCAACAGTGCTAAAGTTATGAGGTTGTGACATACGGACGGACAACGGAGTCTCAACATAAAGGTTCCTACGGAACCCTAATTATAGTAATTTTATTAGTTAGGAAAGGAATCTAAGTATTTTAAAATTTAATAATTTGGTCTATGGACCATTTTAATATTGAATTGTGTTAGTAAGGACGGCGAGGGTAGGTTTAAAAAAAAGATTATTTTAAAAATAAAATTAGGAAGCTCTTTAATATGGCACTACCTTAAAGTATACATACGCACTATAGGTACTTATTATACTAGTCTACTTTCTTCGAAGGCATCACTGGCTGCAGAGACATTGTATTTTGGACAAGGACCAAGAAAACTCAACAATATATTGGAAGGTAAAATAATTTATGAGACAACAAAGTCCAATGTCGAAAATACAATGTCAGTGCCATTTCGAACTTTTTCCTGGCGTGACGGTATTACAATATTTTAACAATACATTTCTATTCACAAAAAGTGGAAAAGTTTCGCTAAAACAAAAAATTGCAAGTCATACATTGAGTTTGGTACGACTTTCGCTAAACTGGCATACAGTATATTTGAGTATTCGGTGTTTTTTTTAGTGTTACTGTTTACGTTGAACATTGCAAATATATGCAAAAGAAATGCAACACACAAGATCATACTAACTAAACCATCAGTACAATTTTCAAAAATAATGGCATTCTAATCAGATCTTATAATGTAGGCTTTATAAATTAATGAGTACGCTCTGCTAAACAACTAAGAATATTTTTACTGGACATTACGTCGAGTCGAGGCACTGCTGCAATAAAAACTAGATAAACAAAATCAGCTGAGTGTGGCAATAAATCATGTTTTTAGGAAATTTGCTCAAGTCAATAGTAAGTAACTTTTTAAACATACATAAAATCATAAAGTCCAATAAAAAGTTCGTCAAACGGACTCTTAAACTGACAAGGTGTCGATTCGGTGAAGCACAACTTAACTTATTTGACAGGAAAGCCGATTCTGAAGGCATTAATTTTAGTTTTAGTGCTGTCAAAACTAAATTTTCTTTGATACAAAATAGTTCTTCAGAGTTAGAATTAGAAGCTAAATTTCTTTGGAAAATTTCAAGCTTTGACAGCACTAAAACTAAAATTAAAGCCTTCCAAATTGGCTTTAGGACTTACCTTATTTTAAGCGTCCCGTCTTTGTTTTTTCGATGCAGAAATAAAAAGATAGTACGCTTAAATTAAGTTTAGCCCTGTCAAATAAGTTATATCGAGATACACCGAATCGACACAAGTATGGGTTTCCTCAAAGTAATCTACTTGAAAAGATGATCGTTGATACCATGCATGTTTTTATTAAATGCAACATCATCATACATTCGTATTATATTTATTAGCACACCAAACAGCTCAAACCATCGAACTAAATGTTTGTTCATTGGCTTGGCTCAATCGATACTTGACAAAACAGTACACACCCATCAACCTTAATGCTCACATAACATCTACATTCTACACTAGGATTCACTTTAAGGGTTTCCACTTTTCGATAGAACCCTGCAAAATAAAAACAATACTTTTGAGGCAAAATAAATTACCTGCACTAATGAATTGAAATGTGATAACTTTGAACTAGGAAATCAATGTTTTCTGACTTAATCCAAAATCATTACTATCTTATCAAGTAGGTAGTTTTGCACCATTCTGTATCTTCAATACATTTTTTTTAGGAAGTTATCTATATTAAATCATTCACCCTTTAAAACTGGTCATTAGTGACCTCAAACAGTGACAAAGTTTATGGATACCTAACAATAAAATTAATATAAAAAAGATGCAACATATTATGGAGTAGTCATATCAATTGTCGCGTTCATAACCACGCATCGCCGGCCGCCGCAGGCGATGAGTGCAACGGGTTGAGGCGAAGGATGTGTGATAAATGACCACTTTTTACCTGTCAAAATGACAGATAACATACAGAACTACAAACTTATATCACAGTGTAAAATAAAATGTGCTTATATGTTCCGGTTGGCCAAACTAAAATGGCTTCTATATTGACTGCGTGACAGTCTTCGCCACCGGAACTGATAAGTTTGTGTCTTGTATACGAATACGATGCAGAGAGCATCGGAAATGCGATGCGCGATGCTTGTCAAAGTCATGTGAAATGGTCGTTTATAACTCTTTGCAACCCGTTGCAGAGTCCATCGCTGCAGTTGCATCGTGTTTGTTAAACGCTACAATAAAGTCGATTCTAACGGCTTTAATTTTGGTTTTAGTGCTGTCAAAACTAAATTTTCTTGATTGCAAAATAGTCCTTAAGAGTTAGGTACAGAAGTTAAATTACTTTGGACAAATGTAACTTATGACAGTATCAAAACTAAAATTAAAGCCTTCGGAATCGGATTTAATGACTTTTTAAGTTATTTATTTATAGTAAACAATAATAACTAACCCAACTTGCCCAAAATAACATATAAACTTAAGAGATAGTTTATGCACCTAATAAAATTTTGAATTTATCACAACAAGAGACCAATGAAAAAGAAAACGATTCTACTACAACAATTTAAATAAATTGGAATGTTTGAATTTAAACATATATTTTCCAATATTGGCCAAAGCTTTAGAAAACCATATCATTATTCTATCTTATTAACTACCTACATATATTATCAATAAAATTGTTGCAATTGCAAATAATGTAAATTCTTCTGTATCACAAACTATAGGTATATCTAATTTGTATATATGCAATGTATACTTGTTGATTGAGTCTCTAAACATTAGGATATGGCAACTTAACAGCTTATTGTCTAGTGTGATATACTATTAGCCATATGCACCCTTTCACAAAGGAATACTAGCCACAAAATAAAGGTGTCAATTAATATGCTTCATTTTTTGTGGGTATTATTGTTATACCTGTTATTTGTTTACCTGTTTTTATATTTGATTGTAAACTTCTTTTTTTTTACAATATTTTAAAATTTTAGGATATCATTTGCACTGTAAGTAGCGAATCGACGCTTCGCGTCGCAGCGCCTGCAAAATGCGCTGTTTTTTTTTTGCATCTTGCCTTTTTTGTGTACTGGTGTGTAACTACATGAAAATAATTTAATATGGGTGAAATAATGTAGAGCATTTATTTGTGATCCAGGGAAAACCTCGACATTTTGTATTTTTTATCGTTTACTATTTTTCATGATGTTTTTTCTGAAAAAATCCGGGTTTTTTATAGAAGGTCGTCAACATAGACAAGGGGAATTTTGATAAGCTTTTTTTTTCTTTTCTTTTCCTGGTGGGTTTCTTGTTATTCCAGGGTCAAGTCGATTAGAGTTCTGTGTTTTCCAGTATTCATGAACTTTTTCTTTCGTGGATTTGTATGGGATTTTGTAGGGAGTAATATATTGACAATAACCTTTTATTGTTTTTCTTATTTTTTTTTGACCCGGCAGGGTAATCTGTGGCAGATGTGGTTTTTTTACGTAACTAGGTGTTGGTTAACGACCTGCATAAGCTCAACGAGGTGTCTTATGAGATAGCTATTTCAAGAGGGGTCCTCTGGACTATTATTCATCAATCTCAAAATTAAAATGCTATGAGACTGATTTTAGGAAAAAATATTTAAATCACTTTTATAAAGGGGAGTTATCTTAAATGTTAGATTGTTTTATTGGGTTTTTTAATATTTAATTCAATTTTATAACCCTCAAATTTCATATAAGTTGTAGTTGTTTTATAGAAAAACAGTCTTTTGCTCCTCCTGGGAAGTTGTATAAAATTATAGCGGATTTTGCAGGCGCAGTGATGGAAAAGGTTTATATTTAGTTTTTCTAAAATTTATTTTTAACACACTTTAAAGGATTGTGATTTTTAAAATCCCGTTAAGCTTGCTAGTAGAAATTTTATATGAGTGAGTGAGTATCTAGTATTTTGTTTCTTTTCTGTGGCCAGTGTTAACTACATTCTAATGTGATAAATTGATTATCATTTAAGTCATAAAATTAGAGGGACGGTTCTATCACCTTGGTGCATGATATAAAAGCGAAATGACACATTGATATGTATAAAATGCACCTTTACCAATTATAACACACTTTGTTTGAGAAGAATTGCTCATTTGCCATCAAATTAATTAAAAACCTATAATTATGAATTATGATCTAGTTAACAAAAATAAGAAAAAAATTATTACCTCATTATTTGTTACACCATGTTTTTTTGACTTGGTCAATAATAGAAGAAATTGGCATTAAACAGAACTCAATGATAAATGCTGCACAGACATTGCTTTATTTATAATTATGAAATTGCCGTAAAAGTATAAAGTTTTACTTGGTTAAAATGACCAGAAACTGACCCATGCATGCTGTGAAGGTTTGTCACTCTGTGCCATTACAAAGAGATCTCAAACTTTATAATATAATAAATGTTACACATAGTCAGATTGACAAAGGACAAAGAATAATTGACTGCCTCTCAAGAATTAAGTAGTAACATTGTTCAGATTACTGCTCAAATTAACAATCAACCTCCTGAATACCTCCGCCTCCTCCAATCCAACTATAGGATGCTCCTGAGGAGGCAGCAAATTAATACAAGTCCAACCTATCAGTTGGTTTACGCACCCTTATATATGGATTCTGATGTCAATTTAGTTATGTATTTCTTGTTATGGGTTTAATTTGCACAACTCCAGTTGGAAACAAATAATCATGTTGTTAAACAAAGCAACAAATAAATGACGGTTACGAGTTATATGTAAGTGTAAGTTATGATTATGAGTAAATAATCTACGTTTTTATTGAAAGTCTTTGAATTTACGAAAACAGTTCATCCACTTAGTCAATAACAACAAATTGACTAAACATTCAATACACCTTAATTTGTTAACTTGTCAAATAACAATCTGTAAATAAAAAAGGATTAATTAATTACTAGCTTTTGAATATAAGAAACAAACAGTATTACGATTAAAATGAGTAAGGAAAGGGCCTCTGTGTGAATATGTGGATTTGTGTGTGATTTGTTAGGGAAGTGCCAATAATAGTGTCAGTTAATTGCACAGCAAAATCATTATTAGAAGATGCAGTTTGGACATGAAATTTTGCTGGGAGAAAAAGTATAATAATAAAACAATAAAAAAAATATGTGTGTGTAAGGTAAGAATTTTATTTAATAGGTGTATATTGATATAATGCTAATAAGAATCGGGATAAACTCGGTAAGAGGTGTAAATATAAGTAGAAAAATTACTATTTTGGTTCCTTTTTGTTAGATATTAATTCGGTGTCTTCGTAGGTTTGTGGTTGAAGCCATTCAGAAATTGCTTTTTTACATTTGTAGTTTGTAATGTTTGTGATGTGTAGTTTTTTGTTTACTTTTGAGTAAACATAATTGGGGACCTTTGGAAAAGTAAAATCATTTACCGAATTCTGTAGTCACCGGGGGTACATGCCAGTGTTCATATCTGATTATAAGAGTTAATGTCACATAATGTCTTATAAAATCAGATATGAACACTGCCATTGTGTTGTTTTAGTTTCAGATATATTCAGTCATTTTACATGTTCATTCTCTTCTTTTTACAATTTTAAACTATAAAATGTTATTTGCTGACTAGTGATATTAGCAGAAAATGGTGGAAATAAGCAAGCCAATGGCCAATGAATAAAATTTCTTTTTTGGAATTTCTTTCGTAAGAATGTAAAAAGAATAAAAACGTTAGTTTTTCTCTATGCATGATTATAGCAATAAAACCTGATAAATGCAATTTTGTTTGTAAGCCCACTTTAGTAAATTTCTCTCGCTTTTTTTTGTGGTGAAATCAGTTAAACAGATTTAAAAGTGTTACACGGGGAAGTAGTTTCTATGTAGTTTCACTAGTTTCTCTGTTACAGTTTAAAGTCTGTTTAAATGATTTTACGACAAAAAAGCAATTTTTTTTTTAAAAAGTGGACTTTCATATATACCATTGAATTAACATATCTAGTAGGGATGTGACAGGAAATATTTTTATATAAATGCGGCCCCTCTGCATTAACTTTGACTGATTTTAATTATAGGTGCAAAATAAGTATTGAGTAGCACATAATCAAATTGACATCCATCCTCCGAAACAAATAGACATAGGTTAAAGGCCCAATCAGATCCAAATCTACATAATCCAATTTTAATCAAACTACTTGCCAAAACAATATGAAATGGGAGAGCTGTTGTATTTTACAGGTGATGTTACGTCTGCAGCCAATGGAACATGAGGCTGTGGACAGTCTGGTAGTCAAGTTCAGCATTCGGTGAGCTTAGAAAATCTTTCAGACTGATTGACACATTTCCAGACAGAGCAGCTTCCTTTAATTCTACCGCAGAATGCGCCGAATTATCGTCAGACGCGCAATCAGAAGAACCCGGGCCGTTTTCCCGCCATTTATCATCATAAGTTAAGTCACATAGAGTTGGTGGTTCGTCACAGTCGCTAAACTCCTCTTCCAGCATCAAAGTACGCGACTTAGATCGTATATCGCAATCTGCAGAGTCTCTACTACCTTCGTTCTGTCTCCGCGCATTCTTCAAAGCCCGATAGCGACGTGACCTCTCACGCTGAAGCCGGCGCTTTCTTTCATCTGCCTTCTCAAGCTCCTCGGATGTCTTTTTCAAGGAATTCTTACCGAAAAAATATCTCATGAAAGATTCATCACAGTTCCTCTTGGACAGGTAGCTCGCCATTAATTTATAGTAATACTGGTTATCCATCTTGATGCAATGGTCGATTCAATTTGCACAATCACCATTCAGAAAATAGGAAACATCAAAGAAGTCTTGAAATTGCGAATTAAAATAAAATAAAATGAGAACGAGAACGCGACATTCGCTGACGTGACGTCATTCATGACGTTTGTTTGCTTGCTGGATATGCGTTTAGTTTTTACAAAGTTCATTTTCATTTCAAGAACCTTAGATCAAGAACACTATGTGCAAATTATACAACATTAAACAATGTTTTTAAGCCTTTTTTGGCCTTTTATTGTTTAAGATACATTATAATATATAAATAAAAAAGTATTTGTTGGTTTCGAAATATATTTCGGCCAGCTTGTGGCCGTCGGTTTTCAGTCGAATAATTAAATAAACAAATGTCAAATATCTTGTT
Source organism: Ypsolopha sequella (assembly GCA_934047225.1). NCBI lineage: Eukaryota > Metazoa > Arthropoda > Insecta > Lepidoptera > Ypsolophidae > Ypsolopha > Ypsolopha sequella. The sequence goes on along the minus strand of OW203994.1, from coordinate 9,464,167 downwards.
TATTTAATTATTCGACTGACGACGGCCACAAGTTGGCCAAAATATGTAGGTAGGTATTTCGAAACTAACAAATACTTTTTTATTTAAATATTATAATATATCTTAAGCAACATTAAACATAAACCCGGTTTTTTTTGCCCGTGCCTCACTTAGTTTAGTAATGCATAAAAACAACTTTACTTTTCATTTAACTTTTTTGATATACAACGTGTAACAGAAAGGTGTAACCATATTTGAAGAGCTTATTCAGTCAATGATATAGAACAACTTTTTCTATGGAGCCAATCCTGAAATCTCAAAAAAAAAATCTACCCTTCCATACATTTCGGCCGAGCGGCATTGCATTTTTCCATGAAACATTTTTTTTTTTTTTTTTTCGAGATACAGTGTTTTTTCCATAGTAAAAGTTGTTCTATATCATTGACTGAACAAGCACTTCAAATATGGTTACACCTTTCTGTTACACGTTGTATATAAACGTATTGTACTAATTATGTACTACGATGATTTATTTTTAAAGAATTTTCGTTCTAATCCTTATTTAAATATAGGTATCTTAGCCAATAAACGACTTCGTCTTTTTTTTATATGGAGAAAAATATATTTGGTTAGTTTATTCAAGAGGCTAGGATTCGAATAGTCTGTATCATTCATTAGCTATCGCCATACAGAATTGGCCTCTTTCTAGTGTAGCTAAGGCAATATTTTGTTTAGAAACGTAAGATTGTTTAAATAATATGTAGGTACTATTGTTTAATTCATAATTATATTTTCAATAATCCGTAGGTACCTCTATTATAAATGCGAAAGTGTGTTTGTTAGTTTGTTTGTTTTTTGAAAGTGTTCTTTCACGCAGCAACGGAGCAACGATCGAAAATGCAAACGAAATCAGCGCGGGTGAGACGCTGGCAAAAGGTAGTTTCATACTTAAATTAGCTATGTACCCTATTTACTTATAGCCATCAGTATCTATGAATTCGCTTCGGAGACTCATGAAAGCAATGGTGAAGAATTTGATTTATTACATACATATACTCACGCCTGTCTCCCAGAGGGATAGGCAGAGACACGGATATCTATGGGCAGAGACTACAGATTTCCATCTGCTACGATCCTGACACACCTTTTGATTGATTTATTATTTACACACAAATGACAAGACGGTTGAATTACTATTGGTAATTCCGTGATATTGGAACTACCAATTGCTCTAGCAGAGTAGGAAGCGGATCTACCCAAAATATACGCTGTATATTATCAGGATAAATAGTTTTATTTAGACTGAAAATAATGTTGACATAACAAGGAAAAAGGTGTGACAATATCATCTAGACACACGCTAGAATATTTTAAATCCTAACTGGCTTAACGGCCAGTTCAGTCGACAGTGTCAGCCTCCTTTCTCTCCAATACTCCTCCTCAATGGAAGACTGGACTGTCCTCAACAGCATCTAAACATTCATCTTCACCAAAGCACTCTATCATACTGTCATCCATCAGGCGTACAAGTTCATTTTTCTCACACAGAACTCATGCTTACCTCGCGGTAGAGCTTTTGTAAAAATGTCCGCAGTCATCTCTTCAGTCTGCAGGTACTCCACTTTCACAATGTTACTATTCAATGCCTCTCTGATGTAATGACATCTCACATCTATGTGCTTTGTTCGTTGATGATGAACAGGGTTCTTTGCAATCTGAATAGCTGACTGGCTGTCACTATACAGCATGATCGCACCACGTTCCTTTCCAGTAAGCTCCTCCATAATTCGCTTGAGAAACGTAGACTCTCTGCATGCCTCTGACATCGCAACATATTCAGCCTCTGCACTGGATAGGGCCACTGTACGCTGCTTCTTGCTTTCCCATGATATAGGAGCTCCTCCTAGAAGAAATACGTATCCTGAAAACGATTTCCTATCACTGATATCTCCAGCATGATCAGCGTCTACATATCCAGTCAGACATCTTCCTGTCTTCTCAAAATTCAAACTGTAGTTAGCTGTACCCTTAAGGTATCTCAGTAATCGCTTTGCTGCGTTCCAGTGTTCAATTGTGTAACAACTGTTGAATTGGCTTAGATATGCCACGGATGCTGCGGCGCAAGCGGCATACAAAAAGGAAGACTCGAAGGCAAGAGCTGAGATTATTCTTTTAATGTCACCATCTGAACTAAAACAAGTGAAGACCTGCGTCACATCAAAATCTGTTTGGGATAAACTCAAAAGTACTTACCAAAGTTCCGGCCCAGCAAGGAAAGCCACGTTGTTGAAACAGTTAATCCTGAAACGAATGACGACAAATGAAGACATTCGTGATCATATTAACAATTTCATGGACATTGTGGACAAGCTGACTGACATGGACATCCAAATACCTGCAGAACTACTCAGCATCATGTTACTCTACAGTCTGCCAACGTCATTCGAAAACTTCCGCATTGCTATAGAGTCGAGAGATTGTTTACCAAAACCTGAAGACCTGAAAATAAAAATTCTTGAAGAATACCAGGCTAGGAATGAAAATGATCAACCTGAAAGCTCTGAAGCGTATAACACTAAAAATAAACAGCGCAAATACTGCAAAAAGTGCAAAAAGTCAGGCCACACTACCGAAGCATGTTGGAGAAATAAGAAAAGCAAAGGAAAAACGGTTGAGAACAGCAACCTCAACGTCTGCCTGAATAGCGTATCATCAACAACATCAGAAAAAGTTTGGTGTCTAGATAGCGGCTGTTCGTCGCACATGTGTGGAGACAAAACGATGTTCTCAAATCTGAACCCCGAGAGAGGCACTCTAAAGTTGGCTTCAAATCATCACACTAGTCAAATCGAAGGAAAAGGAAATGTCCGCATCATCAACAATCATGGATCGATCGATATCAAGGACAGCTTGTTTGTTCCCGAGTTGTCAACAAACCTTCTGTCAGTCGGGAAAATAACCGATAAAGGAAAGAAGGTCATATTCGAGAAAGATAAGGCCTTCATCGTAGACAAAGAAGGTGACATGACACTGACAGCACAAAGAAAAAATGGACTCTACTTTCTAGATTTTGACATTGACAATAAAGTCAACAACAACTCTGCAAATATCGTGCAAAATAAAAACAAAAATATTATGGAATGGCATCGAAAACTCGGCCACATAAATGAAAAGGACTTGGTGAAGTTGGCGAACGAGGAGCTAATGTACGGTCTGGACTTGCAAGGTAAAATGGAAACTTGCGAAACCTGCATCAAAGGCAAAATGACCCATTCACCAGTTCCATCACACGAAAATACATACGCAGAGGAACCGCTAGAAATAATACATAGTGATGTGTGTACCTTTTGAATGCGAGACTTTAGCAGAGTCAAAATATTACGTTACATTCATTGACGATCATACACGTTACTGCCATGTATACTTCTTAAAGAAAAAGAGCGAGGTACTTGACAAGTTCAAGGAAAATAAATCTGAAGTGGAAACCTTGCACAACAGGAAGATAAAAGCACTTCAATCGGACAACGGAACAGAATACCGAAATAAAGTGTTCGATGATTTCCTCAAGACGCATGGAATCCACAGAAGGTTGACGGCAACATACACGCCACAACAAAATGGCATCAGCGAGAGAAAAAATAGATCCTTGCTGGATAAAGCCAGATGCTTGCTGCTCTGTAGAGAACTCTCAATGTGAATACATTGCTGATATTACCTCCTGTACTGTTGTATTTATTTAGATAGCAGACTATGTGCACGGAAACCTAACAAATTGGTAGCAGAGCGTGGTTATCCTACAAAAATAAAGGATGGGATCCACCTACCGACACATAGAGGTTCTAAACAAAACCAACTATGACACCTGGTGCCTGCAGGCGGAGGCCGTGCTCATAAAAAATGAATTATGGGAATGAGGGGTTTTCAAAGTCAAATTAAAAAAGAAAAAGTAGTACCGAACGACACAATAGATGGCGCAGCCTGTACTAAAAGTGTCAAAAAAGTCTTCCTGGCAACACTGGATTCTTTTGATTTTGACACTTCTTCTTTGCTTCTTTCTTTTTTATGGTCAATCCATGCCTCAAATGTATTATTGCTAAGATCCATTGTTCTTTCCGTAATTAGTTAAACTGTGTGTTCCTATATTTTTACAATTAGCTACAACGCATGGGCTGACCATGTTGAAAGTTGAATGAAATACCAAGCTATTAACGTAAGTAATATAGATAGAAAACAACATTGTTGGATTTAACAATTGAATTGACAACTTTATCTTGCTGCCCACAGATTAAAAAATAATCTTTGCTTTTTGACACTTGAAAGCAGGGTAACGCCATCTGTGTTTACTTCTGAAAGCTTGATCAAGTTCAGTCTGGAAAACCGCTCATTAGTAAGCGGCGAAAAAGTACTGGATCCAAAAGCGGATTCTGCGGTGCAAGCGGCATACAAAAAGGAAGACTCGAAGGCAAGAGCTGAGATTATTCTTTTACTGTCACCGTCTGAACTAAAACAAGTGAAGACCTGCGTCACATCAAAATCTGTTTGGGATAAACTCAAAAGTACTTACCAAAGTTCCGGACCAGCGAGGAAAGCCACGTTGTTGAAACGGTTAATCCTGAAACGAATGACGACAAATGAAGACATTTGTGATCATATTAACAATTTCATGGACATCGTGGACAAGCTAACCGACATGGACATCCAAATACCTGCAGAACTACTCAGCATCATGTTACTCTACAGTCTGCCAACGTCATTCGAAAACTTCCGCATTGCTATAGAGTCGAGAGATTGTTTACCAAAACCTGAAGACCTGAAAATTAAAATTCTTGAAGAATACCAGGCCAGGAATGAAAATGATCAACCTGAAAGCTCTGAAGCGAATTACGCTAAGAATAAACAGCGCAAATACTGCAAAAAGTGCAGAAAGTCAGGCCACACTACCAAAGCATGTTGGAATAATAAGAAAAGCAAAAGAAAAACGGTTGAGAACAGCAACCTCAACGTCTGCCTGAATAGCGTAGCATCGACCACATCAGAAAAAGTTTGGTGTCTAGATAGCGGCTGTTCGTCGCACATGTGTGGAGACAAAACAACTCCAATAAATACTTCAGCGCAGCTGTGTGTAAGATTCCTGGAACTGTGGCTCAAAGGGTTGCTATGTTAGACCAGGCAGCGTAGCATTGTAATGTTTTAAATAAAAGTAATTACTAATTGTTTGATCAACATCTTTATTGTCTGTCCACCATCTTGTAACAACCTGTCAGGTAAAGTCGATATGCACTAATTCACATAAAGCTAACATGCATGACAAGCATTGTCACGTGCGACTTCGTTTATCACGCTTTTTAACGCACAATCTGTCAAAATTCGCGATATAACTCCCTCCCCAGTCGTTTGTCGCGTCAAGTGTGCATGATGAATACGATGTTTATGGAAGATGCGCGTGCGCGACTTCATTCTAGAAAATACGGTTCGAGCACGACAAACACGCGCGCGGCTTTTTATCGTGAAATTTGACAGTCCTTGTCACATATTTGTCAACATCTCCCGAGGTCCTGACTCAGATATTTTTCTTTATAATACTTTTAATTCACTTATTTTGAGGATAATAATATTCTCGCATCTTATTATTATAATTAAAAGGTCCTGACCGTTAGGCAGCTCTATACAAAGGTCCTGACCGTTAGGCAGCTCTATATAAAGGTCCTGACCGTTAGGCAGCTCTATATAAAGTTCCTGACCGTCAGGCAACTCTATACCACAAGCCACAAATCGAGAGTATCGTTTGACAGACCCTACTGTCATTTCCCTGAATAATGTGGCCAGATTTATTTCACTAGCGTTTGCATGAAGTGATGGGTTCGATAAATTAATTCGTTCAATTCGTTCAATAGTATAGAAAAATGACTAAATTTATTAAGTCAAGAGACAAATTTTTCTAATAACGACATGATTCCAGAAATATAATATGTTGACTAATATAATATTTATGATTAATCAACATAACAACATTCTTAGCATACGTCCTCCTTGTAATGGTTTTATTAAACGATTTTATTTAGCTTGCCCTATTTATTTGGGTCAAATCTAGTAATTGAAATTTGACCCCCTTCCTACGCACCTTTAGTTCTGATGATAATATAATTTAATACATTCGTTGTCATTGTAAATCCAAGAATGCCGGCCCTACAAAATGGCGGATTAAATATTTTTGACTACTTCCTCAATATGTATATCAAATGAAAGGGTTTGATATTTGTTTTTAGAAAAAAATCAAACATTGAGAGAGCTCCAATGAGCCGTTTTCCTTGACAGCTGTCAGTTGAGTTTCATCAAAATGAACAAGAAGGCGCTAGTTTAGTTAGCGCTAGTAGAAGTTTTCAGAAAACGAAGTGTCAATTTTATGCAGAGACCATAAACAAACTAGAGTTGAGTCAGACTATGGTGTTTGGTACTTTTTCCCGCACATTAAGTTTAAGTTTTGTGAAAGTAGTATTTCTTTCTGGGTAGTATTTAGAACACAAAATGCGTACGTGTGCCGTTGTAGGTTGCAATGATAAAGTACATCACACTTTAGACTTTGAGAAACAAGTGGATTAAAGCAACTAGGGTAGATATTAAACTAAAAATTGGGCGACATCTGCGAAAACATTCATGCTTCTGTTCTGATCATTTCACTATTAACGATTTCAAGGAGAAAAGGCGGTTTTTTTGCACTTACGTAATGCAAAAAATCGCTTTTTCTCCCTCTGAGTGGGTGGCAAGTGTTTTAATACGGGTTGCCTCCAACGAACTACTGTAACAAGACCGTTGGTAGCGGCTCTGTACCTTTTGTTTAAATTAAAACCTACTTATTTGTTTCACTCCTACTTAATGACTAAGGTTCGCTGTCATGGAATTCCATATTTTAAACCTATTTTTAAATTAATACAAAGTAGACGGACATCTACACTACAGTAGACATCATACATTGCCAGCATAAACGCAACCTACTTGTATGCGACTCATTACACTACACAGAGCAGAGATTTACCTCCTCCTACCTCACATACTTATCTCCTACCTTTACCTCCTTGATGCCAAAAGTGGAGTTGCTACCTGCGATGTCTTGGACTAAAGGAAGAATACAGGAGTGGCTAACAAGCAAAAATATAGCATTCGATGCTACAAATACAAAAGCCACTCTAATAGATATCGTACGGCAGAACAAAGACCAATGTGTCAACAAGTATGTTGTGGACGAGATGGCAGCGGAGCACGGAGTCACAATCTTACGCCTGCCTCTGTACCATTGCGAACTCAATCCCATTGAGCTGGTATGGGCGCAGGTAAAAGGTCATGTTGCCATGAATAACAAAACGTTTAAAATGGCGGAAGGAAAAGGCCTGTTAGAAGAAGGGATAAAAAAAGTAACACCCCAAAAATGGAGTGACTGCGTGACTCATGTTATTAAAGAAGAGGACAAAATGTGCCGTCTCGACCACCTAATTGATGGCGTTGTGGATAGTTTTATAATCAATGTTAATGATGAAACCAGCACTGACAGTGACACAGATTTTTCAGATTAATAAATTTAGACACTTAATTAGACACTTAAGCTCGATTGTTTTATTTATCATATTGTTATTAAATGTAGAAACAACAAAAACCAATAATATGTCAATCGATTCATTCGCTAAGTTAATTAATTATTTTATGAAACAAAAATAATTCATTCGCTCACTAAGTGAATGAATTTAATTAATACCTTTAGGACATCTCTATTTATTTTTCGTCGTCAACTGGTATCACAGTAAACGTCAAACGATACTCTCGATTTCTGACTTGGGGTCTCAGCTCAGATAAGAGGGTCTCAGAATAAGGAATACAAATAGAAGCCTGACTAAAATAAGAACTGGGCATTAGCCATTGTACTCATCTAACGTAAATTACTCCTGTGTACGAGTGAATGAAACGACGAACCGCACTTACTTTATATTTTTTCCTGGTGTGTCACTAGATTGAACCAAACAAATGTCAGATGGATGTAATTTGGATGTATTTTAAAAATTATAACACCATCAAATTAAATATGTCTCATCATTGTATCGTTGTGTTGTAATATCGTACGTTGCGTGCATCACATCTTAATTTGGTGGCATCGCAATGTCTATTGCATTTTGCGAAAGTTTACAGCTTCACCGAGAGAAATTTAATATTTTGGTGGTCTTCCTCTCAAAATTCGTGAAAGTGTGATTTATTATTGTTTGTGTTGATTGTTTTTTTAACATTGTAATAAAATGTCTTGTGCGATTGAAGGCTGTAAATCACATACAGGAAGAAAAGAAAACAACAATGAAGCAATATCATTTCATCGGTGAGTTCTGATAGTTTTTATGTTAATAAGTTGCAGGATCATACCTAAAACTAAGTAACAATAATAGTAGTTCTTGTAAATCATACTCGTGTTCAATTCTACACCGATATTTGCCTGTTTTATATAGATTTTCTGCCGACTACGAGAGGTTATGTTTTTTCGTATAGTGATGTACTAAAGTCCGTGTGGCAAACTATCGAACATTGGTTCCCGCGGCAGCCGTGCATAAAGGATAATAGATTAATGAGAGGTTTTCTTTTTGAGTATTAAAAAAAAACATAGTTTCCCAGAACTCTGTAGATGGTGTTGAACTGACTACGTTGCTAGGTGCCAAAGCCAAAACGATTGAAAAAAAAACATTGCGTCACGTCACGTCACGTCACATACGCTCGTTGGTTGATGACATGTGTGCTGAGCATATTATGTGCAAATGCTTTGTTATGGTCCGTCCAGGTTTAAAATGTACCATGGCTTGTACTCATTGCGCTTTACGACTTTCATCTTTAGGAAAAAGATGTATGCCTCCATTTTTATACAAATCCACAAGGCACAGACTTCTCTTCTTTTTCTCTTGGGACATTTTCTTTCTGGCTTAGAAAACTCATAAAAAGACTGCTAATTATTTTTTTCTTTTTCCTTGTTGTTATTATTTATTTATTTTCAAAATGTCATTGTGATGTGATGTGACAATGACATTAATTACTTTTTTATGTACGTTCCGTTTTACGATCTCAAAATTACATCCAAGTGCAATAATCAAAAAATTATGTGACGTTCCGTTCCTTGCAGTAACTTACCAAGTTCAGCGCCATCTATCCAGCGACTAGGGAAGAGTAAAAAAAAAGAAAAGAAAATCCCTCATTGCAGCGCGAGTTAAAAGAAAAATAATGCCGAATAAATATCGCTATATTTTTTGTTACAGATTTCCAAAAAGGGAAGAATTAAAAAGTGAATGGCTTAGACGAATAATTTGACCAAATTGGGCAATTAAAAAAAGCGGTCATATTTGTTCGAAACACTTTACGTCGGATTCTTTTAGACCAAACGAAAATTTAAAATGGAGACTTTTAAAAGCAGATGCCTTACCAACGTTATATTTACCAGATACAGACACATTGGTAACCTTTAAATAATTATGTATAATTGCATTATCAATCTTGTTTGTAGGTACGTGCTTGTACTATACTATAGTATATTAACTCGATAATTTTTCAATTTTAGGCAACAGAACCAGTACCTATGGATGTCTGTGGTTTAGAAAAGTGCATACTTCTATGTTCACAAATCGTTCTGAAAGGCCTGTTCGTTCACGTTACTGCCGTGATCGACTTCACGAAGAAATTCCGCAGATCAAGACATTTTCGTACTTAGTGGTTGACAATAAAAGTACTTTGACAGGGTAGTTCTATCGTGAAGTGAATTTTGGGAATGCTTATTGACTTGAACTGCGCATAATTTGATTTCTTATTACAGGTTATTAGGTATTTTAATCGTTCATTATTTGTTATTAGTTTTTATTCAAGATAAGTTGATGTTTATTTGATAGAAATGAAAAAAAATGAAATTTCCTCTGTAGTAATACATTCACTTAAATAGTTTACGGTTGTATCTCTGATACAAGCTACAGCATTTTTTGTACTAGAAACAAGCACAATTTTGGACTTTACTTATGTACCTACCTGCCTACGATTAATTTGTACTTAATAAAAAATATTATGCTAAACGAAAGATATCCTTTTATTAATTCCTTATTTACACAATATAACATGTGTCCCACTGGGGTAGACAGAGACCACTTTGCTATTAATTCTCTTGGCCTCCTTCCAAAGCAAGAGGATGTCACCAGAAAGGTCGGTGCCTCCTGCATTCTCTTTTTTTTCACACTTTGATACGATATGATGTGTGGTAAGGAGATTGGTCGCGGTTCATTTCGATTTGGTGTATTTATCGTATTCAAAAATCTACATTGTTACATCACTAGCAAAGCAACGAACTAGTGACAACCTACCTAATTAAGAAAAAACTAATACATATCCATCTCTCTCTAACGCACTAAAATGTCGTAAGAAAATCAAGGATAGGTGTCTTTCTCCGCGTATTATTTTAGCCAGGTTTCTATTTGTATTCCTTATTCTGAGCTTGGGGTATATGTTCTGCACACCGTCCTCAATGACTCCTCATCAAACATTCCTCTTTAACGTACGATCACTCACACATGACCAACAAACGAAGAATTGACCGCGTCTGCAATAAACCCACCTATAAAACTAAGCTTGCCCAAAATAATTTTGTAATAGCAAGTTCACGACTTTACAATAAAGTCTGTCAGACAAATTTCATCCTACAACTGCGTAAATCTCATTGCAAAAAGGTTATTTCCACGTTATTTCCCAATGGTTACTTGGGTTAAATTATGACGAAACAGAAAATTTGCTTGCTATTCAATCTTAATCAGGTATAACACAACTTTGTTCTCCCCCTCTTCAGTACTTCTTTAATTCATTTCACATACGCATAAACACCCTCACTCACTCACACACACCCTCATACCCTCTCACACACGCACTCCCATTCACACACCTATTACAACCAGACTTAGGACATACTGATCCTAAGTCTATGATCATAACTAATACTAACACAGCTATGTTAATCAATATAATGAACCATGTTTTTGTATTTGATAATTTAATGTAACAATGCACCTAATTAATTTAATTCATTTGATAATATTATCTATTCTTGTATAAAATTTAATGTTGAGCACTTTATCTTGTAAAGTCTGCATTGTTGTCCATAAGGTAAGGTCAACCATAGGAAGGGCGCTGACACCTAAATCTCAAGATACTCTCTTACCTTTTAGATGTCAGAGCAACTACTTATCTTGTGTAATAATTAAGCTGATCTCTAATATTTTTGTTCATCTTATTTGTCATAATCTGTGTCAATAAAGAATTTATTATTATTATTATCATATATATATTTGTCATATCTCGGGACTATGTAGTCCCGGACCTTTGGGAGGCGTGCGTGGGGCCGAAGCCAACACGTAAAGGCCCTTTAGACAATTCAATCCAAATGTAATGTGACACCAACCGACGATTATCCCTGTACGCACCTGTATCCATAGAGTAACTTATCCTGTATTGTGGTGGTCCACTTCTGAGAGACTTTGCTATTCTTAAGAACGAAGTCATAAATTTAATATCCGCACAACAGGGGGTTGGTTTTGTCAATCATATTTTTTTTCTCGCATCCGCTTAAGTAATTCGACACGTTCTGTAAAGATAGTCAATGCTTTCTTAGAATGGGGTAATAGATGTCTGGCGCAAAATAGAGTTATGCAATACAGATGTGAAGCAAAGAAAAAAAAACCCTAGGAAACGAATTCGAGTAGAGACGTAAACGACATTCATTGTTATTCATGCAAAATGCAACCTTATAGACGACATCTTAAAAAGGTATAATTTATGCTCAACGGATACTGTACTTGTGAAAACGTGTGTTTCAGAAAGGCTAATTGCCAACAAACAAGGACTTTAGGAAGAGATGCAGGCAAAGGTCAGGTCGAGGTGATGGAGCAATTTATTTCGTAGGGGCTAGGTTTTGGGATATGAAAACCTAGGCCTTTCGTTAACTGCAGTGGACAACGGCTCGTGGTTTGGCGGGAATGGTCAACGCGCGAGACAACTTCGCGGTCGTTCACCGTCCAATGAGAGATCAAGAGAACGTGACGTCACAGGCACGAAGATGTGTTTGAGTGTTGCATTTGGTTCTGTGCCAAACTAAATTGGACATTATTTGTGCAGTGATAAAAGTGGAAATAGAGTAATTAGATTATAAGTTTTTTGTTTTTGTCAAAATTTTGTTTTAAAATTGGGAGAACGAGAGTTTGATGAGGCATTCGAATTTTGTACGCGGAAGAAATTGGTCAGATGGACGCAGAGAAAGAGATCATAAATCTTTAATGTGAATGTGAAGTTCGATTAAATAAATAAAGTTTATAAATTGTAGCTGTAAAAGCTATCTGTTCGAGGGATCAATGACAAGCTAAGTTTCTTTTATAATATCGATCAAAGGTCAATATTGTGGTGGGATAATTTTATCTATTAAAATTAATATTGAAGTTAAATGGCGTCATAGCATCATTTAAGAGAGATTGGACCATTTTTTCGAGCAAAGGAAGGGCAAAATTTTATAAAATAAAATTCCACAATATTGTAATTTTGTCGGTAATTGTCTTGTATATTTGTATTGTCTGTTGGAGTACGCAAGGATATTTAACATTTAGACAGTTGACAGAGTGTCCAAGTTAATATCTAAAAATAAAACAATTAATAGCAAAAATTGCGTACTCTCACAAATTGTGTGTGTTCTTTTTTGTTTTTTCCTTCTTTTAAATTTCTTTATGTGTTATTCTTTGTATTGAGATAGTTTTCCGGATTGGTTGGAAATTAACATTTTATACGTATGTGTGTGTGTTGTATAATTTAGGTAATTTGATGGCCAAAAGAGGTTGTTGCATTTCACTAGACGTTCTCCTCTTTTATAGATTTGTTTGGGCCTAGGAACGCCGTGAAGCCGTTTTATCGCATCTTTAGTGATCGTTAAGACCGGTTTAAATAGTCAAAGAGTTTCGATTAACGTAGATTCAAATTTAAGGCGAGGAATTGGGTTTAATACGGTCACTGTGTCGTTCCGAGCGTTATACGCGGAGAGACAGAATTCAGACCGAAATTGACGAAGGTAGCTTGTTGTTTGATTTTATTGTACAAATCTAACAAAACCTTCATTTCATTTCATTTTTACTAATTATATCTAGTTAAATTTGCTACTATTATATTAAAGATATTGGTAGTAATTATTATATTTCTGTTCAGTGGAAACCTTTTCCATAGTGTTTGATTAGTATTGATTGGTTGATTTGCATACGAAAATTTAGGAAAAGGTTCCAAACATGTTTTATTAAATTATCAGATTAGTAGTTTCAAGCTGTGTAGTCAAACCGATTACAAAATAAAGCGCCAAACATCCCAATTCTGCGCCTTAAAACATATTATTTTTCAAGGAATAAATATTTCATTTATCCTGATTTTGTGCATTTATTATTTTTCCTTTACCCATGTAGGAATAAAGAATTTAGTATACTTTATTTTTCGTAATCAAGTAACTCTACATCTAGAGATTTTCCTTGCTGAGATTCAAATAAAAGTAGACAGAATACTTAGACAGGTCCTACTCTAATACCTAACTGGACAAACTTTGCATACTGAATCACAACTTGATTAATTATCACTTTATACTCATTTAATGAAACATAAACGTAGCCATTTTGGTTCGTATTGCTTGCCACTTTAAATATTTAATATCATAAACCGAGTTGTTTATGCACTCGTTGAACAGTGGGTGACGAGTTTTGTTGGCAAATTGAGTCACCGAAGAACGGGACTCAATAGTATAGTATATCCTTTAATTCAAGCCAGCGTGCTGTTCCTAACATAACATTGTACCTTAATTAAAACCTTATTGATTAGCTGATCAGAGCGGCCGCTCATATTTATCAAACTGATTACTGAATGCATTCATAAAGGGGGGTAAAAGTTATTCATACACACAAAAGTCTGTGTATTCGACAACGAAAGGATCAGCTAATACAATTCAATCAAAGCAAATTGATTTCGACGATATAAAAGGTTAAATACACAAAAAGGTACTTTTTTATGTTGGGTTAACACATAGCACTCTCTTTGGGGTTATTCCAGGTAATTCATTTAGCTACTCTGTGCTCTCGAAATCTGGAGATATTTACAGGTAACCTATGTTATTTTGTAACCTAGATATCCTGAGGAGATTCCAGGTAGTTTTATTGATGTCTCTGTGCTCAGAGGGATACGGAGTCAAATCTGTCTGGATTGGATAAAGGGGATGCTGATATTTGATAAACCACAAATTATAAATATAGGACATTCGCACAGGTATATGGATATATATATAGATATATACATATACACATATTATTGTCCCATCATGAATTTACATTTTAACACGATAAATAGAAAATAATCTCGTTGTTTCTCAGATGATCGTAGTTGTTCAATTACTATTATTGCACTAGACTTTCACATCATACCTACCGACGACAACAATCAGGGGGGGGGAACAGCAGGGGATACCATCACACGTGGAGCCGCGGACCAGATCTTAGAAACTTGTGTTGTGCTTTAGCAAACACAGCTGAGAGAAAGGACCTAATTTTATGATAAAATATATTCAATAATTACTTCAATAAATAAATTCACAACGTAGGGGTGTAAACACGCGAATAGAGCGGTTTGCATTAACATTGAAAGTAATTATTTACGACGTTTGGTAAATTATATGATAGTCATTCAGTTGAATGAACTACGTTCATAAAGCACGGAAGATCCGGAAAACTATGTCATTATTTGTTGTGTTTCTTTTGTGTGATTTATAGGGATAAAAACTCAAGTGAGTTTATGGCGTTACATTCCTTTGCTTCACATTTGTTGCGATTTAAGTAAAATATAGAGCGGAAAAGTTAGTACGGTTTATCTTAAACATAGTTACGCGAAAAATTTAAGAATGGCAGACCAAGTTAGGACGCGACGCGGACGCGTTGCCAAGCGAGTTGTGGAGAGGGAAGCTATCGTTTTAAATAAAAACGTTACAAAAAAACCTAGATAAGGTCCCGCCCTTATTAAATGATGCGTTCATCAACCTATATTTGGCCACTTCCTGATGTTGACCTGCCCAATACGTGCTCCGAAAATCGGCTTCAAAATCGCCTAACGAATTCCAATTTTTACTGTTTAATTCCAGCACTTTACGCGCGGTCCCCGTAAGACATTCAGTCGCGATATCTAATGCCCTATCATGTGCATTTAAAGAATTAATATATTTTTTTAATCTCGTAATGAATCGCATCGGGTTAACCTCTCCCCGACCGCTGAAAATGGGTTTTTCTATCGTCGGCTGCATAACAAATACGTTGCCCATGTTCCGTCCAAAATTTCCTACACCATACGTACTCGTAACAGGACTTGGCTCCATCGTGCTAATAGCCGTATTATCTCGTACCTGTGCTGGCAATAAATCTGAACTGCTACCTTGTACGCTCGCCGATCGTGATTCCAACACTTCCATACGCTTGAACAAATCATCGAACTTTCCCGCCAATAACTGAAACCCGGCATTCGTAACATCGTCCTCTGTATTAGTCATCGTTTTATTATTTTTCTTGGGTTTTTTTTGGTTAGAGAGAGTTAAAGGAGTAATTAAATGTGGGACGGAAAAAACATTATTAATAGAGCACCTAGGGGTCACTACAGAAATTAAAATAGGTTCTCAGATTGAAAGTGAAAAGTTAGGTGGCATTTTAAATGCAATCGAAATCGAAAAAATTCTTAGACAAACTGGAACCGAAGCGTCAACAATAGGGTCCATAAAACCCATAGAAAGGGTAAGTCACTCGGGATCGTGCGGAACCACGAGTAAAGCAATAAATTCTTTAGAAAGTGAAAGTTTGCCCAAAATTGGAGATAAAGTGACAGAGTTAACGGTTGAGGGTTATGTAGATTGTATGGGGATAGAACCGGAACAAAAAGTTTTATTGCTGCGCGTATTACAGAAAAATAAAGAGGTATTTTCTGAGAAGTTAGGGTTAACTGACAAGTATACGCATGTTATTAAATTAACGGACGAGACACCATTTTTAAAACGTAGTTATCCCGTGCCATTTGCGCATCGAGAGCAGGTAGAAGCTAGGATCGAAGAATTAGTAAAATTAAAAGTAATAAAACGACAGGCTACGCCTTTTTGTAGTCCGCTGACTTACACAAAGAAAAAGGATGGCACGTTAAGAATCTTATTGGATGCGCGAGAATTGAACAAAAAGATGGTGGGTGATTCGGAGACCCCGCCTCTTACTTCAGAGATTTTACAGTCATTTAATGGGGTAAAATGGATTACACTGATAGATTTGAATAACGCTTATTTTCAAATTCCCTTAAGTAAAGCGTCCACAAAATACACAGGATTTACATTTATGGGCAAAGTATACACATATAATGTCTTACCGCAGGGGCTGAAGACTTCAGTGGCAAGCTTCACGCGTGCTATGGACATAATACTAGAAGGGCTTAGAGCCTTTTGTAATAATTACATCGACGATTTAGTAATTTCGACAAATGGAAGTTTAGACTTGCATTTACAACACCTAGATAAAGTATTAGGACGATTACGCGAAGCAAACCTGACTTGCAACTTAGCGAAATGCAAATTTTTGCAGGTAGAAGTCAGATTGTTAGGTCACATCGTTAGTACGGAAGGAGTAAGAATGGACCCCGACAAGACGAAGGCTATACAAGATTTTCCGGTGCCTAAAACGGTTAAACAAGTGCGAGCTTTCTTAGGACTCATGAATTATTTTCGTAAATTCATACGGAAATACGGAGAGGAAACAAAACCATTATGTGACATGTTACGTAAGGACATTAAGTGGAGCTGGGCACAGGTACAAAATGATTGTTTCGAACGAGTTAAAGGGTTGTTCTTAGAGACCGTTATGCTTACCCACCCAGATACAAACAAGACTTACTATTTACAAACAGACAGTAGTGCTATAGGTATTTCTGGTTACGCTTATCAATTATCAGAGACAGGAGAAGAACAGGTTATTGGGTTCTGTAGTAAGGGTTTGACGGAAGCCGAGATGAGGTGGACAGTTACAGAGCAAGAACTCTGGGCTATAATATATAGTTTGACAAAATTTGAGACTTATTTACGAGGGGCAAAATTAATAATTCGTACAGATCATAAGAGCCTAACGTTTCTAGGATCAACGGTTGGATTACTAAGTGCTCGGATGGTTAGGTGGGTGCATTATCTAGGTCGGTTCGATTATACCATAGAGCATGTAAAGGGTAAGGAAAACATCGTAGCAGACGTATTATCGCGACATATACAGGGGGTCACAGATCTTTCAACGTCTAAAAGTCAAGGGCCACAAATGAACCTTTTCAAGACGACTAGTTCACGCTCAATACGAGGAAAACTGAAAGAGCTAAGCAAACACCAAAGCGAAGATGGAAATTTAGGAAAAATAATCAAAGTCTTACGTGATTCTAACAGCACGAGCGGAAATGTAGTGGGACGGAAAAACTTCTTATTAGAAGATGGGGTCTTATACTATATAAATCCTCGAACCGAAAAACGGAATTTAGTGATTCCTGAAATCATGCAAAGCGAATTAATACGAGATATACACGAAGAAATTGGTCATTTCGGTAGATATAAAGTACTCGCGTTATTGAAGGAACGTTATTATTTTATGAAAATGTCAAATAAAGTTGGTAAGGTGTTGAGAGAATGCGACGTTTGTCAGACTTCAAAGTGTGAGTTAGCTAAACATTCCGGGGAAAGTAAACCTGTGATAGCTACTGACGTAGGGCAGAAAGTCTTTGCGGACTTGTACGGACCTTTAGTTCCCGGAAAATTTGGGAGTAAATACATTTTCGTAATACAGGACTCATTCAGCAAATTTATAAAATTATATCCATTACGGAGAGCGACCGGGGGAAGCGTGATAGCGTGCGTAAAAAAATATCATGCCATAATAAAGATCGAACATATTATAACGGATAATGGGGCACAATTTATCTCTAGAACTTGGGAAAACGGTTTATCGCAATTAGAAATACGATTGTCTCACACATCGGTACGACACCCGCGGCCAAATTCAACTGAACGCGTAAATAAAGAATTAGGCCGTATGTTTAGGACGTATTGCAATAAATCACATAGATCATGGGTAGCGTTACTCCCAGAGGTTGAGGACTGCTACAATAAAGTCATCCATACCACAACAGGTTACTCGCCAATGGAAATTGTTCGGGGGCACAGCACCAAACTCGCGACTGATAGTGCTTTAGCAAGCTATGGGTCATTCGGATCAAACGTTTTGAAAATAAATGAAATTAGAGACAAAGCTCGTGAAAATTTGCTCAAATCAGCTGAGTATAGGGTGACCATCTATAACAAAAATCATCGGCTAGTACAATTTCAAATAGGAGACTATGTCAAACTTAGAACTTTCGCTAAATCGGATGCAGAAAAAAAACTAACAAAAAAGTTCGCTCGGTTATACGAAGGGCCTTATAAAATTGGCGCAATACCTTATAAAAACGTGTATACACTTATTTTCCCAGATTCTAATGAGATAAGAGGGAATTATAATGCTATACATCTGTTTAAATATTATATAAATGTTGGACAAGTCAGCAATTAAGATAACATTGTCTGCTAGAACAGGTGGGGTTTCGACTGGCGCTAAAATAGTTCGATTTAAAGGGCTTTAACTGCCGAGTTGCGGTCGGTTTATGGCACTGTTTAGTAAACAAAGGAACAATAACAGTTCAAAAGAAATAGAGAGTTGATAATAAATAATAGGTATCCTTTAAGAGAAGATAAGAAGTGGTTAGTAGATTTCGCAGCGGTTTAATACAATTATAGTGAAGAAAGTTTAATTTTCGAGAAAATAAAAAGCCTTTTCACTCTAGGTGGGGCGTGTGGTGGTCCACTTCTGAGAGACTTTGCTATTCTTAAGAACGAAGTCATAAATTTAATATCCGCACAACAGGGGGTTGGTTTTGTCAATCATATTTTTTTTCTCGCATCCGCTTAAGTAATTCGACACGTTCTGTAAAGATAGTCAATGCTTTCTTAGAATGGGGTAATAGATGTCTGGCGCAAAATAGAGTTATGCAATACAGATGTGAAGCAAAGAAAAAAAAACCCTAGGAAACGAATTCGAGTAGAGACGTAAACGACATTCATTGTTATTCATGCAAAATGCAACCTTATAGACGACATCTTAAAAAGGTATAATTTATGCTCAACGGATACTGTACTTGTGAAAACGTGTGTTTCAGAAAGGCTAATTGCCAACAAACAAGGACTTTAGGAAGGGATGCAGGCAAAGGTCAGGTCGAGGTGATGGAGCAATTTATTTCGTAGGGGCTAGGTTTTGGGATATGAAAACCTAGGCCTTTCGTTAACTGCAGTGGACAACGGCTCGTGGTTTGGCGGGAATGGTCAACGCGCGAGACAACTTCGCGGTCGTTCACCGTCCAATGAGAGATCAAGAGAACGTGACGTCACAGGCACGAAGATGTGTTTGAGTGTTGCATTTGGTTCTGTGCCAAACTAAATTGGACATTATTTGTGCAGTGATAAAAGTGGAAATAGAGTAATTAGATTATAAGTTTTTTGTTTTTGTCAAAATTTTGTTTTAAAATTGGGAGAACGAGAGTTTGATGAGGCATTCGAATTTTGTACGCGGAAGAAATTGGTCAGATGGACGCAGAGAAAGAGATCATAAATCTTTAATGTGAATGTGAAGTTCGATTAAATAAATAAAGTTTATAAATTGTAGCTGTAAAAGCTATCTGTTCGAGGGATCAATGACAAGCTAAGTTTCTTTTATAATATCGATCAAAGGTCAATATTGTGGTGGGATAATTTTATCTATTAAAATTAATATTGAAGTTAAATGGCGTCATAGCATCATTTAAGAGAGATTGGACCATTTTTTCGAGCAAAGGAAGGGCAAAATTTTATAAAATAAAATTCCACAATATTGTAATTTTGTCGGTAATTGTCTTGTATATTTGTATTGTCTGTTGGAGTACGCAAGGATATTTAACATTTAGACAGTTGACAGAGTGTCCAAGTTAATATCTAAAAATAAAACAATTAATAGCAAAAATTGCGTACTCTCACAAATTGTGTGTGTTCTTTTTTGTTTTTTCCTTCTTTTAAATTTCTTTATGTGTTATTCTTTGTATTGAGATAGTTTTCCGGATTGGTTGGAAATTAACATTTTATACGTATGTGTGTGTGTTGTATAATTTAGGTAATTTGATGGCCAAAAGAGGTTGTTGCATTTCACTAGACGTTCTCCTCTTTTATAGATTTGTTTGGGCCTAGGAACGCCGTGAAGCCGTTTTATCGCATCTTTAGTGATCGTTAAGACCGGTTTAAATAGTCAAAGAGTTTCGATTAACGTAGATTCAAATTTAAGGCGAGGAATTGGGTTTAATACGGTCACTGTGTCGTTCCGAGCGTTATACGCGGAGAGACAGAATTCAGACCGAAATTGACGAAGGTAGCTTGTTGTTTGATTTTATTGTACAAATCTAACAAAACCTTCATTTCATTTCATTTTTACTAATTATATCTAGTTAAATTTGCTACTATTATATTAAAGATATTGGTAGTAATTATTATATTTCTGTTCAGTGGAAACCTTTTCCATAGTGTTTGATTAGTATTGATTGGTTGATTTGCATACGAAAATTTAGGAAAAGGTTCCAAACATGTTTTATTAAATTATCAGATTAGTAGTTTCAAGCTGTGTAGTCAAACCGATTACAAAATAAAGCGCCAAACATCCCAATTCTGCGCCTTAAAACATATTATTTTTCAAGGAATAAATATTTCATTTATCCTGATTTTGTGCATTTATTATTTTTCCTTTACCCATGTAGGAATAAAGAATTTAGTATACTTTATTTTTCGTAATCAAGTAACTCTACATCTAGAGATTTTCCTTGCTGAGATTCAAATAAAAGTAGACAGAATACTTAGACAGGTCCTACTCTAATACCTAACTGGACAAACTTTGCATACTGAATCACAACTTGATTAATTATCACTTTATACTCATTTAATGAAACATAAACGTAGCCATTTTGGTTCGTATTGCTTGCCACTTTAAATATTTAATATCATAAACCGAGTTGTTTATGCACTCGTTGAACAGTGGGTGACGAGTTTTGTTGGCAAATTGAGTCACCGAAGAACGGGACTCAATAGTATAGTATATCCTTTAATTCAAGCCAGCGTGCTGTTCCTAACATAACATTGTACCTTAATTAAAACCTTATTGATTAGCTGATCAGAGCGGCCGCTCATATTTATCAAACTGATTACTGAATGCATTCATAAAGGGGGGTAAAAGTTATTCATACACACAAAAGTCTGTGTATTCGACAACGAAAGGATCAGCTAATACAATTCAATCAAAGCAAATTGATTTCGACGATATAAAAGGTTAAATACACAAAAAGGTACTTTTTTATGTTGGGTTAACACATAGCACTCTCTTTGGGGTTATTCCAGGTAATTCATTTAGCTACTCTGTGCTCTCGAAATCTGGAGATATTTACAGGTAACCTATGTTATTTTGTAACCTAGATATCCTGAGGAGATTCCAGGTAGTTTTATTGATGTCTCTGTGCTCAGAGGGATACGGAGTCAAATCTGTCTGGATTGGATAAAGGGGATGCTGATATTTGATAAACCACAAATTATAAATATAGGACATTCGCACAGGTATATGGATATATATATAGATATATACATATACACATATTATTGTCCCATCATGAATTTACATTTTAACACGATAAATAGAAAATAATCTCGTTTCTCAGATGATCGTAGTTGTTCAATTACTATTATTGCACTAGACTTTCACATCATACCTACCGACGACAACAATCAGGGGGGGGGAACAGCAGGGGATACCATCACAGTATCCCTGCCGTATATCCTAAGTCTATGGTATAAACAATATGGGTTTAGATACGTGATCGCTTAGTAATTAAAGAATGAAATTATGAAATCAAAATGTTCCGCGTTTCAGAAACGTCAGATCACGTGTTGGCAGCGGCACATAGTCACACGTAACATGAGACAGCTCAAAAAGTAACATTTTCACGAGAACAGTAACACTAACACTATAATATGGCACTTTATACCACAAAAATTAAAAAAATGTTAAAATAAACTAAAATGAAAACAAAAAAAACTGGTACATTTTGAGTCGGGTAACATGAGAGCATAGTATGAGAGGGTCAAAAGTAACGTAAAATGTTACAAAAGTAACATTCTGGCAACGCTGGTCAGATCTGTAAGGCATATCTAAACGGCCGCGGCCTTTCATACTGTTTCGGGTATGCAAAAACGTAACATCATACACCTCAACTTTAAACGCAAATTGATCATCAAAAAAAAATTCCAGAGAATTAATTTCATTAATTAATTCCAGAGATTATCTCCTACATCCAACGTCACTCACAAACATCTCTCTATGATTCAAATATTTCAGGTTTTTCTTTACAATTATTATTATATTTTCTAGTAAAGAATAAACAAGGAAAAATGTGCGGATTTTAGCGTAATAAACATAGCATTGTTGTATAATGTACTATAAATAGTAGTTTATGTTACAAGTGCGATAAGGAAGCAATAACTTACGAGCATGTTTCTAACGTTTCGAGTAAGTTATTGCCCTTACCCATGTGTATAATACTACGTTTTTCAATGCATACTGTGAATAAATACAAGAAATATAATTAAAGAAAAAAAGTAATTTTTAATAAAACATCTTATCAAAGCATCTTGAAGAAAACACTCTTGTACACAGGTTCACTGATATTTTTATTTCCCCACACTACTACATCCAACCAGTTTCGAATATTAATTCACGGGCTTTTTAGGTCTTAAAAACTCAAATTACGTGCTATAAAATGCCCGTGAAAATTAATTAATATTCAAAACCGGTTGGGTGTAGTGTGGGGAAATAAAAATGTCAGTAAACTGTGAACAAGAGTGTTTTCCTCAAGATGGCAATTCAGATTTCTTGAAAAAAAATATATGGATTTTCAATTCGCTTAGATTAAATTATGTTAATGTGTGTTAATTTGAAACCATTTCGAGATTTAGGTTTAATAAGCCGTATTTTAGAACTTGTGGTCTAAACAACCTCATGATGATAAGTATTTTTACGAAAAAGCAGCAACTTCCATTTGCCTTCGTGTGACGTCACTTGAGAAATGGCTGTTTAGAAATGTGGCCTTTGCTCTCAAGATAAATTTATAATAATTTGCTTCCAATTCATTTGACAGATGGATGACAGATGAGTAGACAGACAGAGGCAGACCACTTTTTTTATAAGCAATCAAACATCACAAACAGTGTAATTCTCAAGTGACGTCATATCATATGGGACTATTCTTTAAAAATCATAAAAAATGGTTAATTTATAAACCAAAATAATGAAAACTATGTCCTAAAAGGCATTTATTCTGAATAAAAAAATTAAAATTAAGCTATGGGATTGGGGATTATTAAGGGATTGGGGCAAACATGCAGGGTTCTTCAATTAAAAAAAAAAATGTGTTTGATGGGAAAGATTTATGAAAAAAAAAACAAGCAATGTATTGCTTACACCAAAGACATAATAACACTTATAACTGTTTTATCCTGTAAGCATATTTTTCTTTTTAAATACAATCAAGAGTATTTGTCTTGTCAAATTATATCGCGTAGAACCTTACACGTAATTGACTTGTTATAAAGATTTGTACTTAGCTTTGTAGTGCACGCTGCACTTATTAAGGTTTATAACACCCACGTTTTTAAATCGGAGCCCTTTGGAAGTTCTATAGCCTCTATAGTTTTTATGGAACCTACTAAATCTTACACTTGTAGCACAAAGTTTTATAGCACCTACGTCTTAAACTAGTAGCACTTTGTAAGTTTTATAGCACCTACGTCTTGAACTCGTAGCACTTTGTAAGTTTTATAGCACCTACGTCTTAATCGTAGCACTTTGTAAGTTTAATAGCACCTACGCCTTCAACTCGTAGCACTTTGGAAGTTTAATAACACCTACATCTTAATCGTAGCACTTTGTAAGTTTAACAGCACCTACGTCTTGAACTCGTAGCACTTTGTAAGTTTAATAGCACCTACGTCTTAAACTCGTAGCACATTGTAAGTTTAATAGCACCTACGTCTTAAACTCGTGGCACTTTGTAAGTTTTATAGCACCTACGTCTTAAACTCGTAGCACTTTGTAAGTTTAATAGCACCTACGTCTTATTTTTACAAATTTTACTTTATCCCGCCAGATCTTCGTGGTTATTTTTTTAAGCCTAACTGGTTTGTCCTAAAATCGGGTTTGGCCGGTAAAATCTAGACACGCGGCAGCACACCCTCTCACACACAAACGCACACACACACCCTCGCACGAGTTTTTTTAAATTAGGTAGTAATGTAACAACAGTATAAATTTATTATAAATTAATCCCAATACTATGGGGGACATGTCCTTAACTATACTCTGAGCAAAACATTCTGGATCCGCCCTAGGACACTGGTGGCGAGTAGTAATTTTTAGTATAGAGAGAGACTGGACGTATGGGCGTGGTTTTTTTTAGGGTTCCGTAGTCAACAACGAAGGAACCCTTGTAGTTTCGCTATGTCCGTCTGTTTGTCCGCGGCTTAGCCTAAAGACTATTAGTACTAGAAAGCTGTAATTTGGCATGGGTGTACATATTTATGACGCTAATAAAGTGGTACAGTAAAATTTTGAAAAAGATTTTTTTTTGGGGTACTTCCCTTACACGTAAAGTTGGATGATTTTTTTTTCTCGTCTATCCCCTAGTGTCGGTTATCGTTGGATAGGTAATTTAAAAATTTAAACTCGGGGCGATTCGCATCAGCAGGAACAAAATGTATGCGTTCTTGGGAAGAGCAACTTCCGAGCGGACTAGAAGTTTGGCGCGATCTGTATTAGTCGACAAACTTATAAAATGTACTTGGAGAAGAAGTCCGCATATTGTGCAGGGCAACTACGGAACCCTACACTGCGCGTGGCCCGACACGCACTTGGCCGTTTTTTTATTATGGTCCAAAGTAGATCTCTGTACAAGATTCGTGCGCGTATTTGGATTGAACAATCATTGTAATAACTACAGCAGTCAAATGGTTAAAATGAATAAACAAGTAAATCTGCTGTTATATAGCATTTTATTTTTCAAGAATGTTAACATTAGGTACCTAGGTATTTAATAATACAAATAATTGATTTGATTAAAAAAGGAAAGAGTTCATTTTAAAACGAGGCCTTCCTTAGGAGTACAGCGGCTTCGCAATTATAACCCGTAGACTAACTTTCATAAAGTTGAAAATCGCGTGCGCCAAAATGCGCGCGAAACGATTCAGAACGAGTCTAATTTTAATATTAAAATCGACTAAAATTACAATATTGCATTTAAGTCATTTTTGAACTTACAACGGTTAATAAACAAGATTTTCGTATTGATAGTAAAATATGACACATAAAAATCAAATGGATTAAACACAAAACCAAAAAAACACTCAAAAGAGACTATTTTCAAAAATAAAATCTATCGAGCGAAAGTTTTCCAATTAGGTAACGCATAAAGATAAAGGTTTGAAAAAACATATATATAAGTTTCATATTGATTGCGACTGTGGTAGATTCAGTATAATCGTTCAAAAACTGTTGAAAAAGGAAGGCCTCCTCTTAACCTACAACTAAATTTGTCTGTTTTCCCTTCATCTTCGCGTAAATCATACAAACCAGTACTGCAGGCAGAAGAGTCATTATATTTTAGTAACCAATTGAGTTGCTGTACCACGGTTGGTAATTGTTAAATAAAAATAAGTAAGTATACAAAAAAAAGTTGCCAGCAACTTGCAGGAACATGAGACTGGTGAAATTTGCATTAGCCATTTGCATTAGCCAATACCTGTAAAAATCGATAAAAATTTTTACTACCACATTATGTATAACAACTCAACAAAAACTGAAAAATATAACGATTGGGCAGTTATACGTACCAATAGCTTCCCCAGAAGGCCATTATCCAGTTTGCTAGAAGTAAGATGAACAATTTAGTTTTGAGAATCGGCAGCTGATGTTCTCTGGACCCAGGTACGTCCATTTGTAATAATTTATTGTTTCTGTAATAAATTAATATTTCACATACATGATCTGGATACTTCATACTCATACTCATTTATTGGTAAAATACAAAAACATTTACAAGTCATTACAAACAATACAATTATGCGGTATACAATTACAATTGATATAATAATAATACAGTGTGATTTATTAGAAAATTAAATGTCAGATAAGGTCAAATAGGAATTATTACAATGCGGTCTTAAAATTAATATCATAAAAGTCGTTCATGTTGTAAAAGGCATTTAGTGTGAGCCATGTCTTCAGCTTTGTTTCGAATTGTGGTTTTTCAGTTATAGATTTAATGTCTGTAGGGAGAGAATTATAATTTTTTGGACTTGCTACATAAACAGACTTAGTTGACTTCGTCAGTTTATATAATGGTATTTTGAGTTTATTCGAGTGCCTGGTTATGTACGACTGAGAACCTGCCTTCGACGGGAACAGGTCAGGGTTGTTCCTTACAAAAACGGAAACTTGAAAAATGTACTGGGATATAATAATATATGGGATATAATATGTACTGGGACTTCACTATAATCACTTCAATAGCGAAAAATATAATGTACTTACCAAGTTAATAAATACGACGTATGCAAACTATTATTGCAGATAGAAAATGTAGCAAAACGAACATGGTCCAGAAATATGCGTTACCGTTTTTCAGGCCCCATGCTACAGTATACAAGTACACTTCCATGGTTTTATGGAAACCTACTCACTGGAAACTGACGATGTGATTCCACAACATGTCTTTGTTCGGTCTCCAATGGTTCATTGTATAGCGTACCAGTTCATATTCCGTGCACGCAAGGGCTATTATGAAACAAGAACGTGTAACTTTGAGAGTGGCCATTACAGCAATTACTTCGTCCAATGACAAGTGATTATAAGCACATTTTGTTCGCATTTATCGTCGATTGTTCAACACGGATAATCGTAGATTGCATTTCAGCTTTTGCTTTCTTAGAAAAATCTATCAAAAAATATTCCTTCTTTTTTTGCGAGGGACGGAAATTCGTGATGTTATTTTACAGCTTAGCTAGTAGTGACTGCATTTTAAATTGGAGGGTCTGAGTTCCATTCCTGCTGCAAATGGATTTTTTATGATTTATCACTTCTGGAAAATATAGTGAGCTAAATATGCATGTTGGAACGCAATAATCTTCGGTGAAAAATAGCTAATACAGGTCTCGGTAGTAACAAATAATGCACATCGTATCGTAACGTCATTTCTGTCGCACTAACAGTCCGGTGACAGAGACGGCGCTCTACGAAGCCGAAGATAGCCGATGTGCACTCGGACGAGTTTGACAGTTCAGTTAACACCTGAAACATGTAGAACATCTTCAGACAATAAATAACTCAAATTACAAAAAACCCGTTTATTTCACATCCATCAAACGTACAAAAGAAAAACAGTATCAAAACACTGCTATTTCAGTTCTTTTCACTGCGGCGAGCCCGTCGTCCCACGTCAACATGGCATTGAATGACAGATACAGAGCCACAGCGGAGAGCATATGCCACAAGTCATGAGAGTCGTAGAATTTGAGCACCTTACACTCGTGGTTCATCTCTCGTGACAGGGAGGCAGTGGTCGACCAATCAGTGCTGCCGGACACAAAGAAGTATAACGCGGGAAACCACGCCATGAAGGCTCCCGCAAGGAAGCACCAAGAGTACCAGCGGGGTCGCTCGCCGTTCCGCAGTTTCATGACGAGGTAGAATATCATGTGGAGGAGCGTGTTGATTAGCAGCACTTGTAGGAGATGGCCGGCGATGTCTGACGCTTGCATCCATAGCCTGTGGATAAATAAAATACTTTATAGCACACCGTGCGTAAAATGACCACTTTACGCACGCTGCGCGTGCGTAAAGTCGGCATTTTCCGCACTTGTACTATAAAAAATTATACGAAACTCGTGCGAGAAACTTTTTCTCGACTCGTGTGATTGTCAGAAAACGTTTCATCGCTCTCGTATCGTAATGTACTATTAATTAACTCTCTCAATTGCAGTTTTTGCGTAAATATTAGGTCTTTAAATTAACTTTGTATCATTGCAGTATAGAAACGCAGAAAGAAAAGTAAATCTGGATGTGAGGAGCTCTGAACCGGGTTTCGAACCCGGGACTTCTCGCTTACCGGGCAATTGCTCTAACCACTGTGCTATCCAGGTCTCAACACAACTCGTGAATTTACCGATGTGCTTTCCTATACTACAATGATATTTATAGATACCCACTTTACAGTGAGCCACTTGGCCCCTAGAGGACGCTAGTGTATTCAAAGCTAGTCAAAGACCATTATGCCCTACCGTCACCTGTTACAGCATCGGGTAGTGAAGAATACACATTACTCTTATCGAAACAATGACAGAAATAAATTTCTATGTTTGAACACTTGGCGACTTATCCATCGCAAGGAGATGTAATATATGTTTGGTAATCCAGGTTTACCCATAAAGCGCGATGACCCAGTTAACGCTGTTGGCGATGAGCAACATGACTAGCCGCGTCTTGTACAGCGGGTTCACCCCGTACTTGGGCATCTGCGCTATCCCACGCGCCGCCATTTGTAGCGTCTCTCTCTCTGTAACATAGGAATTACTAGGCCTCTTCTAGATACTTATTAACTAACGTTTATTTAGTAACAGGGTTATTCCTGGTAACGTGAAACCGCTAAGAAACGTCGGGCACACTATAGAAAAAGGATTTTTGATTTTTGATTTGCTAAAATACATCAAGCGTTTCAATTTTTTCGCGTATGACCCGGTACATATAGATAAATATGTGTTATTTTTCATTTTTTTTAAATACATGAAGCATTCGACTTTTTTAGCCATCTGTTTTAGTTAAGTTTTGGCCCCTCCTGCACCTGTAACACAGTTTTTAATCGCGCGCGACGCAACTTAGTTGAATCACAAGTGCGAGGAGCGTGACACGATATAAGATTATTATAGCGGAACAGGTAGAATAATGGTCACGCACTGCTTGCGATAAAACGCTATTATATTAAAAAATATAGTTTTATTTTCAGGGTTGACGAGATCTGAGCTTAAAATAGCCCTGCAACACTATATTTATACTTGCAATAATTGTCGGCACTTGGTGAAACTTGGGAAAGCATCTTGAAGAAAACACTCTTGAACACAGT
The DNA here is from genome assembly GCA_934047225.1 of Ypsolopha sequella. Lineage (NCBI taxonomy): Eukaryota > Metazoa > Arthropoda > Insecta > Lepidoptera > Ypsolophidae > Ypsolopha > Ypsolopha sequella. Next base: position 9,434,812 of record OW203994.1, on the reverse strand, counting down.
TTCACTATTAATTTTTATTTCCCCACACTACGCCCAACCGGTTTCGAATATTAATTCATTTTCACGGGCTTTTTAGGTCTTAAAAACTCAAATTACGTGCTATAAAAAGCCACCACCAAAGCCGTTGGGTGTAGTGTGAGAAAATAAACATTAATAGTGAAACTGTTTACAGGAGCGTTTTCTCGTTCTCAACTCTAGTATTACACGACTTTAATAAAATTTGTCTGTTACAGTGTAGTGCATATCAAATAAATAAAGTAATTCCCTGAAGCACCCTTGATAGACATGAAGTGAACTGACCTAGTTTGAACTGGCCCACGTAGTATATCCTGAGACTGAGCAGCAGGAATGTGAACAGATGCAGCACTGTGAACATCGCCCAGAAGAATGCGCCGCCGCCCAGTACGCCCCACACCACTGTGGACAAATGTATAATGTAAGATAAGATAAGATAAGATTCATTTATTCATGAATGTAGGTAGTTAGTAATACATTGTAGTTAGGTAGTAGGTAGTTAGTAATACCTGAAAAATTATTACCTTTCATCTCTCTGACTAGACTGACTATGCTACTTTATTTGTATGTATGTATTTATGTATTTGTGTATGTTTTAGTATGTTGTGTATTATATTAAAATATTAGGCTTGAAGAAGATTATTTTTCTTTTTGCACAAATATGATTACTTCACTTGTAAATTTTTCTTTTCTTTCTCCACACCATCGGTTGACTGGAAGAAATGTCTTTAAGGAATAAGTCCGCCCTTGCCTTTTGTTATTCTGTATTCTGTGTTTCATTTTAATTTTTCTGTACAATAAAGTGTTTATTCATTCATTAATTTGATCTTAAAGATAATTTATGTGCTCTACACTCTGCCGAAAGGCGTATGAATATAAAATTAATAAACATAAAGAGATTTTTAACATTAGCATGCATTCATGAGATGTAATTAGATATGTAATTAATGTGCAATCTGATCTTAGCCTTCGGCTTAACTTATAAAGAAAATATAATAGCTATACCACGAACGTAAAAAAAAGGCGAACGGAGTCGCAGCTAAGTAACTACTGAAGCATAGCAATGGCGGCGCGGTTTGTAAGTGTGTGAGTGATCCTCTTCGGAGTCACCATCAGTTAGCAGCAACCCCTAGCATTTAGTACACCAGCTTTACAAATGTGTGGACTTCATCATACATTAATGCGATCCGCGGCGGTGCTAAATATAAAATACAAAAGTAGTACATACCGAGCGCAATGAGTACAGCGAGCACGCCGAAGGTGGCGTGCGCGCGCGCGTTCACGTCCGGATGTCGGCTCTGGTAGATCTTGACCATGCTCACTACGGCCAGCACGTACATGAACGCTGTGTCTGAAATACAGAAAACTTGTTCTTAAAGACTAATATCCGATACAGTTATGGCTTCTAACGACGAAGCTCGGAGAAAGCGCAATTCGGTCGTTTTTTAGGGTTCCAAACGGGACCCTATTACTAAGCTGTCTATCTGTCGATCCGTCTGTCACAGAGGTCTACAGCTTCAGCTTGTTCACAGCATACGTTTTACTATGGCCGTTGTCATGGCAAATAATTATTAACATTTTTTTAACGTTCTCATGTCCCCCCCTTGTCTTGTTTGACTGCAAAACAAAAGGACCGAAAAATATGAAAAAAAAACATGGTAATAGATGATTACATGAAAAATTGCGTTTCAGATATGCGAAAGAGCTGCCATGCCAATTGATTGACAGGTACGTTTTAGCGGCTTGTTGAGTCGTACCATAGACTATTTATTAGTCTATGGTCGTACGTACGGACGGACAGACAGACATCCGAGGCTTCTCAATAATAGGGTCATTGGCGTAGCCAAAATCCTGTGTATGTACTACTTGGAGACGTGAAAAAAATCACGGCAGTAGTATACACAACGAAATTAAAAGGAAAACTATCATAAGTGGGCTTCACAAGTTAACGGGTACAGATCGCGCCAAACTTTTAATCCCCTCTAAACACAGGGCGATTCGCATCAGCAGGAACAAAATGTATGGGCCGTTCTTGGGAAGAGCAACTTGTACTTGCTCTTCCCAAGAATAAGCATTATCTTGAGCATTATAAAATGTACTTGGAGAAGAAGTCCCCATATTGTGCAGGGCAACTACGGAACCCTACACTGCGCGTGGCCCGACACGCACTTGGCCGGTTTTTTTAAGTTTTAGAAGCCTCGACGAATAAACGATGTCAATAGCGCTATTCACTATTAAAATTATTTCTTGAACAGTATCTCACCGAACTGAAAGTTGAGTCTATTGGGACAGACGTGGTAGCTCGCAGACAGCACACCTACCACCATCATGCCAGCACCCAGTGACGTCAGCATGCCGTAGTGCGCAGGGATGCCGTAATCCTGAAAGATTGAGACTATCGAGAGTACGTCGTACAATGAACGGATTTCCGTAAGTAAAGGTGTAATCCTAACATCAGCCCGTATTCGTCCACTGCTGGACATAGGCCTCCCTCATATTACGCAACTCTTGGCGATCCTCAGTCATCCTCATCCAGCCGCCACCCGCCACGTCCTTCAGATCGTCAGTCTAGCGGGCACGAGGGCGGTAATATAAAAACCAAATTTGCTGGTATCCAGTACAACGTGCAATATATTTTCTCGTATAATTCAACATTTACACTATGTCATACATTGAGTGTAAAAAATCGGTTGACTTGACTATGGTGAAACTGAAAATTTGCTGAAATACTATACCGGATTTATAATATAGAAGAATTATAATAGAGAAGAATAATTAAAATCAAATGAAAATATAATTAAAATAAAAAACTTATATTTATATGTATTTATTTAAACTTAACCAAATCCTTTTTCAACTTCCTCTTTTTATTCATGAATAAAAAGAGGAAGTTGAAAAAGGATTTGGTTAAGTTTAAATAAATACATATAAATATAAGTTTTTTATTTTAATAATATTTTCATTTGATTTTAATTATTCTTCTCTATTATAAAATCCGGTATAGTATTTCAGCAAATTATTTTATTCATGAATAAAAAGAGGAAGTTGAAAAAGGATTTGGTTAAGTTTAAATAAATACATATAAATATAAGTTTTTTATTTTAATTATATTTTCATTTGATTTTAATTATTCTTCTCTATTATAATTCTTCTATATTATAAATCCGGTATAGTATTTCAGCAAATTTTCAGTTTCACCATAGTCAAGTCAATCGATTTTTTACACTCAATGTATGACATAAGGAAGAACGGTCTCATCCTAATACAAGTTTTACTATAAACTTAAATGGATAAGGCCTACATACTGTATACCTACAACTTGTTTTCTAAATAAACTATTTTGTTTTTTTTTGTAATCTGTTCGAAAATTTAACATAGCCATAAATATAAAACACTGCATGATTTTTTTTATGTGACCCAAACGAATGATTTTTGGTTTGATCGTAGTCTAGAAAAATTATATCTGAACCTACAAGTTACATTTCAAATTATTTGGCCCAGCCGTTTGTTACTTAAAATAAAGAGGCTTTGCAGTGTCTGCTCTTTCACGAAACCTTCAAATTAACATTGTTCTTCTTCGTGTACCATGCCCTAACGGGCGTCGGCTAATTACCATTGACAGTACTTATAATAGTTTACTCGAGTATTAAATTTGAATTTTTAAGCCTAGCCCAAGTTTGAGAACACATGGTACATAACTAACCTCACTGCGGGGTAGCTTCTTCCTCCTTTATCGTCGTCGTCGCAGCTGCAACATGAACAGCGCCCCAAGCAGCAAGTAGCCCAAGTTTGAGAACACGTAGTAAATAACTAACCTCACTCCGCGGAAGCGTCTTCCTCCTTTGTCGTCGTCGTCGCAGCTGCAACATGAACAGCGCCCCAAGCAGCAAGTAGCCCAAGTTTGAGAACACGTAGTAAATAACTAACCTCACTCCGCGGAAGCTTCTTCCTCCTTTGTCGTCGTCGTCGTAGCTGCAACATGAACAGCGCCCCAAGCAGCAAGTAGCCCAAGTTTGAAAACACGTAGTAAATAACTAACCTCACTCCGCGGAAGCTTCTTCCTCCTTTGTCGTCGTCGTCGCAGCTGCAACATGAACAGCGCCCCAAGCAGCAAGTAGCCCAAGTTTGAGAACACGTAGTAAATAACTAACCTCACTCCGCGGAAGCGTCTTCCTCCTTTGTCGTCGTCGTCGCAGCTGCAACATGAACAGCGCCCCAAGCAGCAAGTAGCCCAAGTTTGAGAACACGTAGTAAATAACTAACCTCACTCCGCGGAAGCTTCTTCCTCCTTTGTCGTCGTCGTCGCAGCTGCAACATGAACAGCGCCCCAAGCAGCAAGTAGCCCAAGTTTGAAAACACGTAGTAAATAACTAACCTCACTCCGCGGAAGCTTCTTCCTCCTTTGTCGTCGTCGTCGCAGCTGCAACATGAACAGCGCCCCAAGCAGCAAGTAGCCCAAGTTTGAAAACACGTAGTAAATAACTAACCTCACTCCGCGGAAGCTTCTTCCTCCTTTGTCGTCGTCGTCGCAGCTGCAACATGAACAGCGCCCCAAGCAGCAAGTAGCCCAAGTTTGAAAACACGTAGTAAATAACTAACCTCACTCCGCGGAAGCTTCTTCCTCCTTTGTCGTCGTCGTCGCAGCTGCAACATGAACAGCGCCCCAAGCAGCAAGTAGCCCAAGTTTGAGAACACGTAGTAAATAACTAACCTCACTCCGCGGAAGCTTCTTCCTCCTTTGTCGTCGTCGTCGCAGCTGCAACATGAACAGCGCCCCAAGCAGCAAGTAGCCCAAGTTTGAAAACACGTAGTAAATAACTAACCTCACTCCGCGGAAGCTTCTTCCTCCTTTGTCGTCGTCGTCGCAGCTGCAACATGAACAGCACCCCCAGCAGCAAGTAGCCCAAGTTTGAGAACACGTAGTAAATAACTAACCTCACTCCGCGGAAGCTTCTTCCTCCTTTGTCGTCGTCGTCGCAGCTGCAACATGAACAGCACCCCCAGCAGCAAGTAGCCCAAGTTTGAGAACACGTAGTAAATAACTAACCTCACTCCGCGGAAGCTTCTTCCTCCTCTGTCGTCGTCGTCGCAGCTGCAACATGAACAGCGCCCCAAGCAGCAAGTAGCCCAAGTTTGAGAACACGTGGTTGAAGTCGGAGAGGGCTCCAACTGGGTGTGCGCAAAGGAAGTTGTAGTAACAGATGTCTAACGAGCCCGTCAAGTTCAGAACCTTAGAAGAAAATTGAAAAAATTACATACTGCAAAAGAACATAAAACTTAGTTCTAAGTAAAATCATCATCAAACTACGAACTAATGTTTTCGAAAGGAACCGTCCGAGTGGTGTAAACTGAGATACAACCACTTACAGGTCCTGGCAGTAAATAATGCATATCGTATCGTAGCGTCATCTCTGTCGCACGAAGCTCTAACTGTCCGGTGACAGAGACGGCGCTCTACGTCTGGCACAATCTGGACTGTTAGACGAAGACTCCACTAACTAAAAAATCCTTTTACTAAAATTGGTGGTTTGTATCGAACGTGGCTTGTCACGACCCTCACTTACTTGTTTATTTACATAATATTCATACAGCATCACCGGTACACCACTGCATATGGTAATACTACATAAAGTGTATGAAAGCGATACGATGAAAACGTAACTGTCGAAATGTTACACCTTTTTCGGCCTAGCCCTCATCCACCAAGCGTATAACGTACGATAAGGAACTCCGATCCAAAAAAGCAAGGCCTTCATACTGACAAAAATTCTACGATTATATCTACTATCGGCAAATTGCGTTGGGCAACTTTTCATTTCTCATTGTACTCACAAGCTGAAAGGCAGACACAAACTGGAGGACCGGCAGCGCGTAGAACACGGCCACAGTGTACAGAGTGTGCAGGTATCTGTCGGAGCGCGCCCGCAGCACGTGCGCGCGGTGACGCGACAACGCCGCTAGTCGCAGCGAGGGGGGGAGCCCGAACGGGGTACTGTCCGGCTCTGTAGTGCTCTGTGCTGGGGGCAACGGCTGGAAAGAGATGAAGCCAAAAGTAAGTCTACCTTAATATCTCTACATAAGAGTAAGTTTGTTGCAAATGGCGGAAAATCTGCCTAAATTCGGGCATAGGCTCAACAACAATGAAAACTAACAAGAAACTACAACTCCCTACCCTGCGGGTCTACCGCGTAATTCTGATTTTCATCAACATCAACTAGAGATTGAAATTTGCCGTGCGTGCGACGACGCCCGCCTAACATTCCATCTTTTTGCACGCGTCGCATTACGCATGCATTTGCTTGAAGTTGATACAAATCAGAATTACGCGGTAGACCTTGCTGCATCAACATTTTTATAGCTTTTGTAAATAAAATTCCCCTATAGTTCTGATAAATTCATGTTTCGAAATTTTTTACGATTCAATTTTAGAATCTAATATACACATTACCCATTGTTATCTTAATGGATTTTCAGATGAGTCTTATTAACAAAGTAAAGTAAACAAAGCCGTGTGGTGACCAGTAGAGTAGAATAGCACCAACCCAATACTCTGAGGGGTGTCCTAAAAGGCGACTAATGAGATATAGGTGGTAGAGCTGATGCCGGGCTCGACTGTGGTGTGGAGGTATCACCATCTTACTCGGAAACCCCCTCGAAGTTATTCGGGGGAGAGTAAGAGGACAGCTCTCGAACAGGCATAAAACCAGGTGGCCCACCATGCCTGGGACCGATTGATGGCGGTATATCCATTCACAACAGCCGGGCCTTATATAAAACAGACTGGTGACGGGTAGCAGCGTCACTGGTGCGAGGGTTGCGGCACTGCGCTCACCAACCCGCCTGCCCAGCGTGTGTGAGTATGGGCATTACTTCCAAGAGGACCGCCAAGAGTGGCGAAATCTTGGAAAGGCCTATGTCCAACAGCGGATGAACAAAAAAAGGCTGATGGATGGATGGATGGAAAGTAAACAAAGTTCAGGAAGTAAAAGAGGTAGTACGTCACTTTCACTAACCCCTGTACCCCGTCACGTGGGTGCGGTTAGCACGAGCTTGACAAACTATACATAGTCTTGAAAAGTGTCAAAATCGTATCAGATGGAAATCTGTGGTCTCTGCCTTCTATGGGAGACAGGCGTTGTTGGTGGTGTTGGTGGTATAAAAAAGCAAGGAAAGCATATTCAAAACGTAAAGTAACCAAAGATAATTCCAGATTACTTCAGTAATTCTGCACATGGTATGCAGGTGACAGATAAGCATATATACAGACAGACAGGCAGACACAAACGCTTCGCTAGAAAACTGCAAGCGACATCACAGCAGATTACCCACATCTACATAGATTTCAGTAAACTTTATTCTTTCGTGAACAAACCTGGACGCCAATATCACCGGACTGCGGCGAATCTTCCAACACATCGGCTCTCTCCACTTGACTGCTCCTAAAGTCTCTGGTATCTATGGAAGGTTGGGGTGACTCTGTTGAGACTGCAAAAATATAATAGATATTAGCTTATTTACCATATGTACCATATGTTTACGCCAATGTTTACCATAGAGCTAAACCATGGCTAAACATTGGCGGATACAGGCTATGATCGGGGCCATGGCACCTACAAAAACCCAGGAATTCCACTTTTACACAGCATAGGTTTATAAGGTATATATTTCTTTGTCAAAAGCGCCTAAAAAGTTTAGCCGATGCGCATTATATACTGCCGTTTACTGTATACGCTCCAGCGTGATAAGTACACAGACCGCACACTTATGTGTCCCAACGGGATCGGAACTCTGACCTCCGGATTTTGAAATTTAATGCACAATTAGTCATGATCTTGTCCAAACAAAGTTAAAACAGCATTTTTAGTTGGTTTTGGCAAGATCATGACAAGTTGTGTTTACAATTTCAAATTCTCGCTTTACAAACCTCACTACTACTGAACTATTGGCGTCAATTGCCACAGACCCAAATGTTTTCCAATTTTTAACTTCTAAACAAGAAAAACAAAGTTAAGTTATGCACTTTCCGCTAAGCGGCTGACGTTTAACCTTAATGGACTCAGCCTAAAATATTATAATAACATTCCTGCATAGACACCCCCGAATGTGGTGATAGCGTTTGTATGGAGGTTTGCGCGTAACGACGACGCCTCTTAATCGGTCCCAGGAGTGGCGGGCTATCTGGTTGTGCCTGTTTGAGAGCTGTCCTCTTAATCTTCCCCAAATATCTTCGGGGATATTTGCGAGTAAGATGGTGGTCCCTCTACAGGCGAGCCCGGCTTCAGCTCTACCACTTACTATTTAAGCAATGAATGTAACATACTTGCAGGGGAGTGCGGGGCGCTGGCGGGGGTAGTGGCGGTAGCGGGAGTACGGGTCTCCGAGTCTGAATCTGAGTTGCTGTCTTCCGAGCTGTCGAATGTTGCCGCTGGAAAATTGTAAAATAAAGAAAAACGAAATTATTTTAGAGGTGCGTTTCGGTAGCTACCAGGGTACAAATTGATCGCGGTCCGACTGAAACTTATGATTGCTTATAGTTCATTTAACTTCATGCTTATCTTTAGGCCAGCATTTCCCAAAGTTTGGGTCGCGAACTAGTAATAGGTCGCAAGCTGGTCGTGAAGCGTACGGTTAGCTACACGGTTTAATAAATTATGATGAATACCCTTTACCTCTTTCTTTTATAACAAAGTCTTAGTAGGCCCACAATCTATTTTAAGAGGGTCGTGGTTCATTTAAGTTTGGGAACCACTGCTTTAGACACTTCCAAAAAATCGTTATCTCAGTAAAATTAGAGTGAGATGAATATCATAAATGTTGTCATTGCGTAGGTATACAACCCACTTGTTTAACTGTGCAAGGAGGCACAGGTCGAGCTTTCAATGAGATTATGACTCATCATCATGAGGACTCTTCGGAAGTACAGGCGCACGTGGCGTTCGTTCGTGTACTAGTAGAGTCCTGATCACAGATATGGATCTAAATAAACGACGCGTGGTAGAGGTGTTAGAGCTGATGCCGGGCTCGACTGTGGAGGTATAACCATCTTACTTGGAGACCCCCTCGAAGTAATTCGGGGGAGAGTTAGAGGACAGCTCACAGGCAAAAAACCAGGATGCCCACCATGCCTGGGACCGATTGATGGCGGTATATCCATTCACAACAGCCGGGCCTTATATAAAACAGACTGGTGACGGGCAGCAGCGTCACTGGTTTGCGGCACCGCGCTCACTAACTCGCCTGCCCAGCGTGTGTGAGTATGGGCATTACTTCCAAAAGCACGCCAAAAGGGAAAGCAATGCTCTTCCTTCACAGATAATGGTGTCGATTCACTATTGACTCCTACAACTTTGAGTCTTATCTTATGTCTTATATATGTATGTCTTACAATTCCTTCTAAATATCAAACCGCCGTCAACCGTTTTCATTGTAAAATGTGACACACTTGGTTTTCATAAAGTTTGATGCACTTGCGTCATCTATTTAGATCAATGTATGTTGTCCTGATGATGATGCTTCATGTCATCGAAAGTTCGACCTGTGCTTCCTTGCACAGTTAAACAAGTGAGTTGTATCCGTAATAATAATAAATAAATAAATATTTGAATAATTTTTCAATCCTTAATTCAGTCATCTTAGAGAAAATTTGAAATCGAAGACTCGGCGTATAAGAGTCGTGTTTTGTTAATGTAGAAATAAAAATCTGAAGAAATAGAAGCTGCATTTGACAATTAATACTTAATACATTAAAAATGTGATGTGATCATAAGATTTTCGTATTTAACCTTAAGAGACAAGTTGCATTTTGTATGCCCATGCAAACTTAAAGCAAACCTTCTTTGATAACTCAAATCTAAAACAAATTGCTATCTGGCAAACAATTTCAGACAGACACTGCATCGAAGCTTTAATGTAAGGGTTTCCGTTTTTTGGTTTTGGTGACTCGGGGTCTAAAAAGGCTAACTTGGGTGAATCATAAAATGATTTGAAAGTAGGATAGAGTCAGAGTATTTTCACGCGTGCAAAACAGACGGCATTAGAACAGACTCATAATATGATTCATCCAAAGCGGCCTTTTTGTACGACCTGGAAGGTTTTATGACTAACCCAAGTTGGCCTTTTTAGATCCTCTGATATAAACGTATAACAAAGCGATATACTAACTTGAGCTCCTTCGTATCCGTCGTTGCGGTGTTTCCACATTAGCGGCATCAATTTCAGTCTGGCCCGTTTGGTTTTGTTCCAATTCTGAAATTATAAAGTAATTTTATCTACTCCCATACAGCAATAAGGTAATTGCAACATTAATAGCAGTTTTATATTTACCTACATTGTTTATCCAATGTTATTATAATATTACATTATAATACCGCGATTCTGCGCTGCGATTGGCCCAATTTATTATAACACCGCTAGAGAGCCAATCAACAACAGATACGAAAAATAAGGCCCGAACTGATTTCTTAAGCAACGCCCCCTGTATCCTGATTGGCCTTCAAGACAGCATTAACGTAACGACGCACCCGAGGTTCATGAACAAGTGTTCTTCTTCTCATTTTTCGTGAAATTGTTAGTTGAGAATATTGTGAAATAAAGACGATATTTTTAATGGTCGTGGCTAGCTGGTCGAAGCCGCGAAAATGTTCATTATTTATTGTATATTATTCTTCAATTGTCATGTTTTTATAACAAGGCAACGATTAAGTTACAATATTAAAAACTAGTACCCATGTCATGATCCATAGTCGTATAAGTCAGTACAAGCTAATTTGACCAAGATTTTTTTTCTTTTTTGGATTGATCTTTTTTGCTGTCGGCCTTTTGGCCTTTTCAGCTTTACCTTGAAGAGGGGGACAAAGAGTAAAAATTCATTATTTAATTTTTATTTAAAAGTTTATGGAAAGGAGTCTATTTAAAGGTCCATGAGTCTATTGTTTTGTTTTTTTTTATTCGTGAGTGCCCCGAGGTAGTCTAGATCGCTGCTAAGGTGGCTACGACATGTGGATCGGTGAAAAACGGCCAGGCACGTACTCATAACGTGTTTGACCAAGAATACTTAATACTAAACCTTATTATTTCTATTTCTTTCTATTTCTATTATGTGCTTACCATTAGCTTCGTCAGCCGGTGTTTTAGGCCACACGTACTGCCCGAATTTCGGCCAGCGCTGAGCGAACACCAGCGCGAAGAATACTATGTAGAACAGTAGGAACACTGCCAGCGTCACGAAACTGGCGATGGCATACTGGGACTTTGTTAGTGCCGCCTGTGGACATCGATAATGTAGTAGATAATTATGCACAACTCGGCCAAGCTGAGGCTAGTGGCAAACATAACCCCTATAAGTATATCTTATGTATATGTATATTGAGAAGTTAATATTAATGAGTAATCGACTGTTCCTTTGATAATTGACTTGAATTTCGGGAACGCCAGCGCCATCTACTGGTAATCAACTGAACGATACAGCTTAGTTTTCCGTTTCCCGGAGGAAGAATACGAAATGCGGGCTCGAGTTGCCGTCACATGGGCGAGCGGAGTGAGCTAGCCGCCATTACTAATTTGGACAAAAACGGAACCTGAGATTTCGTGATTATTTCATATTGCCTTTTATTTAGTGCATCGTGTTGTAGTTAAGGTTGCGTTTCTAAACGCCCGGGTAAAATTTTACTGTCAAATTGAATTTTACATTTCTGACAAGGTTTATTGATATACTTCGAAATGTTCATTTTCACTCGGGTGGTTGCGGAACAGGTGACAGTTAATTTTTACCTGTACCCCGGCGTTTAGGAACGCTACCAAAGCGTGTAATATTAAATTACGAGTATCAGTACAGAAGACATTATGGTGAACAATCTGTGCTTTTATTTGCAAGATCGACCTAAAAACAACGGCGTATTCCTCGGACCATCAGCCGTCTGACTCTTACCCCTTCTGCGACAAGTGAGTATATGAGCGAATATTGGCAGGACAATGATAGTGAGGTTTCACTCAAGTTAACTTGTCCAGATTGTACTGTTTTGCCTACTTTACCCATAACATGGATCCGAGCTACTTTCTGGATTAAGATCTATTGTTTTAGCGATAATTAGAATTCAACACATTAATTTATAAGCAACCACATTTTTGCTCGCGGGTCTGCCCTAAAGGCAGAAGAAACTATATCCTAAAATAGTGTTTCTCCGACTTGTTTTATTATAATTGGTCACTGCTCAGTTCCTTTTTAACAAATATTATCATTTGAGAAAACACTCTTCAAAAAACGCTTTATCTTACAGTAAAACTCGCATCGCAATTTATTTAGTAGTTCTAGTTATGAGTTTAACAAAAATGGTCACTCACTACTGAGTTCTAATTTATGTAGTTATATCGTATCATACATGTTACTTAACAATAAAAGCAGGATAAAATTCTGTAAATGAGCCTATAATATTTATGTTCTCATCATAAGCGAATATACATATACAGGTTGTAATCGTTACGTGTGACCAGGCGATTATTCCGTAACTATTACAGATATCAAAAAAATTTAAACTGATATCGAAAGTACGTTACCTAATCAGTAAAATCATATCAATAACTTTTTGAAAATCAAACGAGAAGTATCCAAAACGTTGACATTAAACATTCCCATACATTTAGTATGAGATTAGTAGAAAAGTTTTAGTTTCCTTATTTTAAAAGGTTGTTTTAGCTTAGTACTGATATTAAAGGAAACTGTTTATTAACCTAAAAAAGCAATAAATCTATCTTCTAATTGAATAATATTTATTTCTTAGTAAGTACAAAATTTTGTATTCAAAACAGATGTTTAAGGTGACGCCCTTGTTGTGCGATACAATGTATGGGAATGTTTAATGTCGAAATTTTGGATACTCCTCGTTTGATTTTCAAAAAGTTATTGATGTCATTTTACTGATTAGGTAACGTACTTTCGAAATCAGTTTATTTTTTTTATATTTCTATATTAGTTACGGAATAATCACCTGGTCATACTTAACGATTACACCCTGTATATAGACGATACACTCGTTGCCCTTTACATGAATAGAAAGTACACTGCCGGCCCGGTTCTAACGCCGTCTGCTGCCAAAACAGTTCGCGTCAAACTTAAATATGCCTTTGATAGCCGTTCATACAAAAATTTATAAATTAACAATTTCGACAGGTTCCAACACTAACAGCAGGATAGCGTATACAATTTTCAACACGTGCAACAGAGATGGCATTATAACCCATGTCGCGATCTCTAGATAAGGAACGCGCCCTTGAAGTTCGTCTCTCTTTCTATCTCTCCCTATCTCTCTTGCCGGAGCTAACCTCACTTAAACGCTTTCAACGCGTACTGTACAGGTCGCGGTAGTAAATAATGCACATCGTATCGTAGTGTCATCTCTGTCGCACGTAGCACTAACAGTACGGTGACAGAGACGACGCTCTACAAAGCCGAAGATAGCCGATTTGCATTATTTTCTGCCGGGCACTGTACAAGTACATGGCACATCTTAAGTATAGGTCATTATCAGTGTTGAGCCAAAAGACCTTAGGATTTAAAATGTCTGCCCGCTTTGGCTGTACACTGTGAATTTGTGAACATCGTCCAAATTCATACTTGAGCCTTGGTAAGTGATCAGCATCATGAACCAATAACAGTTTTTGTAAAATTCAGATACTGTGTAAGTGAGAGATGGATAGAACGGTCGCCATTTCTATTCCCAAGGTCTTTTGATTCGGGTTATACACATAACGTAGGCCGACCTCGATTTTCACATGCAGCTGCTTCGCCCGGGGTGCGACGCGGCCGGTGCCGGTGTCCTGTCCCCACACCGCCTCCCACAGCCAGTACGAGTCTGGCTCATCCAGCTCGCCGGTGCAAGGCTCGTCGCTCTCTTGCACCACGATCACGAGGTAGAAACCCTTCGGGTAGCGGCTGCGCTGAAAGTTAATCTAGTATTAAAGCCTTAGAATAAATGAGCCCGCCTCCTGCATAAAGATTTTTATGAAAATCAATAGGGTTCAAAAAGCTAAAAGCAGTTGTAATAGTAGTTTATGCTACAAGGGCGCAAAGGAATAAATTACTAACCAAGTAATTTATTGCTTTTACGCCCGTGTATCATACTACGTTTTTCAATGCATAGTGTGAGGAAATGAAAACAAATATAATCTTGTGAACTTTAAATTATAATTGGCTCAAAAGGACTGTATCCATAGCCGTTAAACAGTGGAAAAAAGTATGACATTTATGGTACACAGGAAAGGCTGCAGGTTAGCCAACCTTTGTAAATAAATAAAAAAAAAATAAAAAAAATAAAGCCCTAGGGCAAAATAATCGACTTTCTGTTCGGTTTTGATGCATAAAAAGTGGGCCTTTACGAGCACATGCATTGTAAAATAATTTTTTACATATCTAAAAAAATTATGAAGTTATTGGTAATCAAAGTGAGCTTAACGGCATGTATCCTGACGTCATCTGACACGATTTGATACTTGTGCTTTGCTATAACTAAATAATCAGTTACTATAAAAATATACCGATATTTGACTATAGGAGACGCGTATAAGTGAAATCTTAACAAATACATTTTATTTTATTTTTTTATTATGATGGGGTTCTGCTTGCTTGAGGACTACATTATGTCCTTTTTATTTAATATACATCTTAAACTTGGAGGCGCTTGGACCAACTCCCACAAACAAGTTTGTCTACTGTCATTTTTATCAATGCGTTCGTTGGGAATTAAAAATTTTACGACAGTATAATTTACCGGAATATGGAGTCCAGCGGAGCGTAACATGGTCATCCTCTGGCCGGCTTGCGGTATAAGTTCTACCGTTTGCAATATCGGACACTGAAATAAAAATAGTAAAGGTGTATAGTTTACAGACCAGTAGGGCTACCATGAGTTTGGGTTATATACTCGTTAGCGACTGCGTAATAGTAGTTTATGCTACAAGGGCGAAAAGGAATAAATTACGAGGACGATTTAAAACACGAGCGTAGCGAGTGTTTTATACGTAACCGAGTAATGTATTGCTCTTACGCCCGTGTATCATACTATATACGTTTTTCAATGCATAGTGTAAGGAAATAAAAAAAATACAATCTTGTGAACTTTAAATTATGATTGGCTCAAAAGGACTGTATCCAGAGCCGTTAAACGGTGGAAAAAAAGTATAACATTTATGTTACACAGGAAAGGTAGCAGGTTAGCCAACTTCTGGTAAATAATAATAAAGCCCTAGGGCAAAATAATCGACTTTCTGTTCGGTTTTGATTCATAAAAAGTGGGCCTTTACGAGCACTTGCATTGAAAAATATTTTGTACACACATGGGCGTAGCCAGGAGGGCGTTTTGGGGGTTCAAACCCCCACTGAAAAGTTTAAAATATTACAAACCTACCCCTATTTTGACGTTTTCCGGGTCAAGTGCCACTTTTGCTAGCAGCTTTGCGTTGCTTTGCTTTTTTGTTTTGCGTTTGTAAACGATTTTTCACAAACATAATGAATATTAGTTTTTTTATGCACTTTTTGTCATTTTACTTTTTTGAAACGCCCCCGAAACTAAAACCTGGCAACGCCAATTTTGTACATACATAGAAATTCTGGTTCCTCTTGTAAACTGCTAGGAGCATTGTACCATTTCTTACATGTATTTTACGCAGTCGCTAGCGAATATGGAGACCTAAACTCATGGTAGGCATACTGAGGATTTTTTTTTTATTTTGAAATTCTTCAAAATTAAGTTACCTTTATTTAGAAAAATACATCTGTAGGCATACTTTATGCGGTAGTACGATTTTGCAATTGCAATTTCAATTGCACATTTGTACGATTGCACAAATTCTGGTTTACGATAGGAACCACAATTTCTCATACAAAATATTTTACGCAGTCGCTAACGTGTATCGAGTGCAAAACTTATGGTAGGCCTACCTTAATGTAACTGGAAAGAAGAATGTTCTTGCCGCAATGTTTTTGTAAATTATCTCTGCATAAACCTCGACGAAAACCAAAGCTGGCGGACCGGAGACTGTCATACAAATCGTAACACCGCATAAAGTATGTATGTAGTTTCTGGCAAACAGTATCTCAGCTTTGGCAGAGTAAATATATCTATAGAGTAGTGAATCTTACTACAAACGTTCAGATTCGAACCGCATCAAGATTTATACGAAAACTCCCCGAAAATCACTGATAAGGCGCGTAGAGCACGCATCTGTGTGCGTGAGATTGAATCACAGCTTTAGTCAGTGGCGTAACTATACCGTCCGATGCCCGTGGCAAATTCATCGGATGCCCCCCCCCCCCAATTAAAGAAGCTGAACCAACAATAATAGTATTTTTTATTTTATAATACTTATTTATACACTTTTACTTTTAAGAGTTTATTAATAAATCATTACTTGAAGTAGATACAAACTTTACAATAAAATTATAATTACTTGATTTTCGAATAATTCAGTTTAAATTAAAGATACCTAATTTAAAGTACATATTGAACTGAAATCACAATTGTGGTTTAAGTACACAATTTTAATTATTAAAATTCCTTTGTTCGGACTTTCTGTTCAGCAAGTGTTAATGATATCATGGTGAGAAATAACAACATAAAAATGCATTAGTCAAATGTTGGGAGATGCGATTCTCTTCTGACCGAAGGCCCCTTCAGGCTGGGGGCCCGTGGCATTTTGCCGACTTGCCACCCGGTAGTTACGCCACTGTTTGTAGTAGATGTACAACTCCATAGATATATTTACTCTGGCTTTGATAAAAAATGACAGTAATATTTATTAAGCCTTACCGTATAATTTTGCACAGAGACCAAGGCACACACGTCATCACTGGACTCCAAGGCCAGTCTGACGCTGTTTTGATCTTCGCTAAACTGGTAATAAGTTACACTGGGGCTGGTCAGTAGAGCATCGATTGTTGTAACAGCCTGTAAACGGATTCACTGTTAATCATTTTTGGAGCGATGATATTTTCCAATACAATATTCTTTAATGCACACCAAAAATAAAATAAATAGACAATTTCAAAAAGTAAAAGTAGGGTACATTTAGCGGTCTTATCTCTACAAAGCGATCTCTTCCAGACAACCTTTGGATGAAGGAACTCTTAAAAGAAAAAAAATGTGTGGGAGGCGGTGTAAAGAATAAATAGATACAATTTTTCCAAAAAATATACAATAAACGTAAATAAAATAATTTAACATAAATTAATAAATATTATTTTAAGAACCCGGAATAGAACAGCTTGTTTGACTAGATTGATGGATGTGGAAGAGGCGAAAGAGGTGTGTCTGGATCGTCGGTCGCTAAAATACCATACCGTGACGTAAATATGTCAGATGTGCGTTTGGTCTATGCTGACAATACAGCAAGATAGGGCGGCGTTTTCAATTCACAATGAGTTTATTGAGTCGGGTAATATGTTGTTGATGTATGAGTTCAATTGTTTTGTTATCAAAGTCACAGAGCCTAATAAACCATGGAACACACAAATGTACAGCTTACCTGAAATGGTAGAGTCCACAGTCTCATAGGGGTAGCCATGACGTTTATGGTGAGTTGCGCATTGCACGTCGAACTGATTTGCAGGGAGAAGCTGTTGCGAGTTAGATAGTCGTCTCCTTCGTCATCTGAATTAAATTTATATATAACTATAGACCGGCTGTAAAAGGCAGGCTTCGTGTTGAAACACATCTTGAGTTGAAAGCACTTGTACATCATATTAAAATAAAGTGAAACTGTAATGTACAAGTGCTTTCAACTCAAGATAAAAAATAACATTCTAAGAACAATACAATTTTGACACTATCCTATAACGAAAAAATACAGGTGACTTAAAATAAAAGTAAACTGATGACGTCATGTACCGTGGCAACAAAAAGGCACTGGCTCAGCATAATGCAAATGTTTAACCCGCAGCACTGTTATACTGCCATAAGCCTCATTAAAGATAAAAACCAGTACAGGTCTTTTGGATTATTAATTAAAATTAAGCAGACTTTTTGTCTTTGAATAAAGGTCCGTTAGCGGTTTTGAGAATTTTCGGTTGTTGGTTTAATGATAATTATATCATATAATATCATATATTAATCAATGATAATAATTGATTTGGATACTTGCAAGTAAATCAGGAGATGTGTATAGGAGGGAGAATGGAAAGAAAGAGGAATGAAAGCCTTAGCTCGGCATCGTCATTCGCAGTTTGAGTAAATATACTTTAAGTTTAGACTTAAGACATCGATCAACAAAACATTCGATCTAACATTACGAATAGGCGGAGGGAGATTGTTCCAGCACTTTGATGTCATATAGCTAAAACTTCCTCTAAAAGGTGCAAAGGTTTTGTGCAACAGACTGACTTATTCGGTTTGCCTGCAGTAATTATACGCTATTTAGCAAGACGATGCAAAGCCACTCATCCCTCGGTATATGATACTTAATTTTAAAATACGATACTACCGACATCTATACATGACTTCTATTATAAAATGCAACTGTACATGATATCATGGTACGAGAGTCAGCTCACGAGCAGTTAGAAGCCGGCGGCTCCTTTTGCGTCGAGAGTCGAGACGGCAGCATTTTCTTTGACGGGGCGGCAGGTGTTAGTCTGGGGAATAACCGGCTTTGCATCGACTCGCTAAACGCTGTATATTCCTGTATACCGGTTTTTATTTAGTGATTAGACTCATCAATACTCATGTGAAGGAAAAGGAGAGCTAAAGCCTTAGAGGCAAGTCTACTTTGTTACCTACGAGGTAATCAACGACAGGCTATGATATTGCTGCATTTACTACATTTGATATCTACGTGAGTAAAATAATATGAATTAATGTATTTCTTACCACAGTTACTAGAGCCGGCGTCATTAGTGAGAGGGTCATCAGCACATAAAGTTCTTTTTATCTCGTACAGGAGTTGCTTGTCCAGTACATATGGCAGCTGGTATGTTACAGCACCTTGAAAATAATAATGTTGGATGTACCGTTACGAAATTAGAAAAAATCTGATTTTAGTCACTAAATTAATAAATCCAACGCGCTGCGCACATTTTACAGGGATAGCGGGTTGTAGAGTACGGAGACGCAGAGATAGATATTGAAGAATGGTTTCCTACCTATGTGTTATTTATTTTTAGGTGCGAAAATTTAATATAAGTAAAAAATGTTCGGACATATCCGGCCAAATCTAGATGGATGGCCACCCTAGTTGCAGGGTGGTTTGCGATATGCGCTTGTCTTTTATATTTCGGAGAACCAAGGTTATGTCAAATAACAAACGACTTGACCGCAGCCGCAAGTCGCGTCACAACCAAAGCTTATATCATATTCACAGCTGCCTGACGGAGCGCGTAAAGCAGGGGTCGGCAACCTTATGATATAGGAGAGCCACAAATGCTACCAAGGGATCAGCGAGGGCCGCATTTTGTGCAATATTGCGTCTAAATGTGCATATTTTAACTGAAAACAATGCTTGCTTTTTAGATAGTTTAGAATGGAAAATGTCTGCTCAGACAAATATAGTTATCAAGCAGTGGTTGCGAACTTTGCGGGCCACAGCAAAGTGGTTCACGGGCCGCATGCGGCCCAGGGCCGCCGGTTGCCGACCTCTGGCGTAAAGCACAGATGTAGATTGAAGTAGAGATGAAGCAAGTGCATCAAACTCTATGAAAACCAAGCCGGTCACATTTTACTATGAAAACGATTGACAGCGGTTTGAATTTTAGAAGGAATTGTAAGACGTAAGAGTCGATGTGTAGAAGTCAAAGTTAGCGAATTTCGCTTATTAAGGACACCACTGATATTGCAAATTTGCAAAATATACAGACAGCACTATGTTAGTAAATAAGACGTAGGTATGAGAAACCAATGTTTAAATTTATAGCTACATTCGTACTAAAATACACATCATGAATCGTTCCTTAAAGAAATCGGGCAGTTTATTGGACTTTCATTACATAATTTATTCGTTTAGAAACTTTAATTGTAAAAAAAATAACCCAATTGTATACTTAGGAATGCTACGTCACTCTAAGACATAATTTGTGCAGACCATCGAAATATTCCTTATTATTTCGATGATGCAGACTTGCAAATTCAGCATGACCGCATGTTTACAGTACAGTAAATTTGTTAATTCATATTTAATATCATTGATAGAAAAATAATAATCAACGGGTTGACTGTCGGGTTACACAGAGCCATAGCATCCTTAGAAGGCTATGCCAGAGCACATAACAGACGGATTATGTAAACAAACATTACCATGACAACTGCATAGTTTCAATCTTCTACTTTAACTATATTTTTTTCAACTTCTATATCGTCTTTAGTAAAATTTTGTGCGCGTTTCAAGCCCACAGCCTATCTTGTGTATTAGAACCTTAGAGGAGATTTCCTCTATGATTGGAACAATAGTATTACGATATCTATGAAGGACACGCAAGGTAGGTCAGCTTGCGTCATCTACTTCCATCTATATCTGTGGCGTAAAGGCCCAGCTGAGTGCGCTCTGGAATCCTTGCTGATATATTAATCAACCGTATTTATTAATACTCAATTTCCTTTATTGTAAATTGCGCTTCCGTCCGCGCCCATGCGTTCTGTCAAGTGTGAATAGCACTTTCACTCTTTTTATTCGGGAAATGTTATCTCTATAAGTGAATGTACAGACACCTGTAGTTCAAGCTCCGTATTTGTAATCGATTTGAACGGTTATTAGTTATTACATAAGATGAGAACTGCCAATAGTTAGCCTGTCACGCAAGCGTCAAAACCTATATAACAGGCACTATAGTAGAGTTTGGCCAGCGCATCGTGGGCTGCGTATAAACCTGGACAAATTAGTGATTTTGCCCCCGCATCCCCGCACCTCAACTGTTTGCGCGACCGGCCGTCACCGGCCGCGAGCGCTATTTCTTAGCTCCCACGAGCGGTGTGGATCCGCGGTCATTAACCCGTGCACGTGCTAGTTTTCAATAATAAGTATAATGCATCTACGATGTATAAAATTCAACCCAGTTGACAAAACGGTTTGTTCGCAATGGCATTTTTTTGCGTAATTGTGTTTGCATCTAATTTTTATATTTCAAAATTTTATTTTTCGAAAGTCATACTTGCAAAGATAATGATAACGATGATGATACAACGATACAACAAATACGTCGATACAACGATACGTCGATACGTCGATACGGGGATACGTCGATACAACGATACGTCGATACGTCGATACGTCGATACAACGATACGTCGATACGTCGATACGGGGATACGTCGATACAACGATACGTCGATACGCCGATACGTCGATACGCCGATACGTCGATACGACGATACGACGATACAACGATACGTCGATACAACGATACGTCGATACGCCGATACGTCGATACGCCGATACGTCGATACGACGATACGTCGATACGACGATACGTCGATACAACGATACGTCGATACGCCGATACGTCGATACGCCGATACGTCGATACGGGGATACGACGATACGACGATACGGCAATACGTCGATACGACGATACGTCGATACGTCGATACGGGGATACGTCGATACGCCGATACGTCGATACGACGATACGTCGATACGAAGATACGACGATACGAAGATACGACGATACAACGATACGTCGATACGCCGATACGTCGATACGGGGATACGTCGGTACAACGATACGTCAATACGCCGATACGTTGATACGTCGATACGTCGATACGGGGATACGTCGATACAACGATACGTCGATACGCCGATACGTCGATACGCCGATACGTCGATACGACGATACGTCGATACAACGATACGTCGATACAACGATACGTCGATACGCCGATACGTCGATACGCCGATACGTCGATACGACGATACGTCGATACGACGATACGTCGATACGCCGATACGTCGATACGACGATACGTCGATACGGGGATACGTCGATACAACGATACGTCAATACGCCGATACGTCGATACGTCGATACGGGGATACGTCGATACGCCGATACGTCGATATGTCGATACGGGGATACGTCGATACAACGATACGTCGATACGCCGATACGTCGATACGGGGATACGTCGATACAACGATACGTCGATACGCCGATACGTCGATACGCCGATACGACGATACGTCGATACAACGATACGTCGATACAACGATACGTCGATACGGGGATACGTCGATACGCCGATACGTCGATATGTCGATACGGGGATACGTCGATACGTCGATACAACGATACGTCGATACAACGATACGTCGATACGCCGATACGTCGATACGCCGATACGTCAATACGCCGATACGTCGATACGTCGATACGTCGATACGGGGATACGTCGATACAACGATACGTCGATACGCCGATACGTCGATACGGGGATACGTCGATACAACGATACGTCGATACGCCGATACGTCGATACGCCGATACGTCAATACGCCGATACGTCGATACGTCGATACGTCGATACGGGGATACGTCGATACAACGATACGTCGATACGCCGATACGTCGATACGGGGATACGTCGATACGCCTATACGTCGATACAACGATACGTCAATACGCCGATACGTCGATACGTCGATACGTCGATACGGGGATACGTCGATACAACGATTCGTCAATACGCCGATACGTCGATACGTCGATACGTTGATACGGGGATACGTCGATACAACGATACGTCGATACGCCGATACGTCGATACGGGGATACAACGATACGTCGATACGCCGATACGTCGATACGTCGATACGGGGATACGTCGATACAACGATACGTCGATACGCCGATACGTCGATACGGGGATACGTCGATACAACGATACGTCGATACGCCGATACGACGATACGTCGATACAACGATACGTCGATACAACGATACGTCGATACGGGGATACGTCGATACGCCGATACGTCGATATGTCGATACGGGGATACGTCGATACGTCGATACAACGATACGTCGATACAACGATACGTCGATACGCCGATACGTCGATACGCCGATACGTCAATACGCCGATACGTCGATACGTCGATACGTCGATACGGGGATACGTCGATACAACGATACGTCGATACGCCGATACGTCGATACGGGGATACGTCGATACAACGATACGTCGATACGCCGATACGACGATACGTCGATACAACGATACGTCGATACAACGATACGTCGATACGGGGATACGTCGATACGCCGATACGTCGATATGTCGATACGGGGATACGTCGATACGTCGATACAACGATACGTCGATACAACGATACGTCGATACGCCGATACGTCGATACGCCGATACGTCAATACGCCGATACGTCGATACGTCGATACGTCGATACGGGGATACGTCGATACAACGATACGTCGATACGCCGATACGTCGATACGGGGATACGTCGATACGCCTATACGTCGATACAACGATACGTCAATACGCCGATACGTCGATACGTCGATACGGGGATACGTCGATACAACGATACGTCAATACGCCGATACGTCGATACGTCGATACGTTGATACGGGGATACGTCGATACAACGATACGTCGATACGCCGATACGTCGATACGCCGATACGTCGATACGACGATACAACGATACGTCGATACAACGATACGTCAATACGCCGATACGTCGATACGCCGATACGACGATACGTCGATACAACGATACGTCGATACAACGATACGTCGATACGGGGATACAACGATACGTCGATACAACGATACGTCGATACGCCGATACGTCGATACGCCGATACGTCAATACGCCGATACGTCGATACGTCGATACGTCGATACGGGGATACGTCGATACAACGATACGCCGATACGTCGATACGGGGATACGTCGATACGCCTATACGTCGATACAACGATACGTCAATACGCCGATACGTCGATACGTCGATACGTCGATACGGGGATACGTCGATACAACGATACGTCAATACGCCGATACGTCGATACGTTGATACGGGGATACGTCGATACAACGATACGTCGATACGCCGATACGTCGATACGCCGATACGTCGATACGACGATACAACGATACGTCGATACAACGATACGTCAATACGCCGATACGTCGATACGTCGATACGACGATACGTCGATACAACGTTACGTCAGTCATACCTCAGATACGGTACCAGAGGGGTAGGCAGCTAGGCAGAGACTACAGATTTCCATCTGCTACGATCCAGACACAACTCTTTCGCCTCTTCCACATCCATCAACCATATTTATTGTAAGCTAAAAAAAATACCTCAGACGAAAAACATAGCGATATTCATTAGTCCATTGAGACAACCTTTAGTTCAACATCTTTAATAAAACATGACCTATCTACTTATTTTGTTAAGTAATGGCGTACCTTTGCATTACTTTCATCCACTGCTTTATTTTCACTCGTAAAACATTTTTATTCCATTTTTTACATTGGTTGCATTTATTTCCCATGTTTCAAATTACGAGATTTATTTAAATTACGAAACCGGGACGTCGAGAGCGCAAAAACGTAGCCCTCCCGTCTCAACGGAGCGATCACAACTGACCGACGGGTGAGTGACGAAACAAAGCATGGAACAAAAAGCGCGTGCGACCGAGATATCTTGTCGCCGCCTTGTCTCAGAATAAATCGACGTAAGCGCCAATTCTTAGATGTTAAATTAAATGAAAACGAAACAGAATTATTCTAAATCCCCGTGCAATTATACGGGGTCATTTGTTTTCTTATTTTTAATACAAATTTCAAGGCAAACTGTTTTAAGAAAGGTCCTTTAACACTCGAAAAACATGAAATATAGAGGTAACTTCGTAATTTTTTTCTATCGAGTGAACTTAAAGCTTTTGCGTTTTTGCTTCTGCACGAATATCAGCCCTATAGTCTATTACACTGGTAAACAGTAGTTTTGTTTTATGAAGTTTCATACCTGATTTTGTATGATTCTGCCACGCTGTTTTCATATCTGTTGTCAGTTTGTCTCTAACAGCTCTAGTTTTTGAAATATTAACATATTACATTTTTAGCGAAAAATGCTCGAATTATAAAATGAAAAAAATTGTTTCTCTAACCTAACATGAAAAAAACTTTCTTTTGTAAGATTTTCTTGCATGAATCGAAACTTCAGCCTTGTTTTGAATGCTCCAGCAGTAATCAGCCATCATATTTGCATTCCAACGACCCTGGTACCGCTCTTCCATCGTGCGAATGTCCTGATGAAAGCGTTCTCCTTGTTCTTCGCTTAAATCGCCTAAATTTTCTGGGAAGCGGTCTAAATGGCTGAAGAGGAAGTGCATCTTGATGCTCATGTTACACCCTAGTCTTTGAAAGTGCAACATGAGCTGCTCAATGTGTTGAATGTAGTCTGGAGACTTTTTATTTCCTAAGAAATTTTGCACAACCCAAACAAATTCAATCCATGCAGATTTCTCTTTATCTGTCATACAGTCAGTAAAATTTTGATCCTTTATTAGTTCTCGGATTTGAGGACCGTCAAAAATACCAGCTTTTATTTTTTCTGTGCTCAATTTTGGGAATATTTTACTGATATATTTAAAACATTCCCCATCCTTGTTGAGAGCTTTTACAAATTGTTTTATCAGACCTAATTTTATATGGAGAGGGGGTAATATAATGCGGTCTCTGGCTACTAGAGGTACATTTATCACATTCATACTACCCGGCACTAAATCCTCCCTCAAAGGCCAAACTTTTTTAGTCCAGTGTTCTGTTTTGGCTCGGCTATCCCACAAGCACATAAAACAGGGGTATTTGGTATATCCTCCTTGCTGACCCAAAAGAAAATTGACCATTTTAAGATCAACACATATCAGCCAGTTATGTTCTATGTATTTTATTTTCTCCATAACCAAGGCTATTGTGGGGTATTCCTCTTTAACTTTTGTTGAATGTGCAATAGGTAAGCAACCCATTTTATTGCCATTATGTAAGAGCACACATTTAAGACTACGTTTCGATGAATCAATAAATAAACGCCAATCTCTTGGATCATAGTTTGTCAATCCCATTTCAGCCATCAAACCGGGAATATTGTTGCAAAAAACAAAATCATCTTCTTCAGAAAAGAAAGGGATCAAATGTTTTTCTCTTGTACGGTAAACTGATACATTAGTCTCTGGGGTTATCAGATTTCTTTCTTTAAGCCGTGAAGCTAGAAGTTCTGATCCTACTTTTGATAGACCAAGATCTCTAATCAACTCATCTAGGTCATTTTGGTTGAATGGTTTAGGTTCGGACGTACTCGGGAAAGAAAAGTCACTGTCCTCATCATCACTGGCTTCTGAAAGAACTTGTAGTGTTACATTAGAAGTAGTCGGTTGCGTATCAGCCACAGGTTCTTCACTGGTATTTAGAATTGGTCTATTAGACGATGTTAAATTCGGGTAAGTCCATTTGGAACGATTTTTGCGGTTTATTCCGGTAATATTCACAACACAAAAATAACAGTCATCGTGATGATTAGTTGGTTCACGCCAAATCATAGGACTTTTGAACTTCAAAGTAGGTCTTTTTTTACTAGCCCATAAACGCAATGATGTTACGCAACTACCACATACAAAATTTGGAATCCATGGCTTACTAAACACTTGTAATGGCGTCCCAAAGAAGTCCAAGTAGGCCTTTTTTATAAAGTCAGACGCACTTAAACGACATTCTCGAAACATATATTCACCACAAACAGCACAAAAACTATTTGGATCGTTTAAGCAAGTTCTTCTTAATCTAGACATATCGATTTATTTATAGAATTTAATAATTTTTTGCACTCAAAAAATATATTAGTAAGCCGCGTAACGAAATTTTAAGAAGTACCTGTATCACAAAAACTAGAGCTGCTAGAAAAAAACCGAGGGTAGATATGAAATTAGCGAACCCAAATTACTAAAAAACAGTTTAGAAACTTCATAAAACAAAAAAAAAGTTAAATTTTGTTTACCAGTGTTATCTATATTATTTTTATTAAACCGATTGACCAAGTTACACAATGTTTTATGCTCATTTGAAATTGTGCATCTGACATTATACCGACCCTTAACCTTAATTGACACGAGTATGGAAAAATGTAAATTCGCTGGCTAAACTCTATTTTGTGCAAATGTGACATAATGTGAGACATTGGGACACGACACCTTGTTAACGATACGAAAGAAGTGAGTTTCGTAATAGACTACACAAGTGCCCCAATATCTAATTATGTCCACCTGCGCACAATACTTTATCCACTACCATCAATAATATCGTCTTCGCGTGACACTACTTCAAATATTGTCATCGAACAATTCTACGAAAAATTTGAAAAACACTTATCATGGCTACCTGACCATGGAATTAATACGTACGGTGGAGATCACGTTAACCTTTACACATAGAACTTTGTACCTATCTTATAAACTTTAATATAGGGTGTAACGCGCTATACCTCCATACATATTGATAGATAGATCTCGGACGACGAGTCGCTCGACTCCCCGCGTCCCGCACCTCCGTGCGGCCCCGCGCACCGCGCGCTCTATGTCTTTTATAGGAATGCGCGACTAGCCCGCCTCGTGAAACATTGTTTGTTGTGCTACGTTCTTGTAATACGTTAATTAAACACAAACTGTACCAGAACACAGCGTTACATTATTTCCCGAACCCTACAAGGGGCTAATTTAGTACTGCAAGTGTCTAACTTGATATGATCTCCACTGTACATGCCTAAGACTAGTTAGAAGCGAGAACGAGTAAAGAGGGCGTGGTTTAAGAAATTAAGACAGACGTTATCGCTTGTGATAGTTTATAGAGTTGTTACAATAAATTTGGCCAATCAGAGCGCAGAACTGCGGTATTATAATGTAATATTATAATATCGGTCATACAATTTAGGTACTAATAAAACCGCTTTTAATGTTGTAATTACCTAATTGTAGTATGGGAGTAGATAAAATATTTTACCTATTCTTTGTCTCGCCGTGATCAGCAAGGGATGTGTAGTGTCGCCACCGTCTGTTCTAACCGAGAACTGTGCCGGGTAACGTTTCTGCTCTGTATTCTGAAAAATAAGGAAAAGAACGTCAAGCGGACATCATACAAAGTCGAAGCAGTGTGCTTGATGGCTGATGAAGTGCTTCAGTTGACATACCTGCCACTAAAATATGGCTTGCTTAAATCACCACCAGATAAAAAAAAGGAATCCTTAAAAAAAATTGTGAACGCCCAAAATTACTAACAACCTAACTAACCTAACCTACCGGCTCTCTTCTGCGCTTAAGGGTTTCCGATTTCCGGCGGATATCCTTCAAGGCTAGATTTGGTTTACATTTACTTATTTTGGTGTTCACTATTATTTTTTACGAGATATCAAAGTTTATTTTGGTGCTCTTTATTTTTGTTACCCTAAAATATCTTAAAATATATTTTTCATGTGTAGAGATAGAATGTTTTTCCTGGGTCCAAGTCTCATACTAGGAACTTCAAGCCAAATGTCAGCTTAATCGGCCCAACAATTTTTAGGGTTCCCTACCGAAAAGGCAAAACGGAGCCCTAATGTCACTCTTATGTCTTAATGTCCGTCCGTCCGCATGTCACGGGTCTCTAGCTCGTAGACGGATGAGTTATTTACAGTTTTGAAATTTGGATATTAAGTAATGGTACGGAACCCTCAGGGCGTGAGTCCTACTCGCACTTGACCAGTTTTTATTCATCAATGCTATGGATGAAATGAAAGACACTACACTATCCAATCTCCCGCATTTCCAGGCAATACAGGTTATCCAGGCTTTTTGTTTTATCATACTTCAACAAAAAAAAAAAAATTTACTTACCGAAACAAAATCCAACATGTATTCTATACTACTATTCAGACCGAAGGTGTATTCTTGCTCTAGATTTAATCTGCAAAATACGGTCAATTTCAAAAACTGGCATTTACAACATTTAACACGCTTGTGTGAATGTATTTGGTATTTAGCAAGCGCTTATCGGCCTGTGAATATTTACTAAAACAAAACATGTTTAATATATAAGTAATAAAATATATATCTTACCAATCGGGTTTTCTTTATAAATATTGATATACAAGGTACAACAGAAAGGTGTAACCATATTTGAAGAGCTTATTCAGCCAATGGTATAGAACAACTTTTACTACGGAGCCAACCCTGAAATCTCAAAAAAAATCTGCCCTTCTATACATTTCGGCCGAGAGGCATTGCATTTTTATATGAAACAGTGATTTTAACAGTAAAACTTTTTTTTTCGAGTATTGTTCCCTAGTAAAAGTTGTTCTATACCATTGACTGAATAAGCTCTTCAAATATGGTTACACTTTTCTGTTACACGTTGTATAGCATTTTTTCTTGAAATATACACATAAAAAGATTAGAGCAAGATGTATTTCGAACACTCTTGGGCTCGGCATCAGTTGCATTGATTGACAATAACAATTTTTTTTTATACAAGCTGACTTTTGTTTATGTAGCCAAATTCATACTCGATACTCGGTAAGTGGTCAGGTTCAATGACCCTTTTTGAGAAAATTGAAAAAGGAAATGTAGGCTTTCTATACTAATTGACTTGGAGTTTGTATCAGGAGCACAAAAAATATTTTTCGTATTATGCAAAAAAGGTCATTGAACCTTGGTCCTGACCACTTACCGAGTCTACAGTATGATTTTGGCTACAAAAACAAAAGTCTTCTTATATTGTACGTGCCAGTTGTTAGTAAATGGTCGGTAACAATGTAGTATGATTTTATATACTTTTTTTTCATTATTGTACTTAATTGAAATTACAAAAAATCTAAACTAAATTAAAATACTGTACTTACACCAATCGAACTACAACTACGTTATGATTGGCTGACACGCCGCCAATAAAGCATATTGTCCAAAACAATTTAAGAGCACTCATTGTCATAAAATTATAATTACTAGTAACTTATTCACCACTATTTCTTTTTACATTTTCATATTTATAAATTATTCACATTCGTGTATCGCAATCGTATTTAGAAAAACTCAAAAAACAATTTCACAGTCTAAATAGTATAAATAACTTAGTTTCCGGAATTCAATGACCAGTTTGAGTGACAAATCGCAGGTACAGGACGTGTGTACGGACCTTATCAGTTCGATTCCTTATCGAATGCTTATCTTGTATATTCCATAAGCCGATATGCTTCCCTATACATATCTAAGGCACCGTCTGTGTGTGTTTGTTCGCTGTAAATTATAACTCAAGAATCACAGAACTGATTTCGATGCTATTTTCAAAGTCAGTTGATTTGAGAGAAAAATGAAAAACCCGCCTTTTTCTAATTAATCGAAACAGAACACTTAAATACAAAATTTACTCAATAGTTATTCAACAAAACCTTATCACCTATGTATTGTGTATGTTGCCATCGCAAAGTTTCCATTGGTTTCTGTAAATTAGAATTTAAAAAAAAAAATTAATTTTTTGAAATTCTAATTTACAGAAACCATGGAAAATGGAAACTCTGCGTTATTCAACAAAACCTTATCACCTATGTATTGTGTATGTTGTCATCGCTAATTTTCCATTGCTAATTTACAGAAACAAATGGAAACTTTGCAATGGCAACATACACAATACATAGGTGATAAGATTTGTTGAATAACTATTGAGTGAATTTTGAATTTTAGTTTTGTTTCGATAAATTAGAAAAAGGCGGGTTTTTCACAATCCGGCTGCGATACCGCTCTTAATAAGTCATCATTTTAGTCGTTTTTATTATAGCATACCAGCTTGTGCCCACGGCTTCGCTCGCGTGAATGTGTCTTTCCATCAATGTACATTTTATTTGCACGTAATGTAGGTCGAATCTTTTAGTACCTATCGACAGTTTTCGGCTATTTTATCAACACCCCTTATAATCCGGGTTAATACGATGCTAATTAAGGTTTTCAATCCGTTTTTTTTTTCATATTTAAATTTACTTACATTTTTAAGAATTTAAAGCCATCCGACTAAAATCACATGGTTTATGCGCGGTAAGTGGTTCAGTTATGGGCCATAGGCCTCTTTAAGGCGCTCACAAATTTGGAATTGCGTTCTTGCTGCACTAATAAATGTTAGGTATATTACTTAGAAACAACCATAATTATTTACTTTATATGTAAACTAGCGACCCGCCCCGGCTTCGCACGAGCATGTATTATACATATAAACCTTCCTCTTGAATCACTATCTATTTTAAAAAACGCATCAAAATCCGTTGCGTATTTTTAAAGATCTAAGCATACATATGGACAGACAGACAGCGGGAAGAGACTTTGTTTTATACTATGTTATCTATGTTGATAAGAATGCAAACATGTACATTTTTAAATAAATAAATTATTTTCGTTGTTCTCGAGTAAAAACGGAACAGATAGACCAATACCAATACTAATAATAATCAATAACCTATTTCATTTAAAATTTCGTAAAAATATTCAGTGTACAGACACGACACTGTTTTTTTATTATTATTATTTTAGATTTTAGAGTATTAACACGGTTTTCAGAATTAGCAACGGCGTTTCTTAAAAATATTCAAGGGTGTATGTCAGGAATGTATTCTTGCGCCATAGCAAAAGGAGATGTGAGGAGTTACCATATCAGTGAAACAAGAAAATGTGGTTGCTGGAAGTTCCTTCTTTAGCACGGCGGAGCCGCGGGCAACAGGCTAGTAACATTTCACACATTATGACTAAGTTGTTCTTCGTAAGCGTACAAAGATAAACAGCGCACCTACATTCACTTGTCACAAATATGGTTAACCCGCCACTGGTGACGTGTATTTGACTTACATTGTTGGTGACCCCGGTCTCACGCACCGGGCACTTTTTTGACTACGAGTTCTTTCTATAATTTACTGTTCATGCTACTTTTCATTAGAAAGGTTATACAATTTGATAATTTTTTTGTCAATAAAACATAAGTATTTTATAATTCAAATCTTGTACGGGCAACCTTCCGTACATTCTGCTACGTTGCGACCTAGTTATGTCCAGCGTGTACGTGATGTTATTACTTTACTTTATACATTTTATTTATCTATCAATTGAGTACCTACTTAGCTACCGTAGAGATCACAGCTAGAGAAAACTACTTTTCTCTTTATTAAACCATCTTCAAATTACAAGTCTGTTTCCACTTTCTACACCACTCCACTTCATCTAACGACAACAACAATCGTACGGCCAGAACTGATCACTCTGACCATACATCAATTTGGTCCTTCGAGCACCAGGACTTCTTCGGGACTCTTCGGGGAAATACGTCGAGGTACGAAAGAAGACTGGAACTAGCAGGCTGTGGAATCTGTGATCTACTACGTTGTAGGGCTCCATCCGTCGGCGGAAAAAAATTAACTGTGTAACTAAAAGAGGTACGGTACCTACCTAAAGTGACTCTGTAACTGTGATTATAAACTGAGAAGAACTGTGAATTAGACTGTGGGTTAATTAACTGTGGGTTAGAGGAACTGTGTCAGTGAAAAACTTTACGAAGTAACTTGAACTGTGAGATTGAACTTTAACAGAATTTGACGTCAAAAATCTTACTGGGGAGTGAACTTTAGCTACGTGTTCGAACACATCTACTTAACTAACTAATCAGAGTCATTAACTAACTGTGAGGAAAGATGGAAGATTTACGTATTCAGGGAGAAGTGTATGAGAATATTAAGAGACTGTGCGAGAACTTTGGGAAGGACGGGAAGGCGAGAAAAACTGTGGACTATTTAACAACGCGGATTGTGTCCCTGGAAAACCAATGGGAAGATTTTGAGGTTAGGCACGTGGAACTTCTACAAAAAACTGACCCGGCTCATGAATATTTTACGAAACAGGTGTTTGAGCAGACTAGAAATATGTACCAGAAAACAAGGAAAGCTATTCTGACTTTACTTGAATCAACTTCGAAGGCTGGAAAAACTATGGAGGAGGAAATAAGTGTTGAAAATCCGACAACACACAAGACAACTGAGATACTGAGGCAACAAAGATCTAATTTTAAGGCTTTCGAGAGAACTATGACGAAAATAAACATGGAGAACACTGTGGAGAGATGGGAAATGGAGGATTATCTGAAAACTTTGAAGGTGAAATGGGAAATTATTGACAAGCGACACTGGGAGTTGGATAGCTTGCTCCAGGAAGAAGATCATGAGGATGAGTACGAGAAAAACTATACAAGGCTAGAAAAACACTATGACGAATTACGAAGACAGCTGAACAGCAAAATCTGGGCGAACGTTCACTACCATGAATCAACGCCGCGTATGGAGATTCCCGAATTCTCGGGTAACTATAATCAATGGGTATCATTTAAGGATCTATTCACGGAAACTATTCATAACAACCCATTGATACCAAAAACTCAAAAGATGAAACACCTGAAAACTAAACTGAAAGGGGAAGCATTACAACAAGTACAGCACTTGACTATTAGCGCTGAAAACTACGATTCCTGTTGGGAAATATTAAATCATCGCTTCAACAACAAACGTATGATGTTTAATTCTTACATGAATACGATGCTGAATCTTCCAGTAATTCAGCAAGCGACTGCTTACGTCATAAAAAATATGCATGACGTCATAATCGAGTGTTTAAACGGTCTCAACAACATAGGAATTGACATAGCTACTTGGGATCCAATAATCGTGCATTTGATGTTGCAAAAGCTCGACTCTGTAACATATAACGAGTATAACAAGGAGCTGGAAGACCCGCGAGAACTACCAAACTTCGATGACTTCAGCAATTTTCTGGAAAGCAAGTTCATGGCACTGGAAGCTGCGAGGAGTCACCAGAAAACGGAATTAAGTAATCCGAAGCCGTCAACATCTAGAGGCAACAATTATAAAAACAAGGCATGGCAGCAGGGATTTTCTAAAACTTTTCATGCTACCGCCAAAAACTGCCCCCTTTGTCAGAAAGATCATGTGTTGATGCAGTGCCGCCAATTTGTTGACATGGATTCAGGAAAACGGAACGAAACGGTTGCAAAACTTCGCGTTTGCAAAAACTGCTTATACAGCCATGGAAACAGCGAATGTCGGTCAACAAACAACTGCAAACTATGTCATCAGCTGCATCACACGTTACTTCATCCATACGGAAATAGTAACGATTCTGTAAGACGCCATAATCAACAATCGGGTCAACGGAAGTATAATTACCCCAAGTCTAGTCACGTGTCGGGTGAGACACAAGAAGTTTTGTTGGCTACGGTAATACTGAGAGTGAAAACTGTAGATGGAACTTATGTGAACTTACGCGGTTTGCTCGACCAAGGAAGTCAGATAAGCTTGGTCAGCCAAAATGCCGCGCAACTACTGAGGCTGCCGAGACGAAAACTAAATGCAACGGTAACAGGAGTGGGAGTGACTTCCACCGACTGTAAGGGTTTGCTTCAGATTGAGTGTAAATCCATTTACTCAGATTACACTTTAACAATTGAGGCGTTAATAATGCCGAAGCTAATAAACAAGTTGCCGAACCAAACCTTTGATACTGGAAATTGGCCTCATCTCCATAACTTGAAGCTCGCCGATCCAGAGTTCAATATATCACGATCTGTCGACATACTCCTGGGGGCGGACGTGTATTCTGACATTATCCTGGAAGGTGTAATTAAGAGGTCTTCACACTATCCAATCGCTCAGCAAACTCAACTAGGATGGGTGTTATGTGGAAATGTTAAAACACTCAACTGTCACATAACCTTGACAGGAACTGATAACTTAGTGAAGTTTTGGGAAAATGAAGATATTTTGGAAACTGAGGAGACGTCTGAGGAGGACAGATGTGAATATTTTTATAAACAAACTACTGAGAGACGCAACGACGGGAGATATGTAGTCCAAATGCCTTTATATGAAGACTTTAAAGAGAAACTTGGAAACTCCAAATCCAAGTGTATCTCACAATTTCTTCAATTAGAGAGACGACTACAAAGACAGCCGAAGCTAGAAAAGATGTATAAGGAGTTCATTCATGAATACATGGAACTGGAACACATGAAACCTTCTACTGCAACTACTGACGAAAGATTGGAATGTTTTTACCTCATCATGGAGTCCTGAGGGAATCATCTATGACGACCAAGCTGAGAGTGGTGTTCAATGGATCGATGAAATTTAGCGGTCCCAAGTCACAAGACAGCTTAAATTCGCTTATGGAAAAGGGTCCTAACATGCAAAAGGATATCCAGTCGCTAATTATCAAATGGCGAAGCTATCGATACGTTTTTACTGCCGACATCGAAAAAATGTATCGACAAATCCTGATACATGAAAAACAGCAAGGATTGCAAAAAATCATCTGGCGCGACAGCCCTTACGAAAACTTGAAGGAGATGCAACTCTGTACTATCACGTACGGAACCAAGAGTGCGCCATATTTAGCTATGAGAACCCTAAAACAGCTAGCAATAGACGACGGACATAAGTTCCCGCTAGCCGCTGACATCCTTCAAAACGAATTTTATATGGATGATTTAGTCAGCGGGACGAATTCGCTAAGTTCAGCAAAAATACTACAACAACAATTGATTCATTTACTAAGAGGCGGTGGCTTTAATTTACGAAAATGGTCTAGTAACGAAGCCGAACTACTGACTCATTTATCAGCGGATCAAGTTTCATCAACAACATTTGATTTCAAGCAACAAGATTCGATGAAAACGCTTGGATTAATCTGGAATCCGAAGACTGATAATTTCATGTTTAACTGGGATATGGGAGATAACTATGAGAAACGGATTACTAAGAGAATGTTATTATCAGAAATCTCCAAAATGTATGATCCACTTGGCTGGCTATCCCCTATAACGGTAGCTGCCAAGATTTTATTTCAACAAGTTTGGCTAAACAAAACTGAGTGGGACGAAGATTTATCTGAGAGTATATGTACGGAGTGGAGAAAACTAAGAAGCGAACTCTTCAGTATTAAAAAACTGAAATTAGAACGATGGATAGAAAGCTCAGACAGCAATATGCAATTACATGGATTCAGCGACTCGAGCAAAAAAGCGTTTTCGGCGGTCGTATTTAGCCGAAGTATAGATAAGGATGGCAGAGCAAAAATCACCCTTATTGCTGCTAAAACAAGAGTGGTATCGCTGAAACAAAAAACTAGCTTACCGAAAAAGGAACTCTGTGGCACTTTGTTACTGGCGAAGTTAATAGAAAAAATTATTAACTCCTTACAAGGAAAAACTATGAAGATCTTTGGGTGGTGTGATTCCAAGGTAGTCCTGGCCTGGATTCAAGGAGAACAGTTAAGGTGGGAAAAATACATTTCTACTCGGGTAGCCAAGATAACGAAGATAATCCCTGGTAAACAGTGGGCTTACGTCAAGTCAGAAGAAAACCCCGCGGACTGCGCATCGCGAGGACTTTCACCGATAAAACTGGCTACCTTTGACCTATGGTGGCAAGGACCTGCTTGGCTTAAAAACTTTGAGGAAACTAAGGTGAAGATTTGTCTTTATGCAACAGATAACGGAACTGTGAGTCAAGATGAAAGATCTGAAGATATGAAACTGTCATGCGCGTCGCTGAAAAATACAGATCATTTTATTCAAAACTTATTGAATAAATGCAGTTCATTTACTCGATTAACTAGAATAATGACCTGGATTTTGCGTTTCTACAAGGCTACTCGTCGAATCAAAACAAATACAAAATACCTAGCAACACTGGAAATCGACGAATCAACAACATTCTTAATAAAATATGTGCAACAATCAGCATTCGCCGATGAAATAATGCAACTTAGACGAAATGGATTGGTGTCAAAAAGCAGCTGTTTATATAAATTAAATCCATTTTTAGACGACAGAGACGTACTAAGGGTGGGGGGACGTCTCAAGAACTCTGCCTTGCCCTACAACATGAAGAACCCGATAACCCTACCAAACACTGGGCGGCTAACACGTCTAGTTATTGAACATGCACACTTACAAACCTTACACGGAGGAGCGCGACTCACATTAATGCTGATTCGCCAGAAGTATTGGATTGTAGGTGGGAATAAAGCAGTAAAATCACTATTACGGAAATGTGTGCGATGCCACCGCTTCAGTACCAAGGAAAATCATCAAATTATGGGGGACTTGCCTGCGCACCGAGTCACTCCCTGTAAGCCATTTACTCACACCGGCGTGGATTATACGGGGCATGTTGATATCAAGCTCAACAAAGGAAGAGGAGTCCGTACCTGCAAAGGCTATATTGCCGTCTTTGTGTGTTTGGCAACTAAGGCAGTCCACTTGGAGCTAGTTTCAGACCTCAGCACTGAAACATTTATCGCTGCACTGAAAAGGATGTGCTCCAGAAGATCCACTCCACGCCATATGTATTCGGATCAAGGAACAAACTTTATTGGAGCGGCTAAAGTACTGAAGAGAGAGTTCGTAGACTTCAAACAACTGATGAACAACGAATTTTTTGATGAGCTCAGCAAACTGGAGATAGAATGGCACTTCAGCGTCCCTTCTTGGCCCAGCGGCGGGGGAGGGACGTGGGAGGCCGCGGTAAAGTCTATGAAGCATCACTTGCGACGAGTGCTTGGGGAACAAAAACTCACGTACGAAGAATTTCTTACGTTGTTAAATCAGATAGAAGCATGTTTAAACTCGCGGCCACTTTGTCAATTGACTGAGGATCCAGATGAACTAGGAAGTAGTCTGACTCCTGGACACTTTCTCACGGGGAGTCCTACATTAGCAGTTCCTCAAGGCAACTACTTAGAAGATGGAAGCATAGACTTAAGAAGAAAATGGCAGCAACCCACCAAAAATATTGAGAAAGGTGATGTGGTTTTGATACGGGAAAATAGTATAATGCCACAAGGAAAATGGCCTATGGGTCGCGTGGTGGAGCTACATCCGGGCAAAGATGGTTACGTCCGGGTAGTAACTTTAAGAACTAAGAATGGAATAATGAAGCGACCTATAGTCAAACTATCTCCACTGCCAAAAGAAGAAGAACAACCATCAACATCAACTTTAATATCAAGAGAGGGGCAAGACACCAAAAACAAGAAAACTGAGAAGACTATGAAGAAGGAAACTAAGAAGAGTACGAAGCAGAAAACTGAGAGAGAAACTGAGCGGAAAACTGAGAGAAAGAAGCCGGGAAAGAGATCTCTTTTCCTGACTTTGCTAACTTTGATGCTGTGGATATTTACTGCAATTCTTGGGTCCAACGCTAATCAAACATCAGATGTATATATTACATCGTTGGGGAAGGAGCAACCGATTTATTATGATAAAATCGGTAACATGCAACTTGTCCACGATGAATGGGTCCTTTTAGTTTATTACAATCTGACATCATACTGGCAAGGCATACAAACTATGGAGAAAAACTTGGAGCATGTCAGAAGTATATGCAAAACTATGGAGAAGACGCTGTGTCAGGCTACTACCAATCAACTTGATCACGAGATGGATCAGATCAAAAACTACAATGTTATGCTTCTTACACCTCAAAAACACTTAACTAAGAGAAGAAGACGTGGATTGATCAATGGCGTGGGATCCTTGGCACGAAGTCTGTTTGGAATTTTGGATCAAAACTTTGCTGACAAGTATGAAAATGATAT
Source organism: Ypsolopha sequella (assembly GCA_934047225.1). NCBI lineage: Eukaryota > Metazoa > Arthropoda > Insecta > Lepidoptera > Ypsolophidae > Ypsolopha > Ypsolopha sequella. Next base: position 9,396,122 of record OW203994.1, on the reverse strand, counting down.
TAAAGCTATCCAGTCGAACGAAAACTATTTACTTGGTCTCTTGAAAAATCAAACGTCCATCGTCGAAATTGAAAATAATGCTATGAAGAAGAACGAAATACGAATGAGACAACAATTTGAAGCTATCCAGTCGGTCATACAGCAAACAAACTCATCATTTGGAAAAATGGAGCAACAGCTCGAAATTATGACAACTGCGAATTATTTTAACTCAGTGTCTTTAACTGCAAGTCTTCTTTTAACGAACTTGAGAACGACGCAAGAAACGCTTTTCAGCACTCTATCCGGCATCTATCAAGGACACGTCGATGCACACCTCTTTACTCCAGACTATATGATGAGACAATTAAAAAATATAGCTGGACGGCTACCAAAGAGATTGTTTTTACCCATTGAAAATGTGCAAAACGACATAAGAGATGTATATAAATTGCTGTACGTGAAAGCTAGAATCACGGAAAATAATTTTTTATTTGAAATGCACATTCCACTAACGAGTGATGAATATTTTACCATCTACAGAGTTATTCCACTTCCGATATACTATGAGAAGGAGACAAGAAAAATTGTACGGTCGTCAGAATTCATGGCCGTCAACTTTAGAAAAAATACTTACTTAAATATGGAAGCGCAAGAAATAGCAAACTGTATTCAAAAAAGCAGTAACAATTTTGTATGCACTGATAGCCGACCCATTCATAATTTATTCGTTCATACTGAAGATTCGCCGTGCGAAGCAAAATTAATAAGTCATAGGCCGGCCTTAACTTGTAACATGATAACTGAGAGGTGCGAGGAACAGTGGGTACAACTACACACAGCGAACTCCTGGCTTAGCACATGCTGCGATAGATGCGTCATCAGAATAATATGTGAAGATCGGATTACATCGGTGACGACGAACGGTTCCAGCATTGTTACCCTAGGTCAGGGTTGTATACTTCAAGGAAGAGATTCGACAATATACGCCCACAACCTCTTCCAGAACAGGCTGCTTATGAAAAGCGAGATTGACGTGCCATCTCTGAAAACGTCAATAAACGACATCGCAGATGTGACTCTACATGGCATCCATTACAAAGAGTCCGCCAACTTAGATAGCCAACTTAAAGACGTAGACGAGAAATTACGGCTACAACGACAACGAGAGAATTTACCAAACGAGCTCTCTACACACGATGTACATTTATATTTCGTGTCGTACTCGCTCTGGGGAGCAGCGGCAATCGGAGTACTCGCATGGATCATCACAAGGCGGTACAGACGGTCACAACGACTAACTGGGCCGGAGCCCCGATCGGCGGCGGCGGCGGCGGAGACGAGCCACGGGACGGCGAGGAGGTCTGATGACTTTGAACTACAACCCATGCGACAATGGCCGCCCCCTCCTCTAGTGAAAGAAGCTCTAGTGAAAGAAAACTTAGTGTAATGTGAAAGGACTGTAAACTTTACGAACTCTAAGTGAAAGTGATGGACTTTTATAACGTACATATGAACTTTAATCAAGTGAATTAATTAAATTTTGGGTATTGATTTTAACTTACATTTTTTGTACTTCTCTACACTAATGACTTTATAACTTCGATTTTTTGTAATGTGTCTTTTAAATTTCTAGTTGTGATCTCAACTTATCTTAAACTAAATCTTAACTTAGCGTCTCTCTTCTTCCCGGTTTGGGAGCATGTACGGGCAACCTTCCGTACATTCTGCTACGTTGCGACCTAGTTATGTCCAGCGTGTACGTGATGTTATTACTTTACTTTATACATTTTATTTATCTATCAATTGAGTACCTACTTAGCTACCGTAGAGATCACAGCTAGAGAAAACTACTTTTCTCTTTATTAAACCATCTTCAAATTACAAGTCTGTTTCCACTTTCTACACCACTCCACTTCATCTAACGACAACAACAATCGTACGGCCAGAACTGATCACTCTGACCATACAAATCTCTTTTATAAACATTAGACAATATCTTTGGATGCATTAAAATAATAAGATATTTTAACAATACTTTTTGAACTTAAAGGATTTCGCAACAATCTTAAATATTTAACGATGACATCAGCCTTATGACATTAGAAACATAAAATTAAGAAACATAAATGGTAATAATTATTACCAAAAAAAAATATAATACTAAATCACTCATCTTCGACAGCAAAACCACTCGAGCAAGTAGGTACTACGTGCTCAAGGCATACATATTTTTTACATTTATCGAAAAATAACGGTAAGAAACGTGGAATAAGGCAGCTACTCGAAATCGCAATGTAATTCGATGAACGGTGAAAAAAATATTGCATTTTTTCAAACAACCCGGTCTCACAGACATATAACGTCACCAGTGGCGGGTTAAATAAGGGCTTTACATAAACAGCTATATTTAGATTCGTAACGCTTTTATTGATTAATTAATGATTACATAACAAACAACATCATTTGTTATGTACTGACAAATACATAATAAAATGTCTGAAGCTACATAACTTTGTTTTGGCATTACAGGCACTTATATGGTACGAGTGATTTTAATCGTTTTAGCACTTTTATGGACACAAAAAAACGACAACAATAGTTTTATACAGTCTTACTGCAAGTGTTAAAAAATAGAAGAGACCTTAGTAAGTGTTTAATATAAATTAATTTGTAATTTAATAACTGGGTGAGAAATTAAGTCACCGAAATAAAATCAACCATTTTGAAAATATAATAAAACATTAATACTTGCGATTGTCGGCACTTGGTGAAACTTGGATAACAACATGATGTATAGATGCACTTGCACTCGTTTCACAGTTTAAAAAACTAATTTAACCCGACCGGTTTCGGTTTCACACCATCATCAAGGGTTTGGTTGAACTACTTGGAAGTTATTCCGTGCAATAAATTATGTAGTAAACAGTAAAGTATTGTATTGATCAATATGTATTGATTAACGATATACTTCACTATTTATTACATCATTTAATGCACGGAATAACTTCCAAGTAGTTTCATCAAACCCTTTATGATGGTGTAAAACCGAAACCGGTCGGGCTAAATTAGTTTTTTAAACTGTGAAACGAGTGCAAGTGCATCTATACATCATGTTATAATAAAACAGATGCTGAAAATTAGACACGGGGATTTTAGTACCTTTCTTTGTAAAGGATGGCTGTTTCGCGGTATTCCGTTCAAATGAAATCATGCTATCAACTAGACATCAAAATAAAGCTATAAATATTAATATAAATTTTGCGTCTAAATCCTACATTCGATAACAGTGAAAGTGCTATTGTTCAACTAAAACTAGTAATTTCCCATGGTTCGGAGCACATCGCCCGGAATACACAAATATAGCCGAAATGGCTGATCATCAAAAATATATATTGTGATATGAACAGATTCTTGTGGCAGACTATAATTATTATGCAGCTAATTCTCCACAAATGTGTTAAATTGTTGATATGTATTAGCCATGGTATAATCGGCCATGGTATTAGCTACGTATCTATGCGTTAGAAGGAGAAATATAGACAAGACTAGTAGTTTTCATTGACAGCTTGCATAAAGCTGGGTCTACACAGTACAGACAGCACAAATTTCTGCTGCGTGGATCTGTAAACTGCACGGCGTGACGACCACTATGAAGCTATACGTCGTATCAATAAATATTTTGCTCGAATTTATGCTAATAAGCATCAGATTTTATAAGACGTTATCCACGTCATAAATTTAGGGACTTTAAATATCATGCATGTTATTAAAATTGAGATATACACGAATGGATTGGGCATATTTTTAGATCTTATCTGATCTGAGATCATGGAGGATGATGATAACCAAAAACATGTTGTCATTACGCATAGATTTCGCGCCCTTGTCATAAAATCATAGACACTGCATACCCGCCTTTTGGTGTCTATTACTATTATTCCCTTGAATTTATTTTACAAAGGGCAGGTAAACTTTTACACGAATATAACAGCCCTGTAAAATCACGAAAAGGTCTGAGCGACATTCTGACCTTACGTTCACCTTTGTGATATTTGGCAGTGCGATAGCACATTTGGCGAACTAGACAAATAGAAGTATTATTATTATAATAACTTAATACTACGACATGAAATAATAATTAAAGAAAAACAAAATGATATAAGAAAATAATTTATTAATGAATAAAGCTAAAATCAGAACTAAAAGCACGATATAGATCACGAGATGTTTTAACTTTCGTATAGTTAACTTTTTGGCATTACATACACAATCTGTAGCTTTATGGATGTCATGATCCATAATATGCGGCTATTAACTCAATTATAAAGAAGTCGCTGCTGTCTTAAATATATTATTCGCATTTCTTTACTGATATTTTTCGACACTGTATTTGGCGTATTCCCTAAGTTATTCCAAAAGATGCGGATAATTTTAAGACATTCGATTTAGGAAATGCAGAATCTATAAGCATGACCTAAATATATCCAGGTATAAGTGCAAAAAACGATCCTTTTTATGGCTTTCACGTTGTTGACCATTTCGCCTTCACAACTTTACCGGAAAATGAGGAAAAGTCGAGAAGGTTCGAAACTAATTTCAAATGGCAGTAGCGATTGCAGGAGTTAATCCAGTCAGGCCAGAGGTATATTTGTGAGTAAGTTAAGTTTGTGACTGCTCATCGGTGGTAGTGCAGATGGGGCTGCGTGGCAAGCGGGAGTACCGCAGTCCGAGCTGATCGGCGACTGACTCGATGGCTGCTAGACACGTGTCTAAGTGCTCGCGAGTGTGTGCCGCTGATAGACAGAACCTGGAACGTTTACATGTCTTTTAACAATGAGCCCGTGTCCTACTTCAAGGTTTTTGTTAAGCACAGCGTCATCTATCAGATATCTTGTTTAAGGCGATATGCGAAAGAAGTACGGGTGTTTCTTTTCTCTGTATTTCATGAAATATACGGAAAATTATAATCAGTTTCTGGTATATGCATTTTGACTATATAATCTAGGGTTTTGAAATTGGAACACATGTTTGGATAAATTTTCCTCGATAGAAATAATTGTTGAAATGAGGTCTTCAAACACACTTTTTCTCCTCGTTTGACGAATAGGAACCATATACAGAACTCAAACATATTTTATTAGGTATGTTTTAGTTTTAACAATATCTAGAGATTTGAAATTTTGCTAGCTATTTTAGCTTTTTTAATAAAATTATAAAACCAACTTTTTTCTCTTTTGCCCTGAATCCGCCCCTCTCGCACTGCGCGATTTTTCGCTTGGAGTGACAGTGACAAAAATAAAATTCGCATAGCCTCTTAATTGCCTAGTAGTTTGTTAACCTTTTTGTATCGAGCTTCATTTATAAGATTATAGATGGCGCTAGGAGGGTCAATGTTAGTTAAGTATAGTTAATTAGCAATCGATCTTGTTGTCGTACCAAGCTCCAAGTACACGCACGTATAGAAAGCCTGTTTTTTATTTCGGTCACACGATATACAGCTTTTATGAAAATCAATTGCGTTTAAATAGCTAAAAACAGTTGTAAAGCTGAGCTTATCGGCATGTCACTTGACGTCATCTGACACGATTTCATGCTAAAAGTGATAAATATCGCTACCGCTAACTTCAGTAATAACAGGAGTTTTTCATAAATTCGAAAGTTTTATAATTTTTTTTATAAGTACGCTTTTATTTATTTTATTTCGTATGTATTACAGTTAACTTATGTAGACTAGTATTTAATGTTTTTTTGTTTAACTCATTGGTTTTAAACAGTTTTTTATCTTTGTGTGCACTTATGAAATACTCACTTTTTGTTTAATCGATTCTATCACCAAGGGTTTGCTGGTAGAAATCTCTTTGAGATGAGCTCGCCTTTTGCTTAAACTGTAAGTTTACTGATACTTGTAATAAGTTTTATTCTTGTGTGAAATAAAGGACTAGCACACCCATGACTAGCACTTCTTGGAAAATATTGAAGGACATTTTATTTTCACTCTATCTACATTATCCGATAACTGCGTAAAGAAAACAAGAATTAATTTTCAATAAACACATTACCTGATTCGCGCTTTACTAAGGGGCGTGGCCGGAAAGCCGACGCCGACGGTCGCGAGGCCGAGATTGGTTAACCGCTCGACCGTCGCCAGCATCTTGCTGAACGTGTAGACTAACATCGGCACCACGGGGGAGTCGTCGTGCCCGTAGATCAGAACCCCCATTTCACTTAGTCTGAAATAAAAAAAGACGATTAATATTGTTAGTATATTACTTATACAGGTTGATAATGAACCCCCCAACTATATCAAAATAAACTATGCTATGTTCGAAATTAAAAATGTATGATTTGTTACTTATATTTAGTTTCATAATAAAAAATACCGGCCAAGTGCGTGTCGGGCCACGCGCAGTTTAGGGTTCCGTAGTTGCCCCGCACAATATGCGGACTTCTTCTCCAAGTACATTTCATAAGTTTGTCGACTAATACAGATCGCGCCAAACTTCTAGTAAGCTCGGAAGTTGATCTTCCTAAGAACGGCCCATACATTTTGTTCCTGCTGATGCGAATCGCCCCGTGTTTAAAGGGGACTAAAAGTTTGGCGCGATCTGTACTCGTTAACTTGTAAAGCCTACTTAGCTGTGATAGTTTTTCTTTTAATTTAGTTATGTATATACTACTGCTGTGATTTTTTTCTCGTCTCCAAATACAACGGTTTCGCTGGCAAGGGGGGGGGGGACACTTGACTTAACAAAAATTAACACTTAACCTTAATATTTCGCAAACAAAACCCTGGATCGAAAAATGGTCTTCTCACACCCCTAAAATTTTTAAATTACCTATCCAACGACAACCCACACTTAGGAGATAGACGAGAAAAAAAATCATCCCCACTTTACGTGTAGGGGAATTACCCGAAAAAAAAATCTTTTTCAAAATTTTACTGTACCACTTTATCCGCGTGATAAATATGTATATGTATACCCATGCCGAATTACAGCTTTCTAGTACTAATAGTCTTTAAGTTAAGCCGACAGACAAACAGACAGACGGACATGGCGAAACTATAAGGGTTCCTTGTTGTTGACTACGGACACCTAAAAAGATATCGACTGTCAAAGTCGACCGCGAGCGGGGGGTAGGTTGCGGGGGCGGGAATGTTTTTCATTGATAACGGGGGGGTAGAAGCGTCCGATCTATTGTCAGTCACATACCGCGTGACACCTCGCGTACATTAGCTATTTATTCGAAATTTGGAAACCTGGCGGCCTGAAATAACGTTAAAAAAAGCTACTTTTTCGATGTTTCTTGTATGGGGGACCACCCTTTGATTTTTATTTTTGCCGTGATAGAGGCCATAGTAACACGACTCTTTGAAAAGTTTAACTCGCCTCCTATCATGGCGGAAGCTCTGGAACCCTGTGACCAATGGATGGACAGACGGACGGATGCTTAGTAATAGGGTCCCGTTTGGCACCCTTTGGTCACGGAACCCTAAAAAGTATGATTGGTAGTGCGCAGTACTTGACTGCCAGCCGATCGCTGCGTGCACGCACACACACAAACGCGTCCGGATAGGCTGGTGCTCATGTAGTAGTAATAGCATAGACTAAGTATTGCTACGTATAGACCGACAACTCCCATACATCAAGGCGTAGCAAATTTTTTACGTGCCCTTACAACACTAGCCCCCGGTTTCTGAAAGGCCAATCAATGTTAACAGTAGATTAAAAAATAATTATCTACGGATTAAGCCAGAAAAAGTGGGAATTTTACATTGAAATCAAAAATTAACTAAGTTAATTATTGATTCATCACTATTCAGACTTCATATATGCTTTATTTTCACCGTTATTTGCGGTTAAAGTTTTTTTAATCTACTGTTAACTTTGATTGGCCTTTCAGAAACCGGGGGTAAGTGTCGCCAAGTGTTGCAAATAAGCATATTTTGTTTAATTGGCTGCAAGTAAACATGTGGCTGTAATAGTTTTGCTTAGAAAAACTAGATGGCGCTAAGTTGGCAACACTAACAATGAATATTTCGGCGCCATCTATTATCGAAGTGGGAATTATTTTTATGTTACGTGACATCGCTGTGCCACTAGCGTCACCAATCGGTCTTTTTTAGCATCGTGTTCGTCAGAGGACTTAGCAACGCCATCTAGATTTCGTTAGAATTTTACACCTTTTTTGTGGCTACCAACTGAGGTATGAGAACTGCTAGTCTAGACGTAGTAATACTTAGTCTATGGTAGTAGGTAAATAAATCCGTTCGCTTGTATCGAGTACCAGCGGGTACCTACCTCCGCCTGAAGTAATGCGTGTTCTCTCTGAGCTTGTTCACGCGATGCACGTCCCCGCTCGCGATGGCACTCATGGAGGAGATGATTTGTTGCGCGACAGGAGGCGACATGCTGTGCGCGTAGCTGTGGGCGTGTCCGTGCGCGCGCACCCAGTTCACAAGCGCGCGGGACCCTGAATCCAGACATAATACAACTTATAAATATTTAAGGTGAAATTTAATTATCCGCCGGAATTCATACTGGATATTCGATTTAGTAATCAGGGACAAGGTTCAACGATCCTTTTTATCGAAATCTTAAAATTCTAAGTTTTGTTTCTATTCGAACGGGACTAGTTCAAATACAATCCCTAGTATGCAGTAAAAGGGAAAGATTTTTTTTTTCGAATTCCGTCTGAATGGTCATTAAACATTGTGCCTGATCAATAACCGAGTCTCCAGTATGAATTCGGGCGGTTGATTAAACTTCAATTCTAAATAGGAACACACAATCTAATGATAATACTGTGTACTCTCTGAAGAAAGATACATGCGCAAAACATCGGAGAAAATATATTGAACTGTAACTTAAAGACTTTAACTCGCAGGCGGAAGATCTATTTTAGAACGCTGCGCTAAACAGCTGTTTCACGGACGATACTGCCTCAAAAAACGCCCGTATCTCGGTGCGTTAGGATTCACGTATTTTTGTTTGAAACTCAAATATTTCCTAAACTAATGGTTTGTGCGGGTATGTTTCTTGGGAAAAGTGGTTCAGTATGATCGGCAGAATATATGGTTTTATTTAAAAGTAGCGGTCTGTTTACACAGGTATATACAGGCATAAAGCCCTAAGCCGTGTATATAGTTTGGGGCAGCACAGAAAGCGCGCGTGAAGTTAAGTTCTTCGCCAACGCTCGGAGATTGCACAATAGCGACATATGTAACTTATATACTTCAAGCACGCCTTGTGTATAGGACTGAACTGTATTATGTAACTTATATACTTCAAGCACGCCTTGTGTATAGGACTGAACTGTATTATATACAAGACAATCGATGGTATCGATAGTATCAATAATATAAAGATACGCTGGACAGTATTTCCTTTCCAACATAATATCGATAGTAATACTCTATTTGTTCTATCGATAATATCGAAAATGTCGATATAATCGGTACTATCAATAGCACAATCGATGTTGTTACCTTTTTCGCATTAATATCGATAGAGCTATGCGAACACGTACGCGCCGATTAGATAAATTTGACAGATATAATCGCTAAATTCTAAACGATAACCTTCATTGCAATGAAATTAGAGTTACATTTTTATTCATCGAATCGATGTCGAGTCGATACCAAGTTCATGCTAGTACCCGAGAATCGATAATTACCACGCAACACTAAACTGGAATATACAGCTACTGACTTTATTGATACAAACGTCTTACCAGCGATGTACCCGCCCGCGGCACCAAAGCTCTTAGTGAACGTGCCCATCATGACGTCGAGGTCGCGCGGGTCAACGCCCCAGTAGTCGGCGACGCCCCGCCCCCGCGGCCCCATGGCCCCGACGCTGTGGGCCTCGTCTAGGTACACGTACAGGTTGTACTGACGTTTCAGAGCCATTATGGCCTGCAGTGGGACTATTGACCCTTCCATACTGTATACACCTTCCACTACCTGCGGATGTGAATTTTGTTTTTATACAAACGGGATACATTTTCAACAATTTAAAAGTTTTATTTTAAAATTAACATGAAAACAACGGTGGATCCAAGTGATGTCATGGGGGTCATGCTCCCCCCCCCCCCTCCCCTGGGCCTAGTTCAACAATTTTTTCTATACAGACACGCAAAATTTACCTAAAATTGCACAAAGATGTATTATATATTTGGACTAATTCGGAGCCTGCGACCCCCCCCTGGCTCGCAGGCTGGATCCGCCCTTGCATGAAAATTTGAGCATTTGAAGATATTCAACTAATTAAAAAGAACAAGATGTCAGAAGTTTAGATACACGAAGAAGCAGCAGTGTGCTAATATGAGCTAATATCAGCTTTAGGTTAATATTTTAAAAAGTGAATACTTCCCTATATTCTATTCTATGGCAATTTTATAGGAATACAACTTAATTGAGAGCCGGCGTAAGTATGAGGTGTAGAGTATAGATTAGCTCATCCATCATAATTCATCAACCTGTTGTATAAATTTACTGATTTGACTCAATAAACGTCAGTCCGTTACCCAAAGCCCGTTTGTTTACTTCACCTCCTCGACACCAACCCTAGCAAAGACGCACCTGGAGAGAGCAAAGGTGACAGTCGATAATGATGTCCATGTATCAACTTGTTGATCAACTAGTCGACAGAAATAAATTTAAATGCATTCCAATAAATAACTTCCGCCATACTTACTCTATGGACGCATAAACCCTCTCCATTTTCAAACTAATTATGTCAAGATGAATGACAAATCGAACGGTTTTTGTGTTATAATAAATTGGGCTAATCGCAGCGCCGAATCGCGGTGTTATAATGTAATATTATATTATAACATCGGATAAACAATGTAAGTACTTATAAATCTGCTTTTGATGTTGAAATTACCTTAATGCAGTATGGGAGTAGATAAAATGTTTTATGTTAGCTGCAAGACATATGTGTATCTCGTGACAGCGACTATCTAGAGCAGGGATGGGGAAACTACGGCCCGCGGGCCATCTCCGGCCCGCGAAGCGTTGAAATCCGGCCCGCAAACATCAAACAAAAATCAAGTGAAGTTTTCGTATTGTTAGAAATTGTACAGCTAACTTGAAAGTTTAATTTAATTGCAATTTGCAATTTCTTCCTTATTTCAATTGTTATTTTGTAATATTGCACAATTTTTATTGCACAGTGTTTCAGAAAATACATACTAATATTTTTATTTCAGTAAATAATATAGCCAAAAATGCAACAACTTGGCCCGCCATATATTTCGTTAGTAAATATTGGCACGAGAAGGAAAACGTTTCCCCATCCCTGATCTAGAAAGACAGACGTATATACAGGGTGTAAATGCAAAACCAAGAATCCCTTTAGGGTAAGAAAGTATACACGATATTGATACGATTACGATAAAAAAAAGTATACCTTAAATTTTTACCAAAAATTATATTGTTTTCCTAAGATCCAGCTACGCACTCTTATCAATGCAGTTCATTCACCCCGTAGTGCGATTACGACCAATCACATTGAGTAATTATGTTCTGTGCTACTGACGCTATCAGAGGTCAACGACCAGCGAGAGTGTCCACCGGATTAGAGTATTTCAAGTTTACCAAATCGTGTTATTATGTGATACTGCTACATAAAAAAAAAATGTTGCTATTGTTTTTAAACACTGTATGATTCATACTAACATACCCTAGAAGGATTCTTGCCTTTGCTTTTACATCCTGTATAATAGGATTGTATACTCACAACAATAATCTTGTTCCACTTCCCTTCAGCAATACCCTTCCTGGCCAGTTTCTCGAGATGCCTTACGTTGTTGTGTTTGAACACCCTGACGGTGACCCGCGCCAGCCTCAGTCCGAGAATCAGCGACGCGTGGTTATTCTCATCGCTCAGCACCAGGTCTCCCGGACCCAGTAGACCGGGGAGTGCGAGGGAATTAGTCGCGAAGCCCATACCGAACACTATTGCCGCCTGGAAGTAAAATATTAATTTATTTATTACTTATTGTTTTTGTGTTAAGATTTGATAATAAAAAACTGGCCAAGTGCGAGTCGGACTCGCGCACGAAGGGTCCCGTACCATTTTCTATAAAAACGGAAAAAAGACATGTACAATGTATGGGAGCTCCCTTAAATATTTATTTTATTCTGTTTGTTAGTATTTGTTGTTATAGCGGCAACAGAAATACATCATATGTGAAATTTTCAACTGTCTAACATGAGATACAGCCTGGTGACAGACAGACAGACGGACAGACTGACGGCGGAGTCTTAGTAATAGGGTCCCGTTGGTTACCCTTTGGGTACGAAATCCTAAAAGTTTTTTTTGTACACTAACATATGTATAAGTAAATTGTTACTAACACTTTATGGATGTATGTCCGGAATAAATGTTTATTATTATTGTATATATTTATTATATCTCGGGACTATTTAGCCCCGGACCTTTGAGAGGCGTGCATGGGGCCAAAGCCAACACGTAGAGGCCCTTTAAACAATTTTATCTAAATGTGATGTACTCGTAACACCAACCGACGATTATCCCTGTACGCACTGTAGGAGTGCACCAAAGGACAACCCCCGGTCTGTGTAGGACTATTGTAAGGAATGAAAACAAAGGAAACCAGACTATTGGGTTGAGGTGCTAGTGGACTGGATATCTGGGACTATAGAAGGAACTATAGCACCTGCCCAACCTATGTTAATAACACGGAAAAATGGGCAGGCGGAGACTCGCCAACTCAATTAAATGGGCCCCCCAAACGGTCGCTCGCACGGAGAGACAAGGAGGCAACATTTGCTGAGCGGCTAAAGGGTGGAGAGGTGTCACTGGACTTTAAACGACGATCACTTGCTCCCTGAGGGTCCAGCATCACGTGCCCACTCGCCACTTACGTTTCACATCCGCCCTTCGAGCATATAGCTCTTGCTACTTCACTTTGACCGGCCTCTCACGACAAGCCAGAGGTGGGGGATCTGTCCCTCGTCATTGTTAACTCCAGCCGGCCAACAAAGGCAAGCCGAAGATGAGGAACAGGGCCTTCCCCCGGGAGCACGTTCGGGTCCGTGGGGTCGCTGCTGCCCAACAGCTCGCCTCAAGCTGCCCTGCGTTATGCCATTGCCCTGTTAGTCGTGTAAGTTTTGTATACGTTGCCCGTCTCTCACGTGGCCTGATGTTCGGCTCGGACGTATATAGGGTTGGATTTTGAGAGGCTTATTATTATTATTATTAAGATACGTCTGTTTGTTTAGTCTGCGTATTTAAAAATATCAATTTAATTAAAATATTAACATTAATTTTTTTAATGGCGTCACAATTTTTTTTTTTCTGAAGCCACGTTTTTAGTTTGCGTCGAAGGTTGGAAACAGGCAGTATAGAAGGCTTTTTTAAGCCGAGGAATATTATATATCTTTTTCTCATGATATGTATTTTCTGCACGGTTTAGAATATCATCTTGCGAGGAGCAAGTCATAAAGAGCTTTCTTTAGGAAGTCATAATAGTATAAAGTGATAAGTCACCAAGTAGACTCTCACCTCAGTCCCCAAGAAGTCAGCAGTAGTCCTCTCAAGCTCCTCATGCAGCTGGCAAGTGCCGAGCTCGGCGCGAGGCGAGCACACAGCGAGTCCATACCGACGTGCCGCCGCCGCCGCTGCGTCCGCGCACGGCCCTGACGCCTCCGCGAACCCGAGGTAGTTATACGAGCCCAGGTTTATGCATCGACGTTCTGTACCTGTAAAACTAAACAAATTTCGTTTATTTTGTTGACCTAATACAAGTAGAAGATTTATGCAATAGTTTTTGAAGGGCAAAAAAGAACAATAAAGCAGATTCTGAAGGCTTTAACTTTAGTTTTAGTGCTGTTAAAACTAAAACTTTTCCAAAGTAATTTAGCTTCTGTTCTTAACACCTAAGGACCATAATATTAAATATTAATAAATTAAATATTTTTCAATGCATGTGCTCGTAAGGCCCACTTTTTATGCATCAAAACCGAACAAAAAGTCGATTATTTTGCCCTAGGGCTTTATTATTATTATTTTTTTAATTTATTTACAATAGTTGGCTAACCTGCAGACTTTCCTGTGTACCATAGATGTTATACTTTTTTTTACACTGTTTAACGGCTCTGAATACAGTCTTTTTGAGCCAATTATAGTTTAAAGTTCACAAGATTATATTTGTTTTCATTTCCTCACACTATGCATTGAAAAACGTAGTATGATACACGGGCGTAAAAGCAATAAATTACTCGGTTACGTTTAAAACACTCGCTACGCTCGTGTTTTAAATCGTCCTCGTTATTTATTCCTTTGCGCCCTTGAAGCATAAACTACTATTATTAGTATGTATTTATCATTAAATATTTATACGTTTATCTATTAATATTAAAATATATCTATAATTAAAAATAGTACACCACCATTTCAGCAATCATTCTAAACAGTTTCATCCACCCAAAGGTTGTCTGGAAGAGATCGCTTTAAGTGAAAAGGCCGCCTGTTTGTGCTACATAATAAGTTAGTTGAAAATTAAGTATTTATATTTCTGTTCCTTTTTATATGGTGTACAAATAAAGTTGTATTGTTGTTGTTGTTGACCATTTTGCAGGGAAGAAATTTTAGTTTTGATAGCAATAAAACTAAAATTAGAGCCTTCAGAATCGGCTACAATGATACACTAGTATGAGTCTAAATACGGTGTTTATATGACTTTCTGCATGTCTAGGACAGTGATTAGTGATTTTTTTAAAAACACATCTCATTATAGCGAAGCCTTAGTGTCCAGCTTATACATACAGGTTGTTGATTTAGTCAGCAACTTCCGTCACAGGGTAGGTTATGTCCACGATACTAACGAAGTAAAATTTTTTTTTGTACATTTATTAACGATATTTTGTTTAAAACGCCTAGTGTATGACACACATGATGAAATTGACTCAGAACTGGCGAAGCGGGGGCAGGGTGGGGGGGGGAGGGCACCCGAGTATATCGGTACCTTCGTGCCGTAGTGAACATGTATCAAGAGAATTTTAGTACAGATAAAAAAGAGCATATCTCCTTTGCTGTGGTATTTTTTGTATGCCCTTTTTTGGAATAAACTTCGTGAACACAACCTACCCTGTGTCGGAAGTTGCTGAACAAATAAACACCCTATGTATCAGGTACAAGTGTTATATGGAAATACGGTATGAAATCTACCGATTGAGTTATTTATATCTTCTTACCAGTACATCGATAACGCTTCTATCTGTTCATCGGCCGTTTATCAATCTACCGTTTGAATGTAATCAATTAAATCGATCGACTGAGTGGCAAGCACTTGCATGTGTTAAGTTTCCACTTCCAGTTGGTTCGATACATTCTAGGGTATTGTGGGAAGCTGAACCAAATTTCGTTCAATTTTCTGTTTGTGTGTCTAAATCGAAATCTAGGATGCTACGATGTTTTATTTATTTATTTCCCAACTTACACCTACCATTACAGGAATGCAACCTAATGCGTTTGACTTATTTTATCTTATAAATCTACAAAATAACACTATTAACTACATATTCCATCAAACTTACTAAACCTACTTATCTTTATAACACAGTGTATATAACGCTATTTTAGTGAATTCACTTAGAGCACAATTAAACAGGTCTATGAGTTCCGCGATAGAATTGAGATATCAATACTTTTTTTTACGTTGAACACATTCTAAATAAACCAACCACAAATGGAAACGAAGGTCATGACATGACAAAATGAGGCATTCTTAGGAAACCAGAGCTTGGATAGATTTTATGTTTCCTTCTTATTCAGGAATGTGCTGCGCATATATCAGAAAAGTTTGTCAAAAGGATCAAATTATTTGTATATTTACAAGGAGTAAAGTTTAATAAACATAAAAAAAATGGCCAGATGCGAGTCGGGCTCGCGCACAAAGGGTTCCGTACCACCACACTATACGAGTACAGAACACTTAAACATTATGATAAATATCGACAATATAGATGCCATAGCAACATCACACATACTCCGTAAGGAACGCATTTCCACTGCATTCACTCTACTTTGAAGCTCATCTTGCCATACCCAACATTCACTACCATACATAAGAGTAGGAGCTAACACTCCATTATGAACTGCCAAACGTGCCTTTGCAGTTATACTTTGGCTGCCCATAATAAAGGAGTGCAGGGCTCCGTTCACTTTATTTCCCGCATGCACTCTTCTTTCAATATCACCGTCACACATTCCATCGCGCGTAAATTATGTCTACTGCGCTAAGGTTCAATTTCAATTGACGGGACAGTGTGTATTAAAAAGAAACTACTGCTCGTTTGCTTGCTTTATTGACAACTGCTACCAATATTGGGATTGGGGATCATTGAACCTTGTTCCTGGTCCCTGGCCGGGTCTCCGGTATGGGTTCGGGCGGTTGATTGGATTTCACCTTGTATAATTATAGATTTTACCTATCATTTTAATCGTATATATATATTGCTACATAAATTAAATAAACCTTAATTTAGTTCATGTACATTTATTATTTTATTACATATATTTTTATAACATTAAATTTGACTTGTAGAAAGTGTATTATGTATACTTACTTTACAAAATAAACTATTTGAATTTGAATTCCGCCTTCACTCAACAGCACTTCCACAATGGTCGTGTCAAGGCTCCATCGATTGTGAATAAGTAGGTAATGATCACTTGTGTAGGTAATTTTGTATACATCAAGCAAGGTAACAAATCTGCTAAAATGGAGTCGGGAATTAACCCATGCCAAACCGAATCATCCAAGCACAATCAGACAGCATAATTTTCGTGTCCCTAACCCACGCTCTCTTGATTACCTCAAACCACTAGAGCCACTAGTGATCCTGACCTCAAACCACTAGAGCACGAGGGCGGTCAATCCGTTTATCTATAGAGTCATTGTTTTCCTGAACTATTCCGCTTAATTCACCAACCACAGCTATTTGAACTTGTGGTTGTCACTAGTGACGACTGGTCTCTTGACAGTTATCGTTTGATCGTTTTGAGCAAACAGTTTCCGATCACACAAACACAATAGGATCTGTGGTTTTGTGTACAGTTTGTGTATGACGTCATTCAGTGAATCTCGTGTAAATGTCCTGATTTTGAAGAGGAATGACGATAACCTTTCCAGGTGCCCTAAAGAACCGACTATTATGCACACAACTTCAGGCAGATACATGTTTTAGATACATTAGCGGCGTCTGGGCGGTCATAGCGGCATCGGAGCGAACATTGAGTTGTTCCTAATATTCTAAGAGCTCGTGACCTATTTGGGTAACGGTCGTCCTGTAAGGCTAAAAATTCTTTTAGTGATGAGTCATAGCATGCAAACTACAGTAACGACGACCTGGCAGGTATCAGTCCGGTGCGTCATCATCCCTTATATTTTTGAAAGTGTACATAAAATTGGAAAAAAAAACTTGTCGCTGTAAGCTTGAAATTTTAATACTATTTAGTTCATGCATTATAAAGTATAGAAAAAAATTGACAGGCGATTACAGTGAGTGCACATACCTGACAGGTGCATCGAAAGGTGTGTAGTATATGGGTTAAAATAAACTTTGTTCTGTAGAGTTGAAATTTATATATATGTTTAAGTAAGCGATTTAGATAAAGTAGGTATAATGACAGGCGATTTTGGCTAGCATAAGTCCTTGACAGGTGAGAGAAAAGATGCTGTGGGAGCGCGAGTCAAAGTCGTAATAACGTGAATTTAATGGTGCAAATGACATTACGTGGAGACAAAAATCATGGGTAAAACATGTTTTATTTATTAAAAAGTAAATACAATATTTTTAAAAACAAATTTCATCATCCGATTCATCACTATTAATTTCTTCATCATCATCGGGCAAGTCACTACTATCTTCTTCATAATTTTTCGGTTCTACGTAATTATTTTCATTATCTGTAAAGAAAAAAAGTTTTGATACATTAATAATAATAACTTCAAAATTACTACTATCTTATTGAATAAAAAAGCTGTATGTTGTCTAAAATGTATTCCTCACCTTCGCTTGGTTCATCTTCGGCAGTTTCAGAAGACTGTTGTATGAGTATTTCATATATAGATGAAGGAACTGTATCACCCTCAAACCAATTAAAAATATAGTGGTCATCGATCAAATTCCAACCATTGCCTTCAGGTGTAAGAACTGCAGGCTCTTTCATATGACTATTTCGCCAGATATTTGTAATATATGCAGATCTTAATAATTGTTGTTCCAGCTCACGTTGGCACGGAGGTAAATTTGTCGAATCATAGTTTATAATTTTCTTTCGAAATACTTTAGTGCCACTTATTTTATATGTGGCAAGAAACTTTTCATGACGTGCGTCATTCACATTTTCACTTCGCATACCGTACATTTGACACACGAATTTTTCAAGTATTGGAAAAATTTCTTCTTTTTTTTCCAATATTTCAGCATTTCCTAATGCTGCAAATGCTTTTTGATATTGAATATTTTTTTTTAATATTTGGTAAGGTTTTTTTTTTCCTCTCCTTAGAAAAGATGGGTTGAAATCACAACCCGTTAATGCAGTAAAGCCCGGTAAACTTTGACATAGAAGAGATCCTAATTTTATATGTAAATCCGAAATATTTATCCATTTTTTTGAATTCATGGTGCCATATTCCATATAGATCTTCAAATTATTATTACGGAGATGGTCCATGTTTCCCAACATTATTATTAATACGTCTGTGTCAGACGATTTTATTACAACGTCGGACACATCGTTATCCATTTGGCATATATGATAAATAATTTTTGTATCAGCTTCTTCATGATGTGGGCACGATAAATCGTCATTTACGTAGTGCATCACAGAACCGTTATCAACCATATAAGTATGGCATTCTTTGTAATTTAAATTAACAATGGTATTCCCGATAAACTCAGCCATTTCATTTGTGCTCCAATGTGTAATTAAAAAATCTACTAAAGCTACTTTGAATTCAATATTTCGTAGCTCTTTAATAAAATCCACCGGTCGAACTTGTTCAGGACCAGTAATTAAGTATTTTATGTTTCGTACTTCAAGCCGTTGGGCTCGTTCATAATCCTTAATAGAAGGTGTAAAGTACTGATCAAAAATAATATCTACTCGTGGAGCACGTGTTGCTGTTAGTATTGACATGATTTTTTTGGAAATATTACCGAATGTTTTTGGGATATTTTTCATTGTATGCAATAAAAAGAATCCATCAAAAATAACAGCATCGTAGCGTTCTGGTATCTCCTCGTCGGTAGTATTTGCTTTTAAAACCTTAACCATTGCTGATTTTGCAGTTTTATGAATACTCCACTCCCATAGCACCTTTTCTCTCACCTGTCAAGGACTTATGCTAGCCAGAATCGCCTGTCATTGTACCTACTTTTTCTAAATCGCTTACTTAAACATATATATAAATTTCAACTCTACAGAACAAAGTTTATTTTAATTCATATACTACACACCTTTCGATGCACCTGTCAGGTATGTGCACTCACTGTAATCGCCTGTCAATTTTTTTTTATATTTTATAATGCATGAACTAAATAATATTAAAATTTCAAGCTTACAGCGACAAGTTTTTTTTTTCTATATTATGTACACTTTCAAAAATATAAGGGATGATGACGCACCGGGCTGATACCTGCCAGGTCGTCTTTACTGTAGTTTGCATGCTATGACTCATCACTAAAAGAATTTTTGGCCTTACAGGACGACCGTTACCCAAATAGGTCACGAGCTCTTGGACTATAAGCCCCGGAAGTAGAAGCGGCGTTGATCTGAAGTTGTGAGTAAATGAACCCACGGGAAGGTCTAAATACTTAATAATTCACTTACTGGAATGTCCAATTATAGTCATACGTGACGCGTTCCTTCAGCGTGACTTCGGCACCGGGCGCAGACGTGATTGGCCGGTTGAAGATGTGGCGTACGCGCCGATACACATAACGAGAATAGAACTGCTCGAATGGGTTGTACAGTGGTGCGTAGCCCTGGGGACAATGGAATAACGGTTTAGTTGAAGGCTAATGGGTAAAACAACGCACCTCCTATACCTCCGCCGCCGTCAGCACTGTTCTATTCAAGCCAGGATTTTGGGGGAGGGGGGGGGGGGGGCGGCAGGCAAGTGAAAGCTGTAATAATATGCTTGCTACATACAAAAATTCAATGTTTGAATATTTTGAATCAATGTTTAATTAAGTGCAACCGAAGACTACCTAAATAAAATAATTTTATCAATACATATAATGAAAGAGCTGAACCAGGTGTGTACATTGAAGAAAAGTAATAAAAAATAGAAAGGGGGTGACTAAAGAAGAGTAATAGAACACAAATCAGCGATTTTTAGAATTCTTTTCATGTCTGACTGACTGACTGACTGACTGACTGACTGTATTTATGTCAGTTTGTTTGTTCGCGCACGTCTCCAAAACCACTGAACGAATTTGGATGCGTTTTTTTACTATAATCGTACTGACCCTGGTAAATATAGGCTATAAGCGGTGTTAGTAAAATAACGCCCACGCCGAAACCGGGGCAGTTGAATAAATGCGGGTGGAGGTGCGGACGATAAACGGATTTAGATGCGGTTTTTTTATAATCATATGGTATCTATCATTATCATCATTGGGTGCCATCTTCAAAATGAAGTTTGGAGGTTAGTGGGCTAAATTGCTTGCAATTTATTGCTGTATCCTTCAAGTCTCTAAAGCTTTAGTCCAGTCCACTCTTTGATGTCATCTATCCATTTGTGACTTTGACGTTCTGGAGCTCTCTTGCCGGGAATCTTGCCCTTGCCGAGGAGACCTCTTTGCAAATGTCCGAAAAAGGCATGTATGAATGTATGTATGTAAATACTTTTTTAATACAGTTGCTCAAAAAGTGGCGTATTGCAGGGACGTATAGCGTTCGGGATGTGGGCTATTACATACTCGAGCTTTTTCTTTACCTTTTCCGAACTCGTGCGTTCTCTTTCCCAACTGTCAAAATAATGTCTATTAAAAAGAAAAAAAAAACAACCACGAAGTTTTTACTAAAAAAAATTCATAGAAGTTTTTATGATTCATGCAAATATTTCTAAAAAGAAGCTACTAATTTGTTTCAATATCAGATTTAATTATTTGATTCGATGAGTTAGGTTAGGTTTCATTTCATTTCATCTCATTAAATTTCATTTTCATTTCATATTAATAAAAAAATTCTACTGAAGACTTGGCTGTATGGGCATAGTTCCCTTTGCCTACCCAGAATAGATGAAGAAAACAAAAAAAAATCTCAGGCAGTATGGGCTGAAGCTCTTAGCCTTTTCCATAAAGGAAAAAAAATGACAAAAAAAAATCTCTGCTTATATTCTTTTACGGTTGGCGCCATTTTCCAAAAATTTTCTTTGCGGGTTTAGTTGTTTGTTGCACAAAATGAGTAATTTCTACGATATTTTATTTGAATTAACACCACCGGAACTCAGTATAGTTGCACAAAATGCTTCAGAGAACATTTTACCGGAAAAGTCAAAAAGTCGCTACATATCTACATACGACTAATTTATTGCGTGGAGTATTAGTTAGTTGAGTTTATTGTGTTTTTATTATTTTATTAAATTGCTTCATTTTTTCGCAACTGTATTAAAAATAGTTGTTCAGTACACGTGCGGAACCGTCATTGCAACTTGTTCCGACTGTCAACCCTCACCTTCGGCTGCGCCTCGGCTCGGGTAGACATTTGTCGGAACTCTTTGCAATGACAGGCTTTCCGCACTCGTAATGAAAAATACTATATTGCACAAAGGCGAACTTATTGCTAATTAACATTCTCTAGTTAACCTTTGGTGATGTAGAGTGACTTTGGTCAACACAAAGGGTATAAAAGATGTTAATAAAAGGGTGGGCAGCTGCCCCCCACACCCCATACCTGGCTACGCCCACGTTCCTATTGGCTATTACAATGCACAAGGCTCGGTACTAACTCTGTAGTATACAATCAGTATAGTTCACCATGTTTATTTTTTGTAATAAAAAGTTTGAATAATTATATTTTTAGCGATATACATCACCTGAGAACTGTTGATATTTTAGATGGATAAATTAATAACTGATCTAATGATCAGTTTAATCTGATAAATTGATCTAATATTAACCGATCTAAATAAATACTTTAAACATTATCTTAGAGTGCATTACAGACTAGAGAAGATGAATTTAGAAACAAATTTCAAGAATTCCTAGGGCCTTCTAATGGTTCTTTTCTAATTATTAGAAGAGTGCATTACAAAATGGCAATCAATCAGAAACAAATTTAAAAACACAAATATTTTTGAAAAAATTCCTCGGGCCATGATTTGAACGTGCGACCTCCTGCTTACATGACAGGCGCGCTACCAACTGCGCCTACCGAAGTTCGTATCTGGAACGACGAATTTTTCCACCATACCTGTACATCGTATTTTTTTTAACTACTCGATATACCAGCTTGTAATGCACATTCTGAACGCTCACGAGGGCGTTACGTGATTCTTTTCTAGTTTGTAATATTGCACACTAAATAATGTTTAGAGTATCTAAAGCGATGGATTTCTCTATCGACTCGGTGGTCAGCTGATGGTCAAGAGTCACTGAATACTGTTTCAAATGTAAACTGTTTGTTTGAAATAAAAATATTATTATTTTTCACTTTAATTTTTTCATTTCGGCTAAACGAAACTCGACTAAATGGCTGAGTAGGCACCTTTTTTTCTTGGTCAACTCGGTCGACAGTGAAAATTTTAGGTAGTCATATACAGTCAACACAAAAAGTCTTTAGAAATCTAATATAATTTAAAATTTTAAAACAAATAATGAAATGGCTTTAAAATAAAATAAAATTACAACAAATAGGTAAATAGATATATTATAAACATCAAGATCACAAACACTATCACTACCCGTTACATTGCCCTAAATTGTCGAATCGTTTTTCTTTATTTATTATTTTAAATCTTATTAAATTGTTTTAATCTTTTGATTTATTTTATAATTTTAATTGTAAATTTAAATGTATTTTGTTGTAAGTATGTGAAATTGAAACGTAATACATATTCTTAAATGAAATGAACTCATGTGTTTAAAAAAAATTAGAAACTTTTGCTATAAAGTCTTTGTATCTATAACAATTCTATGGCGAAATAACGGCAACATGAAAATCGAAAAATTATAACTGAAACGAGTACTGAGTAGTACATCACTTTTCATCAACATTAACATTATTTTATTGACTCATTCATCCATCAGCCCGTATTCATCCACTGCTGGACATAGGCCGCCCCCATATTACGCCACTCTTGGCGGTCCTTAGTCATCCTCATCCAGCCGCCACCTGTAACGTCTTTCAGACCGTCAGTCCAGCGGAAACGAGGGCGGCCTACCCTACGCTTTGCTGTACGTGGTCCCCATTCTAATGAATTACGGCCCCAACGATCATCACGTCGGCGACAAATATAGCCAGTCCACTGCCACTTTAACTTACTGATTCGGCAGGCTTCGGTCACCTTCGATCTCTATTGACTCATTACTCACAAATAATTACGAAACTTGCTAGGCATTTAAACGCCAAAAATGCCATTTGAATATATTTAAAGAAAAACACGTTAGAAAAAAAGAAACAGAAATGGAAATGCTAAGATAAGTAGAATAACCTGTCTTTTGAGAACTCATCATGTTTTCAAGAATGCATGTTCGTTTCACGTAACGAGATTCTTTTTTTTGCTTTATTTTATAGTTTTATTCGAACTATTATGGTATTTAGATTCAATTAATTTCAATCCATTCTTAGGTTGACTGTACTTTGTATTTGTGGTCATGTTGACCATAAAACTAATTAAAGGTGGCTACTCGGCCATTTAGCCGAGATGAACACCGAGTCATATAATCATTTAAATGAATATTTTTCTTAAAACAAGCACTTTATATGTTATGTTATATGTTATATTTCTTATGAAAAGAAAAAAAATCCACACTTAAATCTCAGAATCAGACATACAGAGTTGAAAATTGGTTCAGATATCAAGTAGGTAACTAAAAAGATTCATAACTGTGTATAAAAAATTGCAAATAAACGCCCGTTTTCAAAACCAGTCATAGGGTATACACATACACAACGTTTTTCAATAACACATTGATGTTTCCCAAACCCCTTTTCCCAATAAAATTTAATTGTAATTCAACTCACAAAGGAGACGCTCGGTAACTCTTAAAAATAACATTATTTTATAAATTTCTTCGTATCGATAACCATAAATTTATATCGGATAACTACGCCATGCCAACTTGACTTTATTGCTTATAAAACCATTAAATTTATTTCACTCATATCGATTGTTTTGAATTTTTAGGGTTCCTTACCTAAAGGGTAAAAAGGTAACTATTAACTACGCCATGCCAACTTAACTTTATTGCTTATAAAACCATTAAAGTTATTTCACTCATGTCGATTGTTTTGAATTTTTAGGGTTCCTTACCTAAAGAGCAAAAAGGTAACCATTGTGGCGACACTCTATTGTCCGTCCGGATGGCCTGGGCTGCCTCATACATACCTTTCGGACTGTTAAAGATAAAGACTTGTAGTTTGTCACAAAAATAGCATTAATTTGCCCATATTATTATCGTGGGAAAATTAATGCTATTTTACTACGATTTATTTTTATTACAGCGTAATAAAAAACAAAACGGGATTATTTAAGATATTGCCACTATAAAAGACAGAAAAATATATATTTTTCTTCTAAATATACAAAATGGGTATCGAACTACTAAAAAGCAAATGGTAAAAAATATATAATTTTTTGTGCAATAATTACTAGTAGAAATTTAAGCTTTGAAAAACCTCAAAAAGATGCATGTGTCCGAAACTGATGGACCAAAAAATATATAAAAAATCTCGATTACAAAGTATTTTACGTGACATTATGTACTTCATTAAAAAAGGAATATTATATTATGGCAATTAAAATATATTGAACACAAATCAGAAATATAAAAAAGTTACGTCCCTTCAGAAACTAGACGACCGAAAAATATAGTTACGTAGGAACCATAGACAATACAACCCAGAAAGACGTCTATTGTTAAACATCTTGCGTACAAATAATTCTGTCAACAATCGAAACGGGATACTGCAATCCTATTGGCTCTTCCAATCTTACGTATAGCGCCACAAACTTATCTTAACCGAAGAAGAAGACTCTAACGTAATGAGTATAGAAGCCATTTTGGTTTGTCCTACCGAAACATATAATTTTGTAGTGGCGAATTGTATCTGCTGGTTCAGTCAGATGTGTTGACCGAAATCGGTCGCCAGTTATGAGGAGTCTGTAGGCTGTATTCGTCTATGATAGGACCCAAGAACAAGAAACGTTGCGCTGCGCTAATGGCGGAAACTGGCCAATCTGTTCCAGAAGGTTCTACATCTTACTCGACGGACTTGCGAGAACATTCCACAGTTTTCTAGAAGGATAGTGTCGTATTGGAACATTCCAGACCGTTCCCGACAATGCTAGAATGTTCTCGAAATTGCATCGAAGTTTCTGGAAATCTTGGTTCCGCATATAAAAGGAGCGCTGCGTGCGCTGTAGTTCAGTCACAGGAGGTGAACGTTTTGTCCCGAAGATTTCAAAAGTAAAGATAAGCCCTTACCGTACTATGACGGCACCAAAATGTTTCTAACTTTAAATGGGTGACGCTCACACATCTGAACACAGTGATAGTTGGTCGCCTTAGTGCACTTACCCCCGGTTTCTGAAAGGCCAATCAATGTTAACAGTAGATTAAAAAATAATTATCTGCGGATTGAGCCAGAAAAAGTGAGGTAATCCACTTAGAGCACCTGTCCGAAGAGCACCTGCGCGAATAGCACCTAGCCTAGTCCACGAAGAGCACCCAGATAAACCCGGGTGCTCTTCGTGGATTAAAATTTATTTTTACATTTTTGTCCACGAAGAGCACCTATGACTCAGCAGCCTTTTTCTGGGATGTATTTGTTATACAGGACGTTATTAAATGAAAGGGGTGGTGCCTTGGGTTTCCAATTCTTTTGTTCTCTAGAAAATCAAAACTCCATACATTAATTCTTCCAGTTTCCAAGAAATATTTTATTTATGTAATTGATTTCCTTTTAGTTTCCAAAAATTTTGTTGGTACAGTCGACAGTGGGAGCAAGTGATTATTAATTTATTTAATGTATTACTTATCTAATGTGTTCCTTTTTAATTAATATAATTGTATTTAGATCTATCCCGCAGTTATTATTTATAGAAAATAGACGTCTTTATTACTATAACGCTTTCATTTACTATATTGTTACACATGCACGATGTGTTTTAGTGGTTTAATCATTAAATTGACTTGCGATAATTGGGAATAAACTACTCACAAACTTTTTTACCTGGACCATAAACAGGCGGCAGCTCCTTTGTTTTAATTTTGTCCCTTTTACAAGGGATAGAGACCGCCTTCTTATTTCTCGGAAACGGGTTGGCAAACTTAACAATAGCTTTACAACGAAAGCCACCTCGAAAATCAATCATAATAAAATAAGCAAGTGTTATTATTAGGTAAGATTTAATTAAGGCTGATTCTGCAATAAAAGTGATATGTGGAGACTGATTGTGATATATTAATAAATATGTGTAATTATTAAACATTTTAGTGTTTTTTAACGATATCTTTCATTTATTAACGTCCTGTATAAGAAGTAGGTTGCTGAGTCATAGGTGCTCTTCGTGCACCAAAATGTAAAAATAAATTTTAATCCACGAAGAGCACCCGGGTTCACCTGGGTGCTCTTCGTGGACTAGGCTAGGTGCTATTCGCGCAGGTGCTCTTCGGACAGGTGCTCTGAGTGGATTACCTCGAAAAAGGAGGTGGGAATTTTACATTGAAATCAAAAATTAACTAAGTTAATTATTGATTCATCACTATTCAGACTTCATATATGCTTTATTTTCACCGTTATTTGCGGTTAAAGTTTTTTTAATCTACTGTTAACTTTGATTGGCCTTTCAGAAACCGGGGGTTAAATTAAAGTTTTGAATTTTTACGACTTTAGTAGTCTGATCAGTTTGCTGACCGTAGGTAGATAGATTGCGCACTCATATTGTGTACGTATGTACAAGGTCATCCATATAAAAAGCATTTTCAACTACTTTGGATGCCTCCGGAAAATTTTCTCGCTCATCTGCAGCCAATCTTCTTAGCGTCATCTTAGCATACATTCAAAAACAATGCAATAGATTTTAGGTGCCAGGGCTCATCTATACTTTTGAAATCTTTGCTTTGTCCGGGTAAAGATGTAAAGGAAAGACGGCCAACAGCGTAGTAAGTCACTCAATAAAAAAAAATGTAGTTCAGTTGTGTTCGGATTGCGATACCGCGAAGATTACTTTATTATGTGATACGAATATAGCGAAGTACAAGTTAATTAAGGTCGCTCAACTGAAGCGATTACTATTCTTTCTGATTATATGTGATCGTCTAAAAATAGTGCCAGTATTTTGGTGTAAATTAGTACAAATGTATCAATCCCGAACCCCAGCTCGTAACAATATCATGGTAATTGATTACGTAAATGCTACTGGAAAATATAACAGATTAGAAATTCACAAATAACAAACGAAAACTTGAAAAAAAATTGCCGTTCTTAATATAACCACGATATATTATATACCTATCTTTTTGAATTATTTGGTACAATCAATTAAGATTTTTAATACCATTTTACTGAAACTGAATAAAAACGGAACCCTAGGCGCGCGAATTTAACTCGCACTTGACCGGTTTTTTGTGAGAGAGCTAGCTTTAATCATTTTCAGTTAAAACTCCAAGTGGATCTTCTGATCAATTTATTTAATCAACAACAAACAAAGTTCGTGTAACATTTCGCTAATCAATTTTAGAGAATTGATAAACTATTTAAATTTTTGTGGCAAAATGAGTTCCTTCCACAAAATAATTATAATCATCTCTATTGCAAGTATGTGCTATTTTTTATGAGTTATACATCTTTTTATACTATTATTAGTCGGTACAACAGTAAAATAATGCCCTGCTGCAGTAAAGTTGGCGGCTATAATACCTCCTAAATATTCAAGACCTGATTCCAGAAGAAATAATGATTTTTGGAGAAAAATAGCTAACTCGACCAAAAGCGGCTTGCAATTTTGGCTTGAAAATGAGAACACAGCAAAGACTCGAAAAAAAGTGTAATTCATCCTTTATCATTACTAATTTTATTACGTACACTCAGTGGCGTGCATAGAACTTTTTTCCGGAAAATCAACCAGAAAGTCAATTTTGACAATAAAAAAAATATGAAAAAGTTTAAATAACAATTAAATGAAATAAAATGAAAAAAAAATTACATTAAAATGTTCACTCTAGGGTAGACAGTGTCTACCCTGGCGTCATACAAAGTTTTTTTTTTCAAAGTATTATTTAAATTTTTTCATATTTTTTTTATTGTCAAACTTGACCTTCTGATTGCTTTTCCGGAAAAAAGTTCTATGCACGCCACTGTACACTAGCTGTTGCCCGCGATTTCGTCCGCGTGGAAGACAATGCGGCCACATCCCCTGGGGATCCCGTAGTAAAAAGTATCCCGGTTTTTAAGTTTGATATTAAAACAAGTTATCGAAAAGTGATCTCCCTTCCTTCTTTCTTTGTAATGCATGCCTCACCACTGAGGGTGGAAAAATTGTAACTGCATCAAAACCTCGTTCAGTAGTTTTTACGTGATGCATAAAATAGACAAAATTCCGTTTATTATTAAAACTCGCGTGAGCTGACATACTAAATTATTATTACATACGGCTTGAACACTCGCCGATCGGCGGCTGCCAGTGCCCGTTTGACAACAACGTCCTAAGAACGACACTCGCCTTGATAATGCCGAAATTGTATCGGTGAAACGGTTGGCATATAGTCACCAACAATCCGTATGAGTGTTCAAGCCGTATGTAATAATAATTTAAAATTCCGTTTCTTTTGTATCAGTATCCAAAACGCCCATTTTTTTTGGAATACTATCAAAGTACGGACAGACAGCTCTTTTACAGTTTTTTAATAGTAAGTATTTAATATACTAACATACTTAGCTTTACAATTTTCAGTTATTATGGTACCTAGCCCATTACATCAAAGAAGGTATCACATTATACAATTGCTGCAACTAAATTATTTCGCATTATAACTTTTTATTTACCAAAATAGATAGCGCTATTGAAAATTAATACTAAAATATTTATTTATGCACCCTCTAATAATGAACAGCGCCACCTGTTGATTTTTTATGTATTAAAATTTTTTACGCTGCATAATTCTAACCAAAGTTTTCTTGTTTTTAGGGTCCCGTAGTAATTAATAGGTACAAATGGAACCTTTATGGTGTTGTCCGTCCGTCCGCCCGTACGTCACAGCTTCATAACTTTAGCACCGTTAAAGATGAAATTAGACATGAAATTTAGCACAAAAATAGAATTAATTTGCCCACATATCACGGTGTAAAAAAAATATAAAAAATTAAACATTTTTCAAAATAATTTCACAACAAAAGTGAGAAAAATAAAAAATATTATTCTAAAAATACAATATGGGTATCAAATTGTAGATATTATAAAGCTAATTGTAAAAATATATACTTAAAGTATATTTACTGGCACTGGTTTTGAGAAATCTTTAACTGGTAGACGGAAAAATATGAAAAAAAATTCGATTATAGATAATAACTGGCCAATTACAGGAAAACTATATAGCGATTAAAAAAACGTTGAGTACAAATGAGAAATATAAAAAAAGCAGTAAAATGAATATATTTTTTATTATAAAAATACAAATTGGAAATAAATATAGAAAGATTGGGTATATATAATTGCATCTATTTCGAGAAATCCTTGAAAAACCATAAAAAAATGTATGTATCTTATCTCCAAAACTGGTGGAATGAAAAAAATCATGGTAATATATTATGTGTTTACGTAAAGATTACAGGAAAAATAAAGCGGTTAAAAATTCACGAAAAAAAATTACAAAATTAAATGTATCATCCACAATAACATCCCTAGGTACGCGAGTCTGACACGCACTAGGCCGGTTTTTGTCTTTTAAAAAATCTTTGGTGATGTCTATAGGCCTAGGCCTTCAACGCTAGGAATTATTATTTGCCATGTAACTTGTCACTTCTAACAGTAGAAAATTACTTTTTTTTTCTGCTGCAAATTAAGCTCTGTCCACCTGTGACAACTACATAAAAATCCGTTCAGTATCAAGTAATAGAATCTGAGATCAAGTAATAGTTTCGTTCGGAAACACGCCTCGCCAGACACTTTAGCATGGGATCAAATCAGAGATCAAGAAAAAATTTCGTTCCGAAACGCGGCTTGGTTTCCGTTGTCACTAAAATGCATTAAATAAATTAAAAACACGACTGCCGTTACAAAAAGTGAACTAAAATAATCAAAAAAGCTTGTCTTGGTTAGGACATACAAGATATTGGAGAAATACTACGCATTTCTTTTTCATTATTGCCAAAGTAGTCATGTAAGAATTATACCACTACCATTTAAGAGTATGACATAGCCAAAACAAAAACCAGTTCCGGGCGTGGCTTATTCTATTTTAGCGCGCGGGGGGAAATTCGTCCCGATCTCTAAGCTCGCGTCACCATAGCAAAAATACGAATAGAGTGGACGAGGCAGGGTCAAAAGTAATACGTATTTTATTTTATCTAATTATTAATGTATTTCGATCATCGTCACACGGCACTGATCCTACTTGCTATCACGTCGGGACGTAAATTTATTATGGTCGGCTAAAAGTGGTTTTTTGAGTGTTTGA
Organism: Ypsolopha sequella; assembly: GCA_934047225.1. Lineage (NCBI taxonomy): Eukaryota > Metazoa > Arthropoda > Insecta > Lepidoptera > Ypsolophidae > Ypsolopha > Ypsolopha sequella. The sequence continues at coordinate 9,365,251 of OW203994.1, read as the reverse complement.
TTTATCAGTTGACCCTCGGAACATTTCAGACACTCCTTTAGAGATACATAATAATATCGTGACGGTTAATTGTCACCATTACCCATTCTTTAAATATTTTTCACCCGTTGAGCTGGTTTTACACTTGCGGGAAAATAAATTGGACCAAAAATTTCTTTACAAAAAATTTTTACTAAAGTTGTTATTACAAAAAGTGGAAACTAACAAATATTCTCAGAAGGAATGCACCACGTCACTATCTATCTATATCAATTATGCCTCTCTCATTCAACCACGTTTAACTGCGTTACTATCTCATTCCAACTCATTTTAAATAGCGTCACTATTTATCTCACTCTAACGCGTGTTAAATGGCATTTCTAATGAACGTCAAATATTTTTACTGCCCGCCACTCTTTTATTCTAAATTCTAATTATTTAAAAAAATACGCAGCTCCTTTGGTAGTAAAATAGCAATAACTTTTTTTTCAAAAGTAATACACAGAAATTGCTAGATCATTTGAAAAACAATATTTGATGAGCCGTTATTTAAGACAATTTGCAAAACTAACATAGGACATTTTTTTTCAGGGTGTGGTATCGAACTAACCTAATTACAAAAAATTGCTCATAAATTGGGTTTTTATTTTTCTTCCTGATGTAACAGCATTTCAAGGTTTATTTTTGACTTTATCAATAGCATGATTATTCAGAGTTGCGCAACAAAAATTTTATTCTTAGAATTTAGAACTGGTTAGTTTTGACTCTCAAAAATCTATTCGAATTTATAAAAGTACCATCAACTCGAAGACTATCTACTTTTTGCTGAGGTCATAATTTGATATTCTGGTCAGTCATGAGCTGGCCTACCAGCCTTCCAAGGGAAAGCGTTGACTTTTGGGACACTGTTTACCCTTGGGATAAATCGCCAAGTGTTTAAAATATAGAAATTTAATTGTATCATAGTTTGAAATGTTCAGGTCCCTTTACGCAAAATGAAAAAACAAAACCCTTTTAGGATTAATTTGTTGTCCCTATGTTTGTCTGTTTTTCCGTTTGTCTAGGCAATTTTTCTGGGTAAAATCAATAAATGCTAATATTTACAGCCCTGTAAAATATACATATTATAACGTTTTTATGGCCTTTTGTTTAACTTTTTCATACAAATTTTCTCCTTATGAAAATATAGAGATCAACACTTGACATAATATTTTGCATTTGAAAGAAAGCACAGAAAGTAACTGTAGAACAAATAATGTAAAAAATATAAAACCATATTTTTCTATTCTAAAGGGATTAATAATTTACTGTTTGTTCAATGTGGCGATAACTTTGTTTATTTTTTTTTTTTCTTTGTTACAAAGATAACAAATATTTTCATACAAGGTTTTCCTTAAGGGCTATTTCTCCGAATTTGTAACAAAATATTAAGAAATAATTATAACGGTAAAGTACAACTTTTAGCTAAGACAATTTATTGTTAAAAGTTTGCTATATGCATAAACATATTTTAATGATATTATGGTATCTTCAAAATAATTGGGTTTTCCATAAGCGTGATATCAGATTATTTAAGAAATTTACGGCTGGTATCACGACGATGGATAAGCCAATTATTTTATTACTATTGTAATATAATTAAAAATATGTTAATGCATACAGCAGACTTTTAACTATAAGTTTTCTTAACTAAAAGTTGTATTTTTACTTATTGAAATTGTATTTCTCATCAAGAAGTGCAAGATGACAAGATATTCAAAATAAGTTAATTGAATTTGTGAAATGGTTTCAGGTCAAAACAGTTTTCCATGAAACGGTAATTGTTTATACTTAGCAAAGTGTGTAAACTTAGTCATCTTAACATGAACGACGCCTATATTTCTTTCTTTTTTATTTCCAGTATAGATAAAAATATACAAACTTGTTAAACTTTGCGTAAAAACGAGGCAATATTGACGATATCCTGACAGCTATTATGATGGTGTTTTATCAAATTTTGCTTTTTGGGCTGTATAGAGACGTAGTTAGATGTCACTTGAATATACTCATGAAAAAAGATATGAAGAAAATAAGCTGTAGACTTCACATTCGATTTATACCTATTGTATGAATTTTAAGAAAAATACAGGGGTAAAGGGACCTCTTAAGGAAAACCTTGTATTAAACTATTTGTTATCTTAGTAAAAAATAATTCAAGGAAAAAAATAAACAAAGCTATCGCCACATTGAACAGTAGATAATTAATCCCTTTAGAATAGAACAACATGGTTTTCATATTTTTTACATTATTTGTTCAACAATTCCTTTCTGTGTTGACTTTTAAATGCAAAATATTATCTCAAGTGTTCATCCCTACATTTTCATAGTGAGAAAATTTGTATGAAAAACGTAAAAAAAAAACGTTAAAACCTAAAACGTAATATAAATAAAAACGTCAAAAGTATGTTTTTACAGCTCTATAGAGGGCCGTTAATATTGGCATTTATTAATTTTACCCAGAAAAAATTGTCTAGACAAACGGACAGACAGACAAACATAGGGATAACAAATTAATCCTAAAAGAGTTTCATTGTTTTCATTTTGCGTAACAGAACCTGAACATGTACCGACAGGATTATCTACGATCTAATAATTTTGCCATGCACTGTAAATATTTCAAAATAAATTTCTATATTTTAAATGCTTGGCGATTTATCCCAAGTAAGTGTACCTATATAATATGCAAAAAACTTCACTTATTGGACCTGAAAAGGTGAGCCAATACTAGAGGGTAATTTCACGAAATACAGATCTCAGTAAGTATAAGTAAATTAATTTGGGTTTTAATAACGATCACAAAATTATTCTTTTAGAGTAACACATATTATTTTCCCGCATAAAAGTATGAATTCAATCCAAATTCATTCAGTTTTGTTGTTATGACTATGGCACGATGTAGCTAAATCACTCATACGCATATTTTGTTGAGTTTTTAACGGCAGGAATATGATGCTCCTCGAAATATTACTTTATAAAATTAATTTCAATGTGTTTTGAAGTAGTTTTGGGAGATATTTATAGCTTGCAAAAAAGGGCACAGGTTCCACGTCTTACGGGCGCCAACGCTAGGCGTAGACTGACAATATCTTGCTGCCGCTGACTGCATCAGTGGATTTACGTATTTTTGGAAAAAGGGGGTGCTTTTTTTGACCCGAATAACGTGGTATTTGGAAAATGAATAGATATCATTCACACTAATTTTATTAAAAAAAAACCAACAAAATCGCGAAAGCGATACCTGAAACAAAATCGATAAGAAGTGTGCAATAGAGGGTTACAAAAAAATTCATTGACAGTACAAATATGAATCGATTAACGTGGTTTGCGGAAAATGAATACCTTAAAGTTCAACCAAAAAGATGTATTTCTTTTATGGTTATACGTAACCTAATTATTGCAACAAAATCATCCGAAAGCTGACATTTTATTTCTGTTTGTATTTTCGTTCCCCTTAACCAATCTTTTAGGTCAGTCATATTAAATAACTTTGATTTGAAACGCAGGTGGCCTTAGGTCTCGCCAAAGACACTCTGGGTTAGAGGATTAGATCAATCACCAGAATAATCAGTCACTTAGCCAGAAAATAATATCATAGTTTTATCATAGAATATCATGGAAAAATGTTTTAGTTAGACATGGCCTTTTAACCTGCGAAAAAAAGTTATAAATTTTGAAATTTTGTCTAAACATATAAAATAATTTTGATGAGAACTAGAAACACTCCAAACCAAAGGATTAGTTAGTTCAAATACGTACCTACTATAAAATTATTGGTCCCAAAAATATTAATTGATTTGATAGACTACACACAAACGAATGCAACGCGGGCGAAGCCGCGGGCAAAAGCTAGTATTTTATATATTGTTTTGAGAAAAGGAAATCCCGAGGTATCTACTTAATTCATTATGTAATCCCTATTTTTTTTCAACAAGCAGTAGTGTACCAGCGAGCCTCGAAGTGTTCTTGGCGTACACAGAGAATACTTTCCAAGACGTGGTTGCTAACAACAACATTTACTACGGTAAGACGCCCAACTATGGCTACTTTCCATACTGGCTGAACGGTGATAAGCTCTTCGACCTATTAACCACCCGAGTGAAAGGAAAGTGGACGATGTGTGGCGATATTTGCCCAGAAATGTATATACTGTAAGTATCTTTCCTAGTTTTGTATTCATGTACTTTTCCGTACCTACTCAAAAATTATAAAACCGGCCAAGTACGTGTCGGGCCACGCTGCGTAGGGTTCCGTAGTTGCCCAGCACAATATGCGGACTTCTAGTCCGCTCGGAAGTTGCTCTTCCCAAGAACGGCCCATACATTTTGTTCCTGCTGATGTGAATCGCCCCGTGTTAGAGGACTAAAAGTTTGGCGCGATCTGTACTTGTTAACTTGTAAAGCCTACTTAGCTGTGATAGTTTTCCTTTTAATTTCGTTATGTATACTACTGCCGTGATTTTTTTCACGTCTCCAAATACAACCGTTTCGCTGGCACGGGGGGGACACTTGACTCTAACGAAAATTATCACTTTTAACTTTAATATTTCTCAAACGGAACCCTGGATCGAAAAATGGTCTTCTCAGACCTCCAATATTTTTAAATTCCTATCCAACGACACCCCACATTAGGGGATAGACGAGAAAAAAAAACATCCCCACTTTACGTGTAGGGGAGGTAGATACCCTAAAAAAAAATCTTTTTCAAAATTTTACTGTACCACTTTATCGGCGTGATAAATATGTATATAATATGTAATAGTCTCTAAGCTAAGCCACGGACAGACAGACAGACAGACGGACATGGCGAAACTATAAGGGTTCCTTGTTGTTGACTACGGAACCCTAAAAAGGCAGTATATGTGCAACGGCCAGTTTTCTCCAAGACCGAGTGCGAGTCAAATGCACAACTTCAAATGACCATTTCACGTTGTGTAACTTGGTCAATCGGTTTTTAACAAAAATAATATAGATATATTTTTGATAGGTTCATCCTAGAAAAAACGCAAAAACTTTAAGCTCACTCGATATAATTGAAGTTGCCTTTAAATTTTATGTTTTTCGAGTGTTAAAGGGCCTTTCTTAAATCATACAGCGTTAAAATTTGTATTACAAATAAGTGAACAAATGACATCATCGGTCAGTATTAGACTTTTTTTAATAATTTCATCTAGAAGCAGAGTTATTAAACAAAATCTCGGTTTTTCGTGAACGCGTGTTTCTTGGCGGTCGTTAACAGCCACGGCTGACCTGAAAGCGCGCTATTATAAACTAAAAGGAAACCTCATAGAGTTCAGATCCGATTGATTGATGCAAAATGAGGTGCTCAATCTGACTTTATTAAAATTAGATAAAGATTATATGTCAGTTCCAAATTATAAAATAAATATAGCGAGGTATATTATACTATTAGTTTTATTATATACAAACACATCTTCACACACACAACGCATTCATCCTCACACTTCACACACATACCATTCACACATTACTCACCCTCATACTCAAATTCATACTTTTTTCTTCTATTTGTTATTCTACATAGTTTGCCTAATTGATTAATTCACCTTCTTTTTTGGAAAAATTAAAACCTAAAAACTAACCCACTAATATGATATTATAAGATTTCTATGTACCTACTAACCACATTCCTGTTTGTATTTTTTTGTAAATAATTATTACGCTAACACTTTAATCTGTATAATCTATATATATAAAAAGAGAAGTCCTGACTGACTTACTGATTCATTCACTGACTCATTCACTGACTCATCAACGCACAGCCCAAACCCTTCGACCTAGAAAGCTGAAATTTTGCACAAAGCTTCCCTTTGTAATGTAAACAAGGAATAAGAAAGGGTTTTTCGAAATTCTACCCCTAAGGGGGTGAAACGGGGGTCCAAAGTTTGTATGGGGAAACAAGATTAGTTAAACTATTTTATTTGAGACTTCACAGGAGTACTCCTATTCATAAATGAGTAAACACGTGTTTCAGGTTTTTTCAGAATTCAACCCCTAAAAGGGGGAAATGGGGTGACAAAGTCTGAAAATCAACATGGGTATCGTTTGTATGGTTTATCGCGTCGCTGATTACGAAAACAACAACGATTTCTAAATCCAACGTAGTGAACGTGAAATAACATCATTTCCTGTTGGGGTGCGATGGGGTTGAAATTTTGAAATGTGTAAATATCAATATGGGTGTCGTTTTTATGGTTTTCTTGGACATTAATTACGAAAATTGCATCGATTTTGCAATTTAATATAGTGGACATGAACATTTTTCAAAGTATGTGTGCAAATCGGCTATAACAGACGGACAGACAGACAGTCACACAAGTGGTCCTATTAGGGTTCCATTTTTTCCTTTTGAGATATCTATCGATCTATATATCAACAATCTATCTATCTATCTATCTGTCTATCTATCTACCTATCTATCTATCTATATATATCTATATCCAAGCAAAATGTTTTAGGAACGGAAGGTAGTACATCCCTAGGGGTTGGACCACGGGATGCCAAAAAAAAGTTTTTTTTTAATGTCAAAACTTTGACGGCCTGTATCTCCCAAACGGCTGGATATAAACCCATGTTGATGGGTGTCTAGGAAAAGGTCTGGACGAGATCTGTCTGCCGAAAGTGTCAAAACTTTACAGGCCCATATCTCCCAAACGGCTGATGCTAGACCCATGTTCATGGTACTCTAAGAAAAGGGCTAGGCGAGGTCTAGATGACGGTAAAAAAAAAAGAAAGTTTAAATGAAAGTTCGTTATTATAAAGTTCGTCTGTTTCGAAGTTAGGATCTTTAAATTTTGTGTTTAGACTGACAATTGAAAATTACTTTATACATGTCTCAGCGTTTGTGATAAATCCAACCCCGAAGGGGTGAAAAGGGGGATGAAGTTGTCTTTGGAAAGTCCTTCATTTTCAAAGTAAAATGACTAAATTTGTTATTTAGGCTGTCCGTCTGTCCGTCCGTATAAACGGGAGACTCGGTAAGTGACCAAGACCAAGGTTCAATGACCCTTTTAGCGAAAAACACAAAATAAAATTTGTGCCCTATACTTTACAAATTTAAGAACAACTCCCAGTCAATTAGTATAGCAAACCTATTGTTTTTGTTGTGTTTTTACTCAAAAAGGGTCACTGACTACTTACCAAGACTTCAGTATGTATTTTTGGCTATATAATTAGAAGTGACCCAATGTAGGTACCTCACAAATATTGCAAGTATTAGGGGTGTGTTTACTTTCGTAAGTACTTTCTAAGTCCAATAAAAGGAATAGAAAATGAGTGTTTTGATGTCAATAAAAATTTAAGGGATGAGTTAATATTCTTTCGTCTTGCGGATGCACTCCTCTCATGTTAGGTACATCCAACTAATATTATAAATGCGAAATTTGGGATGGGTGGATGTTTATTACTCTTTCACGCCGTAACTGATGAACCGAATGGGTTGAAACTGCACAAATGTTGTTCTAAACCTGGAATAGGACAAAGGCTATTTTATATCCGATAAATCAGTTCCCATAGGATGGCAATGGGGTGTCAAGTTTCTATAGAAAAGTGATGTACTGTTACTCTTCCACGCCGTACCTACTTAACCGATTAGGCGAAACTTTGCACAAATGTAGTTCTAGAACTGGAATAGGACATAGTAGACCACTTTTTATCCCATTGAGATAAAAAGGCAATTGGGTGTCAAGTTCCTATAGAAAAGTGATGCACATCTTCACGCCGTCCCTCCCGAACTGATAGGGCTGAAAATGCTTTAAATGTAGTTCTAGACCTGAAATAGGACATACGCTACTTTTATATCAAATCAGTAACCAAAAAAAAAATTTAGTTTGGAAATTTCTCACCAAAGACCCTTTAGCAGAGGATTAATTTAGAGATCAAAATATGGTATCTTTCGGAAACGCAGCCCTGCCTTCGGCTTCGCCAAAGACCGCCAAAGATACTTAAGCAGATGATTAAAATTAATTAGAAAACAAAAGATAGTGTCGACTGGAAATGCGGCTCGGATTTTAGCCTCGCCAAACATGCTATACTAGGGGATTAAATCAGTTATCAAAGACAGCCAAAGACACATTCAGAGGATTAATTAAGAAAACAAAAAATAGTGTCGATCTGCAAAATGGCTCGGGCTTCGGCCTCGGCAAAGACGGAAACGTGTCTTGATCTTCGGCCTCGCCAAAAACACTTTACATAGCGATGAAATTAGAGATGATGGGAACCAAAAACACTTTAAATACTCCAAATCAAAGTCAGGTCAACTAATAAAAATAAAAATAAAAATATTTACAGATTCGATACGACTATACAAAAACTTAATTAACGCGGGCGAAGCCGCGGGCAAAAGCTAGTTTATAATATAAGAGGAGAAACTGGATCCTGAATCTCAGTATTAACTTTTTGGGAGCCAGTTGCTTTAAAACAATTGTGACTTTGTGTTTGAAAATAAATACTTTTTATGTTATGTTATGTAACTGAAGCATACAAGGGCTTTCAACTAAAAAATATCACTTGCTATTCTTGCAGTGTAGGACGCTAGCTAGCTGGCTGGACTGACGAATCTGATGATGCCAATAAGATAGTCGGTAGTGGCTGGATGAGGATGGCCGAAATTAGAAAAAAGTGACGTGCCTTCGAAATGGAGAGGCCTATGTCCAGTAGTGGCCAAATATTGACGGGTGGATTGGATTCTTGCTACACCATACGTCTCGGAAGAAGTATTTTTTTGGTGCAAACGGTATTTATAAAGGGTCTATTTTCACAACATATCAGTTGGCAAGTAAAACAAAACGGAAAAAAGTCAGGACGAAAGAAAAGGCTTGACTTTTCGAAGTCTACCATGATTACATTACCCGGCAGTAAATAATGCACATCGACTTCGTAGAGCGCCGTCTGTCACTGGACTGTTAGTGCTTCGTGCGACAGAGATGACGCTACGATACATGTGTATTATTTACTGCCTGTAATTTATATTTTCAGGTATGGCCCCATCTGTGGCAGGAACACTGAGTACGCTTACAAAACATTTGAAAACTATTGCGAATTTGTGAGCGAAGACTGCCCTAAGGTGTTAGGTAATGTGGGTTACAGATATTCTATCTCACGTAGTGCGTTTGGCTATCGTTGTAGTAGTCTGCTGTCTCAGGGTATGGAAAAGGCCCGAGTTGATTTTGAAAGAAAGAAAGAAAGAAAACAGATTGATTGCCAAAAAAAAGCGTAACAATGAAGTGTACATATAAAAAATTGAAAGACAAACTTACGAACTAAATTTAATATAAACAAACTTAAAAGAAATACAATGTCGATTAAATATTCTTTATTCTTTTGGCAACAGGTGGCACGCTCAGCTGTGCTGCTAGATTAAAAAACTAACAGCGCTGTTTTTCAGCGTACACCTAGGACAAAAAAATGGGGTTCAGACCTATATGGTGAGGTTTACATTTTGTAGGACATGTCGAATATTAAGTCTTAGTTGCGAAGTAGGAAGCGTTTTGGAGTTATAACATTCTAAAGATGGCTACAGATTTCAAAAAAATTATCAATCTTATTATGGTAAACTGACTATGTAGGATCGTCCACATTACCGTCTAGAATACGTTGGACTCAAGGTACCAATTTTTAGGAAGCTTTCTTAAAAATCAGACGCTTTTAGTCCTAAGGGTACGCAAAAAGATACTGTAAATGGTGTTAAAAGCATGAAAATTGGTACAATTAAACTTAAGGTCACACTAATCAATTTAAAAAAAGGATATTTCAAATTGTTAAATGATAATATGAAATTGATACCTAGCAAGGTGTATTTAACATTCCGAAATATAAAAAACATTGAAAAAAAAGTCCATTTTAGTTACAGGCGTTACAGGGATTTCTAAGTCGTTCAAATAAGTCGTTTTGAAACGTTTCTCCTCTAAGTCCAAAGTCCGAACAAATTAAAAAGCCGAACAAAGTCCGAACGGAACACAGTGGCAGGAAAATTACGTTTCATATACATAGAAATAAAAGTTTGGCTTTAGAAGAAAAAATAAACACGCAGTGTAGTCTAAACCAACTTTTTGGTTAAATATATGATAAAATCATCTTCCTCACGCACAGTGATTCGAAATTCTAAATAAAATATATATATTTTTTTTGTATGGAACCAATCAGGTTATGTCATTTTGTCACGACTAGTTCAAACTGTTAAGCTGCCATTGATACTACGTGTAGTGACCTAAGGTAAGTCGTATGACCTACGGCACACTTGCCGTTTCAGCCGCTACACAAATGTGAACCTCAACATGTAGGTCTGAACCCAAAATCAACTCGGCCCTTTTCCCATACCCTGAGACGGGGTCTATATAACAAACATAACAATGAAATACAAATAAATATTACGATACACTCTTACACATGGAAATTTTAAATGCGAGAAATTCAATGGTTGTACAAAAATAATAACAATTACATACATTTTTTTTTTTTGTTTGTGTGCTAATCCTAGCCTGCACACCAAATTTCAGCTTTCTAGGACTTCAGGAAGTACCTTAGAGGTTTTGATGATCATGAATGAGTCAGTCAGTCAGTATTTTAGGTATTTATAAAATCCAAATTATGAAAGCTAGACATATGAAACTTACCATATTTCATTAGTCTGCTGACTACGTCTTATCCTGATAATTTGGCCTCTCTAGTATTATCCAGCTCGAAGCTATGAGGGTTCGAAAATACGACAAAACGCTTTGAGAAAAGGTACGCATATAGTGCCCTGCTTCCATCGGCTCGTCTTGGCGGGGGCACGAGCAGCGGGTCTACCGCGTAATTCTTATTTGTGTCAACTTCAAGCAAATGCATGCGAAATTCAACGCGTGCAAAAGAGATGGCATGTTAGGCGGGCGTCGTCGCACGCACGTCAAATTTCAATCTCAAGTTGATGTTGATGAAAATCAGAAATACGCGGTAGACCCGTAGATCCTTACACGTTTATAAATAGGTATTTGCATTTGTCTATTCCAACTTGTATTTACCTCGGGTCTGTCGCTACCCTCGTATAATTCTCTTTTGATCCATTATGATTTGGTGCTTTTATATTTTGGGGATACCACGTGCAGCAAATCTTAAATTTGGAGCTGCCAAAACGAAATTAATCATTTTAGATATTGAAAGGTTTAAATTTAAAATTTAAAAATAAACGTATTAAATGTTAATCATATCATAACGGCTAGATTTATCTTCGCGACCCACAAACAGTTATCATTCAATATGTCATAGATAGGTAAAAGTTATGAATGGCATTATGCAAGATATTTTGATACCCTGTACAGATATTCTACCTCACCAAGTCTTAGATATCTTGATAAATCTCCTCTATGATAAAATTGCACCCAGTCCATAGGCTATGGTTGTAAAAGTGCACTTTTTCTAGTGTGCGTAACCTCGGGGCTAATACCACTAAAGACGAGCTTATCTAAATGTACACGTCACTACTACAAACATAGCTAAAGGGACTTCGTAATATGTAAATTACATTGTGAAATATTAATATAATCAGTCATTGAAATGAAAACTTCAACGTATTGAAACTGCAATCCAATTATTTTCATCAACCGTTTGCAGAGTGTCGTACCATTTCTCATGAACTGAACTTTTTTCATGAATGTTCGCAGGATGGAGAATAGCATACAGTGGCGGGTGCACCAATGATGTACTGAAGGTGTACCCCACCAACCATTCGAAGATTTCATCGATGGCAGTTGATTATCTAGAAACATTCGATAAAAAGTTCAAACTTACTAGACCCCCAAAGTGAAGTTGAAGGAGATTGAAATTAAGTTTACACCTGTACAAGCTATCTTATACTAATAATATATGATGTGATCCTTACTGATTTTTTTCCTTTCATATCTTTCACCAAATATTGTATCAAACAACAAAAATGAGAAATAAACGTCAAACCTAAGAAGCTTTTAAATGACCACATGTGTCAAAAATGAATTAGTTCCCAACAAAATTAAAATGTTATTTATCTGTATGAACTGCATTCTTATAACGAATTATTTTATTTAGTCGCATATTCAGACTCACTCACAATATGAAGTCAGTTACAAGACCCGTCATTTAAGGGGCTGCACTATGCTAAAATGCAGTCCTGCTCGAACGCGTTTGTTTTTTAGCTCTCTATCCTGCTCTAATCAGATGCCGCGCACGCAAAACTTCAGTTATTTTGAAATCGTGGCTGCAATATGGCAGTAACCCTAATTTCTTTATGTAATAAAAATGGTTTTTACTTGTTAGTATCTGCGTGTGTTGGTTTCGTTTCAATCTGTTTTGAATCGCTTTTTTCGTGAAATTCATGCTTTCTTAAAAGTAATATAAGTAATAGAAGATTGAAAGTATGCTTATTTATAAAGTGTAATTAATAATTGTCTTGAGTCAAAAACACGCCCTATTTTTTCAAATTTTTACCGTCTACATTGACGGAACTGAATCCAATACAAAACTTATGTTTGGCATTGTGGAGCCCCTTAAGAAAAATAGTAAGAAATGACACAACTTATCATGTCTTGTCACGAACTACTTGGGCACGCCCGTACTCGCCCCGCTCTGTTCCAGGTTTTTGTCACGTGGAAGTTTTTAACTATCAGTTTTATAAATGTCACAAACTAGGTCAAGACGTGAACCATTTTCCAGTTCACGTCTGATAAAAGGGACAAAAATGTCATCAGAATATACGCTAAATGTTTGCAACTGGCCCGGGCCCAGCATATGAACAATGGCTGGGCTGGACCATTCAAAATGTTTGCCGAAACATGTGTTGGACTGAGGGTATTATTAACATCATCGCACCCATGGTACAGACTCTCCATGATCTAGTCTGGGAGCCACTGAATGCTGCTTCAATTGTAAAACTGTTTATGTGAAATAAAATATTTTCAATTTTTCATTTTTCATCGCTAGAGATATATGAGGCAACTTAGAAGATCTGATTTTGTCCCTGATCGCATCGTACCCATGATAGACAGGGCTGATGGACTGGATTGATTTTCATTCTTTTATAAGACGTGAACTAGAAAATGTATCCCGACTTGACTGGACCTAGTTTGGGACATTTACAAAACTGATAGTTTAAAAAAACTCAACGAGACAAAAAAGTGGAACAGGGCAACGAACGAAGAATACAATTTGAATACAAAAGTTCCGAAAGGTTGGGCAAATTTCCTTTGTGACCAATTTAATAAAGAAGAGCTTTTGATCTTCTGTCCGCACGATGTCTCACGTATTTTGCAATGAATTTAACACAAGATAAGAAATTTAACGTTACCCAAAAGACTGCCGTTATGGGCATCCCATAATATATAAGCCTATAATCATGAGGAGGCCGATACTCGTATGTTGTTACATGTTGCTGAGGCTGTGGACCAAGGCCATGAAAAAATTATCGTACCCACAGTTGATACAGATGTTGCTGTAGTGGCTGTTGCATGTATCCATAAGCTGCCTTCGCTAAAAGAACTTTGGATCCACGAAGGGACAGGGAAAATACATACATATATGACATGCCACTCTGTTGCGGTTGAAATACAGATTCCTAATGGTTTGTCTTCTGTATTACTGTATTGTTCATGAATTCATAAATTTGTTTTTTTTTTTAGGACCGGCAGGGGCTGAAGTGCTGAAGATTTTTCACGCATTTACGGGATTTTTATTTTATTTTATTTTTACACAGAAATCCACAGCACATTACAAAAAAAAAATAATAATAGAAAAGATTACCCGAACAGAGGCCAATAAAGGATTCTTCTTATACTAACTTAAATTGTAAAAAGCATGCAAACAAGATATCGAAGGCGTATACAGAAACTTTTGATTAATAAAAAAATATAAAAAAAACATAATAATTAGTATAGAAAAGGACAAATATTAAACATAGTTAGATTTAAGTTAAAAATTCAGTTGAGAGTTAACATGTGTGTCAGGGTGAGTGTGAGGGTGTATAAACGTGTGTATGAGGGATGTAGTGTAGGTGTAGTAATTTTTCATTGCTGTGAGTTTGTGTCAAAGAGTGAGAGAGTTAATGCAGTGTATGTATACGCGAGGAGCAAGAAGGGTGAAAACTTATACTACTTATGCGATACCGTTTCCTGTTTTAAAGGAAAGGGAAAAAAACAGTGCATTTGACGCATGGAATATATTCCGTGGCGACTAGCGACTACAGGATTTAAATCGTTAGTAGATGGGAATATGGACGAAGCCGATAGCATTCTACAAAAATTTGTAATAACATTAAAAATGTTTAATGTATAACCAGTAAGTTTTATGCGACGACACACAAACCAAGTATAGTAGCAGGTTTTTTTATAGATCAAGTACCTGCGTCACAATCAACGCATGCAGAAGATATTAAAAAAAAATGGCAATTAGAAAATATTCCACGAACGGAGGCTGCTTTACGTCAACACAATCTAAGGGATATTTGCCAGGCAGTGTATGTCTGGGGCCAGGCCTTGTTACCGCAACAGGATCGTCCCATTCTCTATTCCTGGGGCTGAAGATTGGAAGAAAATGTTTGGAATCCGCACTGGTCAGACGTCGTCGCTAGTGTGTGCTTGGAGCTGACTAGGTGCAAGTGCAAAACAGGCTGAAAAAAGCGCTGCAATTGCATGAAGCGGAACCTCAAATGTACAGAAATACGTATATATTCTGGAAGTTGCCTACTTTAAAAGATTCTGTGCTTTTGATTTTAAAATTTGCCTATTTATTACATTGAGTACGACCGCCGCCTGACAATTTTTCTTTCCAATTTTTAGTGTCTTTTCAACAGTGTTTACTTTGGTTCTTGATTTTTATGAATTTTTCAGAGGAATAACTATGTCAGAGGTTAAATATTATAGCAAAACTGAATTCTCCGTCCCTCATTTATCTGAAAACGATATAGCAGGGCGTTTTCGCATTTCCCGTACTGAATCTACTGAAAATGACCCAAATAACATTTGAGGGGAATTGCTTACTTGTATCACTTCCATAAAGGTCAGGCCCTTTTTCACACAAAAGCGACCGTAGTACAGTGCTTTCAGTACGTTTTGAGCACGTTATGGGTGCGCGGAGGTCAGCTTCAGTACTTTCAGTACGGCTCGAGTGCAACTTCGGTGCACTGAGTGCGCCAAGTTTGGCTCGGTTGTTGTGTACCGAGAAAGCTGCAACGTGAGTACATTAATAATTCAGTCTTCACATAATCATTTAGAGCCACAACTGAGCCTTTGAATCATAATGAGGTCTTACTTTTTTTGGCGATGATAATGTACAGGAAATTGTGAGGTCGGTTTATCCAACCTCCAACTCTACTCAGCAAATATGATTGATACGAGTAATGCCTAGTTTACACAGGTAGAGTAACTGGTAAAGTACCAGGGATAAAAATATTACTAGCTTAATGTAAACATTTACAAAATAGTACTAAAGATAAGAGAGTAGAGTGGATGACGCATGTGGTAAAGTAGTGGGCTAAATATTGACCTAGTTATTCTACTTCTAACATAAATGTAAACCCTGCTTAACGGACTGCATTTCAGGGAATATATCAATCAAATGGTTATTCGCGGATTGAAAAACCTAAGCTTACAATGATTTGTCTTCCGTTTTCCAAAATCTTGTTCAAAAGGCGTCATGAACGAACAGTAACGAACAAAATCAATCGATTTATTTAAAGACGATGCCTTCCTTAGGCGCACAGTGGCTTTGCAATTATAACCCGTACACTAGTTTTCATAAAGTTGAAAATTTCGTGCAGCAAAATGCGCGCGAAACGATTCTGAACGAGACTAATTTTAAGATTAAAATCGACAAAAATTACAATATTACAGTCATTTTTGAACTTCCAACTGTTAATAAACAAGATTTTCGTATTGATAGTAAAATATGACATAAAAATCAAATGGATTAAACACAAAACCAAAAAAACACTCAAAATGAGACTATTTTCAAAAATAAAATCTATCGGGCGAAAGTTTTCCAATTAGATAATGTATGTATACAAAGGCAAGGTAAAGCAAGGTGTGAAAAAAAATATATATATATAAGTTTCATATTGATTGCGCCTGTGGTAGATTCAGTACAATCATTCAGAACCTGTTGAATGGAATACGTCACCAATAGATTCAGAAATCTGTTTATTTTGTTGTTACATCATCAATGTAAAAACTTTATTGAATGTTTTCTTCTACGTCATATCGAATACATTTCTTCTCGTCCACTTTTTGGATGAATTTATTTGTGAAAATATATTATAGTGCTAATGTTATGTTGAGCTACAACTCCACTGCTCAAAAAATCCCGGACCATAACATTGTTAATTTGTTCTTGAATTCTCACAACGTCGAATTTGCAAAACACACCGAGAAAATATTCAGGTTCCGTTAATCTGAATATCTTTTAAACAGAAAACACTGTACTATATGTGACGTCTATATTTATTGTTCAGTTTACTTGAACAATCTAATTATACAATAATTCAAGTTAACATAACATAATTCTGTTTTTGTTAACCAAGTATTTTTTACAAAACTATCTGGTAGTATTGTTAAAATATTTTTTCTCCGTGCATGTATTTTGGGAATGTTGAATTCCCAAAAGAATTCCTAAAACCTCAAACACTTCATACATCTTGTCTTCAGTAAACAAATAGAGTCAGTGCAAGGCTACGCAATAATAGTTCTTTTGAAAGAGCAAACACCAATAATGTTCACTTCATACTAATAGCGTAAATTAGGCCGAGCGAGAAAACGTTTTGTTGTTACAAAGAGTTGGTCGTGAATCGAAGGCTAACATTGCTGCAGTCTAACTCGCTAAAAAGTATCGAACTTACAGCGCTTTATGACAATTTGCTAAAATTATTCTTTATTGTACACATATAAATATAATAACAATTGCACTTAGAAATAACATGTACATAAGCGAGCTTATCTCTTAGTAGAGATTTCTTACAGCAAACCCCTTTGATAAATAAAAATCATAATAAATAATTAGATATACATACGTGTACAACTATACTAACCTAAATATCATATAAAATATATATATACATATCCAAGTATACTTAAACATACACAGCATAACTACATTATATGAAATTTTTCCATAAATTATATATGTATATATATATATATATATATTCATTTTCAATGCAAGTGCTCGTAAAGGCCCACTTTTTATGCTTCAAAACCGAACAGGAAGTCGATTATTTTGCCCTAGGGCTTTTTTTTTTTTTTTTAATTTATTTACGAGAAGGTGGCCAACCTGCAACCTTTCCTGTGTACCATAAATGTTATACTTCTTTTCCACTGTTTAACGGCTCTGGATACAGTTCTTTTGAGCCTATCATAATTTAAAGTTCACGACATTTTAATTTTACACTGAATTTCAAAGGGAGGAAAATAATAATTAATAGTAGTTTATGCTTCAAGGGCGAAAAGGAATAAATTACGAGGACGATTTAAAACACGAGTGTAGCGAGTGTTTTAAACGTAACCGAGTAATTTATTGCTCTGACGCCCGTGTATCATACTACGTTTTTCAATGCATAGTGTGAGGAAATAAAACGAACATAATCTTATGAACTTTAAATTATGATTGGCTCAAAAGGACTGTATCCAGAGCCGTTAAACAGTGGAAAAAAAAGTATAACATTATGGTACACAGGAAAGGCTGCAGGTTAGCCAACTATTGTAAATAAATAAATAATAATAATAATAATAAAGCCCTAGGGCAAAATAATCGACTTTCTGTTCGGTTTTGATGCATAAAAAGTGGGCTTTTACGAGCACTTGCATTGAAATTATTAAAATAACAATAGTAACTTAAGTCAAAACTTCAAACTAGCGGGAAGAAAGTATTACCCTTAACTTGCAAAATTGTAACAATGTAACTTTCAACTTCAATAATTAAAATGTTTTCTTTGATTATATTTGTTTTATTTCCTCGCACTATGCTTCGAAAAACGTAGTATGATACACAGGCGTAAGAGCAATAAATTACTCGGTTACGTTTAAAACACTCGCTATGCTCGTGTTTTAAATCGTCCTCGTAATTTATTCCTTTTCGCCCTTGTAGCATAATCTACTATTATATGATGCATGCTACATAAATTTACCTATGAAAGAGAAAGATAATGCTCGTTTTAGAAGGACTGGCCAAAGGCACATGATTTGGGTTCATACTTGAGGACCCCAGTCCTCGAGACACCCGTCCTTTAGGACCCCGGTCCTTGAGAACCCCGATAAATTTGATTATCTTTTTTTTGTTTAATTTTGCTATTATCATGCTGGTGTACCATCGATACAAAAAGTGCTTCAAAGTACATTAATTAAATAATGTGTTAGTTTGGTTAATGCAACCTAGTTTAGAGTTAAGCTGATATAATTTTATGTTATTCCATATTTTAGATCCCTAGAAATACTAATGACGACCCAGAAAAGTGGAACCATTGTTAAAAATTCCACCTGGCCACTAACTAGTTATAATGAAACAATAGAGCCGGCGCTGCCAGATGATATGCCAATAAATCTGTCTCTTTTACGCATGCATAACAATGTATTTTTCTATCTCTTTCAATCAATTTTGCTGGAATTAAAAAAAGGTAAATGTAAAAGAACTAGTGCAGTTAAATAAAGTAAAAAGTACGCGTAATTTAAAAGCTGCATTATGGACCTAAAGGCGCTGAAATAAGAGCCACTTTATTAGCAACTGCTGATTATTCATTTTGTTAGTTTAACACTTTTGTTGGCGATTATACTTTAAGCGACATTGGCATTTTTTCAAATTTATCGGGGTTCTCAAGGATCGGGGTCCTAAAGGACGGGGGCCTAAAGGATCGGGGTCCTCGAGGAAAAACCCCATGATTTGTGCCCTGGAGTTTTAAGTAGAGAGACAGTACGTGCAAATTGACTGTGTTTATTACAAGTAGATTTTTACAGGAAAATTGTGTCATTCTATGCATTACTTTTGTCTGTTACCTTTAAATTCTATTAAGGCGCATCCATTACTAAATTAGCAACATTGAAATAACGTTCATATCAGCGCGCATTGGAAAATAGATTTATTGAAAATTTGTTATTTATTTTAATTTCTATCCACTAACGAGTTTAAAAGAAGTAAGAAAAGTCTTAGCACAGGATTTTGCTGAGGGAAATGCGCTTTGGCAAAACATCCTATTGGTAAAACATTGTTTAGTCATAGTGAGCTTTCGGCGAATCGTGCTATCAGCAAACAAGCCTATCGCCTGAACATTTTTTCGTAGAACCGAGTAGTGCGATAAACAGTACATCCATTCAAAGATCAAAATGACATTTGGCGACGTTTGCTTGGAATGTGAAAATGTCGTGCTATTTTAGTTTATCGCCTTGTATCTCTAAGCCTTGTATGTGCAATAGCCCAATGAGGATAAGTCACATAACGGGAGAATCCAATTTTGACTATTACATTGCATGTGTTATGATTTTCTGAGTACACTACTTTTTGATTTTTTGAAATCCGTCCATAAATGGCAAAGTTATTTAATATTTTATCGGGCTTGATTTTAAAACGCGCGCCTCCCGCCCGTGGATACCGATGTCGTCATCACACACAGACCCCGCGCGATCGCAGTCGTCCAGTACGCACATTCGTGATTAGTAGCGAACACTCGGTTTTTTTTCGAGTTTTATGCATTATCGGTTTATTGTTTCGGTGTTCTGTAATAATGAGCAACAAATTGGAAGATGGATTCGAAAAAGGACAGTCAGATAATCTACCTAAAGTGGATTCTTTCATGGTTTTTGAATACTTAAACAATCATGTGAAGTATACCAGCGCTGAAATCCGAGGTTGGAAGCTTCAACGGTAAGTACCTACCAAATTTAATGTGTTAGTTAGTGAGTTTAGGCCTAGGTACTTTTTCCCATGGCTGTTGCGGTAGGTAATGTGAAAATAATAAAATAACCTGGGTAAAAAGGTACATGGACAGCATAACACACTCCATCATAAAAACGTTAGTCAAGTCAAGTACCTACATTATTTCTTCCTACGGAGTTCGAGTTGATGTTTTTGTAAGCAGGCAACTGCAGGCATGATTCATTGCGATTTAGTAAGTGCCGGTTTCAAGTTCACCTAAACATTATAGACCGGGAGCGCGCCGTAGATTAACTAACATTAGCGGATACCTACCATGTTTTTTGTTTCGATGCACTTAAATGGTGCAACCGCATCAGGTAATGTGATGTAGGTATTTAATGCTGTATGATTATTACAGGTCTGTACGAGAGTCATATGGCGACGATGCCGTAGGGTATGTCCAAGTCCAAAGAAATGGAAATGTGTGCACAGTAAAGGCAAGAATAACACCGGAGCATAAAGTAAAAACTAAAGGTTATAGCTGCACTCTCAAATGTGAAGAAAATGATAAAACTATTATTGATGTTACTTGTCATGATTGTGCTGCACAAAAAGGAGGTTGCAAACATAGTGTAGCATTTCTTATGTGGATACACAGACGCAGTGAAGAGCCTTCTCCAACTGAAAAAAAATGTTATTGGGCCAAACCAAAACTGGCCACAGTGGGCACAACCTTGAAATTTATAAAAGCCAAAGATATCGGTTCCAGCGCTGGAGATATTGACGATAACGCTAATGTAAGAAGTGAACAATTTTTTAACAAACTGGTGCACAATATACAGTTAAATTCTATTAGGATTCAGTTAACAAGTTACGTTACACAGAATGAACTTGCGAAATTATCATTGCATAACTTGATAAATGATTATAAAAAAGAAGGTAACGACACGAACAGTGCACAAGGCTTCATCGATTATTGTACAACAAAACAAACACCAGAAAAGTGTTCAAAAATAGAACAAGAAACTCTATCTCAAGCTCAGTCTCCTTTATGGCATGAGATGCGATATTGCAGAATAACCGCGTCAAAAATACACGACGCCGCCCATTGCAAAACCCCTGATGGTTCATTAGTTGAGCAAATATTCGGTGCAACCATACCAGAAACTCCTGCAATGCGAAGAGGCAAAGTACTGGAACCTGATGTTAGGGCAAAAGTAGCAAAATTGAGAAAATTTGTAATCGAAAATGGTGGGCTGTTTTTGAAAAGTGATTGGCCTATTTTAGGTGCATCTCCTGATGGCTTAACACAAGAATATGTCATAGAAATAAAATGTCCCATGACCACACAAGGCAAAGAAAGCTTTATTAAAAATAATCGTCTCACAAACAAATCAAAAGGTCAAATCCAGCTGCAAATGTTTTTTTGCAACAAAACTAAAGGGCTTTTTTGTGTTGCTGATAAGAATTTTGAAGCTAACAAAGAAGTAGAAATCTTTGAAGAAGATTTTGATGAAATTTACTGCAAAGATCTTTTGGAAAAGTCAACAAGTTTTTGGAAACACTCAGTCTTTCCTAAATTGGTCAAAACTTAGGTTAAGGTATAAAAATAAACAGATGGCTTAAGATATAAATATTGTTTTATTTTAAACTTGGTTTCTAAATAAGCATTCTTGAAGATTAACTACTCCACAAGCAGATGTCACAACATAGTCTAATATTCTAACATAATCAATGTCAACACATGCATGAGGTGCAATCATTTCAAACTCCCTTAAACGCCCTATACTTCTCTCGACGTGTACTCGAAGGGCCGCTATTCTTTTAGTTTCTAAAACTTCTTCTTTACTTAGTTTTGATCCCGAATCAACGCTAGGAGGCCTTAAAAGTTTGCAACCTTGACGTTCAAGTAAATGAGCTATATTCTTAAATCCCCTATCAGCCATCACTACGTCACCGGGGGATAACATCTGAAGAAAACCGCAGTCTTCAAAGATAAGGGCGTCCGATGTCCTTCCTCCATAACCTTCGGATATGAAGTTTATAAGTCCATTAGGTGTTATCGATATTAGATATTTTATAGTATTCGCATTTTTATATTGTGACCACGTCAGCGCCTGATGTACTGCTGAGCTAGGTTTCTCGATTTGAATTTCTAAACAATCTATGATGCTGACGACTGTTGAATAACGCCTCCTAAAAGGTATCGGAAGATTTGAGCGAATATCGTCGCGAGGAGGAATAAAAATCAGTTTCTCCATGCATTGAGCAACCTTAGGTATTGTTTCTTTGAAATGTCTGGCGACTGTAGATTCCGAAACTCCAAATTGAACAGCAAGCACGGAATTCGGTTCACGCCATCTCAGTTTTTTCAAGCTCAATAATACATCCATCAGAGGTCTCTCAGTAGATTCACTCAAATATTCTAAACAGAAATACACTTGCGATGGTAATCCGAGAAAAAGCTTAGGTTCTCTAGATATAGACATTAAAGTTCCTTTTTGCATGTGTTCCTTAAATAACTCAGTATCTACTTGTCGTTTCATTTCACAGGCGTCAGTATTTACACTGAATCCACTTAGGCTCGCAGAAACTGATGAGGTATTAGAGTAAGATGTGAAGCTATCATGCATTGGTTCCCGATGATGATCCCGACGATGTTTTTTTGGTTTCACCGTTTTTATTTTAAGAGCAAACTCTTCAACCCGGTCAAAACCGGCGTCAGTATTAATGCCCTTGCTTCGAACTTTTGGCTTTATATTAACTTGCACTGCGAGTGATTTATATTTAGGATCATTGTGTAGATTTGCCGCATTATCTTCTTCAAGCGGGTTTATAGCCTCTGTATCATTTGAATTAAAATCAATCGTTTCACACGCCACGAACTCTTCTTGTGTTATTAGGTTTTCATGACCAACTTCCGGATTAAGCACTCTTTCAAAGTACTCAATCTGCTGTCTTTTTTATATCCAGTCCGTTCTACAACGGCGTTATCCTTTCTTTGGCAGTCAAATTTATGCGGCAGAACTCCTTTTTTTAGTCTTAGTTGACCACCCATCAATCGGTACCTTATATAATTTTCCATGTCATTTTCGACCTGTAAAAAGTAAAAACAGATTAAAGATTCTTTATTTTATTTTTAAATAATACTTTACTTACTGAGAAAAGCAGATCCAAAAAATAGGTCCTACAGCAAAGAAATTAAAATTCGAATCATTACCTATTGTTGATAGGTATTCATTATCGTAGATAAAAATGCGGTAGTCTCCCGGACTACAAATATCATACCTACGTTGATTATTGTTTATTGTTATTACCTCATACGATTGTGTTAAGGTTGAGACAATATGACATAAAAGGATTAAGTTTTAAGGTTTTTGATTCCATTGATCGATAAAATAGGTGACATTTACTCAATAATACGAGGAAATAGGTATACGTCAACTATAAGGTATAACGTAGGAAAGGTACTTACGTCGAAATGATCTTCGCAACAGTAATGAGTACTTTTGCTTGATAAAGGATCTCTCTTCATAACACTACACCACTTTTTTCTAGCTTTTTTGTCTGTTGGAACATGAAAAAATAGTTTGTCGGGCGTACTACTACTTGTACTCTTGCACTTTGGCACGACACAATATTTGTAAGACATTTTTAAGGATATTGATACACAACAATAAATCTATAACAAAGCGACCGTGACAAGCACAGCTCAAGAACTGCGCGGGAAACAGAGTACACCTACAGAACTGAAGAGCGCGTGCGGGGTCGCGCCCCGGGTATGTGTGGGATGACGTCACGCGCTCGCGGCTGGTACTGGCGGGCGTTATTTGAACTGCTACAGTAAAATTGCTGTACTTTCGACATTTCTTGTCCGATTTGGATATTTTTTTCACCATAAGTCATGTTTTTTTTACTGTCATCGATCTACATACTTAACAAAAATCGTGACTCTTCCTCATTTATTTCTATGACGCAAACGTAAAAGAGACAGACAGCAGGCAGGCGAAACTATAGCCGAGCGACCGGACGTACCAAGTGACCTTATTGATTGTATAGAAAGTGTAAGGAAACCCGAACTTTGCCGAACAGTGGCGAAGATTTGTATGCGCATTGTATGCTTGGGAGTACTGTACACATATTTTTTTATTAATTCACTTCCTATTTGCCAAAATTCATAGTCCTAAAATAAGTTGAAGTTACCCAAATTTTTTATTATTTGGAATTTTGCTTTATATAGTAATAAATATAAAAAAAATGTTATACAGAGTTTCAGCTGCGCGTTGAATGAAACGCGGGTTTACCGAGTGTGGACTGTAACTTGCATTTCAAAGTTCACATTCGGAACATCTCTGACACCTCCTCGGGGATTCTTGTCGTGACGATATATCTATTTACTATTTAGGTTTACAACTTACCTCCCTGTTCCTCTCAGTGGCGACCTTCGGGGTGAAGAACATCTGGTTAAGGAAGCCGAGGAACATGAGCACGTAGAGACCGATGTTTGTGAGCGCCGCGGTCAGCAGGGACCACTCCTCGTAGGTGCCACCGCTGGTGTCGATGCCGGTCCAGTCCACCCATGGCAACCCCCCGGTCTCCGCCTGCGGTTTCTGCAATAGAGGAGTCTTTCAACCATACACAACGACGTCAAAAAGCGGAGTGTACAAAACGAACTTGCAAAATTTTAGCTCAATCGGACAGTCGTAGTCGGATGAACTTTTGACATCTTTTAAACTGCGTAATGGAATTTGCTGCTATTAAGGAAATTGAGCAAGTGTATATGAGCTGAGCAATGTCCAACTTCTCAAAAAGATTGCCATGGGGCAGTCTATACTGCAATGCGGACGGAGATGCGGATAAAACCACTCTTGCGTAATAAATATACAAGGTGACTTTTTGATCATCGTCCAAATTCATACTGGAGGCTTGATAAGTGATCAGTATCTTGGATCAGTAACAATTTTTGTGAAATTTGTAAAATGAAATTCCGGCTTCCCATAGAAATTCAGTTCCAGTCCCGAGTGAATCACTATGGGGAGTCGAAATGTCATTTTACGAATTTTACCAAAATTGTTATTGATTCATGATACTGATCACTTACCAAGCCACCAGTATGAATTTAGACGATGATCAAAAAGTCACCTTGTATAATAAATAAATAAATACGTATGATAAAATTATCAGTCGCGAATGTGTCGGCTTATAGTTATATTCTACCTACATATTTTTGTCTCTTGTCGCCAATACGAAGGCAAAGTAGCAATAGTCAAAGCCAGAAGCACCGTATTTGAGTAAAATTGTTCCCTTCTTCTGGCAAACAAATCTTTTTTACTTCAGTTAGTATTATAAAGTATATTTTAAGATGTGGAGGGAAAAATCATTTTGCCCCAAGGGGTTGGGGACGAGGGGGTGACGTATGCTACCACCGAGACTTAAACAGAAAAATATTACGTTTCCAGTTAGATAGATAGATAGATAGATAGATAGAGAGATAGATAGATAGATATAACATTTATCTCCCAAAAACACGACACATACATACAAAAAACAAAGTAGAACTTAAATAAAAGAAAAAAAAATTAAATAAAGTTAAAACACAAAAAGAAAGTAACTTAAATTTATCCTAGTGGTATGAGTGTCGCGGCAAAGAGAAAAAGGCTCCGACTCAGCATACTGCCGCAAACCGAAATCTGCGACGCTGTTATTCTGTCGTCACCTGCAGAGAGCCGCACGAATTCCATCGAGAGTGGATAATTATTCTTTATTTAATGTGTAAATGTGTATGTGAGTATAATGGTTGTGTAATTTGTATATGAGTAAGTATTACAATTTTGGCTACATATATTAAATAAGAGAATGTCCTGATGTTATACTACTAGGACATATGTGGCATCGTTTTCGTATAAAACAAAGACGGACAATTAATTTTTATGACATTTTAGAAACATTTTCTTACAAGAATTGGTCAATGTCAACAAAAAAAAATGAAAACACATCGTTTTATTTTTTTTTAACTGTAAATAATTCAAAAATTTGTATTAGAGTAGAACTTTGTTTAGTGCAAGGTAGGACGCTTGTGATAAAACAATGATGAAAATGATATAATTTTGCAGGTTATTCGTACTTTTACAAGAAACTAAAGCTTATATGAGAAAAGTGGACGATTAGATTAAACAGGGTACGATATACGGGTAGTTTGCAATTTATTTTAATTGATACTAAATATTTTTTATTATTTCTGTTTTCTATTATGCTGTAATCATTCACAGTTGACGTCAAAAATTTATTACGTAGTTTTAGTCTAATCAGGAACAAGCCCACCTTAAGGCAAACGAAGTCGCTGATAACAGTTAGATAGAAAAATAAACTGGAGTTTAAATTTTTTGTTGAAAATGACAAATTTTTGTAAGAAAATGTTTCTAAAATGTCATAAATGTTAATTCTCCGTCTCTGTTTTATACGAAAACGATGCCACGTATGTCGTAGTAGCATAACTGGAACCGTAATATTTTTCTGTTTGTGGCGCGGTGGCAGCATACTTCACCCCCTCGTCCCCAACTCCTTGGGCAAAATAATTTTTCCCTCCACATCTTAAAATACACTTTATGATGAGTACTAACTGTCGTAAAAAAGATTTGTTTGTCGGAAGCGAACAATCTTTGCACTAAATAACTCCACTACATCAACTTTATTATTTTAAGTAGGCCATCGCGTGCGAATCGACGCGACATTAATGCGGATCGGATGAGTGGCGTGGTGTGGCGAGTGCGCGAAGCAAATATTCCTCGAATTTAGAAGTAACACGACAATCGACGAGTAATAATTGAGATGAGGAATACTTGGCCAATACTACCATACTGTACATACACGCACTATTGATCTAATCTTCATGAGTTAGCAACAATGAAACTGTTGGACTTATGGTATAAAACTCGGCATAGCTAGAGACTACAATGATAAAAATATCATAAAATTCGGCCAAGCGCGAGTCGGACTCGCGCACCAAGGGCTCCGTACCTCTACACAATAAGGGTACGGAATCCTGAAAACATTATGGTAAATAATATCAATTAGATGCCAAAGCAACAAAGCTAAAATGTCAACGCCTCACAAACAATTCGGCACCCTCAGAGTAATTTGTATTATTTGTTGTTTTCTTAAGACTGCTGTTATTTAAAGTTTTGAGTATTTACAGCAATGTGACTAAATTTTGAAACTCGTCTGTATTACCATATATTTAAGGTATAGATAAAACAAATGACATTAAAAAATGCTACTTTTCTCAAGTTTTGTGTATGAGGACCACCTAGCTAGGGATTCAATTTATTTTATTTTTATGATGTGCCATGATAGAGGCTACAGTAACACATATTCTGTGAACATTTCAACTGGTTACCTAAAACGGTTAAATTGTAGACCGCTGTGACAGACGGACAGACAGCGGAAGCTTAGTAATAGGGTCCCGTTTGACACCTTTCGGATGTGGAACCCTAAAAAGCAAAGAATAATAAAGCTCCCTGGCTCTTCAGAAACATGGATACACTGACTCAAGAATTAATAAACATACATTATTTGAATAAATATACATACAAACAAAAACTATATGTAGTAGATGCTAGTGATTGTTGGCACTTGGTGGAATTTATAAAACATTGTTTTAAAAAACTAACTTTTAAAAAAACTAACTAAAAAAACTAACTTTTAAAAAACACTTAAACCCTTACTAATCCAACTGTTTACACAACGTTGACCAA
The DNA here is from genome assembly GCA_934047225.1 of Ypsolopha sequella. Classification (NCBI taxonomy): domain Eukaryota; kingdom Metazoa; phylum Arthropoda; class Insecta; order Lepidoptera; family Ypsolophidae; genus Ypsolopha; species Ypsolopha sequella. Next base: position 9,337,626 of record OW203994.1, on the reverse strand, counting down.
TGAGACATAATCCGTTACATATTGTATAGAATTCCATCACAACGTTTGACTCAACTTGGTTCCATCGTATACCGACCATTTTTGATTTGAAATTCCCCTTCTGTCTGTTTGTTGTTTCATTTATTGCACATAATTTTAAACATGATTGTAGTGTATATTATTTATTTGTTAGTTAGGATGTGTAAAAAGCCCTAGAAAATGCTTTACAGCGAAACCGGTCGGGCATAATAAAGTTATATTGTAATATGTGGATAAGTACAAGTGTTTTTTAAAACAATGAAAAACTATATGCTATTTCACTGATATTGATATCAATGTGAAGTGGAAAACCATAAAAATTTTTATTTTATTTTTTATTATCTGTTGATAAGAAAGTGGCCTGATTTTATAATGCCTCCAGAAATGTATGTAGGTAAGTAGACTAGGTAGTAAGGGCGATGATTTGCTTTAATATTATATTGGAAGTATTTCAATGACAAAAATTTATTTCAAAACAGATAAACGTAAATAACAGATAATAAAATTAAATTTAAATATAGTGAAAAAAACGCTGGAAGAAAAACTTGCTTAAAATATTACCTAAATTTTCATGTCACAAGCTTTTATTGTATAAATATGTAAAAATAAAAAAATTAATCATTTTGATTTTCATTGGTATTGATTCGGCATAACACACCTTAACTTATTTGACAGGCCTAACCTTATTTTAAGCATCCTGTCTTTTTCTTTCTTAATCGAAAAGACAAGGACAGAACGCTGAAATTAAGTTTAGTCCTGTCAAATAAGTGGAGATGTGCTTCACCGAATCGGTACCAGTGACCACTTCTTTAAATTATCTCTTCTTTATTTGAGCATTTCTGGATTTGTCCACGTCTTGTTAGCACTACTTATAAATAAAACCAGTTCTGTATTTGCCCATCATCATCTTAAAATGTCCACCTCTTGTACAGTGTGTAGTATCATAAAATATTGTTATTCCATAATATACAAAAAAATTGTATTGCTATACCATTTCTTCCCAGTTTGATAGTTTTATTATGATTTACACAAATAAAGTATACTTAAATGAGCAATATATTTAGCTTCATGAGATTAAGGTGTTGTCCTAAAAATACAAGTGATTCAAAGTGTATGTGGCTGAAACTGATTAACACCTTTAGCGCCAAGGCAATTTTTTAAAAACATTTTCACAGAAAACAATAAAAGATTTTTTTTTACTAACTTTTCATTAGATATCAGAAATAAACAGAATTCCAGTATTGGGTCTCCAGTACCGGAAATCAGTTCCGGCATGCTCTGGCACTTATGCCACAATATGAGTATACTCAAACCGAATGCTATTAGAGCACACATTGCATGTCGCTACAATCCAAGCTCCGTCTACCAGCACCGCAACTATTTTTTCCCTGAGCTCAGTGCCGCTTTACCTACACACACCCGTAACCCATGTGATTAATGATGCGTATTTGCCCGTGATAAAGTTTATGAAACAAAAACAGACAGTATTTTTTTTTATTTAGCATGGTCAGCTTGGGATGCTTGCTACATGCTGCAGCTACAGTAAGTCAGCAAGCAATTGAAGACAACACAACCGAGAACCATCGCATTCAATAAACGGGCGATATTAGGATAAGTTACTCTATGATAATAGTGGAAAGTTCTTAAAAAACTTTCATGAGGTTAGATTAACAAATTACTCACGCTTTTGCCATTATTATACGTTGTTTGCACATTTCCATTCTTCTGGTGATTGATGTTTCCGTTTGTTGATAGCTTAATCTCCTTCCCGTTGCATGCTTCTAGCTTTTTATTTGATTGTTTATTTGAGTTTACACCACCGTTCTGTACAACCGCCGCCATCCTTGTGTAGTTGTGTCTTTAATTTTTTTTTAATTCTTTTTGCGGCAACTATCAAGGTACAATAATTTTTCTAGCGATTGACTCTTTTGAACGGTAAAATCTATCAAAATATAAGTAGATTGAACAAAGCGCTTTATGCTAACAAAGTTGGCTTTCGAACTGTTTTACCATGAGATTTACAGTGCTGCCATTAAACAATATACAAAATATCCTTAAATTAAAACAAAAGTAAGTTTAAAAAAAATAAACCTCCATAAAGCCTGAATAAAGAAAAATGATTTATTTTATTTTTTATTTTATCATATAGTCTATAAAATAAGATAAAAGTCATCGAAAGAATTACTTCGATACGATAAGTAGTTTTCGAGATATTAATTTTTAAAGAAGAGCTAGAAACGCTCAACCGCGCTCGCATGTGTGACGTCACAAGACATGAATCGCCTCGCGCCACGCCGCCGCCGGCCGCTGACTCGCTCAGTCAGCTGTTGCCCTGTTGCCTTAAAACCTTATAACAGTACCAAAACGTTTTTTTTTTATTTATACCACAAATGATTAATAAAACAACACACATTAGTTGCATTTTATGACTCACAAAAATTATTCTACTAATTTATCATAAACATTGTTTTTCCAAAATAATTTGCATTTTTCAAAAAGATTTTTACAGAAGTCTTTATCGTACTGCACTTCATATATATCAACTTTGAGGACTCAAAGTCTACGCGAGCAACACAAAACATAACTTTTTGTCTTGCTGACATGTGCATTTGTGCTTGTAGTTGAGCATAATATTTTTTTCCTAGTTGACCGTTCTCATAGTACGTTCTCCTTGTGTTCTCCTTGTAAGGACACTTTATTTCAATAACATAGTCATTTGTAAGACCGTCGGGTGACGCACCAAGCATTGGCCATGGCCAGTCTTTATTCAAATAAAGACCAGACTGTTCAATTTTTATTTTTTTTTATTTCAGTAACTACTTTACTAACATCACTCTTTAGTATTTTACCTCGCTTGATAGCTGCAGTTTCTTTAAATTCTAAGGCCCCAAATACAGTTTTTACTTTGATGCCGTAATGCGAACGTAACGCATTTCGAACCACATATTAGACTCAGCTTGAGCCTTAGTGGCATCTTTTACAAGAAGACATCTTGAATCAGACATTTCATTTTGGCAAAATTTTATAAAATTTTCAACGCCCCGAACAGTTATTGACTGGAGTAAAGCACTATTATATGATGACCCGAACGATGTGCTTAACTTTATTATGGATAAGTTTACTCATATCTATGATAAATGTAAATATAAAACAAACATTTATTCAAATAAAAGGAAAACATGTAAATGGATAAGTGAGAAAATTAAGAACATGTGTCAAAAAAGAGACGAACTATTTAAAATTTAGAAAAATGATGAAAGCAATGTTCAAAATAGATTACTTTATAATAAATATAGAAATAAAACAAATAAACATGTAAATATAGTAAAAAATAATTATGTAAAAAAGGAAGTGTCAACAAATTTTAAAAATCCAAAAAAGGTATGGAAAATTATAAATAGATTATGCGGCAAAATAACAAAATCTATTGATGAAGTAATATTAAAAACATTTAAAGCAGATACACGTTCCATATCGAATAACTTTGCCAAAGAATTTAAAATAATGTAAAAAATATATGCACAAATTGTAATATTCCATTACTTGATAAAAACATATACATAAGGAACACCGAAGTATCAATGAAAATACACAAAGCGAAAAACGAGGTCATAGAAGCAATAATTAAACATTTGAACGACAAAAAAAGTCCTGGCTTCGACGGAATACGCGCGTTTGACATAAAATGTATAAATAAAAACACAACACCAGTTATTACACACTTAATAAATAGATGCATTTACACCTCTATGTATCCAGACAAATTAAAAATTGGAACTATAAGACCTATACATAAAAAGGGAAGCTATAAGGATATAAATAATTATAGACCTATAACGATATTGTCGTGTATTGATAAAATTGTCGAAAAATATTTTTGTCATGAAATAAACAAATATCTTAATAAAAACAACATAATAAATAATAAACAATTTGGCTTCCAGAAAAAACGAAATACGTCACAATTATTATGTAAGTTTACTAACGAAGTAAATAAGTGCTTAAATAATAAATTACATGTAATTGCAATTTTTATCGACTTCAGCAAAGCCTTTGACACTTTGAATTATAATACCTTATATTCAAAGCTCGAGCAAAACGGTATACAGGGCCCTTTTTTAAAATTCTTTAAAAACTATCACACCAATCGCTGTACAACTGTTAAAATAGCTGGAAAACATAGCAGTATGATACCTACTGATGAGGGTACAGCCCAAGGATCAATATTTGCACCGTTAGAGTACCTAATCTATGTAAATGATATGCCTAACATATTTTCGGAGGGGTCTGTATATCAGTTTGCTGACGATACTTGCATGATAGTAGCTCATAATAACATAAATGATGCTCAAAACACAATGCAAAAGAACTTTGATTTAATTTGCAAATGGTCGCATGATGTTGGACTGGTCATTAACTACAACAAAACAAAAGTTATGCATATACATTCCCCATACATAAAAGCAAAGGCCAACCCGTCTATCATCGCGCATAATCACTCTTGTATGTATCAAACCAAATACAAAGTGTGTAACTGTGAACCCTTAGAATTAGTAACAAAACATACCTACCTGGGACTGACTATTGATGATAAATTTAATTGGGGATCGCACATTGAGCATATATGCAATAAACTTAGGTCTATTTTGTGTAAGTTGTCAATTCTTAAGTATAAATTACCGTATAATACACTCCGAATGTTATACATGTCACTGGCTGACTCTGTAATTAGTTATGGCCTTAGTAGTTACGGTAGAACATACAAAACATATGTTGAAAACATTTATACAATGCAACTTCGTTTACTTAAAACTATTGTGCCTTTGTCTATTAGACATAAATACAAAGAAGACGAATTATTTAAATACTGCAAAGTCATAAATGTTTTCAACAAAGTAAAAATGGACACTATTTGTGAGGAGTACGACAAAGTTGACCAAATACAAAAAAAAACAAGACCAAATCAACTTCGTAAACTGACATACTTACCGACATACAAACTACCCTCATACAACAATAACTATGGTACTCGCACTTGGGAGTACATGCTCCCAAAGATATTAAACGAACTACCAAGTGAAATTATAAGTCAACTGAATCGTAATCCTCACAAAATAAAAACTATTTTAAAGTGTCACTATCTCGATAAAAAAATTGATAAAATTAAATAAGTAAAACTTTATTTGTGAGCGCTTGCAGCGACACATAAACCTCTTTATGGTTTCCGTTAGCTGTATAAGTTTTATAATATTGTATATTTTTCTTGTATTTACTCAATAAACGCATAAAAAAGGAGAACTTAGTTTGAATGCGTATATTAGGTAATGCATAGAAATTTTCTGTACTTCCGGCTTTTCAGTGACATATTGAGCGAGTGAGCACTGTACATTCAGTTCAAAAAGCTTTGGAACTAGTTTTTCGAAAAACCCATTACTGTCGTCTTCAACATTTGGAAGCTGTGAACCAAAGTCTTTGGCTTTTATAAATTTTTCCGTAGTACCAACACCCACAAGCTTCGATTTCTTCCAGTAGCATTTGACATCTGTCGGTGACGGTTCCTCGTGGCGACGATGAAGCCACATTAATAAAGCTATAGTGTGTTTGCATCCACCTTTACTGGCGGCACAATCATCACAAGTAACGCACAAAACCTCGTCCTCTTTTTCATTGCACTCCAGAGAGCAGTGGTAAGGTTTTGTGCGTACTCGATGCTCCTGTGTGATTCTACACTTTACGATGCAAATGTCTCCTTGTCTTTTTACTTGTACATAGCCGATTGCATCATCTCCGTAACTATTTCTCGCTGATCTAAAAAAGAAATAAATAGTTTTCTTAAATACTTGATTAAAAATTTTATACTATTCTATGAAATGTTTAAAACCCCTGACAAAGTTCTAATTGTTTTATATACTAAGATCAAAATAAAATTTACAAGAACATAAATATAGGTGTCAAATGTTGTGTTAATACATATCGTTACTAGGTTATATTTTGTTAGAGAAAAGAGTTTGGTAGCTGTACCATAGTACAGTGCTTAACTATGTTTCGAACATACCTACAAACTTACTTACGTACGAGTATCTATTTGCTCTAACAGTATTATTGTGACACGTGAAATGGGAAAAAATAAATAAATATCATGTGATATACAAATTGGATTCTTACTTACTTTTTCATTTTTACTCCTCGCATTTCAGCGGCAACGAAATCAGCATTTTTCGAAAAATATTGAGCCACCATCAAACCGTCCACTCTAGGCAAGTTATTTGATTGTCCTTTTTGAAATCCTTCTTCCATGTTTAAAATTAAATAACTACTGAAGAATAATAATCGGTCGGGAGACGAACTCGTTACTCGCGGTTACATAGTAGGTATCAGTACGTGTGTTCGTGGCGAACTGGCGAGCGCGCGAGGCACCGCGAGGTGCAAGTGGGCGGGACCTGTACAACTACGTCACACGGGAAGCGCGCGCTTTCACGGACATTTGAATTTTTGTTCAACTTCCAATGTCTATAACTTTGAAACTATTTCGAATTTTTGAATGAAACAAAAACAGTTGTATTCCGTAATACTTAGGCACCATTCTTACGAAATTTCAAGTGATTCTGTAAACCTACTGATATTGTTTATTATATATAATAAAACGCCTCAAAATAAAGAAGTCCTTTAGCGACGTTAGTTCCAATTTTGGACACAACCAATCCACGTGCCATAAAATCCTTAAAACACCGTAGTTTTGAAGATAATTTTAACCAGCTAAACAACAGACTCAACAAAAAGAGGATATGAATGTTCAAAATCAACTCAGATCAACTTTCTCTAACGGACATGGGTCGAATAACGTCAAAGAGTTTTCAATCCTCACAAATCCTCCAAAGAGTGTTTAAAAAATATAATGCTATTCTATTCTATGTTTAAATAAAAGAAGTTTGTTGCTTTTGAATCTCATGTAATACTTCTAGTCATAGTTTTATGACTTATCTGTTTCATCCATCCATCAGCCTAGTTCGTCCACTGCTGGACATAAGCCTTTCCAGGACTTCGCCACTCCCGGCGGTCATCCTAGAAGAATTGCCCATACTCACACACGCTGGGCAGGTGGGTTGGTGAGCGCGGTGCCGGAACCCTCGCACCAGTGACGCCGCTGCCCGTCACCAGTCTGTTCCATATAAGGCCAGGCTATTAGAGATGGATATACTGCCATCCATCAGTCCCAAGGATGGTGGGCCTCCTGGTTTTTTGCCTTTGAGCTGTCCTCTTCCTCTCCCCCGAATAACTTCGAGGGGGTCTCCAAGTAAGATGGTGGTACCTCCACAGCCGAGCCCGGCATGAGCTCTACCATTTATCTGTTTATACGAGATGTTTTGCCAGTAACCAGTGCCAGTAAATATAGCAAAAGTATATATTTTTACAATCAGCTTTTGATAATTTGATATTTGATAATTTGATATCCATATCGTAATTTTAGGAACAATTTAAATTTTTTTTTTTTTTTTTTACTGTATGATATGTGGGCAAACCAATGATATTTTGGTGCCAAATTTCATGTCTTTATCTTTAACGGTGCTAAAGTTATGAGGCTGTGACATACGGACGGACGGACGGACAACGGAGTCTCACCATAAAGGTTCCTTTTATACCTTTTAGGTACAGAACCCTTAAAAGACTACTTTTACTACAAGACAAATAAAAATCATGCTGATTAAAAAACATGCCTTTTTCTTAAATCCCATAGCTTAATTTTTAGAAGATTTTTTATTATTTTTTTTTCCATTTTAAGACATAGTTTTGATTATTTTGGTATATAAATTAACCATTATTTTTTATGATTTTTTAAAAAATTGTCCGATGACCTTGTCATTTGAGAATTTTAGACATTATACTGATTGTGACGTATGATTACACACCCTAACATAATTTAGTTAATGGCGTGAGTTAATGGCACAACATCGTAACTAGCTTTGGAGTTGGAAACAGTCCGAGTTTGGAAGCCCTACTCAAGACTCAAAATACTCAAAAAGACTCGTGGGTCGTGACTCGTGAGACTATTAGTCCCAAGTCTTGAAAATCTACTCAAGTCTCAAAATGAAGAGTAAAAGACTCAGGTCTGTTCCAACACTTGCAGATGGTGATTTAGCTCCTCGAAAATTATTTTCAAAGCTTTTATTCAAAACGATAAAGGTGCATGAATTATTTGCTGGTCTCGAAAATATAAATCATACCATTATGTAGTTTTATTTTTACTGGAAGCACTGTGCTGTGCAGAGTAACGATCAGAAACAATATTTACAATTACGTGTTCATTGATAAATCTAATGGAACTTGATCATTAAGGCCAATATTACACTAGCTATCACATTTAAAGGATCATTCGCCAAATATTGTCTATGGAAACTGATCAATTATTACAGCATGTCGTAATAAGGTATCTCTTTTCATACAAACTTGACATTAAATATTTGATGTCAAATTTAAAAATAAAACATTGATCAAAGAAAACTGATGGTGTAATATCGTCCTTTTCCCCACTTTCTGTTGCCAAAAATAATTCTTTTTGCATAATTTAATTTTTGACCCACTTTCATTAGAATAAAATATCCTTTTTGATTAGTCGCAAATATAAGAAAACTTAAAAGCTGTTTGCATTCTTCTATTTTTTAGCGAACTTATTAACGACTATCTCCAGGTCAGTAGGAATGTTATAGTGGACATTATAATTTTTTGGGGGGTTTGAAATCCCAAAACAACTCCTCTCGCTATGACTATAGTATGGTCGGAGCTGTACGAGTGCTCACCTCGTGAGTTCGTGTTACAAAGTCACATCAACATATATAGGTAGGTAATTAAATTATGTAGGTATAATAATAATTAATTAATAATTAATATAGGTACTTACATAATCATAATCACATAATACATAATCACATTATATTATGTGGCACTAAATAACCTCATTGCATCAAACCCTACTATTCCATTGATATCTTGCGATTTGAAGATTATTGAAGCCGCAATCAACTTGTGGCTTGCGATAAGTTTAAAATAGATGGACGGATATACAAGACTCTTAACTTGGTTTCATTTTTCTCTGATTTTAGTACCGATCCCATTTACAGGATAAAAGTGGATCCAGGATTTGAATTTGAGTGGAACATTCTGACAATCCAGTTAATTACAAAATAAAGAAAGGAAAGTTTTTAGGTGCCTTAAGCAAACCAATATACCTTATTTACCTATGCTGTCTAAAAGTGCAGACAAATCGAATCGAAAAATCTAGTCAAACAGTGAAATATATGGAATTAATGAGCATTTTAGCCATGAGCCCCATGACCCCCCCTCCCCCTGTAACCGCCAATGTTACAGGGTAAGTAAACCACGAAACTTGAGACACATGCCTGTACAAAGTTCCATTTATTCACTTAGCGTCCATTCCTCGGACCAAGATTTCATATAATGCATAAATCGCATAAAAATATTTTAGTTTCAGAATGCTGATAGCAGCTGGTTGTCAAAATGACAGCAGTTTCTCACTCCTTCCTTCTCTTTCTTTCAGTCGATAAAACAGTTCAGTTAGAGAAAGAACTTCGAAAGTCAATAATTTTTGTTTTTTCCTTGAAGTCCTGCATTTACGATTACGAAAGAAAAGACTTGCTTTCAACGTACCTCAAAATTTTTCCCTTTCCCAGATTTTCATTTGAAAATTACAATTTACAACCTCAGTTACATTTTATTATTTTTTCCCATAAACTGATACCGGCAAACGAGGGCGGTGTACAGTGTGGTCGGCGATGAGTAATACCGTTTTTTCGTGCTGCTGAGTGACGTCGTGCATTCGCCGGCGCGCAGCGCAGATATCAGTCTGACAGAGCAAGGAGGCAAGACAGGACTCGCCTCCCGTATCTACCTTCTAACTTTCTAAAACAGTTTCTGCTATATATTTGCAATGGATACTGCTGACCTGTTAGGCAGTCTCGCAAAGGGCGACAACGCCCCCGACGTCCCCGCTCCCCTGAAGCGCGAGCAGGACTCAGTCGATGACTTCGAGCATCTGGAGCGTGAAGGCAAACGTGAAGAGTCACCGTTCCACCAGCCGCAGCCGGCTGCAGCGCGCTCCGTTACCCAGAGCTTCCTGGACACGGAGCGAGAGGAGATGTTCGTGGACACGCCTCGCGCGCCCTCCGTCACTGACAAGATGAGCGACCATCTCGCCGATAAGTTCACCGACAGCGAGTCCGAGGTGTCAGCCGGGGAGTCGCCCATGCACAGGCCTGAGCCACCAGCACCGGCTAAGCCCAGCGCGCCCACTCCCGAGCCACCGGCGCACATCGATCCGACTCCCATCCTTGCCCCGGCCGCGGCGCCAGTTCCTACGCCCCAACCGATCCCTGTTATCAAGTCCGAGCCGGATCCAGTACCGGAGGCTAAACCTGCTACTCCTGAGCCCGCAGCTCCAGCGAAGCCGGCTCCCGAGCCACCGAAGACAGCTGCCCCGCCGCCGCCACCCGCACGCAAGGACCCCGAGCCCGCGCGACCACCTATCGCGCACGTCATTGAAGCAGAGGTCATTTTCTGCCAGATGGGACTTGGTAAGTCTTCCTCTTACTATCACGTAGACCTAAATAGCTTTTATTTCCGTATCAAACTGGAACATTGCAGAGCTAAAATAATCGTGACGCAACACGGATGCGTCACGGTTGTGCAGAAATTACTTATTCATTTTACTTTGTTCTGGAAAATCGAGTCATTCGTTTCTTAGCGCCTCGGTTTCCTCAACTAGGTAGGTACTTGCTGTTTTAGTAGAATGTTTTGTCAGGTTTATTTTGGTCAGCAACAAAATCGATAAAGTTCATATTCACGGTATCTACGCAAATTCTCACATACAATGACCTGGTTTTTGCAACGTGATCGTGAATACTCGGTGCCGCTACAGCTATAACAATAGACACTTTTGAAACCAGAGCAGCCAGTTTCAACCTGCAAGCCTTGCTCCGATCTCATACAATTTGCTACATTTCATCGACCGTGAAAAATGGCGTCTACGAGAGAGCGAGTGGCACCAGGGTTGGATTCAGACCCTCGGAAAATTATTGTCTATGGGAATTAAAAATATACTACTTGGCTAAAATTATACTACGTTTCGTTTTTCGTCGATTTTTGTTTTGAATTGAAAAAAAAATAGCCTATTTGTAAGTGAAATTTTTAAAAAATTTACTAAAAATGTTAATAATTTAATAAAAGAGCCAATTTGTTAGTAAAATTTACTAAAAATATTCATAACGCACAGAAATTCCCTATATTGTAGGGTAAATGTTAAAAAGCAAAACGTCTCAACCAATAAAACAAGTCGGTCGGCCTGAAGATAAAATTATGGTATTTTTACGTAGTATAGTTCCATTACGATACTACATACTACATGTCATGAAAATATGGTACAAATAGTATAATTATACTACCAAATCCAACCCTGAGTGGCACTAAACTATGTATTACGAGCAGACAGTACGATTACGATCACCTGAACTTCTCGAAGAGGACGATCAATTCACGACGAGAGAGTACATCGTCCGAATCATAGCTATTCAGTCACGACTTTATTGATTTATACCCATGGATCATATCTGTGCTTCATACCCAAGTTTGGACGAATAGGAAGTGGGTTCAAACCACCAAACCAACTACGATGAATCAGACATCATTAAAATTCCGTTTGGAAGGCGTCATAAAAACTGGCCCGCCATTATAATAGGTTTTACAGGTGATCGTAGCTAGTCCCTGGTGATCGGGATCTGCATTGCTGCGGGGAAAGGTAGAGCATAAGAAGCAGTGGGGGGTGGGGGTCGGCTGCGGAGGTAGCGAAGCGGCAAGAGCACTGACCGCACTGTGGAGACGGATTAACGGTACTCACTGAAACCTACGCCTCTTCACGTAAAAATATAGCTATAGCTTGTGTGTTGGCGTTATTCTTTAGATATGTCGCAGGTAAATTATAATTTCACTAGGTTAGGTTAGATTATAAAAATCCTAACAAAAGCGTACTGTGAAATTATAATTTCACGGCTCTGAAAATTTACCCGAGAGAGACACACAAAGGTCTTTGTCTCGTCTCGTTTGCTGTCACGTATCAGCTTTCTAAGTATATTGGATTGCACCTTTTAGTCACTCATAAATTGGTGTACATTTTTGAAGACACATTTTTAGTCTTCCGTAATTAATAGACTAAAAAAACTCGTCAATGGGTGTCTATCTGCCAATAATACGAACAATATTGACCCATGAATCATGCAAGTCAATAATATGCCGTATCAGTAAGTTTACCAACACACTCGTCTACGCAAAAAATCGATGCAGTTACACGGAAAACGCCATGCTTGCTTCCACCCACTTTCAGAGCATGACTCACACATGTAGAGTCCTTCGACATAATAGGTGCAAACTCCGTACCAGTACCGAGCATGTGAAGCACGGTTACCAACCGGCAACCAAAATAATGTGTCTATAACTATTTTATACAATGTGCAAAATTTTCCGCAATTAGAAATAGTTAACTTATCAGTTTATTTACGAAAGCAAGATAAAATGCACTCCCTATCTTATCTCGCTCAACAGACCTTCAGTTAACCAGCGTTGTGAAAGTGTCTGCTTTTGTTTTAATTAGCGGTATTTATTAAGTTCGCTCTAATGAGTTTCAGTCGTCGTTTGTAATCTATCTTCTAAATGAAATGTTATAGATCTATGCCTGCGAAACCAATGGCAGATACGTGTAATTTCTCATGATATATCAGATAAGATACAGACAGACGCTGATAACACTATGTCTGATCCCTCTTCAGCCAATCATAGATTGTTACTTTAAAATTCATGAATGTGACTTGTTGAATTTGTCGACGTCATTTTTTCAAGTCGAGCGGTTGGTGGCAGTAGCTGGCATCGTGGTATCCACCTCGGTATTGCTATTTTTAGCGGCAATTCTGAAGCTAGCCGTTCAGAAGTTTGCATCCCATCGAGGAGAGCTTACGTCGAGTTGGTTAAAACGATTTTTTCAAGTGTTTGTTGAACCTACTTTGGGTCGTTTGGGTGCAGTGACTCACTACCTTTTCCGGATTTCTCACTTTCATGTGAATTTTGATTGTGGATAAAACATGGGTTCCGGAATCGACGGTATCACTTGTGAGTATAACAGCATTTTCAGTTGAAAATCTCTTCGAGTTTTGTACTTGTTTTGCTGAAGCTTCAGTAAAGTCCTCAAAAAAGCAATGTAACGGGCTTTGTTGGATTTCTGTGTGATCATTATCCATGCTTCTGACGACTATCCTAAATCGATGCCACTAGGTCATAATCCTATATTAAATATTTGTAATAAACTGTTTCATGATGAATATCTGCATCATTTATTTCTGAACTATTACATCTGAACAAACTTACTCTTCTGTAATTTTGTTCAGATGTACGCCTTTGGGTTAACAATTTCTTGTGATGATGGCAGATCAGTTCTAGTATAATTGTTGGTAACAATTTATAACGACCTTTATCGACCTTTTCTTGGACGCCCAGATTCGATGCGAATAGCATTGTTAGTATGTCTATCAATATAAAATATCGATTCTATATTTGCCATTGATACCGTGCCATTCAGTCTTGTACATTTTATAGGTAAAAACTTGCCAAATTGTAATTTAAAAACTCATCTCATTTATTGTCATACTACATCGTTTCGTTATTTTGCGTGTTATCTTTCTCAATACTCATTTTATTGCAAATCCGTATGTCTTTGTAATGTATCGGGCTGGCATCAGTCAAAAGCAAAGAATATATTTCCTACTCTTTTACCGGTCTAAATAAAAAACTGTTTAAAAGTGGTTTTCTATTGTTTCTGAAAATTATAGGACTCTGGCTCTTACAACCCCATTTTGAGATACGAGCTTATGTAAAATTACCTACGATATATGACATGAAAAATATAACTTATATAAAAATATAAATATATCATTGACTATTAGTAATTTTAAGTTACACTCGGATTTTCTGCACGCAAATTTACAGTTTGTTTTAACAATTCGTCCAATAAGTCCACATAAAACTGAAATTCAACAAAATCTTATTAAAACCCTTTTATAAAAGAGCCACCCTCAAAGCCTTGGCCTACATTCTAACCTGACCTCTCAGCCCTCGAAAAACGGAGGCGCAATCTCTAAAATACTCTAAATAATCCCTTTGTCACAAGGACTGACGTCACCCTTTTCCCGGTATCACGTCATGCTTACAAAGCACTTGGGTCCATAACTTTAAGTAGGTAGGTAGGTGTCGAAAACGCGAATAAGAAACGCATGATAGTTAGCTTTAGGTACAATCACGAGTCCGTGAAATATTATTCTGAAGGAGCGACTGGAAAATCGTAATGGAACGATGCCGTCTGATAATCTAGATTTGACCTTCTTTCTACCTGAAACTGCATTAACTGGTTTGATGTTTCGGAAAGAAGCAGCCATGTCAAAAGTTGATAACAACCCCCAAATTTAAGTCTGCTTGTATAAGACCGCTGGTACATACAATAATCCCTGCGGAAAAACCCAGACGAGGAATGTAATAAAGGCTAGGCCTGCAAAGAGTAGGGGGCGCAAGGGGGGGTTAGGATCGATACACGTTCTGAGGGAGCCAGACACTCGGACATGCTGTCTGCTCCCTCTATCCAATCCAGATGGAAATAGGACAGTCACTAACCGGGAAAAAGCTATCGCGCTGCCAGGCAAATATAAAGACCACTATTATAAAGTTTGGCACCCACTGCACTCTACAAAATAAATATCCGTTTCGTAATAGTAATTAAATCTATCAGTTTACAGGATACAATAGTGAATAGAGAAAAGTCTGGCACCTACTTTTAAACTAACTTCAAAAAGGAGTTCTCAAATTAGGCGCGTTTGTATATCAGAACATATATTTTTTTCAGTGATACCTTTTTTAGCTAGCCTTTTTCGCCGCTTCACAAAAAAATTTTGATCAACATTCGATTTTTAGTTTCGGAGATATTATCTAAAATCCGTGGCCTAAACAGGATTAACATTAGTTGTTATATAACTATCTTCAAACTCTACTTCTCTTAAACTCCTTTGATTTGAGTTACTTTTTAGTTATTATATTATAGAAAATACCAAAAAATATATTAGTGAAAGGTTTTTAAAAAGTGCCCTTGCCTTGTAAACTTTTTTGTGCTCTGTGCTTGAAACGAAGGGGCAAAAGAAAGAAAAATGTAGACGTTATACGTAGTTCTTTCTTTTTAACCCGTGTTTGAAAGCTTTTTTATTTTCAATCTCTGAGCCAACAGTCACGCAATCTCGATGACTCATTGGGAAATAGCAGTACTTAAAATTTATTCAACCCTTTATCACTATTGTTTGCGTATATTATTAGTTTAACCCTCGCAGTGACACAACTAATAACGGTAGAGGGTGATTTATCTACTTGCACTGCATATTTCCCTTTTTTTCGGCCTTTATTGACATCGAATAAAAGCATTTTGTGACGTTAAAATTAATAAAAGCCGGTGTATAATTTACAGAACATGAATTTTCTTGGCAAAGTTCTTCGTAGTCTTATTAAGTTATTATATCCTATTGAAGAACTATCTGTTAAGGTTAAACGTCAGTAGCTTAGCGCAAAGTGCATAACTTAACTTTGTTTTTCTTGGTGAGATATTTAAACTTGAAAAGCATTTTGGTATGTGGGTTTTGACGCCAATAGTTCAGTATTAGTGAGGTTTATAAAGCATTCGTTTGAAATTTAATGCACAATTAGTCATGATCTTATCCAAACAAAGTTAATACAGCATTTTAAGTTGGTTTTGAGAAGATCATGACTAATTGTGCATGTAATTTCACACTCTTGCTTCATAAACCTCACTAATGCTAAACTATTGACGTCAACTGCCACATACAAAAATATTTTGAAATTTTCAACTTCTAAACAAGAAAAACAAAGTTAAGTTATGTATTTGCGCTAAGCGACTGACGTTTAACCTTAAGTATCAATTAATTTTCATACCTCCCAAATTTTCAAATTTTCTTCTGTTTGCGTTATTCTTATTTTCCTCGTGATGGATGTGTGGAACATGTGGTTTGGTGAACAGGTAACGTCATCAAGCTCCATTAACGGTCACGTTCAATTTTAAAATTTTCCATATAATAATCATTGTTATACGAAGGTCTCAATTTTTAACGGTAACTAAAACATGTGTCAATTTCGTCAGGAGAATCTTAACTAATTAATTTGTCAATAAAACGATCTACTCCATTATGAGTTATTAAATTAGGACAGAACTGCATATGTTTGATTCTATCCAAAAACGTACATGTTCAGTAAGTCCCTTAACTCTAGGAAACCATCCCATGATGTGATGAAGTCATTTGTCTGAAATCTGTTCTAAAAATTCAAATTGGCACTAACCAGGTTTTTGGTTTTTAACGTTTCTATGGCCACAAGCGTTTCATTAGTGCGTGATTTAATTAACTCTAATGTACTTAGCATTCGAGTGAGTTATTCGTGTCGTGTCTGTCTGCCATCGCGTTATCGATCATTCTAAACTTGTCTGGCTGGAGGTGGAGAGCCACATATACATACCACGGAGTGTTGATTTGGTTGGTCCGCAACTTCTCTCACAATCACAAGTATTTGGTCCGCGACTTCCGTTACTATATCTGTTATATGATACTGATGCGAAACAAATACAATATCTTAATTTGTCGAAAAAATTACATTGTTTTTTTTTAATTCATTATTGTCGCGTGATTTTGCTTATAGGTGCCGTTTCAGCGATTTCAGCAGAGCATTGCGTTTGGTAGCGTTATTTATTTATTTCATGGAAAGGACACAAGTAAATAACACATTGACACTAATTAAAGTATAAACTTTTAACCAAGTTTCCGACTTAAAATTTTAAGACAAATGAGACACAAGGCATATCTCCGTCACCAACTTATTATTTTTTTATTTTTAGTTTATTTGTTGGTGTAAGCATTGTGTAAACCCTTGTGACCGAAGTTACGGAATCTACACTTGGTAAAGATTGGGTTGTTCAAATCAAGAGACACTCTGCTGGTAGAAGCGTTTCTTGCAGTCCTTTTGTTGTGCTATTCTTGGCGTTCCGCCAGAAGGGCTGAATCTGTGATTGTTTAATTTATGCAATAAATTGTTGAAATGCCTATTAGGCCTATCAGCGTTCTTATAAACCTTACTGTGTTACATTTTTTATTGGCTTGGCCATTTCTTCTGTTGAATATTTTCTACGAAGATTTGTGACATTGGGTACAAATTGATCTCTTACGAGATCGCCATTTTTCATCCTCCTCGTTTATAACAATATGGTTAGTCATATATTAGGTACTCAATACCTATATATCTGCTGCTATTTAGTTTCTAATTTTCTATTATTGCGTTAATATCAATGAGAAGTTGTTATTGGTTTACAAAGGGCTTGGGCACGTGGCAAAAGTCTGTGGATCTCTTTGTCCAGCGTTTGGGTAGATGATCCTATTATGTATTCACTTGTTAAGGTGGATGGTCCAAGGCAATCTTCATACAAATTTGCGGGAACCAATACCGACAGAAGTATTATTTATTATTTTGTTCTATTCCCTTTTCTCACACGATCCATCAACTTTACAACCGCGAATAATCAGTATTTTTTACAAACAAACTGTTTTACAATCTAATTTTGCTATTTAAAACTTTCTTAATTCGACGTATGGAAGTTTTAAATTGCAAAATTAGGCTGCTTAAATGTATTGTTTAAAAAAAGAAACTGATTATTTGCGAGTATAAAATTATTTGAACGTGTAGAAAAAAGTAACAGAACAAAACTATACTAATTTTGTCATCGTTATTGGTTCTCAAAAGTTTTTTTATAAAGACTGCCTTGGACCATCCTTAAAGTACAGGAAACTACTGTCTCAATAGATGTAGAGTCGGACAAGCCTTCAAAGGAAACGACTATATAGATAGCTGCAGTTGCCTTTTATTATATAAATATCAATCAAGTGTTTCATAAAGATACCTTGTAACTACATGGTGTTTCTTTAAATACATAGCCAAACAATATTCTCGAAAACGGAATCTGCATCATTATAATTACCTATATCGTAATATCATTACAGATTTGTCTCATACTTACTATGCAGTAACTTATAAAATGACGTGGCGTCATCGTATTGAATCATCCTCAAACAGATAAGGTATAACAAGGTCGATCACAATGACGCTGCATGATGGTGATGAGATGACTACTGGCCAGGTTGCTACTTACTGATATTTATTGCCAGTCTATACTACATTACTTATATGTAATTGTTCCGTGATATTATAGTCGTATTATCATTGATTTAGCTTTCATAGCGGTCTGATATTAAATACCGAATGTTTATCTAAAGAATTTCTTCACAGAGATACTCGAAAATCAAGATAAATCGTTGTCTTATCGTCTTTAGCATTTTTTTCTAAAGTTACAAAACTATTTCTCGATAAGCATTTTATTCCAGATATTTAGAGCAGAGGTCATTGTAGGTATCATACGCAGAGGGAGGGCAATTGAGTTCAAGTTGTGGGTTACTCCAGTGTGGTGACATGACATGTAATATAATGTTATGCAAGATGAACTTTTAACTGTAAACAAAGTACTTATTAGATAACCTGTATCCCATTCCTTTGTTATAGATAACCCCCTTATTTTGTGGCATAGGCTTACAGCGGAGCTATAGACGATAACCGTTGCTGATTTGGTGGTCTGTCTGGTGTTTAGTGATCTTATTATTAAGGTTGTGGTAACTAATCAATTCATAAAATTTCATAACTAACCCTTTTTAACAAAATAACAAATCGAGCAGGCTATGACCTGTTCTTTCATTTGCATGCCATATGATATTTGGTGGTGGTGTTATAAATCACGAAATGAGTCCAAGCCTATAACGCTCACGCGAGCGGGAGGCTGCTGCTCCGACTCCGGCCGCTGCCGCTGTTCGAGGTTGGCTCACGCCTGCTCCTGGTCCCAGTGAGTGCGCAGGTCTGCGGCGCATGCGCGGGCCAAGGGGGCTGCGGGTGGTAGCGGGGCGCACGCCTCAGTATCGACGCGAGAGTCAGGCGCGGTGCGCGCTCCCTCTGCCGCACGCAACACCAAGTTACGTAAAGTGCTAACATGGCAGACTCAGGGCCCTCCTACTGCAGCGTCCTCGACCCGCGTAAGTCACCACCACCGGCACATCTCCGCTTTGCACGCTTTTCTCTCTGTCGCCACTAACCCGCTAACGCGCAGCCTTCTATTGCAGATGCTTGGTTCGACCCGCAGAGGCTGCACCCCAAAGGTGAGTGGTCAACGCAGGCAAGGGGCAGAAATACGCTTAGGTCGGCGGGAAGCCAACCCGGCCGCCCGGGCAATTATGCCCCGCACCTCCCCGCGACCTCCGGACCATCGATGTGACCCAGTGACCGTTGTATATAGCCATAGTTAGTGCACAGTGAGACTATGTCAATAGTTGCGCTGTAAGAAAACCAATCGTTCGCAATAATAGTGGTGTGGTGTGCACGCGAAATCACAGCTCTGCACGTCAAATTCCGCGTTACAAGTGTCCCGCCAGCCCTGTCCACCTGACGACGCTCGTCGGCACGACACAATCAGACTATTTATCGTCTCCGCTCCCCACTGGCAGAACAATAATAACCTAGCATGTCAAGGTCTGATAGAATCGGCCAACTTGTGTCACTAACGAGAAACTGAAAAGTAGTACTACCAAAGCTTAGATTTACGTATAATTTTACCAGATTATATCCTTCCTTCTTTGTAATAACCTTTTACACACTAACGCCAAAACATATTAACAATGCGGGTTTTAGTTCATAACAAGGTCATTAAACTCTTATTAGCCAGCCCTACTGACCGAAAAGCAACCTGTTGATGCGTACCTTCCAAAATTTCTAGGGCAACAACCTTTGTCACAGTTGCTCCCTAGCCAAGAGAAATATAAAAAACGCGTTAAATACCTTCGCAACAGAAAAACCGGCTCGCTATTTTTAGTGAACATAATCAGTACTATCAGTCGCTAGGATACAATTTTATTCTTAACAAAGACCCTGTGTTACGGTTGGTTTAGGCTTGTCACAGCAGACTTGTTCCTTGGATTGGTATGTGCCTTTTTGAAACCATTGGCTGTCAAATCGTAAATCCGCACGCATGCGCGTCTCGTCACTCTGTGAACCTGAAGAACTACTCCCTTGCCAAGCTGAAATTAGACGCAGTTTTTAACTGACATTGAACCGTACATCAATTAGACTCTTAATTTTTAATTGAATTTTTCGAGACGCTATGCTAGACTTTTCTAGATCTTCAAAGTTTAAGATTTCGTTAATTTAGATATTTGTATCCTTCGTTAAATTGTCTAGTTTATTATGTATCTGACCCATCTAACTGAATTAAGCTTAAAATGTTTCGTTATAAGTTGTTCTAAATGCATCTCTATCTATAGGTATAGTCATTAAGGAATCGTTACAGTATCATGTTCGGCCGCTGATGTAAGACTACCGGAGGATTTTTCCTTTTTTTCTATCAGAAACCAATCAATTATGACGCTTTCCATAATCATTTTAAGGTTCTTTTTCATTTACTTCTGGTTTTACTTGTTTTCTTCATTCATTTAACTCGGTAAAGTAATTTGAGACCATTACGAGTCCTTTACTTTACTATCTGTTATTGTTTTGGTGCATTCAACGTGAATGTCATTTTTAATGTGCTAGATAAGTTAATACTCCTAGTTTGTTTCTTAGAACTTTAAGGAAAACGATGCTAATGACGCAAACAATTCAGCACAAAAAATAACAGCTTCTCTTGTCAAGAAGCATGACCTCACTTTTATGTCACATCACATTTACATTTGACTTTCGTTACTTTATGAAATGAGTTAGGTCTTCATGACTTCCATCCATCCATCCATCCATCCATCCATTATGATCCTGCCTTATTGTTACATAATTGTATTTAATTAAAGAATAAGTAGCTGCTCATCGTAAACTATAAAATCTATTAATTCATGGTCATTATTTAGTGACTCGGATTGACTGATTTATATTCTAGAAATACATTTTAGAGTAGCTTCTTATTAGTTGCATAACAAAAACAAGTCAGTATATAAATTTTCCAGACACATTTCCGTTTATTAATAAATATTAGTAATAATATATTCTTTCTTTCCCAAATAATGCGACGAAAAGGAAGGAAGGACAATAGAAAAGGCTTGATTTAACAAAAAATTTATCACCCGTTATCCTAAGACCATAATTAATTAATTGATGGATTAATTGATAAGACTGATAAGGTTAATAAAACCTACTGTCTCTAAAATTTCCCTGAAATCATCGATCATCGATTCATCAAATGATCAATGAGACAAGGAACCTTAACGTATGAAATTATCTCACGCCTCATTATCTCATTATCTCACGGCAGAGACTACGAATTTCCATCTGCTAGTGCTACGGTCCAGGAGCCGTATTTTTGAATCGTTGCAAATGACAAGTTCTGATGTGCTACGTGAGATGGGTATATACTTTCGCACGTGAATTGAAAACGAAGGATTCAAAAATACGGCTCCAGACCTCTTTCGCCTCTTTCACATCCATCAGTATAGTCATACAAGCTCTTCTATTCTGCGTACTTTTGACATTGCCCTTCTTCAGTATGTCGCCAATTTGGTCAGCATACGTCCTTCTAGGGCGGCCTGGTTAAACTGTACCTTCCACTTGCGCACCATAAATTTCTTTCGTCACTCTACTTTTATTCATCCTCTCTACATGTCCAAACCACCGAAGCATTCCTTTTTCTATTCTAGTCATTTTTCAGGCCGCAACGTCGTGACCTACTTAAACTTATCTTCTCTAATCAAAGATATCTATGAGAAAAATGTGGATTTAGCAATATCATATAACAGAGCGATATCGTCAAGATACACAAATGGATTTTGAAATTGTGATAATGATAGTTTCTAGTTTTATACCCTCATTCAAATCAGCGAAGTTTCTTTCATACTTTTCCAAATTGGAAACTCTCAAAGGAAAATCCCGAAGGAATTATAAGAATTTGGGTGCCAGTTGGGCTGACACACATTGGAACGGTATACGGAAGTCTCGGTGTATTTTTATCGCCTGCGCCGGCGACGCTTTACGACGTCTCCCGACGTTGCGTGACGTACCTCTTTGTCACTGTCCGCCATTGTATTTCTGTATTACTACTGTTTTCTGACGTCAGGAACCGAAGAATTATTTGGGCTTAGAGAGCTCACTGTATTTCTTAATAATGGGTTATAAATACGAGTTCAGTCTTTTCGTAAGCTTACGGTTTGTGGGATCTTGACATTTCTGTGAGAGATAAGATAATCCAGGTTTTGGACATATGAACACCGTATATGGACACCGTAAAACTAAAAAAATATGCTACAGGGTTCTTAAAATGATGATAAAGTATCTCAGAAATACCCCTTCTATATCCACTTGAGACAAATCATACAAACACAAACTTACCCAGTCTAAACAGCCATTTCCTAAATGTAGCTCAGTCGTCAGATTCTCGATGACAGCTTTTTCTTCTGTGGCTTGGGATGTAAAAATTTTGCAAAATAAAGGAAAAAGAGAAACATCCATGTATGGCTGGTCTGGACTACGAAACTTGACTGGCACCAACTTGACCCGTTTTTGGAACCATTTCGGCCGATTTTTGAGCACCTGTATCTCCCTTGGCTTGGCGCTAACGATCATACTCGTAATATTGCTGTTTAAGGCGATTACCATCGCCAAATTAGCAGCTCGATATTTGTCACTACAAATATCAACGGAAACGACATTGAAATAACGTTCATATCAGCGCGCAATGCATAGTGACTGTTACGACGCTCGCTGCGTCCTTGATAGGGCGAAATAGGAGAAAATTATACTTTTCACTTGGACGTGATTACTCGATTGAATAATCTTATGTTATGTTTATAGCTATAAAGTTTATCTATTTATCAAAGCATAGATGAATTCAATCGGCCAAGCCACTCAGGAGCAGTAGGGAATTTAAGGTCAAAAAACACCATTCAGTAAAAAAAAATATTTATGTAGAAGCTTTGGTGGTATGAAAAAGAAAAATGTTGCATATGTTGTCCAAGAGTTAATTATTCATAATACATTTTTTCATTATTTTTGGTTTGGCCATAAACGAGGAGTAGGCTTTAGAAAGTACCCATTTGGCAATAGTTAAGCCCTTAAGAGGATGGCATACCCTAGCAACTTTTTTATTACCCGTCCACCACAATAAGTCTAATGGAAAATACCTTATTTGCTTTTCATAGAGGCGATTATATGTTGGCTCTTCGGTCTCTTTTTCTTGGACGCGTAATACTAGTGATCACGCAGCGAAACAACAAATTGGTGTGTTTTTAGCTAATACTGAAATATGTTGTAGGGAAAAAAATATTGAATTTAGGTGATATACCTTCATATTTCTATTACCTATTTCATGAAAAAAAAAATAAGTTGATCTCTTAACCGCGTTCTTGAAGCGAACGTTTGAAAACAAAAAAAAAGAGGGTGCAAAACATTTTTTTTTGGACAAAAGTAGAAATCTTAGTACATTGTTTATACGTAAGATCCCTAGAGAAAAGATTAATAAACTAAATATATTTTTTTTTAATACAAGGAGGGTCCGAATTTCTTCAAACGAATCCTAGATAACCTGGAGTTGGTCATGGTCTAGGCTCAGGTACAGTCTTAATAAGTTACGTGTACTTATGAAGAACCTAGAATTTTAAGTTTATAACTTATTTTGGAAGATTTGATGGTAAAGTTCAGCTAATTTGACTCTCACTCACTTATACCTAGAGAGCTAATATTTGGTGCAGGAATAGGTTTTAGTACCCACACAAAGGAAAACCTTTCAAAATGTAGGTCAGCCTCCATTTCATCCCTCTTTTACCTCATGTGGAACCTAGAGGAAACTGCTAAACTATTGGAGATAAAGAAATGTCGCCTTAGCAAAAGTTGTTCACTGTGATGGCAATTTTCTGTGAACATGTAAAAATTCAAGTTCTAGCTAGACTATCTGATGTGGAACCCTAAACTACCAGCTAAACTATTAGCGGTTAGGAAATGCTGCCTTAACAAAAGCTGTTCTGTATCTATGGGCATTTTCTGTTGACTAATAGAAATCGAAGATGTAGAATACCTAATGTAGAACACTAAAGAGACCAGCTAAACTATTAGAGGTATAGAAATGCCACCTTAGCAAAAGTGGTTCTGTATGATGGGCATTTTCTGTATAAAAGAGGGAGCTAAAGTTATGCTAGGAGAAATATATCGCCTTAATGCCGCTATAGGCATTGTTAAGAAAGTAAAGTGGGTCCCCGAAGATCTCTAAAATTCTGGAATAATCTTATCCAAGAATGACCTAACTCCAGTGAAATCTAAATTTGAGATTATAGCTCGAGCCTATTTCTACAGGGAGCAATTTCAATTTTTTTTAGTCTATAAGAGTGGGGGACAGAAACTTACCGCTATAACCTCTCCAAAATTAAATATTCTAAACCCCCTAGAATAATATAACAAAGATAGATCGGCCAAGTCACTCGTTTTCTTCTTTATTTTATCTCACTACTTTTTATGACCAAGTAATCTGAACGAGATTTGGCACGTTTTTACAGAATGTTTTTGTTGGTATATATGAATACTTATGCAACGTTATCGTAAGAATACGTATTGATTATGCGTTATTGCGTGATACACTCTCTTATAAGTATGTAGTTCATTGCAGTTTAATTTGTTTTCTTTTATGAAAGGAATGCTATTTGAGCAAGACTTTCTAGAATATTAACGGAAAAATAGGTAACCAGAAAACCGATTGTCGTATCAAAACGTTAAAATAACGTTCGTATAGCTTGTTGGTATCATTTCTCAACCTACTTTAGGCTGAAATTGGTTATTTTATTTTGTAATTATATGCCTTTTCAAGCTTCATTTATTTATTTATAGTTCTTAAAATTGGCCCCATACCGTGGGCCGAAATATTAAACAAGTGAATTTTTAGGGTTCCGTATCTCAAAATGAAAAAACGGAACGCTTATAGGATCACTTTGTGCTCCGTCTATCCGTCCGTCTGTCTGTCTATTAAGACCCTTTTTCTCGGCCTCAGTATGAGATATCAAGTTAAAACTGAAAGTTTACGGCCCCATGGTGCTGAAAAAAAATCAGGCTTCTAACTCGACAGGAAAAAAGTTATTGAAAAAAAAAATATTTGAATCATGCAGAAGCCGAACTAAACTTAAACTAAGAAACATAATAATTTAAACTTAATCCAAGAAACATAATAATAACTTATTACGTTTTACAAATTAAAGTAAGAGGGAACGGCTATTATATTGATTATACCCTGGTTTCTCATTAGTGTGAAACTGTACAGAGAAAACTAGTCTCTTCGTCGTCTAGCCCTTAATAATAGTAGTTTATGCTACAAGGGTGAAAAGGAATAAATTACGAGGACGATTTAAAACACGAGCGTAGCGAGTGTTTTAAACGTAACCGAGTAATTTATTGCTCGATCATACGACATTTTTCAATGCATAGTGTGAGGAAATAAAACAAATATAATCTTGTGAACTTTAAATTATGATTGGCTCAAAAGGACTGTATCCAGAGCCGTTAAACAGTGGAAAAAAAAGTATAACATTTATGATGGTACACAGGAAAGGCTGCAGGTTAGCCAACCATTGTAAATAAATTAAAAAAAATTATAATAATAAAGCCCTAGGGCAAAATAATCTACTTTCTGTTCGGTTTTGATGCATAAAAAATGGGCCTATACGAGCACTTGCATTGAAAAATATATTTTGTTCTATTAAAATTAAATTAAAACAAATATACGTAATAAATAAATAAATTACACATAGATAAGGTACGATATATGTAGTTATTTGTAAATAAATAATATATATTGCACTTTACACAATCAATTTCATACAAATTCGTGGCACTCGCAAGGGAATCAAAACCTATAGGGTACTATAGTACCAGTTGACTTAAAAACTTGAAATTTCTTTTATAGGTAGGTCTTATAGCACATGCATAGAAAAAAAACCTGAAATTACAAATATTTAATTATTTAAAAAGCTATCATATTCCAACTTAATTAGAACCTTTAGGTACGTAGAGTTTATTAGACCGTAAGTGTCAAGTTAAGTTGGTCCTTCATAACTGCAAGCGGAATTTTTTTACCATGTTTTTAGGGTTCCTTGTGTGGTAGTACGGAACCCATTTTGCGCGAGTCCGACTTATTTTTATTGTACTTATGCACTCCCCGGCACGTTTTTAGAGACACGAAGTAGTGGTGATCTGCGCATACGATTTTGTTCGGACGGACTTCCTTGGCTTGGATTATTGTTGGGACAGACGTACGGACCGAAAAAATCACTTCTGCGCATTCAAGGTCATACCTCTAAAACCGTGCCGGGGAGTGTATAAGCACAATAAAAATAAGTCGGACTCGCGCAAAATGGGTTCCGTACTACCACACAAGTTGTGTGACACAAGGAACCCTAAAAACATGGTAAAAAAATTCCACTTGCAGTTATGAAGGTCCAACTTAACTTGACACTTACGGTCTAATAAACTCTACGTACCTAAAGGGTCTAACTAAGTTGGTATATGATAGCTGCTTAAATAATTAAATATTTGTAATTTTAAGATTTTTTTCTATGCATGCGCTATAATGCTCCAGCGTACTTTGTCTCCTCCGATTAGTTGTTGTTCATTTCGAAAACGAACGATAACGAAAAGTGAAAAAATAACCAACTTTAAATTAAGATAACGTTTATTTATACTCGTTACGGTACTGCTTTGTTTAAATTTTATCGTCACACGATTAATAATTACGAAAACATTACTGAGAATGTGAGTTTTCTCAGGACTTTTTTTTTGGTGAATGTTAGACATTATAACAATGGTTTAAAATTCTGCATTGTTACCGTTATCGCTTACACAGTTTAAAACGTCCTCACAGAGTGCTCGGGTTTCCTGTTGTTTCACCTCGATCGACCGCAAATCTAATCCCCGGCTATAGCAGTAGGTCCTACATAAACACGTGTCGTACAGATGTACAGCGACTAATACTTACAGCGGTTCTTACAGCTGGTGACCAAAAAGCCACATTAAGGCGATATGTAAAAGTTTTAGCGTCCCTGTTACTCCATATGCGAAAAAATCCTCAGTGCGAGAGGGACGGATTCTTGGAAAAGTGGCAAAAGGTCGGTTTTTTATTAATATAAAATGTACTAAAGTTGCTATCAAAATTTCGTTTAACCAGGTCCTAGATACCGTTAAAACCCATCTAATAAAATATAGTTGCAGTCTATATGTCATTCTAAATTATCAAACCAGGAGAATTGGTGTCGAAAAGGACCTCATTTCAATAAATATTTCTATCGAGCTGAATTTCTCAAATCGCGTTTCTGTTTTAACAGATCCCTAGAAAAAGAATCCAAAAGTAATATACAATTTTATCAAAATAATACATTATTTACTGAAGTAGATATGCAAGTCCTTAAAGTGTCGTTTTTTTTCCGTAGCGCCTTAAGATCCAGTTTTACTCAGATGTTAATTTAATAAAAATTTTGAATAAAATATGATATTCTACAGAATATGTGGAATGATATGCTTTGATTGTTATTTAAATTTTTTATCTATATTTTAACAAAATTAATACCAAAACAGGGTCCAATTTAATACTAAGGTCCGATTTAATCAATAAGTATGCAAAAAAACAAATCTTGAGTTAAGGCGAATGGATACGCCAACTGCAATTTGGACCTGTCTTTGAAGGCCTACTCCTCCCACACGGGTGGTCCAAAAACTTTCATAAAAATATATGATAAGCATTATAGAGTCAAAAATAATTTTTAAGTTTCATAACCTGTTTTTGTATTGTAAGTTTTGACAAAAAAAATCGAAAGTCATTGAAAGTTTTACATGATTAACACAATAATTTTCTTACTCCTTCCAAACGCCTAAAGCGATTTTAATTATTATTTCACCAAATTAAAGGAAATTTTTAGATCTAAAAAATTTAAGGTCAAAATTTTTTTTCCGTTCATGGCGTCCATGTGAAAAGTATTATTTTCTCCTATTTTGCGCTAGCCGGAGACGCAGTGGTTGTCATAACAGCCACTTTTCAAGGCACTCTGAAATGAACATTATTTCAATGTCGTTTCCGTTGATATTTGTACCGACACACATCGAGTTGCTTATTTAGCGTGGCCATACGCCTTAAAAGCACTTGTGCATTATAGTTTCACTTTATTTATGTTTTCTCCCAACCGGTTTCGGATTTTACTCCATTCTCAAGGGAAGATGTTAATTAAAATATTTCACTGACTGAAATCGGAGTCAGTGAAATGTTTTTTTAAGCGCCTATCCGGAGACCCAGCGACGTAATGCAGCGCGCGCTGATAATGAGCGTTATTTCAATAGTTTCTGTCGATATTTGTACCGACACAGGTCGACTCAAGGTCGTTGGTGGCTACAACATCCTTAATTCAATTATACACTGTACTTACGCCTGTCTCACAAAGGGGGGGCAGAGACTGCAGATATCCTGACATCTTTCTACATATCGTCACGA
Source organism: Ypsolopha sequella (assembly GCA_934047225.1). NCBI lineage: Eukaryota > Metazoa > Arthropoda > Insecta > Lepidoptera > Ypsolophidae > Ypsolopha > Ypsolopha sequella. Next base: position 9,308,933 of record OW203994.1, on the reverse strand, counting down.
CATGAATTCGCGAGTTGGTATCAGAGGTTGAAACTGTGAGCTGTGAAATGCAAGTCAAACTTGGTACACGTACATACACCCCCTTTTAATCGACGATTCTTTCGTTAGGTACTTCTCTTTTATCAAACCTAAGCTCAACGAGATGTGGATGAATATTATTTACTTCACAAAGTACAGTAGTCGGCAATAAATAAAGTCCTTCGGCTTAGTAGAGCGCCGTCTCTGTCACCGGACTGTTAGTGCTTCGTGCGACAGAGATGACGCTACGATACGATGTGCATTTTACCAATAGTTACCAAACTAAGCTGTATGAGAATCTGTATATAACAACCCGAAACTCTAACTACCAGAAATAAATACCCACCTCTAATAACTAACAATAGGCTGTTAAAACAAGATCAGTATATCCCTGACTAGAACAGTCTTAATTATTTAAAAGGATTAAAAATAGTACGTAGCTCAGAGGAACAGCGGTATTAAAAAACCTAAAAACTAAAATTAGATACGAAAACTCAGAACGAAACCATCATATATAGAATAGTTACGTACATAGAATCTATGTTAATATAACATCTGATGTTAATAAAATATTTTTTAGTTATTTTTATATGTTATATTTTGCACATAAATATATATACTTAATTAAATGGACCCCTCAGTAGGGTCGTCATCAGGCGAATAGAAAAATATTGAATGACATATATAGGTATTATAAAAAAATTATATTTTAAATCATGAACCCATGAACCAGACTTTTTAAAGGAGAATTTAATCAGCCGGCGCTAGGTGGCGTTGTCATGCAGAGTGCTCCGATTCTAAATATTTTGTAAACATAAAATTAAACTGTAAATTTGGATTTGATTATAAATTCATAGATGAAATACTAATTGATAGATAAAATGATACGATAAAACGTGTGTGTGTTAAAGTGAGGGTGTACATATGCATATTTTATTATTATACATTTTATACATACTCCCTCCCCTACACAAGTATGTTGTATTGACAGGTAAAACTGAAATCTCCATGGTATCATCGACTCACATATTAAATTATGTTTAGAAATCGTAGGTCTCCTTAAAAAAAGGTTTTCTTTGATAAGGCTACAGTACCCTACTCACAACATGTCATATTTGACATGTAACAAAACACAAGTTATATAAGCAACGTCTATAAAATACAATCGCAAGCGATAATCATAAAAGTAGGTCATCGGAAATTTCATCTATGACTGGCCTAAAATGTGAGTCCATGATACCATGGAGACTTCAGTTTTACCTGTATACCTACCGGCACATCTGCTTCTGTGTTGGATACGGCCCTTTTAGCTTATTCTTATTACCAACCCTGGTTAGATGAAAATTATGTATATCTGTCTGGTAAGTGCCGTACCTACTCTTATTTACCTATGCCCAACCTATGGATTTGACAAGTAGCAATGGCATTGACCTCTCCCGCCCCCGCGCACGTTTCCCCTCCCTCGTCTAAGCTGATGCCAGCCAGCTCCCGGCTTCACTGCCCTCCAAATCGTGCGTGGGTGTTTATTTTGGCAGACCTGCAATTTGAAGATCGATCGATCGATCGATCGATTCTGTTAGCCAATGCCGTTTGTTTGTAGGTAAAGTTCTCAATATTTTGCCATGGGCAAAATTAGGACAGTTATTTTATTTTCATCTTAAAATAAATATTAGTTCTTACGTCGCGTCACCATTGGTGTCGATTCGGTGCAGCACATTTTAACTTTTTGACAAGTCTAAACTTAAATTAAGCATTCTGTCCTTGTCTTTCAGATAGAAAGAAAAAGACAGGACGCTTGAAATAAGGTAAGTCCTGTCAAATAAATTAAGTCGTGTTACGCCGAATCGACACCATGGCTGTTTTATTTAAAACAACATAAAGCATTAGTTACCTTAATATGTAAGGCTCGAAAGGACAATGACAAAACAAACTATTCGGGGAAGTGTAACAGGATTGTGTTCTTCGTTGAGTCGAACCTATCTGTATTGGTTTGTCCCTTCCATCCGGAACTGAAACGGATGTATATAGTCCGAGCCTATTTGCACGTCCCCAGGGAACAAACTAAAGCCTATGAACAAGTGAAGAGTCTAACTGTTACAAAAGTGAAAGAATTTTCAAAATAGGTTCAGTAGTTAGTTCCAGAGATACATACAAATAGGGTAGAGTCAAATTAAATCAATGATAGAAATAAACGAGCGTGCCTACTATTTAGCCGACAACATGCGTACCTAATCCACTCTTGCGCTGCTGCATGACAGCGAACGTATCCGAGTTTAGTATACTTTTATGAAATTTTAAATCCGTCATGTTTTTGGTCTCTACTATCCTATCCACATCCTGAAGGCACGGTCTTCCCTACCATTACAGTGCCCCCCGCGGGTCTACCACGTAATTCTGATTTTCATCAACATCAACTTGAGATTGAAATTTGACGTGCGTGCGACGACGTCCGCCTAACATGCCATCTCTTTTGCACGCACGTCAAATTTCAATCTCAAGTTGATGTTGATGAAAATCAGAATTTACGCGGTAGACCCGCCGGTCTACTCTTTGATATGCGATGGTTCCTGTAGTTCCATTAAACATGGGGCTTCAGGGGCTAGTTTAAATCCTTAGGTTAATTCGTTAATCAAGTCTGGTAAGGCCACGCTGGGATCGGTGCATTTCATTCATTCATTCATTCATTCATTGTTTAGTTTACTTACCATGAATTTAAATTTTCCATGTTAATTACATTTTCTTATATGACTGAGAATACTTAAGAATCAGGCCCGAAAGCAAATTTACTCTGTCGAAAGGGTGAAGATTTGGGTGTCGTATCCGAACACAAGATTACTCCCTAGACTAGTAAGGACGATAGGAGATATACTACCGTTAAAAAAAATCGGTGCTACGTCGTCAAACAACAGCTCATAATTTAAGAAAATTTAAAAATTATGGTACACAGCACGTATTTTATGTATTACAAGCTTTTTTTAAGTCAACCCACTCCTTCCCCTAAGAAAACGAATCCTGCTACGGCAGCGGCTCTGCCTGAATAGAGTAGCTGTTGTTCATTTACAAAAAACCCAATACCGACATCGACATGACATTCCGCACCAAAGTTTTCCGAGTAAAGTCTTAGCTCTCGTGTGACTCGTGTGAGTAACGTAAGTAGGGACAAACCTTTTTTTTATCGCTGGCTCTGAACTTTTAACTCTCACTTTTGAATCACAACAAAACTGGTTTTGCAGACAATCTACTGACTGGTTAAAGTAATTGTGCCATTGCAGAGTATTTGGTAATTGTTTTGCCCTTCACTTTGGTTATTAGGTACATTTCGCTTTTCAATTAGTGGCTTAATTTTGGTACACAACTTCCTAACCAAATGCGATAGGTAACAATTTTTACATTGTGATATTTACTCTGAAAATAAATAAAATTATCAGAGTTCTATAAGTAAGCTTACCTATTTAAATGAACGCAAAACTATACTGATACTCATCTGAATGTGAAATACCATTTCTAACTGTAACAGATACCGCTGATACGGATACGTTGATTGCATGTAGGGTGGCCATGCATTAACAGTTTCCGGGACAATTCGTAATGTAATAAATCAATTACCATTTCATTTGCGTTTCGATTTGCATGTGAAGTCAATGACCTGCAATTATGAATCCGTTTTAGTTTCATAAAGTTGTTATTCAGCGATGGTGTTTTTGCCTTTTCAAGTGGCCATTTTGATCTTGAATTTATTGCCCAAAAGCAATATAGATACCGTAAATGAAAAATGGGTTTGTTCACGACGACGATGTTCCATACAGTCAACTGAAAATGAAAACTTGAATACTTATATTTATATAAAGTTAAAAGTACATGATAATATCTTGAGTGTATTTATTTATCTTAATGGGCCTATTAAGATATCAGCATTTATTTAAGAGTCTTGCCACTAGACAACATTAACTGAAAAATAATACCTATTTTTTCAACAATAAAATTCTCGATTTCCTCTACGTTTTCGTATGCATATTTAGAAAAATAGTAGGTACGGTTTTAAAAATATGATCATTCTCCTTTACCTTGATCTGTCGCTCGTCCGCACTTATCTTGCCCCGGTCGTGGTGGCAGTAGCTATGCGGGTGACGTGTTGAGAAAGGCTGGTGCGTGGCGGTGTCAGTGCTCCACGTGCGCGAGCGCAGCCAGGCGCCTCTCGCTCACTCCGGCACCATGGCGCGTCCCAAGCAGTCGTCTAGGCATTTCTCCCAAAACGAGCCTTTACCGCCACGCGGACCAGGTAAATACAACCTTTTTTTGCAATCCGAATCGATTCATGTGTGAAACTACGCTCAGATTTAAACATCTACGACTCTACGTACAGATTGATCGCGGAAAAATTACTACGCGTAAAGAAGTGTCGCTACTTTACTCTCTAAATTTGTTTTCTGTATTTGGACCCGTGGGGACGTGGACTATCGGAAGTTACGCGGAATTTGACTGTGGACGTGGCTGGGATGCAAACAAAACGCTTTATTTTAATGCTGGTGTGTTTTTGAGTATAGTGGTGCAGGTATCTTAGTGACAACCTGTGTGTGGATACAACTGGTTCTTGCATATTTATGAGGTCGTGCACCATAAGGCTACGTTTCCTTTTCTTCTTGATTTTAGTTTGGGTTTGCGTTGTTTCATTTAGTTCTTCTAAAGTCTCGTTGGTTGATCATATTTTTTTTTAGAGACTTATTTTGCTTTACCACAATCCAGTTTTGGCATCTTTTACCTATCGTATCTATACTGTAAAGATACAACACGAATATTTGGTTACATCTCAAGTTACATTAGCATCATTAAGTTAACCGGCATTGTTCCATTGTATTTCCTTTCATTTTATTACAATCAGTGCATACTAACAATACAGTATTATATTAACAGTAATGCTATAAAGACTTGTTTTGCAACTTTCAGTGGAGTCGCTAATTTACTGGCGGGATCCTGCCCGGTCGGGCGCGGCGCTTGGTGCCGGTTTGGCCATCCTAGTGGCCCTGGCTTGCTGTTCCGTGGTCTCCGTTTTGGCCTACGTATCCCTGCTCACCTTGACAGCGGCAGTCGGGTTCCGCATCTACAAAAACGTGCTGCAGGCGGTACAAAAGACCAGTGAGGGTCATCCCTTCAAGTGAGTATTATTTAACTTCATTATGTACTTTTTTTTAAATGTGTAAACTCGATCACTACATGCTTTAATGATGACCGATTAGTGACCTTAAGCACCACGTGCCTATCATAAGAAATTATTGATAAGAAAAATAATACTGAGTTTTCAAAGCGATGATTTCGCTACAAATCGTATAAATCAAAGAATGATGTGATAAATGCATCTCAGATAATCTGAATGTTACAGGATTGAAGTACAATAGTTTTTTTTTTAATTTCGTAACTTGTTTGGGCGCAGTGGAACTACTTGATTTGTTTACACAGTTGTTCACATTATCAAGCATGTACGTAACGCACCGATTACTGTATAAGTATAATTTATATAATATATTCACAAACTTTTTCAACATGTTCTTGCTTCTTGAATTCATAATTAAAAGATCTGACGGATTAACTTCTATCCATTAGCCTAGTTCGTCCACTGCTGGACATAAGGCTTTCCAGGACTTTGCCACTCCCGGCGGTCATCCTGGAAGAATTGCCCATACTCACACACGCTGGGCAGGCGGGTTGGTGAGCGCGGTGCTGGAACCCTCGCACCAGTGACGCCGCTTCCCGTCACCAGTGTTTTCCATATAAGGCCCGGCTATTAGGGATGGATATACCGCCATCCATCGGGCCCGGGCATGGTGGGCCTCCTGGTTTTTTGCCTGTGAGCTGTCCTCTTACTCTTCCCCGAATTACTTCGAGGGGGTCTCCAAGTAAGATGGTGGTACCTCCACAGTCGAGCCCGGCATCAGCTCTACCACCTGCTATTTACATGAAATATATCTCGCGATACATCCACTGACGAAAGACGCCCGCTCACTTGAAAACGACTTCGGAAAATTTCGAAACATGTCGCGTATCGCGAGATACATTTTATGTAAGTTAATCCGTCATCTTTTAGTTATTACCTCGTTTCTTCCAAATATCATTTTGGCTAGTAAATATCGTATATTATATCCCTCATGTAGAGTATTCTGCAATCATTTTCAAGTAGATAATTACAAATCCAGTTGCAAATCAATACATCAATACATATATAATAAAAGAGTAGAATCGGCGTGATTTAAGAAATTTCTTTGAAATTTTTCTTATAAAATAAAGCTACACTGTAGACGAAACAGTTGCTGACATTAAGGCGATATGCGAAAAAAATACGGTTGTTTCTTTTCTGTGTATTTCATGCAATACACGGTAAATTTTAATAAATTTCAATCTAGGGTTTTGAAATTGGAAAATATGTTTGGATAAATTTTCCTCGATAGAAATAATTGTTGAAATGAGGTCTTTAAATACACTTTTTCTCCTCGTTTGACGAATAGGAACCATAATACAGAACTCAAACATATTTTATTAGGTGTGTTTCAACAATATCTAGAGATTTGATATCTGAAATTTTGCTAGCTATTTTAGTTTTTTTAATAAAAATATAAAACCTACTTTTTCCCTTTTGCCCTGAATCTCGCACTGCGCGATTTTTCGCTTGTAGTGACAGTGACAAAAATAAAATTCGCATAGCCTCTTAACGTTACGCTTTCAGTTGGTACTGACAAAACTTTTAGGCGATACGTGGGCGAGGCATGGCGAATCATTCATTGTGTCTTGTGCCTTTCTCTATACATTTTATTCAGGACTTTCTCCATTCAGTTTTGATGGCCTGAATGGTTTTGAGATTAAATTTCATGCGTTTAGAAATCAGGTTATTTTAAACAAATCAATGGAACTTCTGACTACAGTATTACTGAGCCCCTTCGAAAATGTACATGCGTACTTAGATATTTCAACTTTCTCAAAATCGAAGATTCTCTCTTAGTACCAGTCACAAAATTAATACAATTTTGCACTCCTTTCCAAACCTGAACGATGGGAAAAGTGCATAATGCATATACAATTTAATATCTCTTTCGTATGTCTTAAAAGGTTACCTCTGTATATTTCAGATGGCTCCTAGAAAAAGACGTGAGCGTGCCAGCGGAGCGAGCCCAGTCGCTGGCCGCGGCCGCCACAGCACACCTGAATGCCATCGTCAATGAACTGCGTAGGTGAGTCACTCACTTGATTTACCTAATTTGTTATCGATTCCGGTTTGTGTCCAAGTTCAAGGGATATATGTTTTAAACTAGCTTGTTGGAAAAAGATGTTGTTTTAAAGGTAAATGGCCTTCATGGTAATATCGGTATTTTAGATTGAAAAAATGAAAAGCGAAGGATAATCCTATGTGCTTAGCCCAAGGGCGGATCCAGCCTGCGAGCCAGGGGAGGGTCACAGGGTCCGAATTAGTCCAAATATATAATAAAATGTTTAATAATATATAATAAAACTTCAAGTAAATTTTGTGTGTCTGTAAATAAAAAGAAGTTGAATTAGGCCCAGAGGGGGGGGGGGGGGGTTATGACCCCCTTGACCCTCTCCCTGGATCCGCCGTTGGCTCAGCCTCACTGACGGGCGGCGCGCGGCAGCGGCGAGCGGTCTGAAACAAACGTGCCCTCCAAAGTGACAAAATTCAATCGAATATCGTTCGGTCGTATATCCATCTCCATCACACTCTCTAGGCGTGCGTCAGAGATGGACGTATGCTCGAACCCTAAACGATCGACCGAATCTTTTTGGGAGTGCCGGGCCAGGTCGCGGCACGATTTTGGACTGCTCGGCGAAAGTGGTGGAGGACTAGCGCGTGTGTTCATTCGCGCACAAAATTACTAAGTGCGATAGAGAAAAATGATTAGCACAGTGTAGATGAGACCTCGTAAACCGTGCCGCTACCTATATTCTATGATGCCATGTACAGCAGCGACAGTACGTTGGTTTAAGCCGCGCGCCGCCCGGCAGTGTGGCTGAGCCCTAAGTCGACTACATGCTATCGATTCTTGCACTCGCCTGCATACTCGTAGTATCATATTGCATATACCAGTTTAATACCGCATTTTGAATGCTTCAGTGGTTTGAACATATAATACAGAAAGGATGAATGAAAGTAGAGTGACGAAAGAAATTTAGTGCGAAGTGGAAGGTGGTAAGGGCCGCCCTAGAAGGAGGTATGCCGGACAAATTGGCGAAATACTGAAGAAGGCCAGAGTACCCAAAATAGAAGATCTTGTATGATTAGATTGATAGATGTGGAGGTAGCGAAAAAGGTGTGTCAGGATCATAGCAGATGGGAACCTCTAGTTTCTACCTACCCCTTTGGGAGATAGACGTCAGTATTGTACCTATGTATCTATATTCTTCCCCTTTTTCGACAGTTCTATAGGGTCCCAAATTACCCAAGGTTACAATTACAATTATCTAAATTACCATTGATTGTGATTTGTTAAAAAAACAAATGCATTTGAAAATAGGCCGATGATTTGCTGAATGCATTCAAGCGTGAAATTGAATGTCCAATTTTTCTTATGAGCATCTATTGTGCAAGCCAAGTGTGCAAAACGCTGTGAACATCTACTAAACATCTGAAAATAAAATGTTTCGATTTTTTAATTAAAAAAAAGCACGTAGAAACCTACAACAAAAATTATAGCCACCCTACGAAATCCCAGGTTCCGTTACGAATTTTAGCAAGGGGCTGTCCATTTATTTGAAAATAGGGGGGGGGGGGGTCTGGTCTGCGCATGATGGTCATAATGGGGGGGTTTTGCTGCTGTTTAAACAACAATTTGTAATACAGACAACGAAAATTACATCAGTTTTGTTAGAGGGTCGGGTCAATCAATAATGACGATAGATTTATTGTAGGTGGGGTCAAAAATTGGCAAAAATCGATGATGTTATGTATGGACGGCCCATTTTTTTTTTCTGTCTTTTGTAGTGGTAAGCAATATTTTTAACAATTTTTAATACGCCATTTTATGTAGGAAAATTAATGCTATTTTTGTGCAAAATTGTTTAACGGTGTAAGTTTTTTTTTTGAAAAATGAATAATGTAAAAGTAATGAGGCTGTGATATACGGACGGACGGACAACGGACTATCACCATAATGATGCCTTTTGTTTTGTACCTTTTGGGTACCCTAAAAATCGATGCGGTCGGTTAATGGATGTCGTCATCGATTCAAAATAACTGAAGTTTTGCGTGCGCGGCATCTGCTGAGAGCAGGATAGAGAGTTAAAAAACAAACGCGCTAGAGCAGGACTGAATTTTAGCATAGTGCAGCCCCTTAAGCAAATAAAATGAGCACCTAAAGTGACGATGCTCCGTCTCAATAACCCAATTAATAAAGCTGAAGTGAATATACCGTTATGTTCCAGGCTATTCCTAGTCGAAGACTTGGTAGACTCGCTCAAGTTCGGAGTACTGCTGTGGTGTCTCACGTACGTCGGCGCCTGCTTTAACGGCATCACACTCATCATCCTTGGTAAGTACCCCTACATTATTTATTTATTTGTATTTATTTAATTATTTTTCAATGCAAGTGCTCGTAAAGGCCCACTTTTTATGCATCAAAACCGAACTAAAAGTCGATTATTTTGCCCTAGGGCTTTATTATTATTATTTTTTTTTAAATTTATTTTCAATGGTTGGCTAACCTGCAGACTTTCCTGTGTACCATAGATGTTATACTTTTTTTTTTCCACTGTTTAACGGCTCTGGATACAGTCCTTTTGAGCCAATTATAATTTAAAGTTCACAAGATTATATTTGTTTTATTTCCTCACACTATGCATTGAAAAACGTAGTATGATACACGGGCGTAAAAGCAATAAATAACTCGGTTACGTTTAAAACACTCGCTACGCTCGTGTTTTAAATCGTCTTCGTAGTTTATTCCTTTGCACCCTTGTAGCATAAACTACTATTAATTATTACAGGTGAACCCAATTACAATAATTTTGGGTGTCACTTCTGTTTTGTTTGTTATTGATTATATTGTATTTTAATTGTGTGACACCACAAGTTTTTTCTATTCTATTCTATTCTATTCTAATAATTATTAGATTTAGTATTTAAATAAACATAATATTTAAAATAACTTTAAGAAAAAAAAAATTACTTACAAACCAATTGACTTTTATTATCGAAGAACAAGTCAGCAGACGGTTCGGACTAAGAATGCATAGAGCTGTCGTCATTTTACACATTGCTGAATAAGCGTGAGCGTGCGTGCGGCTGGTGGGCACGGCAAACAACTTGCGCTCCCGACACGATCGTCATTGCATGTAATTAGCCAGTGCAAACAGCCGAAGCAGCCTAGTAAGCAACTCAGGACAGTCGATTTCTCCTCTCAAAATCTTTAGTGCGAAAATACTTTTGTGCAGGCTGCTCCTAGCGAGGACATGGTAGACCATCAGGATTAGGGTACATTGTGCTGTCTCTGTGATTAAACATTAGTAATTAGGTAAACAATTAAAACATAACTGTAGACGAGGCGATCTTATCGATCCGATAATGTATCCATTTAAGACCTGCGGGCCTATTATGTACCTTTAGTTGCCAACTGGACTGGGTGCCTATCATCAAAAACATAGATATACTATCAAATTCCGATTGTCTAAGGATATGTTCGCATTTGAAGTGACGGCACAGTTCGTAAATAGATCAATACCCACTAAAGGCAATTTTGAAAGTTCAGTTTTTATCTGTGTTTTTGATGATAGGCACCCAGTCCAGTTGGCAACCAAATATAAATAATAGAGGGGCAGCCTTTTTTCGGCGGACAGCGGCAAGAAATGCGCGCGAAATGATTCAGAATGAGTCTGAAGCGCCAAACTTATTATCGTTTTTCTTATTTTTTAATAAAAAGTAACTATCAATTTTTCAATGTTTTTCATAGTTTTTCAATGCATAGTGTGAGGAAATAAAACAAATATAATCTTGTGAACTTTAAATTATGATTGGCTCTAAAGGACTGTATCCAGAGCCGTTAAACAATGGAAAAAAAAAGTATAACATTTATGGTACATAGGAAAGGCTGCAGGTTAGCCAACCATTGTAAATAAATAAAAAAAATAATAATAATAAAACCCTAGGGCAAAATAATCGACTTTCTGCTCGCTTTTGATGCATAAAAAGTGGGCCTTTACGAGCACTTGCATTGAAAAGTATAAAAAGTAATGCATTAAATAACACAACTTTGCTAGAAATAGCAAATTAGTACTAATCGTGGCATTTTCATCGGCAATTGTTTCCCCAATTGGAAGATGTCAGTCGGAAGCTGTTCGCTTCTGCAGGTTCGATGAGAAGGCTTCGTAACCTTCTTCCAATTACTACGAGACTGCTCTTGCCCAATCCCTCCTCTTACACCTCCTTGATCATGCTGATTCTTGCTCCTTGACCTTACTCGATAACAATTCGACCGACTTGAGCAACTTCAAAATGTTTGTATTAGATTCATTTTTGGACTCCGTAAATGTGATAACGTTTCGGAATTTCGCTCCCAGCTTGGCTGGCTTCTTATTCGCTTAAGTTGGAATGTCCATATCATTTCCCTCCTATACTCTCTTCTTTTCAACCCCTCTTCTCCTTCCTATCTCAAGGAACGTTTTAAGGTCACCAATTTCATGAACGAATGTTGCGGTCATCTGAAAACCTTTAGTTAAAGACACCACCACACTCCTCGACTTTTTACGGTAAATCTTTTACAGTTGAAGGTGTGCGTTTGTGGAATGCTTCACCCTTTTTTGTAAAATCTGCTCCTTCTTTGGCTATTTTCAAAAAACGATTTAAATCATTTTTTTCCTCCTATTAATTAAGGTACATGTAGTTATATTCATGTTATATGTATGTACATTGAAATGAAGATAATTTAATATGTAGGTAAAATAAGAAATTAGTTTATTTATTACGATACCAATGTGCGGTAAGTCGGTGTTAAAGGAAAAAATTCCAGTAAACATATTCGTACATTGTTATCGTTAATATAATTGTCATTATGATTATATTACCTAAAATCAAAGCTTTCCGGGGAATAAATAAAAAATCTAATGTTTGCTATGCTTAAATCTATCGTTTTTGAGGTACTTATATATTTTCTTTACACCACCTACGCCTTATCCTCTTTTTACTTTATCTTCCACCCAAAGGTTGTCTGGAAGAAATCGCTTAAGCGATAAGACCGCCCATTGTACCCTCTCAATTAAAATGATTTTGTAATTTCTTTTATATCGGTGTACAATAAATTATGTTATGTTCTTAGTTCCGCTGATGCCGACAAGTAGTCGAAATATATCTGGAAATAATTGTTGCAATAAAGTGTTTTTATAGAAATATATACTGCAAAATGAATAAAAAACAAATAAGTTCTCTTTAATATTAATTTATTTAGTTATAAATAAGAAAAACAATCGATAAGTTTTGCGTTTGGAAACGTGATCTGTCGCATCTACCTTAAAGACACCTTTGCCAGATAATATAAAGTATTACTCTTTTTGATTAAAAGCGAGAGAAGCGATTTTTTTGTAACTACTTGGTATTTTCATGACGTTACGGTGTATCATATACGGCCATAGAATTAACAAGATTGCGTTTTAGTTATAGAAAATTGACTAAACCTTTGCCCGATAATTTAAAGTATTACTCTTTTTGATTAAAAGCGGGAGAAGCGATTTTTTAGTAACTACTTAGTAACTTCATGACGTTACGGTGTATCATATACGGCCATAGAATTAACAAGATTACGTTTTAGTTATAGAAAATTGACTAAACCTTTGCCCGATAATTTAAAGTATTACTCTTTTTGATTAAAAGCGGGAGAAGCGATTTTTTTAGTAACTACTTAGTAACTTCATGAAGTTACGGTGTATCATATACGGCCATAGAATTAACAAGATTACGTTTTAGTTATAGAAAATTGACTAAACCTTTGCCAGATAATATAAAGTACTAGCTTCTGCCCGCGGCTTCGCCCGCGTGGCCTACAGGAAACAAATAACATTTTTTTCAGAAACAAATATTTTAAGTGCTCTCATTCCCTCTGGGAGTCAAGGTGTAATGCTCGGCCGAAAAACTCGCATGCTTGTTTTTTGGCCTCGTGGAACTTTGCTCCAAATACGGGGACTCCCCGATCAAAGTTTTTCCGAAAAAGTGTCAAAATCCATATCAGTTGTCAAAAAATGTCAAATTTGAATACGGCAGCGTAATCGGCGACCCCAAATGCCTTTTGATACCGAGTTTTCTGCAAACTAGCGGTTTAGGCTGTGCGTTGATATATCAGTCAGTCAGTCAGGACTTTGAATTTTATATATACAGATTACTCTTTTTGATTAAAAGCGAGAGAAGCGATTTTTTTGTAACTACTTACTTACTTTGTTGCGGTGTATCATATACGGCCATAGAATGAACAAGATTGCGTTTTAGTTAAAGAAAATTGACTAAAAATTGTCTTTGCCTCTGTATTATTTTTAAAAATCATTTTAACGCAGTTACAGTTTAATTATACGTGATAGAAAATGCTTTCAAACACTGTGTCGCGTGCAAATGTAAATTTTAACATGCCATTCCTGACACCACGTACATATAATCGGTTACATGACACGCATGCTTGGTTAGTGGCGAAACTGGTTTAAACTTGAAAAGTATAATGTTTGCTGATGGATGGCAGAAAATATTGTCAGAGTGTTTGTGTTTTTGAGAGGGACTGTTTCTGACTTTATGTGTTATTCTTATTTATTTTAGTTGATTGTACCGTTTTGTGTTTGTGTTACTATCTTTAATTATTGTAATTGGTTTGTCCGTTTTAATTAAAGTAAATAAAAATATTGCCTCGTGCCCGACGTCAACCACACATACATAGCGGATAGATTTGAAAACTAAAAATTATACACAAATGTGAAATTGTTGTTTTACCAGAGTTGAACACTAACTGCTTTTAATCGCGATTGCGAAAAAAGATCATGTTGATTCTCTAAAACATCACTACATAGTATAAAACAAAGTCGCTTCCCGCTGTCTGTTCCTATGTATGCTTATGTCTTTAAAACTACGCAACGGATTTTAATGCGGTTTTTTTAATAGATAGAATGATTCAAGAGGAAGGTTTATATGTATAAAACATGCCCGTGCAAAGCCGGGGCGGGTCGCTAGTCTTCAATAAAACAATGGGAAGTCAATTATTATTATTATTATTATTATTTATTATACACAAGCAGCTAGAAGCTGATGCTGTGTATATCACTGCACTTTAAGTCTTATTTATTTAAAAATTTATCTAGTCTATTTTTAAAACAGTTCACTGGTGTAGCACCTATAACAGTCTCTGGTAGTTTATTCCACTCGGGAACAACACGGTTAGGCAAGAAATGTCTGCGTGGGTTGCTTGCACATGTCGACGAGTTGATTTTAAGATGATGACCTCTCAGATGACGATTTTGGTTCATCTTGTAAAGTTTTCCCAGTGTGGGAACATCATAGTGTCCTGTGAGCACTTTATACGTTTCTATCAGGTCTCCACGTTGTCGTCGTTGCTCAAGTGTAGTTAGCCCGAGTTCTTGCAGACGTCGCTCATAAGTTAAGTCACGCAAACCAGCCACCATTTTTGTCGCTCTTCTCTGGACTCTTTCCAACATGTTAATATCTTTTTTGAAATATGGGCTCCAAATTTGGAAGGCGTATTCCAATAATGGTCTCAAGTAACAAATACTCTCAATTCTCTCAAGTCAATGAAATGACATTATCTTGTCCTTGGTCCCAATATTTACGATTCGGAAACCGTTTCGAAGAATAGCTTAATAGATAAAGCGATGTCTTTCATTTGACCTTCAGTGACGTCATCATCACCGCACATTTCCATAGGCATATTTTATTTTTCTTAAATAAAAAATAAAATGTCTTATATGATGACGTCGCTTCCTGTAGCACGAAATTTTTTGTTTTAATTAAATACCTAAATTGTTAATTAATCTATGTAAGTATGATAAAAAACAGAAAAATGGCACATTGAAGTTCAAAAATAAATACCGGCCAAGTGCGTTTCCGGTCTCGCGCAGTGTAGGGTTCCGTAGTTGCCCTACACAATATGTGGACTTCTTCTCCACATTTTATAAGTTTGCCAACTAATAGATCGCGCCAAACTTCTAGTTTAATAACCGCCGATAAGCAGCAGACAGACGGACATGGCGAATGCAATTCCTTGCTGACTACGGAACCCTAAAAACGACCGAATTAATATCCTAGTCTGAACTTCAACGTGTCATAACACTATATCACTAATTCAATTAAAATATTATAATTCAACGTAAGGCGTATTTTATTTTTAATGACTAACCAAAACCAACAGGTATCTATACGATTTTGATAAATATTGGTAGTTAGTTAGTTATGGCAAATATAAATATTATTCGACTTATGACGACCCCATTAAAGAGGCTGAAATCTAGCAATACTCCAAAACATAGTAATTATTACATTTGGATTTTGCCCCCCCGCCCCCCCTCCCCCGTACTGAATTCCTGGCTGCGGCATTGAATGAGCCTCGAGTGGTTCTGCTTATGCCTAGAGAGCAGCAGAACTGACTGATTCCATACCGTTAACTCAATCTCTTTTCCTCAATTCCAGGGTGGATAGCACTGTTCACACTACCGAAGGCGTACGAGATGAACAAATCGCAAGTAGACGCCAACTTGGAGCTGGCGCGCGCTAAGATCAACGAGATCACTGCCAAGTTAGTATTCTATCTATTATGACATGGAACCTGTGCCACCAAAGATGTCCCTTGAATGAATTAAGAACTTCGCCAACCAAGGGACTTCTTTAGTGACGTAAGTTCTACTACACTTGGCGAGAGTCTCAAGCAAGCTTATCAGCAAGATTTTTGTAAATAATGTACTACTCTACCTACTTGTATTAACGGTAAACTGAGCTATGAGGAGATACTAGCGGATAAAAGTCATGGCGATCAATTGTTGGCGGTATAGCTAGCTGTCGCAGGCAAATAGTAAAACTCGGCATTTTACAAACGGCGTCGTCAGTTTCTAAACGCTTGCTATTTTGCAATGAGCGTTTTTCTGGTTGTTTTTTTTTCTTAGTTCTTAGCTTTCCTCCAGATGGCGCTGTCCATGTCACCATAGATAAAATGTGTTTGTAGCAATCAATGTTAAAGTGATTTTTCGTTTGTTTGGAATCTGTGCAAATTTTTTCTTTAATTCTGTTGCTAAAAGAATACGACAGTGCCATCTAAGAATCTTATATAACACTAAATTTGACATACGGAAAAACGCTCATTGACGAATTCTGTATGATTTGCCTCGGCATATTGTAATTCTGTTAGCGACCCTCCGCTCCGCTACCAATATGCAGTGCCGGTTTTAGCATTAACGGCGCCCTGGGCGAGAATTCTACGGCGCCCCCTATCTGCTTCCTAAATTATTCATTTGCAGAAAAGGAAAGAAAACAAGGGAAAGATTATTTCAATCTTCAATCATGACCATTTATTTTAACACAATTTAACAAAATCTTACTTTTCTTGCCTTTCTATTAGCAAACTCCTTTATTAAGACACCGAAATCGATGTTTTCTGCTATTTCATTTTCGATTGATAGAGTTGCCAAGTTTGTCAATCTAGATTGAGATAATGTCAAAACTCACGAGGGCGCGAATGTTGAAATTCTTCCCAAAGTGAAACTAACTTCAAGCTGGGGGCCTGGACTGACCCAACCTATTTGCAACTACGCTCGCCGCGCCATCCCGTGATCCAAACTGACGAGGGGGCGCTGGCGCCCCTTGATGTCTGGCGCCCTGGGCGGTCGCCCAACCGCGCCCTACCCTAACGCCGCCACTGCCAATATGTATTTACATGTAAACCTAAGACGCTCCTCGTTCCGCTCGTCGGCGCACTAATTTTTCACTTTGTAGTGAAAAGCTTTCGATTTCTATTTAGGAAATGACGACCGAACGGCAAATTTCAAAACAACGAGCGCTTAAAAACTGACGAGGCCATTTGTCAAATGTCAGATTTTAATATTTGCCTGCCACATAGCCACTGCTAGACTTATCCCCAGTTGCACGAAACGAAGATTAGTTTAACGGCAACTTTAAATTGATGCTGTCACTTTATTTTTATACGCAGTGTAAGGGATGGCGTGAATTTAAAGTCGCCGTTGAACTAATTTAGGTTTCGTACAACTGGATGTCAATACCACAGATTACCTGTCAATTTACAATACATAGACAACTCACAATTTTATGATAGCGTTTGTATGAAGGTTTGCGCGTGATGACGCCTTTTAAAAAGTGTACTCCCTACACCTTTGTCAGCCCATATTTCGCCACTCTTTATTTAAATTCACATACATAGAATAATACTCGTATAACACTTGTGGAGCATATTGCATGCTGTGCATTGACATGTCAATGATGCTGTGGGATTTTTTGCAAAGGGAACTTGCGGTTCTTTGTGGTATCACTTTGTTGTAAGATACATAATACCGGGTTTAACTTCAAATTGCGCTGTTTGATTTTTATGACGTCATAATTTTTTTTGTATGTTCTATTTTCTTCAACTTTTCGTCTGTAGTGTCAAATGAAAGGGCTTTATGAGGTGTTTGTAAAAATGTAACTACATCATTACATTTCATACACAATCTGCTCATGAAGCCCTTTCATTTGATAAACCACACAATGAGTTTCAGAAAAGAAAAAAAGCACACAAAAAATTATGACGTCATAACACTAAACAGCGCAATTTGAAGTTAAACACCCGGTACTACAGCATTATGTAGCTTACAATAAAAATATTACACATGTCACAACTTCCCTTCACAAAAATAGGTACCACAGCAGGTAATATGTAGGTACCACAGCAGGTAATATGTGCTGTTATGCACCTCAACTATAAGAAAGAGAAACGCATGGACTATGGTAATGTTATATTTGTATATAATTATATAATTAATATCTCGAATTTTACAGAGTACGAGCGGCAGTGCCTATTGGCAGGAAGGCAGAGAGTGAGAAGGACAAGTAGATGTAAGCGCGCCGGCAGCGCGAGTGAGCGAGACAGCAACAGCGGGCCACGCTCCGCCTTCAAACAGAACACAGTTTCATTCATTAGCCGGAGTACTTCACTGTTTGTTATATTTATTATTATTATACTTATTAAATAAAGATTACTATCGATTATTTTACGTGTAAAGCTTGACAAGGCGGATGGCGCGGAGAATTACATTGTATTTGCTTTTTAAAATTTTAAATTAAAAATAATTGTCGAACCAAATTGTTGTGTTTCAGTTATTTCCCATAGTTAGTGAGATCACTGAGATGCTGTGTTCTTATTGTGTGCTAAGTGTTAATTTTTAACGAGAACTATTGATCTTAATAGTAGGTGAAAACCCAGCAAATATTATATTGTGATAAGTTTCTTCCTCGTGTACGCTAAATGTGTCTTAATATACTCATATCTAAACTCAAAAAGGCGATTTTAAAAATATTAACGTTTAGATTTTTTTTTTATTTTAATGACCACGGAACATGATAATATCTTATTAATGATGAAAAAAGAAATTATAGTAAGTAAATGTAGATATTTTTAAAATCGCCTTTTTGAGGTTAGATATGAGTATATTAAAAGATTTACTAAGTTGTCTCCTACCTGGAGGACTTGGTATGTTTTGAAAACATTTCTTAGATTTTTAGAAAACAGGTGGCCGAACGGTACGTAGTGGTGTAGAATATTTTTAGAACCGGCTCATGAAGCCCTTTCATTTGATACCACACACGATAGGTTTCCGAAAAAAAAAAAAAAAAAACTTCCCTTGCAAAAAATTGTCATTACTGCCCCACCCCCCATGGGAATATTTTTATGAAATATCACTCAAAATGATTGTTTTAATTAACCTAAGGCACCCGTGTACCAAACGGCTATCGTACATCGATTTGCGGTTTTCTATCAATATTTGTTTTGTAAGTACAGTGGAGACCACGTCAAGCTATACACTTGCAGTACGACATTAGCCCCTACAGAGAAGAATATAAGATAGGTACAAAGTCCAATGTGTCTTACTTGATGCGGTCGCCACTGTACAGCGTCCACTTGGCTCGACGTCATTTACTTAAACGAGAAAAAAAAGAAAGTATTAAATTAGGTAGGTATAGGTCTACCA
Organism: Ypsolopha sequella; assembly: GCA_934047225.1. NCBI lineage: Eukaryota > Metazoa > Arthropoda > Insecta > Lepidoptera > Ypsolophidae > Ypsolopha > Ypsolopha sequella. The sequence continues at coordinate 9,289,712 of OW203994.1, read as the reverse complement.
GAATCTCATGGCAAATGGGGAAATAAAACTTTGTGGTGTGCAATACTGGGGAAATTGGATTAAACGATCTTGATACTGTTTATTTTTTATTTAGGTCTAGTATTAATGAACATGAAGTATATTAGTTATGTGTATGAAAGAATGAAAAATAAATAAATCATTAATCACTTTGTTTACTAATTTATTTTATAGCATAAAATAAAAGGATATAGAATTCAATTATACGAATAACTTAACACCTCATTCAGAACTAGAAAACGGTTTCAAGACTTCTACTTCTATTTCTTGTTCTTCATCAGATGACGAAGATAAAGAGGTATTTATTATAAATCGCCCTATTATATTTTTTTTCCCCCCTCCTTTTTTTACCAGGCGTGGAAAACACACCATTATTCGATGTGCCCTCACTTACGATTCGCCGTATAGTAGTACTGGAAACCCCTGTAAAGAAGTCACAATTAAGTATCTAAGAAAAATAAAACTAAAAGTATCAAAACAACTCACTCCAACTTACCGGTCAACTCTACCACGCGCTTTAAAATAGATGATTGAGTTTGATTAACACCTTCTTCTTCCTTTATTTTATGATAAACATTGAAAACAATATTTCTCGCTTGAGATCGAAGTGGCTTTTTCAACATTTTCACAAAAACAACCAATTGTAAGAAGATAATCACAAAATCTCAGCAGCTTTCGTTCTTTGATTTGACAGGTGACACTGTGACATTGCCATATAAAAATCTATTTTTTGTTTATTTTTTAAATGCCATGAGATTCTGGTAGACCTATAGGTACCTACTTCAAATTCTATCCACTGTACTCTTTGCTTTCTACGCTCCAAGGCGAAATTGCTGCTTTGAGCCGTGGTCTAAATTTGACGATAACGAGCTACACGCTCTGTTAACAAAGTTAAAAAACAAAACAGAAAACAACAAAATAAAGAAAAGTCGCTTTGATTTTGGGGTAATGAATGTTCATTGAAGATTCAAGTTACCGAAATTGACTGTACGTTCGTTTTTTATGTATTAGGCAGGCAGGTTTCGTCTGACATCAAACTAAAAGCAGCTTAGGGCCACGCACGCACCACTGTGGCTCAGAAATTTTTATTCTGAGGCTGAGAGTGTGGTTACATAGCAGATTCATCATCACGCTAGGCTCAGCTATCGTTGGTGAGTCGGTTATGTAAATAAACCCATACGGATTTCGTGACCGACCATTGAAGTGTCAAACCACCACGAACCAGTATAGTACAGTGGAGATCGCATCAAGTAAGACACTTGCGGTACTAATTTAGCCCCTATACTGAAATATATAAGATATTTACAAACGTGAACGTGGTCTTCATATTGTACATACCGTGGTTTGTAGTGCTGCACAATCATGTTACCCAACGATTTTTGACCTCTGTTGAGGGACATGACCGAACCGTGGGTGTTTTTAGTGGAAAATGGTGGTTTATAGTGATCTGATAACCGTACACTGAGGCTTCAAAAATCAACTCTGTGTTTCAATTTGACAGATGTCAGGTAGTATAAAAAAAAATTAATTCGATGATAGATGTGATTTTTCCCAAGTTGCCTAAATTATTTACTGCAATTAACGATTGTATTACACGCACGTTTTAAAGTTATTTTTTATTCTGGAGGTAAAGAATAACATGTACTTTGCATCCAAGAACAATTTTTTATTTTATTTGTTATCAGCGTGTGCGAAATAGTGTAACGAAAGACATTAGTCGTGTAGTCGTGGTTATACAAGAACATAGTCGGGCAAAGTTCCACGAATATTTAAGTTTCAAACAAATACCTTGACCCGATTCTACGTAAAATACAAGACCTGACCTCTGATATATACTTGCGATAAAGTACAAGTACTTTTTTGCAACAACTTCAAAACACGGGCTTGGTTTATGAGATGATGTAATTAATTTAACAAAATCCTGGTTTAAGACGTGAAACATAAAACAAACAAGTTTGCACCGATTTAGTGGCGTCTATATCATCTGTTATTATGGCTGACTTAACAAGGTAAATAACTATTAAAACATAATAATTTGTATTCCTTCCCTTGTGTATTTTTTATTTATACTTTAAGTAACATAATTATTAAGGAAAAATCCTTGAAAAAGTTTGTAGGTGTGGAGTCAGCTTCTTAAAATATTATTTATTTTGATAGTAAATATTATGGAAATTATGGCATTGCTTAAAACGTTACAATGATGTACTAATACACAATAGCTGTTACCGTAAATGTATATTATTCAGAAATTGTATACAATTCCTAGGAAATTTATAAAATGCCAAGCTGATTTATCTATTTATTTATTTTACTTTAGATCGGCCTTCTGTTTTACCTTTTGTTCTGTTCGGCCTAAATAAGTTTGGCATTTTATAAATTTCCTAGGAATTGTATTAAATTCCTGTTTATTTTATGTATTTATTTATTTACCTTGCATGTCTATTAAGTATTACAATAAAGCCGATTCTGAAGGCTTTAATTTTTGTTTTAGTACTGTCAAAATGAAATTTTCTTCACTGTAAAACCGTTCATTAATGTTAAGAAAAGAAGCTAAATTACTTTGGAAAAAATTAAGTTTTGACAGCACTAAAACCTTCAAAATTGGCTTTATTATCTTAACGTTTTAAATAATTCTGTAAATCCAAGATTTTTACTATCAAAATGATATTATAAGAAACCGACTCCACACCTACAAACTTTCTCAGTTTTTCCAACTTTAGGTATATACAAGGTGACTTTTTGATCATCGTCCAAATTCATGCTGGCGGCTTGATAAGTGATCAGTATCATGGATTAATAACAATTTTTGTGAAATTCGTAAAATGAAATTTCGAATTCATATAGTAATTCTCTTCCAGTCCCGAGTGAATTACTATGTGGAGTCGAAATTTCATTTTACGAATTTCACAAAAATTGTTATTGATCCATGATACTGATCACTTATCAAGCCGCCAGCATGAATTTGGACGATGGTCAAAAATTCACCTTGTATATTGATCCGATTACTTATCCTATCCCTAGTTATAACACATATCAAAATGCCTATGCTACAGTGGCGTGCACCCAACTTTTTGCTGGAAAAGCAAGCAATTGGTCAAGAACAACAATAAAAAAAATATGAAAAAATTTAAATACCACTTTGAAAAAAAAATATTTGTATGACGCCAGGGTAGACAATGTCTACCATAGAGTGAAAATTTCCTATACAAACTTTTTTTTTCAAAGTGATATTTAAATTTTTTCATATTTTTTTTATTTTTATTCTTGACCAATTGCTTGCTTTTCCAGCAAAAAGTTCTGTGCACGCCACTGCTATGCTATAACAGTAAAAATTATTGTACTATAAGAACTCTTGTTGTGACAGTAGGTCCATTCAAATCACTGCTATACCAGTAAGGAAAAATGTTTGCCGGGAGACATTCTGTATTTATGCAAATGAAAAAACAATTGTCAACAGGCATACTGTCATATTCCGAAAGTTGCCGTGACGCCTGTGGGCATTACTGTCTCTCAACATGTTAACTTACACACATCACACTTACTATCACATTACACAACTATACACACCCTCCATCACTATGACTACACTATGCTATCACTTATCCATCCCCTTATTTTGAAAGGTTGTTAATATAATATTCATTACATTAATAAGAGAAATCTATTTTGGTTTTGTTAATTTTCATGTGTTTTTTTATATTATTATTGTAATTCTGTGCTGTTTGATTTCCAAATAAAGAATTATTATTATTATAATGTAGGTACACTTTCACGGGCCTATAGGGCCCGGCCATTTCAAAGGCATTCCTGGGGCGGAAGCCAACATGTAAGAGCCCTTTGGTACTATTTAATCTAAATGTGAGATGGCTGTATCCATGGAGGCCTATCCCTAAATGTATCTTATTGTTATTGTTATTATTTATTTAATTCCTGCTTTCTTATTGATTTACTACTTTCCTCGCGTCTTGGCATTAATTTCATGTTTAGAGTGCTAAAAACGGAGCAGAATAAAAGTTTACATAGCTAACTAACAGCTTGTCTGCTAGTAGCCTCAACCTCTTTTTCTGCAGACTGCATTGCTCAGATCTACACCCTAACAGTCATGTTCAGATCTTGAGGTAAAAGCAGTTGTGATATGTTAACAAATCAAAAACTTACAAAACGCAGCTAACACAGTGCTGTATGTTCTAATTGTGAGATGCAAAAATAATGTATCATGTACTAGAGAGTGCTACAGGTTTTATTTCAGACAAAAATTTGTATATACTTTATTGAAGATGATATTCCACCAAGAACCATTAATTGAAACCATCAAACAAAATAACCATATTGCTACTCCCATAAATATTATCTAAAAACCTACACATCATTCATTGCCTAACATAAAGCAGCTAACAACAGAGCTAACCTTACATATTGACCCATAATTTTGCAATTAAATTCAATCAATGTGCTGGCTGGCTGTTACTGTATGTACATATTTCTTTATTTAGATCAGGGTTTCTTAAAGTGGGGTACACAAACCCATCGGGATTCGCAGTTGATCATAGGGAGTTCATGACAAGATTATTATCTGGCATACATTTAGAAAGACGATTCAAAGCAGGTGATTCTTCCGACTGACACCTGCCACTGCATCAAAGAAAATGCCCTCGAACCATGATAATCATTTATTGTTTATTTGTTTATTGTTTTGTGAAAGTATCATAATATTGAGGGGTGAATGGACAACTTTTCATCGTCTTGCTAAAAAAAATTGCTCCTAAAATTGTCGCTATTTGTGACAAGATACATGAAAAAACATTATTTCCTTTTGTAGCAAGTTTTATTTTTAAGAGGATTCGCAGTCATCTGGGAAATTTTATAATACATATGAAATAAATGCGGCTTGAACACTCGCGTGTGATGTTTGTTGACTATAGGCCAACCGTTTCATCCATACAATTTCGGCATTATCAAGGAGAGTGTCATTCTTAGGACGACGACGCGGCGTTCACCGTCGTTGTCTAACGGGCACTGCGCTCGTTACAAAACAGAAAGTTAGACCAATTAAAAGTTTTCACTATTACGTACGTAAAGACAGGTTATGTAAAACATAAGTTAAAAGTTAACAAAAGTTTTCATAACACATTTAACTGACATATTTAATAAGGTAAGAATCGTTCTCCATTGACATTGACAACATTGCAATGTAAAGTTGTATGTATGGCAAAAAAATCAGCGGCGGTCTAAATGTTGCATTAGTTTTTTTAACCTGTTAGTTGTTAAATTAAATAAATAAAATTTTCATGGTTCTGTAAGCGGTACTTCGAAAAAAAAGTGTACTACAGTGGAGATCTACACATTGGACCTATCTTATATCCTTCACTATAGGGGCTGATGTAGTGCTGCAAGGCCTGCAAGCATCAAGGTATAGATTTGATCTCCACTGTACGCTTGTTTTGTTGTTTTTAAGTCTGTACCTACTTGTATATTTCAATGCTAATATAAAAATAATCGTGCATTTTTTTGCAAAATTTCCAACCAACCATTTATTTATTTTTCCATATTTTTGGGCCCTTCACTCACCTCAAGTTATTGCTTTTGGGCAACAAGTCTTTAGCCAGAATATAGTTTGTACTAGAAATAGTTTTACTCGGTATTTAAGAGGTTCATTACTCTTAGATAATGTTAGATATTTTGTCAGATAACAAATATGATACAAAAGCCTCTGAGTATGTTTATATCAGTGAATATACAACTGTACATTCGTTTTGAAAAGTACATCTCCTGTTGATTTTTTTTGTGATAAAGTTTTGAAAAGTACATGTCCTGTTGAGTTTTTTGTGATAAAGTTTTGAAAAGTACATTTCCTGTTGAGTTTTTTTTGTGATAAAGTTTTGAAAAGTACATCCCCTGTTGAGTTTTTTGTGATGAAGTTTTGATAAGTACATCTCCTGTTGAGCTTTTTTGTGATGAAGTTTTGAAACCTACATCTCCTCTTGAGTTTTGGTGCGATAAATAGAAGGATTAAATTTGAGTGAAAAGTAAAATCTTCATTTTCCTTCTTTCAGCATACAAATGAGGTTGCAGCTCAGCTAAGAGGGGCTGTGTAATGTAGGTGTGTGCTGAAAGAAGGTGAGCTTCTTTTTTATATTTTCTGACCTTTTTTTGGGGATTCGTCAAAAAGCCCCTGTCAGTCCTTAAGTTTCTTATAGTTGAGATGCATAATGTGACATATTTACCCTCTGTGGGATTTTTGTGAAGGGAAGTTGTGAGATGTGTAATCTCTTTATTGTAAGTTACATAATGCTGTAGTACCGGGTAATTAACTTCAAATTGCGCTGTTTGGTGTTATGTGCTGAAATTAGTTACATAATTTAATTTTTTTTTAATTTTTTTTACAGCTTTTTTTTTTCTGGAACCTATCATGTGGGGTATCAAATGAAAGGGCTTAATGAGCTGATTATAAAATTGTACAACATTATTACAATCCTGACACTCATTTTATTAAAAAAAACAAAAAGATCATTTTCAATACACACCAAGTTTGGGCTCTTCCAGGTAGGAAACGGCTCAAGAAATTATTGTAAAACAAACGCTGACGTAAAATATTGACGTGAGCATCATTAAAAAAAATTCAGCCGTTTCTTACCGGGAGGAGCCCAAACTTCGTACGTTTTGAAAATGTTTTTTTGTTTCTTAGAAAACGAGTGACGGAAATGTGATGGTTTACCTAGTACATTTCATTTGATATCCCACATTCCCCACACGATAAGGCGCAGAAAAAAAAACAAAAAAAAATGTTATGACGACATAAAAACTAAACGCCGCAATTTGAAGTTAAACACCAGTGTAGCTAGCACGCGTCAGAGATACAGCGTATATCTAACCTACTTGCGCTCTCACGCATACTGCGTTTGTCAGTGTGCGAGAGAGCAAGTATGATCGAAAGACACTGATGCGTGATAGACCCCCTGGACTACAGCAAAATGTAGCTTACAAACAATAAAGAGATTCCACATAATCGTAAAACTCCCACATGCAATATGCTCCTCAATCATCTACCTACTAGCTTGTTTAAATGAAAACCTTTGTGTGAGATGTCAAATGAAATATAGATTTATGCAGAAAACATCTGCATTGTTGACGGATCCGATATCATACGAATACGGCGTAGAACTGACATACTTTTTGTTTTATAAGGTTGCGTTCCTAAACGCCTGGGTAAACGTAAAATTTAACTGAATTTTACATTTCTGACCTCAGAATAATAGGTATGAAATTATATAAAATGTTGAAATTTTCTTACAGTTTCATGAGTTCATAAATAGCTATTTCAATTTTTTTATTTGTTTTTTGTTTGAAAGTAGATTTCAAGGTTTTACATCTACATATTAAATTTTGTTATTTATTTTCTGTTTAATTATAAAAATTAAATCTTCAAAAACAGTTCGTCCTAAATGCCATCCATTTCCATATTTCCATGATAAGATTCGTAATAATTTTTAACAGCTGACACTTTTAAAAAATGAAATTTATGTTGCTGTTAGCTTAATTTTGTCTCATTTATACACATAAGAAATAACATAATTTGGATTTATCATTCCTAAAACAAATGCAAAAATGTTAGTACTGAAAATTGAGTTTCCTTCAAATTCTCTATAGAAAATGGCAATTTTATATGTAAATACCTAAAATATTCTGAGTTTCTAACAAGGTTTATGAACGACTTCGAGCTGTTCGTTTTCACTCGGGTGGTTGTGGAACGGGTGACAGTTAATTTTTTACCTTTACCAAGGCGTTTAGGAACGCTACCTCAATATATGGATATATCTGGACTGTTATCTGTTACAAAAATATTGTTTTAGCGATGGTGAGAACTAAGAGGGTTAAGAAAATAAGATAATTCACTCTGTGTACCTACCATCGAAGAAATTGCTGCAGATCCACTTTTCGCTCTTGTCACCATTGCAGTAGGGGCGAAAAGTAGGTCTGTGGATTTTCCCTCGATAGTTCATATACTACAAATATACATTAACATGGCCATGTAGATATACATTTTGCTTATCTATATTCATATGCTTGCCTCAATCACTTAGATAAATATGTTCAGAGTAACCTACATAATTCATTATTTAAACATTTGCTAGGTTTTCTCAGACCACTGTTACATTCTTGTTCTCAAAGAGACAAGATGAGTTTTTATTTATCATAAAATAAGGTTCAAATTACATTGAACATGGAGAAAAGAACTTGGTATCTTGTTGAAATTTCACCTCTATTAAAATAATTAAATTATTTAAATAACAGCACTATATTTTTTCAATGTATGTTAAGATATGTAAATACATTACATATGTCAGCCTTGTATACTATCTTTACTATCAGTGGCTTGTTATTTTTTGTTCAATCAGACAGCCTCAGTTGCTCTTCTCTGTGCTTGTGCTGTTTTCTTTAATATATCATTCACAATTTTTTTAATAGAAGAATATTTTTCAGTAAATTTCGATCTCAAGATAAAAAGTTCTTATGATCTAAGTGGTAGAGTACAATATCGAATGGGTAGTAGATAGCGAGTATGTCATCCTCATCAGCACATTCTGGTTCACCTGTAGACGCCGATGGCGCGCTGCCGGCCGTCGTCGCAGCTCTGCACTCGACCATGTCACACGCAGTTGATAGGTTGGTATTGCAACTTACAACACGGCCAACTTGAGACCCGACGAGAGATATGCAAATATAACCAACCAGTGGTATGAGCGATCTCAGGCAAGACGAGGAAGGTGGGGTCTCAAGTTTATTTTGCCGTGATTTACGTACAACACTGTCATGTAACTTGGAGAAATAGGGTTTGTTAATGACCACCTGGTAATAAAAGACCTTGAAACATCGAAATAATACCTTGAAATTATATTTACAAATTAAATTAAAGGTGCAACATGCGTAAGTGCTACCACTTTAGAAAAAGAATAATTTTTTACTTGCTAGAATAATTATTGAAAATCTGCTCAAGTAAATGTCTAGAAATAGCAATGAACTATTTTTATGTATCATAGTTTTCATATAGACAACGTCTTCGATGAGCTAAAATTTTAACTTCTGCTGAAAACGGCCGCGTTTGGTATAAGTTAAAATTCAAGATATAAAAAGACGTTGTTTCTGAAAACTTTGCTGTGTAAAAATAGTTCATTGCTATTTCTAGACATTTACTTATTTTCAATAATTGTTCTAGCAAGTAATAATTATTTTTTCTAATTATTTTTTTCGCATATCAAAAGGACTAGTTTCCAGGGCAGTAAAATTTATTTAAAAAAAAAAAATGTGACAGCGTAAACAAATTTTCAGTGAGTGGGTTTCTTATGTTTCGTGACGTTATTCAACAGCTCAACTTATATTTGTTATGTTTCTATTTAAATCTTCAGATATTTACAAGTAGTATAATATACCTTCTGGTTATTTTCATTGCGTTTCCATTCGAGCATTGACATTATCGGAGTTTCTCTAAGTTGAATGACACTGATTTACTTAATTTATGTATCTACATATATGTGGTTATTTGTTTTGTGGTAAATGGTTTTGTTGCACGCGTAGTGGCTAAGTAAATAATACGTTATTGTGTGGTACCTATTTATCAGAGTAGTTAACTGTTATTTATTGCGCTTATTTCTATTTTTCTTTTATTTACCACTCTCAAGGTAACACAATCACTCTAGTACATAAATAAAAGTTAAAATGAAAAATCTATTGCTTACGATAAAATTGTAACTGATATTTCGTAAGTATCGACTGAAAGTTTTCAACACGATTTTGACAGTTTGTTAAATAAATCATCAGAGCTTTAAGGCGATACAAAAAATAACGTCATCTACGTATTTCATTTTTGGGTAAATGTTTATTGAGTATTTGATTAAGGAAAACTTACTGAAGAAAAACGCGATTGGCTGAAATTTTCTCGATAGAATTTAATTCCGAAAAGACCTCTAAATTGTTTTATTTTTTCCTGTAATTCTGAAATCCTAACTAATTTCATTGTGAAATTGCATTCAAAATGTGGATATTATGTATTTGTAAAGTCTCCTTGAAAATCTTTTTTTACAAAATAGCTTAGTACATTTTATATTAATAAAAAACCGACTTTTTGCTACTTTTCCACGAATCCGTACCACTTGCACTGAGGGTTTTTTCGAATATGGAGTAACAGCAGTGGCGTGCATACAACTTTTTTCCGGAAAAGCAACCAGGAGGTCAAGCTTGACAATAAAAAAAATATGAAAAAATTTAAATAACACTTTGAAAAAAAGAAAGTTTGTATGACGCTAGGGTAGGGCCTACCCTAGAGTGAACATTTTCATACCAACTTTTTTTTTCAAAGTGTTATTTAAATTTTTTCATATTTTTTTAATTGTCAAGCTTTACTTTCTGATTGTTTTTCCGGAAAAAGTTGTATGCACGCCACTGAGTAACAGGGACGCTAAAACTTTTACGTATCGCCTTAACTCCAGCGTGGCGTTCGAAAAGCGGCCAACCGTTACGATTGTGACTATAAATTGACGTAATACATTATCTGACGTAACTACGGTCACGCAAATATCGGACAATCGATCGCCGACCACGGTCGTCATTCATGCCTCCACAATACAATGATCAGTTTTCCAGTAACAATAGCGGAGAATTGCATTTTTAATATGTTTATTTACGAACTAATTTGTGATGGTGATTGTACATTACAAAAAAACCGGCCAAGTGCGAGTCAGGCTCGCGTATCTAGGGTTTCGTATTGTGGATGATAAATTTCATTTTGTAATTTTTTTTCGGGAATGTCTCAACCGCTTTTCCTGTAATCTTTACGTAAACATATGTTACCATGATTTTTTTCATTTTTTTCTGTCCACCAGTTTTGGAGTTAAGGGGACATACATTTTTTATAGTTTTTCAAGGATTTCTCGAAATAGTTGCAATTAAATATAGCCAAACTATATATTTTTACAATCAGCTTTTTAATATCTACAATTTGAAACCCATGTTGTATTTTAGGATAATATTTTTTATTTTTCTCACTTTTGTTTTGGAAATATTTTGAACAATTTCAAATTTTTCATATTTTTTTACACCGTGATATGTGGTCAAGTTAATGCTATTTTTGTGTCAAATTTCATGTCCTTATCTTTAACGGCGATAAAGTTATGAGGCTGTGATATACGGACGGACGGACGGATGGACAACGGAGTCTCACCATAAAGGTTCCTTTGTACCTTTTAGGTACTACGGAACCCTAAAAACGGTCGAGTGCGTGCTTCATTGGTCCGTTTGTGCCCGAAGTACGGCGATAGAGCTCATCACCCGTCACGTTTGGGTGGGACGTAATAATCGGCGGTGAAAAGCGGGTGTACCAGGTGTTGACTGTGACTTACATATCACAGTTTACACTTGGGAAAAGCTCTGACACCCCCTGGGGGATTCATGTCGTGATGATATGCTTATATGCTTCATAAGTTATTATATTATATTACGCTTATCTACACATTCTTCAAAGTAAATGTGGATGGAAGGTACGTAGAACACCTTGATAACAATTTATGTTTTTATGTCAGTCACTCATGCTGACATAAAATTTACATTTCTTTTATTTAAATATCACGTATCTTGTTCAATGTACCGTACAACTGGGGCACCAGGAAATCAAGTTTGTATAGTCAATAAAAATACGTAAAGAATATAATTGTATATCACATTAAGTACCTCATTTTGCATCAATTTAAACTAAACTCTATGAAGTTTCTTTATTGTTTATGGATCGATTCTCCGTATTTGTTACCTAATATTAAGAAATAATTATAACTTATTATTACATACGGCTTGAACACTCACGTGTGATTGTTGTTGACTATATGCCGACCGTTTCACCGATACAATTTCGGCATTATCAAGGCGAGTGCCGTCCTAAGAACGGCAAAAATACAGGGTGTTGGGAAAAAACGACACTCGCCTTGATAATGCCGAAATTGTATCGGTGAAACGGTTGGCATATAGTCAACAACAATCACACGTGAGTGTTCAAGCCGTATGTAATAATAATTTAGTATGTCAGCTCACGCGAGTTTTAATAATAATTATAACGGCCAAAATACAACTTTTAAATAAGGGCAATGTATAACAATAGTTTAATATATGTATAAACGTATTTTAATGATATTATGGTAGCTTCAAAATAATTAGATTTTTCCATAAGAGTGAAATTATAAAAAGTTAATTTAAAAATCTAATTTAACTCTTGTGGAAAATCCAATTATTTTGAGGCTACCATAATATCATTAAATATACGTTTATGCACATAGTGAACCATTGTTATACATTGCTCTTATCTAAAAGTTATACAGGATGTTAAGATGAAGTTGCGGAAGCTGGAAACTGGCGATAGTACTCGTCCATACAGACAACTTTTACTATGGAGCCAACCCTCGAATCGGAAAAAAAAAACAGCTGTTGCATAGAAAAGTTATATAGCTACCCGACGAAAATGTATGAAACAACTGATTTTTTTCACGAGATCTCGATTTTTTTTCACGAAAAGTTTTTCGTATGGACAAGTACTATCGTCAGTTTCCGGCTTCCGCAACTTTATCTTAACACCCTGTATTTTGGCCGTTATAATTATTTTTTAATATTTTGTAACAAATATGAAGAATCGATCTTTAAAACAGTGCGCTTGAGCCGTGGCTGTTACGACTACCGAGGCATCGCGCGCTCTCAAAAAGCGCGTGTTTCACTTTTAAAAACACTTTTTAAACGGTGCAGATAATAATTATTTTATTAATATAAGACATTATGGGCGTGCTTTATACTGATATCAACTATAATGTCAAGTTTTACGATCTAATTTAAAGTATTAATTGATTACTGGCGGTTTATTGTAGAGTCTGGAGATAACTTTTAAATTTTTTTCTATCGCGAAAATTTTATGAAATCAATTTCGCGCCACATTCTGGGCATAGAATTAGTCCTCAACTTTACGTTTCGATTCGGTGTAACACGACTAAAGGTGATAATATCGTCCGCGCAAAGATCGCAGTGCGAGAGAGGGAATCGGGGAAAATTGACAAAAAGTCGTTTTTAAACTAATACAAAATTAACTAAGTTAGCTATAAAAATTTCCATAACTAGTAATTCAGGTATTGTTAAAACCCATCTAAATAAATATTTTTGAAGTCTGTATGCTAACCCAATTTATCAGAATATCAAAAAAAGTGTTAGTTTAGACCTCATTTCAATAATTATTTCTATCGAGTGAAATTCCTCCAATCACGTTTTTGATATTTCAAAACCTAGAAAAAGGACCCAAAATTGTTATACTAATTTATTTAACTTAGAACTTGGTTTGAATAGCAGGTAAATAACTTCAAAATGTGTCTATATGACGATATACCCCCTTATCTTATTTGACAAGACTAACCTTATTTTTTCTTGCTTTATCAAAAAGACAAGGACAGAACGCTTACAAATAAGTTAAGATGTGCTACACGGAATCGACACCAGTGTGAGGCAGTGGCGTGCATAGAACTTTGACAATAAAAAAAAAATGAAAAATTAAAAAAAAAAAGTTGATATGAAAATGTTCACTCTAGGGTAAACAGTCATGGAAACTTTTTTTTTTCAAAGTGTTATTTAAATATTTTTTCATATTTTTGTTATTGTCAAACTTTACCTTCTGATTGCTTTTCCGAAAAAAAAAATCTATGCACGCCACTGATGTGAGGTATCATGGTCTCGTAAGAGCATTGGATATTACTATATGGTGTAAATGGACAGGTATTTTTAAAGAAAATCACATAATCTATTTCTTGATGAAAAAAACTCCTTGTACCATTTCTTTTCAATATATCCAACCGGTTTCGCCTTACGTCATTATCAAGAAAAACACGATGAACACAAATACAACGATAAATAATAACTAATTAACTATTATGGTTATTATTTTTATATACTTAGTTTTGTGGTTTTCAAACTTGAATTTTTATTTTGAAACTTGACAGATCGCTTTACATATTTATTATTTTATACATTTATATTTGACGTTGACTGTACAGCAGAATAAGTCCTTTTAATTTCACAATTGAACAATATGGTGAGGAAATTGTATAAAAAATTATATCGTTGCGATAACGTTGTCAAAACAAACAAGTTGGGCCACAATACAATCGGAGTAAGGAAACTATAGATATGAAAACTAAACATACTAATATGCCAAAATAATAGATACATATCTATGAATAAAAGTTAATATTTTTTATAGTCATTCGTGTCATCAGTCATCCCTCACACAGATTGACGGACGCTGAATAGGACCGTATTGCCAACAATTAGGATTTTACTTGCTTTTTAACCATCACGTTGGGATGTAATAATCGTCGGTGAAAAAGGGGTTTATGAGTGATGACCGTTCCAGTAGCTTTCCACACTCGAAAACACCTCTGACACTCCCTCGGGGATGTTTTGTAATAATATGTTTTTTTAAACTCATATACAACGTGAAATTTAAGTCATTTTGCTAACGAAAACTGGTGATAGTACTCCTCCATATCAACAACTTTTACTATGAAGCCAACCCTGAAATTGTGAAAAAAAAACAGCTGTTATATATATTTGGGTCGAGTAGGTATTTAACTTTTCTATGGAACAACTGATATTTTTTTTTTACGATTTCAGGGTTGGCTCCATCGTAAAAGTTGTTTATATGGACAAGTAGTATCACCAGTTTTCGTTAACAAAATGACTTAAATTTCACGTTGTATGTGTCCTCTTATAGTGTTGGCGTTGGGTGGATCTAACTTGACTGTTTTACTCATATTTAAACTGCATGACCTAGTTACGTAATACGCTATTTGTTTTACTTACTGTTTCCTTTTGCTAGGTACCTAGATTTATTTATTGCGTAAACATAACTACTTATTTTTTCATTGCATGTGCTCGGAAAGGCCTACTTTTTATGCATCAAAACCGAACAGAAAGTCGATTATTTTGCCCTAGGGCTTTTTTTTTTTTTTTTATTTGTTTGCAATGGTTGGCTAACCTGCAGCCTTTCCTGTCTACCATAGATGTTATACTTTTTTTTCCACTGTGTAACGGCTCTGGATACCTAGTCCTTTTGAGCCAATTACAATTTAAAGTTCACAAAATTATATTTGTTTTATTTCCTCACACTATGCATTGAAAAACGTAGTATGATACACGGGCGTAAGAGCAATAAATTACTCGGTTACGTTTAAAACACTCGCTACGCTCGTGTTTTAAATCGTCCTCGTAATTTATTCCTTTGCGCCCTTGTAGCATAAACTACTATTATGTAGGGTTCCGTACCTGTTCATTGAAAAACAAAACCCTTATTTATAGGATCACTTCGGTGCACTGTGAACAAGGGGGCTAGCACGCGCCGTCGATACAGCGTCTTTCCATCATACTTACTCTCTCCCACATTGACAAACGCGGTATGCCTGAGAGATTCGAGTATGGCTTAAGAGGCCGGCGTAGCAATCCTAGTTCATACAAACGAAATACCAAAACCATTTATAAATCATAGATATTCTTAAGGTAATTTGTATTTGTTCCCATTGCATTACAGAAAATGTAGGTTTCTAAATATATATTAAATAACTGTATTTAATACACTGATTTAAACATGAAATATAAGAAAAATAGAGCCTTTCTATAAAAAATTTAAATAGCTCTGTATATAGTCTTTAAATCAAAATATATATTTGGGAACCTAGATATTCTGTAATCCAATCGGAATAAACACACACTATATTATGAATATCTGTGATTTACAAATGGTTTTGGTATTTCGTTTGTATGAACTAGGATTGCTCCGCAGGACTCTTAAGATATCAAGATGAAATGTAATTTCGAACAAAAATGTCTGTAAAAAATCACGTTACTAATGTAACGTAATAAAAAAATTGTTTAAAAATTAAATTAACAACGTTTTAATTAAAACGTTTTGATTTCCACGCTAAAACCCAGATTTGAACCCAAATATTTCAAAATCACAAAGAAACCGCTTGAATGTTTTATCTTGATTTTCAACACAAACACTTTGTTTCATAAAATATATTTGTTGCACACTTCCCAACCGGTTTCGGAAATCAATCCATCTTCAGGGGATACAAAACACTTTATTATTTTATTTTAATATACGAGCAATAAAACGACAAACGTATGTCAACAATGATTGCAAGTACTTACAGGATTGAAAGGAGCTTTTGATTGGTCACGGGTATCTAAAAATTAATTTCAATGGGCTTAGGTATCATGACATATCATGACGAGTGTTCTTTTTCTCATGAAATTGTTTTTGATGGTCGTAGATAAAGTATTGTGTGCAACTGAACATAATTAGACATTGGGACACTCGTGCAAAACTATTACGAAATCGTTCGTTTCGTAAACTAGCACTCGTATCCCGTATACTCGTATATATTACAGTTAAGTTTCGAAAAATACTATTAAAAAGTATACTAATCAAAGTTTCAATCACAAGCTGAAAAAATTATACATCATGAAAATCTTGCTTCGGTATTGTGTTCCAATGTGTTCCAACGATAAATCATAGCGAATTTAGGGAATCGCTGATTTCAAAGTCAGAAACTGACTTATAATTATTTATCTGTTTTGATTTGAAAGTAATTAAATTGGATCTCGATTCCTTATCTTATCATTATCTATCACTAACCGAACCTCATTTGATAACTATTAACTAAAATTCAATACGTTTCTGGTCTTTACCAACATCAGACAGGTTTTAAATATCGCATAGACTTAAAAATCAACAAAATGAAACAGTCTGAGGTATCTAATCTAACCAATATAGTATTACGGTTCCATAGGCTCCATAGCATAAGATCTCCGTTGCAGTCACAGCCGTCAAATAATGTGTTATTTTACCCAATGGCGTCGCCAGCTTATGACTAAGGGGGGGGGGGGGGGGGGCAATGGGGCAACATTATGGAAGATAAAAAATTTGAACGCCTGGTACAGTCGAAAGCATGAAGCGTTACACTTTGGAAGTCTTTGCCTCGATGTCGATTGTAATAAGAACGGTTCTAATACCTCCTACCTACATATTTTTACACTGTTTATATTTTTATATTTTAGTCGTGATGAAAATGGCAGCGATTTTAAAAACGGATGTCAAAATCTTAATGCTATTCTGAATATTTCAATACTTTCTACAAGTGAATTTATTTACGTTTTGTCATGCGATGCGGAATTTATTAATAGGTAAGGAAGTCAATTGCTCGCACTTTGGTCGCTTTGCGGTTAGCTACATTTGATCTCTAGGGGGGGCAACTGCCCCCCCTGCACCCCCTTGGCGACGCCCTTGTTTTTACCTTGGAACGCAATATCGTTTGAAGGAACCTTTTTAATGAATACTAGTGCTTGTAACTATGGATTAATTTAAATCCATTAATCGGCCATCATCATTGAACAAGACAAGGTTATCTTTATTAGTAGCCCACGTAGGTATACGTACGTCGATTATAGTCCGCTAATAGCCGCAATCGATTGACAAGATAAACTTTATCCCAGGATGTTTTGTGTTCATTTTAAAGTGGTACGTGTTTTGGAATAAACGTTGACTGCAATAGAAATTGTTGTGCAACGTTTAAGGTAAATGAAAATTTTCAACTTCTCAAGCAATTGAGAGGCCGGCGAAACAATCCTAGTTCATACAAACGAAATACCAAAACCATTGGAAATTAATTAATATTCTTAAGGTAGTGTGTATTTATTCCGATTGCATTACAGAATATCTAGGTTCCCAAATAAATATTAAATAAGAACACTGATTTAAACATGAAATATAAGAAAAATAAACTTTCTACGGAAATTTTAAATTGCTTATATGTCGTCGTTAAATCGGTGTCCTTTCAAAATATATTTGGAAACCTAGATATTCTGTAATTCAATCTGAATAAACACACACTATCTTATGAATATCTTTGATTTACAAATGGTTTTGTTATTTCTTTTGTATGAATAAGTATTGCTCCACAGGCCTCTTAATATTTTAAAGGATAAATTTCTTGCTCTTTGTCTGTTTATGTACAAAACGCTCTGACGCATAGTGCCATTTGCGCTTTGCAATGAAACGTACTCGCCTTCGTTATTGCAATATTAATTCACATTTTTTATTTAGGTTAAACGAAGAAAGAGAGCGGGCACCGTGTCTAGAAGAAGAATCACCGGTCAAGATGTGGGGGCAACAACGTCGCATCGCTCTGGACGTGTTGATGGCGTGCTGGGGCCTCGGCACCTGGCTCGGGGTCAACGGTCTCTTCGTCCAGCTGCCACTCCTGGTTGAGAAACTACCCGAGGGATGGGCTCTGCCGTCTTCTATGGCGCTGGCCATCCAGCTCGCCAACATCGGCCTTCTGATATACGCGCTACTCCGGCGCATGCTGCCCAAAGCGTCCGACGCGCCATACATCTACGGACTACTCAGCATAGGGATTCTCTCCCTGACCCTCAACGCATTCCTGTACCAAACAACAGCCTTTATAGGCAACAGTGAAAGATCAGTAGCCTTTCTTGCCTTGACGTTCAGTGCCGCGTTAGTGGGGTGTACCAGTTCAGTGCTCTTCTACCCTTATCTGCGACATTTCCGTGATGTGTACCTCGCGACTTACCTGGCCGGTGAGGGTTTAAGCGGATTCATACCGAGCTTGCTAGCGTTAGCTCAAGGCGTCGGTGGTGAGCCCGAGTGTATACCTTCAGCTGACAACTCTACGTTAGAGGCTCACTATCCGCCGCCGCGGTTTGACTCCTCAGTGTTTCTGATGGTATTAGGCGGGCTAACAGCAGTGAGTTTAGTGAGTTTTTCGGCCGTGGATAACTGTGAGACGTTCAGGTCGGAGCGGGTGGCTTCGACGGTGGCAGACAAGGATGACGAGGCGACGGCCGGGAACGTGTCGATAGTGCAGCCGCGCTGGATCCTGGTGCTGGGTCTGATGGCGTGTCTGAACGCGTTGAGTAACGGCGTGATGCCCTCGGTGCAGTCGTACTCGTGCATGCCGTACGGCGCGGTGACGTATCACCTGGCGGTGACGCTGGGTGCGATGGCGAACCCCGCGGCGTGCCTCGCCGGCGTGTGGCTGAGGCCGGTGTCGGGGCGGGTGCTGGCCGGCATGCTGTGTGTCGTGCTGGTGCCACTCTCCTACATACTGGCAACGGCACTCATGAGTCCGACGCCGCCGCTGGTGCGGCAGGCTAGTGGGTCTGCGTTAGTTGTGAGTATGATTTAGTGTTGATTTATATGTATACAGAGTGCTTGGAAATTCGACCTATTCCTTGAAAGGAGTTATACTAGAGATCATTTCCAACAAATTGAGCTCTATAAACTAGGGGTCGAAAATGAATGGTCTCCGAGTTACGGAGGTTTAAAGATATTTTTCAAACTTTCAGACCATAAACAAATAATACTCCTCTCTCGGCACTTATTTGTTATTTTCCTGATTAATGATAAATTAGTGATCATTTATAAAAAAATACATGCTCTGAATTCCCATAATCTCAGAAATAAAAGGTCTTAAGTGGAAAGAATACCTTCTTTACTTTGTAATTTTCGCAATATCGATGTGTTTTACTTAAAAAAATAAATAATTTTTGACCCGTAGTTGATAGGCATTATTTATTGGAATGATCTCTAGTATAACTCCTTTCAAGGAATAGGTTGAATTTCCAAGCATCCTGTATATAAAATACTTAATAAAATAACATTTATGATGAGAAAATTGTGTGAAATATATCGGGCCCTATCCTGAGCCCAGCATCAGTCACAAAGTATGATTTAGCTTTGTTTTTCTATTTCGTGTTCTTGGTCAATATTTCTGGAATTTTTGAGTCCATAACTGTACTCACAGTCCTTCATTACAGTTCGTATTTCGCTATAAAGGTTTTCTAAAAATCGGTATAGTTTACATTGGCTTAACAAACGGGGCGGCGGGCCAGGACCTCCCTGGCAACTTCGAGGCCCCCCTTGGCTGCTTAGTGGCCCACCTAGGACTTTCACTACCATTCTAAAAGGGATAAATTATATTAAAAACAGTAGTAGAAGTCTTACATATTGTACATACACTACCTTATGTATACATCAGAACTTGTATTTTCTAGCCAAAAACGCAAGCTACGCCAATGACAGGTAGGCCTTGATTTGGCGCTGTTTCCCCCAGTATATCCTAGCCCCCTTATTCAAATTCAAATTCAAATTCAAAAAGTTTATTTTGCAAAGTAGGTATATATAATACACGTTTCACAAGTCAAATTTTAATCTTATAAAAATATATGTAATAAAATAATAAATGTACATGAACTACTTAGATTAAATGTTTATTTAATTTATGTAGCAATATATATACAATTAAAATTATAGGTAATATATTATTATACAAGGTGAAATCCAATCAACCGCCCGAACCCATACCGGAGACCCGGCCAGGGACCAGGAACAAGGTTCAATGATCACCAACCGAGCCCCCAGCACGAATCCAGGCGGTCGACCAAATCGCATCCTATATACTACATAGTAATAGGTTACATATATAAATACATGCCTACCTCCGCCCATTCGATTAGTCTTGCTAAGAAGAACGGGCAAGAAACTTGGCAAGATCATGTCTTTTTTTTTTTTTTAACATAAACTTAAACTATACATTGAATTACTGAATTACTTACTCTTTGAAGCTCCTAAAATGCCCAATGAGCGTTTTTCCTTATGTCAAATTTAGTGCTAAATAAGATTCCTAGATGGCACTGTCGTATTATTTAGCAACAGAATCAATGACAAAAATTTGCACCGATTCCAAACAAACTAAAAACCACTTTGACATTGATTGCTACGAAACACATTTTATCTATGGTGACATGGACAGCGCCATCTGGAGGAAAGCTAAGAACTAAGAAAAAAAAACAACGAGAAAAACGCTCATTGCGATGGCATCTGTAACTGACATCACTTGCGCCTTCTTGATCGTCTCGAACTGTAGGCATCTTGAATTGCAGCGATTACCTACAATATAATTTTTTTCTAATTGTAAATCATTAAAATGTTTAGTCTGCTTTATCAATGTTGCTCAAAGTTATCTCTACATTGCCTTCTCGTACACGTGAATAACCTATTGAAATGACGTAAATTTAGGTAATGTTTCTCACATTGTTCTGTATATTCGATTGACACAGAAGGAAAATTAGCTTTTCTTTCACAAATCAAAACGAGTATTGTTTCATATGATTAATACTTGCGATTGCCGGCACTTGGTGAAACTTGGATGACAACATGATGAATAAATACATTTGCACTCGTTTTACAGTTTATAAGCTTATTTAACCCGACCGGTTTCAGTTTTACAACATTTTTATTATAATTATATAATATATGTTATATATATATACATTATTGCACGGTATAACATCCAAGCAGTCTAGCTAAACCCTTGATGATGGTGTGAAACCGAAACCGGTCGGGTTAAATAAGCTTATAAACTGTGAAACGAGTGCAAGTGTATTTATTCATCACATAGTGTTGTTTCGTTTATCTGTGTTTCTGAATGTTGGTGACAACGTTTTAACCTTCCTAATTTCCATTCCAGGTGATAGCGTGGGTGATGACGTCGGCCATAGTCTCCTACGGGCGAATGTGGGTGTACGGATGGGCGCGTGGGGGGGGTACGCGGGGTATGCGTGCCTGCGGGGCGGTCACACAACTGGGCTCGGCCTTAGGCTCCATTATTCTGTTCCTACTTGTCAACTACACCAAACTCTTCGTTCAAGCCAGCGCGTGCCCTTCTATAGACTAATTATGTGATAGACATTTTATAGACTTATTTATTTATAGGCAAATTAGGTACTTAAAGATATCATTTTTAAGAGACTGTTACCAATTGTTTATGGTTCGCGATCTTTTGACGCTGTACAAAAATGTATCGTTAAGCTTGAAGTGAGAAAACTATCGCCGAATTAGTAACGTACCACGTACTTATTTATTGCTTGTTTTATGTTCTGCAAAAGATATGTAAGTACGCTACCAAAAGATTGGGAATAGTTAGAAAAATATTTATTTTGCAATAGCAAGTGATGGGAATCAAATTCAATATTTATTAAATATTTTTACGTATTATGTTTGACTGTTGATGAAATATGCTTTATGAATATAATATTGTTATAAACCAGTGAATAAGATTCATGAATGAAATACAAGACAATAACTGGAAAATGTTTTGATTTTCTATACCCATGGCTTTATTCATCAAATTCAATCACCTTAAGGTAATATATCGTCCGTGCAAAGGTCCCTTACTCCAGGCGGAAAGACCCGCAGTGCGAGAGGGACGGGAAAATTGGCAAAAAGTCAGTTTTAAATTAATACAAAATTAATAAAAAATAGCTACGAAAATTTCCATAACCAGTAATTTAGGTATTGTTAAAACCCATCTAAGTAAATATTTTTTAAGTCTGTATGCTATCCCAATTTGTCAGAATATCAAAAAAAGTGTAAATATATACCTAATTTTAATAATTATTTCTATCAAAATAAATTTCTCCAATTGCGTTTCTGATAGACCAAAATCTAGAAAAATGACCCAAAATTGTTACGCTAATTTATTTAACTTGGGACTTCTTTTGAACAGCAGATAAATAACTTCAAAAAGTGACAATTTTGACGATATAACCCCTTAAACTCAGCTTATATACTACAAGATCATTAAGTAAAACTCATTTTGAAACTTCATTTATATTAAATACATTTGTACAATCGAAACAATGTGCTATGGCACAATTGGTAATTTAACAGGTTACAGGATGTATCATTATTACATTATTAGTTCCGTTTTTGTTATTATTAATTATGTAATATTTTAATTTTTAAAGATTATACCTGTTGTATTTATTTAAATTACCAAATACCTAAATAATTTATTCGAGATGGGTGTAAGTAAATACTAAATATCAATATCAAAATAGTATCAAAATATAAATATAAAATACAACATAAATTCTAAATGTGCCATAGTGCTTGTCATTAATTTCAAGAGTGTGAGATAACATTTAAAACCGGTCTCTAAAATACGATCTAAAGATAAACGTTAACTAAACATATAAACGCAGACGATAACAAACAAAGTTAACAATAAAGCTGAAATAAATACATAATCTAGGAGTTTGGCTGCGGCCGCCCACGCACCGCATTCTGATGATGAACTCTGAAAAATTTCAACTTTGGTTTAGAATGATCTTCAGTTTATTCATTTACACATAATCAGCGATATACAGGATGTGTCCCAAAAGTCACCGTTATCCCTTGGAGGGCTGATAGGCCAGCTCATGACTGTCCAGAATATCAAAATATGGCCTCAGTAAAAAGTCGATAGTTTTCGAGTTATCTATACTTTTATTAATTTCGTGAAACACCTTAAATGAATCTTTCCGGTGCCACAGCTACACTATTACATATGCTAACATTCTAATTTTTGTTTCGCAATCCTGAATAGCCCTGCTATTGATCTCAGTCCAAAATCAAACTAATATGATAAAAAAATGTTTTTAATGTAATAAAAAAAAAACATTTTTGTTAAAATTATAAGTTTGAAATTTTTACTGAGGTCATATTTTGATTTTCTGGACAGTCATGAGCTGGCATATCAGCCTTCCAATGGATAACGTTGACTTTTGGGACATCCTGTATATTTTACACGTCGTTGCACATAATGGAACTTAATACTACAGCGTTGGATTAAAAAGCGTAAAGGTCTATGAACTGATGACACTTGCCTTTCTAGTAAAGCTTTACTGGACAAAGTATAGTGGATAATAAATAGGTAATTAGCTATGAAATTGCCGAAATTTTCTTACAGATTCATGAGTTCATAATTTCTATAATTCAATAGCTATTTCCATTGTTTGTTTTTTATTTGACAGTTGATTTCAAGGTTTAACTACGCATTAAATTTTGTTTTTATTGTCAGTTTGTAACTAAAATTCGTTTTCAAAACAGTTCGTCCAAAATGCAATCCGTTTCCATGATAAGGTCCGTAATCATTTTTTACAGCACACACTTTACAAAAATTAAATTAATGTTTCTGTTTGGTTAATGTTGTCTCATTTATACACGAAAGAAATTATAAAATATTCATTTGTCATTCCAAAAACAAATGCAAAAATGTTGGTACTGAAAAATTAGTTTCCTTCAAATTCTTCATATAAAACGGCAATTTCATAGTTAATGACCTATTAATTCTATGATTTATGATTTAAAGGATGATCTGTAAATGTAACAAACAGAGAGGTGTTTTTATTATAGTGCATTATAGATAATTTTAACACCACTGTGTTATACCATAGACTTAGTAATAATTAGTCTATGGTTATATAACTGTATTTAAACGAATCATTTGAAACGATCAATTATTTAACCTCTAATATGTGTAAGCGCGGATCGGCGTCAATTCGCGAGCCCCTCCTCGTTTGTGGGAGCACGGATCCGCGTTTCTTACCCAATCTGTGTAAGCGCTGATCCGCGCTATGAAGAGATGACATTATACAGCCGAATTCGGAACATAATACTTTACAAATAGAGTTTAAAATGCTAACATTTCTTAACCTTTCTAAAAGGGTAATATCGTGGGCATCAAGCTGAAAGGCAGTATCTACAAAAATATGTATCGACTAGTTATTTATAAATATTTTTCTTTAATTATAAAAACGCCTCTTCACATCGTAGACTTAGGCATGTACTTTTCAGTACATTATAAAGCTAGTAAATATGGAGATTCGACCAATAAAGTCGGAATTTCCGGAATTCAGAACATCTGTAGATACGCCTTTTCAGTGTATATTGTTGAAGATAGACACAGCAAGTTTCACTTTTTAAAGTTTTTAGACTAAAAGATACCCGCTACTTGACAAGGTAAATATTTATTTTAGGTTTTGTGTTTATACTACTTGAAAAATATTGGCTGATGTAGCGATTGCGTATTTACAACCCGTACGAATTAACTGTGCACCTCGCGCTATGACGTCATTTGGACAAAGATGCTATCGCTACTGAACGCTTGCGGCGAATGCGGGTTGCCGCGCGGGGCAGCGGGAGAGGGGTCGCATTCCAGCGGAATGCACAGTTGATTCGTACGGGTTGTACAAGTGCATTTTATACATTACATTCACGGTTCAAAATACGCTTCGTTCGAGACAAGTGTCTCAAAGTACCACATCGTGTTCGCTAAAACTCCTAATAAGCGCTCTTCGCTGATAATATCCTTATTTATTAATATTTTTCCAAATTTTGAATATTGTAGCTTATCTCGTACAAATAATCCATGACTTGATCTAAACATTTAATAAAATAAAATACACACAAAAGATACAAGCGTTTAAGAGGCTATGCGAATTTTATTTTTGTCACTGTCACTCCAAGCAAAAAATCGCGCAGTGCGAGAGGGGCGGATTCAGGGCAAAAGAGAAAAAAGTTGGTTTTATATTTTTATTAAAAAAACTAAAATAGCTAGCCAAATTTCAAATATCAACTCTCTAGATATTGTTTAAACACACCTAATAAAATATGTTTGAGTTCTGTATATGGTTCTTATTCGTCAAACGAGGAGAAAAAGTGTGTTAGAAAAGACCTCATTTCAACAATTATTTCTATCGAGGAAAATTTATTCAAACATGTTTTCCAATTTCAAAACTCTAGATTATGTAGTCAAAATGCATATACCAGAAATTTATTAAAATTTTCCGTGTATTTCATGAAATACACGGAAAATAAACACCCGTATTTTTTTCGCACATCGCCTTAAAAGTCGAGTGTAAATTAAATTTTTAAGCGCTTGTAAATATTCTGTGTATTTAATTAAATTTAATAATTAAATGTAAATGTTTTAGGTTCTTGTCATGGATAAAAAATTGGGGAAAAGTTACAAATTTCAAAATTTTGGAAAATGTTAATAAACAGGGATATTATCAGCGAACAGCGCAAATTGGAATTTAGGGCGAGCACAGTGCTGTTGAAATTTTCTTCCGGAATCCCAGAGTGCATTTGTGTTTGCATGCATTTCAGTTCAATCAGCCTAGTAGTTTTCGAGTTAGTGTTTCCATTTTTTACTGTTGCATAATCTGGTTTAAATTGTTTAAAAGAGGAATTAGGGGTGTTTTACCTCGTCAGGAGTCAGCCTGCACATCCCCGAAGCTGCGGTGAGCAAGCTCTTGGTAACGCCACCTGGCGGCGCGAGGCGGAACCGCGCTACTCGCTGAACGATAGCAGAGAAGATGCAGGCCACCCCACTTGTGATACACAACGCACTCATGAGAGAGAGCGTTATAGGGGTAGTGCCGGCTAGCGGTAACCTGAGCAGGGCTGAGATTAGCCTGGAATATGATTAGAACATAGCCTTTATTATGATAGTCACCGATCACGACTTTTTTATTTTTTGTAATTTAAGTACTTATCTACTAAACCTTTAGATTTTACTAAGATGGATCAATGTGATACCATAATAGTATTTTGTCCACTGTGAATAATGAGAGCCATTGGGACACGAGTACTTGTTTATGAAACGAACGAAGTGAGTGTCCCAATGGCTAATATTTTTCACTCTGTCATTCAACACATACTACGTAAGGAACGCGTTTCCACTGCACAGAACAAGGGCAAATTTATTATTATTTATTTATTTAATTAATTAAATAGAACGGTTCACCCTATTACAGTAATTAATAAACAATACAATAATAGAAAGCAAAGAGACTAAAATCGGTGGTAGCTCAAGGGTAGATAGAACGCTGGCCTTCTCAACCTTGAGATCCAGGCATGCACCAATGAGTTTTTCGGAATTTATGTGCATAGTAGATATTTGTTCTTAGTTACCACTTGCTAAACGGTGAAGGAAAAGATCGTAAGGAAACCTGCGTGCCCTAAAAAGCGTGCATTTGTGCCCAAAGTACGGCGATTTTTTTTTGTGGTATATTTGTATAACCAGAGACATTTACAATATTATTACGTTCGTAATGTTCAGAGCAAACCTTCAAAATTTGGTTTCATGCATCATTGAAGATGTCAGAGCCTACATAATACTTGAAGACTGAGTTCAGGCTGCTGATCATACTGAATGATATGCTGAATTTGCATGAGATAGTCTTATAATTAGGAATTGTAAGAAGTGTTCGTGTTTTGGTATTATACTTGTCAGGGATCGGCACAACTCTCTCGGGACAGTCTATGACTTCAATGCTTCAACCTTCAATGCGATTGTTAATACTTACATCGTTCCCACGTCTACATTCTGAAGAATACATTTCAAATGCACCAAGTAAAAACACTGTGGGGTAAACAAGGGCGGATCCATCCTGCGAGCCAGGGGGGGTCACAGGCTCCAAAATTCCAATAAAAAAAACTTCGTTGCCACCGGGTGTCTCACGACACTTTTTTATGTCAAAACTAACGGTTCATATGTCCGGAACGGCTGGTCTAGCCTGCACGCCCGGGTCCTGATGTGTAAAAAAGGCTTCTTTTTAGCTGTCAAAGATTGATACTAGCGAACATTCGTCCGATTCGCATGAAATTCAGTTTCCACACAAATCACTCTCACAAAAGATCGAACGGAACGCGGGTGGGGTCATGCGTCATCGAGTGAAGGGTGCAGATAAAAATCAGTTCTTTTCGTAACTACCTATATATATATATATATGTGTATGGTCAAGTGTAATTTTAAGTTAAAAAAAAAGGTTG
Source organism: Ypsolopha sequella (assembly GCA_934047225.1). NCBI lineage: Eukaryota > Metazoa > Arthropoda > Insecta > Lepidoptera > Ypsolophidae > Ypsolopha > Ypsolopha sequella. The sequence continues at coordinate 9,261,940 of OW203994.1, read as the reverse complement.
ACCTAGTTCCAGAGGGGGGGTCATGACCCCCATGACCACCCCCCCCGATCCGCCCTTGGGGGTAAAGCAAAGGGTAATTAAGTCTAGTTGGACACGATACTACCTATAACCACAGATTATATAGTAGTTACTACTATAACTATCAACAATATCATTCGCGTGATATTGTTTACAATCTTTTTATCTAACAATTTCATGAAAAATGAGAAAAAGAAAACGCGACGTTCTTTTCTTTTTTATTAGATCCTGTAAGTCTAGCTTTGTTCAGCGGTATTGTCAATAATTTATTAGTATCGTCATAATGAAGGTGTTTGGACTTTGTGGGAGCATTTGAGGCTACATGGCAGAGATACCTATGCATAGACAAAGCAGAATAAGAAATAGCGCAAAAGTGATTTTTTCGGTCCGTCCGTACAAAATTGTATGCGCAGATCCCCACTACTTCCTCGTGCGTGCCTCTAAAACCGTGCCGTGGAGTGTACTAAACACAAATTATAGAGGGGATACTACGTATGTACTAAACCTCCTTGCTCGTGAAATAGGCCAGTCGGATAACTCCTCGGTCTTCGCCCGCGACGTTACAGGGACGCGGGGGATGACGACAACAGGAATAGGCGCAGGGAGAGAGCGGCAGGCTTGTGAGGCAATGGGACATAAGCCCGCTCCCGTAGCGTCACAGAGGCGAAGACTGGTATGCGGCCCACCTACTAAAGTCATACTTTAAAACAATCTTCAACTTAGGAAATTACCATAGAGCAGCAGTAAACGCAGCGCACACGAACAGCGCCGGTCGTCCTTCTACCGGCATCATGGTGGCGGCCACCAGCTCGATAACTGTCGTTGTGAACACCGCGCCAGTCGCCAGTGAATGTGCCGGTGCGCGCCTTCTCAGCGACACCTGGATTCATATCATGGCTTTATTTGTTGGTTTTATATTTTTTGAGAGCTGTTATTTCGGGAGCAAAACAAAGCCGAGCTTATGGATTATTTTAAATACAAAATGAGTTTGCGCCTTGGACGAATGCTTGCGATAATCACGTCAAACGGAAAGTCTCGGTGATACCTGACGAAGTGCACTCGTCAAGAATAAAAGCAAGCGAGATGTTGGTTTGTCCAAGGACTTCCATAAAATCTACAGAAGTCGGAAAGGCGAATGCCCGATTATATTATTATCTGTGCTGATATTACGCAACTGCCTGTAACCACATCCAATTTACTCTTTGCGGTTATCACATGCAGTGTCGGATTAGCCTTAGAGCAGATGTAGAAAACACGTCAATCCCCACGGCACAAAGAATCCTGCCCAGGTGGGTGACCAATTGGATGGACGGGGCCACCAAATCTATCCAGCGCTCATACCCTGATGATTTAGAACATAATCTGAGTGGCGAGAACATGTAGTAACTACGCTCGTTAAAACTAACCTGCCATTTAACAATATCGGTTTCTTCTGTAGCTTCAGTGGCTTCAGTTTTTGCCAGAACGCTGGTGACTGATATGATCTCCCATGCTCCTGACTCGCTGACTGTCACAAACTGAAACAAAATTACTTTTGGCCTGTAGGTACTTATACTGTCTCTCATTGTGTATGCTTGGTATTGTAATATAATAAAACAAGGGTAAAGAAAATCAGCAGATTTTTCTTTTAGTAGGTATAATCTCTAAGCTGGGAAAGTGTGTATGAGATGATAAAAATCCATTTGTAGTTGATTTCGGATTCCTTGGATACTAACTATCTACGTACATAGTACTCGTAGTCAGTGGCGTATTTACCCCCTAGGGTCAAAAGGGCCATGGCCCGGGGCGGCAGGCTGCGATGGGCGGCGCAAGCTGCACCTTGCGCTCAGCTTTGGGTGCCTTTTGTTAGTGTACTATTGCTTTATGTATGATTGCTTTACAATTAGAAGAAATTATTGTTTATAGTCTGTCTCTCTCTGCTCTATGTTTGCCATGTTATAAATGAGTGTAAAGGATAATTAAATTCAATCCAAGTGAATCCAACTGTTTCCTTGAATATATCACAAATATTCTTCCTCAAGAGGTTATGGGCATCTGGAAGAATGTAAAGAAGATTGTAATTTGAACATTTTCAACAACAACAAAGAAAATACGTACGACCAAGAAGTACTACATTTTCGAAGATGGCTTCCGCGACCGCACTGAATTTTCCACAACTAAAAGGAGATAATTTCAACAACTGGCTTTTCCGCGTGCAATGTATTCTAGAAGAAAAAAGTGTACTGCATACGCTCACAGAACATCTAGCAACAATAAATGACGTGTCCAAGAAAAAGTAACTTGTCACCGCAAATTCAAAAGCGAAAAATGTGATTGTTCAATGTTTGCCATGTCATAGATGAGTGTAAAGGATAATTAAATTCAATCCAAGTGAATCCAGCTGTTTCCTTGAATATATCACAAATATTCTTCCTCAAGACCTTTCTTTGACTTTATAGGCAATATTATTTAAAAAAAATGTCCATCAATAAAAATAATTAAATATTGAATAAATGGTGTTTATTTTTTTGTATGGCCTTTTGAGTTTTTTATTAATTATCATCATTATCAGCCTAAAACAACATGATGCTGGATTTTTATTTTATTTTATTATTGAATATTTTTGCTTTTTTCTCGTTCATTTATGGGGCGGCAAACTTTACAGGCACAGGGCGCCAAATCTGAAAATACGTCAGTGCTCGAAGTATCTACATATAAACAAAACAAATCAATCTCCCGAAAACTGCGAGAGTACAAAGATATTAACTTAAAACTTGGCAAGTGGTCAAAGTGTTTTTTCTAAATTCAAATTAAAAAGTTGTGATGCAGGTTCTTTAAGCTGTGAAATGGTGAAACCACAGAAAGGTGGAAACGCAGGCTAATTATATACCTATATATATTATGTTATGTCTATTAAGTTAGTGTTACTTAATTTCTACTGCAGATTTTTTTTTTACAGTACCGAAAATGTAGGTTGCTTTATTATTTAGAACAGACAAACCTTCTGGAGGTTTAAATCCAACACAACTTCGCTACTCGGAAAACTCGATCCGAAGATGAAGTTGCTCCTCTGCACGTCATTGGGCCAATCCTCGAGCTGCATAGCCGTGGGCACGGTGAGGTCGACTCTCGAGCGCCAAGTGATCGATCCATCAGCAGCTATGCGAGCCGGGAGGTCATCGCTTGATGTGCCGCTGGTCTCCATACCGTTGAGGAGTGATATGTCTGGAAGCCAAAGGCGCTCGGCTGATGCTTGGGTGAAGTCACAGCCGCGGTCACTGGCGTTCCATTTGAGACGCTCGTCTTTCCAACTCTGCGAATAAAACAAGTAATAGAGGCTGAAGTGACCGATATTCTTGAGTATATTTTCAAGTAAACAAAGTACAGGACTGCATCAAATTCGCTTTTTTTTTTGTATGTCGTGCATGTTACCCGAACTCTGATGATGATGATGGTGTTGAGGTGGGATGCCTGCTGGGCTCAGGCGGATGGTCGGCTCTGTATTTGGAGCTATTCCATCAAATTCCCATTGCTTAGAGCATTGGTATCCTAATGTCCCAGGGGCGTTCCCTCCTCAAATCTTCCACTTCTTTTAATAAATCTAAGTATATCTGAGTACTCAAGATACTTGAGATCTTCCTCCTTGATGTGGTCATCACCAAGTATCTCCCATCTTAGGCTAGAATATATGAATCATTCTCCTAAGTAATGTTTACTCGTTTCCTCCTTGCCGCAGTGCGGACACGAGGGATCCTCCTGTACCTTCATTATTGACAGATGTCTGTTCAGCCTACAGTGGCCAGTCTAGAATACCTACCAACAAACCTAGGTTGACTCTGCTTAGGTTAAGAATATACCTTACTTTTTTGTAGACTATAGTCGAGAGAAACATCTTCGACTGTCGGCAGCCCTCGATGTTCCTCCATACATCCGAACTCTGGACAAGTTATTATTATTATATACAGTATATTTACCGACAAAACTACGTTCTGCGACTCGCTTTATCTATCTAACCTGCCGCCGCGCCGGCCGGCTTGCTTCTGCTTCTGGGGCTCTACCTCGTAATTCTCATTTGTATCAACTTCAAGCAAATGCATGCGAAATTCAACGCGTGCAAAAGAGATGGCATGTTAGGCGGGCGTCTACGCACGCGCGTCAAATTTCAATCTCAAGTTGATGTTGATGAAAATGAGAGTTACGTGGAAGACCCACTGCTCTGACCGAAGAACTAGTTCGTTAGTTATTTTAGGTTTATATTCAGTATATATTGTCATCAAACATACCTATATACGTAATCTGCTTCATTATTATCTCTTTATGTATTCTGAGAATATTAAGGGAATAGATATACCGTAACTAATGTATTCACCATAGTATTAGACAACCTTGTATATATTTCTGTTTTTTCTCGTATCAAATAAATAAATAAGTAAATAAACCGCGTTTGGCCGGTCGCATATGTATTACTAATATTATAAAGGTATACCGGGTGTTAATAGACTGCTTGAATAAATCCACATACTCTACTGATCCTACTGAACAACTGCCCCAATAAAACATAACGCCCAAATAAGAACCGGTCAAGTGCGAGTCAGACTCGCGTACCGAGGGTTCCGTATCGTGGATGAAAATTTTGTTGTCATTTTTATTTCGTGAATTTCTCAACCGCTATATTTTTCCTGTAATTTTTACGTAAGCACATATTACCTACCATGATTATTTTCTCATTTTTCGGTCCACTAGTTTTGGAGATAAGATTTCATTTTTTTGTGGTTATTCAAGGATTTCTCGAAATAGATGCAAGTAAATATAGCCAAACTATATATTTTTACAATCAGCTCTTTAATTGATACCGGCCATATTGTATTTTTATAAAATATATATTTTATTTATTTTTACTTGTTTTATATTTCTCATTTGTGTTCACTTTTTTTTAAATCACTATAGTTTTCCTGTGATTGCCTGGTTATGACCTATAATAGATTTTTTTTTCATATATTTTAGTACACCAGTTTCGGAGGTACATACATTTTTTGGTGGTTTTTTTAAGATTTCTCGAAACCAGCGCCAGTAACTATAGTAAAAGTATATATTTTTACAATCAGCTCTTTAATACCTGTGATGAACTGCTGGCCACCAGCTCATCACATTGTCTTTGGATAAATTACTTTTTATACTTTGGATTTTGTCATCTTAAGAAGTCATAACAAGAAAAATGTTTTTGTTGTTCAAGTAAGTTAATTTATTATGTTTCTTCTAACAAATATATAGATATTACTACCTGTTTAGGTACTTTGATCTGGTCGTTTTATTCACATTCAGTTTATTACAATACATACAATTTGATATCCATATTGTATTTTTAGGATTTCTTTTCCATCTTTTGTTTTAGAAATATTTTGAACAATTTCAAATTTATTTTTACACCGTGTTGTTTAGGCTAATTGATGTTATTTTTGTGCCAAATTTCAAGTCTTTATCTTTAACGGTGCTAAAATTATGACGTTATGACACACGAACGGATGGACGGATGGGCAACCATAAAGGTTCCTTTTTTACTTTTGAGGTACTACGGAACCCTAAAGACTACATTTCACTTGCCCATACAGAATGGTCCTTAATTAAAGGGAAGACAACATTTTTTTTTATTAGCGCAGGTACTTATGTTTCTTTATAGAGATTGTTCAGTATGATAAATAGATCATGTGATTCCATTTAAAGATAGCGGTCTATTTACATCCTGTATACTTGGTGCGACTGGCTTTCGCGCTCGAAATATGTTGACAACTCGACAGGTATAAAATAAACATTCTGATAAACATACGGAAATCAATAAAGGAGTATAGTCTAATGTAGACCCGCACGATGACTGCTGCTCCCGGTGGTGCCCTCATCTCCCCCGCTCGTACTCTGCCAGACTCGTATGAGATCTGTACTCGTAGTGGAAGTGGTACCAGAATCAAGTCAGCGAGCAGCCTCATCTTGTCCCGGTCCTCGAACGGACGCGTGGCGTACGTCCAGTCCCACGGTGACTGCTGCCCTCGGCTCTCTCGCCTCCCGCTCGTACTCCGCCAGGACCGACTCGAATGAGATCTGCCCCCCTATTCTGTATCTTTAGTTGCCAACTGGACTGGGTGCCTATCATCAAAAACATAGATAAAACTGAATTTTCAAAATTGCCTTTAGTGGGTATTGAACTATTTACGATCTGTGTCCTCACTTCAAGTGCGAGCATATCCTTAGATAATCGAAATTCAATAGTATATCTATGTTTTTTATGATACGCACCCAGTCCAGTTGGCAACTAGAGATACATAATAAGCCCGCTGTACTCATAATGGAAGTGGTACCAGAATCAAGTCAGCGAGCAGCCTCATCTTGGCCCGGTCCTCGAGCATGGACGCGTGACGCACGTCGAGTCCGACGAGCACGGTGACTGCTGGCCCCGGCGCTCTCGTCTCCCGCTCGTACTCCGCCAGCACCGACTCGAATAAGAACTGACTTGAGTTCACACATGAAGTTGATGATGCTGAAAGATATAGCCGTAAAGAGGAAGTATCAATATTGTGGCCTGGTAAATTATGCATAGAATTTAGAATAGTCCCTGAGTCCCACTCACAGAAATCTGAATGATCCCGCACTATTTATGATTCATGGTCCGCTTGTGTTACTCTTACTCGTATTCATAATGAAGTGACTTTGCATAATATAGCAAAACTCATGGTTTATTGTTTAATAGTAGTTTATGCTACAAGGGCGCAAAGGAATAAATTACGAGGATGATTTAAAACACGAGCGTAGCGAGTGTTTTAAACGTAACTGAGTAATTTATTGCTTTTACGCCCGTGTATCATACTACGTTTTTCAATGCATAGTGTGAGGAAATAAAACAAATATAATCTTGTGAACTTTAAATTATAATTGGCTCAAAAGGACTGTATCCAGAGCCGTTAAACGCTGCAGGTTAGCCAACCATTGTAAATAAATAAAAAAAAAAAAATAAAGCTCTAGGGCAAAATAATCGACTTTCTTTTCGGTTTTGATGCATAAAGACTGGGCCTTTATGAGCACTTGCATTGAAAAAAAAATCGTGCCCTTATACTTCTTTAATAACAACATCGAGTCAGCTAGTTAATGTGTCATTACGTCATATGCCATTAATATCATCAAAAGACATAATTTTTATTTTTGCACATTTACACAAATAGTAAAGACGTACAAAAGAAACAATTAAACGTAGTTTACAAAGGCGGCACTTATTGCTCATAGCAATATCTTCCACGAAACCTTTAGAAGCAAACAGGATGATGAACAAAATAACATAAGGAAGGTATTTACAAAGGTCCTGATAGTAATACATGAACTTGAACATAGACATACTTAAAATAAATGAATACCTTTAAATTATATACACGTTCATCATCATCATCATCAACATCATCAACGCCATCATTCAAAGACTACGACATCTGACATCACGATGAAATTTACTAAAGGCTAGCTTTTATATCCTCTGTGCTGTGATGAATATCTGCTACATTACTGGCCTATTCAATAAATTAATTTAATATTCAGTAAATTTTATTGTCATGTTAGATGACGCGATAGCAGCCGGACCGTCTTCTTTGATACCCATCTGCATACTTCTACTTCGAGTTAGCAGACGAAGGTTTAAATATATAAAATAAATGACTGTTTATTTTCAGATTAAAAATCCATAGGTAGGTTAGTGTTAGGCTTAAAACTAGGTTAGTAAAAGAAAGGGAACATGTATACAATTACTTATTTAAATAACCCAATGGATCTTCCCATCCAGAATTTCTGGATGGGACAATCCATTTGGTCCGCAATCATCTTCTTGATGCCGTTGCCACTGCCCCGTAGTCTGAGTAGCATAGACATAGCATAGAGGCAGTTTTCTTGCGCATTATTTACCCTCTCTACCAATGAATTGGTATTTTTTTACCAGAAGTGGAAGCGTGATTACCTGCACTGGTAGCATAGTGTTTAATCGCGCGCGACGCCACTAGCTGAATCACAAGTGCAAAGAGCGTGACGTACTGTTTAATCGCAAAAACATCGTGTCACGCTCCTCGCACTCGTGATACCACTAAGCGGCGTCACGCGTGATTAAACACTATGCTACGCGTGCAGATCTGCGCTCATGGAGACTTACTTTTTTGAACGTGTGCCAAAATGCTATCACATTATCAGTAATAATTATTGATAATTTGATATCATTTAGCCATGCATTATCATGATGCCATGTGACGAAGTCGATTCGTAGCCGAGTTATGGAATAAATATAGGTAAAGTTTTTCGTTGCGTAGACCTACCGTAGCACCTAGTAAAAGACATCAACGCGCGCTTTGCGTTACAAAATGAAGTTTTACTTATGGATTAATTATTTATTTCCATTGTAATAAGAGCGGAAAGTGGGCTAGCAAAACTTTCACCAGTAGTACATATTGCTTAGGACTCAATCTGATTCTTGCTGGGTGCGTGGAAGACTCCAATGAGGAGAGTGTACAGCAAGCAGAGTTAAAGGCAAGTTATTCATGTTTTCCCGGAAAAACGTCACTTTCTTTTGTGTTTTATTTGTAAATACTCGTAACAATGATTTAAATGATTATTTTAAATAGATTATAATATAATATATAATTAAATAAAAAAAGTAATTTGTTTTGAAATATATTTCGGCCAACTTGTGGCCGTCGTCAGTCGAATAAGTCTAAAAAAAGGCTAACAAGTAACACAAAAAGTTACTTGTTACAACTTAATTCGATATGTAAATGTTTAAGCGTCCCTGTTACTTCACATGATAAAAGCCCTCAGTGCGAGAAGGACGGATTCGAGGAAAAGTAGCAAATACTCGGTTTTTTATCAGTATAAAATGTACTCAAGTTCTCGAATCATGTTTCTGTTTAACAGATTCTTTTTACAAATTTTTTTTTCATTTTATCAAAATAATACCTTCTTTACTGAAGTGGATATGCAAGCTTTAAAACTGTCGGCTTTTTCCGTAGCGCCTTAACTTGACCCTCACAATCTATTAAATAAATTTAATCTATGTATCTAAAGGGTTATTAAGTTAGTCAAAAATAAATACCTAAATAATTAAATAATAGTAATTTTCAGATTTATTCCTATATTTGTGCTAGAAGAACTAAACTAATGAATACTCGGCAATAAAATTATTTTTTAATGGTTTTGGTAGTATTTCTACCAGACTAATATATTAAGATCAAATAGCGAAATATGGCATGATATGTTGTTTCATAATTTGAATCAACTGTATTTTTTCCTCTCTATTTCTCAAATTTTTGTTACGAAACATACCTAGTTCGTATGGACGAGTTTTATCACCAGTTTCTGGCTTCCGCAAATTGATCTTAACACTCTGTATACAAGCCCAAATTCATACCAGATATCCAGTTAGTTAGTGATCAGGAACAAGGTTCAATATTCCTTTTTTCGAAATCATACAAAATAATATTTTGTTCCCATACGATGTGGACTAGTTCAAATTCCTAGTATAAGCAGTTCGAGAACAAAAAATTTCTTTTTTTCGATTTTCGCCTCAAGAGTCATTTGACATTGTTCCTCGTTACTAAGCGAGTCTCCAGTATGAATTCGGGCGGTTGATTAAATTTCACCTTACATTAATATAAAGTAACAGACAGCATCTTCTTTTCTCATCCTCTATACAAGAATATACTGGTGACTGATAAACGGCTGGACGATGTAAACATCCGCGAAGAAGGTATTTTGGGATATTCCCACGGGAATGGGAGAAACGGGATCCACGCGAGCAGCCGTGACTGCGGGGCGTCCGTGTGGTAAAAAAAAGGACCGTGGTTGGAGATGAGATGGCCTGCGAGATCTCCATATCATTAAATTTAATTTTTTGCGGCCAAAGTAGGGGAATCAAATTACCGAAGTGCCTAAAAAGATTTTTTTTTGTCATTCCACCAACAACGATGTTAAGATTTGGTCCACCATTCAACTGGATACAAAAGGCGCCCCCGAACTGAGTCCAGTCGAAGAATAAATATTTGTATTCGTGACAGCAGGTATTTTGTAAGGTAAATACTTTATGAAATAATGATTTAAAAACGAAGTTATCTACAAGGTGTAACAGAAAGGTGTAACCGTATTTGAAGAGCTTATTCAGTCATTGGCTTAGAGCAACTTTTACTATGGAGCCAACCATGAAATCTCAAAAAAAAAGTCTGCCCTTCCATACATTTCAGCCGAGCGGCATTGCATTTTTCTATGAAACTGACAATTTTTTTTTCGAGATACAGGTTTTGTTCCACAGTAAAAGTTGTTCTATACCATTGACTGAATAAGCTCTTCAAATATGGTTACACCTTTCTGTTACACGTTGTATATACACTTATTATTTACCTTGAATTAAAAGCACTTGTATAGTTGTTTCACTTTATTTATATTTTCTCCCAACCGGTTTCGGATTTTACACCATTTTCAAGGGAAGATATTAATTTAATGTTCCGAACATTATCATCGTTTACGTCGCTCTGTGCCTGGAGTCAATGAAATGTATTTAAATTAACATCTTCCCTTGAAAATGGTGTAAAATCCGACACCGGTTGGGAGAAAACATAAATAAAGTGAAACTACAGTACAAGTGCTTTTAATTCAAGATGTGTTTCAAGTTTCACCAGGTGCCGAAAATCGCAAGTATAAACTTAGTATTGTGGAACAAATTGTTTCTCAAAATTATAAGTGCTTAGAACATTGTTATATAATTTTTGTAGCACGACACTGATACACCTCTTATCTTGTATAAGGTGAAATTTAACCAACCGTTCGAATTCATACTGGAGACTCGGATAGTGATCAAGAACAATGTTTAAAGACCATTCAGGTGAAATTCGAGAAAAAAGATTTTTTTGCTCCCGTGTTTCCTATACTAGGAATTCTGTTAGACCAGTTCGAAAGGGCACAATTTTTTTTTATGGTTTCGAAAAGAAGGTTCATTGAACCTTGTTTCTGATCACTAACCGAGTCTCCAGTATGAATTCGGGCGGTTCATTAAATTTCACTTTGTATATCTTTCGGCTCCGCTTGAGTTGAAGTAGTACAACCAAGTTGAAGTAGTACAAATATGTAGATGGTAAAATATTAAAAGCGATAACAGAAGACTACTTAAATACATAGTAACGCAAGTTACTCTCCTACTAACTAGGCTTATTTTGAATTTTGTTAGACTGTTTTACAATACGTTAGATATTCTAGCAGGTTTTTGGGTCACATTAATTTTCTTGCTTTAAAATAGCCTAATCAACTGTATATAATGTCTATATATAAAATATACTCAACTAACAAAAAACAAAGTAAAATTACTTACCATACTGAACAAAGAGACAAAGTAGGATCAGAGCAGCCGCCCTCGCCGCCATGATGACACGACTGTGCACTGCGCGTGCATCGTCAGGGGAAGCAAACTATCGAGGACTGTATTCTGTGTTTGTATTAAGAGTTACTTCCGTCTTTGCCCCTTTCAATTTAGTTAGCCTCTTTTGTTTTCGCCAATATTTCGTAAACCGTTTCGAGGTAGCTTTCCTTAACTGTTTCTAGTAGACCGATTTTAAATTAAGCGAGCATAATTGCATTAACTTTATTAAATGAAAATCAAAGCGATTTCTTTCATTTGACTTTCAGTGACGCCATTGTCATTACCACACATCTCAATACGAAAAAATATATTATAATAAATTAGAACGCATCCTAAGGTCGGACAAGGATCCTAATATGATAACTTCACTTCCTGTAAATACTAAAATACTTATAAAATCGGTTTAAAAGCACCAAAAATATTATTATTAAAATTAAATACCTAAATGATATATTTATTCCAAAAAGCAGACAAATATAGCCCATCGAAGCTTAAAAAAAACGAACGAATTCACGCTCTAAGTATTTAATTTATTATTAAATCACATCCAGCTTATTAATTCCAGAGAATTCAGCCAAAACAAACATTAGGTATTAGTATGTCTATTTCGTTTCTAGTTGAAGAGCTCCAAATAGTTAGAAGTATACCAGCTCGTGAGCTCGCACCTAGTACTAATAAAATAAAATAAAAATAAAAGAGCTTGCATTTCTGATTGTTAAAAAATTCCAGTCTCTTAGGACCCTCTATTTCATCAGTAGCTGTAGTATTTTGTAAAAATTCATAACAAAATGATTCCAAACACGACAGTATCACGGATTTTCTTCTTCGGGTTTCGTTGACTTCTTCAGTTTTAGGTTTGATTTATACCAAAAAACTAAAATAAAAAAAGTCTGTTTTCAAAAAAAGTCAAATTTAGCTTAAGTGTCAAACGGGTTCGAATTTGATTTAACTTTTTGTCTTGTACCGTTTTATATACCTAAGGCCGATATTAGACTATCAGTTTTCTTTGATTAATGTTTTGTCTTTAAATGTAACGACAAATATTGAATGTAAATTTTGTATGAAAAGTGATCCCTTATTACGACATGTTGACGAAGGATCCTTTAAAAGATAAAGATAATGTAATATCGGCCCAACTAACAGTGTACAATAACAGAGCTGTATGAATGCGGCCCATCGAAATAAATGCGGCCCCTTGAATGTTGACAACCCCTGACAAGTCTAATGCGTGGGTACGTTTATCAGTTTTGTTTTCCGGCGTCACAAGGACACGCTAAAATTGTGTTCTAACTTCTAATTAACTATGATTTCAACTGCTTTATTATCAAACAATACATGCATGGGATTCCCATCCTAGGATATTTTTTTTGTTTTTTTAATGGTACAGTAGGTATCGCAAGACGCAAGATGCACAAGACGCATTTATGCGTAAACCAAAATCTTTTGCTGCTCAAAAATGTATTGGTCTAATGAAATAAAAAAATATACAGTTCTTTTAAACAAAAATTATTTATTAAATTCCCTTTTTTACGCAACAGATGACCAAATGCTAACAAAAAAGAAATTATAAAAAATAACCCAAACAACAAATACATAAAAGGTTTGTCGCATTAAATGCTACAAAATAAAATCATACAAAATGTTAACCTTATGTAGAAGAAAAACAAAAATTATAAAAAAACCTAACAAATGCATGTTTTACATGATAGTAAAATAGGAAAACAGAAAATATTGTTATGTAACTTTTACATTAAAAAAAGTGTTTCTACCAACATAATGAGGTAGATCTCTTAACTAGCTAACAATTGGAAACCATTTTTAAGTTAACCCTTCAGGAACTCAAAGACAATAGAAATAGTGTCATTTCACACACTTCCTCACTTTTTTAAACTCACACGTTGCGATTCAGTTGGTCGATTGAAGTAGTCTCTATTGCCACTCAAAAATGTTCATATAGCCAACTCAATAAATGATCACATGTCACAGGTTATCTTTCCGGTGTGCCACGAGCGGAGCCTGCAGGCTCTGGGCAGGGTCGTGCGGGGGGTGTCCTGTGGAAGGGCCCTGCGGGGGTAGGTACCTCCAGTAGGGTGGGGGCTCTGGCGACTGCGCTTGACACGCCGCTACCAGCCCCGCCCAGTCAAAGCGGTACGCGTAGCGTTTTCCATGCACCTGGGAAGGTAAATTAATGTCAATAATTATAAGGACGTTCATCTGACGCATACATGCTACAAAATTTAGACCTCATGTTCTACTGATCTAAAGAAAATTTATTCTGTGTTCTATGACGTCACTGATACACACACGGTATAAATATAAAAATAAAAAAACGTTCAAAGACAATAACTAGTAGTAATAATTAATCCCTTTAGCTATTATTGGCTAATTGGGCATGTTTATCCATAGTACAGGAATTTTTATATATTTTTTTTAATTTCTTAGAAATTCAAATACTTTTTGCTAGACTGAACCAAGTTTTCTTTTTTGAGTCAGGAAACGTTTTTGTAAATTACTTATATATAGCTAATTCCAAACTAACAATTGCCGTTCCACATTCTCGGTGAGACTCTCACCTGAAAGGGACAAAGCTATACGAGTAAGACGAAACGCAATAGAGTATATCTCCTTTACTTATATAGCTTTGTATGTAGGGGACATGGCGAGAGTCTCGCCGAGAATGTGGATTAACAACGGAGTCGTAGCCATTGCTACGCTGCGTCGTAGCTAATGCTGGCAGTGAACGCGTCCCCCATTAATTTTTAGGGTTCTATACGGAGTAAAAAAGCAAAAATTATGGTGAGACTCCGTTGTCCGTCCGCCCCTATGTTCTAGCACCATAACTTCTTTGGCACCATTGGCACCACACCCGCCCACAATGCAAAGCGACAAAAAAAAATATCAAAATTGTTTTCCTTCAATATGGGCAAAGATATCATAAAAACCTCATTGAATATGGGTAACAAATCTACAACATTTCAAACCATTAACTTGCTAATTTTAATGGCTAAAATTAAAGTAGGTAAAAAGCCAAGGGATTTGTATTTTACCCTCACAAAATTTGGATTTTTACATAGATACATAAATTAATTTTTGAATCTTGTATTTTAAAACAAAAGCCTTCTGGGCATTATGGCTCTCCTATCTTTGCCAGTTACAATTCTTGCTCGCATTAAAAAAATGGCGGTTGGATAAAAGGCGCGAAGATGTGATGGCGTCGTTTTTTTGTTTTATTGAAAAAATATTGCATTTTGGGTGCTTTAATCAAAAATAGTGATAGAATATTGTGAATTAAAATTGCCGTAACCAGTGTAGTGTGTTGTTCAATGGAACAAAATTGCAGGCTGTGACTTTTCGTGTGTTTTTTCTAACCCTACATTGTGTTTGTGCTATGGGTCTATCACTTTAGCACGAACTGACTGACATGACGGGACAGTACCACAGGACAGACCCTTCAGATGATCCTCAAGAGAGAATATAACATACAAGAGGAAAAGAAACTAAAATAAGACTAGGCAGTATGGGCTTAAGCCCTTAGCCTTTTCCATAAAAGAAAGAAAACGACAAAAAATACATGCGTGACCTAGATCCTCAGATTCTGAGCATATTCTGAGCCTAGAGCATGATATATCAAATGCCAGTGACACTTGACATTGACACTTGACATTGACAGCTAGTTTTTTATTTATTGCTAGACAAAGGTATTGTAGCTCTTCAGCCAATATCCTTTATCCATTTCCTTTTACATTTTTTTTTTTTCTAATTACCTCTAGAACTATAGTCCGTATAATATAGCTTGAGCCCTGTGACAGCAGGACAGCGCTATACAATTTGTATTTCTAACTCTTTTTCTTATGTTCAAATATGTATAGCGCTGATAGCTGTCAAAGGGCTCAAGCTATATTATACGGACTATAATAAATAAAAAAATATATTGAAACGTGTTTAGTAATACGCGTATAAAGACATTTCAATGGATATTTTATAATCTTACCTACACCAAATGAAAAACTTGTGGTTTGTAGGTATTTATTTGTAAAGGTGATTGTAAAAATACATCCTTACCTTGCTTGTGAGGCTTATCCACTCAGAAGCGGACGAGATGATGATGATAAAAACTACATCACACAAAACCTAAAATCTTAATCCAACAACTAACCTTACTCATGATATTCTTGTCATAATAATACCGCAGCGCCCTCGACAGTTTATCATAGTTCATGTTAGGCTTGGCTTTCCTCTGTCCCCAGCGGCGCGCCACCTCGTCCGGATCTGTCAGACGGAACTCCCCGTCGGACCCCTCCCATGCAATGCCAGGGCCCCCCGCCTGGAGCAGCTCCAAGAGGAATTGCCAGAGCTGGACCTGCCCCCCTGACGTCGAAGTTCTGGAGCACGCGGTGAAGGCGGCGTATGGATCTGTTAAGGATGATGACTCAGGTTTAAGTATGTGCGGTTCTACGAAAAAATTGTAACTCAAGTTTAAGACTGTACATGAGCCTAGAGCATGAACAATTTCAGACTATCAAAGATCCGTTTGAAGAAATTCGGACTCTCCTTGTATTGAAAAAAAATATTTGATTTATTGATATTTTATCTTGGGATTCTACTATTAAACAATGTAGGTATTAAGATTTATATTATTGTCACAAAAAAGAATGTTTTCCACCCTTTCTTTTTTGTTTTGAAACGTTCGTTTCAAGAACGCGGTTAAGATATCAACTTGATTTTTTTTTAACAAAATAGGTATAATATAATATAATAATAAATATAATAAAATTGTTTATTGACTCATAACTTAGCCTAGTTACATAGTTACATAGTTAGGTAATAGAAATATGAAGGGATTCTACTTAAATCCAATATTTTCTTCCCTACAAAATATTTCAGTATTATTAATATCAATTTGTTGTTTCACTGCGTGATCATTAGTATTACGCGTCCAAGAAAAAGAGGCCAATGAGACAACATATAATCTTAAGTAAGGGATAGGGTCTGGGTTTTGAGACTCTGTACTGGTATATTATTCTTGATCGGTACGACGGGATTTGTAGTGTCTTTTTTTATATAAAAAATGCAACTTTGAGCCCCCTATCTAACTCGTATTTTTCAGATACCTACATAACAAGTACAATTGTACAAATACCTACTACAAGTGTGAGAAACTGAGAACCACAATAGAGTACTTAAAAGCCCAGCCTCTCCTACATGAAGATTTTTATGAAAATCAATTGCGTTTAAAAAGCTAAAAACAGTAGTAAAATTATTTTTTCGATATCTCAAAAAGTTACGACGTTATTAGTAATCATAGTGAGCTTAAAACGGCATGTCTCGTGACGTCATCTGACACGATTTCATGTTAAAAGTGATAAATATCGCTGTCGCTAACTTCGGCAATAATAATAGGAAAAGTTTCAAAAAGTTTTGTGCTTTGCTACAACTACTTAACCAGTTACTATAAAAATATACTGCTATTTCAGAAGAATGTCCTATCTGAAAAAGACGGGCTAGATAGGGGGTACCAAAGTTGCATTTTTTAAAGAAAAAAAGTAAAATGGCCGTCGTAATTCTCTTATTTATATAAGACAAAAGTAAAACAATAGATCTTCGCCGTCCAAATATACAGATAGTGCCTCGGATCCAATCTGAAATATTCGTTTTTTTATAATTATGGACACCTGGAACAGCCATCCCGTATTCCCGATCAGTCGGGTTTTTTGGCTGCTTTTCGTGTTTAATTTCGTAGTATTCAAAGGGTACAAAAGAAACCGTAATGGCGAAACCTCGTTGTCCGTCCGTCCGTCCGTATGCCACAGCTTCCATCGTCACTTTTGCACCGTAACAGTTAAAGATTTAAAATGACATTGGGCAAAGTTGTATGGGAGTTGGTCCAAGCACCGCCAAGATTAAGATGTATGTTAAAAAAAAGGATATAATGTAGTCCTCAAGCAAGCAGAACCCCATCAGAATAAAATAAAAATTAAATGTGTTCGTTTATACTTTTACATTTGCAAAAACTTTCGTCGGAGCCCCGTGTTAATTACAGGAACTGAAGTATGGGAGGTCAAAATCTCTCGGATGGACTTTGATGGGGTCTGCTTGTTTGAGGACTTGTACATTATATTATGTCCTTTCATTTAAAATATGTCTTGATCTTGGCGGCGCTTGGACAGAGTTTGCCCACTGTCATTTAGAACAAAAATCATAATACTTATGATGTAATAAAAAATGTAAAATGATTTTAATTGTTCAAAATTAATGCTGCCACGAGAGAACGTTTGCGACAAGAAAAAAAAACGGCAACGTAGCATTAGTTATAGGGCTGGCGCTTGCTGAGCCATCGTAGCAAAATGACGATAGATCAATCAATACGCGCCGTCCCTCATGCTACGACGTACACGTAGGCGTCACAATTCCGTACATTTCCTGCTACGTCGTACTCTCTAGATGCACGTATGCTTTACCGCTTCTATGCAAGTACATATCCAGATTTTTGGTTCGGGGGGGACATTCACTTACGCTACAATGGGAAAGAAATCGCTGTACTTACTATACCATATTAATTTTATAGATAATTGGGTTCTGAGTTAATATACTGCTATCTTTAAAAGATACCACATAACTGACCATACCGAACAACTTGCCCAAATAAACGTATCTGCGGAAATAAAAACCGGGTGGTATGAGTATTTTCCTGTTCTCGCTTTCGCCATTGCAGCAAGTATGGCTTCAGGATCTGGCGTTAATATGCTAGATGAATTGATATTAGAGCAAGCCCAGTCAGCCTTTCGTCCCTCATTTTGTTCACCATGAAAGATTTTATTTTTATTATTTTTTATATTTCCCGTTCCGTGTACGTTACGCGCTTGCTTACGCTAGATTTCGGGGGGGGATAGATCCCAACTATCCCCCCCCCCCCTTGGATACGTGCTTGCCTCTATGGTCTTCTGGTTTGAGTACCTAAAATCGTTACTCGGAAGGCACGTTATGCTGTAGCTCCATATTCGTAATAATCGTTGGTGAACGTAGGTACGAGTGAGGAGTAGACTGTGACTTGCATTTCACAGTCCATACTCAGTAAACAGCTCTACCACCCCTTCCTGGATTCATGTCGTGACGATGTTTAAGGCGAGGCTCCAACGCTTTCATTTAACACTTGTCTATTCCGCACATTGGAAGCGGGTCAATCAGAAATGTAGCGATTTCAAGGTGTTATTATATATTATTTTGAATAAATATTAAATATTGACTTTTTTGTCTTTTTGATTGCTTAGAATTAGATAAAACACAATAAAATGAAATTTTAGTGAGATATATTTCAGGCCATTGCGACTGATGCCCGGCCCGATAATTCTAAGCAATTATTTATTATTTTGGAATTGTAAGGATGGGTTTTTAAATAACGCCCGTTTTATATATCATTTTGTACGACGTTTATTTTAAAATTTATTGTCACAAACCTAATATAACTCAAATTAAATAATATTTAGATCATAGTTTAGGCCTATCTTTGTGATTTAATTGGATGCAAGTAATCGCGTATTAAACGGCCGAAATAAGAAGATTAAAAAGTGAAATGTTAGATTTATTTTTTTCAAAGTTTTACTATCACATATTCACCGTTTAAAAAGAATTCGAAAAGAGACAAAACGTGTTGTGAGATAATAATTTTGTGCAAAAAAAAAAAAGTAAAATTAGGTTCTGTGATACGAATGGCGTTTCACTGCTTTATTATTTCAACATGTAGATAGATTGCTAAGCTAATATATGATATATAGGTAGATAATGTAGTGATAAAATAAAGAGGACAATATTTTGAATTTTTCAATTTTTGACTAATTAATTTGGTATGGAAGTTAATAAAGCCAATTCTGAAGGCTTTAATTTTAGTTATAGTGCTGTCAAAGCTTAAAATTTTCCAAATAAATTTAGCTTCTAATGCTAACTCTTAAGGACTACTTTGTATCGAAGAAAATTTAGTTTTGACAGCACTAAAACTAAAATTAAAGCCTTCAGAATCGGCTTTAATGTATTGTTTAATCTATCAGATAGTCGGATGGTATGTACGCTAGGAATATCTTTAAATTCGGCAAGACTATCTACACTGTGGCACACACAAATACGAACCATGATATAAATGCGGTATTCTTCTATGCTCCGACGCGCTTAGCCACATCTTCATCACTCAAAACTAAGTTATTTTCTTCCTGATAACCAAAAAACGAAACAAAATAACTTTAAGTATTGGTTCACATTGCAAAACTAAGGTTCTTTTTACAAAATCTTTAAAATAAAATTGCCTTGCACCGGATGTGCGAGCGGATGCGCCACCGGAAGGAAGGAAGTGTCGCGGGCAGGACGAGTAGCGCTAGGGCGCCGCCCGCCCTAGCCCGCCCAGCGGGGCGCACAGAGGTTACCTCTATCATTGCGCTGATCTCTTAAGCTCTTCGTGACGGGATCAAGTGAAATGAAACGGAATTGCTTTCATTTGCTCTGACCCTTTTGGTTCTAATGAATTATTTATTTTAGAGATAAACTGTTTGACATTTCATTGCATTATAGTGAAGACTTAGAGCGATTCCAATGGAGATTTAGATGAACTCAACATTTGCAGCATGTTATTTAGATGCAAATACGATTACAGTGTTGTAAAAGTTGTAAAGTGTTGTTCTTTTATTAAATAATGATAACAATCAGAAATAGTAATATAATGTTGAATAAATTTAACCAAACAACTTGAACCTATAAAACGATATTAAATAATTTTTGTTATCATATATATTTACTGCGAAAAAAGAACTAGAACAAAGGTATATTTCTTGATAAATTATGCATTATTTAATAATTACACATATTATTTACTTAGGATAATATATGTTCTCGTAATATATTTTCTCCTCTCCTATTTAGTCTGGCCGTCGTCATCAGTTAATACATTTTTGCTTTAGATTATTTTATATTTGTTTCTCAGATAACGTACCAAGAACAAAACATTTTAAAGGATCAATTTATTTTTATTAATTAAGGACCAGTTCCGCCAAACATGCTTTCACGTTTGGACCTTATTTATTATATATATTTTTAACAAATGAAATGTGTGTAATTAGACTAATTAGTGTAGAAGTTGAACTACATTATGTATTTTTCAGATTTGACACAAGTATCATCGAAAAAAAAATTCGGAAAGATCACGGAAAACGTCATTTGGCGTTAGAACTAGTATGATCAGTCTGCTGATCTAACTACAAAATAAAATATGTTTATAGAGTAAAGAAATTAAAGTAGCATCTCCAGATTTTTTATTATTTTTTATTTCCTTTGGTTATTTTAAAAGAAAGACATACAACATTTTTCTTTTAAAAAAATATAACACAAAAAAGTGTATATGACACAAAATTACGTTTTTCGTGATTTTAGTGATCATTCAGATTTTTTTTCTTGATAATTGTGATACTTGTATCCAATCTGAAACATAAATAAAGTAATTTAACTTCTTAACAAATTTTATGTGTTATAAAAGTCCTGATTTTATATGCTTAATTGTCCAAACGTGAGAGCATGTTGGGCTGTACCGACCCTTAAACAGATAAGCTCTTCGGACAGAACGTTTGTTGTACCAATATATACAAAAATGGCGATGTATAATCTTCCCAAAATAGTAGACAAAAGATCAATGGTATTTAACATTTTATTCCGCTGCTATATTTCTGTTAAAAACGTTGGAATATCATACAGATCAGCTATCAGCGTGTAAAATCATACCAGCTGGCTGGTTGTTGGATGTTCTATGACGCCAAAACATATAGTGGCTTTACCTTTCACAGCAGGTTGTCTGTCTGTCTTATAAAATAATGAGATGAATGAGGACATACATAATATACAGATGGACTGACGTAATAGTAGCCCGGCTAGCAGCAAGAGCCAATGGTGCATAATTTCAGTTGGTCTTATTAATAAAGTAATAAAAACTAAAATATTTCACGGAAAGTGATACCTAATCTTAATAAAATACTATTTATTTATAGTAATGTTTCAAAGCCTTTGTATAAAAGTATGGCTCGATTTTTGTTTTAATTATAGTAAAGTATAGTTAATACTAGGGATGTAACGATACATGATTTTGCCGATAGGATACCGATACCGATTATTGTAGTAAATAATCGCTGATACATGGTGATACTGATACCGATATCAAGTAATTGTTATTTAATTTTAAGCAGAAACTTAACCTCGAAAGGAGTATGAATAAATAAAAAGTGCCAAATCATAATTAATCTTTTTTTATTCATTGAGAATAAATTATCATTATGCAAGCAAAGTGATAAAGTATATAAGTACTTAAGTTGTAATCATCATTTAACAAAGTAAAAATTGTTACGTACACAATGTCAATAATTAAAGTACACTTTTGTCAGATTTTTGTTGAAAAATCGAAGTTTATTTGTAGATAATCTGTGACGCAAATAATTTTGGATGAGGTATGCAGTTGAAAAAGAGAAAAAGACTCGAGATACTTGAGCTCTGTTAATAAGACAAGTACCTTTCCGGAAGCTCTTTCTGGGAACTTCTCTTCATTACGCTAACAGTTCATTGGGTCTGATAGTCTTGGAATATCGGTTAATAAATAATCGGCGATCGTAATATATCGGCCTGCCGATTATATCGGTATCAGTATCGTTACAATTTAGGGATTAACTAGTTAATTACTTTACTTTTGCTATTGTCCTTATGTAATGTGTAATACGAGCATCAGCCGAACAAGTTACTTCTTATATATATTATTCCAATAAATATATTTCAGTTACAACACGAAATTTATTTTTAAACTTACTTATCTAAACCTTTAATTTATCATTTGACATGGACTTAATTCGTTTAAAAAACCTTCTAATTCAAAGTCGACTCTAGTAATTTATTGCGGTTTGGCGAGTGATTCTCAGAAACACTTAAGTTTATATTTCACAGACGTTCAGAGGAGGGGCCTCAATGGGAGGAGCGGTTTAGGCCACACCTCCAGACGAGGGGAGGGGGGAAAGGGGAAAATTATTTAAGAATTTTCATAGTAGATGCGATACAAAATGTAGTGAATCTTGGTCAATACTGCCGCTCATTGCGTTCATTACGTCAAATGTTCCCCGAATGTACTATCGAGGGAAGTTACGCCGACCTACTTTTCGCTCTTATTATGACCATGATTTATAGATTTGTTTATAGTTACATGTCAATCAATTGTATGTAAAAATAATTCTACTATAGTATTCAGTCAGCTGTCACGGCTGTTAAAGCAAAGTAAAAAATTACTCATTTTCATTTTTGGTAAAATGTGATTTTTTAACAATCTACTTGAATTTGTTTTATTTTGAATTTCAGCACATTCTATAAAATAAAGTTCAATTTAGGAATATGTCCTATTCCAGGACTTATGCTACTTTATATTTTTCAGCTCAATCGGTTCGGTAGTTACGGCGTGAAGGAGTAACAAACATACATCCATCCATACATCTAAACATTCCGATTTATAATATTAGTGGGGTTAATAGGATGGGATATTAACGTGAAAAATCACGTTTAAAATTATTTGACCCTTAGTATCGAAATGTGTTGTTTGTAAGTATTAGTTTCCCAATTTCACTACTTGATTCATTCCTATTAATCACCACGGATGACCTAAACTGAAATAGACACAAATTACTCAACACATTCGTCAGTATGTATAGACCTTCATTCAGGGTCCACAGGTCCGCATTCCTCTCTACATGACTCACTTGGAGTCTCGGATCTTACTTACTCATTTTGGACCTTACTGCCCGGTAATAGAGCAAAAAGTGTGTGGTAAAGTTCCGTGATAGTACACACAAGCGTGAGAACGAGAAAGTACGGAATGCCATCTCTGCTCAAACCAGATTGAGCAATATTCTATTAACTGCATTCTTTCAGAAGCCGATGAGCGATGACTCAACATATTTAATTTCTTACCAATTTTTGTTCGATTACTCTTGGATGTTACTATGTGGCATTGTAAACTTAACCTTAGTACTGCTACTTGTTTTAGTTATCGTTTTTAGGTTCCGTACCCAAAGGGTACCCAACGGGACCCTATTACTAAGACTCCGCTGTCCGTCTGTCACCAGGCTGTATCTCATGAACCGTGATGGATAGACAGTTGAAATTTTCACAGATGATGTATTTCTGTTGCCGCTATAACAACAAATACTAAAAAAACAGAATAAAATAAATATTTAAGGGGGCTCCCATACAACAAACGTGATTTTCTTGCCGTTGACTCGCACTTGGCCGATTTTTTCTTTGTCGTGCTGTTAGAGACAGACAGTACTTACAGCTAGCAAAGTTCTGTGTTAAAAACTAGCTATGCTTACGGTTGTTTGGTATGATAGCAAAACATGTGGCTTGTTTTGCCTGTCTTAACCTATTCCCTTGCAGAATGACCAATTGGTCCAACATGCCATTATTTATTATAGGTAATAATATAACCTTTTTTAGTAGTTTATGCTACAAGGGCGCAAAGGAATAAATTACGAGGACTATTTAAACCACGAGCGTAGCGAACGTAACCGAGTAATTTATTGCTCTTATATACGCCCGTGTATCATTCTACGTTTTTCAATGCATAGTGTGAGGAAATAAAACAAATATAATCTTATGAACTTTAAATTATAATTGGCTCAAAAGGACTGTATCCAGAGCCGTTAAACAGTGGAAAAAAAAATATAACATTTATGGTACACAGGAATCTGTAAGAAAATTTCGGCAATTTCATATGTAAAGACCTATTATTATGACAATTTCATACTTATGTAGTACTACTGTCTTAAATTTACTTAACTTCACGTATTTTAATAGTACAGGATATGGTATTATACTACGATTTCCTGAAAAAACTCGATGAAACCTACCCTTAGCCCCGCCCCCCTCAATGTTGTATTTTTTATCTCTTTATTTAACTAAAGTATATGCTTACTTTGTAACTTTGTACACAATTGTTTGTAAAAAAAAATATGAAAAGAAAAAACATTATCTTGCTAACTCTCTTGCCCGGCATGTATTTATTATATGTATTGCATTATATTTTCCTATATTTATAATATAATTTATTCATATATTGTTATTTTATTAAATTTTAGTAAACCTAACCTTTATTATTTTTTGTATATTTGCTCATATTATTATTTACTATATGAAACTATTAGATATAGATCATTAAGTTATATATTTTTTTAATTGACATTAAAACCAACGAAAATAAAAAAATTTCATTTCAAAATATGTTTCTGGATCTGTGTTGTATAATCAATCAATACAATAAGTGCGTACGATAAACTACTTTCTGTAGTTAACTTCTGTAGTTATATTCATTTATACGGAATACTGATGTTGTCTCAATTTGATAACTTTAAATATGAACAGTTACCTCCACGCCCTCAAAAAGAGCTTAAATTAAATTAAAGCGTTACGGAAATGCCCTCATAAACGCCCCCCACATTATGACACGTTGATCCTCCGTGAAATATGGAACCCGCCCGCAGCACTTGACTTGCAAATGTTGACCTCCCGGGGCGGTGATGGCGGCCGGCCTCTTACTGCCGTCGTGATCTTTCTCGAATGTTTCTCGCGCATACAGACCCGATGTTGAAATAAAATGTCGATACCGATTTAAGCAGGCACAATTGAAAAATTCGAAATGTTAATCCTTATCGCAATGAACAAAAGTCACATATTTGATTATCCAATTCAATACACTTGCATCTCATAGAGCGGGGGTTTCCTAAGGTGCCCGCCTTCTACAAAAAATAAAATCCGCGCCCCCTGCCAGATATTCTTAAGTTACTATCAGGTTAGAAAAAAAACTTTTCAATAACATTATAACATAAAGTTATTTTATCGCTTATTAAAGTTACACAAAATATACTATTTATTCGAATGTGATGGATAAGCTTGCATGGTTTTTATGAAGTTTCCGATTCTCGGCAATCGCACAGCGCAGAAATCACTATAACCCAGCAATTAAAGAAACGAATTGAAAATGGCGTCATGTATAGTGCGCGCCAATCTTTTAGTCGCCTCTGATTGAGTTACGAGTGCAAGCTTGCGCAGGTACAGTCAAGGAAACAATAATATCAATGGTTGATTATTAAATGTTTACTATAAGTGGGAAGGTGTACTTACTTGTTGTACCTACCTATTTAATATATATTTATTATTTTAGTGCAATCTTAACTGTTTAAATAAAATAAATTAATATAAACACCATTTTCCTACATTGTCGCCTTAAAACGCTATAACGTCCGCGAGGCATAACAACAACTATAAACTTTAACAAACTAAATCAACAAAACAACAAATAAAGGCAACAAAAACAATAACAAACAGATTCAACGATAAACTTAACGAATCATGGAATTTTTTCCTCGAATGTACTTTTCATGGAACGTGCGCATGTGTAGTGTACGGACGTAGCACTAACACTAACGCATAGTGTTGACACCTGCTAAATGGCGAGCGGGGGGTGTGGTGCGGCACGCAGGCGGGTGTGCTCCGCGCCCTCGCTCCTGTAACGTCCCCCTGACACCGTAAAACGGCTATTGCGTCACCTCTTGCGGCTATCTTCAGAGGCGACTAAAAGATTGGCGCGCACTGTATTTGTGTCTACATTGAATTGTGATAGAGTCAGCACAAACATTTGTTGCTTTAGTATTATTTTGTACGGAGTAAGCACGTTGCGTACTGGATACAAAAAAAGTTGTCTGGACTTTCTTTAATTGCGCGGGTTATACCAAAATGTCATGTTTATTTCTGTACTCGGTTTTTATCGCTACAATCCAGAAAATCCTCTTTCGTACAAATATGTATAAATGTATATGTGTTGAGTAGGCGCTTGCAGCATCTAAGCGTACATACACTATAACTACCTACAGTCAATAAATAAGGTCCTAACCATACAGGTGGCCCGCGCCCCCCCTTGCATGTCTCTGCAGCCCCCTACTTTGAAAACCCCTGGCATATAGTTAAGAGTAAATGGACAGGTCATTTTGAATTACAACACATTATGAAATTATTTTCATTACTTATACGAATTTTATTTGTATATAATTTCATCAATAAATGTGCAACCAAGAACCAAGTATTTGTTTCATTTGGGCTAGTGTCAATTATGTTTATTTGGGAAAAAATCAAGTACAATAAATATGTGGTTTAATTTACATCGGTATAAGATTTATCATTAACTATAAATCGACTTACAAGTCGAATTGGAAAACCGTGGTACCGTAGCTGTAATGTACATACAGGCAAGCGTAGACCAAGGGTGAATTTATTTGGGGTCAACTTGAGAAAGGAGACTGTTGAATTTTCCGTTTTATTATTACTTTTTGTTATTCCTAGTGTCAATCTGGGTAAACCGAATTTCATAGGTTTGTCAATAAGGCTAGTGGCTGATAATAAGTATATGAATTTTTCATAGCTTTGACGCCGGGCTGAGTTGACCCCTTCAAAAATTCAATATTTTTGCAAGTAGTCAACTCAGCCCGCGGGCTATGTTTTTGCGGGCTGAGTCGCCCCTGAAGTCCTATTTCAGCTTGTGGTCCCTATTTAGATTTGATTAATTTATATTCTCAACAAAAAAAAATTGTGAGCAGTCTTTTTGAACTTTTTGACCAAATATTTGCTCTTGTGCTTCTAAAGTGCTACCGCTATAAAAATAAATATTATTGCGAACCAGAATAATTACTGAAAGTCTGCTCAATAAAAGCCTAGAAATATCAATTAACTATTTTAAAATAACAATGTTTTCATCAACAATATCAGCTATTTATAGCTAAAATTTAAACTTATACTAAAAGTGGCTGTTTTTAAATAAAAGTAAAAATTTTTGACGTCGTTGTCTATAAAAACTATGATTAAAACTTGGACGAATATTAAAACAGTTCATTAAAAATTTAATTGAACAGACTTTGAATAATTATTCCGGTTAGTAAGATTTTTTTACAAAAGATGCAGCCCTATCGCTGCTCTTAAGGCCTTAATTGCTTGAAATGTATAAAATGAATACATAGCACCACCACACATGTTTCTGCTAGGCATAAGTAACATTGGCGCCAGACAACCGTAGCCATGCATCAGCATGACAAATCATTTAAAGACGACGTTATTCTTGGAATTTATTCCAACCGGAAACGATTTTACACCATTAAATTAAAATTTGGATAGATAAACTAAATTGGGATATATACGGATTATACAGGATGCCCTTTAGGTACGGAATAACGGAACTCTACAAAACTGTGCGAAAATTGCCAATGTATGTATCCTTTTAAAAGCTTATAAAACGAGAAAGTCATTTCTATAATTTGTACATTACGTCTCCTACATTTTTTTTTGATTAAACCTCTAAAATTTGATCGATATTTTCAATAAAAACCTTTATATATTTTTAATAAAAATTAAGAACCTCTTATTTCTGAGCTTATGGGAATTTTAGGCATGCATTTATTGTCACAGGAGTCATTTATTTAACAGCCATTAGAAAAGTATCAGTTAAGTGCCCGAAGTGGTGTATTTTTTTTTCATTACACTGTGTTACCACAGTGGTATTACAGTGGTAGTACTGTAAGTTTTTTATTGAATTTTCTGTTTCTTGACTAAAAACAGTTCATACTGTTTGTAGTCGAGAAACAGATAATTAAATAAAAATCTTAAATAACTTTAAAACTACAGATTTTAGACCCCCCGGTTTATAGTGTCAAAATCAATGCAAATTAGCTCTAGTATAACCCCTTTCAAGGAATTCGTCGAATTACCAATCAGCCTGTATATAAATTTGAATTTGAATTGTATATTAAGGCGATTACCGTCGCCAAATTAGCAGCTCGATGTTTGCCAGTATGAATATCGACGGAAACGACATTGAAATAACGTTCAAATCAGTGCACAATGCGTGGTGGCTGTTACGACGCTCGCTGCGTCCTTGAAAGGGCAAAATAGGAGAAAATAATACTTTTCACATGGACGTCATTGTTCGATTGAATAATTCTATGTTATATTTATAGCTATCAAGTGTATCTATTTATAAAAGCATAAATGACTTAAATCACCTTAGCCGCTTAGGGGCAGTAGGAAATTCAAGCCAAAAAACAGCATTCAGTTGAAACAATTTTTCATATAGAAGTTTTGGTGGTACGAAAAAGAAAAATGTTGCATATATTTTCCTAGAGTTGATAATCCATAATACATTTTTTCAATATTTTTGGTTTGGCCATAAAAGGGGAGTAGGCTCCAGAAAGTACCCATTTGGCGATATTAAGGGCCTTAAGTCCTTTTGAGTTTTACAACTGAGCAACCAGCTGTTGCCCACGACTTCGTCCGCGTGGAAGAAGATAATACAGTGTAATCCCTTGTAATCACGCAGTAAAAAGTATCCCAGTTTTTAAGTTGGATAATAAGTTATTAAACAGTGATCTTTCCTTCTTTCTTTGTAATCCAAGTCTCACTGCTGAGGATCGTACACTGGTAACCGCATCAAAACCCGTTCAGCAGTTTTTGCGTGATTCATGAAATACCGCCAAAAATTCCGTTTTTTTTATATCGATGTCCTACATCGCCATTTTTTTTTTTTGAATGTCATCAATGTACAGACAGCTCTTTTCTTTTATAGTCTTTAATAGTATCTAATATACTTAACTTTACAATTTTTAGTTATTGTTATTTTAGTACCTACAGTTGCCACAAAATAAGAGGCCCGTTTTGACAGATAAGAACGACCATAGAATAATGTTCTCCATTTGAATGTGGATTTGAACCTAAATCTTCAGCACGAATTCCTTCATTTATTAATAACTCTTTTAGGAAACACAGGTCCTAATTTCCCTACAATATTAATTTTTATTTTAGTTTTTATCCAAATTTTACTTCTAATTTTAGAATCAGTTTATTATTTGTTAACCGTTTCATTTATTACACTTTACATGTAATAAATGAAACGGTTAACAAATAATTATTAACTTATTGGGTTTAAAGAAAATAAATAAACGTTTTTTAATTATCACGGAACATATTTCAAGTACAATTTTCACGCATATTCCAAAATAAAATGCAATTTTGAATTACTACACAATGTCTCAAAAACAGTTACATTCTCAGTCAATTTTTTCTTAATAATAGTGTTGTAACCAGATAATCGCCTAATTTCACGGACTCAATTCGATTCCACGTGAAAATAATTAACTTGTTTTAATATTGATAAAATAATTGTAATGATCTGTAATTAGCTTTTGTGAGACCAGTACACAAAAAGCCAAGTTTAAATTTCCTTTTTTTTTTTTGCAAATATAAACTTTTTAGATTTGAACATTTGCATGTATTTGTAACGGTGTCGCGTATACCGAAAAATATAATATAATAATTGTGCTAAATGTTACATACCACTTAGCTTTTAAACTTATAGTTTACAAAAACAAAATATATATACAAGGTGACTTTTTGATCATCGTCCAAATGATCAGTATCTTGGATCAATAACAATTTTTGTGAAATTTGTAAAATGAAATTTCGGCTTCCCATAGAAATTCACTTGCAGTTCCGAGTGAATCACTATGGGGAGTCGAAATTTCATTTTACGAATTTTACAAAAATTGTTGTTGATCCATGATACTGATCACTTACTAAGCCACTAGTATGAATTTGGACGATGATCAAAAAGTCACCTTGTATATTTATAAAAAACATGCATTTATTGCTTAAAGTCCCATTTTTTTATTAATGAATTGGTTTACAGGCAGTTTTCCATAAATCATCATATCACTAGACAGATTGGCTGGTAAGAAATATGGCAGTATTTTTTTTTATAAGGCATGGAACAATTTTTTCATCTTGAAGCCTACATATTTTTATTACTGGCCAGTATTTTATATCTATCAACGCTCAGACCTCTATCTAATTTGAGGTCAGTGAAGTACAACATTACAAAATATTACTGGCACGTAAGAATTTCCATTTCAGATTCTTATCGTAGAGAAAAAAAATTAAAAGCTGGTTTTAGCACCCAAAATATCTTTCTATCACCATATTGGAAGTCGTTGTGCTCCCGTTTGTTTTTAGTGTATTTTTCTTGTGACTTTAGGCTTTACTTTCGAACTGTTTATATTTTCTTTCACGTTGACTTTGGCAATTATGTTTATTCTGGAAATTATAACCAATAAACTTGAAAATATTTCAAACGATAACAAACTTATAATATTTTGAATCGATTTCTCGTGAGAATCGGTTGACATAGTTACCGATTTGCATGGTTCACATCCATAGATACGTTGCGATGACATATGTCAAAACGGACCTGTTACATTGTGACTACTTTAGACCGTTTCATCAAAGAAGGTATCAGCATCTGTTAAACAATTGTTGCAACTAATTTCGCTTTTATTTTTATTTACCAAGATAGATGACGCCATTTTAATTATTTATTTATGCGCGTTCTAATAATGAACAGCGCCACCTGAATCAATAAAAACGTATATATAGGTACACACTAAAAAATAATAAATATTATTACAAAACAAAATAATTATGAATACATTACTAATATTAGTTTAAATTGTATATTAAGCAGGGCCTACTGAAAAAGGCATATTATAAAATAAATGAATATTTGGATGACGGTGAAGCATGGTGTTACAGTGATAATGATATTTGTCATGACAGTAGTTTATAATTTAGTTAAGTACCTAGTATAATTTCCTAATTTATGATTCCTCTAAGGAGTTAACAAATTAATTGCAGACTGTAAAAGGAACTAGACTACATGAGACAATAAGACAAAGATATATATGTTTTTCTTTTTTTCATTAACTTGAATTCCTGCTGTCTTGTATTTTCTTATCCCTTGGTTAAAGTAGATATAAGTCATTTGTATAGTGTAAGTTTTATGTAAAAAAAGACATGATCTTGCTAAGTTTCTTGCCCGTTCTTCTTAGCAAGACTCGAAGCAGAGACATCGAATGGGCGGAGGTAGGCATGTATTTATATTATGTAACCTATTATGTATATGTAGTATATAAGATGTGATTTGGTCGGCCGCCTGGAATCGTGCTGGGGGCTCGGTTAGTGTTCATTGAACCTTGTTCCTAGTCCCTGGCCGGTTCTCCGGTATGGGTTTGGGCGGTTGATTGAATTTCACCTTGTATAATATATATTTTACCTATCATTTTAATCGTATATATATTGCTACATAAATTAAATACACCTTTAATCTACTTCATGTACATTTATTATTTTATTACATATCTTTTTATTAGATTAAATTTGACGTGTAAAAAGTGCATTATATATACCTACTTTGCAAAATAAACTATTTGAATTTGAATTTGAATTAGTAAAAGGAAATACTCTTTAATTCTCTTCTTGAAAATGCCAATAGTTGGACTATTACGAATTGTGAGTGGTAGTGAGTTCCAGAGCCTGATCGACACTACCGTGAAAGAGTTGCCGAAGGCACCAATATTGTTCGAGGGGGTCCTCAGAAGTGAGGCAGTGTGAGATCTGTGTTGCTTGTCCCACGAAAAGAGGTACTCAAAGCGGTCACGCAGATACAGAGGTTCAAAAGGGCTCGTGAGAATATTGAAAAGAGCGCACAATATGTGGACGTTCTGACGTTGCAGAATCGTGAGCCATTCTAGTTCCTTTCTATATTGGGACACGTAGTCATATTTGTGCAGTCCAAAAATAAACCGGATGGCCAAGTTTTGGAGACGTTCTCGTTTACTAAGTAACTCTTCATTTGCATCTAGAAAGCAGACATCGGCATAGTCGATGAGAGGTAGGAGTAGTGTTTGCACAAGAGTTACCTTAGTTCGGAAAAAAGAAGAAGAAGGGAATAAAAGGAAGCAAAGACTGACTGACTGCACTGACATGAGCACACCATGATAAGTTAGAGTCAAATATGACACCAAGATTTTTAACATTGTCAGCGTATGCAATGGGAGTGCTGTCGAAAAAGACCTGCGAAAAGATTGGTCATGTATTTGCTGCCCAAAACTTAATTACAGTATAAGTACAAAACTTAATTTAATTTAATATGTTTGGTACATTATTTATTATAGAAACAAAATTAAAACGGATACAACATATTAATTTAAAAAATCTTAAATTAAATGGAAAATTCGATTTAGATCGTTGCCGCTGGGGAGAGTACCCAAGAGACTGGCAGCGTTACCTCGTTGAATCGATAGACTAATCCTCTGGCCGAGGTAAGCTCCAGCTCTTGGATCACCAGAGGCGTCGACCAGACGCGACGACAGTTCTTGAAACAGTCGTCGCGCACTTGGGCCCCATGGTCCCAGAGTTTCAACTCCGAACGGCGCAAATATGTAGCCCTCGCCAAGGGCGACATACCTGCGCCGCTTTCGGGACTCTGCTGCCTCCGCAGCCGCGCCAGCACCGACCGAGGTAGCCCGTAGGTAGGACGGGGCAAGTGTTTAATATGTTGTACTTATACATTTTAATTTTAATTAGTTTGACATGTATTAAGGGTCGTTTCTCCGGATTTGTAAGAAAATATTAAGAAATAATTCTAACGGCCAAAATATAACCTTTAGCGAAGACAACTTTTAACAATAGTTTGCTATATGCATAAACATATTTTTAATGATATAATAAAGCCGATTCTGAAGGCTTTAATTTTAGTTTTAGTACTGTCAAAACTTAAAATTTTCCAAAGTAATTTAGCTTCTAATACTAACTATTAAGGACTTTTTTGCTATAAAGAAAATTTATTTTTGACAGCACTAAAACTAAAATTAAAGCCTTCAGAATTGGCTTTA
Organism: Ypsolopha sequella; assembly: GCA_934047225.1. Classification (NCBI taxonomy): domain Eukaryota; kingdom Metazoa; phylum Arthropoda; class Insecta; order Lepidoptera; family Ypsolophidae; genus Ypsolopha; species Ypsolopha sequella. The sequence continues at coordinate 9,228,700 of OW203994.1, read as the reverse complement.
GTATTATGGTAGCTTCAAAATAATTGGATTTTCCATGAGCGTGATATTATTTTAGAAATCTACGGCTGGTATAACGAGTATGGAAAGAGATTGTTTTATAGCTATTGTAATATCAATGTATCGTGTATATTGTGTAATATGTTTATGCTTATAGCAAACTATTGTTAATTGGGGATACACGAATTTGAGTGAGAATTCGGTGATTCAGTTCAATCCAACAATGCGGCAAATCCTGAAGCGGCGCCAAAATTCAGTTTTTTATCGCAATAGGACATCCCGCTACTACTACAAAATAAACAGTACGTAACCCTAATGTCAACGAGACAGAGCTCATTTTATAAGATAAGATAATTGAGATGGTGAGGATTTTTCTTACGGCACGTCTTCTGAGTCAACGACTCGGTCCGGAACATGATTCAGATTTCCGAGTAAACTGAGTCACTTCCGCTGTTATTATAGACCTAGATTTGGCAGAGTAATGGTTGTATAGTGTGTACCTTTGCATTATATGACGAGCATGCGTAAAACAAAAATAGATGTTAGAAGTTTATGAGTAAGTGCTTATTATACAACATTACTATGTTTATTGTATTTAAGGCGATTACCATCGCCAAATTAGCAGCTCGATATTTGTCACTACAAATATCAACGGAAACGATATTAAAATAACGTTCATATCAGCGCGCAATGCATAGTGGCTGTTACGACGCTCGCTGCGTCCTTGAAAGAGCGAAATAGGAGAAAATTATACTTTTCACATGGACGTGATTACTCGATTGAATAATCTTATGTTATGTTTATAGCTATAAAGTTTATCTATTTATCAAAGCATAGATGAATTCAATCGGCCAAGCCACTCAGGAGCAGTAGGGAATTTGGGGTCAAAAAACACCATTCAGTAAAAAAAAAATTCATGTAGAAGTTTTGGTGGTATGAAAAAGAAAAATGTTGCATATGATGTCTAGGAGTTGATTATTCATAATACATTTTTTCATTATTTTTGGTTTGGCCATAAACGAGGAGTAGGCTTTAGAAAGTACCCATTTGGCAATAGTAAGGCCCTTAATGTCTATCATAATAAACTGCTAATTGTATCTTCTATATAGAGATATATTTTCGGAATGATAATATAATTATTGTTGACTTTTATACAACGTGTAACAGAAAGGTGTAACCATATTTGAAGAGCTTATTCAGTCAATGGTATAGAACAACTTTAACTATGGAGTCAACCCTGAAATCTCAAAAAAAAATCTGCCCTTCCATAGATTTCGGCCGAGCGGCATTGCATTTTTCTATGAAGCTAGTAATTTTTTTTTCAATATACATTATTTGTTCCATAGTAAAAGTTGTTCTAAACCATTGACTGAATAAGCTCTTCAAATATGGTTACACCTTTCTGTTACACGTTGTATATTATATTGATCGTCGGAAATAATCACACTGCTTGTTGTTTTTATAAAATATGAGTATTTAGGCGTCAAAATCCAAACACTAGTCGATGGATAGTGAGCAAGAGCAAATGCCAGAAATTGTTGGCATCACAACCGATGATTCCGATCATCGCTAAAGACTTCGGATCAACAGAACTGCGGCCAAAACAGCTTGATTCATCGCATATTAATTTATCTCAATAGTAGATAAGTTTTTTTTTTATGACAAATATTGGTTTGTTAATTTGAGTAAGAAAATATAGTGCGGCTGGAAGTGGAAGGACAGTAAAACAACCAAACAATATACCTCGGTTATGGCACAAGTCTTACTCCAGGACAGCACCTGTTCGAATTCACAGCACGCAGCCTTTTGGCTAAAATAATCTCTACACTCTATTTAATAGAATGTCTATAATAAAAACAAAACCTGGTTATTTCATTAAACATAAAAAATCACCGCCGAAATTAACAACGCTAGGCTTCAAAGGTGTGTGACCCCATTGGCATCCCTTGGATCGCCTAGCGCCTGTTTTGCTTTTGCGTTCGGATATCCATTTTTTGTAGTACCTCGGATAACTCGGTATTATTGTATCTAATATAGTCACTGATAATTAGCAATACCGAATTCCGGTTGCAACTGCCAACTCGAATATTTTTCGCACCTCCGCATTGTAATAATCTTTTCTATGGTGTTGGTGTTATATTAGATCAAATACTTTGAGTCTACGATTCTTTCAATTCCCATAGCTTAATTTCAAAAAGATTTTTTTTAGAGATTATACGCCATTTTTGGTCATAGTTTTCACTATTTTGTTATATAAACTATCCATTATTTTAAAGATATTTTTAAGAATTGTCGGTTATGACGTCACTTGAGAATTTTAGACATTATACAGATCTGATTGTGATGCGTGATTGCTTATAAAAAAGTGGTCTGTTTCTGTCTGTCTACTCATCTGTCAAATCAGTCGGCAGCAAATTTTTATAAATTCTTGATAGCAAAGGACACATTTCTAAACAGCCATTTCTCAAGTGACGTAACACGGAGGCAAATGGAAGTTGTAGCTTTTTAAGTAAAAATTGTCATCATCATGAGGTTTTTTAGACCACAAGTTCGAAAATACTGCTTATTAAACCTAAATATTGAAATAGTTTTTGAATTAATATGGTACCTTAACATAATTTAATGTAAGCGAATTATTACTCACCATTTCATAAGTATACAGGTGCTTAAGGCATGTTGCTAACCATTAGACATCATCAGACATGATAAAATCTATGTGATAATAAAATAGGTACATAAAAAGAAATGAGTCACAGTATGTTTTTGTCTGCTTCATTCTGCCCTTATCATCTATTATATTATAATCTAAAATCAATTTGAAACAGTGTGATTACGGAATTTTGGGGAGAGTTTTCTCATTTTGAAATTCCCTTGAGGATATCTTCCACCATGTATTCCCATGCCCAATTCACACGATATATTCCAGTAGATAGGGTCAGCTGTTATCTTGATTGAAGCACTCGTTTATCTTATTGGGAATAATCTCGCAATTATTGGGAGAGGAAAAGACCTTGCATTTCTTTTAAGCGAAAATAAACTAGTTTTTCGTCCAGAGTCCAGCCATCAGCCATCCCTACAGCATTCCACGGATCGCATAGTTGGTAGTTCATTCACCTTGACCTACTTGATAGGACTTTTTGTTGGTGGTAAGTTTTTAGGATTCATTCAAAAACGTTTATCCCGTTATATTAATATCTACATATAACTCATTGGTACTCAGTGAAAGCTATATAGCCCGAGAATAATACAGAAAATTCCAATTTTTATCATATTTTTATACTTACAGTGCGTAAGGCGCAATCTTTGGTACATGTTATCAATTGATTAAAGTGATTCAGCGAGGGAAGCCCGTCTTTACGATAGAAATACACAATCTATTTAGGTAATCTTGGTGACTACTAAGTATTGTTTGAAGTGTGACCAAACAAGAGTCATTACGAGTGTATCTTTCGATACCATACTAAATAGTAGTTACGCTTACAAAATAACAAAATTTGGCCATAATTACGTTTTTTTAGGCAACGTGATTTCTAAGAACTTTTTGAGTCAGACCGTGTCGAGATGAATGGACCGGCTGCGGCGCCATTATGAATTGATGCATGAATCACCGCACTACGTCACTCATTGATATACTTTTGCCGCGCTTTCTCTTTCTCGCATACAAGCATTGATTCATATTACTTGACGCCAGATGGCGCTAAAATATGTTGAAATTATATATTGATCAAACGTGTAAAGGATAAAATGGTAAATTCTTCAGGTTTATAACAAAATCACGAGAAATAATTATGATGACCAAAAAATTAAACCGACTTGAAAAAATTGGGACAAGTGCAAATTGGACTCGCGCACATAGGGTTCCGTACCACGTACCACCACACAACACGGGTACGGAACCCTAAAAATATTATCGTAAATAACAACAATATCGATGCCATAGCAATATTAAGGTGACAACATGCCGATAAAATGGTAGCGCCTGGCAAACAATTCACGGCTTGGTTACGGCTCCCAGTTTTCGGAGACACTTCGGGGGACCCTTACATGATAATAACGTAAAAAAATGCAACTTTTTCAAGACTTTTTGTTTGGGGCGTTGGGCTTAAGAGGCTATGCGAATTTTATTTTTGTTACTGTCACTCCAAGCGAAAAATCGCGCAGTGCGAGAGGGGCGGATTCAGGGCAAAAGGGAAAAAAGTTGGTTTTATATTTTTATTAAAAAAACTAAAATAGCTAGAAAAATTTCAAATATCAAATCTCTAGATATTATTAAAACACACCTAATAAAATATGATTGAGTTCTGCATATGGTTCCTATTCGTCAAACGAGGAGAAAAACTGTGTTTGAAGACCTCATTTCAACAATTATTTCTATCGAGGAAAAGTTATCCAAACATGTTTTCCAATTTCAAAACCCTCGATTATATAGTCAAAATGCATATACCAGAAACTGATTATAATTTTCCGTGTATTTCATGAAATACACAGAAAAGAAACACCCGTATTTTTTTCGCATATCGCCTTATTTTTTTTTATTTGCCGTGGTAGAGGCCATGCCGTGGTAAAACGTATTCTGTGAAAATTTCAACTGGCCACCATAACGGCTGAACTGAAGCTGTAGACGCCTGTGACTGTGACAGACGGCAGACAGAAGAAGGGTCCCTTTCGGCATCCTTCGGGTACGAAACCCTAAAAGCATACAAGTACTTACAATATGTATATATAATTTTTATGTTATAGTAGATTTAAAAACAATTGTATTTGTCGTAGTCGCATATTTAGATTTATTTGAGGAATTAAAAGTATATTTTTGTGTATTGTTGTAGTACAACTTTTTTCGATACATTTTTGTAGCTGGAGGCTAGTTTTTGGGTGCTATAGTTATTTCTTGATCTGAAACACATTAAAAAGAAACTAGTGACTTGAAATTAGATGACAGTGGTGCAGTGGCGTGCACAGAACTTTTTTCCGGAAAAGCAATCAAAAGGTCAAGATTGACAATAAAAAAAATATATATATATTTTTAATAACACATTGAAAAAAAAAAGTAGTAGTACCCTAGAGTGAACATTTTCATACAAACTTTTTTTTTCAAAGTGTTATTTAAATTTTTTCATATATTTTTTATTGTCGTACTTGACCTTCTGATTGCTTTTCCGGAAAAAAGTTCTGTGCACGCCACTGCAGTGGTGTAAGTTCGGTGCAACACAACTTAACTTATTTGACAGGACTAACCTTATTTTTTGAGTGATCTGTCTTTGTCTTTTCGATACAGTAAGAAAAAGACAGAACGCTCATAGAGGTTTAATCCTGTCAAATAAGTTAAGGCGTGTTGCGCCGAATCGACACAGTGCTTGCTTACTTTGAGCAAGGCCGGTGTTCGGTTGAGTGGCAGAGTCTTGGTGCAGCGGCGGCGGTGGCGGCAGGCCAGTGGCCGCAGCCCTGGCGTGCTGCAGGTGGGCATAGAGGAGCTTCGCTGCTTGAGGGGATCCTTCGCATACCTGCGCAAGATTAATATTCTAAACCATTTGAATGAATATTTTGAAACGGGGTTGACGATTTTTTTTGTAAGCCTTGTAACAAATTGGTTATTTGGATAATAAAGTTATGGAAACATTTGCCCAGAACTTCCTATCCGTGAATACCTGACGGACTTTACATCAACACGGTTGAAGTCGCGTAATCCCCCAGCCTTAATGTTCCACAACAACAACCGATCATGGAATGTGGACACACAATGGGAAGAGGAATGGTCAACGACCAACTATGACCCTGCTTTGTTCACCCTCAATCCACGTGATCCACCGCCTGGCTTCGACCAACAGCGTTGTGTGTGGAGCCGACTCAACCGCATCCGCACCGGCCACGGCAAGTGTGGCTACATGAGGCATAAGTGGGGCTGGAGTGAGACTGCTGCCTGCCCTTGTGGGTGTCGTGAACAAACAGTGAGACACATAATATCCGACTGTCCACTGTATTCTTATAATGGCCCTATGGAGGACTTCAAAACTCTGACTCCAGCAGTGGTCGAATACCTGCAAAGACTCGACAACTCATTTATTTAAATAAATGTATATTATGTGTAATAAAAATAAATTATAACATCTGCCATACGATAAATAAAAATAAATGGAAATCAATAAAAATCTAAAAGAAAATAGCAAATGTAATTTTATGTTCTCATAACTTTATTATCCAAATAATCAATTGTACCCGTACAAACATTAGGCTGCGTAAGAATCAAAGTGCCTTTACCTTTACAGATAGGTAATTTGTGACAGGTGGTAGAGCTGATGCCAGGCTCGACTGTGGAGGTACCACCATCTTATTTGGAGACCCCTTCGAAGTAATTCGGGGGAGAGTAAGAGGACAGCTCACAGGCAAAAAACCAGGAGGCCCACCATGCCTGGGACCGATGGATGGCGGTATATCCATCCCTAATAGCCGGGCCTTTGCAGACCACCATCCAGGATGACCGCCGGGAGCGGCAAAGTACTGGAAAGGCTTATGTCCAGCAGTGGACGAACTAAGCAGATGGATGGATGGATGGAATTTGTGAACTTGTACAGTAATATAAGACTTACTTGTAGCCAGTTATCTTGCGTCAGGTCCAGCAAGGCTCGGCCCGTGTCGGGCAGCAGGTGCGAGCGAGGCACCTTCACGCTGAACGTTCGTGACGCCCATCGCAGCCAGCTCCGCACGTCCTGACGCTCCCATTTCTCAGGGTCTACGGAGAATTAGGTACCGGGGTTGTATAATCAACGATTAATCATAATTGTTTAATCAACAAAGTTTTTAATATTTCCCAGTCAGTAAAATTTTGCAATGTTTGCAAACTATTACTACTAGATTCTTTCTCATTAACTGTAAGCTTTTAAATTTTAGCACACTGCAAAGTTTTACTGATCGAGAGTAGAATTACTGTTCAGTTTCTTTTTAAGGTGATTAGCACTTTCAAATTGGCGGGAAAATCGTGAAATGCACTTTTACTGAAATTCTTGAAGTTTTTGCAAAAAAAATTCTTAGACATTCCTAAATGTTGAATTTCACATTTTGACAGGGATATAGTCACCATGAGAAAAAATCCGAAACTTTATAAATCCTGTCCCCCTAACCCTACTGCCTAGTTTACACGGGTAGAGTAGGAAATCGAAAAGATTACAATTACTAAATTAATTCATTGTAGCTAGGTTATGTATGTGATGTGGTTAAACGTCAAAAGCGATAAAAAAGCCCAGTTAGTAGTAGAGTAAAATGCATAACTATTTATTGAACTAGTATCCTTTTATCGCTTTTGACTTTTAACTATTTACATACCCATCTACAATTTTAGTACCATATTGCACTTGTTTACTTAGTTTGGCTAGTAATGTACAGTGGCGTATTTACCCTTGGGCCAGGTGAGCACGTGCCCAGGGCGGCAGATCGTGAGGGGTGGCTTAGGCCGTCTTTGGAACATTTGGCTATCTTTATAAAGGTTGACTTGACAGGCTCCACTGATTATGACAGTATTATTGTAGAATTTATCAACGAATTTTACTATGGAGGAGTGGCGTATCTTAATATTTAGCGCCCTGGTGGGCCTGTAAGGTTTGCCGCCCCATAAAATTACGAGAAAAAAGCAAAAATCTCTCAATTATAAAATTAAATAAAATCCAACAGTGTGTTGATGTGGGTGATAATGAATGAAAAAACTAAAAAGGCTATGAAAACACCATTTATTCAATATTTACATTTTTTCTGGCGGCCAAATTAGTTACGAAATTCTTCAATGACACTGTCATAATTAACGAATTTTGCCAAGTCAGCTTCTATAGGGATTAAGAATAGCTAATTTTTAATTGCTTGTGCCGCCCCTCGCAGCCTGCCGCCCGGGGCCCTAGGGTAAATACGCCACTGAGACACTCTTTTCGTAAAAAGGTAAAAAATTTGATCGCGGTACACCCGTTTATAATTTGTATGCAACGCGAGAGTTTAAAGTTATATATTTATGTTATGTTATGTTATGCTAGGCCTAAATGACTGAGCGGTTGTACTTACCTACTTAGATTATCTAAATATATAAAACAAAGTCGTGTTAGTTACACCACTTATAACTCAAGATCGGCTGGATCGATGTTAGTTATCTCTTTTTTGGTGTATTCTTATCCGCTCCGAATAGCAGAATAATTAATAAAATATCGGATAAAGTATCGAATAACCATAAATTAATTAATTAATTTTAAGAATGCAAACAGCATGTGGTGCCATCTGTTGACAAAACTACGCATATAAAAGAAACCTATTTATCTAGCGTTCTGACATCTAAACCCCAAGTTTTAAAAATCGCTTAGTTATTTCAAGAACTATTATTTCTGCATATATTCAATACCCTACGCTAAGCCTAAAAACGGTACTGAAACTACATGGGTCCCTGCCATTCTTCTTTCGCAATGGCAACCAAGAAAACACTTCTGTATTTGCAAAAAAGTCGTATTAATGTTATTACCCTAATGAAATCCTAAATTAAGTTTAACTAAAGTTAACACGATATTATTAGACTGTTAGGCGGAACGAAGTTCGCGGGGTCAGCTAGTAATTTTATAATGGTTGTATTATTGTATTGTAATAATTAAGCAAGTATCACACTTGTTTAATTTTTTCAATCGTTACACAATGTACTTTCAGGATGTTAAAATGGTTTAGAACCTTTTTCACAAAATCGTTTAGAGGCCCTTATTGCTATAAAAACTCGTCATAAGTTACCGAACTAGCGGCTTTGTAAAAATGGCTTAGTATGCAATTAAAAAAAAAACATTTAATATAAGATATTTTAACTAGTATATATCCGAAATGATTATAATGTTTTGCTGTAACTATTAAATTGCTATATATTATTTTTGGAGAAAATAGGTAAATAATATATTAAAAAAAATTGTTTATGACAGGAAGGAGACACTAGGGTACATTACATTACAGCAAACTGTTTTTGTGCCTTTACAAACGCGAGTAGGAAATCTTCAGTTGACGCAAACAAGAAGCATTCCCTTTTAGGAACACGAAATTAATTAAATCAAATTAGGATAACAAAACATAAGGATAACATCCATTAATATTGTAAAAAATTAACTTATACTTCCTTGATTTTTGCACTATTTATATTCCGTCACTTAATTTTTTCACACTCCTTTTTTTTCATAAATCTCACACACACTCGATAAACACTCAAAAATATTGATAACAATCACTTGGGTTTAGCCGCTAAAATTGCACATAAATTACCAGAGGGTACGAGCACATTATCAGATTCCTCCCCCGATTCATCACTGAGGGCGGCAGTGGTAGCGTCCGCGGGGGCTGACTCCATTGAAGCATGGCGGTATCTTGGCGCCAGGGTTGGTTCTTCCGCGGAACTGATCCGCGCGCTGTACCGACACTCAACAACTAATAGGGTGAACTCGCGAAAACCGCTCGCTTTTGATACGCGTCATCCAATACGTCACCATTCGCAAATTCGTCATCGAGCGGTGGTCTGCCCGACCACTCGCAAGTGCAAGAGGAAAACGCGTTCCGAGAAACGTTAGTTGCGAGATGTGCCTTACAACTCGTAGTGTTGGCTCTACATGGCTGGTTTTATATTTGTAGTTGGAGATTTATCTCTTAGATAACGAGCAAGCAGCGCCTAGCAATTTAAGCATATCGGAGTCTAATTATTGCCAAAGCTTATTTTTGTAGTTGTTGTATATTATTCAATTCAATTCAAATTTATTTGCACCATAATGTTCGAAAGGTCTTAAATAACATTTATAGTATCAATTACGGAACCTGTCGGGCACAGCAAAGTAACTTAAAGCTAAACTTAAAGCTAGTAACACAATTATTGTTATTCTACATAGGTAATTACTTATATACTTATGGGATATAAATAAACATGTCCATCTTATATCTATTTAAGTAAGTAAGTATCATAAACAAGGCATGCATTTGTGCTTAAAATCTAGGTAAATACAATTTCTTTCTTTTATATCTATAAATCTTAATATTCTGGTGTAGGGACAATTTTGTATTAAATATGTTTTTTAGTTTGTTATTATAAGTTGTAAGTTTTGGTTCATATTTTATATCATTTGGTAGTTGTTAAATAGTCTTATTGCAATATTAATATGGGCTACGGTTAAGCATTTGAATTCTAGATTGCGGTAAATTTAATCTTTCCTTATGACGTGTCTTGATATTATGGGTATCTTTTACTTGGGGAAATATTTGACGGTTTTTAAACACAAATAGACAGGTATCGTGTATATTATATATATATATATATATATATATATATATATATATATATATATATATATATATATATATATATTGCAGGAAGTGTCATAAGTTTATATTTTATGAAATATGGCTTACAACTTTGTGTATTGTTGATTTGTGCAAGTATTCGGACTCATTTTTTGTGGGTAATGAATAGGTCGTTTGCGTTCACACTGTTACCCCATGTTATTACATAATACAGTATGCGTTATTTGGAAAGACAGATATTAATAATTACTATAAAGTGTTTATACGGTTTAAAATTACGCACTCTGAAAATCCTTTACCTTGCCCATTTAGAACACCAGCCTACAATATAAAATCAGTTCTCAATTCGAAGCGTATCTTCGCTTATATCCCGGTAAATTTAAATAAAATATGTTCTTTTAAAACTTTTTTTAGGCACATTTTTATTAGGCTATATACACCGACTTACATATTTTTAGGGTTCCGTAGTACCTAAAAGGTACAAAAGGAACCTTTTTGGTGAGAGTCTATTGTCCGTCCCTATGTCACAGCCTCATAACTTTAGCACTGTAAAGATAAAGATTTGAAATTTGGCACAAAAATGGCATTAATTTGCCCGAACAACACGGTGTAAAAAAAATATGAAAATTTTTAATTGTTCAAAATATTTACTATTAATAATTTTTAATTGTTCAAAATGTTTAAAAAGATAGAATGTAGATATCAAAATTGTAGATATTAAAAAGCTGATTGTAAAAATATATACTGTTACTTTATTTACTGACACTGATTTCGAGATGTCTTTGAAAAACCACAAAAAAATGTATGTCCCTTCACCTTATCTCCGAAACTGGGGGACCAAAAAATATTGAAAAATTACAGGAATACTATAGCGATACATAAAAAAGTTTAACACAAATGAGAAATATAAAAAAATTCAAAATTTATAAAAAAAACAATATGGGTATCAAATTGTAGATATTAAAGCGTCAATTGTAAAAATATACAAGGTGACTTTTTGATCATCGTCCAAATTCATACTGGAGACTTAATAAGTGATCAGTATCTTGGATCAGTAACAATTTTCGTGAAATTAGTAAATTGAAATTTCGGCTTCCCATAGAGATTCAGTTCCACTCCCGAGTGAATCACTATGGGGAGTCGAAATTTCATTTTACGAATTTCACCAAAATTGTTATTGATCCATGATACTGATCACTTACCAAGCCACCAGTATGAATTTGGACGATGATCAAAAATTCAGCTTGTATACTTTGGCTATATTTACTTGCATCTATTTTTAGAAATTCTTGAATAACCACAAAAAATGTATGTCCCCCACCCCCTCTTACTTGACTTGCATTTGACCGGTTTCTTTTAATTTTTAACGGTGCTGACGCGTTTTTTATTTTTAATTGTAATATCACATTTAAAGTACCCCATTCAGGAAGTTGCGAAATTTCCACGATTTGTTTATGAAATTGTTTATTTCAGGATTTTTTATCTAAATTTATGTATTGAATAACTTGGGGTTATTTATGAAAAATAACTAATAAAAATAAATATAAAATATATACTGGGTGTTAAGGGGCTGCACAATGCTAAAATTCAGTCCTGCTCTAACGCTTTTATTTTTTAACTGTCTATCCTGCTCTAATCAGATGCCGCGCACGCAAAACTTCAGTTATTTTGAAATCGCTGCTAAATTAAGACATTAACTTTAATTTCTTTATGTAATAAATATGTTTTCTTCTAGTAAGTATCTGCATGTGTTCAGTGGCGTAGCTAGGTAGGCAAAGGCCCCGGTGCGTAGAGAAAAAATCGGGCCCTCACCCCCTCTTTCACGGTAGCTTCAACTTATATTGGCCTTCAAAATTATAGATAGGATACAAGATACAGTGAGTTGAACTTATCATTAGTAGGCTTAATCCATACGTCATCACTATGAGGGGTAAAATCTCTGTGTTTATATAAAAGAAAATGGGAATAAATAAGCAACGACGCATTATAAAATCTTTATTATGCAGATGAGATCAATAGATGACAAAGAAAAACGATTTTTAACAGAGTTCCCTGTCCAATTCACAACCTCTTGCGCGCTTTAATTTTTGAGAATTCGTCTATACCTTCACTTAAATCCAAGTTTGATGCCGCCTTATTTTCTATTGCAATTAACGATAAGTGTCGAAGGCGATCTTGTCCAATGCTGTTTCTTAAATCATTTTTTATAATTTTTATAATCTTCAGTTTACTGAAAGATCTTTCTGCTGCCGCGGAAGTAACAGGAATTGTATGAAACAGTAGCATTGCTGTATACACTTCCGTAAGGTCACATTCGAGCACGCCAAATTTCGTTATAATTTTTTTGCAAAGTTGCCGAATGGACCACGACATCGTATTTTTCGCGGTTTCGGTGGCCTTGGATTTGAAGGATTTAATTTATTCGTTGTTTCGTCCAAAGCCTTACTCGCCTCGTCCAAAACGATATCATGTTTTTGCAAAATTTTGGAAACATAATTGATTCTGTTCAACACGCTGTGCATGAATTCGCAAAGGAATACAAACTCAAAATTCAGCATTTTTGATTTTATAACCTCTATGTACGTACTCAACCAAACTTCCAAATAGCAATAACAAATAGCACATGCTTATCGAGGACGCTTGGCGAATGTGTTAAAAGCCTTAGATCTGGAGTTCCCTGATTGTTGATGTTCACTTAAAATCATTAAATTAAAAAAAAAAACTTGTGAGCAGGGTCGAGCTTCAGGAGCTGGCGAATTGGCTGACCCGCTCTTTTCAAAGCTTAGGTTGGAGGGCCCCCTGAGCTCCAGGGCCCTGGTGCACTGCACCAGCTGGCCCTATGATAGCTACGCCACTGCATGTGTTGGTTTTGTTTCAATCGGTTTTGAAATATGGAAACTGAATCGCTTTTTTCTTGAAATTCATGCTTTTTTGAAAGTACTATAATTAAAAGAAGATTGAATTGAAGTTTATTTATAAAGTGTAATTAATAATTGTCTTGAGTCAAAAAATACACCATATTTTTTTCAAATTTTTACCGTCTACATTGACGGAACTGATTCTAATGCAAAACTGATGTTTAGCATCGTGGAGCCCCTTAAGATGAAGTTGTGGAAGCGGGAAACTGGTGATAGTACCCGTCCATACAAACAACTTTTACTATGGAGCCAACCCTCGAATCGCGTAAAGAAAATCAGCTGTTCAATAGAAAAGTTACATAGCTACCCGTCCAAAATGTATGAAACAAGAGACCTTTTTCCTCGATGTCTCAATTTTTTTTCACGAAATGTAGTTCGTATGTATGTATTCTATCGTCGTCGGTTTCCGGCTTGCGCAACTTTTGTATATGTCAATACAAATAAAATAATATCGTAGAATAAATAAACAATATTAATAAATAAAACGAATTTTTAACAAAAAATAGTAACCGACTTCAATAGTAACAGCAGTCATTCTCTAAAAAGTTAATAATAATTCTATAAAGACCGATGATACCGAAGCAACACTACTGCCGACTCTGTGTGTGTGTGTGTGTGTGTGTGTGTAGCAACTATACTGCGCCCAAAAAAACAAAAATTTGCTAGAATACGACGATACGAGACACATGGCATACGATAAATCTGAGGATAAATCGCTCAACCGTGCATGACAGTTGAGTCAAAGAGTAAAGTTATATACCGGTGTGTATGAGTAGTGTGTGTTAGGTAAATAAAGCGTATTTTAATGCAAATATTTTGTTTAATTGATCGTTGTGCGCCATCTACTGGAATCCAGAATAACCATCTGCACGCTTAGATTGCCAGCTTACCACCGAAAGTTTAATGAAAAAAATGTTAAAAACACCTGATTAAGTATTCACTATTTTCTGATGCGATGTTATGAAAATGTTGTGTTTTTATTCATAAAATAAATAAATATGATGAACCAGAACAGTAAAATGCTATATTTCGTCGATTTTAGACAAATTTTATTTCCAGCGAGACGAGTAACGCCATCTAGCAACGTTATTTTTAGTATTGCGAACAGTACAAGGAGATAGCAATCTATTCTTCCTTTATTTATCTATGCTGGTATAGAGTCCCGTTTGTCATCCTTCGGGTATATACGGAACCATAAACTACTTTTGTCAATGTACTTACTAGAAAAGCCGCAGTCGTTCATTTGCTACTAAAAACCAGATGGCGTTACTTGTATATTACATCGCGATATCGTTTGATCTTTCTCAAAATACATAAGCAAATATGTATAAGTATAGTCCAGCAACTTTTATTATTATTGGGTATTTTTGAAAGGATTTCTCCGTTTAGAGGATCCTGCTGTCAGATTCAGAGACGGTAGTCAGGGTTCCGTAGTACCTAAACTGTACGAAATTGAATTGGACTTGCATATTTTTCTAAAAACATTACTTAAAAGTATTATAATTTTGCCAATCCAATAAAGCCGATTCTGAAGGCTTTTATTTTAGTTTTAGTGCTGTCAAAAGTAAATTTTCTTCGATACAAAATAGTCCTTAATAGTTAGGATTAGAAGCTAAATTTTTTTGGAAAATTTTAAGCTTTGACAGCACTAAAACTAAAATTAAAGCCTTTAGAATTGGCTTTACTATCACGGTTTGTCGGCAAGTTCTTAATTTAAATTATGCACTATCCACACTATACACAAAACACTTTTTGTAGAAGTATCAAACGAAAAAAAAAAACTGTATAATACTGTAGTAGTTTATGCTACAAGGGCGAAAAGGAATAAAATACGAGGACGATTTACAACACGAGCGTAGCGAGTGTTTTAAACGTAATCGAGTAATTTATTACTTTTACGCCCGTGTATCATACTACGTTTTTCAATGCATAGTGTGAGGAAATAAAACAAATATAATCTTGTGAACTTTCAATTATGATTGCCTCAAAAGGACTGTATCCAGAGCCGTTAAACAGTGGAAAAAAAAGTGTAACATTTATGGTACACAGGAAAGGCTGCAGGTTAGCCAACCATTGTAAATAAATAAAAAATAATAATAATAATAAAGCCCTAGGGCAAAATAATCGACTTTCTGTTCGGTTTTGATGCATAAAAAGTGGACCTTTACGAGCACTTGCATTGAAAATAAAAATAAGCGCTTGAGTTTATTTTTAAAAATAGATTTCGTTACATTATTAACACAGAAGTCTGTTGGGAAGCTTTTACAAATTTTAGGTAGCATAATAAATTAATAATGCCCATACTGGATCCGTAGTAGTTACAAGGTTTAGGTATTAGGTATTTGGTTGGTGAGTGTCCGTCATAACTTTACCACCACCGTTAATTTGAAATTTGAAATTGTTTAAAATATTTCCGAAACAAAAGTGAAAAAATTAAAAACTATTATCCTAAAAATACAAAATGAATATAAAATTATAGATATCAAAAAGCTGATTGTAGAAATATATATACTTTTACTAAAATTACTGGCACTGGTTTCGAAAAATCTTTAAAAAACCACAAAAATATGTTTGACATGTATGTCCCCCCTTATCTCCGAAATTGGTGACCAAAAATATTAATAAAATGTGGATTGTAGATCATTTTTGATCAATTACAGGAAAACTATAGTGATTTTAAAAAAAATTAGCACAAATAAGAAATATGAAACTCTCTTGTAATGGTGGCATATAATTTTAATTTTTTCATGTAATTTTTCGCAGATGTATTAAAAACGTCGTTTGACTCACATGCAAATGTTGATATTTCTCGTCTTGACTGTTTTTTCAGTCAAAATCAGTTGTTATCGAAATATCAATTGTCTCGCACTAGAATTAAAATGTACTATTAAAACGGTTTCATTATTCAGATAAACCACAACCAACTAAGTATGATATAAGTGGACAAATACTGTGTTGTGAAGTTGTTAATTATTTAAAAATACATTGAGTTTTCTTTCCATTATGTGAATTGTTTACATTTTTTGTAAAATTATTTATAATTATATTGGATAATATTTACAAATTGTACAGAATAATGGTTTCAATAAGTGGCCTGCTTCACAACATCCATTTATATCAATAAAAAATGAATCAGATTCTAAGCTTAAACTGGTTAGCAATGCTAACATTCCTCGGACATCATTCAACTTAAAGAAAGTGGTTTTTAAGTCGGCATTGTTAGTAATAAAATTAAAAAGTGCGTGCAAATGAAAGCATACAAATTTCACGGAATCTGTAGGCAATGACAGACCTCCTCTTTGCAAATGGTCAAAATAAGGATCACCTATGCAATCTGAAATCTGAAATGCCATCTGAAAATAAAACATGAGTTACGCTCAGAGAAAAGGTAAAAGAGTTACGCTTTGTTCTTGTCTTGCTTGTAAACCAACTGCAACTACAAATTACGAGTACTTATCATTAAAACTTTGAAAGTACTGTAAAATACTTCACTTGTTTTATAGCATAAACAGTTGATACAATCACAAGCGTCTTTTCATAAAGAAAAACCATTAAATTCTTCGATTTTTCACATAAAATCCCAGCCACAACAAATATATCAACAAACTTCGCGTTCAAAATCAAGTGACGTAGTATCCGACTAACTTATCACTACTGGAAGCATGTACAAAATCTAGTAGCATCACCGCCAATGATAAATTAGTCGCGTAATATATATAAAATGGTTACCAGTCGCCAGTCGGTGGGTAAGTTCATAACGTTCGCTTATTTGTAACTTGGTCGTATTAACTTAATGGCGTATAATATTCCATAGCACGGCTTGAGAAATAAAGGAGGCTATGGACAGCCCGATCAATACCCTTCTTGCATTGCCAATTTGAAGTTTTCAGTAGCAGCCGGATATGCCCTCCACGAAACCCCACGTTTCAGAGACACTCTTTTTTCCGCGGGGGTCACCTCATGTAAATCGAGCTAAATCAGCTCAGAACAACAAAGGATCAACTGTGCCAAGTCGCAAGGGGTAAGTAGTAGGCTACTATAAGCAAGTAGTAGGCTCACTGGTATAGAGTCCCGTTTGTCATCCGGGTGTCGTTCGGGTAAGTACAGAACCATAAACTACTTTTTTCAATGTACTTACTAGAAAAGCCGCAGTCGTTCGTTTGCTACTAAAAACCAGATGGCGTTACTTGTATATTACATCGCGATATCATTTGATCTTTCTTCTCAAAGTACATAAGCAAATATGTACAAGTATAAACTAATAAAGTTTGGTATACAGGTATTTTTGCGGGGATTTCTCCATCTAGAGGATCCTGCTGTCAGATTCAGAGACGGTAGTCGGTCAGGGCCTAGATAAATAAAGGAAGGATAGATTGCTCACTCCATACATTAGAACTAAGCCCGCGTAAAACTTATTATTTTCGCCGGTACCTAGTAGTTCGACTTATTATTGATATTGATGTCGCTACTATACTAGATAAATTGTGACATACCTAGTGCCATCTATCGAACACTTGATGAAACGAAATTTGATGTGTGTGTAGCAACTATACTGTGCCCTCAAAAACAAAAATTTGCTAGAATACGACGATACGCGACACATGGCATACGATAAATTTGAGGATAAATCGCTCAACCGTGCATGACAGTTGAGTCAAAGAGGAAAGTTATATACCGGTGTGTATGAGTAGTGTGTGTTAGGTAAATAAAGCGTATTTTAATGCACATATTTTGTTTAATTGATCGTTGTGCGCCATCTATCGGAATCCAGAATAACAATCTGCACGCTTAGTTAGATTGCCAGCTTACCACCGAAAAAAATGTTAAAAACACCTGATTAAGAATTCACTATTTTCTGATGCGATGTTATGAAAATGTTGTGTTTTTATTCATAAAATAAATAAATATGATGAACCAGAACAGTAAAATGCTATATTTCGTCGATTTCAGACAAAATTTATTTCCAGCGAGACAAGTAACGCCATCTAGCAACGTTATTTTTAGTATTGCGAACCGTACAAGGAGATAGCAATCTATCCTTCCTTTATTTATCTATGGTCAGGGTACCGTTGTACGAAATTGAATTGAATTGGAATTGCATATTTTTCGAAAAACATTACTTATAAGTATTACAATATTGCCAAACCACTATCGCGGTTTGTCGGCAAGTTCTTAATTTAAATCATTCATCATCCACACTTTACAAAACATTTTATTGTACAAGTATCAAACAAAGAAAATAAAAACTGTATAAGACTGACATATTGAAGTCTTAAATAAAAGTAAGCTCTTGAGTTATTTTTAAAATAGGGGAGATTAGCTCTTTAATACCTACAATTTGATACCCATATTGTATTTTTTATTGTATTTTGTACAATATGGGTATCAAATTGTAGGTATTAAAGAGCTAATAGGGGGGATTAGCTCTTCAATACTTACAATTTGATACCCATATTATATTTTTTATTGTATTTACTGTATTGTATTTTTTATTGTATTTTGTACAATGTGGGTATCAAATTGTAAGTATTAAAGAGCTAATCTCCCCTATTAGCTCTTTAATACGTACAATTTGATACCCATATTGTATTTTTTATTTATTTTACTTCTTTTTCATATTTCTTATTTGTGCTAATTTTTTTTAAAATCACTATAGTTTTCCTGTAATTGATCAAAAATGATCTACAATCCACATTTTATTAATATTTTTGGTCACCAATTTCGGAGATAAGGGGGGACATACATGTCAAACATATTTTTGTGGTTTTTTAAAGATTTTTCGAAACCAGTGCCAGTAATTTTAGTAAAAGTATATATATTTCTACAATCAGCTTTTTGATATCTATAATTTTATATTCATTTTGTATTTTTAGGATAATAGTTTTTAATTTTTTCACTTTTGTTTCGGAAATATTTTAAACAATTTCAAATTTCAAATTAACGGTGGTGGTAAAGTTATGACGGACACTCACCAACCAAATACCTAATACCTAAACCTTGTAACTACTACGGATCCAGTATGGGCATTATTAATTTATTATGCTACCTAAAATTTGTAAAAGCTTCCCAACAGACTTCTGTGTTAATAATGTAACGAAATCTATTTTTAAAAATAAACTCAAGCGCTTATTTTTATTTTCAATGCAAGTGCTCGTAAAGGTCCACTTTTTATGCATCAAAACCGAACAGAAAGTCGATTATTTTGCCCTAGGGCTTTATTATTATTATTATTTTTTATTTATTTACAATGGTTGGCTAACCTGCAGCCTTTCCTGTGTACCATAAATGTTACACTTTTTTTTCCACTGTTTAACGGCTCTGGATACAGTCCTTTTGAGGCAATCATAATTGAAAGTTCACAAGATTATATTTGTTTTATTTCCTCACACTATGCATTGAAAAACGTAGTATGATACACGGGCGTAAAAGTAATAAATTACTCGATTACGTTTAAAACACTCGCTACGCTCGTGTTGTAAATCGTCCTCGTATTTTATTCCTTTTCGCCCTTGTAGCATAAACTACTACAGTATTATACAGTTTTTTTTTTTCGTTTGATACTTCTACAAAAAGTGTTTTGTGTATAGTGTGGATAGTGCATAATTTAAATTAAGAACTTGCCGACAAACCGTGATAGTAAAGCCAATTCTAAAGGCTTTAATTTTAGTTTTAGTGCTGTCAAAGCTTAAAATTTTCCAAAAAAATTTAGCTTCTAATCCTAACTATTAAAGACTATTTTGTATCGAAGAAAATTTACTTTTGACAGCACTAAAACTAAAATTAAAGCCTTCAGAATCGGCTTTATTGGATTGGCAAAATTATAATACTTTTAAGTAATGTTTTTAGAAAAATATGCAAGTCCAATTCAATTTCGTACAGTTTAGGTACTACGGAACCCTGACTACCGTCTCTGAATCTGACAGCAGGATCCTCTAAACGGAGAAATCCTCTCAAAAATACCGGTATACCAAACTTTATTCGATTATACTTGTACATATTTGCTTATGTACTATGAGAAGAAAGATCAAATGATATCGCGATGTAATATACAAGTAACGCCATCTGGTTTTTAGTAGCAAACGAACGACTGCGGCTTTTCTAGTAAGTACATTGACAAAAGTAGTTTATGGTTCTGTACTTACCCGAACGACAACCGGATGACAAACGGGACTCTATACCAGTGAGCCTACTACTTGCTTATAGTAGCCTACTACTTACCCCTTGCGACTTGGCACAGTTGATCCTTTGTTGTTCTGAGCTGATTTAGCTCGATTTACATGAGGTGACCCCCGCGGAAAAAAGAGTGTCTCTGAAACGTGGGGTGTCGTGGAGGGCATATCCGGCTGCTACTGAAAACTTCAAATTAGCAATGCAAGAAGGGTATTGATCGCGCTGTCCATAGCCTCCTTTATTTCTCAAGCCGTGCTATGGAATATTATACGCCATTAAGTTAATACGACCAAGTTACAAATAAGCGAACGTTATGAACTTACCCACCGACTGGCGACTGGTAACCATTTTATTCTATCACATAATATTACGCGACTAATTTATCATTGGCGGTGATGCTACTAGATTTTGTACATGCTTCCAGTAGTGATAAGTTAGTCGGATACTACGTCACTTGATTTTGAACGCGAAGTTTGTTGATATATTTGTTGTGGCTGGGATTTTATGTGAAAAATCGAAGAATTTAATGGTTTTTCTTTACGAAAAGACGCTTGTGATTGTATCAACTGTTTATGCTATAAAACAAGTGAAGTATTTTACAGTACTTTCAAAGTTTTAATGATAAGTAATTTGTAGTTGCAGTTGGTTTACAAGCAAGACAAGAACAAAGCGTAACTCTTTTACCTTTTCTCTGAGCGTAACTCATGTTTTATTTTCAGATGGCATTTCAGATTTCAGATTGCATAGGTGATCCTTATTTTGACCATTTGCAAAGAGGAGGTCTGTCATTGCCAACATATTCCGTGAAATTTGAATGCTTTCATTTGCACGCACTTTTTAATTTTATTATTAACAATGCCGACTTAAAAACCACTTTCTTTAAGTTGAATGATGTCCTAGGAATGTTAGCATTGCTAACCATTTTAAGCTTAGAATCTGATTCATTTTTTATTGATATAAATGGATGTTGTGAAGCAGGCCACTTATTGAAACCATTATTCTGTACAATTTGTAAATATTATCCAATATAATTTTAAATAATTTTACAAAAAATGTAAACAATTCACATAATGAAAAGAAAACTCAATGTATTTTTAAATAATTAACAACTTCACAACACAGTATTTGTCCATATGATACTTATATCATACTTAGTTGGTTGTGGTTTATCTGAATAATGAAACCGTTTTAATAGTACATTTTAATTCTAGTGCGAGACCACAAATTATAGAGGGATACTACGTATTATAGAGGGATACTACGTATCAGATAGCCCTCTCGCCTGTAGTTAACCTCAGACACGTCTTCTGCCTCCTGATTGGCTGGGGGAAAACGATATATCACTTTTTTTATTATTCACATCTTATTGTGTAGGCCAAGACACCAACTCTAAACAGCCATATTAAAAAAAAAAGCAGGGAGGCAGACCTTTCGGTTTTCATAGGACTAAAATTGCACAAAAGTTGGAAAACCTTACGATTTTTCCTTCTTTTGTGCATTTTAGTCCTTAAATGAAACAAAATTAGATACGAAATAAAACAAATCTATCTATTTTATTACCTTTTGAATTTTTTTATTTTATATTTAAGTAAAGCTTTTGCTTGCATATGCTGCAAGTTTTTGACATTTTCCAAACGAAATACATCTGCGCCTCTTAATATTTTGTTAATGAATGACATTACACCAGCTAAAATTTGCCAGTCTGACTGTTATTTCCAATGATTTTGATGTTGAGGGTTCTGAAAATAATTGAAAATTGTTAATAAATTATAATTTATTTATTTACACACGCAACAATAATACACAAAAGATAACAAATAAACCACAAGAAATGAAAAAATATTCAAAAAAACAAAAACCTGACGGCATGAAAAATTGTGAACTTGAAATTTTCGAACTTAATAAATGAACTGAAAGGATAGAAACAAGTAAAAATCAAATATTTAATTATAATATTAATCAATAGGTATATCATCAGGGAACAGTGCAAATGGGGAGTTCGGGTGAGTGCTCTTAATTAAGAAACATGCACATGAAAAAACCTACATGATAAATATAATAATGCTATATAATATGGTATAAAGATTTTAAATATAATAAGTCAATTTAACTATACCTGAATATCGATAATCGTGTTGAAAACTTGTAACACCTTTTTGGTTCTTCATAATTGGAGGAGTTTCAATAGAAGTCACACTCGGTTCAAATTGAGCAGGCTCAAGTGCTTATAATGGTGTGTGATCTAAAAATTATAAAAATTCTTAACATCTTCAGTTCAGCCAGCACTATAATATAAACAAGGTGGCTTAGCTCACATAAATTAATGTATATAATAATAATTCATAAGCCGCATAAGTCCGTCTTCACCCATACCATTGCAGAACAGGAAACGGAGGTAAGCTTATTTTGTACAGAGAGTGTAAGAGAGAATGAGAGATACATACTCTCTCAAAAGCCTGCTGCTGCTCCCCATGTAATTCTTTATCCCTATATGTGCATATTCACCAATCGCTGTGATACTTAACACAATTACAATTTCAATACAAAATGCCTGGATTAGTTAATCCACTGTCACTGTATAACAAGATTAGCACCAACAACAATTACTCTGACCAAAATAAATGTAGGTAGGTACCTGTTGAAGTTCCCATGGTATGAATAGTTTTTTTTTGTGGAGGTTGTTCATGATTTGACGCGGCATATGAATGTTCATTGTGCCTCTTCCTGGCATAGCTATGATCAGCTGTTGGATAATAATTCTCTGTGGACATATAAAGATAACAATGAATATTAGTGTTAAAATGAGATACCTATTAATACTACACATAATAAGTAGGTAGCAAGTTTATTCTTACTAGTCATTCTTACCAGAATGAACTGGTTGGCTGGTTGATGGACTGGTTATTTCTTTAGCAGTAAATAATGCTGTGTAAGCATCGTCCAAAAGACGTGATTTCCATTTGTCTTTTGAGTCTTCTCTCAGAATTTGGGAATTTATGCAATTTAACGTCCTTTCTTGTATTATTGCATCCCGGCACACAACACTTATCATAACGCATTCCTACAATCACAATGTCACAGAGAAACAGTAAGTATTTAATGTAAATGGCACGAAAAAATATTTTTACGCCAATTTCTCGATATTCTCAACGACAACAAACAAACAAAATGGCGTCTTGATCTAGAGGAGAAGGCCGGGGTAGGAGAGGAGAGGAGGGGGAGAAATGTCATGTATCATTTTCCCAAAAAAAAAAAAAGTCAAAATACGTGTCCGAAATATTTTGTTCCTTGATTAGGGCCCAATTGATATTTCGATAACAACTGATTTTGACTGAAAAAACAGTCAAGACGAGAAATATCAACATTTGCATGTGAGTCAAACGACGTTTTTAATACATCTGCAAAAAATGACATGAAAAAATAAAAAAATTATATGCCACCATTACAAGAGACTTTTTTGTGCCAAGAAAGTTAGTCTGGTACAATTTTACCATTGTTTCACCAATGTTACAAAACAAAAGAAATGTCCACTATATAATATCTAGTATAGCACATAATCTAGTATATTTTAAGCAGGTATATTAGAAAAGTAAATAACACATCTAGCATACCTACCTACTTACATCTTATAATTATGTACATACCTATCAATGTTGCAGAAATAAATTATAAAATCTTATATATTTTATTTTATTGTATTAGTGCAATCGTCAAGGTTTCAAATATGAAATAATTTCAAGATCCCATCAACGAGGCAAGATCCCTTTTAAATTAAATTTTCAATTAAATCTGCTGGTGGTCAATACATACCAACCATAATTAATAAATATAAATAACGATTAATAATAAATAACAATGCAATGTGACTTTTGTTGATATAGCTAAATTCATACTGGAGGCTTGGTAAGTGATTAGTATCATGGACCGATAACACTTTTTGGTATAATCGCAGAATAAAATTATGACCTTACATAGTTGATACTCGTAACCCTGTCTGGGCTTGCGTTTTTACCTATTTTTTACGAAATCACTAAAAAAACCTTGATACTGACCACTTACCAAGTCTCCAGTATGAATTTGGCTATATCAACAAAAGTCACTTTGTATAAAGTTATAAATTTTGACCACCAGCCGAGATGTAATCGGTTCACGAAGATCCTAAATGCGACGTTGCCAAACTTCATAGCACGGCTTGAGATAAAGAAGGCTGTGGGCTGTCCCAATACTAGAACATTTGTCATTGCAATGTATGACAAGTAAGTAAAAAAAAAAACCGGCCAAGTGCGAGTCTGACTCGCGTACCTAGGGTTCCGTATTGTAGATGATAAATTTAATTTTGTCATTTTTTTTGTGAATTTCTCAACTGCTTTATTTTTCCTGTAATCTTTACGTAAACAAATATTACCATGATTTTTTCCATATTTTTTGGTTCACCAGTTTTGGAGATAAGGGGGGGACATACATATTTTTAGGGTTTTTTCAAGATTTCTCGAAACCAGTGCCCGTAAATATAGTAAAAGTAAAAAGTAAAAGTTTTTACAATCATCTTTTTAATACCTACAATTTGATACCCATATTGTAATTTTGTAAAATATTTTTTTTTTACTTTTTTTTATATTTCTCGTTTGTGCTCAATTTTTTTAATCGTTATAGTTTTCCTGTAATTGGCCAGTTATGATCTATGATTGACATTGTTTTCATATTTTTCGGTCTACCAGTTTCGGAGATAAGGGGGGGGGGACATACATATTTTAGGGGTTTTTAAAGATTTCTCGAAACTTGTGCCAGTAAATACAGTAAAAGTATATATTTTTACAATCAACTTTTTAATATCTACAATTTCATACCCATATAGCCGGCGCCAGACGTGTGTCCACTTATTTGCACACTCGAGTGGACACTGTGTGGCACGAGACTTTGTCTATGTGTTCCAAAGTTTGTACACAGATTTGCACTTTGCCGAGCGGTATCGGTTTTTTAGCGCACATCAAAGGAATGTGTTCAAATAAGTGCGTATAGCCTGCCACACTATTTGGCCTATTTGCAAAGACCAGTTGCGCGAGCGCTGTTGTACGGAACGGTTGTGTGAGACACTACGTGCTTGATTCACACATCCATTCACGCCTTCTTCTTGGACGTTTCGATATATTTTGTTGCACATGTAAAAAATAATTACATGCACATAAATAATATAAGCACACTGCGTCCACGAAATCGTCGTCCATCTCCTTTGTTGTCTACCAGCATACTGTGGAGAAAAGGGTTTGCGAAGCATGTGCGGCAGGTGCGCCAAATGTGTGTACAAAGTCGTCGAAGAATCAATCAATCAATCAAAACGTTTATTTGCTTCAGAATTTGGTACATTAAAGATAACAAAATTATAATAATAAATTGATTCACAAATTCGACCACATTGTGGTGTGCAAATATTAATTCCTTAAAATATATTAGTCAATAGTAAATTAATTATATACATTATTATAAAAACATGTCATCATTAATTATTTATTACAATTCATTGATCAAGAAATTTATTTACGCTATAATAACATTGATCTAGTAAATATAATTTAAGCCTGTGTTTAAAATTTGGCATACGATATTCTTTGAGATCATTAGGTAATTTATTATACAACTTTATACACATATAAAAAGCATTATTACTGAATAATTTTAAATTAAATTTAGGGGCATACAGTTTATGATGATGACGAACACTCCTGCATCCCTCTTCAGAAGTGTGCAAATAAGTGGACACATGTCTGGCGCCGGTATTATACGGTATTATACCGGCGCCAGACATGTGTCCACTTATTTGCACACTTCTTCGACGACTTCATACACACATTTGGCGCACCTGCCACACATGCTTCGCAAACTCTTATTTATCTTGATAGCAAAGGACACATTTCTGCCATTATTCAAGTGACGTCACACGAGGGCCAATGGAGGTTGCAGCCTTTTCGTAAAAATATTCATCATCATGAGGTTTTTCAGACCAAAACTTCGAAAACACGGCTTATTAAACCTAAATCTCGAACAGATTTTCGAATTAATTGGAGGTTGCTGCTGATGTTGCTAATTTAGCAACGGCTGGAGGGGGCTTGGGAAATGTTGAGGTATTGGGAGATCTAATGCAACACGACAATTTTATCAGAAACATCATTGAAGGAAAGGTTGAGGGGAAAAGGAAAAGAGGAAGGCCTAGGAGAACATTCATATATCAGGTAAAGGGAGAAAGTACCTGTCGAAAGTAAGAAGTGGATGGAGTAGACTTCACGGATAAGAGCAACGGAAAAAAAATCGACACTATAAGAACACTATAACTACTTCGGTAAATAATATAATTATTTTGATAAAATAGTATATTATTTTTGGAATCTTTTTCTAGGTATCTGTTAAAACAGAAACGCGATTGGAGAAATTCAGGTCGATAGAAATATTTGTTGAAGTTAGGTCTTTATCGACACCAATTCTCCGGTTTGACAATTTAGAATGACTTATGGACTGCAATTATATTTTATTAGATGGGTTTTAACGGTATCTAGGACCAGCGGGTCTACCGCGTAATTCTGATTTTCATCAACATCAACTTGAGATTGAAATTTGACGTGCGTGCGACGACGCCCGCCTAACATGCCATCTCTTTTGCACGCAAGTCAAATTTCAATCTCAAGTTGATGTTGATGAAAATCAGAATTACGCGGTAGACCCGCTGGTTAAACGAAATTTTGATACCAACTTTAGTACAGTTTATATTAATAAAAAACCGACTTTTTGCTACTTTTCCACGAATCCATCCCTCTCGCACTGGGGGTTTTTTCGCATATGGCGTAACAGGGACGCTAAAACTTTTACATATCGCCTTAATTAAATTGGCTTAAGTTTAAAACTAACGGCATTTATCGTGTGGTCAAGTGTGGTGATATCTCTTTCAGCAAAGAATATAAAGTATTGCTACCTTTCAGTCTGTGTTCAACAAGATGTACCGCACGGCTCACCACGAGAGGACAGCACTGCGCAAGTGGCGCTCAAACCTCGACCACATAGCGGGACACAATCAGAGATATCTGGCGGGAACACACATGTACGCTCTACAGCTGCGGGTCTACCGCGTAATTCTCATTTTCATCAACATCAACTTGAGATTGAAATTAAAAATAAGACACTTAAATTATTAATATTATTATAAATAATTAATTATCCCACAACTTGGAGCTGAAGGTGGGTGTGCCTGTCATACTAATGCGTAACCTGGATGCGCCAAGATTGTGCAATGGCACCAGGTTACGCATCACGGAGCTGAAAAGGCACATCAAGGCAGGCCACGATCATTACTGGCGGGGCCAAAGAAGAGACAGTACTGATACCGCGAATTTCCATCATCCCGACAAACTTGCCTTTCTAGTTCAAACGCTTGCAGTTCCCCTTGAAAGTGGCCTTCTCGATCACTATCAATAAGAGTCAAAGACAAACATTAAAAGTGGCAGGTATTCATCTGGGCACCCCATGTTTGTCGCACGGACAGCTCTACGTTGGCTGCTCGCGTGTATCGAGAGCCAGAAATCTCTACATATACGCAGAGAACAATAAGTCTCGGAACGTTGTTTACAGAGACGTATTACAGTAGATTTTTGGCTCTTCATACGGGGTGTAATAGACTCTTATGATATTTTACGTGCTAAACATGTTGCAAACAGTCGTTAAATTATTTACTCCCTTATCTGGCAAATTCTAAAGGATTACGTGAACAGAATATCACGCGGGCGGAGCCGCGTGCAAAAGCTAGTAATAAGATATTTTATTAATTAATATTGTAGTTTGTCTTTCCAGATTTCCAACGACACATATAATTGCAACCGAAATACGGTAATTAAGGCTCCATTACGTAGGGACGTAAAAATCTTTTGTAAAAAGAGGGTGTACGAGTGTTGACCGTTCCAGAAATAGTCGGGGATATAATGTCATGACGATATGTGTCGAAACCCGCATCAAAACCGTCCAGTGGTTCTCAAGTTCGGCGAAGCCGCTGGCAATTAAGCTTATATAATTCGTATATAAACGCAGAAAGAAAAGTAAATCTGTCAGCGAGAGGTCCCGGGTTCGAATCCCGCACATTCAGTTTTACTTTTCTTTCTGCGTTTCTATTAAAAATATAGAAATTCATTTTTATCCTAATTTATTAAAATTAAATATAAGTTGAGGTTCCAAATAAGCGCTCAGCAGGAGATAAATTATAAAATGGAACACAATTTGTATGAAACAGTGATTTAAAAGAATCTGACTCTTATCTGATAAACTTCACTGGATTATGATAAATAAATACTTACCTTATAGATATTTTTTTTTAGGTTCGTGTTAGGTTTTCATGTAAGTACATATTGGGAGCCCAGCGAAGCGGAGCGGAGCGTCCTTTTTAACAGTGCCATTTTATTGCTTGTAGTAAAAATAAAAACGAGTTTTTTTCAAAATTTCAAGACAATGAAAAAAAAGGGTTTAGTATAATGAAAAAACCAACCTCATTCCGAAGTCGATGCTCGAGAGGAAATACATAACATAGAAAACTTAGATAGTGCTACAAGGATCTAATGGGGCGTGTGGATGACACACTTCATCGCTGCGGGCGAAGCATGGTAATTGACTCACGTTGTTACTTTAAACAAAAATTGTTTTACCCATTCACAAAAATAGATATCATTACATTTGTAATACCCACTAAACTTACCCTTTTACCCAATCAATCAATGAAAATTAAATAAAGTCGTACTTTTGTGAAAAAATACAAACAATGCTTGTGTAATGTTATAAATATTAGTATAAAGTTGTATAGTTTGATTTAATAAAATTACGTATTACGACGTCAAATTCATGTTCTGAATTTTTCATTTATGTCAACTGTCTAGCGTTGCCAGGTTGGGGTTTTTTTTCGCGATTGTGGGTAATAATTTGGTACTTAGGGAAAGTTTGGGGAAATAAACACTTTTTTTTGGGGAAAAAAATTGTCATTTGGGAAATTTGGGGTTAACTAAGAATGAATATTAATAAATAATTTATTTATCTCATTGTTTCAAGGAGGAATTACAATAACTCGAAGAACACAACATTGTCCTATCCATCTAAATGAAATTAATTACATAATTTTAAGGTGAGGTTAGATTTTTTATTTTTTTCTAATTCCACCAAATCAAGTTTGGGGGTTTCGCCAGAAAAACGCATCATTTTGGGGAAAAATTATTATAAATCTGGGAAAATTTGGGAAAGTACATCTAGCAACCCTGCAACTGTCACTTAAAAAATTGTAATTTTATCCAAAAAAGGCTACTTATATCTGCATAAAAATCGTGATTTTGCTACAAATAATGGTTGTTTACGGTGTCTACATCGTCAGTAAATCGGGTGGACTCATCTACAACTACGACCACAATGTGCCTAGAGTCGAAACTGAAAAAACCTTTGGTTATCCTCTCGATATAAAGTTGCAATATGAAAACAAAAAAGTTGTCGTGGTTTTTGGCCAAAGAGACGGCATAAATGGTGCGCAAGAAAATATTATTGGTTCCTAAAAACCTGTAAAGTAGTGGTAGTGTGCCATGAAATCATCTTTAGAGCATTTAAAATGAACCCTGTTTTCTTACAGTGGGGCATGTTCTACTATCGGTAAATGGATCTCCAGTTAGCGGACGAACGACAGAGGATGGCAGAGATATTTTTGATGTTATAGAAGCTAAGGTCTGTGCAATTTTACAGTTGTCAATTTCAACATCCACCCACTTCAGCTTAGGGTTGCCAGATGGTATCCAAAAGGAGGACTTGACTTATTTCCTGTGATACCTCCAGGGGTAAATATTTATTAGCCAAAGGACATGTTCGTTGGGTGAGGGGGGGAGGTTACCACGTCCATAAAGTTTCACATGCAAATTACATTTTACGACATACCTGTGAAGACTCTTCAAGCCATCAAGTATTGTTTGCCATTTCGAAAAATTTTAAAGACGAAAAGGTTTAAATAATGGATAAGTTTTTATCTACAGGCTTCATACTCGTAGGAAATAACAAGAAACAGATTCAAATGGCGCGGCATAAAAATATTGTTCCAGGCAAGAAAATATGAATAGTTATCATCTTCGATTGAGATGTGTTCAAACATTTAACACTCTTCAGTTCATGTTTTGTAATTTTTTATATCCATGTAAAAATATCAAAATCACATCATATCAAGAATCATTGTTCTGACATGAGCAATATAAGTATGGCGATTTTCGCAAAGCAAAATATTGGTTGTGTCAGTTAAAAAAGTTGCTCATGTTTGATAGGGGATAGTTCCAAAATTATTTGAGGTTTTGGAACCCGCATTGAGCTACTTTTATCTGACCGATAGTAATATCTTCTACTTCATCAGAGAACAAGGTGTTTTGGAAAGCTACCCTAATCTCATGACTGAAAATAAAAATACCTATACCTACATATTTGTCACCCGAATCATATGAAAAAATAAATCTTGTACACCACAGCTGTGTCTTTGATTATGGCAAAGTCTGTGACCCCTCTGTGTCAGCATATAAAAGCACAAACTATATAAGGGATTACAGTTTTATCTGTTCCTGCAGTTTTATTCCTGTCCTGGCACAAATCCATGATTCAGTTAAACATCCATGTTGTGATGTATATTTTACATACATACATATACTTACACATGTCTCCCAGAGGGGCAGGCAAAAACTATAGATTTCCATTTGCTACGATCCTGACACACCCCTTTCGCCTCCTCCGCATCCATCAGTCTAGTCCAGGGATGGGCAAACTGCGGCCCACAGGCCATCTCCGGCCCGCAAACGGTTGCAATTCAGCCTGTGACCATTGACCACTTGACTAGTGCAATTGCTTACATCAAAAAATTGTTGTTCCTATTTTACCTATACATATATGTAGATTACCTCCAATTTCCCTATTTCATAGTGTGCTTGATTTGAATATTTATAATTCATGTCATTTAATTTTGCACAAATAAGAAATTTTTAATGTTGTTGAAACCACCAAGTCAATAAATAAGTTTATTTCGGAAAATAATAATATTTAAATTTTAATAAAGAAAAAATAAATTAAAGCCAACACCTGGCCCCCTCATATGGGATGGGCAAACTTTTTCTTATGCGGGCCAGTATTTACAAACATTATATTAGTCTGGTCTAGTCATACAAGCACAGAAGTTCACCTCACTGGCCTCACTGGCGCGTTCTCCGTCCTCGCATGCTCGTTTTTCGGCCTCGCTTCTATTCTTATCAACATTATTACAAAAAAGTATATCTTTTTATTTTTTAATTGTACAATTTGATTACTATCATCTTTATTTTGTCTTACTAACAAAGTGAGCCTTTGTTGTTTGAATAAATAATTATTCTATTATTCATGTTATATTTTTTTAGGAGAGTTACCCCCTCAGCCTCAAGTTTGGGCGAGCTCGAGCAACAACCAATGAGAAGATAGTGCTAGCAAGTATGTTCTACCCACTGTTTGCCCTCGCAAGTCAGTTGAGTCCTGTCCCCAAGTCTTCTGGCATCGAGTCTCTGACAGCAGACACTTTCAAACTGTCTTGCTTTCAGACACTTACAGGTATGTAATTTTTAGTGTTGCGTGCATCTACAAATGGAAACTCTTACAGCAGAGCTATGGTGTTTATTCATTTGCCATGTAATTCAGGAATGGATTACTGACCAGAACTCATTTACTGAGTACAATGGATGGTTGACAGACTCTTTAAGGCTTGAATAAGTGTGGATTTGGTAAAATTGCGTATATTTAGCTCGATTTGTAGGCCAAACTGGCTACTAGAAAATTCTGGGAAATATATATATGTACTTAATCATGTTTTTCTGACGAATTAAGCCTTTATAGATTATCTAAATTTTATATCTTTACTAGGTACCTAATTTCATTCTGTACATTCAATTCGCTCGGACACGGAATATGCGTTTGAAATGAATCTTTCACACAATAAAAGATCTCATTATTATCTACAAAAAAGCCTTACTACTTTATTTCTGTATGTCCTAATGGAGCCACTATTTCAAAATAACTGAAGTTTTGCGTGCGCGGCATCTGATTAGAGCAGGATAGAGTTAAAAAACAAACGCGTTAGAGCGGGACCGAATTTTAGCATAGTACAGCCCCTTAAAGAGTTAATTTGCAGTTGTGATTCCTCATATGTTTATTTTTAATATCCCTAGTATACAACGTATAACAGAAAGGTGTAACCATATTTGAAGGGCTTATTCAGTCAATGGTATAGAACAACTTTTACTATGGAACAAACCCTGCATCTCGAAAAAAAAAAATAACCGGCCAAAATGTATGGAAGGGCAGTTTTTTTTTGTTTTCAGGGTTGGTTCCATAGTAAAAGTTGTTCTATACCATTGACTGAATAAGCTCTTCAAATATGGTTACACCTTTCTGTTACACATTGTATATTACAACTATATAGACCAAAGAAATATACGAAATGCCAAACAAACATTCTAGCGCTTGCAATTTTATTTTATAAACAATATTAGCGTTGCATTTAGTGGATAAATAAATAAATAACTAAATAAGCTTGAGCGCCTTTAAAATCTGGCTATTCGTTTCATCTATGGCTTACGTAAATTCGACCATATATCCTGTTTTCGCAAAGAGCTCAAATGGCTCCCTATCCGTCAGCGTCGTCATTTACATATCCTTACCCAGCTTTACAGCATTCTCAGTAATCCTCGTTCCCCTTCTTATCTTCGTGAACGATTTGAACTTTTGTTGTCTTCTAGGGACAAGCCGGCTCGTGCACGTACTGTCTCTCTTCTCAAAACTCCTGTGCACAAATCGTGTGCATTCGGCCAGTCCTTCACCGTCATGGCCATAAGATTATGGAATTCGCTTCCCCATAACATCAGAGACTGTCATACACTCGGTATTTTTAAAAACAGAGTGAAAGAATTTCACTTAATTCTCAAACAATAATTATTACTACCTTTCAACTCCATGAGTATCTGTACATAGCACAATATTTATTTTAACTATTGTTATGTATTTTTATCTTATTTTTTGTAAATATTATATATATATATATATAATAAATATGTTTATTGTTTAAATAGTTACTTAATTATTATTTATGTAGGTATATTGTTGTTATTTATAATCATAGGGTGTAAGTATATTAACATATTTAGTGTACACGTATGTATGTCTACTTTTTATTTGGGTTTGCTGGAAGAAATCTCTTTTTAGAGATAAGCTCGCCTATGTACATGATATATCTAAGTACTTTGTAAAAATGATGGTTTGTTTGTACAATAAAGAATAAGAATATGGATTGTTTCTACTCGTTTTGGCAACTTCCGAACTGTCCAGTTTATTTAAATGTCAAGCGACAATAAGCAGGTGTTTTGTGATAGAACTGTAGTAACCATTACTTTTAATTTCAGGTGTAAAATTCATAATGCTAAGTGATCCGAACATGCAAGGGGCGGATGTAGTGTTGAAGCGGATATACGAGCTCTACTCTGACTACGCCCTCAAAAATCCCTTCTACTCTCTTGAAATGCCAATCAGATGCGAGCTATTTGACACGTCATTACATACTTTACTGGAGCTAGTTGAAAAGAGTGGCACAGCTAACTTGTAATTTTAGTTTAAGTTAGTTTTAGGTTTATTTATATTTGTACATACATTTAAAACCTCTACCTATAGTTATATAGTTAAATATACTCAATTTTAAAGCATTTTACTTACTTTTTTGTTTTTGACCTACATCAGATTAGTCACAATCAAAAATATATAATTTGAAATAAGGAAAATTTATACTTGCGATTGTCTGCACTTGGTGAAACTTGAAACACATCTTGAATTAAAACACTTGTACTTGTAGTTTCACTTTATTTATATTCAGATTGTTTACGTTGCTCAGAGCTAGTGCCTGGAATCATGTAAAATATTTTAATTAAGATCTTCCCTTGAAAATGGAGTAAAATCCGAAACCGGTTGGGAGTGAATATAAATAAAGTGAAACTACAAGTACAAGTGTTTTAATTCAAGATGTGAAATAAGGAACACTAGAAACTGTGCCAGTTTACTGTGAAAGTTATTCAATGTGACAACATGTTGTACAATGTGTGTGTACAAGAAATGGTGCATTTTTGAATAATTGCGAAACAATATTTTAGGTGGTAAATCGCAAACAGTAACTTGATTATTTGGTAAGCTTTTACCAAGTTTTTTAGGCTTTTAAATTTTTATGTCTACCCTGTCTAAAAACTCTGTGCACGCCACTGCTAGAAACAAAGGTCTATAACTTGTTAATTAACTAAAGGTTGCATGGGAGTAATCGCTTATAGCGACGCGTCCCGCTTTTGTAAAACACATGTTTGAAACTGTTATTTTTGTATAAAATCAAGTTAATTCAAATATTTGAACAAATTACAAATTATTTAATAATAATTATTAATAATTTTATAATAATAAAAAATTATCAGAACCCAACTTTAAAAATATAATAAGAAATTATTTTTCCTTCAATGAAGAAAAATTACAGGATTGTTTAAAAATAAAATCGATATAATTTTGTTTAGATAAAAAATTTATTGATATAATAATTATTCATAACAAGTCAAACCGAGGGCTAGACGCCCCCATGACATTCATACCACCGCATAAATCTATGTTTAACTCTAGTCCTGATATCTTTTAGCTAATTTACACCACAATAGTTATTGACCTGGGATAGAAGTAAGTAAGTAATCAAGCGAATGAGAGATTGTCGACCATTGTGGTGTAAGCCAGGCATTTCTGACAAACCGCACCTTTGTACTTCCGACACAAACACACAGATGCACACAGTATTACAGTAACATGCTTGATACAATTATTTGGTACATTAAACCCGAACACAGAGTACCCTTGTAAACGTCATGCTGAAATTAATATAATTAAATTGCATAAATATTCTAAAAGCATTAAAAATAATTTCAATTGACAACAGAATTGTATATCGGAAAAAACCAAGTTCGCTGTTACTTTTCGACACAAGTAACCTTTGAAAAAATAAATACATTTTTACAAATTTACCTTTACCCTTTTAAACTTCATGCTGAAAATAATATAAGTACATAAATTTTCTAAAAGCAATAAAAATAATTTCAATTGACAACAGAATTGTATCGGAAAACACGAAGTTAGCTGTTTATTTTTCGACCCGATTGTCCTTTTTAAAAACTCAATACATTTTTATTAATTTACCTTTACACGATGCAAGAAACTTATCGAATAAAGCAAGTTATTTAAGTAAACAGCTTTTAGCTGAGTAAATAATGGTGTTGATTCGGTGTCACACTTGATAGGACTAACATTATTTTAAATGTCCTGTCTTTGTCTTTTAGATACAGGAAGAAATAGACAGAACACATAAAATTAAGTTTAGTTCTGTTAAATCGCATTACACCGAATCAACACCATTTTATCACTTGCACAGTGTTTAAGTAGCAGCATATTTTTCAGCAACACTGCTATCTTTAAATGAAGCCATATAATTTACTGATCACACTGAACATTTTTCCCAAATTATATAAATTGTGCACCTCTCCGTAAACTGACTGTAAGTTTTTTATTTATTACGCTCTTGCACATTTACATAAAAAGTACTGAACTAAGAAAAAATAAATTTAACTACTTAATCATAATAAAAAAACATTGTGTGCAAGGCGGCACTTATTGCTAATAGCAATATCTTCCAGTCAACCTTAGGCAATTCTATATGGGCAAGTCCAATATTTTTTTCATTTTTTCGTTTCTATGGAAAAGTTGTTCAGTAGATCATGTGGTTTCATTTAAAGATACATCTTCTTACTACACCTGTTATAATGTAGTGTAGGCGGCGAATGAAAAAAACATAGAAGACTCATTTCTGACAGTGTCATTCGAAAATGGCACCAGAGACTGAAAAGGACAAAAGGCTCATGATTGGTTCCTACTGTAATCATGCGACACTAGGTCAGCCGTGATTGGCCGACTCAATGACACAATGAACGCTATTGGAGCTGTCGCCATACAAAATTGTGTTCAACACTCTATCGTGGGGTAATTTTTCACCTCTAATCAGACTTCTATGTTTTTTCGTTCGTCCACTGAGTGTAGGGTATATTATTATTTCTGTAAAGACACAAACCGTTTTAACAATATTTTGGGATCGAGTGCGGTTAGTACAAAAATAGCAGCCACTGAGAGTGGTATTCACTAAAAATAGTCCTCTGCTCGTTATAATTAAAGACTAACATCTGTATTTTAAATCGAAAGGCCTTATAAATAATGTCTAAATTCATACGGTCTGGTCGTGGACGCTGGATTGGAGAATAGAATTTCTACTACATGCTAAATATTTTGTTATTACGATTTTTTCATTAAAAAGTAAGTCATTAGCTGCAATAATTCAGCTAAGACTTGCAAAATTAACTAATAATTTTTAACCCTTTGTTCTTTGAAGAGAAAAAAAAATCCTTATATCCAAAACATTTGAACAAATAAATTAAATCAGTCGCAAAACTGCGCCAACTTTATAAAATAATTTCCAATTCTTACACGAAATTTTGTCAGTTTCTTAACCATATAGGTATTTTTACTTACTTAACAGTCGACTAGTTAATAAAGAGTGCTTTTGTCACCAAAATGAAAGCAGTTTTTAATTTCTTCACATTACTTATACTTCAATAAGGTTCAAACTCATATAGTAAGAACTCTTGTCAGTCACAATCCTAATTTAACGTTAACCTATACTAATCATGCCCCTGTATTATTCTACTCTCCAAAACCAACAATGACAGCTTTTGAGTTATATCTAGTACAACCGAGGTTATATTCAAGTTATGGTTTTACAACCCGGTCACATTATCTCGAGACCTCGCTGGAATGCGAACCACCCGCCCCCGTTCTCCTTTCACCTCCCCGCGCTCTGTATCTGAGCGCCGACGCGACGTGACGTCATCGACACCAGGTCTCGAGATAATGTGACCGGGATATAGGTCATTCGCTGCGTTAAGCTTGCACCCGCGGTGCCCGCGTTGCGTGCTGTTTCATAGTCCACTCAATCTAAGAATGTTTGTATGGAATAGGTTGAATTAAATGAACACTGGGTGAAAATTGCTAAAATATCAGTCAATTAAATGAAAAATTCAAATACAAATGAAATTCCGTTTTTTTTTTTAATTACCAGATTGGCCATGGATAAGAACTAATATTAGCAAGACCAGCGGGCCTATTATGTATCTCTAGTTGCCTTCTTTACTGGGTGCCTATTCGAATTCCGATTTCCTAAGGATATGTTCGCACTTCAAGTGACGACACAGATTGTTAATAGTTCAATACCCACTAAAGGCAATTTTGAAATTTCAGTTTTTATCTATGTTTTTGATAATAGGCACCTAGTACAGTTGGCAACTAAAGATACAGAATAGGGGGGCTGGAGTCTAATTATTTTGGGAAAATAAAAAAAATATGTTCTTCCGGGAATGTCAATAATAAGAAAATACTAATAGGTCTTTACATATGAATTCATAGTTCCTGTAATTCAATAGCTATTTCCATTATATTTTTTTTTTGCTTGAAAGTCGATTTCAAAGTTTTACATCTACGTATTAAATTTTGTTTTTACTGTCAGTTTGATAACCAAAATTAAATGTTCAAAAACAGTTCGTCCTAATGCCATCCATTTCCTAAATTAACTTTGCTGTTAGCTTAATGTTGTCTCATTCATACACAAAAGAAATTACATAATTTGGATTTGTCATTCTTGAAAAAATTGCAAAAATGTTAGTACTGAAAATTGAGTTTCCTTCAAATTTTGTTATTAAATATTTCGAAGTCATTTTACTAGTGTATCTATCTAATCTTTCATTTACTAGACTATCGGGCCTGTTTCATAGACCAGCGCTGCGTGAGGCCTTATTGTCCTCCGTCCCACGGTCTATGAAAACAGCACGCCGTTGGGCACCCGCGCCGGGCGCACGCTTAACTCAGAGGACGACCTCAATATTAGAATCCGAAATATTTGTAAAGTTTACAACACAGGTGTTCTAGCTGATCTTACAGATGATAAAATCACATACACAATCATCTATGGATATTGCACTCTATTCCCACGAATGAGATGCCGGAAAATGGCACAAGAAAATCTATTGCACTCTAAGAGAAAACATTCCAGATTTTCAAGCACGCATTGCATTGGGCAGAACTTTTTATGCTGTCAAACCGCGATTATACAATTTTTATATCTGAATTAGTTATTCCTAAGGTTTTATTACAAAATATGACCCTATTACAGCTTGATGTGCTCAGTCGTCAGTAACTATAAAATATCAATTATAGAGTCATACAACTCTCAATATTGATGTTTGTCTGGTGACATATCTATGCCTACGTTTGTGGGACGGGCAAAACACATTATTATTTCAAATTTCACACATAATTACCAAAAGCTTTGAATTCATTCATAAAATTTCTGATGATGAGGTAGGTAGGAACAAAATAAAGATTCCATACCACGGGTACCTATCTAATCCCTTACAGATATAAGAGTACATAATTACAATTTGGACCTTATGTACGGTAAAGTTACTACAGAGGCACACTAATAAGTTTTAGGGCATCGAAATCACCATCTAAAATATAGCTGGATTTTATTCTCTACCTTAAACCAGACAAAGTAGTGTCATTCGCATCAATATAGGTACTTCTATTCGTATTTGTGGGCAAATGGCGTCAAGCGAAAAAAGAAATTCAAACTTTTGTCTACTGCTAAGAAGCACAGATATAGATTAAGTAGATGTCGCAAGTGCATCAAACTCTGAAAATCAAGCATGTCACATTTTACTAGGAAAACGGTTGACAGCGGTTTGAATAAGACATATGAGTCAAAGTTAGCAATTTTCGCTTACTAAGGACACGCAAGGTAGGTCAGTATCATCTACTTCAATATATATCAATGGTGTTAGTAGTAAGTACTTGTCAATTTGTAATAAAAAGTATCAAAATATTTCACATGAATAAGGTTGAATAGCTGAAAAAGATTTCAGGATCTATAAATCTTCGAAAAGGTAAGATAAATGTTAAAATAAATCAGAGTCAAATCAACTTTGATGGTGTTAAATATAAAGATCCAAATGAAAAAGAGATCCTAAAGCTCTTTACAATAAACCTGCTGAATCAACAAATCTGTAACTCGTTTTCGCTAAACGCCATGTCTTATCTACTACAGCTTTACTAACAGTAAGACACCCATACCCATAACTAAGGCACACAGAAAGCTGGGCTGCAGCGGGGTAGAAGTGGAGCGCGATAATAGCGCAGCGTGAGCGGCCGAATTACTATGGAAGTATATGAGAGATTATAATATATATAATCGGGTCTACCGCGATAAATTTTTACCTTTTTTACGAAAAGGGGACACCCGACGTTTCGAGACAGTTGCATGCCATGTACAAATCAGCGATAGCAGAACATCTTTTAGAATCCGGGACTAACCACTGGATAGAACTGCATAACCCGAAAATTCTCTCCACTGATCGCCATTACTACCCTAGAATTGTGCGTGAAGCGATTGAAATCAAGAAACATCCAAATAATTTCAATCGGGAAGATGGTTTCAAATTGTCTCTCACATGGAGTCCAGTTATCGGGAAATTTAAATCGCGGGTTTCTTCTCTTCGTGTATCTCCGGATACTGTGAGTGTTGTGTGCCGTGCGTGAATTAGATAACAATTAATTTTAAAGACTAAAGTGTTTATGCGGGTAAAAGAAAAATACTTCGGTCGTCACCTGCATTTCATCACTGCGCCTCGCCATACTTGCCAGTTTCCCGTAGACCACGAGACATGCAACTGTCTCGAAACGTCGGGTGTCCCCTTTTCGTAAAAAAGGTAAAAATTGATCGCGGTAGACCCGATTATATATATTATAATGTGTACGAAACGCGAGAGTTTAAAGTTGTATATAGGAGAGATGCCACACAGAAAGCGCGGCGTGACGCGTGGCTTGACACCGGCTTGGCTAAGCTTCTGCCCGCTGCACTGCAGCCCAGCTTTCTGTATACCGAAGCCGTAACCCATACAGGACCTTAATCGGGTTGTTCTTCTGGTACCTTGCTCAAAGAATACTTATACAGTGTGTCCCTCATACAAGTGCACATCTGAAAGTGGGTGAAACTAGATCTAAATATATCGACAAAAACAAAGAAAAAAATCTTTTTTGAATTTTTTTTTTAATCTTGAAAAAATACTCCATCTGGGTATCTTTGTAGGGGACGCGAGCGCAGTGCCTTTGGTTAACCGCTCGTAGAAAATATTGTATTTATGATAGAACGTTGCATTTTTTTTGTTTGAAAGATAATGGAATAGGCAATGATAAAAAGGAATAAAAGTATGGTGAAATGGGGACATTATTTTGAAAAAATTTACTATTACTGAAAAAAAGACGGAAAAATTAAAGAAATAATCTTTTAGGATATTATTTTTATGGTAATGGTAGTTGATTATGTTTTGTTTTTGATTTGGTATGCAACGTCTATTCTTAAGGATTATAACAGTTTTATTTCTTTGCATTACTCGCGATAGATCAAAAGTTATGACATATTTTATACATAGTCTCCATGGTAGGCAAAAAAAAAATTTAAAACGTAAATTTATAAAACAAAGATTTTCTAAAAAAAAAAACATTTTTTTGTCGATAAAATAAGGTCTAGTTTCATCCCTTTTTGGATGTACATTTGTACGAGGGACACACTGTATACAACTTCGAAGACTAACCAGATTCCGAAACTCCTGGCAGGAGCAAAAGCTTTACGCCCTTGGCCTGTTATGTTTTAGCGCATTTATAATCGTCTGCACGCTAAATATTTGATAGTTCTTTCCAAATGCGTCGGAAGCGTTAGCCTTAGCATAAATGAGTGACGTTTGAAGTCAAAGTCAGTAAAATGAAAATTATTGGCGCGCTAATTCAGCTGTCAGTTATTTCGGAACCGGAGTCTAAAACCGGCAGTATACAGAGAGAAAGAAAAGCGACCGAATGGTGTAATGGAGAAGAATACTAAAGTAGCCGTCAATAGAAATTGTGGACTATGTAAACAAAGCGCCATGTTGTCTTTGTCTATGAATAGGTGAACTATCTAGAGATGGGTAAGTATGTGATTAAAATATGTTAGGTGCTTAATTAATTTTCTTTATTTGATTCATCGCTAAAATATTCTGATGAATCGCTAGTCAAATCGATCACACAGCTCTCGATAGAATCACACACATATTTATGTCAAAGATTATGAAGTAACGCTGCCAAAAAAAATGACGGAATAAAATAGCATCACGAATAAAATAGATTCAAAATTCAAATAGATTCGTACATCACCAATTTTCAAAGACAATACAGATTCGATGAGAAAAAAATATGACAGCAATCTCGACGCAGTACAGAATTGACTATTGATTCTATGATTTTCCGTAATTAACTGGTGATTATTGAATATTTCATGATGAAATACAGTTAATGTCTGGTAAGACTTGATGCTTCATGATTTGGAATAATGTTCAGTGAGACTCCGTGACAGAACCTTGAGAAAAATTGAGAAAACGGTTTGTTTACATAGTCCACAATTTCTATTGACGGCGACTTTAGGTCCCAGTGATTGCATATTATGAAAGACCGGAAAACGGCTAGAGGTCTCTAGTCTCTTAAACAGGAGATTTAAATAGAGAATATGAATAGACATCCTTATTAAAAATAATAAAACACGGATTGAATTTTTTGTAGTATTGCAAGAAATTAACAAACCCATAAAACATTTACCCCCGGTTTCTGAAAGGCCAATCAATGTTAAAAGTAGATTAAAAAATAATTATCTGCGGATTAAGCCAGAAAAAGTGGGAATTTTACATTGAAATCAAAAATTAACTAAGTTAATTATTGATTCATCACTATTCAGACATCATATATGCTTTATTTCACCGTTATTTGCCGTTAAAGTTTTTTTAATCTACTGTTAACTTTGATTGGCCTTTCAGAAACCGGGGGTTAAACTAAGATCTTTCAATACAAATTTAAATATTTAGAATTCTGTACCAAAAATGTAGAACCCGACCCTGTGTTCTTCTCCGTTGCGCTTTCCCGTATTCCGGTAAGTTTCTTTCCAAGGCCAAATTATCTCTTGTGGTACCTATATCGATCGATGCGCCTAACCAAATCGTACTAACCCGTCCCGTTATCTGAACACTAGGACTGGTGCGTCTTGGGTCCCCAAAGACGCAGGCTGTAGTCGTCACTAGCGGAGACCAGGACGTCGTGGTGGACCGGGTTCCAGGAGACGGCGTTGACGCAGCGCGTGTGACCAGAGACCACAGCGACCGGCTCCTCGCCTTGGATGTGCCAGATGTAAATCTGAAATCAAATTGGCATATTGAAGAAGGGCAATGTCAAATGTTACCGGAATAGAAGCGCTCGTATGACTAGATTGATGAATGAATGAATGAATACTTTATTGCACACAAATGAGAAGACAAGATATGCACAAAGAACAGATAGAAGGCAAGGGCGGACTTATTCCTATAAGAAATTTCTTCCAGTCAACCTCGGGAAAACATAAAAACATTTTTAGGAAATTTAAATCTAAATCAGTGCATAACATTATTTAAAAGTTATTTTGAACCTATAACCTAAACATAAAAGTATACTACATACAAATACATACACAGATACATATATACAAACAAACAGTAGCTTAGTCAGTAAGTCATTCAGAGAGATGAGAGGTAAAATTTTTTCAAGTTGTATCTAAAAGAGGACACAGAAGGAAGATCTTTGAGGGTTTGCGGAAGTTCATTCTAGAGTCGAACAGCATTGACTGTGTGTGTCAGGATCGTAGCAGATGGAAATCTGTAGTCTCTGCCCCGCTAGGAGACAGGCGTGTGTATGTATGTATGCAAAGTGGCAATGGAAATAGGGCACATTCCAAATATTGCTTTTAGATTTTTCCTATGTAGGTTGAGATGAAGACCTAAGAAACGATGGATGGATTGCGTCACAGCGGATATGCAGGAGTGTGGTGTCAACAACACTACGGTATGCAATGGACAGAAAGTGATATCGGAACATGACATACAGAGCCGATCGAGAGTGAGGGCAACCGTTGAAAAATTAACATATTACCTTGCGATTGTCATTGCGAAAATGTGAAATTCGACATTTTTGAATGTCGAATACGTCGCATCCTGTCGATTTGGGAAATTGAAACTCTACATACATATACCTTGATTCTAATCTAAAGTGCCATCTTCGGCGTTTTCTTTATAGCCACAATAAAAAATAAAAATGAATTTTTTTTCGCCCACATCTCGTCAAATACGGGATAAAATGTCACATAAGCAGAATGCAGATGTGGTTTATAAAAATGAAGAGTGACACCTGAACGATTTTTCTTCAATTAATTATTTTTATTTACTTATTTTTACTCTCCCCCGAATTACTTCGAGGGGGTCTCCAAGTAAGATGGTGGTACCTCCACAGTCGAGCCCGGCATCAGCTCTAACACCTGTACTTATTTTTTTTTTTATATAATTTATTATTGAATGTTGGAATAATTCAAAATTACAATTTAAGTTCCGTTATTTTGAAAATTTATTTCCAATTAATTGGAATATTGGCACTACTTAGGAGCGTTGAGTGTAACGAATCACAGTCACGGAAAGTAGTACAGAAACAAAATATTTGCAAAAAGTCCATTTTACGATTTACCCGCCAATTTCACAGTGTTAATCGCCTTAAAGGCATGACGGAACGCTAGTTAAGCGCTTCAATAGCGCTGTCAGTAATAACGGAGCGTGGATCGGTAACCCTCACCTTGTTGTCCTCGCTGCCAGACGCTATAAAGTCCTGGTTACCGCCCCCGAAGCACGCGTGGATCGTGAAGTGTCCCTGACTGAGGCCGCGGAAACGACGCACCAGTGTGCGCGCGCCTTTAACACAAATATACACAGGATAAATATTTAATTTTTGTTTTTTAAAGAATCATCCATTTATCAGCCTAGTTCGTCCACTGCTAGACATAATAAGCTTTTCCAGGACTTTGCTACTCCCGGCGGTCATCCTGGAAGAATTGCCCATACTCACACACGCTGGGCAGGCGGGTTGGTGAGCGCG
Organism: Ypsolopha sequella; assembly: GCA_934047225.1. Taxonomy (NCBI): domain Eukaryota; kingdom Metazoa; phylum Arthropoda; class Insecta; order Lepidoptera; family Ypsolophidae; genus Ypsolopha; species Ypsolopha sequella. The sequence goes on along the minus strand of OW203994.1, from coordinate 9,184,136 downwards.
GTGCCGGAACCCTCGCACCAGTGACGCCGCTGCCTATTACCATATAAGGTCCAGCTATTAGGGATGGATATACCGCCATCCATCGGTCCCAGGCATGGTGGGCCTCCTGGTTTTTTGCCTGTGAGCTGTCCTCTCCCCCGAATTACTTCGAGGGGGTCTGCAAGTAAGATGGTGGTACCTCCACAGTCGAGCCCGGTATTATTACCCATTTTAAAGAATGTTGATGATATATATAGGACATTTGATTCTAGATATCTTCTTGGAAAATATCATAGAAGGAACGGTCAAGGGGAAAAGAGAGATAGACGCAACATGGAACGTGCTAAGGCTTTGGAGGGGGGGGGGGGGGGGGGTATAGTATCCCCGAGGAGATTTTCCCGAGCGTGAACTGTCACTTCACTAATGTACGTACATCCAGTTTCACTGCATTAAAGTAACGTAAACTTGAAGTAGTTTTAGATATATCCGTACGTACAACTTTTATTATGGGGCCAACATTACACATGAAACGCAAAAATTTAGCTATTACATAGACAAGTTGAATAATACTCTAGAAAAAATATACAGGTTTATTCAGAGATTTCAAGGTTGGCTCCATAGAAAAAGCACAAAATAGATACTGCCAGAAGGCCGACTCTGTGCAACGAGCGAAAACAGACGTACACATGCATAGACGCGTACGTATGATGATCTCGGCAGAATTTCGTATTGGCATTCAACCGACTTCGACCGAGATCGACGTCCCATAGACTAAGTATACGTAGTAATACTTAGTCTATGGTCGTACGTACGCGTCTATGTGTGCGTGCGGCCTGTTTTCGCTAGTTATGCGGAGTAAACCTTCTGTAAGTGGTTATTTTGTGGTAAAAGTGAGCATGGACAAGTACAGTTCGGACCCACTAAAAAGGCGGAGCGGAGAAGACGCTTGCATTTTCGGAGCGTCATTGAGGAAGAGCGAGGGAAGGGAAGCTCAGCTTACAGCAAACTTCACGTCCATTTTCTTAGTTGTCTCGAACCGTATTATCATCATATTTTAGATTCCAAAACTACTTAAATATCCCGCTATACTCACGGATGTCCCACAAATGCACGCCCTGGTTAGCCACGTTAAGTAGCACCATCGAGTCAGCCGCATTCAAGGTCATCGCCATTATAGCGTGTTCCTCTTGGATACTGAAACGAAACATACATTATAAGGGTAGGTTACATATTAATTACCAAACTGAAGTTTGTACGGTACGTCGGTGCAGCTGTACTTAAAGATTCAGTATGTACGGTACGTCGGTGCAGCTGTACATAAAGATTCAGTTTGTACGGTACGTCGGTGAGGCTGTTCAGTTTGTACGGTACGTCAGTGCATGTGTACTGAGAGGATTCAGTTTGTACGGTACGTCAGTGCAGGTGTACTTAAAGATTTAGTTTGTACGGTACGTCGGTGCAGATGTACTTAAAGATTCAGTTTGTACGGTCCGTCGGTGCAGGTGTACTTAAAGATTCAGTTTGTACGGTACGTCGGTGCAGGTGTACTTAAAGATTCAGTTTGTACGGTAAGTCGGTGCAGGTGCACTCACAGGTTGCGGTGCGGCGGGTCGGGCTCGGCGCGGTCGGCGAGCTCGTACGCTCGCACGCGGCGGTGCGTGTCGGCTGCCAGCACCGAGCGCCCGTCGCCGCGGCACGCCAGCGCGTTGATGCGGATCCCTTCCCAGCCTTTGAGGAGCGCTCCCTGGGGAAAACATACAGCGTGACTTTTAACCTAGTATAGATCGTCACGAGTTGAATCCCTGAGGAAGTGTCAAAGGGACTTCTACACAAAAACCAAAATTTCCGGTTTGTAACTGATTCCGTCTATGAGCTAAAGAAGAGAGCCGTGAGATACGGCCGAACGGACAGATAGCAGAGTGACATTAATCGGGCTTTGTTTTGATCTTTCACCCTAAAAACGAGGTTGGCTGGAAGAAATCGCTTCAAGTGATAAGTGCACCTTCGTTCAAAATGATGTTTTCAAAACTCTGTTTTTCTTTTTACATGTCTTTGTCACTACATAGTATAAAATAAAGTCGCTTTCCGCTGTCTGTCTGGCCCTATGTATGCTTAGATCTTTAAAACTACGCAACGGATTTTGATGCGTTTTTTTTAATAGATAGAGTGATTCAAGAGGAAGGTTTTTATGTATAATACATGCCCGTGCAAAGCCGGGGCTGGTCGCTATTCAACGAGCAAGAGCAATCTTAATACTACGTACAAACCAGTAAAAATTAGGAGACGAAACTACCAATCAAACCAAAATAAACATAGTCATAGCCATATAACATAGAAGCATACATAGCCTTATCGCCTATAGCAGGGGTCGGCAACCTTATGATATAGGAGGGCCACAAGTGTTACCAGGGGATCAGCGAGGGCTTTATTTATAAAATAACGCATATTAGTCAATTTCGTATCATATTTATTGCAGTTCAAAATATTTGTAATATTGATTAGTGAAAAACTAATGCTTCTTTTGCGGCTGCATTTAACTTGCAAGTTTTTGTATATTCGCTTGCATTTTAGATGTGGAAATACGCAATCTGCATCTGTTAACCGAGAACAAAGCTTGCTTTTTCGATACGTTTAGAATGGAAAATGGTGTCGATTCAGCGCAACACAACTTTCGATACAGAAAGAAAAAGACAACGCTTAATTATAGAATTGAGGCGTAACGTCGTCGCGTAAACGTCTTATTTCGCCTACAGTTGCCACAAAATAAGAGGCCCGTTTTGACAGATAAGAACGACCATAGAATATAACTTTACACGTAATAAATGAAACTGTTAACAAATAATTATTAACTTATTGGGTTTAAAGAAAATAAATAAACGTTATTTAATTATCACGGAACATATTTTAAGTATTATTTTCACGCATATTCCAAAATAAAATGCAATTTTGAATTACTACACAATGTCTTAAAAACAGTTACATTCTCATTCAATTGTTTCTTAATTATAGTGTTGTAACTAGATAATCGCCTACTTTCACGGACTCAATTCGATTCCACGTGAAAATAATTAACTTGTTTTAATATTGATAAAATAATTGTAATGATCTGTAATTAGCTTTTGTGAGACCAGTACACATAAAGCCAAGTTTAAATTTCCTTTTTTTTTTGCATATATGAACTTTTTAGATTTGAACATTTGCATGTATTTGTAACGGTGTCGCGTATACCGAAAAATATAATACAATAATTGTGCTAAATATGTAACATGCCACTTAGCTTTTAAACTTATAGTTTACAAAAACAAAAAATATATACATGAAAAAAATGCATTTATTGCTTGAAGTCTCATTTTTTTATTAATGAATTGGTTTACAGGCAAAGTTTTCCATAAAACATCCTATCAATAGATAGATTGGCTGGTTAGAAATATGACAGTATTTTTTTTATAAGGCAAGGAGCAATTTTTTCTTCTTGAAGCCTACATATTTTTTTTACTGGCCAGTATTTTATATCTATCAACGCACTGACCTCTATCTAATTTGAGGTCAGTGAAGTACAACATTACAAAATATTACTGGCACGTAAGAATTTCCATTTCAGATTCTTTTCGTAGAGAAAAAAAATTAAAAGCTGGTTTTAGCACCTGAAATATCTTTCTATCACCACCTTATCATAATTTTCAATACATAAAATTTATATTAAACTATCCAATGGTTAATTAAATATTCTTCCTAGAAATTATAACCAATGAACTTGAAAATATTTCAAACGATAACAAACCTTTAATATTTTGAATCGATTTCTCGTGAGAATCGGTTGACCTAGTTACCGATTTGCATGGTTCACATCCATAGATACGTTGCGATGACAGATGCCAAAACGGACCTATTACATTGTAACTACTGTAGATGAAGGCAGTCTAAATCTGCTGAAACTGGTCGGCTTTCCCGATCATAACACGTATTGAGGTGAGCCGTTTTTATATAAATCACAGAACGCTTAAATTAAGTTTAGTCCTGTCAAATAAATTAAATCGTGTTACACCGAATCGACAACAATATCTGCTAACACAAACATGTACTACCAATCATAGTTAACCTAACCTTACGGGTTATAGGAACCTTTCGGGCCGCACCAAAGTGGTTCACGCGGCCCGCAGTTCGCCGGTTGCCGACCCCTGGCCTATAGCATTACTTACGTCTAAGTTACAGAGGTAGAACTGTCCGCGCGCGCCTCCAGCGACGAACTTGTCAGACGTGGAGTGCCAAGCGACCGCCGTCAGCGAGTCCTCAGCGTTGTGGGTCATCTTCAGGTGGAGCTCTTCAGTCTAAGGGAGGAAGGGTGAAATTGGTATGATAAAAATTCTTGAAGACCGAGCATGATAGGGTACAAGACTTTGTTTAAACAAAATTTATAGAATTTTAAACCTCCGCGTTACCAAGTTAACTTATGTTACCAAGTTATACGCGTAAAAACATTTGTATTAACCCCACATTTCAGGTGGTAGAGCTGATGCCGGGTTCGACTGTGGAGGTACCACCATTTTACTTGAAGACCTCTTCGAAGTAATTCGTGGGAGAGTAAGAGGACAGCTCACAGGCAAAAAACCAGGAGGCCCACCATGCCTGGGACCGATGGATGGCGGTATATCCATCCCTAATAGCCAGGCCCTATATGGAACAGACTGGTGACGGGCAGCGGCGTCACTGGTGCGAGGGTTCCGGCACCGCGCTTACCAACCCGCCTGCCCAGCGTGTGTGAGTACGGGCAATTCTTGCAGGATGACCGCCCGAAGTGGCAACATCCTGGAAAGGCTTATGTCCAGCAGTGGACGAACTAGGCTGATGGATGGATGGATGGAACCCCACATAAATTCCGAGAAACTCACTGATGCATGCCCGACCGGGTATCGAAACTGGGTCTCAAGATTGAGAAGCCAGCGTTCTACCGCCTGAGCTTCGATAATTATATATCTTAGTCCATACGACCAACTTTCCGTCAAAAAAAACTGAGAAATGAGTAAAAAAAGTCTATTGTTTTATACATTTTGGTCGGGTAGCTATATAACTTTTCTATGGAACAGCTGATTATTTATCGCGATTCGAGGCTTTGCGCCACAGTACAAGTTTTTCGTATGGACGAGTACTGTCGCCAGTTTCCGGCTTCGGCAACTTCGTCTTAACACCCAGTTTACGTACCTCCATGTTCCATATCCAGAGGTCGGGGCAGTCCTCTGGTCCAGCCGCGATGAGATAGCGGCCGTCGGGGCTCCACGCTAGATACGACACGCCGTACGAGTGGCCCTCCAGACATTTCCTACACAATACGAGGAACAGGGCTTTAAAACGTCATACAATACCAGTTTAAAGAAAGAAAGAAAAATGTTTATTTGGTATCAAAACTTAAAACTTAATAATGAGGAATTTTTAGGAACATTTTATCTACTTAAAAACTAAATGATACCAAAAGTGTCTCCACTCAGCATAACGTCGCAGCTGTAGCCACGACGCTGATTTTCAGCGGATGCCCAGGTTTTTAGATTGGGTTGGCATCCAGTTATACAATAAACAAGGTTATAAACATTTTTAAACAATACAAATTACATTTTTAAACAAATTACACGTTTAGAAGGTTTTGTGGCGTTTTGATTGATTCCTTTAATAACGTTATGCGGGCGTAGCACAGTGTTTAATCGCGCGCGATGCAACTTAGTTGAATCACAGGTGCGAGGAGCGCGACACGATGTTGGTGTTACAAAAAGTTATAATAACGCTATTTAAGGTCTGTGTGGCTAGCACGAGCCAGAGATACTGCGTGTATGTGAATTTGCAAGAGAGCAAGTATGATGAAAAGACACTGTATCGACAACGCGTGCTAGACCAGCTGAAATATATAATTTATTTTTGACTAGTCCATACTTTGTAAAAAAGGTGTTTATATAGGTATTTTGTCGAAATTGGTCAAAACGAAACATTCCTCTACATATACATTTCTAAGCCCTGAAACAATCCCTACAGTCAATCAGAATGACGCAGTCTCCTTTTGTTTCTCTTCTCACCCGTGGCTGGTTTTCACGGAGTCAAGCATTATTCCGCGGATTTTTCTTGTGGGATTATCTTAAGAGCATTGTCTACCTCGAAATTTGACATATCTGAGAATATCGAATATCGAAGAAAATATCACATTGATTCCTCGACAACTTCTTAGAAGTCTTCGATAAAGTTAGCGAAAGGTTTGAGAAGTACCGCCAACGAAGTGGCCGTCAATCGAACAATGGTACCTAATTAAAAAAAATATTAAGTATAAAAAGATTGAAGATTGAAAGTTATTAAAAAAACGTTGAATTTTTTTATTATAAAAAGATTGATAGACTGCAGGACAAACTTTAGAATCTACTTAGTATTAGGGTTTCAGATAGAAAAGTAGTATTTGACAGTACCTTATAGAAAGCCTTTTAGCCTGCGGGTCGAAGTCCCATATCATCACTGTGTGGTCCTTCGAGCCGGACGCGAGCTTCGACCCGTCCGGCGACCACTTGCAGTACCACACCTCGTCGCAGTGCTCGTTCAACACCTAAGATTAAAGGAATTTAGACTTTATTGCCTAAAACATGTGAGTTATCAAATCACGTTGGAAAATTACATGATCGGTTTCAACATCCCCTAAAATACCTTTTGACAACACAATTTGACATTAAATACAATTAATTCGGTGTTTTGTTGTCTCAAGTGTTAAAAGCTAGCCATGTTAGGCCCCTACTATAACCGGTGATCTGCTAAAACAATATGCGTATTAAATACACCTTGACTATTATTTAGTTAATAAGATAAGCACCACAAAAACCGGAAAAAAAAGTTCCTCTTACGTACTTGGTTCTGTTAGGGGATTTGGAAATAGTATTTGTTTTTTTTTATTTTCAAGGGAAACTTACAGCACAAGGTAACTAACAATATCAATAGAGTAACTTAAATAAGTTTCCACTAGTAGTAACATAATAAATAGATTTGATAATAATAATTAATTTTGAAACAGAAATTATCAGAAAACACAAAGAAAACAATAACACATATAAATAAATGAACTTAGTTTAAACAACCAGATACTCAAACACACCACAATGTGAAGAAAAGGGTTTTTTTTTTTACATGTATTGTTTACCAAAACTATGACAGAAATAAATTTCTCTGTTTGAACACTTGGCGATTTATCCATCGCAAGGACATATAAATTAACATTATATCATTGCAGTATAGAAACGCAGAAAGAAAAGTAAATCTGGATGTAAGGAGCTCTGAACCGGAATCCGAACCGAAATTTTGCGAGAAGTCCCGGGTTCGAATCCCGGTTCAGAGCTCCTCACATCCAGATTTACTTTTCTTTCTGCGTTTCTATACTGCAATGATATTGTTAATTGTGTTCGGTCTGTATTATGAAAAAAAAGACATGATCTTGCTAAGTTTCCTGCCCTCCTTCTTAGCAAGACTAATCGAATGGGCGGGGTTAGGCATATATTTATTATATGTATTGCATATATTTATAATATTATTTATTCCTTATTCCTATACCATTTTTATTTTATTCAAGTGTATTTTTTTTTAATTAAATTTAAGTAAACCCAACCTTTATTATTCCCCTGTGTATTTCCCCATATTATTATTTATGACATAAAACTATTATCTATACACATTGATTATTTAATTACTCATTACATTAAAACTGACCTGTAATAAGTGTATCTGTTATACACCTACAATAAATATATTTCATTTCATATTTCATTATGCTGAAGGCACGTAAAGCTCTGGGTCCATATTTGTGTCCGTAGTACGGCGATAGGGCTCACCACCCATCACGTAATTATCGTCAGTAAACAGCGAGTGTGGACTGTGACTTGCATTTCACAGTCCATGCTCGGTAATACCTCCTGACACCCCCTTTAGAGTAAATCACTATCACTTCATAGTATAAAATAAAGTCGCTTCCCGCTGTCTGTCTGTCCCTATGTATGCTTAGATCTTTAAAACTACGCAACGGATTTTGATGCGGTTTTTTTTTAATAGATAGAGTGATTCAAGAGAAAGGTTTATATGCATAATACATTCATAATATAGTAGAGAAACACTGATAATTTTAGAGGTTTCTAATGTGATGTCGTAAATAAACTCATTTTTTTGCGCTTACATTGCAATCGCTGGCTGAATCCTACGAGATAGATCAAAATAATGTACTACAGTATTGTACACCTTAAAAAGGTCTACAAAATAGTCCGCGATGGTATATGTCTATCTCTTAGGCATAACCGACAATAGACATTATGACTTATTTACGAAGCGATTTTAAGCAATACAGCATTAATCCTTATCCAATTAAGTACCTTAAATACTGTAGAGTATTTAGTATCAGCATTGCACCCGTGCGAAGCCGGGGCGGGTCGCTAGTATATTTATAGAGTAGTGAATCTTACTACAAACGTTCAGATTCGACTCACACACGCAGACGCGTGCGGGCTCTACACGCCGCCGCGCCGAGATTTGTTTGGAAACTCTCCCGAACTTCGCTTAGACGGCGTGTAGAGCATGTATCTGTGTGCGTGAGTTTGAATCAGAGCGTTTTACCGAAGTTCACCACTCTACAAATACCATATATTTACTCTGCCCTTTAGGGATTCATGTTGTGGCGATGTATTTGTATATACAGCGTTTTTCGTGAAGAACCTTCAGCGCATAGCCCATTGGGGTTATAAATAACTTAATAGTAAGATGGTACATATCTACTAACCAGGGGGAGCAATTTCTGCAACGCATCGTTTATCGTTTTACTGTGATTGGATATCAAACTGTCAACTCGAAGTTTTTTATCCAATCACATGCATTTGCGCTCATTCGATCAACGATTTCGATAAACGGTATCGAGCTGCAAATTACCCCTCCCCCCCCCCTGCTAGTAGGCTGGTACTTTTGTTATGCGTGTTTGTGTGTTTACAGGCGTATGTCTATGTATAGATAGAAACGTTGTTAATTTATTTTACTGTGCCTATCAACTATTTAAAAATAAAAAGTAGTATTACAACTTAAATAACAATAAAAAAACTAATATTCTAAATTTAAATTAACTATGAACTAAACAAAGGATCTACTATAAAAACTAAATTTAACCTATCTAAAACTAAAATAAATAAAAACCTTGTCGAGGTTGTCGCTGCCGCATGGCAAGGTACCCAAGACGCTAATGCGTTCGCCAAAATAAGCTCCAGCTCTTGGGTCAACTGACACGTCAATTATTTAATACATAATATAAAACGAAAGGAGCTTCGTTCCAACCGGCTGTAAAACGAAACCTTTCGTTTTTTTTTATGTCTTTAGCGCTTCGCTGACCTGCAGAGGGTGAATAGGGAAGGAATCGGGCTCGCAGCGATGGTCGGCCAGCAGAGAGAACGGGATGTGCTCCCTCGACGGCTGCGAGGCGGGGTCGGGCCGCGGCGCCGCATGGAAGCGACAGCGCGCCGCCTGCTGGTGCGCCGCTTGCGCCAGCAGGGCGCGCAGGCGACCTGGCGCCATCATCAGGGTCGGCGGCAGGACGGCTTGCACGCGACGGAGCACCGCGTCGCGGGACTCCGGCCCTGGAAGCGTTGCAGGAAGATAGTTGTTGGTTGCATCGACAAATTTTGTTTGCGATAATATACAACGGGTAAAGCCGGCGCCAGACATGTGTCCACTTATTTGCACACTTCTTCGACGACTTTGTACACACATTTGGCGTACCTGCCACACATGCTTCGCAAACTCTTTTCTCCACAGTATGCTGGTAGACAACAAAGGAGATGGACGACGATTTCGTGGACGCAGTGTGCTTATATTATTTATGTGCATGTAATTATTTTTACATCTGCAACAAAATATATCGAAACGTCCGAGAAGAAGGCGTAAATGGATGTGTGTCCATTTTGAACGATCAAACACGTAGTTTCTCACACAACCGTTCCGTACAACAGCGCTCGCGCAACTGGTCTTTGTAAATAGTGTGGCAGGCTACGCACTTATTTGAACACATTCCTTTGATGTGCGCTAAAAAACCGATACCGCTCGGCAAAGTGCAAATCTGTGTACAAACTTTGGAACACATAGACAAAGTCTCGTGCCACACAGTGTGTCCACTCGAGTGTTCAAATAAGTGTACACATGTCTGGCGCCGGCCTAACAGAAAGGTGTAACCATATTTGAAGAGCTTATTCAGTCAATGGTATAGAACAAATTTTACTATGGAACAAAACCTGTATATCGAAAAAAAGAATTACTTGCTTCATAGGAAAATGCAATGCCGCTCGGCCGAAATGTATGAAAGGGCAGATTTTTTTTTGGGATTTCAGGTTTGTCTCCATACTAAAAGTTGTTCTATACCATTGACTGAATGAGCTCTTCAAATATGGTTACACCTTTCTGTTACACGTTGTATAATATCTTCGCAATATAATATTTTAAGAATTAAATATGCAGAGACCTTGAAGACATTTAAAAAAAAAAAAATAATAAAGCCGATTCTGTGCTGTCAAAACTTCCAAAGTAATTTAGCTTCTGTTCTTTAACATTTATGTACTATTATATATATTTAGCAATGAAGAACATTTAGTTTAGACAGCACTAAAACTAAAATTAAAGTCTTCAGAGTCGGCTTTAAAATATCACCGAGCCCACTAAAATTTAAATAAACAATTAAACTATAATAACACATGTTCTTTCATTAAGAACCAGCGGGTCTACCGCGTAATTCTGATTTTCATCAACATCAACTTGAGATTGAAATTTGACGTGCGCGCGAAGACGCCCGCCTAACATGCCATCTCTTTTGCACGCGTTGAAATTCGCATGCATTTGCTTGAAGTTGATACAAATCAGAATTACGCGGTAGACCCGCGCTCCGTATTTTTCGTCCGTTTGATGCGAAGTATTTTTTAAATATTTTTCTCATCTTTACCGCAATGTTTTTATAAAAACCAGGGACATACTTGGTTGGTGATATTCATATTGGCCGTCTGAATGAAGTCCTAACATTTATTTGATTGAATTGATTCTCCTTTGCGAATTATTTGGTACTTAGACATTATGAAGAACTATTCGGAACGGGCTCGTAAGTACCAAAATAATTTGCAAAAGAGAAACAATTCAATCAAATAATTTTAGGCTTTCATTTAGACGGCTAATATGAAGTGGTGTATGTCCTTGGTTTTTCCAAAAACATAGCGATAAAGGCCAGAAAAAGTTTCACAAAATGCTTTGCGTCAAAAGTTGTCGTCGTGGCGGACCGGGCTCTTAGCATCCGAATAAAATGCCTGTTGTGGCCCGCGCGACATAGCTACAAATTCTGTGGCCCAAAAAAAAAATTTGGGTAGGGTTTCAGTGGAGTTGGATAGGTCACACCGCAGGAAGAAGCCCTGAACTTTCCAGGCAAGCTCTCAACTGGGACCTAAAGCATTTACTATGCCTAAAGGGCTCGCGTAGAGTTGGTCGTCCCAATGAAACATGGTGACGCACGATCAAGAAAGAAGCAGACGCTCTGGGATTAAGAGGCTATGCGAATTTTATTTTTGTCACTGTCACTCCAAGCGAAAACCGTGCAGTCCGCGAGGGGCGGATTCAGGGCAAAAGGAAAAAAAGTTGGTTTTATATTTTTATTAAAAAAACTAAAAATATGTTTGAGTTCTGTATATGGTTTCTATTCATCAAACGAGGAGAAAAAGTGTGTTTGAAGACCTCATTTCAACAATTATTTCTATCGAGGGAAATTTATCCAAACATGTTTTCCAATTTCAAAACCCTAAATTATATAGTCAAAATGCATATACCAGAAATTTATTGAAATTTTCCGTGTATTTCATGAGATACACAAAAAAGAAACACCCGTATTTTTTTCACATATCGCCTTAAGCTGAAGCGACGCGGATAAAGACGGATGGAGAAAAATTGTATCTGCCCTCTGCCCCACTGTGGGGCCCTAGAACTATAAGTTAAGAGTAGGGCATCGAAGACACAGCCCAGATAGACGCCTAACCTAATGTCTTCATTTCTCAAAACAAACAATCGTGTCAAAGCATTGAGGTACGCGGATCGGCGGGAGCGGTAAAAAATGCATGCTGATTGGCCGGTTCAAGGTTACGGCATGTCATTAATCACAACTAGTGTTGGGAACAATAACAATAACAATAACAGTCAGGAGTAATAAATAAAATCTATATCTATACTACATATAATAAAGTAGTAAAAAAGTCGTGTCTGTAATATAGTTAACATTTTTGAGAAATGTTTAATGAAATGGGTTATTGGTACTGTACTGAAGCCAAAACTACCGTTTCTAGTAATTTTCGTCTGTCTGTTTGTATTTATGTATGTTCCATTTTAAGGCGCTTTATTCTGCGAAAGTGCTGCCACTTTAGAAAAAAAATCATTATTTACTTACTAGAATAATTATTGAAAATCTGCTCAAGTAAATGCGTAGATATAGCAATGAACTATTTTTAAATAGCATGGTTTTCATAGAAAACGTCTTTGATGAGCTAAAATTTTAACTTTTGCTAAAAACGGCCGCTTTTGGCATAAGTTTAAATTTTAGCTCATCAAAGACGTTGTCTATGAAAACTATGCTATTTAAAAATAGATCATTGCTATATTTACATATTTACTTGAGCAGATTTTCAATAATTTTTCTAGTAAGTAAACAATGTTTTTTTTCTAAAGTGGCAGCACTTCTGCAGCATGTAGCGCCTTAACTCAACGGATTTAGATGCGATTTTCTTCATTATCATCGTAGTGACCCTGGTCAACAATAGGCTGTAGGGGGTATTAATAAATTAAGAAAATAACGCATGTTGCTGCTGCGTGTATATTATTGTACTCAAATCAAATGTTGAGTTCTTGTTATTAGTTTTAATTAATATAAAAAAATAAGTAAGACCTCAACATTTAATACAAGTGCACTAATATACACGTATCAGTAACATTAATGCTAATACCAATTACTTGTAGTAACTAGTTTTATCGTGCATCAGTTGAGCATTTGTACAGCACTATTGACACGTGCCAATAGTAAAAGAAAATAATATCAGTAATTATTTACATATGAAAGAACGAAATGCACTGATAAAAGACATCAACGCGAGCTGATTTCGGTACAAAAGCAAACCAGTGAAGCTTGACCTCTAAATAAAATTAATTTCTGAAATGTTAAAAATGAAATTAGCTTACCTATGAAACGTTATGGCATCTTTTTTAAAACTTGATGTTTGGCTACATTTTCCACACTACCTTATTGTACAAGAAACCATGTTTCTTCTCTAAAGTAGTATTTGGTTAAAAACACACGAGATGTACACCGGTCACGGAAGTGGTCTGAACTAAAGTAGATTTTCCGGGCGGTGTCTTATGTAAGACATAAGTCTAACGTGTTGCCAGAAAGTGTATGCCTTTCTTGTGCCGTCTAGTAGGCTGTGTCGTCGATGACTTAAAGTTACAGTGGGAGGGGGGGTCTGGACCCATTGGACTCTCCCCCTGGGTACGTCCTTGGCGTATAGCAAGCTTGAGAAGATATTTTATATGATAAAGTAGGTCAATTTATATGTATAATTAGAATATTTGATTAAATTTTTCCTATTTTGATCCTATATTTTGGCCACCTTTAAATGCTGTCTCGATTTCCCTGGCCGCACACTGGTACTGGTAGCTTAGCTGTCACGTGCTAATTCTTGAGTTGCGTTTGCGCAACTATTAGAACATTAATGCCAGTATAGTACCTGATTGTATTTATTTGAGATATTCATATTGATATCCAATTTATGGTTAAGTCACAAAGAAATTGTAAGCGTGAAGGGTTTTAAATGGAATAAGTATGCGATAATTATATATACGATGCAATAAGATCTAAGAAGCACTCACCAGCCCCAGGCCAGTCCGCACGCGCATGCAACTCCTGAGGCTCGGCACACATCATGAGCGCCGACAGGCGATGCACGCGTGCCGTGTCGTGCCCGAGAGGCGTCAGCTCATTGCGGAGAACGTGCAGCGCGTCCAGAGCTCGCCCAGACTCCAGGTGCTCCAGGTACTTCTGCTCTAGGACCACGAATTTCATCTCCTGGGGGAAGATACTGCGGTTAGTAAAGTTTAATACATTTATATTCATGAATAGCTTTGTTTTATTTTTTATTGGCGACCTGCCCTGGCTTTGCAGAGATCAAATTAACAATAATTAAATTTTCGCACAAAAATGCAAATTTTTTGACCCAAATTATATGCTTAAGGCAACTACAATACACACATTTAATTAGACAAGTCGATGTATGTCAGTTCTTATGGTTTAGTGGTTTAGTTACCGAAAAAGCGTTTTTTATGAGTTTATTACTATTAGGCATAGATAAAATAACTGTTTTCCTCTATGCTATTACTGTCATTACTGTATGCCCTTGTCGTCTAACTTCAAAATCTTTCACTATTGCTTTTAAAGGTAACGTGATTGGCTAGAGATTTCTACGTGACACATTGTTTCTAGCCAATCACGATAACAATAGATGTTGAAGTTAGACAATGAGGCCCCAGTTATGATGTTTTCGATTCTGTACCCAAATATGGTCAACTCTGTCCTGTGACCTTTAAAGGTGAATCCTAAATTCAGATAAAATCCATTCGGCCTGAGTTAGTCAGAGAGAGTGGATTTAAAATGCTCCAAGATTCAATATTTTATTTTATTTATTTATAGCTTATTTCTAGGTTAAAGATTATAACAATAATATTGTTGTTTTATTAGTTTTCTTCTCCTAGATTGTCCTTGACATAAGCCTCTTCCAGGAACCTCCATCTCTCTCTATCCTTTGCCTCATGGCAACGTGGACTAGAGAAGATTCAATATACATATATATTATATATACAATAAATAAATAAACAAATAAATAAATAATAAATAAATAAGTAAATATTGTTATTACATAAGTTTATAGATGAAAAAATTTCCTGTTTTCTCCTAAAAGCTTTTTTTGCTGTTGCATTTAACTGTGCTATAAAGAAAGAAAGAATCAGTTTTACTTCAGACTTTAGTATAGTCGCGACCCTGATACCCTAAAGTTTTAAATCAGGAAAATGATTACTTTTAAGTAGTGGAACAATATTAGCTACACCAGTTTCCGAAGAGTATGTTTTGACTAGGGCTAGAATAAACTCACAACGAGACTTCTCGGGTCGACATGCGGCGAGTCATGCAGCAAGTCCTGTAGAAGCCGCAAGTCATGGTCTGCCTTGGACCAGTCTCCGGCCAGCACGTGCTGCCTGAATGTGGCCGCTGCTGGGTGCTCCAGGTCTAACCCTGACTCCTCCATCAACAGGGTTGCGCTGCGCCTAAAAAATTATGGTGACCATTAAGAGTAATATTTTTTTTAGGTGGGCACCACGAATGAAGCCCCTTGTCAAAGTAATCATTGTCAAGTAATAAATACGAAACCCTACTAATCCTGGTGACTCTGGTGAGCTGGTAACAGAATAAAGGCCTCGCCTGACAGAAAGCGTAGTGTTGTCAGGGAGGGGTATGTATTGGTGTGCTGATGGTGTAGCATGATGGTCATACTGGTCACGGCAAGAAAAGCGTGGATAGGTAACCAACATCACACTTTGCTTGTCATGAAGAACACCAGTTCTATCAAAGAGATATGTCCATGTCCAGCCATTGAGATGTGACTGTTACTGCTTTTTAGGAAACACATGTCTTCTAATAATCAGGGATGTACAAGTGGCGTTTTAAAAGAGATACGAGTTGCATGGATCAGATATTTTCTTTAGAAATTATATCTGTAAAATATCTGGGAAAACACCTTATGATGTTTTGCACAGAACTTTTTGCTGGAAAAGCAAACAATTGGTCAAGAACAATAAAAAAAAAACGAAAAAATTTAAATACGAATTTGAAAAAAAAAAAATTGTATGACGCCAGGGTAAACAATGGTATCGATTCGGCATAACACGTCATAACTCATTTGACAGGACTAAACTTATTTTAGGCGTCCTGTCTTTTTCTTTCTTTATCGAAAAGACAAGGACAGAACGCTTAAATTAAGTTTAGTCCTGTCAAATAAGTTAAGATGTGCTTCACCTAGTGTTCTTGGTCCAACCCTCTTTATTTTGTATTTAAACGACATTCACAATCTTGAAATCCCTAACGCGGACCTACTCTGCTATGCCGATGATACTGTTGCACTTTTCCATGGTAATTCATGGAAGACAGTGCTTGAGGGTGCGGAGCATGGTATGTCCATTGTCGGTAAATGGCTTGACACTAACCTCCTTTCTCTTAACGCTAAAAAAACAAAGTACCTATGCTTTTACAAGACACGTGCGTCCCAGCCCAAAGAACTTACTCGCATTAAAATCCACTCTGCGTGTAATAATCCTTTGACATGCTCATGCGAGACACTAGACCGTGCTGACTCTGTTAAGTATCTCGGTGTTACTGTTGACCAGACCCTTTCCTTCAAAACGCATGTGGCAACTACTGCAAAAAAAGTACGGAAGCTAATATACGTCATGAAACTTCTTCGTAACTCGGCGGATAAAAGAGTGCTTACTCTAGTATACACTGCTCTTTGCGAATCAATTTTAAGCTACTGTATCACCGCCTGGGGAGGAGTTGGGAAGACAGTGATGTTAGAGTTAGAAAGAGCACAACGGTCGCTTCTTAAAGTCATGCACAAGAGACCTTTTCGATATCCTACTGAAACACTGTACAAAGAAGCAGGCTTTTTGACCATACGACAGATCTTCCTGTTAAAAGCTTCGTTGGCAACTCACCGCAAAATTATATCGTCTCCAGATTATCCATCATTGCTGAAAAAAAGAGTATTCCATACCCCTTCTATTTTAGTAAAAACCACCTTTGCACAACATTTTTCAAAATATCTGTTCCCTTTTATCTACAACAGGGTAGTCAAACTCTGCGATATTAAAAATTCTTCTTTAAGAGAAGCAAACACTACCATCCAAACATGGCTTAAAACACTGTCCTACGATGCTACAGAAGATATTCTTAAAAAGCCTACGTAGTATGACAATATAACCCTATCAACTGTTAAGCTGTGCTATACATAAACAAATTATATCTAACAAGAAATATAAAACGTTAAAATATAAATATATATTTTTTATCTATTGTATCATATTTATATATTATACTATATATCACTTTATAAATCATTATGTCACCAAATCTTTGTTCAAAACATACATACAAATACCCTCGTACACACCCTTTCACACCCTCTCCCTCACCCTTACACTTATCATATTTTCTACATACACATTAAATAATTAAAATCACTGTAATCATAACAATCTCTTAAACTGATCTATAGTCAATACGATTACAAATGTAGTTCTATTAGGCCCCCGCGGTTCAGGCTCGACCTAGTTTTGGGGACCACTGTTAATGTACTGAACTTTAATTAAGTTAAAGATCTAATGTAATTTTCTTTTTGGTAAATAAACTTATTCTTATTCTTATTCTTACCTAATCGGTACCAATGTCTACCCTAGAGTGAAAATTTCCTATACAAACTTTTTTTTTTCAAAGTGATTTTAAATTTTTTCATATTTTTTTATTGTTGTTCTTGACCAATTGTTTGCTTTTCCAGCAAAAAGTTCTGTGCACGCCACTGGTGGTGAGGGATGACATGGTGGACAACACTCTGTAGTGAACAGAACAGCCTGGCTCTGAAATATCTTCACTAGATAATTCCCATGCTTTCATCAGGTTGTGGCATACACTGAATGGTTTATATGTCTAGAGCAGTTAGATAAGTATGTGTAGATTCACCATGATAAGCTGCTGGCTGGTTTATTCATCCAAGTCTGCAGGAGATGATAATGGTTATGGATGATGAAAAGTTTGGAAATTACATTAAAAGACTAAATGCAGAAATAGAGTGAACAAAGCTTTGTAACTCTGATTTTCTCTTTCACAAAAAACTGATTAGCCTGTTTTATAGGTTTGTTTGAGTTGCCACCACAGTTTGAATGTTCAATCCTTTTTACAGAATTAGTGACTTTTCTGCAGTGTCATTGTTTGTGTAATCTTATTTAGACTATACCTTTGTCCTGCAGTCACATTACACTAAGAGTCACTAATTCAAACTGATAAAGACCTTTATAAGAACAAAAAAAAAATTTGCTATCACTCACTCTAGAATGCTTTAGTCCCAGCTGTTGACACTTGTTGTTAAGTTGAATGCCCTGCAATAAATGGGTGTATTTAAAGTATACTCACTCAAGTCCAACAGAGAGCAGATGCTGTCCGATGAGACGGACAATCTCTTGGTCAGTCTGGGACATGGTGAGGCCCTGAGGCAGGGCACCGTTGCGTGCGGCCGCGTCTCCATTGAGGTGCGGCGCGGGCGCGGGGGCAGGGGGCGCCCCGTTGGCGCAGGGCTGCTGCATGGCGGGCCCTGGGCGCGCGGGCGGCGACACCCTGCGGGACCGCTTGCGCGGCGGCCGATGGCCTGCGCCCTCGTCGCCCGACTCACTGGAGGCCAGGCTGGGGGCCGACTGCGCCCGTCGAGGCCGTCGTCGCGCCCGAGCCCTCCCCGGCGCCGAGATCACCGACGCATCGGCGCCCCTGCCGCAGCCTCGTGACGTCACGGCCGCCTGCACAACACCACCCGCACTCAATGGACCATCTCCCTTTGTTCGCCACCACAGAACGCTGCTCCTTGGACAGATCCTCTGACGACGTCACCTCTCGATTGTAGCTGATTACGAATTAGCTAGCAAGAACGTGATTATATGTACTATGTACTATAAAATTGCTATGCGATCGTTTTAGCTGGGCTTGAAGCGTACACAAAAATCAGCTGAAAATGAAACAACAGCTGTCTTTCTTCACTCAATATAGCAACCACAGACAGACAGAAAGACAGCAGCTTCGTAATGACCGATCGGAGGACCGTACAATGCAGCTTTTGTTGGACTGTCCTACTTGACATGATCGGATTTCAATGTCAGTCCGACAAAGGTAAGCGTGATCAATCTGTTTATTTTGAGAACCACTGCAAAAGAAAGAAAATTCTCAACGTTTAACCGTAGAGTGAGTTGTTAACCCATTCAATGCCACCAACGCAATTTTTGCGTTTTCGAAGACTACAACCTCATGCCATCAACGTAAGGTTTGCGTTCAAGCTAATGGTCGAAGTTTTTGCTCTATGGACTTTGAAAAGTGTTTTTTTTTATAAATCTGCTAAAGGTAAGTAAAACTTTTTTTTTATTTTCCCTTTACATATAAAAAAGAAAGAGGTGGCACGATGACACTGACTTTACTCATCTTGAAGTGGCCTTAAATGGGTTAAGCTTTGTGATGCTTTATGCTTGTCAAATAGTGTGGTCATCAAAATAAATAGATTCTCCACGCTCAGTTATCGTTGGTACATAAGTCAGCTACGTAAACAAACCAAATAAACCCCTATAGTCCATACCACGGTGGTTTGTGGTGGCCTGAAGTTAGCTGCACAATCACGTTTGGCAGCCAATATTTCCCAACGATTTTTGACGTTTGTTGAGGGTCATGACCGAATTATAGGTGTTATTGGTGGAAAATAGTGGTTTATTATGATCTGATAACCACTTCCAAAGTCATGCAAAATGTCGTTTATGACTCTGCAACCCGTTGCACACTTCATCCCTGCGGTAATGCGAGTGCGTAAGAGCCTGTCCACACGGCGCGTTGCGTAGGTGCAACGCAAAGGCTTTTGCAAAGAAAGACACATTAATTAAATCAATCTAAAGTCGCAATCAAGCGCAACGTGCCGTGTGGACAGGCTTCTAAACGACAGACTCTGTCAAAATAAAATGTCAAACTTCGATCAAATGCCTTCTCTCGACCCAAGGTTTTATCTAATTTAAAAACATCAACAAAACACGCGGCACGGTGAAAATGAAATACGTAGAAAAAATTATTCGAGCGTAAATCTTCTCTGAAACCTCCACCTTTGTCTCTGATTACCTACTGTATTCTGTCCCATTTTAACAAAAACACAGTCCCACCAAAATCCTGTAGAAAAACATACAAACTTATTTTTTCAACTGGCATTATTGCGTTTGTGCGACTTTGATGTGCGATTTGATGTCATATTTTTAGAAAGCACTTATTTTCCTTTACTATCGACTACAAAAAGCATTTTCGGTTTCCCGCCCTTGAATTTCATTTAAGGTTAATTTGATTTTGATGTTTCACGGAAATTACCAGCAAGCAAGCGTTTCAAACCAGATTTTTATTTATCTTTTTAATATATATAGCTGTCTCTTTTTTTAAACCAGTGAAATTTTGCACAACGATCACACGTTTCGAAACGAATACCCACAGAAATATAGAATCATTTTTTTCAAGTTTTGAATCATAAGATTTGCACAAGCAAAAGCTAGGAAAACACCGAATTTTTAACTGTCAGGTGAATGTTAACGGTACCCAGACATCGAAAGAAATCACACTTGTTTGTCAATATCTAATAAATAAATAAATAGCTTTGTCCCTTTCATGGTGATAGCATCGCACGAGTGTCAATGAGGGGTCACCAATCTATTTCACGGAATGACCAGTGCGATCGCTCGTCGATACCTGATGATTTTACTGAACGACTTGCACCGCGTTCCGCATGACACTAATAGTGCCAACACTACCATCAAACTTCTCACGCCCATCAAGTCATTCCGAATGGACAATGGCGTCCATCACTGCTTAAACTTATGATCCATTCGGAACGCATTTGAACGCGACATGGACGTTGACACTTGAAAGTGACAGAATTTGTATGAATTTGTTTTACGTTACGTGAATACAAAGGGTATACTACTTTACTAGGTCCAAGAAGGCATTTCCTCTAACTTCAATCTTTGAATCATGGTTTAATAATAAACTCTTATGCTCCAAATAAATTATTTTTAAAATTGCCGCCAGCCGGCTGTCACTTTTCATAGATCGCTCACAGTGCAAACGCTCTAAAGCATGGACGATGATAGCACAACATGGCGTCGTTCATGATGTCATCTTTGACGTCATAGCGGCCATTGTAGGGCTATCGTTATCGCGCTAACACTGACTCGGAATGGCTGTTGACGCGATAAAATCGATTATGTCGTCATTCGGAACGCGGTGTTGATATGATTGTCCAACGATCGCACTGACAGACGAAACGGTCCAGCGAGCGTTTTCGGACGATTAAGCTGAACGCTGTGTAGGAATGTGTGTAGAAATGTGTTTGGTTTTTACAATGGTTAGAAACTTTTCTATAAGTAGTATAACCATACAACTTTCAACAAATATTGTAATATTTGTTTGGTGTACAAGAAAGACCGTATTTATATTTAATGTATGTACAGCTCATAGACAAACTACCCCAAAGACGGCTATTGTTCAATTTTAAGCGTACAATTAATTCTGGGTTTGGTCTTCAGATTAAACAAAATAAACACACTCATTTATCGTGGGCTTAGACAAAACAAAAGGGAAGAAACGGTATCCGGCTTCCCGCCCGTGGGCCTGTATTTACTCGTTTCGTCTTGCTCATCTCTTTCGTTTAGTGGCGCTCGTTTAAAAAAGAGGTCCATTTTTAGAGTTCCGAACCGAAAAGGTAGAAAAGGAACCTTGATCAAAATATTTCCAAAACAAAAGTGAGAAAAATAAAAAGCCTAAAAATACAACATGGGTGTCAAATTGTAGATATTAAAAAGTTGATTGTAAAAATATACACTTTTACTATATTTACTGGTTTCGAGAAATCTTTAAAAACCCCAAAAATATGTATGTATCCCCCTTATCTCCGAAACTGGTAGAACAAAAAATATGAAAATAATGACGATTATAGATCATAACTGGTCAATTACAGAAAACTTAAGCGATTAAAAAAAATTTAGCACATATGAGAAATATAAAAAAAGAAGTAAAAAAAATATATATATTTTACAAAAATACAATATGGGTCTCAAATTGTAGGTATTAAAAATTTTATTGTAAAAATGTATACTTTTACTATATTTACGGGCACTGGTTTCGAGAAATCTTAAAAAACCCCAAGAATATGTATGTCCCCCCCTTCTTATCTCCAAAACTGGTGGTCCAAAAAATATGAAAAAGATCATGGTTATATGTGTTTAAGTAAAAATTACAGGAAAAATAAAGTGGTTGAGAAATTCACGAAAAAAAAAGACAAAATTATATTTATCATCCACAATACGGAACCCTAGGTACGCGAGTCTGACTCGCTCTTGGCCAGTTTTTTTTTCGAGTTGAGGAAATAAGAACGTATCGCATCTTCCTCTTTATTTATATTAATGATCGTGGGTACAATAAGTCGGTTATGTAAATAAGCAGGATAAATCAAATAAACCAAGTACCGTAGTACATACCATGGTGGTTTATAGTGGCCTGAAGTTAGCTGCACAATCACATTTGACAGCCAATTTCCCCCGCGATTTTTGACTTTTATTGAGGGTCATTTTGTTTATCGTGGAAAATTGTAATTTATTTTGATCTGATGACCATACCCTTTGTTAACTAGTCAAGGTATAAGGAAGTGGGGTACTGCAATCCTATTGGCCCTGCCCAGGTCATTCCGTCTCAAGTTACAATAGTTTGTAGGATTAGGGACGGGGGCAGGTTTATTTAAAAACACAATATATTTTATCAATATTATTTTATGTATATGTATTATTGTAATTTTATGCAATTACATAACATTTTAGTTTCTTAATATAATTGTACCACAATAGTGTCAATGCGTTTTTTAGGTATCGTATGAATCACAGATTCAAAATCCTAACTTGGGAGTGTGAGTTTGATCCTGAGAATAATATGTGTTATCATATATACATGATAGATTTATCATAAGATACTAATAAAATACCAAAGAAAAATTAAGGGGTTAACATTTTTAATTGACACAGTTTATTACATTACAATACTTACCTCTATAATATGTTAAATTGGCTATAAAGGCTTAGATGTATACACTACCTTTAATAATCTACATGAATCAATAAGTATCGATTAATGAGTGCTCTATAAATCCACACTCTATCATCACACGACTGGACAAAATAAACGAAACTAAAATACTACAATACATAAGAGAGCACGAGACAGATGGAAAGACACCAACGAGGTGCGCAAGCGTTGATTTCAAGTTAAAGTTGAACTGTGAGGATTTGTGGAAATCTTTATGTTAATTCAAATTTTCACGAAACTACATAGAGAAAAATTTTACTTCATAAGTGCAATAACTGAACGTTTGTAATGCTCGAAAATTAAATGTCAATAATGTCAAAAGTTTATTGACCTATGCTGCCTACTGCCTTTGCCTTGTTGAAGTAAATTATGATTTTGTTTCTTGTATTTTGTGATTTTGGAATTATCTCATGAATTTACATAGATAGAAACAATTAAGGTTGTGAAGAATATGACTAAATTTACAAAATATATTATATTATGTCTCTGTATTTTTTTGCCGCCGACCAATTTACAGCTTTTAATCAATGTTCGAAATCAGGTAATTGTTTCAAACTATATCGGTACTATATGCATAGCCTTCTCATCTTTACCACCAGACTCCAGAGAGATTGAGGCAGCTATGGTACAAGCCGACTATGGACTATGAGAATATTGCCGTTGAAAACTATTTAGTGTCCAGTATCATAGAATTTTAATGGTTTATAAATTTTGTCATATAAGACAAATATGTCTTATAAACTTGTGAGTTGTGATCACTATTTTTCTATATTTCAGGGTGGTGATGTTATGCAGGAAAACATTATTGCTAATGTATCTGAAGACACGGTCACTTTGGACTTTATGAGATTAGATGGAGTATACATTTCACAACTAGTTGATTTTACAAATGTAAGTAACCAATGTGTTGTTGCAGAAGCATAGAGGTACTAGCCCCAAAGAGGAGCAATGACACTTTGTTAGAAATAAATTCTGTCTACTTTAGATGCACTTTAACAAGCTCTGATTGGCTAAGCCAATGCAACACAGTGATAGAGATAGAGAATCCCTGGTAAGTGGGTGTGATATGCATAAGTGAAGTCTATGTAAAAACGTGAATTAGTCAGTGCAATTAGACTGACCAGAATTTCTTCTCTCGGTGTTAGTTGCTTAATGTGCAGAAGTTTAGATAATCTACAAATTATTTAGTTGCCTACTTCTGAACACTTTGTTCTCACATTAATTATTTGATTAGTTATTGATTTTCAATAACAATAATTGTTATTTGATTAACAATAGATTTCTAGCATGATTGTGCCTCCTGCCACTTTACGGACTAAACTACAAACTTGTTGATTTTGTAGCCTGCACCAATTCACTTCTTCTGATCAATAATTTTATTGATCAATTGCCTTCTACAATTCAATTGCCTGCTCCTATTAATCAGTTGATTGTTTTCCAGGAGGTTGAAGCAATGAAGATCATAATACCTGGCGAAGAGGAACTGGGCCAGTCTGGTCATCAGATTCTCTGCTTCCTCACGCATGCTGCACAAGCTGACTTCATAGCTCCTGATGCCATGGCCAAGTTAAGACAGGTACATATAGAATACGAGATGGCGGGAGTGCAGGCGAGTACATACATAAAATTGCCTGCACTCCCGCCTGTCTGTTGATTAATACTTTGAAACTCAACTTTCAATTATTTGATTCTTAGAATCCTGATATAGTGAGATTATTCTAACCTTTCTGAGTACCTTTTTTGCTGTATATAAGGCAAATTAAATTTAAAATACTAAGGTGGCACTAGCAAAATTTCTGTCTTTGTGAAACCAGTGTAGGAAATTGTATTATTAAGCCTAAAAATGAGGAGCAACAATTGTAGCGTTCAACACGCACGCATCGCCACAGCGATGAACTGTGCAATGAGTTGCAAAGAATTATAAACAACTATTTCGCATGACTTTGACATGGATCGAGCATTGCAAATAATTTTCGATCCTTCTGCATAGTATTTGTATACAGAGCCATAAACTAATCTGTTACGACGAGCCAAACGAAAATGGCTTTTGACAGTTGTTGACTGGTTGACAGTCTTCACCACCGGAACAGATAACTTTGTGGCTCTGTATGTTATCTGTTATTGGGACGGATAAAAAATGGTCGTGTAACACATATTAACTGCAGTTGCATCATGTGCGTTAATGCAACATACATCTTTTTCCTATTCAGAAAAATCCAGGCACAGTAAGAGTAGCAGAGGAAGATCGAGGTTGGCGGCAGACAACTGCCACTGCATGGGCAGGGAGAGCATTGAAGTTGCTATCACTATCTGCGGCTAGACATTGCGCCCCCGCCAAGCATAAAGTTTTCTTAAGAGCTGCTGACTTGGCTAGATGGGCCCCTAGACCTGGTTAGTCCAAACATTTTATCATTTATTATTATATTTCATCATTTATTATTATATATATTTGCCCTTTATCATTTATTATTAATATTATATCATTTTTCAAAATTTTGCGTGAAAGAAAAAGTAAATGAAATTACATTATAGTTAAAAATATCTAACAATTAGTTAAGTATATACCATTCGTCTTAATTTCTTCTAAATTATATTTGTCATATTTTTTGTGTAGTTAACAAATGTTTAAATTCATATCCATAGAATAAGCGGGCCTCTTCTATTACAGGTTACTAAACTTAAAAGGGGAGTCCCAAACCATGTAAACTGTGAATTGTAAACAATAAACGAATTTTGAATTTTTGAATTGAATTTTGTACAAAACCATAATCTGAGGCATAATTCCATAAAGTTTGATGATGTTGCTCCATCAAAATTGTCACAGATCAAACCTATAGGTACTCAAAGTCCAAGAGATATGCTGGGGTAGTGTTAACATAATTAAGGAGTGTGAAAAATTTTCAACAATAATAAAATTGATAACAAGTTCTCCCAACAAAAGATTTCTATGAGAATGCATTGTACCGATAGTACACAATGACTACCTATGCAATCATTTTATTTGCATATTCCTTCATCTTCGAATGGTGAAAAGAGTGTTTGGACATTAATAACATCGGTACATTACGTAAAATAATACTTTTTTCACCACCCAAAGGTTGGCTGGAAGAAATCGCTTTAAGTGATAAGTCCGCCGTTGTACAACATTGTGTGTTCAAAACTCTGTACTCAATTTTTTATTTGACCGTGTACAATAAACCCTGCGGTCCGTAATAGAATTACAATGGATCATAAGCCATTTACTTCATACTTTCGTAATCGATTTTAGCGATATAATTCTATTTCCTCCATTCATCTCAGATATATTTGTATTATTCTCATTTGCTGTAGGCTTGGACCAGTCATCGTACGCATCAGTTGTGACGCCGTTTCCTGAGCGCGCGCTCGCTGCTGACGTCAGCAATGACTCCAGCGTGAGTGCGTGTGTGCCGCAGACTCGAGCTGATAAGGAGTGCATCTGCCATTTGGAGGTACGCTCTCCCTTTCTTTGTGCATGCTTAGCATTGCAGTTCAGGCCAATCAAGCAAGGTGGGCGCTAATTTATGTTTGACCTGGGGCCCTACCAAGTAATTCTGATTTGTATCAACTTCAAGCAAATACATGCGAAATTCAACGCGTGCAAAAGAGATGGCATGTTAGGCGGGCGTCGTCGCACGCACGTCAAATTTCAATCTCAAGTTGATGTTGACGAAAATCAGAATTACATGGTAGACCCGCTTTACTTCCTCGTCGACGCTCCGGAAGTGCGTTCATTAAAGAACCCTAGGCTGGGTAGGAACACTTGAGGTTGTAAGGCTGAGTTTTTGAACGGGTTTCATCGTGTAGCGACACTCCACACGTCAGTTGTAATTTTTGCATTATATTTAGTAGAAATATAACATTGAGAGGACCCCCTCTGTACAGAATTTAACGTAAATATGTCAAAGTATAAGGTTGAGAAGACCTCCTCGGTACGAAATTTAACGTAAATATGTCAAGTATAACGTTGAGAAGACCCCCTGTATGAAATTTAACGTAAATATGTCAAGTATAACGTTGAGAAGACCCCCTGTATGAAATTTAACGTAAATATGTCAAGTATAACGTTGAGAAGACCCCCTCGGTACGAAATTTAACGTAAATATGTCAAGTATAACGTTGAGAAGACCCCCTGTATGAAATTTAACGTAAATATGTCAAGTATAACGTTGAGAAGACCCCCTGTATGAAATTTAACGTAAATATGTCAAGTATGTGTTTTGAGAAGACCCCCTCGGTACGAAATTTAACGTAAAATGTTTAGTGACGTTTGGAGCCTATGTAAACATTGCGGACCCTGCTCAGAGTTGATGTTGAAAAGTCGATACGATTTTTGAACGGATTAGTGTTGCGAAACTTAGGAAACCCAACTCTGTATGAGTTTATGAACGACTATCGGAAACGCGCCGTGATTGATCCGAATTTTACTTGTTGAGAACTACTGAGCTGATTTTTATGCAGTTTTCACCGTTAGCTAAGAGATTCATGCAAAAAAAGTTTGAAGGTGCTAAGTAATGCATTATGATCTGATACTGAAAGTTGCTATTTACTCTAAGTATTAACCATTTTAGTGAAACAAGTGAATAAATGGAGCATTTAGCAAAAGGTTATTTACATTTAAGAGAAGAGCAATACTAAAGAAATATTTTTTAAGTTATAATAATGATAAGTTAATAAGTTGCGTGATCTCATGGATCATGGATAAACCCTGAGGGGTTTTTGTGATCCATTTAATACTTAATATTAATGTACACTATTTTGTTACGAATAAACAAACTAAAAAAAAAAAAACATGTTTTTAATATTATTATTTTCTTCAGGTATGTGTAAACTGGTACCCTTGCGGCCTCAAATACTGCAAGGGCAAGCCCCAAGGAGGTCTCAGCTACAGGTGTGGCATCAAAACATGTCACAGGTGCTACCGCTACCACTTCTACGTTCAAAAACGTGACGTCTGCCCCAATTACACGTGACATAAAAACGGGCCTCTGTCCCAAATAGAACCTAGATTTGTATGCCAAATTATTTTACTTCTAGTCATTTTAAGCATAACTCATTTGTATTTTTATAAACGCTGTTGAGCTTCTGTACAATGTTGAGACAAAATGTGTACATTCTACTACCAGGCATGTATCAAGGATTTGGTTTTAGGGGTTCTAGCAAAAATTTGCAATTTGCATTTTCATCAGTGAGTTTCTTCAGTATGCTGTTACGTTTCATGATGTGAAAACATTTCTTCATATTTGCTATTTTGCTCTGATTTTATTTCTGACTTGTGACGGCCAAAAAACCAAAACCAGAGCTTTCTAAATTCGTAGCAGGGGCGACGAATTCTGCACTGATTCTCCGCCAATGTGAATGCAGTGCATTTCCCCAGAAACCAGAATTTTAAAAATCTATAATTATTTTTTCTGTTTTACCAGCTTCTGATGTGAAGGACTCCTGGATATGTGCCTGTTTTTTATTTTGCTATATGAAAGAGAAAGTTTGTTTGATAAGCCAGAACTAGTAAACAAAATATATTGAATGTCTTGTTTGCTTATTTAAGTTATAGGAAACATCGTCGGCAAACATCTTGAGCAAAAAATCAGTGTATTGGGGGAAAGAAAACGCCAAAAAATTACGAATGTTTTTTTTCAAGATGTTTGCCGATCTCTGCACATACTTGACTTTAGAAGTCTGGTCCTGTATCTTAATAACTATTCAACAATTTCTTAGGAATACGACATAGTTCATATTCCTTTGTCTGGTAACAGCCTTATTCTACCAATGCTCTATAGCTTATCAACTTCGTGTTTACCGCGACCACGGGGTACATGGGTTGGGGGACGGACCCGCGCGTCGCTTTCGATCGCCCTCCCGCCACATCTTTGAGGCTGTCCCCCAACCCAAGTACCTCGTGAGCACGAAATCCAGACAAACAAAAATATCGTCCTTGCGCCTGCAAAATCCAGTATGTGATTTTGTGCAACTTTTCAGGAGGAGCAAAATTCTGTTTTTCTTTTAAACCAGCAAGTACAATTAAAAAAAAAAAGTAAGATATTTAAAATTTGTTAACAGTGAGAACCCAAGAAGGAAATTAACATTTAGATCCTTAACTCATATTTAGAAGTGATTTAATTTTTTACCCCATAATCTATCACATAGCTTTTTAATTTTGCTATTGATGGAGACTTGTGTTGTGAGAAAACGGGTATTGTACGTCTATATGCCAAAATGTCCAATGGGTTTAATTGTCCTAGTGTCAAAATGTACAAACTGCAATTGACAAAATGTACTTCTGTCTAAATGTTTACAGGACTGAACCTTCAAGATATTGTTTGGAGACTTGTGCCTAAAAACAACTATGTGCTAAAGCACCAGAGTACTATTTGCGCTGTGCTTAAATTGTCGCAACTCACAAATGCAAGCTCATTGAAAAAATTATTCTTTGTCACATAGTGCATATTTTTTTTCATATTCTCAATGTGGCACAATATCACAAAACAGGTTTTACAGTTACATTGGGCTTCATAAACGTAGAAACATAGATTTAGTAGAAATTAAAGCATAAATGTCAATATGCCAAAAAACACAGCATTTTGTTTGCAGGCGCAGTGATGATACTCAATTTTTGGGAAATCGGACTTTAGTACCTTATATTAAGTAACATGACTGTATAGAATACATTGTACCTACATATTATTCTTCCAATGATAAGCAAAATAAAGTAATTTTTTAAATTAAGTATTCTATTTATTCTACTTATTTACATTCTACATATTTAAACATCTCTATAAAAGAATATTTTGAATCAGTGGCAGCCAGGGAATGGTTCATGTCGGTTCTTGCGAAGAACAAATTGAATTTTTCTCTCCATGTCTTCATTATAAATGGCTTTGCACCGCTCATGGTTGATTCTGCGCCTTGTCTGAAATAGTAGGTCATTTTAAAGAGGTATATTTCATCAGTCATTCACATACATACAAATTATGTAATAATAGGGAAAGCTCTGCTGCTTTACCATTGCAATAACAGAGAACAGGGCCTGAGCAATTACCCATTATCTTTGATTTCTTTAGTGGCAAAGTAATATAATTTAAGAATCAATAGTAGGCAGATACTTTTCCCTCAGTGTCCCTACATCTACACCTCACATTAGTGGATACAGGGGGCGGAGCTATGGGGGCCATGGCCCCCAAAACACCCAGAAATTCCATATATTTGACTCGACTTTTTGATTTGATTTGGGTCCACTTTTACACAGCATAGGTTTAGGGTACATATAGGTTTAGCAAAAGCACATTAAGGCTTAAGGCGCCTAAATTGCGGTAAACCTTGTCAGTATGGCCACCCCAAAATCAAATCTTGGATCCACCCTTGACATGACAACCGACTTATTTATAACAATACCTGGAAAGGCTTCTCGTAATATCTGGTAAGCCTGAACTGTTCCAAAATCCCTTCTTTACCAATGATTCTGTTGACCAATCTACAGGCATCTTCTACATTGTTATTTTTTACGAAAACTGTTCTAGCTATGAATGATGGATGTCTGTTGCCTAAGAGTCTAATTGTGAGAAACATTGTTCTGGTTAACTAGAATATTTATTTCTTTTGCTTTTGTCGACGAGGTTATCAAAAATATGTAATAAACTTTTGCGCACTGGCTAAATACACCTAATGACTTTTTTTTTTTTTCAAAATGGCGGTCCGCTCACCTCATGTCAAAAACAGCTGGCTCATGTCAAAAACAGCTGGAGCGATTGTTATTGCTATGTACACCTCATGACGTTTGTCTATATTGGTATCGATTCGAATGTGCACAAATACGACTTAACTTAACTAAAATTAAGTTAAGATGTGTCAAATCACTTTTGCTATTCGGTAAAACACAACCTAACCTATTTTGACAGGAGCAAACTAATTTTAGTTAGTTTGAATTAAATTAAGACCAAAACACAATTTTGCAATTCGAAGTGACCATCTAACTGTCAAATTTTAGAAACGTCAAACTAAAAATGGACAAATTTTAGTTGAGACATATTTCGTGACGATTAAGTTTTAACAAGTTCATTTAGAATGTTTTCTGATCGTTTTTGAGGTAAGAATGGAGGAAAATGTCGTGTTGGCCTTAGCAGATGCAGAAAAAAGGTAAATGGTACTGTTAAAACTAACATTTTCCGCCCAGAGTTTACCAAAGGCGGCACTAAAAATTATATGTCTTGTCTTGTTTTTTCTAAGTGGCTTTGTACTGTTTGTACACCCCAATCTATTTTTCCTAAATAAATCAAGATACTTATTCTGATTAAATTGTTTCCTATAAGTAGGTAGGTATATGTTTGTGGCGTTTGCAAACTTATTTTCAAAATACTTATTCCAGGAGACAAGAGGTACCTGCTGCTACCACCCCTTATGAAATAAAAAACCGAAGCAGAGTAGAACTACAATTCAAGTCATGCTTTTGCATGTAACATAGCGAAGATGACTTTCAGATGTCTTGAAATAAATGGTGACGCCTACATAAACACCGGATACTGCACTATGAACAAGACAAAGCTGGGCTGTTTTTGAGTGCTTCTCCTGATGGCCTGCTGGTCAACCGAGAAGTTACTGAAGTGAAATGTCCACATGTTGCAAAAAAGTCCGAAATTACTCCTGTAATGGTACCATACCCTAAGAAAGTGAATGTTGAAAAGGAATCATAGTCATTAATTACTACTAAATGACCGCCTGTGGTCTAATGTGGTTTGAGCACTCGGTCGTGTCTACACATTAAGTTGTGGGTCCATTTGGTGCCTGAAGTACAGCAATAGAGCTCACCAATCATCACGCTGGGACATACTAATCATTGGTAAAACATGTGTGTACGAGTGTGGACTACGACTTGCATTTCACAGTTTATACTCGAAAACACATATGACACCCTCTGGGGGATTCATATCGTTGTACTGCTAAATACAGAGCCAGTCGTTCTGTACATCTGGAAAAGTAGAAAGTACTGTAATTTAATTATTTAGAACTTATCAGAATAGGGGTGATATGATGCATATAGAGACAAATATTAATTATTGCAAATATTGTTTCAAAATTTGATATTTTTTATTCTTCTCATTTAGAAAAAGATGTAAAAAGTTTATGGCAAATTAAAACAATAAGTATGTATTTCAAACGTTATTTTATTTTTACATTATGTTCTCCTAAAAATAGCAACATATACAATAAACAAAAAATATTTTAGACAGCTGATAAAATATGGAGTAAGTACTTAAGGCGATTACCTTCGCCAAATTAGCAGCTCGATATTTATCACTACGAATATCAACGGAAACGACATTGAAATAACGTTCATATCAGCGCGCAATGCAAAGTGGCTGTTACGACGCTCGCTGCGTCCTTGAGAGGGCGAAATAGGAGAAAATTATACTTTTCACTTGGACGTGATTACTCGATTGAATAATCTTATGTTATGTTTATAGCTATCAAGTTTATCTATTTATCAAAGCATAGATGAATTCAATCGACCAAGCCACTCAGGAGCAGTAGGGAATTTGAAGTCAAAAAACACCATTCAGTAAAAAAAAAAATTCATGTAGAAGTTTTGGTGGTATGAAAAAGAAAACTGTTGCATATGTTGTCTAAGAGTTGATTATTCATAATAGATTTTTTCATTATTTTTTGGTTTGGCCATAAACGAGGAGTAGGCTTTAGAAAGTACCTATTTGGCAATGGTAAGGGCCTTAACAATTTTTTTTATATTTTATAAGTTTTTAATAGCCAAAACATGTGTTCTAAATGAACTCTCTTACTAGCTAGCTTATGTTCTAACCTTGCACCACAGGGAATTAGAGATTTTAGAAATGTAGACTGTTATATCTAATGTGTGTTGCGTTTCTAAACATCCGGGTAAATGTAAAAATTAACTGTCAAAGAGAATTTTACATTTCTGACAAGGTTTATTGAACAACTTCGTGCTTTTCATTTTCACTCGGGTGGTTGTGGAACGGGTGACAGTTCATTTTTACCTTTACCCCGGTATTTAGGAACGCTACCTTAATGTAGATATTTAAAATATAATGTAAATAAATGTAAAATGTTGAATCCCTGATCTGCCCATATACTACCAGGTTAAACGTTGACAGGAACCCTAAACGCTTCTGAAAAATAGGACACCAAACTCTTATGAGTAGTAAGTAATCATTAGAGCTATAACGTGAGGAAAATTAACAATGCCCTCACTTAATAATTGTGCTCACTTCATTTCATTATATACACTGTCAACATGACTTTGAACTGCTTGGCGTTTCAATGGATGATTAAGTTTTCTTTGACTACTGTTCTCGAAGCGAGCTTGTTGTTCCTTAGCCAATGGTAACTCTTCAAAAATATAGGTACTTGGATACGTGTAAAAAACTTGGCAAGAGGTTTATTTTCTGAAACAAGAAAAAGGTGTATAAATACTTTGTTGTAATATTTTAGTACTTGAAACAAATATTTAGGTTCATTCAAGACATCATAGTGGATAAGAAACTAACCTGTAAGCCTGTAAGCACTTTTTTCATCTGATTTGATCAGAACATAACCTCGACAATTTTTTCTTTTATGCGACTTCTGCAACAATTTTATCCGCATTTAATGGCTCTCCTCCCACTCCATGGCTTTAATTAGTTATTTCTTTGATTGCTCTCCTATTTATTCTGAGCTTGGTTGCTTTTTCGTTCGACTGCAAAGTTGTTGTCTTTTCGACTCACAATCACAAAATTCTAGGTTATAAAGGGCTGCGTTCAGTTTGATCGTCAAACGACGCGACGTCAGACGGACTACATGCTATCTCTTTTGCACGCGTTGTAATTGAACATGCTAACCTGCTGTCAGTGTTAGGCGGGCTTCGCCCGACGTTCAAACTAAACGCAGCAATTATTACGTTATAATATTTTGTGGTCTGTGGACCGCTTTAAAAACCAATAACGTTCGTTATTTTTAGTAATCTGTGTATTCAATTTAATCCTCGCAAAATCAAATAAACGGGCACCCAAATTTAGTTCGTTGACAAAACCGAATTGAACACAAAAAAAACTTAACTAATTTTAATCGCTTTTTGGTTAGGTTATGTTTTAGTGCGGTGTTTAACCGAATCGAGTCCAATTGTCTATGCATTTTTGGATAACCTACAAATACAAAATATTTTGTGTGTAAGCGCCGACCGATCGATGGCTTTGATTGATTTTTCCTCACCAATTTTACATGAAAAAACTGATGATGTTTAAATTAACAAAACAACAGAATGTACAAAAGGGAGGAGCGGCTTCATGTTGCTGTTGTGTTGGTGACGAGCGAAACGTAAGTAAATTAGCTTAATTTTTCGCAAACAATATGTAACACTTACATGCCAGAAAAGGGGAGAGGCCAGGAAGACATTACAGAGCAAGAGCGGAAGATATGTAATAGAAATAACTGGTCAGGCAGCAATTAACGGGTTCTCTAGTCAAGACTTCACTGGCAAAGTTAAAATATATTGTAGCAGCTATCGATTAGGCCTATCTTTCAAAGTTATGTCCGAATAACATAAAGTTCAGTTATCCCATCTACTGCTGGGACACATGACCTGGGACCAAAACACTGGTACATGTGGTTTACATGATGGATGACACTTGTTCAAAAGCCTTCAACATCCCATTACTTCATGGTGTAGTAAAATTATTTGTTTTTCTTTCTGTAATACTTGTGTTAAGTAATATTATTACATTTTTTCAGAGATGCCAAAGGGTGGTGGAGTCTCTATGCCTGGCCTGACCAGCCTACTCTTATTCTACCTACTCTACCTGAGGTCCCTTGGTCGCCTATTCCTAACCCAGATCTAGACCAAGCACCCTTCATAGAGCCCGTGGAAATTGCCCCGTCCCCGCCTGTGCTTGCATAAGGAACATAAGCCAAGTCAATGGGCGGAAGGCTACAGTTTAATATAAGTATAATTTGTAAGAATAAATAATTTCTATTTATGTAGAATATTTTTCGTATAATTTTTTTAGTGCTATCTTTACATATAATAGTTATGAGATAAGATTACTGATTCATTCCAAGCAATCTTAGAGATAAGCTTGCCGCTGTGTTCAACTTTAAATTGCAATGCTTGTTTTTTTATCTTTTTCTGTGTATGTACAATAAAGAACAAGAATAAGAAATAAAATGTATTATTTTGTAACATGAAATTCTAATATTAATATAAAAACTTTCCCTTTTATATTATTTACTGCTGCGGCTCGACTTTACCACTATCTTACCGGCAAACCTACCCGAGTTAAGTTATTCAGGGAGAGTAAGAGGACAGCTCTCAAACAGGCACAACCAGCTGTTTAAGACTGTTATAGCCGGGCGTTAAACCAAACAGACTGGTGACGGGCAGTGGCGTCACTGATGCGAGGGTTTTGGCACCATGCTCACCAACCTGCCTGCCCAGCGTGCGTGAGTATGATGGGCATCACTTCCAAGAGAGGCGAAATCTTGGAAAGGCCTATGTTCAGCAGTGTAAAAAGACAGGCTGATGGATAGATGGACTGCTGCTGATTGATTAACACATGGAAAATGACCAAATCATCATATTAATTTGATGAATTGCATTACACATGAAATCATCGTCTTTTTTTTGGTCGTAGACATTCGAAGAAGAAAATCTGAACAGAAAACGAAATAGTTTTCAACTTTCTTTCTACACGGGCATCTACCTAAACCATTATTCATCCAATCCAACGTTAAGCCAACAGCTGGCCAGTGTTGCCACCTTGGTTTTTGAAAAAGAGCAGTTGGACAAGCTAGAAAGGGCTAGATTTAGCAAATTTTGCCATCAAAAGTGTTAAAAATTGTTTATTTGAAATGTAGTAAGTAATTTCAGAAAATGCAAGAGAGTTATTGAATACTAATAATACTAAGTAATAATAATACTAAGTTATTGAATATGTTAAAAATCGTACCTGCTGAAGCAGAAAAAGTTGATGGCTGATTGACATCTGCGTTTTTTGCGGATTTGAACGAAAATTTCAAATGAATCCTACAGTTTTTTATTATTTCAGTTGACACCTTGTGTGAACAGCAACACTCTCTCAGTCGTTGTAAACCCCATCGTATACGTAGTATGGATATCATTGTTTTTAGCCCCATTTTGTTTCTGGTTTTAGTTTTAATTAGGTCCACAGAACTATAAATATACACATAACGAAAAGAGCTAGTTTGCTCTTTTCGGGCTAAATCATCAAAAAATGAGTTCAACTAGAGTAAAAAGTGCTAGATCTAGCCCGAAAAGGGCTAAGGTGGCAACACTGCAGCTGGCTATAGTCATAATACTGCTAAAGCAACGTTTTAAAATAAACCAAAAGATTACATTGAAATTTTTGCCAACTCTATTGTAATATTTTCGTCGAAAATTCCAATGAATTTTGTTCTTACCTATATTTTGGGCCATGTCTAAATACACCTAATATTAAAAAAAATGGCCACTTTTTTTAATTTTCCTTTTTCAATACTGTTGCCCTTACATTTTTTCCCGACATTGTAAGGAATAAATAAAGTCATTGCTTGTAACATTGACAGCAAATGTAAAATTATACAAACGTTTCTTATAAGATTGACGAACTATTTCGTAGAAATTATAATGTATTTGAACTATTCCACCGGATTTCATGTTCGTAAACATAAATTTTTATATTTTCTATAGGTAAGAACAAAATTCAGTGGAATTTTCGACGAAAATATTACATTAGAGTTGGCAAAAATTTCAATGTAATCTGTTGGTTTATTTTAAAACGTTACTTTAGCAGTATTATGACTATAGCCAGCTGTTGGCTTAACGTTGGATGAATAATGGTTTAGGTAGATGCCCGTGTAGAAAGAAAGTTGAAAACTATTTCGTTTTCTGTTTAGATTTTCTTCTTCGAATGTCTACGACCAAAAAAAAGACGATGATTTCATGTGTATTTTTGCAATTCATCAAATTAATATGATGATTTGGTCATTTTCCATGTGTTAATCAATCAGCAGCAGTCCATCTATCCATCAGCCTGTCTTTTTACACTGCTGAACATAGGCCTTTCCAAGATTTCGCCTCTCTTGGAAGTGATGCCCATCATACTCACGCACGCTGGGCAGGCGGGTTGGTGAGCATGGTGCCAAAACCCTCGCATCAGTGACGCCACTGCCCGTCACCAGTCTGTTTGGTTTAACGCCCGGCTATAACAGTCTTAAACAGCTGGTTGTGCCTGTTTGAGATAGTAAGATAGTGGTAAAGTCGAGCCGCAGCAGTAAATAATATAAAAGGGAAAGTTTTTATACTTATTATTAGAATTTCATGTTACAAAATAATATAAATAATAATAAATAAATTTTATTTCTTATTCTTGTTCTTTATTGTACATACACAGAAAAAGATAAGAAAGCAAGCATTGCAATTTAAAGTTGCAACACAGCGGCAAGCTTATCTCTAAGATTGCTTGGAATGAATCAGTAATCTTATCTCATAACTATTATATGTAAAGATAGCACTAAAAAAATTATACGAAAAATATTCTACATAAATAGAAATTATTTATTCTTACAAATTATACTTATATTAAACTGTAGCCTTCCGCCCATTGACTTGGCTTATGTCCCTTATGCAAGCACAGGCGGGGACGGAGCAATTTCCACGGGCTCTATGAAGGGTGCTTGGTCTAGATCTGGGTTAGGAATAGGCGACCAAGGGACCTCAGGTAGAGTAGGTAGAATAAGAGTGGGCTGGTCAGGCCAGGCATAGAGACTCCACCACCCTTTGGCATCTCTGAAAAAATGTAATAATATTACTTAACACAAGTATTACAGAAAGAAAAACAAATAATTTTACTACACCATGAAGTAATGGGATGTTGAAGGCTTTTGAACAAGTGTCATCCATCATGTAAACCACATGTACCAGTGTTTTGGTCCCAGGTCATGTGTCCCAGCAGTAGATGGGATAACTGAACTTTATGTTATTCAGACATAACTTTGAAAGATAGGCCTAATCGATAGCTGCTACAATATATTTTAACTTTGCCAGTGAAGTCTTGACTAGAGAACCCGTTAATTGCTGCCTGACCAGTTATTTCTATTACATATCTTCCGCTCTTGCTCTGTAATGTCTTCCTGGCCTCTCCCCTTTTCTGGCATGTAAGTGTTACATATTGTTTGCGAAAAATTAAGCTAATTTACTTACGTTTCGCTCGTCACCAACACAACAGCAACATGAAGCCGCTCCTCCTTTTTGTACATTCTGTTGTTTTGTTAATTTAAACATCATCAGTTTTTTCATGGAAAATTGGTGAGGAAAAATCAATCAAAGCCATCGATCGGTCGGCGCTTACACACAAAATATTTTGTAGGTTATCCAAAAATGCATAGACAATATAGACAAACGTCATGAGGTGTACATAGCAATAACAAACGCTCCAGCTGTTTTTGACATGAGCCAGCTGTTTTTGACATGAGGTGAGCGGACCGCCATTTGGAAAAAAAAAAGTCATTAGGTGTATTTAGCCCTCAGAATAAGGAATACAAATGAGTACAAGCCATGGTACATTTTAAACCTGGACGGACCATAACAAAGCATTCGCACATAATATGCTCAGTACACATGTTATCAACCAACGAGCGTATGTGACGTGACGTGACGTGACGCAATGTTTTTTTTTTCAATCGTTTTGGCTTTGGCACCTAGCAACGTAGTCAGTTCAACACCATCTACAGAGTTCTTGGAAACTATGTTTTTTTTTTAATACTCAAAAAAGAAAACCTCTCATTAATCTATTATCCTTTATGCACGGCTGCCGCGGGAACCAATGTTCGATAGTTTGCCACACGGACTTTAGTACATCACTATACGAAAAAACATAACCTCTCATAGTCGGCAGAAAATCTTTATAAAACAGGCAAATATCGGTGTAGAATTGAACACGAGTATGATTTACAAGAACTACTATTATTGTTACTGAGTTTTAGGTATGATCCTGCAACTTATTCAGAATTATCAGAACTCACCGATGAAATGATATTGCTTCATTGCTGTTTTCTTTTCTTCCTGCATGCGATTTACAGCCTTCAATCGCATAAGACATTTTATTACAATGTTAAAAAAACAATCAACACAAACAATAATAAATCACACTTTCACGAATTTTGAGAGGAAGAGCACCAAAATATTTAATTTCTCTCGGTGAAGCTGTAAACTTTCGCAAAATGCAATAGACATTTCGATGCCACCAAATTAAGATGTGATGCACGCAACGAACGATATTACAACACAACGATACAATGATGAGACATATTTAATTTGATGGTATTATAATATTTAAAATACATCCAAATTACATCCATCTGACATTTGTTTGGTTCAATCTAGTGACATACCAGGAAAAAATATAAAGTAAGTGCGGTCCGCTGTTTCATTCACTCGTACACAGGAGTAATTTACGTTAGATGAGTACAATAGCTAATGCCCAGTTCTTATTTTAGTCAGGCTTCTATTTGTATTCCTTATTCTGAGATTTAGCCAGTGCGAAACTTTTGATTTGATTGAGTTGAACTGCGTGCGTTCAGTTTTGGTTTTGTTCTCGCTTTACGGTTTTGTTTGATCGTCATTGGATGACGACGTCCGCCTTACTTTGACAGCAGGATAGAATATACAAGTTCAAAGCATGTAAAAGAGATGGCATGTTAGGTGAGCGACGTCTGACGCACAAACTGAACGCAGCCCTGGGTTACCAGATTTTTGTTTTTCTTTCCCTAAGCGCCACGGACTGGGGTGCGTTCAGCTTTATTGTCAGGCTTCGCTCACCTAAGTGTACGGTCATCAGATCACAATAAACTACTATTTTCCACTATAGACACCTCAGAATAAGGAATACAAATAGAAACCTGACTAAAATAATACGCGGAGAAAGACATCTATCCTTGATTTTCTTACGACATTCTAGTGCGTTAGAGAGAGATGGATATGTATTAGTTTTTTCTTAATTAGGTAGGTTGTCACTAGTTCGTTGCTTTGCTAGTGATGTAACAATGTCGATTTTTGACTACGATAAATAAACCAAATCGAAATGAACCGCGACCAATCTCCTTACCACATTATATCGTATCAAAGTGTGAAAAAAAAGAGAATGCAGGAGGCACCGACCTTTCTGGTGACATCCTCTTGCTTTGGAAGGAGGCCAAGAGAATTAATAGCAAAGTGGTCTCTGTCTACCCCAGTGGGACACATGTTATATTGTGTAAATAAGGAATTAATAAAAGGATATCTTTCGTTTAGCATAATATTTTTTATTAAGTACAAATTACTATATCGTAGGCAGGTAGGTACATAAGTTAAGTCCAAAATTGTGCTTGTTTCTAGTACAAAAAATGCTGTAGCTTGTATCAGAGATACAACCGTAAACCATTTAAGTGGATACTTTTTAAGTCGCCTCTTAACTCATTCAAATAGATGTTCGTTGATGTCGCGTCTTTGTTCAATCAAGGAGGAAGGAATTAATCGCAACAATAGAAATCATAATAATCATAGACTTATAGGATTCGTAATAATAATATTATGTGAATGATGAGCGATGACAGCGCAATTACTACAGAGGTAATTTCAATTTTTTTTTTATTTCTATCAGATAAACAACAACTTATCTTGAATAAAAACTAATAACAAATAATGAACGATTAAAATACCTAATAACCTGTAATAAGAAATCAAATTATGCGCAGTTCAAGTCAATAAGCATTCCCAAAATTCATTTCACGATAGAACTACCCTGTCAAAGTACTTTTTTTGTTAACCACTAAGTACGAAAATGTCTTGATCTGCGGAATTTCTTCGTGAAGTCGATCACGGCAGTAACGTGAACGAACAGGCCTTTCAGAACGATTTGCGAACATAGAAATATGCACTTTTCTAAACCACAGACATCCATAGGTACTGGATCTGTTGCCTAAAATTGAAAAATTATCGAGTTAATATACTATAGTATAGTACAAGCACGTACCTACAAACAAGATTGATAATGCAATTATACATAATTATTTAAAGGTTACCAATGTGTCTGTATCTGGTAAATATAACGTTGGTAAGGCATCTGCTTTTAAAAGTCTCCATTTTAAATTTTCGTTTGGTCCAAAAGAATCCGACGTAAAGTGTTTCGAACAAATATGACTGCTTTTTTTAATTGCCCAATTTGGTCAAATTATTCGTCTAAGCCATTCACTTTTTAATTCTTCCCTTTTTGGAAATCTGTAACAAAAAAATATAGCGATATTTATTCGGCATTATTTTTCTTTTAACTCGCGCTGCAATGAGGGATTTTCTTTTCTTTTTTTTTGTATCTTCCCTAGTCGCTGGATAGACGGCGCTGAACCTCGTAAGTTACTGCAAGGAACGGAACGTCACATAATTTTTTGATTATTGCACTTGGATGTAATTTTGAGATCGTTAAACGAAACGTACATAAAAAAGTAATTAATGTCATTGTCACATCACATCACAATACAATGACATTTTGAAAATAAATAAATGATAACAACAAGGAAAAAGAAAAAAATAATTAGCAGTCTTTTTATGAGTTTTCTACGCCAGAAAGAAAATGTCCCAAGAGAAAAAGAAGAGAAGTCTGTGCCTTGTGGATTTGTATAAAAATGGAGGCATACATCTTTTTCCTAAAGATGAAAGTCGTAAAGCGCAATGAGTACAAGCCATGGTACATTTTAAACCTGGACGGACAAAGCATTCGCACATAATTATGCTCAGCACACATGTCATCAACCAACGAGCGTATGTGACGTGACGCAATGTTTTTTTTTTTTCAATCGTTTTGGGTTTGGCACCTAGCAACGTAGTCAGTTCAACACCATCTACAGAGTTCTTGGAAACTATGTTTTTTTGATAGATGGATTATCCTTTATGCACGGCTGCCGCGGGAAAAAATGTTCGATAGTTTGCCACACGGACTTTAGTACATCACTATACGAAAAAACATAACCTCTCATAGTCGGCAGAAAATCTATATAAAACAGGTAAATATCGGTGTAGAATTGAACACGAGTATGATTTACAAGAACTACTATTATTGTTACTGAGTTTTAGGTATGATCCTGCAACTTATTAACATAAAAACTATCAGAACTCACCGATGAAATGATATTGCTTCATTGTTGTTTTCTTTTCTTCCTGTATGCGATTTACAGCCTTCAATCGCACAAGACATTTTATTACAATGTTAAAAAAACAATCAACACAAACAATAATAAATCACACTTTCACGAATTTTGAGAGGAAGAGCACCAAAATATTTAATTTCTCTCGGTGAAGCTGTAAACTTTCGCAAAATGCATTAGACATTTCGATGCCACCAAATTAAGATGTGATGCACGCTACGAACGATATTACAACACAACGATACAATGATGAGACATATTTAATTTGATGGTATTATAATTTTTAAAATACATCCAAATTACATCCATCTGACATTTGTTTGGTTCAATCTAGTGACACACCAGGAAAAAATATAAAGTAAGTGCGGTCCGTCGTTTCATTCACTCATACACAGGAGTAATTTACGTTAGATGAGTACAATGGCTAATGCCCAGTTCTTATTTTAGCCAGGCTTCTATTTGTATTCCTTATTCTGAGATAGACACC
Organism: Ypsolopha sequella; assembly: GCA_934047225.1. Classification (NCBI taxonomy): domain Eukaryota; kingdom Metazoa; phylum Arthropoda; class Insecta; order Lepidoptera; family Ypsolophidae; genus Ypsolopha; species Ypsolopha sequella. The sequence goes on along the minus strand of OW203994.1, from coordinate 9,141,468 downwards.
CACGATTCAACAAACGTCAAAAATTGGCTGTAAAACTTCAGGCGACTAGAAACCACCTTGGTATGTACTATGGTAACCACTATTATTGTTTTTTTTCATTATTGATTTGGTTTATTCTGCTTATTTACATAACCGACTTATCCACGATGGCTGGGTGTGTTTAATTTTTTTAATCTGATGAACACACCCTAATACCAATAGAAGGAAGCATCAAGAAGCTTTGAATCTCAGAGTGCAAAAGAAATGGCATGTCATAGAAACGCCATGGCATGGAGCACAACGTGACGAGACCGCTGACTTAGGGTACCGTCATCAGATTACAATAAACTACTATTTTCCACTATGAACACCCACGATTCGGTCATGACTACTCATGACCCTCAACAAACGTCAAACGTGATTGTGCAGCTAACTTCAGGCCACTATAAACCTATATTATACTGTGTGATGGTTGGTTTATTTTGCTTATTTACAAAACCAATTTACCCACGGTAGCTGAATATTTTAATTTTTTTAATCTGATGACCTACCCCGAGTCCCTTGGTGGAATATCGAGGAAATAAAAAAGAGAAAAGGCGTTGAATTTTTGTGAACGTAGCCCTAAATTTCCCGCTAATTTTGTTGTCATTTCTTTCAACTGTCATTGATTGAAAGAGCATTCGCAATCGCTTTGAATTGAATTCATATTACAATTATCGTTTTTTGCTTGCCTTGCATTTCTTATTATTCATAGGGTTTCTTTGCGTATACTGCTTTTAGCAATGGTTGGCAAAATGAACAAGCTTTATGTCCACAAGAGGGGTAAGTACGTTAATTTTTTGAAACTATTATAAAATCTATTTTCAGGAAACTGTTCTTTGTTTTTCCTTTCTACATTTACAGTTTACATTTACGTACATATTTTTCATGAAACCTTTGTCCATTTCACTTTGTTTCTCAATTCATAATCGAAAAGCTCTGCACCTGTACCTATGTATTTCACTATACAAGTACAGGTTTTTAAATCCATGACTAAACGCTTCTACCATTTGCTACGGCTTTGCAAGTACCATATTTTCCTGTTTTGTAAACCCGCTACGACATCGAGCACTCGATAAATAAAAATCAACTGCTTAAATTTTAAGGTTATAATCAAGAGGTATTGGACTTTTGGAAGTGGCGGTTTGTTTGGAATTGTATGGATAAGACACTCTGATATAATCTGGATTCTATAGTCGCTGGTACTGCAAGGGGCAAACAGCTTGAACAATAAAACAGTGTAGTGGGGAAAGTGGGCATAAATTTCACTCTTCCCAGCCAAATAGAGACTGCGCTTCCCCTACTACGCTGCTTTTTTATTTAAGTTGTCCAGGAACTGTAGTCGTTATAAAAATATTCTTGTTAAACCTAACCAGGAAAATAACACCTTTGCCATGTTGAACAAAAGAAAACAAAGTTTTAGAATGCAATGTGTTTTTAGTTGTTGTCGAGAATCCTATGCTGACCCTTTGACCCTATGCTGACGCTTTTTGAAGTAACGGATAATTAAACTGACAGAAATAAATTTCTATGTTTGAACACTTGGCGATTTATCCATCGCAAGGAGATATAAGTTAACCAAAGCGTAATTAAATCCAAAGGGATAATTAAAGGCTACAGCTTAAGATTATGAGGGTAATACAAATAATTCTTGGAATCACTATAAAATTACTAAAAAGATCTTGCTAAGTTTCTTGCCCTTAGCAAGACTATTCAAATAGGCGGAGTTAGGCATATATTTATTATATATCTTGCGTATATTTATAATATTATTTATTCCTTATTTCTATATTTTTTATTTTATTCAAGTGTATTATTTTATTAAATTTAAGTATACCTAAAACCTTTCTTGTATTTTTGTGAATTTCTCCATATTATTATTTATCTTATAAAACTATTAGAAATAGATTATTTAATTCAATTACATTAAAACCAACCTGTAACATACCTACATTATATAAATAAATATATTTAATTTTATTCAAACAAAAATATTTTATTATTCTACCTATCTCCTTCTTTCAATGCATTTAGAATACTGGTTTTCTAACATCTTATTCCTTCTGCAAAAAATCATATTCTCGACTCTCAAAAAACTCATCTACAGCAGCTATAACTGCACCATCATCGCTATGATGTTTCATGGCTATGCTTCTTTAATAAGTGAAAATCACCGGTGGCTAAGTCCAGAGAAATTGGAAGAATATCAAAGCTAGCACTGCAGATTGCCTTGGGCGCTTTTAATCAATGAGCAGGAGTGTTATGGTGAAAAAACATTATGCCCAGTGACAGTTTTCTGCAACAGTCTCCTTTAATCGCTTGGGAATAAATCTGCATAATAGGGTCCAGTAATTGTCTTTCCTTTCAGCATATAGGTAATCAACAAAAAACAATTTCTTCATTATCCTGGAACACAGAGGCCATAACTTTACCAATGGTATGAAATTTCTTCAAGGGTGGAGACAATCGTCTTCATGACATACTTTGTTTTGGGTTCCAAATGGCGGACCTACATTTAAAACATAGTGACAACATGATGGCAAAATAGATCCAGATCAAGAATAAACATTTCGAGATTGCGCATTTCAGAAATTTCCAAATGTAACTTTTTGTTTTCGTCGGTTAACATTCATGGTAATCATCTTACCAACACTTTTCTGAATCCCAGTGAATCAGTTTTATTTTATATACTGGATTGTATGCTATCAAATGAAACCTTCAGCATCTCCCTTAAATGTGTTATGAATGAATGGTATTTTTTATGGCTTTTCTTCTGTCTTCCAAAACCAATTTTTCAACATTTTTGACATTTTCTTTCATGACGGGAGGTTGAAGGCCACCCAGAATGTAGCAGAATGTAGATCATCTTAATCTGCCTCTTTTAAATTTAGCAACCCAGTAAGCAAGCATAGAATAGGGAAAAGCATCATCCCCTAATGTCTGCTGAATGTCCAAAAACATTTCCTTCGTGGACATTTCAGGCACAGAAATTTTATCATCACTGCACTTTTCTCCATATTTAAGTGTTTTTATCAACTCTTTGCACAAAATAATAAAGGTTTGTTGAAATCAAGTAAAACTGCAGAATAAATGTTGGATGAATTTAAAATAAATAATGCCAAACTACCCCCAAAAAGATTATATGCGCAATTTTTCGATTCACCCTCATATTATACATGTATTTGTTCCATTTCTATGTAGCTAGATGAGTAAGGATGGTCATAAGCCTTTTTCGGTTTTCAATTACGTTTTCACCCTAGGGCTGTAATGTAATACTACATAAAACCTAAAAGAATATTAAAAGAACCTTTTAATAATACAGGTGGAAGAATGGAGGAAGTTCACATTGATAAAATCACCTCAAGGATTAAGAAACTATGCTATGGATTGAATATGGATTTTGTAGACCCTGTAAGTACAAGTATTTTAATGAAATATCCCCAAAAACACTTAATTAATAATTAGACAAACTCACTTAAAATTAATTCCCATTATCTCTGCAGGTATCCATAACTCTAAAAGTAATTGGAGGAATCTACTCAGGAGTGACTACAGTGGAGCTGGATAACCTCGCTGCAGAGACCGCTGCCACCATGACTACTGACCACCCTGACTATGCGGTACTTGCTGCACGCATTGCCATCTCAAACCTTCACAAAGAAACTAAGAAACATTTCTCAGGTAAAATTCATTTATTATAATGAGTTAGGAATGTGTTCAAATTCAAATTCAAAGCTATTTTATCTGGCTTCCTAAAACATGTCTCTGCACATTAGTTCCGCCAATATCTTGTTTCAAGGAAAAAGACTCACTGGAAGCTTTACTGTTGAAATTTTTCCCCAAACTTGAATTTTCAAGCGTGAATCTACAACAAAGAATATAGTTCACTTCTACATCTACGAGTGCAACAAAAGACAAAGGACATCACAATATTAGGAAAGTGTTGATGACTGATGCTGTTGATTGATAAGATTTTGATAGAACATTTTTAACAGTGCGTCTCGAGTCACGACATAATCGATTATATTGCGTCTATCGTCATTCGGAGTCAATGTGAGCCTAATTTACTCTATGATGTGAGTCCAATAACGATAGCCTTACAATGGTCGCTATGACGTCATAGATGACATCATTAACGACGCGATGTTGTGCTATCATCGTCCATGCTTTAGAGCGGTTGCTCTACTAATCGGAGAGAGTATTATATTCCTTGATTTGCACTGTGTGCGATCTATGAAAAGTGACAAAGGGCCTTAGTTCTTTCTTGGTCTTCTTGTTCTATTTTGTTTATATTTACTGCTAGCTTTGTCCTATTTTCATTTTGTGCCTGCGGCTTCACTCACATGGAAGTGTCTTTTAATTTATCAACAGTTTCCGGCTTGGTGGTTATTTTATCAATATTATAGCCTACATGTTGACCAGGGTCACTACGATGATAATAATGCGGACCGCATCCAAATCTATTCAGTGGTTCTTGAGTTAAAATGGAACATAATACAGACAGACAGCAAATATTAAATAAAAGCGGACAGAGCTGTTGGCAAAAAGCTAGTTGATAACTAAATTAATACAAAAGTACCAGAAATAGAAGAGCTTGTATGACTAAATTGATGGGTTAAGATGAAGCAAAATAGGTATGTCGGTATTGTAGCAGATGGAAATTTGTAGTCTCTGTCTACCCCTCTGGGAGACAGGTATGAGTATGTATGTATTAACATTAACATAAAATATGTTTTTTTGTGTATACATTTATTATGAAGTTATAAGATAATGGTCTGTGCCCAATTTACAAACGAAAATGTGTCATAAACTTAAGTATCATTGCATACATTTTCAGATGTGATCACCGATCTTTACAACATCGTCAACATACACACCAACAAGAGGTCTCCAATGATCTCCGACTTCCACTACAATATTGTGATGAAGAACAAGGAACGGCTGGACTCCGCCATCGTCTACGATCGAGACTTCAAGTACAACTACTTTGGCTTCAAAACACTGGAAAGATCTTACTTGCTGAAGATCAACAACAAGGTAAGTAAATACCTAGTTTTGTTTCTTTATCTGTTTTCTGTATAAAAACTAGTAGACCTATTGAGGTGACACTTGCTGTGAGGTACAATTATATGAGGATTCCAGAAATAATATCTAGAAGAATTCCCATAGCTTAATTTCAAAAAGATTTTTTTAGAGAATATACGCCATTTTAGGACATAGTTTTCATTGTTTTGGTATATAAATGAACCTTTACTTTTTTATGATTTTGTTAAAGAATTGTCGGATATGACGTCACTCGGATATGACGTCTGTCAAATCAGTCTGCAGCAAATTTTTATAAGTTTGTCTAGATAGCACAGGACACATTTCTAAACAGCCATTTCTCAAGTGACATCACACGAAGGCAAATGGAAGTTGCAGCTTTTTCGTAAAAATATTTATTATCATGAGGTTTTCTAGACCGCAAGTTCTAAAATACGGCTCATTAAACCTGAATCTCGAAATAGTTTTCGAATTAAGACACCTTAACATTATTTAATCTAAGCGAATTGGTTTTGTCAGTAGTGGTAGATTTCTTCTCTGTTACATTTGGGTCAGTAGAAAAGGCGGGCGTGAACAGATGGCGGTTCGCGCGGGCCTTTATCAAAGACTTATCGAATGGAACTACCACACGCGCAAGCTTCACCACACTTTTCCCTGATCAAATATATTATACAGTTTTACCAGTATAGTATAGTTATACGTACAGTGTTCTCGGTATATAACACGGCCTGTGCAAAAGGCTGCAAAAGTGTGGTGAAACTTGAGCGTGTGGTAGGTCTTTAAGCAACGAGAGTTCCCTTCGCGCTTTTTACCGCTTCTCCGACGCTTGCAGACCTAGGGCGTCCCGCAGATGACTTTTTAAGCTTTATAACAATCCCTTATCCCCATTCTCCAGGTGGCTGAGCGTCCACAGCACATGCTGATGCGGGTCTCCATCGGCATCCACGGTGAAGACATCGACGCAGCCATTAACACCTACAACCTGTTGTCAGAGAAGTACTTCACTCACGCCAGCCCTACTCTCTTCTCAGCCGCCACACCCCGGCCCCAACTATCCTCATGCTTCCTGATAGCGATGAAAGACGACAGCATCGAAGGCATCTATGACACCCTAAAGCAGTGCGCGCTGATCTCCAAATCCGCTGGCGGTATCGGTGTTCACGTCCACTGCATTAGAGCGAAAGGAACTTACATCGCTGGCACGAATGGTGTCTCAAACGGATTGGTTCCCATGTTGAGAGTATATAACAATACCGCCCGGTATGTCGATCAGGGCGGCAATAAGAGGCCTGGCGCCTTTGCCGTCTATTTGGAGCCATGGCACGCTGATGTATTTGAGTTCTTGGATTTGAAAAAGAATACAGGGAAGGAGGAAGTCCGTGCCAGAGAGCTTTTTTACGCGCTTTGGATCCCGGATCTGTTCATGAAAAGGGTTGAAAATAATGAAGATTGGTGCTTGATGTGTCCGCATGACTCACCCGGGTTAGCAGATTGTTGGGGAGAGGAGTTCGAGCAACTATATGAGAAATATGAAAAGGAGAACAAATATGTGAAGAAAGTCAAAGCACAACTTTTATGGAAGGCGATAATTGATGCACAAGTTGAAACCGGGACGCCGTATATGCTGTACAAAGACGCCTGCAACAGAAAAAGCAATCAGAAGAATCTCGGAACAATCAAATGCAGCAATCTATGTACTGAGATCGTCGAATACACGTCTCACGATGAAGTGGCAGTCTGTAATTTGGCTTCCATCGCCGTAAATATGTTCGTCAACGACGACAAAACTTACAACTTTGTAAAACTGAAGGAAGTTACAAAAATCATAACAGAAAATCTCAACAAAATCATAGACGTCAACTTCTACCCTGTGCCAGAAGCGAAGAATTCCAACATGAGGCATCGCCCCATAGGTATTGGAGTTCAGGGTTTAGCAGACGCTTTCGTCTTGATGCGACTTCCATATGAAAGCGAGGGCGCCATTAAGTTGAACCAGCAAATATTCGAGACTATTTACTATGGCGCTTTGGAAGCCAGTTGCGAACTAGCTGAGAAACTTGGCCCATACGAGACTTACGCAGGCAGCCCGACCAGTCAGGGAATACTGCAATACGACATGTGGAACAAGACACCAACAGATCTTTGGGATTGGACCACTCTCAAGGAGAAAATAGCTAAAAATGGGCTTAGAAACTCCCTTCTTCTAGCACCCATGCCAACAGCGTCCACAGCACAAATCCTTGGGAACAACGAATCTTTCGAACCCTTCACATCAAACATTTACCAAAGAAGAGTTTTATCTGGTGAGTTCCAGGTTGTAAATCACCATTTGCTGCGAGATCTGACTGAAGCAGATCTGTGGGATGACGATATGAAGAACCTGATCATTCATAATAATGGGTCTATTCAAAGCATCGAGAGCATTCCTAAAGAGATCAAAGATTTGTACAAGACTGTTTGGGAGGTCTCCGTAAAGACTACAATCCAAATGGCAGCAGACCGAGGTGCCTTCATTGACCAGAGTCAATCTTTCAACATTCATGTTGCAGAGCCCAACTATGGGAAACTGACATCTATTCACTTCTATGCGTGGAAAATGGGACTGAAAACGGGAATGTATTATTTACGTACTAAGCCAGCTGTTAATGCCATTCAGTTCACTGTAGACAAATCTAAAGTAAGATCCAAAGTCACGAACGGTGTCTCCAATGGTGTAGCAAATGGAAATGGTACTGACAAAGAGGATGCTAACATGGCTGCAATCACTTGTTCCTTGCAGAACAAAGACGAATGCCTGAGTTGTGGCTCATAAAATTAACGAATTCCTTTTTGCATGGATTTTGATAGGAATATTCTTTTAGATTGTAAGATAAAAAGGTTACTGATATTTTTTAAGATTTACACTTTAGGGAATAAGTTACTTCTGACTTATTATTATGTACCTTTAATTATGTTTTGCTAAGCAATATATATATATAAGCAGTAAAATAAGTTACTTATTTGTTCTTGTTTAATTCTATCCAGATTCACACAAGGTTATCTTAAACGAAGAAAGTTTGTTGCATTAAATAGTGAAACATTTTATTAAATTAGATAAAAAATAACAATATAACATATCGTCACGATATGAATTCTGTGGGCGTGTCAGAGGTGTTCTCAAGTGTGAACTTGATACACCCGCTTTTCACCTACGATTATAACGTCCCAAACGTGATTGTTGGTGAACCCTATCGCCGTACTTCGGGCACAAATGGACCAATAGCTTATGGTGCCTTAACGTAAATGAAAAATAAATACAAAGAATTGATAACAAAAAATATATTAACACAATTTGCTTAGATCAGACACCATTAGTTTTTCCTATAACTTCTTAGTATTGGATAGATTATGTCAAGGGCTTCATTAATCTCATTTCGGTTTTTTCCACCTGTAAAAATAAAGACATGATTGGAAGTTGAAAAAGCCTCTGTCATTATATTAAATCTACACTAGTGTAAATTTAGTCACTTAAAATATAAAATCTTTAGATATTCATTACTAATTTGTGGATATATTAATAATTTGCAATATTCCGCTAAACACTCTTACCATGCTATTCAAAATGCAGACTCAAGCACCGCCCGCCCTCCCGCATAAAACATGCACAAGCAAAGCAAGCAGTACGAGCACAAAATAAAGCAATCTTAAATAACAAGCAAGAAAACTTATCGACACGTGTTTCGCCTCTAAACGAGGCATCCTCGGGATGTGTAGTCCGCCCGACCGCTCGACAGCAAATCTGAGGGCGGGCGGTGCTTGAGTCTGCATTTTGAATAGCATGGTAAGAGTGTTTAGCGGAATATTGCAAATTATTAATATATCCACAAATTCATGATGGACTTCCGCAAAGTAACGCCTTTTTCAATAAATTTTATTCATTACTAATCTATACAAACCACTTTTACTATGACGCCAACCCTAAAATCGCGAAAATAAAATCTGTTCCATGTTTTTTTCCCGTTTTTGTACACTTCTATGTACTATCTCTTCAGGTTGTCATCTTTTAGGTGACTAAATTTACACCCAGCTTATACTATAAATTTATATAACTTACCAGTAAATACAATTTTTCCATTTACAAATATCAATAAAACAACCCTTGGTCGCACCATCCTGTAGACTAGTCCAGGGAATAGTTCAGGTTCATACGATGAGAACTGGCCATGGGTCTGCTGCAATGCTTCCAGTCTTACAGGGAATCTCAGGTCTGCTGTAGCAATGAAATTTTGAATTTTGAAGTCTAGAAATTTTACCTGCAACATTAAAAAAAAACTGGTCAAGTGCGGGTAGGTCTTGTGCCCTGAAGGTTCCTTAGCATTCTAATTTAATTGCATTTATAATTCAAATATTCTTCAGATCTGTAACTCGTTCTGTCTATGCGGGTCTATATGTGGGATACAGACTAATGGACGGACAGGAGGACAGGCCAGACAGCAGAGTGACATTAATAGGGCTTTGTTTATCTCTTTGGTATGGAACCCTAAAAAGGTTATCAATATATCCCCTTCCCTCTGCATCATGCCGCTAATAATGAAAAGTTTGCAAACTTACAGGAAACCCCAATTTCTGGATAATTCTGGCAAACTTTCTAGCTGCAAAGTAAGAATCATGCTCATTTCTCGCCCCAGTGCATACTATTTTTCCAGACCTGTCAAAAATACATTTGGTATTTGGTAAAAATTTACAGAATATTACAGTCAAAATGTAGAATAATGTTGAATACTTTTCATATTCACCTGAAAACAAGAGCTGTGGCCCGAGGTTCTAAAATTTTCATGACAACACCGTGGAATCTGGCTGGGTTATATTCAGAAAATCTGGTTCTGCAGTAAATGTCTAGTAGTTTTAGTTCACAGCCCAAACTCACTGTAGACACACAATTTCTGGAAATAAAATACTCATCTGTAAAATTTGGTAAGTTTACTGCTTACTATTTGAAATTAATAAATGTGACATGCTACACTACTTTAACCACACATTCTATTGATCATACTGAACAAGTTAACTAAGTTCTAGGAATATTAAATATCATCCCATAGTGATATTCAAATACCAACAGGACATGTTTTTTGTACTTCGTGTTATTTGTTTCTTATTCCAGTCAAAGAACAACTGTAACATTGTTTATTATCCAGTAGAATTTGGTGGTTGCTCAGGGTTAGAAGGCTGGCCTCTCAATCTTGAGATACCAGTTCGATCCTAGGTTGGGTTTCAGAATTTATGTGCATAGTATTTGTATTATCTAATACTTATCACTTGCTGAATGGTGAAGGAAAACATCGTAAGTAAACTTCCATGCCCTAAAAAGCATGTATTTGTGCCCGAAGTAAGGCAATAGAGCTTACCACTCATCAGGTTGGGATGTAATATTTGTCAGTGAAATGCGGGTTTACCGAGTGAGGACTGCATTTCACAGTTCACACTCGGAACCCCTCCGACACTCCTTCTGGGATTCATGTCATGACGAAATATAGAATTATTGATTATCAATAACATTCAATCTCAAATAGACTTCTGGCATGATCATCTCTCCTGCCACTTTACTGGTTAATATCATGTAGCAGATCATCAATATCATGTATGATGTTACAAAGGATTGCATACTGTAACTTTATGCTGTTTTTAGCTTGATTTGGTCCGCTGGCCATAGGAGTCAATGCTGTCATCGAGCTGTGAGGGTTGGATAGCTGTGGTGTGAAGGTGCTGTGTGTGGGTGTCAGAGCCACATCCCCAGTCACATGTGACTGAGAACTGTGAGGAAGTTGTGGGGAAAAGAAGTTCCCAGAGTCATGTCGGACACTTTCAGGTCTATGAAGAGGAGTCTGAAAGATTTTGTCATTTCGTACAGGTAAAATTGAATTTGGAAGGGTATTTTCTAGGCTACAAGTCGAGGCTGGTGTTGAAGGGGCGTTCATTGCTGTAGGTTGAATACTTTGGCGGCCACTTGAGGGTATCTGTAACATGAAATTGGAGTCTTAATAGAAGTTCGGGGAAAATGTAGTCAGGCCCTTATTTTATTGTAATTTATGAAACGAAGTCCAGAGTTGATAGGGGAGCAGATACTGTTCGTAGTAAAATACAAAATGTGGAGAATAAGACGAAATAGATACTTACTTGAATAACAGACGGCGTGGATAGTTGATGTGATACATTCGGCATATTTGAACGCGAAGTAAGATCAATGTTAGCGTTCATTTCTGAGACAATTATTAATTAATGTAGTAGCTCTTGAATTTATACTTTCATCATAAAGATATCATTAGTTAGATCACAAATAATGAAAAAAGCAAAGATAAGCAAAATCATCTTTTTCCATATTTTTGTTGATTCAAAAAAAATCGACTGACGACTTGACGTTTTATTTTTTAAATTTGCAATAATTTGCATACATTTCGTTTTATTTCTACTTGAAACATCACCTCACAAAACGGCCAGAGGCAACATTAAAAATGGATGAAACTTTATACGGAAGGACATTAGATTAGAACATTTCCTGACGAATAGAGGAGTGGGTAGGCGTGGGGAATAGGAGGAGGACTCCCCTATGCCATATTTTTCCTCTATGCCTCTATGGCACCCCCATTGCGGAAGCCGACGTTTTTTAAAATACATAATCGGCTTAGGCTTAGCCATTTTATTACTGCATCTGATGAAATGCGCCGATAAGATCACAGATTGAGCGCGCTCGCCCAGAGAGCAGGAGAGTTAAAGCAGTTGAGGCGATAATCAGTCTGTCTGTCCAGAAACTGCCGCTAAGTCTCTGGAAGTTGGTACCGGATAAATGCTGTTGCTGTTGCAACTGCCTGCAACCACTCTCCCGGTATGTCTTCTCATCACGTCATACGACGATGAGTCGCTTGATGGCATATTTCGTCATGAGGTGGTGACAAGCCACAGCCAAAGCCTATCTCTGGTAAAAAGGTACATGCCTCGTCTCTGCATAAGGGGCTAAAATCATTAAATCGAGCGCCGGTACCAAATCGGGTACAGGATTTTGCGTACTTATAATTTTCATGAATGAATATGACTTAGGTACGTGTAAAAATTTTGAAAAACAAAGCACTTGGTAGCCAGCTTTGTGTGCATTACGCCAGTTTTGGTTTCGTTGTAATAGTTACAATATTACCAAAGTTATAAACAAAAACCTAACAGTCATTACCGAAACACTTTGAAAATGTTTCCTATGGGATTTAAAATTCATGTGATGACGTAATTTAGTCGTTATAGCGACTAGCAGCGCAGTCAGTCATTTAGTTTTATAATGAATGAGGAAAATGCCAGTCTGACAACTTACCCAGTGTGGACATTATTGTGGTAGCACAGTATTTTTCAAAAAACTACTGACTACGTAGAAAATACAAAAGTAAGTAAAAGCTTTTGTTGAACTTCACCCACTTGTATGTCCGTCTATTCGTCCATCTATCCATCTGTTCGTCCAAGAGAAATCATGTACCTACTAATCTTATTTTTATCCACTTCTACTTTTTCGGTTTATCTCGTCGGAAATAGCTTGGTACCTCAGTTTACCCGCAAAGGTAGGTAGAACCCTTGCAAGAGGGGGATTTCGGGTGCCTAGGTATTTCCGACGGGTTAGTTCCTCATAACAATACCTACAATATCCTGGTGCATACAATCTGATCGTGGACCCAGAAAGCGAAGTAGAAGTCTATGCAGTCGTGTTTGAACTAACATTGTAAAGAATAAGCTGGTTTGTAAACTTGATGTCATGAGCTGGTGATTGAATGAGGACTTGAAGACAGTACTGGGACTCTGGAACTAAGAATAGTAAGGTAGTCATATTTGTTAAGGATGTTGAGCTGGTGTCGCAAACTTGGTGTCAGGAGCTGGTGATAGAATGAAGAGTCGGAGACAGTACTGAAACTCAGGAACCAGGAATAGTAAGGCAATCGTGTTTGGACGATGATGAGCTGGTCATTCTTAAATGTAGTCCAAACACACAAGGGTGGATCCAGCCTGCGAGCCAGGGGGGGATCACAGGCTCCGAATTAGTCCAAATATATAATAAAATTTTGTGCAATTTTACGTAAATTTAGCGTGTCTGCTGTACAGAAAAAAAAGTAGAACTTGGCCCAGGAGAGGGTCATGATCCCCATGACCCCCCTGTATCTGTCGTTGCAAGCACAACTGCTCTATTATTCCGGGTTCTCCGAATCCTCATTTTATCACCAGCTCATGACACCAAGTTTGCGAAACCAGCTCATTTTCCTTAACAAATAGAGCCCAAACACGACTGCCCTACTATTCCTGATTCCAGAATTCTAGTGCTGTCTCTAAATCCTCATTCCGTTACCAGCTCATGACACTAAGTTTACAAAACCAGCTCATCTTCCTTAACAAATAAAGTCCAAACAAGACTGCCTTACTATTCCTGGTTAATTAAATAATGACATTTGATTTTAATGTCTGTAATCTGTTGACTTTAATTTTTTTTTCAAACGGTTGCTATGTACTCCCTGTGCACCCAAAAACATTTTTAAATCGATCGGGTGGTGGGAACGGGTTGCCAGCGTTAATTAAAAGTGCCAAAATAATAATAATTTTCATGTGGGCTCAGATATCAGCCGGCGAACGCGTCATCGCGCTCACGGCTCACGGCGGCTTGGTACTTTTAATTAACGCTGGCAACCCCTTCCCACCACCCGATCGATTAAAAATTTTTTTTGGGTGCACAGGGAGTACAGAGCAACTGTTTGAAAAATAAATTAAAGTCGCTGAACCCACATTTTTGTCCCCACCACACTACACCCGCACCCACCGTTCGCGGCCTGCCAGCACGAAGATTATCGGAAAAGGTTGTTCAGGGAAGTAGCTAACGGAGTTTCAATACAGCTGAAGCCATATGACCGATTTGGTCGATAGCTATAAGATACTATTATGATCTTTAAAAATTGGGCCTATTGCATCGAGCGCCACTTAGTAATTTATTTATTCAGGAGTTCTCTTACATACCTTGTACATCGGCTATCTTCGGCTTTGTAGAGTGTCGTCTCTGTCACCGGACTGTTAGTGCTTCTTGCGACAGAGATGACACTACGATACGATGTGCATTATTTACTGCCGTGACCTGTACCTATTTTGAAAAATTTCTGTGCGTATGTTTTCACGGAATATCTGTTTCATCGATTAATTATGATGGACAGACGTGTATGTTTTTCATAGAAATTACCATAAATGGTTCCATTTACGTCATGAATCATATGTATAGTTAAGTAAAGTTCAAATAACATTCATACACGCATTACATTCCGTCTGAATTCTGTAACACGTCAACGCGGCCCCTCAAACAATATGACGAAATTACATCCAAAGAAGGCGCGTAACATGGCGAGAATTTTAATTTTGCCCTCTTTTGCACTCGGAATGTATTATTAAGGTTCCGCATTACAAGGCATATTATATGAAGGGAAGGACAACCCCAATTCTTTTGCCTTTTGTTGGGAAGAATTCTTGATATATTCGCGTACATCTCATATAAGTAAGAGGATAATATGTATTGCGTAACTCATTTACCATTACCTGTCGCCTTGGAACGTGACTGTCGCACATATTAATTCTTGGACTCGGGTACATATCGTTATATGATTAGGTGTTGTGTACAAAACATATTAAATATAACGTTACGATAATGTTGTCAAGGAGATGTCACAGTTTGTACTTTGTACACCCACCTTTAGCGAAGATTCTTCCATATTAATTTATTGTATAGCTGATTCTGAAGGTTTTAATTTTAGTTTTTGTGCTGTCAAAACTAAAATTATTGCAAAGTAATTTAGCTTATGTTCCCAGCATTTAAGGACTATTTTGCTATAAACAAAATATAGTTTTGACAGCACTAAAACTAAAATTAAAGCCTTCAGAATCGGCTTTATTATCCTATATTACATAAATACGAGTTCATACATCGCGTTCCCGGGGGACGGGGGGGGGGGGGGGGGGGGGGGTCATTGAACATTGCAGTTTAAACGGATTCTTAAAATATTAAGTATTTATTTTGGTAGTGAAAATTACGGAAATTACGGCATTGCTTAAAACGTTGCGATGATGTACTTACCTAATACTTAATAGACGTTACCATAAATTTATATTATTTAGAAATTGTTTACAATTCTTAGGAAATTTATAAAATGCCAAGCTGTTTTATCTAAAACATTAATTTTATTTTATTTTTGATCGGCCTCCTGTTTTGCCTTTTGCTCTGTTCGGCCTAAAAAGCTTGGCATTTATAAATTTTCTAGGAATTGTATTAAATTCCTTTTTTTTTTAAATTTAAAACATAAAACCATTCCAAAACATAAGCTTACTACAATTTGAACACTGCCAACAGGATAGCATATACATTTTTGTATGAGTGCGAATGAATAAGCACGAGAGCTTGTACGGCGACACTGATATTATTAAATATTCGGAACGCACCGGCCCAAGGTGACGTCATCTTACGTGCTTGCCATTTTGTGTCATTATTTCATGATAAGGAAAATAGTTTTAATTTATTTCGTTTACAAAATAACTATATTATTTATTACATTGATAAGTATTTTTTGTTGTTGAAATTACCTCGTAAACAATTAATGTTCAATCTGACATGAACGGCATTCACAGCATGGCGCCATTCCATCTCATCATTACTTACATAACTAAAAACAAATAGCAAGCTCTCTAACCACGAATAAGAAACTAAAGAACACAAAATTCTGCATCGATGCGGTGGGATGGCGCTATGTGACTCATTTACTCTCTTTTTAATATCTTGTAAATAGGTTAAATGTAATAGACTTTTTATATTGGAACTACCAATATCACGGAATTACCAATAATCTGTTATATTTTTCTTTTTACTTCATTCATTGTGAATGATGCCGGGCCCGAATGGCCCGAAATATATGTCATTAAAATTTTATTTAAATGTGTTTTATCTAGTTTTAATCATTTAAAAATACAAAAAGGTCAATCCATCTCCCCAATATTACGCCACTCTTGGCGGTCCTCAGTCATCCTCATCAGTCAGTCTAGCGGGCACGAGTGGGCTTTGCTGTACGTGGTCTCCAATCCAATGCCTTACGGCCCCAACGGTTATCACGTCGGCGACAAATATGGCTAGTCCACTGCCACTTCAACTTACTGATTCGGCAGGCTATGGTCACCTTCGATCTCTGACGGATATCTTCGTTTCGGATAAAGTCAATATTTAATATTTATTCAAATAAATAAACTGAACTTGAAACAAACTTACACGTGACCGGTGTTTTTTATTTTTATCCACTTGAAGTTAGATCGCTCCGCTTGAAACCTCACAGAGTGTAAGTTAGACCGCTCGCTCCAATTGAAACCTCACAAAGTGTAATTTAGGTTTGTCTGAGAGTTTTGCGGTGTTACCTTTGAAGCTCTAAACTTAATAATTGGATTTCTTATACGCGCCGTGGTACGAAATTCGTAAAAACAGTGAGAAGTAAGAGAAAACCCTCCATTACACCGGAATAATATATTTTTAACAGCCAGTGGCTCCGTGGGTACCACATCAGCCTAGTCCGAGTTCAATTACTACTATAGTACTATATATACTATATACTATAGTGGGTGTATTTTCGTAACATAGTATCTGCCAAGCTCCTCTTGCTGATCTGTGAAGAAAATACTTTTGGTAAATATACTTTCTTTCCTACAGTGATAGGTTAATAATAATAATAAAAATACTTTATCGCATAATAACAAGTTATGTCTATACAGAGGTGAACAGGGGCGTTGTGGAAATTGTAGGGTAGTGCCCAAAAAGGACAAAAGTTGTGAATACAATAAAAATATACATGTATATGAGTATATTTATATACAGTATGTCCCTCGTACAAGTGCACATCCGAAAAGGGGTGAAACTAGACCTTATTTTATCAACAAAAAAATGTTTTTTTTGTTAGAAAATCTTTGTTTTATAAATTAACGTTTTAAAATTTTTTTTGCCTACCATGGAGACTATGTATAAAATATGTCATAACTTTTGATCTATCGCGAGTAATGCAATGAAATAAAATAGTTAAAAGTTATAATCCTTAAGAATAGACGTTGCATACCAAATCAAAAACAAAACATAATCAACTAAGTACCATTACCATAAAAATAATATTCTAAAAGATTATTTCTTTAATTCTTCCGTTTTTTTTTTCAGTAATAACCAATTTTTTCAAAATAATGACACCGTTTTATTTACTATACTTTTATTCCTATTTATCATTGCCAATTCCATTATCTTTCTAACAAAAAAAAAATACAACGTTTTATCATAAATAAAATATTTTCTACGAGTTGTTAATTAAAGACACTGCGCTCGCGTCTCATACAAAGATACCCAGGTGAAGTATTCTTTCAAGATTAAAAAAAAAATTCTAAAGATTTTTTTTTCTTTGTTGTTTCAACACGTTGTTGGGACGTAAAAAACTTAATGAAAAGTGTTTTCTGTATGTGTAAAGTTGAACACTTTGGAACACTTTAACCCCCTCTTTTTTCGATACATGGTGTGATGATATTATTATTATTAATTAAATATCATTAAAATGTGTGAAATACTGAAATATTATCTAAGCAGCGGCTCAACACAAAAACAATGTGTAGATTGAAAAGTTTACTAGGAATCCAGGAAAAATGAAAAAAGTTTTATATGAGAAATCCGTACAGAAAATCCATTTTTAGCAGTCGACGTTTTCCTTTTTCCCTGTTACACGGGATATTGTATTTTACATTGTTACGGAAATGATTTCATTTCAATTACATGTCAAATTTAGGCAATCCTTTGAACGTCCCCAAATAGCAATGACAGAATTTATCGTGAAATCTTTCATGGAATTTCCTACGAAAATAATCGGGTAAATCCTACCTAGAATCGAATATCTCAGAATCGAGGAGCTAAGCCGGATTAGCCCTTCGAAGTTTAAATTAACTTGTTAGGGGTCCGCCGTCCAATATCTGGGGAACAAACAGAACGTGTGTCTCTTGCCGACCGCTGCATACAAATTGGGGACTTCAAATAGCCATCAACACGGAGCTATTTACATAATTATATTGCTAGTTTCATTAGTTAGACCAAGGACGGGGAAACTACGACCCGCGAAGCATTGAAATCCTTCCCACGACCATCAAACAAAAATCAAGTGAAGTTTTCGTAGTGTTAGAAATTTCGCAGCTAACTTGAAAGTTTAATTTAATTGCAAATTGCAATTTCTTTCTTATTTCAATAGTTATTTTGTAATATTGCAGAATAAATTAGTGTTTCAGAAAATACATACTAATATTTTTATTTCAGTAAATAATATAGCCAAAAATGCCACAGCTTGGCCCGCCATATATTTCGTTAGTAAATATTGGTACGCAAAGGAAAAAGTTTCCCCATCCCTGAGTTAGACCCTTCGCTGCAACGCAGAATCACTATACTCTTATCTATACTTAATATTACTTTAACTCTCTGCAACTGACGTGCCCTAATTTTCACAATTCTACTGACGTGGTAGTCCACCAGACACCACTTTGACAGCTTATATCTTACTAATTTCATTTTAAATACCTACTGTGAAGATAATTTTTGAATGTTTAGGGTGTGTATTGATTTAAAATCAATAATTATGTTGAAATAAAAAAACGATGTTAATTTTAAGAACATTTATTGAAATGCCAAAATCAGTCCTCGAAAATTTACGTTTATAAAAAAAGGACAAATATACAAACCATAACATTTTTTGAAGGAACGTTATATTTTTATCAAAGCTAACACTTATATTAACTAATTAAAAAAGAAATTAGCAAATTTCATTGATTCAATCAAAAGTTACATGCTCTCAAAATCACTGTTTTTTGACATTCTTCAGAAATTGACTCGTACAACGACGTGTGCGCCCACCACGACCGATCCCGGGTCGCTAACAAACGCATGAGCACGCGGTGGGAACTAAGAACGCGGGAGTCGTAATTTGAAAAATAAGGACGCAAGACACTTTTTTAGATTTTGTGGTGTCTATCTGACTACCACGTCAGCCGCAGAGGGTTAAAGTAGCAAAAAAGTCATGTCTGCACATTAAATATTTTTGCAAAATTTTAAATGGTCTATTAACCGACTTATTGGTATCGGTACTGAGGCCAAAACTACAATTTTCGTCTGTCAGTCTTTCTGTCTGTTCCGTTTTAACCCGAGAACCTCTCAATGGATTTGGATGCGGTTTTCTTGACTATTATCGTAGTGACCCTGATCAACATATAAGATTTATATGTTAATAAAATAAGCTCCAAGCCGAAAACGAGGCAAAGATTGAATAAACTCGGTCGGTGCCTCAGGCGAAAGGCTACAAATATTATTTTTCTCTCTCTTTATAAGATGCTATTTTAATTAGTCATGATAAAGTGTAATTTTAAAATGCTCAACATCGCTGAGTATTTTTATTTTGAATAAAAAAGTGTTCAAAAAGCTCTTTGGGTAGAAAGTCCGTTCCTAAATGAAGCGACGAACTTGGTTCTTCAGGAAAATATTTCGCTGAGTGTAGAATGAGACAACAGCGGCGGAACTAAATTGTCTGAACTACTTAGATGAATCGTTTGGTAGTTACAACCATAGACTTAGGATTCGCTGCGCTTACAGTTTTTACAGTAACGTATTGATTTTCTTTGTTGTATTTAGTAGTTATATGCAGGATTGTCCAAAATATTAACTAAAATAGTAAATTTAATAGTAATGTCATAGTAATTTTTTGGTATGGTTTTCTCAACTACATTGTTTACCTTGTACATTCTAAATATATGGTTACAACAGTCGCAAATTTGGTAATTGATCTAGATGTAGTTATATATTTTATTGTGTAATAACTGCTTGATATAAATTTTGCTTAGAGTCGTTGATTTCTAAAACGAAGTTCTAACCAAAATAAGCTGGCAGAGGAATAAATTAAAAATCTGCTAGATCACACTTGAATTAGAAAAGTTAAATGACTTTAAGTACTTTGGAAGAAAATAAATAATTTATGTGCAACCCATAAATAAATGCAAAGCACAAAAAATATGGTGATTAACACTTGCGATTGTCGGCACTTGGTGAAACACCATCAATAAATGATACAAACACTTCTACTGTTTCCTTAAAATCACTTTAATAAATCTAACTGGTTTCCGAAACTGGGTAAGAGTAAAAGTGTTTTTATCAAGATATAATAAGGTGGGCATCTGTCATTCATTTTAGTTTTCTTTTTTTTACTGAGAAATAATTTTTTAAAACAAAATTATTTAAAATTAAAATTAAGTATATACCCAAAGTAAAATATTATTAACAAAAATATATTTTTTTATCGTTTTAGTTAGACTTTAAAAACATAACAACGTTAAATGTTTTTTTATTCGGGAATTGAACTCGCTTATTCAGCACCCATCGTCAGTGCATAATATCATCATCATCATCATCATCATCATCATCATCATTCAGCCCACATCCACCCACTGTTGGGCATATGTCTCTTCTTCTCCACGTAATTTTCGTCGGTCTCTCGCCAGCCTCATCCATTGCCCTCCAACAGCCCTGACGATATCATCTCGCCATCGCATCGGGCCATCATGCATAATCTAGTTTATTCGTCCAAGTGTATAATATAATTTGTGCGGAATCAAAGAAAACGAGCTTTTGTTAATTTTGAAATGAGTTATCTACATTTTTATTAAATCGTATTTTAACTCTGAAAATGATACGAATACAATTTTTTTTATTACACTTATTGTACAATTTACATGCATAATTAACAACACATTGTCACATAAAAGACAGATATTGTGTACAAAGGCGGCACTTATAGCTAATAGCAATATCTCCTAGGAAACCTTTGGGTGCAATGAAAAAGATGTTAACGAAATTAAACTTTTTTTTTATAGGGGTAACGTTAATACATTTTTATTTACTGAATTGGCTTACGGTTATTTTATGATATTTTATTTTATTTATCGATACATTTTAATTATTTGTATAATTCATAATACGATTGAAATAAAAATTATGTATTTTATCACTTGTAATAGAGTGTAACAATTTATGCCGTAGCACTATATAGCGTGGTGTAGCAATCGTGTTGTTAGTTGATCACAACTACGCTAAAGCACACAGCGTGTCGTAGCAAGCGTGTAGTTGGTTGATCACAGCTACGCCGTTACAGATTGTAGCGTGACGTAGCAAGCGTGTAGTTAGTTGATTACAACTACGTTGAAGCCCATTATAGCGTGGCGTAGCAAACGTATAGTTGGTCGATCACAGTTACGCCGTTACACATAATATAGCAAGCGTGCACTTAGTTTATCGTAGTGCAGGTATAATGTACCACGTTATAGCATGGCGTAGCAAGAGTAAAAATGCAGTGGGTATGGGATTGAAAAACCGTTTTGAGATAATACATTTTTTGCCATATTTCATTGTTTCTGTAGCAAACTAATTTAAGATATATATATATTTTTAGAATTTAATGACCAGAGGATTTTGTCACGTATGTAATGTCTGTCTCTTCCTTTTCTTTGACACATAGATTATACACATTACCTCTATATTTTGACATAAACATAAAAATCAATGACTTCTACGTCGTAGCAGATTAAATCGTGGTGTAGCAGGCAAGCAGTTGGTAGCTGACTGCTACATAGTAGCAAATTATAGTGTGGCGTAGCAGGCAAGCAGTTGGTAACTGACTGCTACATAGTAGCAAATTATAGTGTGGCGTAGCAGGCAAGCAGTTGGTAGCTGACTGCTACATAGTAGCAAATTATAGTGTGGCGTAGCAGGCAAGCAGTTGGTAGCTGACTGCTACATAGTAGCAAACTATAGTGTGGTGTAGCAGGCAAGCAGTTGGTAGCTGACTGCTACACAATAGCAAATTATAGTGTGGCGTAGCAGGCAAGCAGTTGGTAGCTGACTGCTACATAGTAGCAAATTATAGTGTGGCGTAGCAGGCAAGCAGTTGGTAGCTGACTGCTACATAGTAGCAAATTATAGTGTGGCGTAGTAGGCAAGCAGTTGGTAACTGACTGCTACATAGTAGCAAATTATAGTGTGGCGTAGCAGGCAAGCAGTTGGTAGCTGACTGCTACATAGTAGCAAATTATAGTGTGGCGTAGCAGGCAAGCAGTTGGTAGCTGACTGCTACATAGTAGCAAATTATAGTGTGGCGTAGCAGGCAAGCAGTTGGTAGCTGACTGCTACACAGTAGCAAATTATAGTCTGGCGTAGCAGGCAAGCAGTTGGTAGCTGACTGATACACAGTAGCAAATTATAGTGTGGTGTAGCAGACAAGCAGTTGGTAGCTGACTGCTACACAGTAGCAAATTATAGTGTGGTGTAGCAGACAAGCAGTTGGTAGCTGACTGCTACACAGTAGCAAATTATAGTCTGGCGTAGCAGGCAAGCAGTTGGTAGCTGACTGATACACAGTAGCAAATTATAGTGTGGTGTAGCAGACAAGCAGTTGGTAGCTGACTGCTACACAGTAGCAAATTATAGTCTGGCGTAGCAGGCAAGCAGTTGGTAGCTGACTGCTACACAGTAGCAAATTATAGTGTGGTGTAGCAGACAAGCAGTTGGTAGCTGACTGCTACACAATAGCAAATTATAGTGTGGCGTAGCAGGCAGGCAGTTGGTAGCTGACTGCTACACAGTAGCAAATTATAGTCTGGCGTAGCAGGCAAGCAGTTGGTAGCTGACTGCTACACAGTAGCAAATTATAGTGTGGTGTAGCAGACAAGCAGTTGGTAGCTGACTGCTACACAATAGCAAATTATAGTGTGGCGTAGCAGGCAAGCAGTTGGTAGCTGACTGCTACATAGTAGCAAACTATAGTGTGGTGTAGCAGGCAAGCAGTTGGTAGCTGACTGCTACACAGTAGCAAATTATAGTGTAGTGTAGCAGGCAAGCAGTTGGTAGCTGACTGCTATACAGTAGCAAATTATAGTGTGGTGTAGCAGGCAAACAGTTGGTAGCTGACTGCTACATAGTACCAAATTATAGTGTGGTGTAGCAGGCAAGCAGTTGGTAGCTGACTGCTACATAGTAGCAAATTATAGTGTGGTGTAGCAGGCAAGCAGTTGGCAGCTGACTGCTACATAGTAGCAAATTATAGTGTGGTGTAGCAGGCAAACAGTTGGTAGCTGACTGCTACAAAGTAGCAAATTATAGTGTGGTGTAGCAGGCAAGCAGTTGGCAGCTGACTGCTACATAGTAGCAAATTATAGTGTGGTGTAGCAGGCAAGCAGTTGGTAGCTGACTGCTACACAGTAGCAAATTATAGTGTGGTGTAGCAGGCAAGCAGTTGGTAGCTGACTGCTACACAGTAGCAAATTATAGTCTGGCGTAGCAGGCAAGCAGTTGGTAGCTGACTGCTACATAGTAGCAAATTATAGTGTGGTGTAGCAGGCAAGCAGTTGGTAGCTGACTGCTACATAGTAGCAAATTATAGTGTGGTGTAGCAGCCAAGCAGTTGGTAGCTGACTGCTACACAGTAGCAAATTATAGTCTGGCGTAGCAGGCAAGCAGTTGGTAGCTGACTGCTACATAGTAGCAAATTATAGTGTGGTGTAGCAGGCAAGCAGTTGGTAGCTGACTGCTACATAGTAGCAAATTATAGTCTGGCGTAGCAGGCAAGCAGTTGGTAGCTGACTGCTACACAGTAGCAAATTATAGTGTGGTGTAGCAGGCAAGCAGTTGGTAGCTGACTGCTACATAGTAGCAAATTATAGTGTGGTGTAGCAGGCAAGCAGTTGGTAGCTGTATGCTACATAGTAGCAAATTATAGTGTGGTGTAGCAGGCAAGCAGTTGGCAGCTGACTGCTACATAGTAGCAAATTATAGTGTGGTGTAGCAGGCAAGCAGTTGGTAGCTGACTGCTACACAGTAGCAAATTATAGTCTGGCGTAGCAGGCAAGCAGTTGGTAGCTGACTGCTACATAGTAGCAAATTATAGTGTGGTGTAGCAGGCAAGCAGTTGGTAGCTGACTGCTACATAGTAGCAAATTATAGTGTGGTGTAGCAGGCAAGCAGTTGGTAGCTGACTGCTACACAGTAGCAAATTATAGTCTGGCGTAGCAGGCAAGCAGTTGGTAGCTGACTGCTACATAGTAGCAAATTATAGTGTGGTGTAGCAGGCAAGCAGTTGGTAGCTGACTGCTACATAGTAGCAAATTATAGTCTGGCGTAGCAGGCAAGCAGTTGGTAGCTGACTGCTACACAGTAGCAAATTATAGTCTGGCGTAGCAGGCAAGCAGTTGGTAGCTGACTGCTACATAGTAGCAAATTATAGTGTGGTGTAGCAGGCAAGCAGTTGGTAGCTGACTGCTACATAGTAGCAAATTATAGTGTGGCGTAGCAGGCAAGCAGTTGGTAGCTGACTGCTACATAGTAGCAAATTATAGTGTGGCGTAGCAGGCAAGCAGTTGGTAGCTGACTGCTACATAGTAGCAAACTATAGTGTGGTGTAGCAGGCAAGCAGTTGGTAGCTGACTGCTACACAATAGCAAATTATAGTGTGGCGTAGCAGGCAAGCAGTTGGTAGCTGACTGCTACATAGTAGCAAATTATAGTGTGGCGTAGCAGGCAAGCAGTTGGTAGCTGACTGCTACATAGTAGCAAACTATAGTGTGGTGTAGCAGGCAAGCAGTTGGTAGCTGACTGCTACACAATAGCAAATTATAGTGTGGCGTAGCAGGCAAGCAGTTGGTAGCTGACTGCTACATAGTAGCAAATTATAGTGTGGCGTAGCAGGCAAGCAGTTGGTAGCTGACTGCTACATAGAAGCAAATTATAGTGTGGCGTAGTAGGCAAGCAGTTGGTAACTGACTGCTACATAGTAGCAAATTATAGTGTGGCGTAGCAGGCAAGCAGTTGGTAGCTGACTGCTACATAGTAGCAAATTATAGTGTGGCGTAGCAGGCAAGCAGTTGGTAGCTGACTGCTACATAGTAGCAAATTATAGTGTGGCGTAGCAGGCAAGCAGTTGGTAGCTGACTGCTACACAGTAGCAAATTATAGTCTGGCGTAGCAGGCAAGCAGTTGGTAGCTGACTGATACACAGTAGCAAATTATAGTGTGGTGTAGCAGACAAGCAGTTGGTAGCTGACTGCTACACAGTAGCAAATTATAGTGTGGTGTAGCAGACAAGCAGTTGGTAGCTGACTGCTACACAGTAGCAAATTATAGTCTGGCGTAGCAGGCAAGCAGTTGGTAGCTGACTGATACACAGTAGCAAATTATAGTGTGGTGTAGCAGACAAGCAGTTGGTAGCTGACTGCTACACAGTAGCAAATTATAGTCTGGCGTAGCAGGCAAGCAGTTGGTAGCTGACTGCTACACAGTAGCAAATTATAGTGTGGTGTAGCAGACAAGCAGTTGGTAGCTGACTGCTACACAATAGCAAATTATAGTGTGGCGTAGCAGGCAGGCAGTTGGTAGCTGACTGCTACACAGTAGCAAATTATAGTCTGGCGTAGCAGGCAAGCAGTTGGTAGCTGACTGCTACACAGTAGCAAATTATAGTGTGGTGTAGCAGACAAGCAGTTGGTAGCTGACTGCTACACAATAGCAAATTATAGTGTGGCGTAGCAGGCAAGCAGTTGGTAGCTGACTGCTACATAGTAGCAAACTATAGTGTGGTGTAGCAGGCAAGCAGTTGGTAGCTGACTGCTACACAGTAGCAAATTATAGTGTAGTGTAGCAGGCAAGCAGTTGGTAGCTGACTGCTATACAGTAGCAAATTATAGTGTGGTGTAGCAGGCAAACAGTTGGTAGCTGACTGCTACATAGTAGCAAATTATAGTGTGGTGTAGCAGGCAAGCAGTTGGTAGCTGACTGCTACATAGTAGCAAATTATAGTGTGGTGTAGCAGGCAAGCAGTTGGCAGCTGACTGCTACATAGTAGCAAATTATAGTGTGGTGTAGCAGGCAAACAGTTGGTAGCTGACTGCTACATAGTAGCAAATTATAGTGTGGTGTAGCAGGCAAGCAGTTGGCAGCTGACTGCTACATAGTAGCAAATTATAGTGTGGTGTAGCAGGCAAGCAGTTGGTAGCTGACTGCTACACAGTAGCAAATTATAGTGTGGTGTAGCAGGCAAGCAGTTGGTAGCTGACTGCTACACAGTAGCAAATTATAGTCTGGCGTAGCAGGCAAGCAGTTGGTAGCTGACTGCTACATAGTAGCAAATTATAGTGTGGTGTAGCAGGCAAGCAGTTGGTAGCTGACTGCTACATAGTAGCAAATTATAGTGTGGTGTAGCAGGCAAGCAGTTGGTAGCTGACTGCTACACAGTAGCAAATTATAGTCTGGCGTAGCAGGCAAGCAGTTGGTAGCTGACTGCTACATAGTAGCAAATTATAGTGTGGTGTAGCAGGCAAGCAGTTGGTAGCTGACTGCTACATAGTAGCAAATTATAGTCTGGCGTAGCAGGCAAGCAGTTGGTAGCTGACTGCTACACAGTAGCAAATTATAGTGTGGTGTAGCAGGCAAGCAGTTGGTAGCTGACTGCTACATAGTAGCAAATTATAGTGTGGTGTAGCAGGCAAGCAGTTGGTAGCTGTATGCTACATAGTAGCAAATTATAGTGTGGTGTAGCAGGCAAGCAGTTGGCAGCTGACTGCTACATAGTAGCAAATTATAGTGTGGTGTAGCAGGCAAGCAGTTGGTAGCTGACTGCTACACAGTAGCAAATTATAGTCTGGCGTAGCAGGCAAGCAGTTGGTAGCTGACTGCTACACAGTAGCAAATTATAGTCTGGCGTAGCAGGCAAGCAGTTGGTAGCTGACTGATACACAGTAGCAAATTATAGTGTGGTGTAGCAGACAAGCAGTTGGTAGCTGACTGCTACACAGTAGCAAATTATAGTCTGGCGTAGCAGGCAAGCAGTTGGTAGCTGACTGCTACACAGTAGCAAATTATAGTGTGGTGTAGCAGACAAGCAGTTGGTAGCTGACTGCTACACAGTAGCAAATTATAGTGTGGTGTAGCAGGCAAGCAGTTGGTAGCTGACTGCTACACAGTAGCAAATTATAGTCTGGCGTAGCAGGCAAGCAGTTGGTAGCTGACTGCTACATAGTAGCAAATTATAGTGTGGTGTAGCAGGCAAGCAGTTGGTAGCTGACTGCTACATAGTAGCAAATTATAGTGTGGTGTAGCAGGCAAGCAGTTGGTAGCTGACTGCTACACAGTAGCAAATTATAGTCTGGCGTAGCAGGCAAGCAGTTGGTAGCTGACTGCTACATAGTAGCAAATTATAGTGTGGTGTAGCAGGCAAGCAGTTGGTAGCTGACTGCTACATAGTAGCAAATTATAGTCTGGCGTAGCAGGCAAGCAGTTGGTAGCTGACTGCTACACAGTAGCAAATTATAGTGTGGTGTAGCAGGCAAGCAGTTGGTAGCTGACTGCTACATAGTAGCAAATTATAGTGTGGTGTAGCAGGCAAGCAGTTGGTAGCTGTATGCTACATAGTAGCAAATTATAGTGTGGTGTAGCAGGCAAGCAGTTGGCAGCTGACTGCTACATAGTAGCAAATTATAGTGTGGTGTAGCAGGCAAGCAGTTGGTAGCTGACTGCTACACAGTAGCAAATTATAGTCTGGCGTAGCAGGCAAGCAGTTGGTAGCTGACTGCTACATAGTAGCAAATTATAGTGTGGTGTAGCAGGCAAGCAGTTGGTAGCTGACTGCTACATAGTAGCAAATTATAGTGTGGTGTAGCAGGCAAGCAGTTGGTAGCTGACTGCTACACAGTAGCAAATTATAGTCTGGCGTAGCAGGCAAGCAGTTGGTAGCTGACTGCTACATAGTAGCAAATTATAGTGTGGTGTAGCAGGCAAGCAGTTGGTAGCTGACTGCTACATAGTAGCAAATTATAGTCTGGCGTAGCAGGCAAGCAGTTGGTAGCTGACTGCTACACAGTAGCAAATTATAGTCTGGCGTAGCAGGCAAGCAGTTGGTAGCTGACTGCTACATAGTAGCAAATTATAGTGTGGTGTAGCAGGCAAGCAGTTGGTAGCTGACTGCTACATAGTAGCAAATTATAGTCTGGCGTAGCAGGCAAGCAGTTGGTAGCTGACTGCTACATAGTAGCAAATTATAGTGTGGTGTAGCAGGCAAGCAGTTGGTAGCTGACTGCTACATAGTAGCAAATTATAGTCTGGCGTAGCAGGCAAGCAGTTGGTAGCTGACTGCTACACAGTAGCAAATTATAGTCTGGCGTAGCAGGCAAGCAGTTGGTAGCTGACTGCTACATAGTAGCAAATTATAGTGTGGTGTAGCAGGCAAGCAGTTGGTAGCTGACTGCTACATAGTAGCAAATTATAGTGTGGCGTAGCAGGCAAGCAGTTGGTAGCTGACTGCTACATAGTAGCAAATTATAGTGTGGCGTAGCAGGCAAGCAGTTGGTAGCTGACTGCTACACAGTAGCAAATTAAAGTGTGGCGTAGCAGGCATGCAGTATTCTTCTTGTCGTGGCGATGGCAACGGACAATTCTAAATTTGCGCGTCCCAATGGGCTGCCATGTCAATTCCTCTTCGGTTGACGTTGAGGATGTCGTTCAAGGTGGAGATGTTGGAACATCCGGGACAAGACATCAGGTGCACCATGGTTTGCGGAGAGGCGCCATATGCAAAACGAAAAGATGCCGCGTTTTGGTAGCCTCAATTGTACAAGTTCTCTCCACAGCGGCCCACGTTAGTTCTAATTCTGTTCAGTGACTTCCAGGTTGCCCACGGTAGTTATGTCCAGGAGGCAAGGACTCATTGGGCGGGATGACGGAGTTCGTCATCGGGTATTTTTTCGGGTTGTTTTTTAAGGTAGGTTTGGTGGCTCTACCGACTTGGTTTATGGCCGTAGAGGGATTGCCTCGTGTCGTTCTCTTGTTTTTGCTTTTTAAGAGAGTAGGTGACCTCCCTACATTCCTCTGGTGGGGCGATGCCACTGAGTGTGTACAGCATCCAAACTAGTGTTGGCTTCAGGCAGATCGTGATGGTCCAGCACGAGCCACATCCACTTCCTTGCAATGCACTGATCGTGCCCATACTGAGCAGGCAAACTCACCGGCAGATAAGCAAAGTGCAAGTCTTGTGGTCCTCAGCACATTTGGTGGTGCATCCCATGTTGTAGAGGTAAGTTTCCTGAGGGGGTTATTGCGTGAGCTAACTTTGCATTTAAGTTGTACACGGTTTGACGTGAAAGTAAGAGCTCAATCTAAGGTGATTCCTTGGCGTGTAGTAGATTAATGACTACTACGTCGTAGCAGATTTAATTGTGGCTTAGCAAGCGAGCATGGGTTGACGACAAACACATCGTAGCGCATTATATTTAGTTGTTCATTGCCAGTAGCGTAGCTATGTAGCCAAGGGCCCGAGTTCAAAAGTGAAATTAGGGCCCTATCTACACTGGTTAAGTTTTATCGAGTTAAAAATATAAATGTATATAAATAATAAAAATCGGATCAAACGCACTTTTTAACTGTGCAAGGAGGTACAGGTTATGACTTACACTTGAAAGCCCGACCTGTGCCTCCCGGCACAGTTAAAAATTAAGTTAAATCCGTTTCTTTAAATATCTAAATATAAATACTTTAAAAGTGCAATGCTAATTCATCACCAGCTCTTTAACGCCCACTGCAGGGTATAACAAAGCAAGGCTACTTACGATGTAACACAGTAGACGATATTTAATAAAAAATAAAACAATGCGCAGTAGACGAAGTTAAAAATATAGATATCAGGCAATACAACGAAGTAGATTAAAGGGTTTATTAGAATTTTAACTATGCATTTATAAAAATTTTGTTTATAATATTTTCCTAACTTCAGTTTTCGGAAAAGTATCAATAACTTTTTTGAAATCCAGGCTTTATTTGACCTTATTTTTAATTACTATTAGCGATAAATGTCGGAGTCGAGCTTGACTCACACTATTTCTTAATTATCTATTCTCAATAATTCCTTATTTAAATAACTCTTTCGAATGTCGCTAAGAGGGCCGAGGGGCCCCCTGAGCTTGGGGGCCCCGGGGCAGTGCCCCGCCTAGCCCTCCGACAGCTACGCCACTGTTCACTGCGACAATGTGGCACATTCTGGCGTAACATAGCAAGCATGCGGTTGGTTGATTAGCACATTATAGTGCGGTGGAGCAATTGTAATGATATAAGTACTGTTCAGAATAAAATGTATATTTCGGAACGCATCCATCAAGGGTCTATATAATTTGTCTATGGACTTGGAGCTGTCAAAAACGAGGGACGTGGAATTTTCTTGATATAGATCGCGGACGATTTTAATATGTGTTATTAAGGGCTTAACCCAAGGGAAATCGGTGCGGACATCGTAAAGAACACAGTATTCGATCAAGGGCTGAAGATATTTTGGCGTGAAGGCCACTTTTGAGTGTATTTCCTGTGTGTGTGAAATAACCTATATCCACGCGGTGTGCGACAAGTGGACTTGTCATTTACCATTTTTTCTGGGTTCGGATGCATCCTGGGGTAGGAGGTTTGTGTTTAGATTCATCGTGGAAGGTGATCTACGTGTCACGGCACCGACACGCCTTGGTCTCCGCAGCGAAGGGTCTTCGTGCGAGGACTACTTGATGAGGTCATCATACAACTGTCTGGTAGGACATTTTATATTAAATATTAGAATATAAGATACTTGTATACTATAAATCTGGGACAGCTATGGGCCCCTGCTCCAGCTGCAAGTATCGCCCTTTAGCATACAATTAGTGGTGTCTGAGCGTGGTTATGGAATCCTCGCACTAGTGACGCTGATACCCGTCACTAGTCAGTATTACCATTTTTTGTAAGCTACAATTTGTGGTAGCAACGAGCGTTTATATCAAACAAGCTTTGGTAGCCAGTCCGTGGTTAATCCCAACTTTGGTTTATATACATATAAACAGCGGAACTGGGCGGCCCCAGTGTCATTGAACTGTTAACATAGCTAGGCTATTTACATGTACATGTAGCAATTACAAATTGGATTTGTTTAGTGCTTTGAGTAGATAATTGATTACCGGAGGGTACCACACTGATGTGGTTCAGTAATATCAGTATAAATTGTTAATTTAGTACATATCAAGTGTTCTTGTATTGCAATAACATTATATCATATAACGGTTTATATTATAGATTGGAAATCAACTTGTTAGCTAATATACGGTTATCTTGGCTTGAATTTATGTACTTACAAGCATGTATACAGTTGCATAGTGGAATGTGCATTCGGGTTTGTGTGTATTGTATACACCAAATATAATTTAAATTTGGTAATATAGAATTAGGTAGGAACCTATTTGTTTGTTTAGTATTGACGGACAGTACATACATTGGTAATTGGGAATTAATTTTGCTAATTAAATTCTATTTATAGGTAGGGTACCTATTGAGCAGTGCTTCTGTATTTTGTGCCGTGTCAGGGTGTTTGCTAAATAGTTTTTATTTATACATTTCCCGGTTCATTGCGGCATGATGTCCAAGTCTCACAAGGCTGCGTTGGCGAAAGAGCTCCGCTGGTTTACAACCGTCCAGGGATTGCTTTCTCGTTCGGATCGCGACAATGCAATCCTGGAGAGAGCCGAGCGGATGCATCAGCGGCTGGCTGATGCAGAGGCGGCTGTGGCAGCACTGCAGGAAAGTGACGGGCCTATGGATAGGTATGTTACTGATTTAGCCCAGATAAAAGGGATTTATGATGATATAACAGAGGCGGCCTCCATGATCAAAAAGCGACAATCGGGCAGCCCGGTTGTTAGCACACCTAGACCAATTGATGGCGCCACTGGTAAGACGCTGGTTATAACGTCGAATATTATTGCTGATGTAAAGAGGCAAAATTCAGGAGGTCCTGTAGTTGTCACGCCTCAACCGGTAGATGGCGTGTCTGGTAGTTTGGTTAGTTTAGAACTAAATAAATTTAATGGGAAAATTCAAGAATGGGTTTCTTTTAAAAATATGTTTAATTCATTAGTAAATTCTAGGGTAGATTTATCAAAGGGGCAAAAGATGGCATATTTGATGTCAACATTGGAGGGCGAAGCAAGGTCGCTCATCCAGCACCTCAGGGTAGAGGATGATCATTATGATATAGCGTGGGGCTTATTAAATGATAGGTATCAGAACATGCGCTTACTGGCTGATGCGCATGCGTCTCAATTGTTGACGTTACCTAGGGTAACTGACCGGGCCCAACTAAGGTTGCAGTTGCTGACCCCGGTCACTGTGGCGTGTAATGCCCTTAGAACATTAGGTTTACCGGTGGACGAGTGGTCGTTTTTACTCGTTCACATTATTTTAGGTAGGTTGCCTAATGATGTGAGGTCACGTTTTGAGCGGGTGTCCGCAGGAAAAGATGGCAGCACTGTGCCAAAATTTACGGACTTATTAACGTTTCTTGAATATGAAGCTAGGGTAGCAGAAACATCACAGCCGGACTTGGCGCCATCTGGGGCGCAATCATTTTCGTCTGCTGGCTCATCTGAATGTGGGGAGCCCAGACAACCGCAGCAGTCGCGGGGACGCGATATGACACGTTTGGCGGGGGTCGCCGTGATCGAGAGGTCATTGACCTGTTTACAATGTGGCCATACGGGGCATGACCTGCTGAGATGTCAGCAGTGGCGAAACCTGCACGTCACCGAGCGGCGACGCATAGTGAAGCGTAAGGGCCTGTGTTTCGGTTGCTTGGGCAATCATTTTGAACGTAATTGTCCCGAGCCACGACGTTGCAGTGTTTGTGAGGGGCCTCACCATTTATTGTTGTGTGCCAACAGATCTGAAGCGGCTTCACCGGTCCCGCAGCGACGGAGCCCTACGGGCGGGGGTGCTTCAGGGAGAACTCCCCCCCCCTTGGACAACGGGGGTGCGTCAGGGAGAACTTCCCCCCCCTCGGTCCAGGGAAGGCATGTTGTCGGGCAGAGCTCCCCTCCGTCGGAACGGAGGACTGCGGCGCGAGGCGCGCCCCCTCACCGGGAGGTGAGTTATGTATTTGCGCGTGGACCCGTAGGGGGCTTGCCTACGGGCTATCACACATATGGCCATGTAGTGAATTGGGCCCCTACGGGCGGGGGCCAATTGGAGTTGGCAAGGGCTAGGCCCCCCCTCCCCGCGCCAGTTTTGGTGCCAGCTGGCATAGAGCACCGTGTTAAGACGGAGTCACGTGGTTACTCACCGCCGTACCGCGAGTACCCGCGGTTAGAGTACCACCCGCCGTACTCAGGGAGAGTTGGAGGCTACGCTCCCCCCATGGTGGGGATGTGCACACACCAGCCGTATTATTGCCAGTGGACTGGTCCTGCACTCCACAGGTGGGGTAGCCTGTAACTAGCTTGTTCAAGCCATGAGTACGGAACCGCGGACGGTTCTGTTGCCTACCGCGATGGCTCGCGTCTAGGGCCCCAGGGGGGATTGAGTTAGGGTAAGGGCCCTCCTCGACTTGGAAAGTCAAGTGGCGCACCGATTAGTTTTGAACCTGGAGGTTTCGTCGGTGCCGCTCCTAGGTATTGGTGGACTGGAGTTGAATCAGCGGCTGCAGCCATGGTTATAGACAATATTGTCGGCTGGCAGCCTTCTTTGGACCTTCCTCCGTTCATAATCTCATGCACGTCAGGTCTGCATCTGGCAGACCCACGTTTTGTCATCCGGCCCCAGTCGATGTTTTCCTGGGCGCAGATTTGTTAGGATGGATCCTATTTGGTTTTAAAAGACTCTGGGTTCTTCTTCATTGGTGGAGGTATCCACAATTTTGGATATTCGATATTTGATTCGATACTTGGATTATTATGTTCGAACTTAGGAAATGGCTTTCAAATGAACATATACTGTTTGCAGATTTGGAGGATCCCAATATGATGGTGGTATTATGTTGAAATACCAACCAGTCAATGAAATTCATATATTTTGTCCCCAGCCGTGAGTGCAGAGGAGCGTTGGAGCGCATTGGTACACGGTACGTGTACTTCAGGCGGACCTCATCAAGTTTAGACTTCGAGTTCTGCGCGAGGATCACGCCAGGCTGAAGTGAGCGGTTGCTCGTTTGAATCCTTTCACGGATTATGAAGGACTTCTGCGTTTTGGAGGCTGATTTTGGAGAGCTGACCTGCCATACGGAAGTCTTCATCCTTTGCTTCTACCCAAGACGGACCTTTGGTAAATCTGTTGGTGTCGGATTGACACATACGTAATGCGCACGGGGGTTTTCAGCAATCGCAACGCTCGGGTTGTAAAAGCATACCTTGTGTATTTGTGTGCTTGGCCACCAAGGCCGTTCACTTGGCAGTGGTATCAGCTTTGACTACGGAGGCCTTCGTCGCCGCGTTGGATCGTTTCGTGTCGCGTAAGGGTTTACCTTCACTTATTCGCTCCGACAATGGCACAAACTACAAAGGTACTGCTAACTATCTAAAAGATATTGATAATTTTTTGTTTTGTAAATAACTATGCTAGTTTAAGTTAAATCTTCGCCCAGAAAGGGGTAACTTGGCGGTACAGTCCCCCAAATTGCCCTCACTGGGGAGGGAATTTTTTGAAGCTGCCGTCAAGTCGGCGAAGACCCACCTCCGCTGCGTTATTGGGGAAACTGTCCTAATTTTTGAGGAGCTTGCCACTGTGTATTGTAAAGTGGAAGCGGTCCTCAACTCTCGTCCTCTCTGTGGTCAGACAGGACTGAGCATCCTAGGGAAGGAAATTTAATTCTTTTGAAGGATATGAACTTGCTATCCTTGTTTTGGCGCCGGGGCCGTATATTAAAGTTGTTTTGGCGGAGACGGAACTCCACGCGTCGCAGAGGTGTTGGTCGAAGGTTCGATTTTGTGACGAGCCATGACAACTCTCTCCCGTCTCCCGGTTGTATGAGCTAGTGGACTGATTGCTCAGCCCAGAGCGGGGGACTGTTCAGAATAAAATGTATATTTCGGAACGCATCCATCAAGGGTCTATATAATTTGTCTATGGACTTGGAGCTGTCAAAAACGAGGGACGTGGAATTTTCTTGATATAGATCGCGGACGATTTTAATATGTGTTATTAAGGGCTTAACCCAAGGGAAATCGGTGCGGACATCGTAAAGAACACAGTATTCGATCAAGGGCTGAAGATATTTT
The DNA here is from genome assembly GCA_934047225.1 of Ypsolopha sequella. Taxonomy (NCBI): domain Eukaryota; kingdom Metazoa; phylum Arthropoda; class Insecta; order Lepidoptera; family Ypsolophidae; genus Ypsolopha; species Ypsolopha sequella. The sequence continues at coordinate 9,106,245 of OW203994.1, read as the reverse complement.
GGCGTGAAGGCCACTTTTGAGTGTATTTCCTGTGTGTGTGAAATAACCTATATCCACGCGGTGTGCGACAAGTGGACTTGTCATTTACCATTTTTTCTGGGTTCGGATGCATCCTGGGGTAGGAGGTTTGTGTTTAGATTCATCGTGGAAGGTGATCTACGTGTCACGGCACCGACACGCCTTGGTCTCCGCAGCGAAGGGTCTTCGTGCGAGGACTACTTGATGAGGTCATCATACAACTGTCTGGTAGGACATTTTATATTAAATATTAGAATATAAGATACTTGTATACTATAAATCTGGGACAGCTATGGGCCCCTGCTCCAGCTGCAAGTATCGCCCTTTAGCATACAATTAGTGGTGTCTGAGCGTGGTTATGGAATCCTCGCACTAGTGACGCTGATACCCGTCACTAGTCAGTATTACCATTTTTTGTAAGCTACAATTTGTGGTAGCAACGAGCGTTTATATCAAACAAGTACGATGTAGTACATTATGGAAAAGCGGAGGGTTCCGCTTATTACCAGTTATCTCTTGAGACGCGGACGTGTTTTATGATTATTCTTTTTAGGGTTCCGTACCCAAAGGGTAACCAACGGGACCCTATTACTAAGAATCCGCTGTCCGTCTGTCTGTCCGTCTGTCTGTCTGTCTGTCCGTCTGTCACCAGGCTGTATCTCATGAACTGTGATAGTTAGACAGTTGAAATTTTCACAGATGATTTATTTCTGTTGCCGCTATAACAACAAATACTAAAAAACACAACAAAATAAATATTTAAGGGGGCTCCCATAAAACAGACATGTTTTTTTTGCCGGTTTTATAGATAATGGTACGGAACCACTCGTGTGTGAGTCCGACTCGCACTTGACCGGTTTTTTAATTTTATTTATCAGGGAGGGGTTTTGATAATCGGTAAATAGTTAAAAAGTATATTAGCTGAACCATTCGTTTCAAATGCGCTCAACTTTTAAACTTATTCGTTGCAGATTGAACTGTGCGAACAAATTAATGTGTTCGAACATTACGTTTTAATTTTGCTTTCATTTGAAGCCCACCGCAGTTACAACACATTTTCTAAATTAAACTTTATGATATGGCCATTCACTGTACTAATAATATGTATCTACAGTGCGACAAGGCTATTTTGGCGCGTGGATTGGTCATGATCAAAAACGGAACTATCTAATCTGTGATTTTTTTCATAAAATTCAATTCGAGTAATTACGCATCGGGTCACTTCCTTTATTTAAGCTAGGTACTTAAGCTTTAAATAAAATGACGTTAACTTCAGAAGGCCTAAATTTTTTATTGCAATCTTTGCGTGTTAAAAGACTATCAACAACAGCTAGACGAAGAATTGTAAACATTTAATTATACAGGAGCTGCAACGTGCTATATCGAGGGCTGCGAGGTAAAACCCGTTAAGTCGACTTATAGTCAAAATTTAGTTATCCTTCTTGTCGTGATATACTCTTGACGCTCTTTCTGGAGGTAAAACCCGTTATTTCAAAGCTGTCCTGGATCGATTATGACATATTTCAAATAACCAATAAAAACAAAAACTTTACAGAATTTGCTTTATTAAAATCGTATAAGTCATGTTACGGTAGACGTTAAGAGAAAAATGTGATATGTATTTCGGACTCTACTCATTTAAATAGATTTGTATGTTTGTAGCTCTTGATATTTTTTTTCGTTTTATATCGAAAGCCTTGCGCGAATAACACTTAATAATTGTTAACGGATTTTGCCACAAAGTAATTAGGTATTGTATGTAAATATTGCTTAGTGGTAAATTCCTTTAGAACATGTTACTCGCTTTTACTACAAAATCATTTGAAAGAAACCAAATTTATGTAGTTTGAAATGGTCTTACCCGAAAAAGTAAGTATAATTTTCCCGCTTTGTCTTAGAGCGAAAACCCTATAAAGTGTGTTACACGATTTTGCTGCGAAGATTTCTGCGCATGTGCATCACCGCGTCAGTGCCCGTTCGGCTCCGGCGCAGAGAGGTGTTTATTTTTTGTTTTTATAAGTGAAACTACTGTAATCTGTTTTCAAACTGAAGAATCATGATGAGGAAGAGAGCCAGAAAAGTAGTGAAATAAGCATGTGGTGATAATTACGATTTAGGTAAGTAAAGTGTTTTTATTAACTAAACATTTTATTTTGTACTAGGTATTCAACTTTCAAAGTAGATACCTACTATTTAGATAGCAAATAGGTGGGTAATGATTTTTTAAGGCATAAAGATGGTAAATTACCGATTCGAAATCGGCGATTTCCTTAATTCTATCTAAGTTTTTAATGAATTTTGTTTAACGGTTACCTAAACGTTTGGAGGTAAGACCCAGTAACTTTAGTTATGTGACTATAGGGAGGAAATATTCATACAGGCATGCATTTTCAACAGATTTGTATTTAATATTATGTATAAAGAAGGTAGTTACGTAAACCTCACTGCTGGGACAAGTTACTCCTCTGCAAAATAAATAGTCCACCCACCGTGCGGGACCAGTACAGTGCGACAGTTTGTATGTATGTCTGTTCATTATTGGTGCTGAAACAGATGCACATATTTAGATGAGATTTCGAATGTAGATACTTTATACCCGGATACTAGTGAATGCTCCACTGTTATATTAACAAATAGCCCAATTTTTTTTGTAAAATTCCCTCATAACTGAGAGCTAGGCGGGTGAAACCGGGGGCATTCGCTAGTACATACATAAAATTCATACTGATTTCCAAGTGGGGTAGGCAGATACTATGGACTTCCATGTTATCTACCTCTGTTACCTTTACCTATTTCGCATGTACAATTGATTTCTTTTACCAGGTTTCAGTAGGCAAGCAGATGACCGGCACGATAATGATGAGTTTCAAATATCGAAAACGGTTGCGGCTCCTATTACTGAAGACCTCAAAAGGACGACCAAAACTGATGACCGTTTTGAAAACATTATAGATGGCAGAAGACAAGCTGATGACCTGAACGATCATGAAGAGTTTGGAAGCCGTAATGACACTACATCTCAAGATCTCGAAACTTCTTCAGATTTAGATGCAGAACAAACTAAAATTGTTGACCATGTTAAGGACATAATAGGGGACTTAGATTAGTTTTTTGCTGAACCATCTACGAGTAAAGATTACAATGAAATCTCGACTATTAATAAAGAATCTACGCACTAGTTCGGTAGTGAGTATTCAGATGAAGATTCAGATTATATGCCAGACTCAGATGAGTCTGAAAGTTCGGTCAGCTTACACCGCCGCCGTCGCCACCTTCACGGTCGTGTTTTGATACCGGAGAGCCCAGAGCTTTTAGAAAGAACGCGTGATGATCTGCAAAACAACTACGATGGCCCAGCTGGATATGTAATGCTTTTACTTGAGAATGTATTGCAAAATGTATGGTTGTCGGTGAAGCCAACTAAAAGATGCAAAAAAGCAATGCCATCTGAATGGGAAAAGAACATACGCCGCAAAAAAAAGTTGCACAGTGAGAACCCGTCAAAGAATCTAAGTATCGAAGTATTTTTTTGGGAGGAATAAATACAACATCGGGTTTTTCCGTCCTAAAAAAGATTTGTGTATGTTGTGTACAAGATACAACAAGGCGGGTGACCAAACTAAGTTGAAAATGGAAAATGACCATCATGAACATTTACGTCGAAAGACCATTAGTTTAGCGGCTAAAGATGCTGACAAGGCAAGAGCTAATTCTGATAAAACTTTTATGTCCATTACAGTTGACTTACAAGATGTTATGCAAATACCTAGTGGAGGCGAAAGTATTCTGTATTATTTGAGGAAATTGGTTCTTTTGAATTATACTGTATACGAATCGCGGTTGCCAAATAGAGCCTATTGTTTATGTTGGACTGAAGTCAACGGTAAAAAAGGAAGCTGTGAGATTGGTACTTGTTTACTGTATTACCTTTCACATGAAATCCTAGAAGACGTAAAGCACCTTACTATCTTTTCTGATACATGCGGCGGACAGAACCACAATCAATTCATAGCTGCATTTTTGCTCTGGGCCCTTAATGCCCACATTTATCTCATTGATATCATTGAACAAAAGTTCCTCGAAAGTGGCCATACTCAAATGAAAATGGATTCCATGCACGCCAGCATTGAAAACGCATCTAGAAACGTTTCAGTTAACCGTGTGGCGGATGGGAAAAATATTTTCAAACTGGCCAGAAAGAAAAGAGTTAAGATTGTCAATGATGAAAAGCACTGTATAGAACCTTATAAGGTTAGAGAATTCAAATACGATGAGATGCTTGATTTGAAAAAGCTGGCTCAGCAGCTAATAAAAACAGACAAAAAGATAATTTACATGAAAAAGTGAATTGGATTAAAATAAAAAGACGTAAATATATGTAAAGGGTGAGAAAACTAAAATATTTTTCAATTACGACTTGTCCGATGAGTTTCCATTTATACAGGTGTCACACGTACAAGAAACTTTTAAAACTCCTAAAACTAGATCCAAAAAAAGCTCCAACATTCCTGAAAACGATCATAAATGAAAAAAAAAAAAGGATTTGATAACAATGTGCAGAAAGGAGATTATACCGGACGAACTGCATCCCTGGGTCCATTCCCTCAAAGCAATTGCTTCCAAACCCACAGAAAATTCCGATTAGTTTAAATTGACCTTACAAACTCTAGTTTTACGGTCAAGTAAGCTTAAATGTAATTTATTATTTTCATAATAATCAATCATAAATGTTAAAATTGTGTTTTTATTTTATGGGTAATACCCTATAAGTGCATACCCCTTTTTCTTTTTTCAGATAAGTGATATACTTAGAAAATCTCAGTATCAACAAATTATGGTTTTCCTTTGTCCTAAATATATTTAGCATCAATGTAAAACATCACTAACACGATAGGATTTCTTGGTAAAATTTTACGACCATTTGATTTTATTAGAAACTTTAACCTCAATTATATCAGTTTCATGTTTTGCCTACTTACCGGGTTTTACCTCGCAGCCCTCGATATAGTCTTATCGTGAACATTACCAACTTAATAGCTATTTTAGAATGGTAAATGTTCGGTGGCATCGTTGGAAACACACTCACAGGATGTGGTTTATGTCTACTTTGTCATTTTAACATTTTAATAAATCAAGTTGGTATTTTTAACTCTTACGTTCTTAAATGGGAAAAACCCGGTTAAGTGCGAGTAGGTATCATACGGTAAGGGTTCTTAAGCATTCTTATAAATAACTAGACTTGAATAATAAAAGTTACAAACTTAATTTCAAACTTCATAATCATAATTTCCTCAACAATTAAGTTGGTTGATAATGACTTGTTGAATAATCAAATATTAGTATTTTGGGTAACAGTAACACAATTTGAGATATTGGGGCACGAGGGCTTGTTTGCGAAACGAACGAAGTGAAAAGAACCAGCGTCCCAATTTCTAATTCTAATTATGTTCAGGTGCACACAATACTTTATCTACAACCATCAAAGATATCGTCTTTATTTTTAATATTTTCAACGAACAATTTCACGAAAAATTTGAAAATGAACGTGCGAGATTCATATCCTATTCTAACTATCTATCTTTTTCATTTAATGATTATTTATTAGCATTAAAACAATAAAAAAAATATTATTCGACTGATGGCGGCTCCATACCAAGGGTCGAAATATATCGAATTCTTTTTTTTAATTGTTTTAATTATAATAAATAAACAAAAGAAATAAATAAAGCTTAAAAAAGCAAAATATAATATATTTATTAACATTTCACTCAATGATAATTTGGAACGAGTGAAAGAGGTAGATGTAAGTTACAGTGTGATGCAAGTTACAGAATGGACTCTATTCAATGTTGATGACCAACGTCGCAGCAGAATAAAAGACACTGTGTAACTTACATCGCATAGACTTATCCTAAGTCTATGGAATGGAGCATGAAATGTTTTTATCCCTTTTTATTGCATAGGAAGAAAAAGAAAGCAGATGCCGTCCATGTTACCGCCAAATATTAATTAGGTAGGATCACGGATTTTTTGGATGCATGTTGGATTGGATGTTATTCGCAGAATTACGTTAATAGTAGTTTATGCTACAAGGGCGCAAAGGAATAAATTACGAGCACGATTTAAAACACGAGCGTAGCGAGTGTTTTAAACGTAACCGAGTAATTTATTGCCTTTACGCCCGTGTATCATACTACGTTTTTCAATGCATAGTGTGAGGAAATGAAAACAAATATAATCTTGTGAACTTTAAATTATAATTGGCTCAAAAGGATTGTATCCAGAACCGTTAAACAGTGGAAAAAAAAGTAAAACATCTATGGTACACAAGAAAGGCTGCAGGTTAGCCAACCATTGCAAACAAATTAAACAAAAAAAAAATAATAGAGCCCTAGGGCAAAATAATCGACTTTCTGTTCGGTTTTGATGCATAAAAAGTGGGCCTTTACGAGCACATGCATTGAAAAATATTTTATTTATAAAGTTTTGTGCAATATTAAGACAATGTGTTAGGGTTATTTTATGTAGTTTTTTGAGCTTTTGGTGTTACTAATTCGAAATTACCAGATTTTTATTAATAAAATTTTGTGTCAAATGTGTCTTGGAGTCATTGAGCTTTGTAAGTAGTTTTGAAAACTAGGTTTTTATATCACAATATTAAAGCATTAAACAGGTAGTTTTTTTCAGATTAATAATATGTAATATGTATATACCTATAAATTTTTTGCATTTCTATAATTTCTCGCAACTTGGTAGCAGATTTAGCAGCTGCTAGCAGAAGTGACACTTGACCTGGAAGACAGGCGAAGGATTCTGATTGGTTATCTAAGCAGTGTTACAATAAATTGGGCCAATCACAGCGCAGAATTACGGTGTTATAATGTAATATTATAACATTGGACAAACAACAAACAATGAAGGTACGTATAAAACCGTTTTTATTGTTTTAATTACCGTATTGCAGTTTTGAACCATATTTTTATGCTGTTTACGTAAAATTGATTTCCTTAGATGAAGTTGTTCTTTATAGTATAACTAACAATATGTACTCGTATTTTTTTATAATTTTTTCAATGCAAGTGCTCGTAAAGGCCCACTTTTTATGCATCAAAACCGAACAGAAAGTCGATTATTTTGCCATAGGGCTTTTTTATTTTATTTATTTACAATGGTTGGCTAACCTGCAGCCTTTCCTGTGTACAATAAATGTTATACTTTTTTTCCACTGCTTAACGGCTCTGGATACAGTCCTTTTGAGCCAATCATAATTTAAAGTTCACAAGATTATATTTGTTTTATTTCCTCACACTATGCATTGAAAAACGTAGTATGATACACGGGCGTAAGAGCAATAAATTGCTCGGTTACGTTTAAAACACTCGCTACGCTCGTGTTTTAAATCGTCCTCGTAATTTATTCCTTTTCGTCCTTGTAGCATAAACTACTATTAAAAACCTATCAATAGTCATTTTTGGATGACACTGTTAAGTCGAAGGTTCTCATTTGTGTGCGGTCTTCATGAAATAATTTCAAGATGTGGGCCCATTTTGTCACTTGCATTTCATAGTCCATAGTCGGAAACACCTATATAGGTTGTATCATAATATTATACAAATATATTTTACATATACAAGTTGACTTTTTGATCATCGTCTAAATTCGTACTGGTGGCTTGGTAAGTGATCAGTATCATGCATCAATAACAATTTTGGTGAAATTCGTAAAACGAAATTTCGACTCACCATAGTGATTCACTCGGGACTGGAACTGAATTTATATGAGAAGCCGAAATTTCATTTTACGAATTTCACGAAAATTGTTACTGATCCAAGATACTGATCACTTATCAAGCCTCCAGTATGAATTTGGACGATGATCAAAAAGTCACTTGTATATTTAATTTTAGTTATGAAAAAGTTCTGCAAACTATTGGAGAGAAAATAAAGATACAATGGACCCAAGAGAATAGGAGACAAGCAGAGTCACACGACGACTTTATCACAAATATAATAAAAAAGTAACAAATAATTAATAACTATTAAACAGAACGCAGATTCTAAACGGAACCCGGCGGCAAAAGCTACAGCTATAAGAGCATAATTTCAGAATAAATATTTAAATTTATCGCAAATTATTCAACAAAAAGGTAGAAAAAGTTATTTGAAAATCCAATCAACCTGTATCAGCGGCAATAATTTTAATGATTTCCTTATCTTTTATTTCGATAAAACCAGTGACTATAATTTCCTAGAAAGATCGGATCGAATATGTAATAAACAGCCGGAACCTACAACTAACTAGAAAGAAGAAAAGATACGGAAGGAAAAGGTAATTATTTCTACAAAAACTATCATTATCTACAACCGCATCCATGGTTATCGCGATGTAGAGAAAAACCATTCAAAGGGGAAGTAGATCTCGCGTGCCAAGGGTTCTGTACTACATATTAATAATTTTTCAATGCAATGCACTTTTTATGCATCAAAACCGAACAGAAAGTCGATTATTTTACCCTAGGGCTTTATTTTTTCATTTTTTTTAACATTTACGAGAAGTTCGCTAACCTGCAACCTTTCCTGTGTACTATAAATGTTATACTTTTTTTTTCACTGTTTAATGGCTCTGGATACAGTTCTTTTGAGCCAATCATAATTTAAAGTTCACAAGATTATTGTGATATTAAAATTTGTTTTATTTCCTCACACCATGCACTGAAAAACGTAGTATGATACACGGGCGTAAGAGCAATAAATTACTCGGTTACGCTACGCTCGTGTTTTAAATCATCCTCGTAATTTATTCCTTTTCGCCCTGGTAGCATAAAGTACTAAAATAATACTACATAATAATTTATAATATTATACATGCGAAAGTGTGTTTGTTGGTTCTTGGTTTAGTTGGTTTGTCCTTTTTTCACGCAGCAATGGAGTAACAGGTCGACGTGATTTTATGCAAAGAGATAGTTTATGAGCTGGAGAGTGACATAGGCTACTTTTTATCCCGGATAAATGCAGAAGAAATCAGCGTGGGTGGAGCCGCAGGCAAAAGCTAGTAATAAATAATAACAATATAAAATATAAGGGGATCTAATAGTAGTTTATGCTACAAGGGCGAAAAGGAAAAAATTACGAGGACGATTCACGAGCGTAGCGAGTGTTTTAAACGTAACCTCTTACGCCCGTGTATCATACTACGTTTTTCAACGCATAGTGTGAGGAAATATAACAAATATAATCTTGTGAACTTTAATTTATGATTGGCTGTATTGGCTGAAAAGGACTGTATCCAGAGCCGTTAAACAGTGGAAAAAAAAGTATTAAATTTATGGTATACAGGAAAGGTTGCAGGTTAGCCAACCATTGTAACTAAATTAAAAAATAATAATAATAATAAAGCCCTAGGGCAAAATTATCGACTTTCTGTTCGGTTTTGATGCATAAAAAGTGGGCCTTCACGAGCACTTGCATTGAAAAAATAATAAATATGGAGAACGCAGCTTCTGGATTTCTTTTACTCTTTGGCTCCCGAAAGTATTTACCAATACGTCTAATAGACAGGTTATTCTGTTTGCATTGACTGAAACTATGTTCATATTTACTGAGTAACTTTTACCAGAAATAATAGTTGCTCGCGTAAACAAACAAAAAGTTGGTCTCGTCTCGTCCAATAACAGAATTGCTTAAGGGTCGATTCTCTTCAATTGTAACAAAATGTGAAGCAATAATTATAACGACCAAAATACAACTTTTAGCTAAGAGCATGTAAACCGATAGTTTGCCATATGCATAAACATGTTTTTAATGATATTACAATAGCTATAAAACAATTGGCTTTTCCATAGTCGTGCTACCAACCGTAAATTCCTAAAATAATTTATTATCACGGTTATGGAATATCCAATTATTTTGAAGCTACCATAATATAATTAAAAATACGTTTATGCATATAGTGTGCTTTTGGTATATTTTGCTCTTAGCTAAAAGTTTTATTTTATCCGTTATAACTATTTACTTATTTATATTTTGTTACAAATCCGGAGAAACGACCTTTAATAGATTATAAGAAGGTTTTAAGAAGGTTAACATTATAAGAAGGTCGTGACTGCACTTTGTTTTTAAATGTTTTAAATATTAAATGTTCTTTGTATCAAAGATACTATAAGTAAGTATTAAAAGTTACATATTTGCAAAACTTAAACCTACATGAATAACTTAAATTATTTTGCTCACCACTGTATATTGCCCGACCACCCATGACCATGAGTGAGCGAGTTGCGTATTGGCGACACATGCTCGATTCGCAAGAAAAAGGCGGGGTGCGGGTGAAATCTGAAATTTTGCTAGCTTTCTCTCTTAAATACAAAATAGCCTATTGGTTGTCCTCACAGATTGTCCTAAAGCCTAAGCAACATAAAATTCATTTATTTAAACCGTATGCATAGCATATCCGCTGGACTGACGATCGGAAGGACGTTGCGGGTGGCGGCTGGATGAAGATGACTGAGGACCGCCAAGAGTGGCGTAATATGGGGGAGGCCTATATCCACCAGTGGACGAATACGAGCTGATGGATGGATTAATGGTATGCATAAAGTAAAATAAATTGACAGTTTCATTTTGTACTGCAACGAATAGGCCCTTTCTGTACGGTACTGAAGAAGGACCAAGTCAAAAGCACCGGGAATAAAATAACTTTTACGATTCAATGAAAGTGGAAGAACCAAAAGAGGAATGTCAGGATCGTAGCAGTACTCTTCTCCTACCCGAAAGAAAAGCGTGATACGTATTCCATATATATACGATATGTACTATATAAGATGTGTGTGTATGTACGCTTGGGGAGCGTAGACAGACGGAAGGAGGGCGTGCGACAGGCTTTCCGGTTTGGGAATGGATCTGTTTAGTGACACTCGATTTGTTCACTAAATTGAAAAACATTTGCAGGTGCTCAAATACGTTTCTACTGGTACAGACAAAAGAGATTTAAATCGAAAGTACATTTATAATTTGTATTTTGTCGATACTATCTCCTCGGAAATAATTTTGAGCAGTCATCAACATTTTGCGCGTTTTTATTTTCATTTCGTGCGTGTTTTTAGCGAAAATTTCATTAAACTGACGCCATAAAAAAATTCACTTACAAATTTCAATGATACAATCAAAAATTTGGTGCGAGCGTACAGGCGGACACACAAAACAAATTGCTGTTAGAATAGAATAGGACCTTTTGGATCTCCGTTCCGCGGCAAGTACACACACACTCACACACTTCCGTCAGAGTTGCTGACATGTTCTGAGTTGCTGACACACACATGCATCATACATAACGTGACCATACGTCCCGTTTTGAACGGGACAGTCCCTTTTTTGATAACTACGTCCCGGTGTCCCCGTGGAAAGCTTCGGGACACAGAATTGTCCCGTTTTGAGAATGCTATGCTAGAACGGCGCAAAAAAATCAAATGTCACTCCCCGCTTCCGCCGTGCCGCCCCACACGTGATTGATTTCGGGAAATCTCACATTTTATATTACTTTACGATTTAAAACGACGTGACGGCACCAAAGATATTCCTATTATAAATTCGCTATTTTATACCATACGAAGGGATACAAGTTAAAATTTTAGATCTCCTGTAGGCACATATTAGCTTGGTGAAAGTTCAGATAAAATTGTGAATTGTTTGGTTTAAGTATTGAAAGAAAATAATTTTTTTGCAAAAATGGTTTGGATTTTCAAGTGCAAAAAGTACGTTTTTAGGGTTTCGTAGTACCTAAAAGGTAGAAAGAACCTTTATGGTGAGACTCCGTTGTCCGTCCGTCCGTATGTCACATCCTCATAACTTTAGCACCGTAAAAGATACATACATGAAATTTGGCACAAAAATAGCATTAATTTGCCCACATATCACAGTGTAAAAAAAATATGAAAAATTTTAAATTGTTCAAAATATTTCCAAAAAAAAAATGAGACAAATAAAAAATATCCTAAGAACACCATATGGGTATCAAATTGTAGATATTAAAAAGTTGATTGTAAAAATATATACTTTTACTATATTTACTGGCACTGGTTTCGAGAAATCTTTAAAAAACCTCAAAAATATGTATGCCCCCCCCCCACTTATCTCCGAAATTGGTAGACCAAAAAATATGAAAAAAATTTCAATTATAATAATAGTAACTGGCCAATTACAGGAAAACTACAGCGATAAAAAAAAATGAGCACAAATGAGAAATTTAAAAAAGAAGTATAATAAATAAAATGTATGCCCTCCCCCTTATCTCCGGAACTGGTAGACCAAAAAATATGAAAAAAATCATGGTAAAGATTAGAGGAAAAATATAGCGGTTGAGAAATTCACGACAAAAAAATTACAAAATTAAATTTATCACACAATACGGAACCCTAGGTACGCGAGTCTGACTCGCACTTGGCCGGTTTTTGCATTGTGCCAATGATTCTATGGCCGTAATTATGTCCCGTTTTGAGCCAAAATAAAAATGGTCACGTTAATCATACACCGCTCTATTCCAAAAGGTTTTATCCTGAAAGCATTTGGAACAGATAATTTGTTCTGTATTCGTCCACTGCTGGACATAGGCCTCTCCAATATTTCGCCACTCTTGGCGGTCCTGCGTCATCCTCATCCAGCTGCTACCCGCAATGTCCTTCAGGTCGTCGATTCAGCGGTCACGAGGTCAGCCTACGCTACGCTTTGCTGTACGTGTTCTCCATAATATATCATTATAATACCAATAATTAGCATGATGAATAAACACACATGCACTCGCTTCACAGTTTATTAGCTTATTTAACACGACCGGTTTCGATTTTACACCATCATCAAGGGTTTAGACTGATTAGATGTTATTCCGTGCAATAAATGATATACCTGTAGTAAACAGTGAAGTATGTCTAATCAAATTGATTGATAAACGAGTGCAAGTGTGTTTATTCATCATGTTGATGACAATCGCAAGTATTTACCATATATAAATAATTTGGTTTTAAAGGGTTGTCTTTAAAAGACAGGACCGTAAAATGTCAGAAAACACTTATATAATTTTGACTGCTTTACACGAAGAGCTTACGTCATTGATAGGTATTATCTTTGAGTTGGTAAAGCAACACGATATTAATCCGATCGGATCTCGTAATCGAAGGATCCAGGATCGGCTGCCGAATGCATACGAGAGCATCTCGTCAGCACCACGATTTATTGAATAACCTGCTAAGTTAATTTTGGCCTAACCTGAGCAAGATGTTGGTCAATAGGAGTTTCCGCTCACGTCTAAAGTCGTGGTGGGATATACGTGCGGCGTGATTTCCTATTTGGAATCGCTTCGTGTCGGACAAGTCCGGACAACACGGCTTGATGCTAGCAGGAACTCGGACATACCTAGTTTGGTTTACGTTGTTGTTTCTGATTGTGTTTCGCAAAATCTCCATTACAAGGATGGAATGAAAATGAGGCCTTTGTTTTGCTGGACGAAGTAGATTTTACCAACAAAGGTACGTTCCATACGTACGTTCGAGGTATCCAAAATCACTGCTCTCATTTTCAAATCCAGAGCTGCCACACTATAATCATTGGTGGATACAGGGGGCAGGACATGGGGGCCGTGGCTGTTACAAGGTACCCTGGAATATTCTGGAATTTTCGATTGGATTCGGGTGTACTTTATACAACATATAGATAAAAGAAAGAAAACAAATTTATTGGCGCGTTTACAAAAAAAAATATATATACTTAAAGCTAACACAGTAGAAAAGGTTAACTTAAGTAGGGAGTGATCTATAGATAAAAATAACAACACGACAAAAGGATGTAGCTCAGCTATGTGCCATCCAAAACATGCTTTGGTTAGCGCTGGTTTTCAGCTACCTCCGTTACAATTAAGGTAATATATAGGTCAATAAGGTATAGATATGTTTGCTAAATTGATTTGTGATAAACTTTGTCAGAATACGCCCCCCCCAAAATCAAATCCTGGATCTACCCTTGCAAATAATGGAGCTTCATGTAAGAGTATATTTATGTAAAGCCGTCTCTAGCTTTTTCAAAAATGTTGTTCTCATATTTTACTTTGAAGGATGCTCAAAGCATAAAGCATTAGGGAGTAGTCATAGGCGTGGATACTCGGCCATTACTCGTGAAAAGAACAGTCAAAGGAAGATGGAAAAGTAGATATACTCTGAGAGCGGCTCTTGTGAGGACGTGAGAGATGGCTTTCAATATGAAATTGAATTCCGCGGTTCATTGATTTTCAATTTGTGCAAGCGTAGTCTCACCATTTACCATAGACACGAGGGGATCTCGGGCTATTATATAAATTGTCTGCTAAATTCCGAGGACTACTCCTTTTAGTTTTTTTTTTAAATATTATATTATATTATTATGTTAATTTTCGTTTACTATATGTTATATGATTTATGACTTTGGAAGGAGAATCAATTTATTTTCATTATCTATGTTATTATCTATTATTATATTTATTTATTTATTAATTATCTATATTTATATAACCTTGCTTTTCCGGTTCATATAGAGTAACATTTTATTTTAAATTTTAGAACCCAAAATAGCTCCATCAACTATTGTAGCACATTTTGTTTCAATTTCGTTTGCAAAAACATTTTTGGAAAAATCCATTTATGTAAAGTTGGATTAAAAATGTTTCCAACCGAAAAACTAATCTCCACGCGCTTTGCTGCGAGAATAAAGCTGCTACTTGAAAATAAAAGCAACACGAGATAAATTTACTACAAAAAATTTACCTACTGAAGGATAATCAACAACATCAACAACAGATCGACTAACAACAATGTTTACACAGACACGAATTTATTTAACTTATCAATAATACACCCTTCAAAGAAAATCGAAAAGCTATTCTCCCTAGAGCATTTTTGCGGAAAGGGGATGTGTGCTTTCCATGATTTATATCCCAAATAAAGGCGTGAGGTAGGCGGGGGCCGAGGCTTCGCCAGCCTGGTCCGTGTGGAAGCGGCTGCGGACGCCTGCCCGTCGGCGATAAGCTCGGATACCCTCACGCTCCACTAAGAAAGAAAATAAACAAACTGCCCTATTTCGACTTATACCTATATACTACTAGATATACCTAGATTCCGCCAATAATCTGTGCACATTTCCCGCAATTTCATGGCGTACTTACTCGGTTATTGGGACACAGCGTGTGGTGGTCCACTTCTGAGAGACTTTGCTATTCTTAAGAACGAAGTCATAAATTTAATACCCGCACAACAGGGGGTTGGTTTTGTCAATCATATATTTTTTTTCTCGCATCCGCTTAAGTAATTCGACACGTTCTGTAAAGATAGTCAATGCTTTCTTAGAATGGGGTAATAGACGTCTGCAGCAAATAGAGTTATGCAATACAGATGTGAAGCAAAGGAAAAAAAACCTAGGAAACGAATTCGAGTAGAGACGTAAACGACATTCATTGTTATTCATGCAAAATGCAACCTTATAGACGACATCTTAAAAAGGTATAATTTATGCTCAACGGATACTGTACTTGTGAAAACGTGTGTTTCAGAAAGGCTAATTGCCAACAAACAAGGACTTTAGGAAGAGATGCAGGCAAAGGTCAGGTCGAGGTGATGGAGCTATTTATTTCGTAGGGGCTAGGTTTTGGGATATGAAAACCTAGGCCTTTCGTTAACTGCAGTGGACAACGGCTCGTGGTTTGGCGGGAATGGTCAACGCGCGAGACAACTTCGCGGTCGTTCACCGTCCAATCAGAGATCAAGAGAACGTGACGTCACAGGCACGAAGATGTGTTTGAGTGTTGCATTTGGTTCTGTGCCAAACTAAATTGGACATTATTTGTGCAGTGATAAAAGTGGAAATAGAGTAATTAGATTATAAGTTTTTTTGTTTTGTCAAAATTTAGTTTTAAAATTGGGAGAACGAGAGTTTGATGAGGGATTCGAATTTTGTACGCGGAAGAAATTGGTCAGATGGACGCAGAGAAAGAGATCATAAATCTTTAATGTGAAATCAGAAATGTGAAGTTCGATTAAATAAATAAAGTTTATAAATTGTAGCTGTAAAAGCTATCTGTTCGAGGGATCAATGACAAGCTAAGTTTCTTTTATAATATCGATCGAAGGTCAATATTGTGGTGGGATAATTTTATCTATTAAAATTAATATTGAAGTTAAATGGCGTCATAGCATCATTTAAGAGAGATTGGACCATTTTTTCGAGCAAAGGAAGGGTAAAATTTTATAAAATAAAATTCCACAATATTGTAATTTTGTCGGTAATTGTTTTGTATATTTGTATTGTCTGTTGGAGTACGCAAGGATATTTAACATTTAGACAGTTGACAGAGTGTCCAAGTTAATATCTAAAAATAAAACAATTAATAGCAAAAATTGCGTACTCTCACAAATTGTGTGTGTTCTTTTTTGTTTTTTCCTTCTTTTAAATTTCTTTATGTGTTATTCTTTGTATTGAGATAGTTTTCCGGATTGGTTGGAAATTAACATTTTATACGTATGTGTGTGTGTTGTATAATTTAGGTAATTTGATGGCCAAAAGAGGTTGTTGCATTTCACAAGACGTTCTCCTCTTTTATAGATTTGTTTGGGCCTAGGAACGCCGTGAAGCCGTTTTATCGCATCTTTAGTGATCGTTAAGACCGGTTTAAATAGTCAAAGAGTTTCGACTAACGTAGATTCAAATTTAAGGCGAGGAATTGGGTTTAATACGGTCACTGTGTCGTTCCGAGCGTTATACGCGGAGAGACAGAATTCAGACCGAAATTGACGAAGGTAGCTTGTTGTTTGATTTTATTGTACAAATCTAACAAAACCTTCATTTCATTTCATTTTTTACTAATTATATCTAGTTAAATTTGCTACTATTATATTAAAGATATTGGTAGTAATTATTATATTTCTGTTCAGTGGAAACCTTTTCCATAGTGTTTGATTAGTATTGATTGGTTGATTTGCATACTAAAATTTAGGAAAAGGTTCCAAACATGTTTTATTAAATTATCAGATTAGTAGTTTCAAGCTGTGTAGTCAAACCGATTACAAAATAAAGCGCCAAACATCCCAATTCTGCGCCTTAAAACATATTATTTTTCAAGGAATAAATATTTCATTTATCCTGATTTTGTGCATTTATTATTTTTCCTTTACCCATGTAGGAATAAAGAATTTAGTATACTTTATTTTTCGTAATCAAGTAACTCTACATCTAGAGATTTTCCTAGCTGAGATTCAAATAAAAGTAGACAGAATACTTAGACAGGTCCTACTCTAATACCTAACTGGACAAACTTTGCATACTGAATCATAACTTGATTAATTATCACTTTATACTCATTTAATGAAACATAAACGTAGCCATTTTGGTTCGTATTGCTTGCCACTTTAAATGTTTAATATCATAAACCGAGTTGTTTATGCACTCGTTGAACAGTGGGTGACGAGTTTTATTGGCAAATTGAGTCACCGAAAAACGGGACTCAATAGTATAGTATATCCTTTAATTCAAGCCAGCGTGCTGTTCCTAACATATCATTGTACCTTAATTAAAACCTTATTGATTAGCTGATCAGAGCGGCCGCTCATATTTATCAAACTGATTACTGAATGCATTCATAAAGGGGGGTAAAAGTTATTCATACACACAAAAGTCTGTGTATTCGACAACGAAAGGATCAGCTAATACAATTCAATCAAAGCAAATTGATTTCGACGATATAAAAGGTTAAATACACAAAAAGGTACATTTTATGTTGGGTCAACGCATAGCACTCTCTATGGGGTTATTCCAGGTAATTCATTTAGCTACTCTGTGCTCTCGAAATCTGGAGATATTTACAGGTAACCTATGTTATTTTGTAACCTAGATATCCTGAGAAGATTCCAGGTAGTTTTATTGATGTCTCTGTGCTCAGAGGGATACGGAGTCAAATCTGTCTGGATTGGATAAAGGGGATGCTGATATTTGATAAATCACAAATTATAAATATAGGACATTCGCACAGGTATATGGATATATATATAGATATATACATATACACATATTATTGTCCCATCATGAGTTTAGATTTTAACACGATAAATAGAACATAATCTCGTTGTTTCTCAGATGATCGTAGTTGTTCAATTGCTATTATTGCACTAGACTTTCACATCATACCTACCGACACAACATACAGGGGGGGGAAAAGCAGGGGTATACCATCACACGTGGAGCCGCGGACCAGATCTTAGAAACTTGTGTTGTGCTTTAGCAAACACAGCTGAGAGAAAGGACCTAATTTTATGATAAAATATATTCAATAATTACTTCAATAAATAAATTCACAACGTAGGGGTGTAAACACGCGAATAGATCGGTTTGCATTAACATTGAAAGTAATTATTTACGACGTTTGGTAAATTATATGATACTCATTCAGTTGAATGAACTACGTTCATAAAGCACGGAAGATCCGGAAAACTATGTCATTATTTGTTGTGTTTCTTTTGTGTGATTTATAGGGATAAAAACTCAAGTGAGTTTATGGCGTTACATTCCTTTGCTTCACATTTGTTGCGATTTAAGTAAAATATAGAGCGGAAAAGTTAGTACTGTTTATCTTAAACATAGTTACGCGAAAAATTTAAGAATGGCAGACCAAGTTAGGACGCGACGCGGACGCGTTGCCAAGCGAGTTGTGGAGAGGGAAGCTATCGTTTTAAATAAAATCGTTACAAAAAAACCCAAGAAAAATAATAAAACGATGACTAATACAGAGGACGATGTTACGAATGCCGGGTTTCAGTTATTGGCGGGAAAGTTCGATGATTTGTTCAAGCGTATGGAGGTGTTGGAATCACGATCGGCGAGCGAACAAGGTAGTTCAGATTTATTGCCAGCACAGGTACGAGATAATACGGCTATTAGCACGATGGAGCCAAGTCCTGTTACGAGTACGTATGGTGTAGGAAATTTTGGACGGAATATGGGCAACGTATTTGTTATGCAGCCGACAATAGAAAAACCCATTTTCAGCGGTCGGGGAGAGGTTAACCCGATGCGATTCATTACGAGATTAAAAAAATATATTAATTCTTTAAATGCACATGATAGGGCATTAGATATCGCGACTGAATGTCTTACGGGGACCGCGCGTAAAGTGCTGGAATTAAACAGTAAAAATTGGAATTCGTTAGGCGATTTTGAAGCCGATTTTCGGAGCACGTATTGGGCAGGTCAACATCAGGAAGTGGCCAAATATAGGTTGATGAACGCATCATTTAATAAGGGCGGGACCTTATCTATGATCGAACATTTTGCGGAACAAGTAGACACAGTAAATTCGTTAACGATACCGTTGAGCGAGCACGATCTAGTAAATTGTATCATGCGGCATTTCCCGGACGATATTCAAAAATTATGGTTCACCAGGAGTGGTGACGTCACAATTATGGCGGCTTCCAATTTTCTCAGGAATTTAGAACAAAACATTGTACGTAGAGATAGGAGCGATGTGTTAGTGTTATCGAATCGTGGCAATAATGTACACAGAGGACATCAGAATCAACAGAATAGGCGAGGTGTGGATTTTAATCGAGGCGGTATGCCATTGGCCGCGTGTATTGAGAGTAGACCGTTTTACGATAATCAAGGTTCAATCAGGGGTCGCGGAGGACGAGGTAGGGCCCGAGGTAGGGGCATATTCCGAGGCAACTATCGTGGAAGCGATTTTCCAGCAATTAAGTGGGATAAAGAGTCGTCTTATACATCGGTTAGACCTAGTTTTAATTTGGATAAAGGCCCACCCACGGATTCGAGTACTACCGTAAATGAAACTATTACGGGAAACGATTCGCAGTCAAACAAGTAGGTCCTAATTGTGAGACTGTAAGTATAGTGTTAGGACAAGATAGAATAGACAATTTAAACAGCAAAAAGAACGCGAAAAATAACGAGCAGTCGTTACAGAATTATAATTGTAGTACTGGTAGGGAAATGAGTGAGTATTCAACTGTTATAAATAAAAAGAGCGAGATAGCTTACAGGATTATGGTTAAAATGGGATGGAGTGCAGGTCAAGGGTTAGGGAGGCAAGGAAACGGATGCAGGAACCCAATAGGTTGTGTGGCCATCAAAAATAACGAAGATACAACAGGTGACATAGGTAGATTGCTAGGGGATAGGAACGACGTCGTCGAGATATGCACAGAGAGAGGGAGGCCTTGTGTGTCGTGTGACAGACGTAGAGTGGGAGTGTTCACTATTTTTAGTAGCTTGAATGATGACGTGGATGAGGAAGAACCAGTTCATTCATTACCAAAATTACCGGAAATTACAATAAAGTTGTACGGACGACTAATAAATACTTTGATTGATTGTGGTTCTCAAATTTCGGGTATTTCCTCCGAATTATATGAGTTTATTAAATCTCAGGTGGGATCGTTGGCTGAGATTGCCATACCTACTGTTCAAATACGTGGAGCGTTTGGCTCTAGAAGTGAAAAGGTGCGGAGTATGGTTTTAATAAACGTACAACTGGGTAGCACACAAATAGAGACACCTGTATTAGTTTTACGGCAGCTTCCTAGGTCAATGATCCTGGGTTTTGATTGGTTAGAGAGAGTTAAAGGAGTAATTAAATGTGGGACGGAAAAAACATTATTAATAGAGCACCTAGGGGTCACTACAGAAATTAAAATAGGTTCTCAGATTGAAAGTGAAAAGTTAGGTGGCATTTTAAATGCAATCGAAATCGAAAAAATTCTTAGACAAACTGGAACCGAAGCGTCAACAATAGGGTCCATAAAACCCATAGAAAGAGTAAGTCACTCGGGATCGTGCGGAACCACGAGTAAAGCAATAAATTCTTTAGAAAGTGAAAGATTGCCCAAAATTGGAGATAAAGTGACAGAGTTAACGGTTGAGGGTTATGTAGATTGTATGGGGATAGAACCGGAACAAAAAGTTTTATTGCTGCGCGTATTACAGAAAAATAAAGAGGTATTTTCTGAGAAGTTAGGGTTAACTGACAAGTATACGCATGTTATTAAATTAACGGACGAGACACCATTTTTAAAACGTAGTTATCCCGTGCCATTTGCGCATCAAAGCAGGTAGAAGTTAGATTGTTAGGTCACATCGTTAGTACGGAAGGAGTTAGAATAGACCCCGACAAGACGAAGGCTATACAAGATTTTCCGGTGCCTAAAACGGTTAAACAAGTGCGAGCTTTCTAAGGACTCATGAATTATTTTCGTAAATTCATACGGAAATACGGAAAGGAAACAAAACCATTATGTGACATGTTACGTAAGGACATTAAGTGGAGTTGGACACAGGTACAAAATGATTGTTTCGAACGAGTTAAAGGGTTGTTCTTACATACCGTTATGCTTACCCACCCAGATACAAACAAGACTTACTATTTACAAACAGACAGTAGCGCTATAGGTATTTCCGGTTACGCTTATCAATTATCAGAGACAGGAGAAGAACAGGTTATTGGGTTCTGTAGTAAGGGTTTGACGGAAGCCGAGATGAGGTGGACAGTTACAGAGCAAGAAATGTGGGCTATAATATATAGTTTGACAAAATTTGAGACTTATTTACGAGGGGCAAAATTAATAATTCGTACAGATCATAAGAGCCTAACGTTTCTAGGATCAACGGTTGGATTACTAAGTGCTCGGATGGTTAGGTGGGTGCATTATCTAGGTCGGTTCGATTATACCATAGAGCATGTAAAGGATAAGGAAAACATCGTAGCAGACGTATTATCGCGACATATACAGGGGGTCACAGATCTTTCAACGTCTAAAAGTCAAGGGCCACAAATGAACCTTTTCAAGACGACTAGTTCACGCTCAATACGAGGAAAACTGAAAGAGCTAAGCAAACACCAAAGCGAAGATGGAAATTTAGGAAAAATAATCAAAGTCTTACGTGATTCTAACAGCACGAGCGGAAATGTAGGCGGCCGGAAAAACTTCTTATTAGAAGATGGGGTCTTATACTATATAAATCCTCGAACCGAAAAGTGGAATTTAGTGATTCCTGAAATCATGCAAAGCGAATTAATACGAGATATACACGAAGAAATTGGTCATTTCGGTAGATATAAAGTACTCGCGTTATTGAAGGAACGGTATTATTTTATGAAAATGTCAAATAAAGTTGGTAAGGTGTTGAGAGAATGCGACGTTTGTCAGACTTCAAAGTGTGAGTTAGCTAAACATTCCGGAGAAAGTAAACCTGTGATAGCTACTGACGTAGGGCAGAAAGTCTTTGCGGACTTGTACGGACCTTTAGTTCCCGGAAAATTTGGGAGTAAATACATTTTCGTAATACAGGACTCATTCAGCAAATTTATAAAATTATATCCATTACGGAGAGCGACCGGGGGAAGCGTGATAGCGTGCGTTAAAAAATATCATGCCATAATAAAGATCGAACATATTATAACGGATAATGGGGCACAATTTATCTCTAGGACTTGGGAAAATGGTTTATCGCAATTAGAAATACGATTGTCTCACACATCGGTACGACACCCGCGGCCCAATTCAACTGAACGCGTAAATAAAGAATTAGGCCGTATGTTTAGGACGTATTGCAATAAATCACATAGATCATGGGTAGCGTTACTCCCAGAGATTGAGGACTGCTACAATAAAGTCATCCATACCACAACAGGTTATTCGCCAATGGAAATTGTTCGGGGGCACAGCACCAAACTCGCGACTGATAGTGTTTTAGCAAGCTATGGGTCATTCGGATCAAACGTTTTGGAAATAAATGAAATTAGAGACAAAGCTCGTGAAAATTTGCTCAAATCAGCTGAGTATAGGGTGACCATCTATAACAAAAATCATCGGCTGGTACAATTTCAAATAGGAGACTATGTCAAACTTAGAACTTTCGCTAAATCGGATGCAGAAAAAAAACTGACAAAGAAGTTCGCTCGGTTATACGAAGGGCCTTATAAAATTGGCGCAATACCTTATAAAAACGTGTATACACTTATTTTCCCAGATTCCAATGAGATAAGAGGGAATTATAATGCTATACATCTGTTTAAATATTATATTAATGTTGGACAAGTCAGCAATTAAGATAACATTGTCTGCTAGAACAGGTGGGGTTCCGACTGGCGCTAAAATAGTTCGGTTTAAAAGGCTTTAACTGCCGAGTTGCGGTCGGTTTATGGCACCGTTTAGTAAACAAAGGAATAATAACAGTTCAAAAGAAATAGAGAGTTGATAATAAATAATAGGTATCCTTTAAGAAAAGATAAGAAGTGGTTAGTAGATTTCGTAGCGGTTTAATACAATTATAGTGAAGAAAGTTTAATTTTCGAGAAAATAAAAAGCCTTTTCACTCTAGGTGGGGCGTGTGGTGGTCCACTTCTGAGAGACTTTGCTATTCTTAAGAACGAAGTCATAAATTTAATACCCGCACAACAGGGGGTTGGTTTTGTCAATCATATATTTTTTTTCTCGCATCCGCTTAAGTAATTCGACACGTTCTGTAAAGATAGTCAATGCTTTCTTAGAATGGGGTAATAGACGTCTGCAGCAAATAGAGTTATGCAATACAGATGTGAAGCAAAGGAAAAAAAACCTAGGAAACGAATTCGAGTAGAGACGTAAACGACATTCATTGTTATTCATGCAAAATGCAACCTTATAGACGACATCTTAAAAAGGTATAATTTATGCTCAACGGATACTGTACTTGTGAAAACGTGTGTTTCAGAAAGGCTAATTGCCAACAAACAAGGACTTTAGGAAGAGATGCAGGCAAAGGTCAGGTCGAGGTGATGGAGCTATTTATTTCGTAGGGGCTAGGTTTTGGGATATGAAAACCTAGGCATTTCGTTAACTGCAGTGGACAACGGCTCGTGGTTTGGCGGGAATGGTCAACGCGCGAGACAACTTCGCGGTCGTTCACCGTCCAATCAGAGATCAAGAGAACGTGACGTCACAGGCACGAAGATGTGTTTGAGTGTTGCATTTGGTTCTGTGCCAAACTAAATTGGACATTATTTGTGCAGTGATAAAAGTGGAAATAGAGTAATTAGATTATAAGTTTTTTTGTTTTGTCAAAATTTAGTTTTAAAATTGGGAGAACGAGAGTTTGATGAGGGATTCGAATTTTGTACGCGGAAGAAATTGGTCAGATGGACGCAGAGAAAGAGATCATAAATCTTTAATGTGAAATCAGAAATGTGAAGTTCGATTAAATAAATAAAGTTTATAAATTGTAGCTGTAAAAGCTATCTGTTCGAGGGATCAATGACAAGCTAAGTTTCTTTTATAATATCGATCGAAGGTCAATATTGTGGTGGGATAATTTTATCTATTAAAATTAATATTGAAGTTAAATGGCGTCATAGCATCATTTAAGAGAGATTGGACCATTTTTTCGAGCAAAGGAAGGGTAAAATTTTATAAAATAAAATTCCACAATATTGTAATTTTGTCGGTAATTGTTTTGTATATTTGTATTGTCTGTTGGAGTACGCAAGGATATTTAACATTTAGACAGTTGACAGAGTGTCCAAGTTAATATCTAAAAATAAAACAATTAATAGCAAAAATTGCGTACTCTCACAAATTGTGTGTGTTCTTTTTTGTTTTTTCCTTCTTTTAAATTTCTTTATGTGTTATTCTTTGTATTGAGATAGTTTTCCGGATTGGTTGGAAATTAACATTTTATACGTATGTGTGTGTGTTGTATAATTTAGGTAATTTGATGGCCAAAAGAGGTTGTTGCATTTCACAAGACGTTCTCCTCTTTTATAGATTTGTTTGGGCCTAGGAACGCCGTGAAGCCGTTTTATCGCATCTTTAGTGATCGTTAAGACCGGTTTAAATAGTCAAAGAGTTTCGACTAACGTAGATTCAAATTTAAGGCGAGGAATTGGGTTTAATACGGTCACTGTGTCGTTCCGAGCGTTATACGCGGAGAGACAGAATTCAGACCGAAATTGACGAAGGTAGCTTGTTGTTTGATTTTATTGTACAAATCTAACAAAACCTTCATTTCATTTCATTTTTTACTAATTATATCTAGTTAAATTTGCTACTATTATATTAAAGATATTGGTAGTAATTATTATATTTCTGTTCAGTGGAAACCTTTTCCATAGTGTTTGATTAGTATTGATTGGTTGATTTGCATACTAAAATTTAGGAAAAGGTTCCAAACATGTTTTATTAAATTATCAGATTAGTAGTTTCAAGCTGTGTAGTCAAACCGATTACAAAATAAAGCGCCAAACATCCCAATTCTGCGCCTTAAAACATATTATTTTTCAAGGAATAAATATTTCATTTATCCTGATTTTGTGCATTTATTATTTTTCCTTTACCCATGTAGGAATAAAGAATTTAGTATACTTTATTTTTCGTAATCAAGTAACTCTACATCTAGAGATTTTCCTAGCTGAGATTCAAATAAAAGTAGACAGAATACTTAGACAGGTCCTACTCTAATACCTAACTGGACAAACTTTGCATACTGAATCATAACTTGATTAATTATCACTTTATACTCATTTAATGAAACATAAACGTAGCCATTTTGGTTCGTATTGCTTGCCACTTTAAATGTTTAATATCATAAACCGAGTTGTTTATGCACTCGTTGAACAGTGGGTGACGAGTTTTATTGGCAAATTGAGTCACCGAAAAACGGGACTCAATAGTATAGTATATCCTTTAATTCAAGCCAGCGTGCTGTTCCTAACATATCATTGTACCTTAATTAAAACCTTATTGATTAGCTGATCAGAGCGGCCGCTCATATTTATCAAACTGATTACTGAATGCATTCATAAAGGGGGGTAAAAGTTATTCATACACACAAAAGTCTGTGTATTCGACAACGAAAGGATCAGCTAATACAATTCAATCAAAGCAAATTGATTTCGACGATATAAAAGGTTAAATACACAAAAAGGTACATTTTATGTTGGGTCAACGCATAGCACTCTCTATGGGGTTATTCCAGGTAATTCATTTAGCTACTCTGTGCTCTCGAAATCTGGAGATATTTACAGGTAACCTATGTTATTTTGTAACCTAGATATCCTGAGAAGATTCCAGGTAGTTTTATTGATGTCTCTGTGCTCAGAGGGATACGGAGTCAAATCTGTCTGGATTGGATAAAGGGGATGCTGATATTTGATAAATCACAAATTATAAATATAGGACATTCGCACAGGTATATGGATATATATATAGATATATACATATACACATATTATTGTCCCATCATGAGTTTAGATTTTAACACGATAAATAGAACATAATCTCGTTGTTTCTCAGATGATCGTAGTTGTTCAATTGCTATTATTGCACTAGACTTTCACATCATACCTACCGACACCACATACAGGGGGGGGAAAAGCAGGGGTATACCATCACAAGATCCTTGTTACGGACCGGGCCGGCATCCTAGCAGTTTTCGAGCAGCACTATAATTCATAACGCGAACGCTGATAAGATGACGGCTTCCGTAGAGAGAGCGCTTATCATAAAATCTACGGAATGGTTTCCGAAGATGAATATATTTTCTTGCTGAACAAGTTTTGATCAAGAGGTAACTCTTTTCGTTTCTTTATACAGTGAGCGCATCTACCTATACATGAGAATAAAATCAATGTTATGGTCCCATGAAAAAAAAAACACATTAGTTTAGTATCTCAGAACTGCTTAACTGTCCAATATATTGCTTCATCGATTTTTGCCGATTTTCGACCCCCTCTCCTACAGTCATCCTGTCGTCATTATTCAATAATAAACTTTCTATGTAATTTTCGTTTTCTGTATTAAATTAAAAATTCAAATAGTTTATTTTGCAAAGTAGGTATATATAATACACTTTTTACACGTCAAATTTAATCTAATAAAAAGATATGTAATAAAATAATAAATGTACATGGACTAGATTAAATGTTTATTTAATTTATGTAGCAATATATATACGATTAAAATGATAGGTAAAATATATATTATACAAGGTGACATCCAATCAACCGCCCGAATCTTATGCGCTTATTCTAGGGTAGGTATATAAAAATGGTACAAATACCACAAATATGTTTGATCATTGATGCCTAAACTAAATCTAGAGGTTAAATTTTTATTTCGCGTAACTAAATATTTTCAAGGATCACAATTTCTAAACTTTTCTAATCCCCGCCGGCTCTCTTAAAGCGATCGTACTAACTCAAAATTTTCAATAGAAAATGGAGAGCTACCTTCGCATCTTCCATATTTATTATATCAGACAAGTCCACAGAAAATATCCAATGAGCAGTTTGAACTCCCTATGGACGCACAATTTATTATCTTTGCCCCAGAGCGAGCGATGCGATGGTTGAATTCTGTTGATACAGTATGTAACTTTTAACCTACGAAATGGTTAAAATTACTTGACCACCAAACAAACAGGGCAGTCACGAGTACATATATGTATATATGAGAACCATCTATACAAACAAAATGTTTTTTGATGTATTTTTATTTTTTATTATTTTTGTTCAAAAGTAGCTTTTGCTAATTAGTCATAAGGTTATATATATATTTTTATTTCATGTCCTTCACTATTCAAATTTTTCACTCATTCGACTGATGCCGGCCCCGAAGTGGGCCCAAATATATCTCGAAATACTTAAATTGTCATTTTTCTTATGTTTATAAGTTTCAAATGAAATTAAATGCTTATTACAGCCAAATATAAATATTTATTTAAAAATATACAAAGAAAATAATGTTAAGTATATGTTTTATAGCGACATCTATTGATTTGGATACGTACTCTAAATTTTATTAGAGTACAATACGAACTAGAAAATGAATGAATGAATGAATGAGTTATTTGACACTCTATTGTTAAATAAAATATATTACACGGGAAAGACAGAGTTTTAATAACATTATTTTTTATAAAGGCACACTTAAGACTATATCTTCCAGCCAACCTTTGGGTTGTGAAGAAATTATAATAACATAAAACGTAAAAGGAAGATAGAGAATAATTATGTAAATAAAGTAAAAAAAAAGTAAATAACAACAAATCTAACAACTTGTATATTATACAAATGTGTACAACTTACTCTATAATAAATACCAATAATTAATTTGCATAAATAAATAAACAATATATATTAATAAATACATAATTATACAAGTTTAATTTTTAGCTACCTCCCAAATTCATACTGGAGGGTTGGTAAGTGGTCAGTATCATGGGTCACTTCCCAAAGTGATTCAATAGGGACTGAAACTACTCTTATTCCAAAATAATTAATAAAAACACCTCAAAATCACTAGTTTTTGAGCAGCCCACTCCACTGATCAGGATAGACAAGTGTAAATTGAATGCATGCACTGATGTGTATTGGAACAATAGTATTGTTATATCTATGACTGCAAGTGACAGTACACCCACACACACGTTGTGTATCAGATAGATTTCACTTTTCATTCGTAATTAGTAATAATGTACTTATCTGCAAACTATATGAGGAAACGAAAATTAGGTGAAAAGTGTTTTCAGATTTCAGTTATTTATTACTAAACAAAAATGGTCCACTGTTTACAGAATCATACTTCTGGTGTGCAGCATATTATCCCGGATAAAGGCGACCACCGCCCGGCCGCGACACAATTAGTAAGGTAATCAAGATCGTTTGAGATACCTACGCTACGTTGGCAATAAATAATGTCGGCCATTGCGATACAGGACGAAAATAACTTGGTTTATCTAACCCTTGAGATTTAATAATGCATATATATTTTAAACTGCGTGAATACGGTGTGAATATTTACGGCAACGATGTAAATTGCTGTTTATATCTTGTGTCTGGCTGTAACAGAATACCAGCGTTGTGTCGGGGTGTGCATGAATATATTTTATAAAATGTGTATAATTTAGACACAGCAACATGCTGAGTTGCGGCCTATTTGGTGGCGGTGAATACATGAGATCGATTTATGTTGTTTTCTCTTTGTTGGTTCATTTAGTTCAGTGTAATCATACGCATGAGGCTATTATTTATATCTTGTGTATCATTTTCCATCAAATAAACTTCTTTCTTACTTTCTATCTTTCTTTCTTTTTATTTAAGAGCCTTAAAGCAGCCGGATTGTGAAAATTCGCTATTTGCTCAATGCTTCAACAAAACCTTGTTTATTACCTATGTATTGTGCATGCCGCCATCGCAAAGTTTCCATTGGTTTCTGTGAATTAGAATCTTAAAGATTAAAATTTTAAAATTAAATAAATAAAAATTTTAAAAACTTATTTGTTTTTCATTAGATCTTATTATATATGTATATTTATATATGAATATAAAAAACACTTAAACATTATTTTCCACATATATTTCAACTTTATTAACTGTCAAATGTCAAATATCTGTATAAGTAATAATATTTTACAACTATTCCACTGATGCCGATTTAAATAAAGTCCAAATATATCTGGAAAATTATTTTTTATGTGCATGTATAAATATATGCCTAATAGTAAAATTTTAAAATTCTAATTTACCAAATGAAATTTTGCGATGACAGTTTACACAATACATACGTATAATAACTAATTAGGTTTTGTTGAATAAATATTGAGCAAATTTTTAATTTTAGTTTTCTGTTTCGACTACTGAGAAAATAGCGGGTTTTTGACAATCCAACCGCTAAATGGCTCATAACAACATTTAACAAAAAAATTATTACTGACCCAACCTTCCAACCAGATTTGAACAAAGGATTTAATATTATTTTTATATATTTTTTCATTTGCGCAGGTTTTTGTATTTAATAAAAGTATTTCTTTTATTATAGGCAACTCGCGTTGAAGTCGCGTTGAAGTGTCTTTCAATTAGCGACAGTTTTCGGCTTGGTGGTGTTTTATCAACACCTCTCATAATCTATATGTTGACAAATATCACTACAATGATAATCAAGAAAACGGTATCCAAATCCGTTGAGTGGTCCTCAAGTAAAAAAAGGAATATACAGACAGACAGACAAACTGTAAAAACTATATTTTTGTTTTCAGTACAATACTGATAACCCATTTCATTTTAAATGTACAGATGACTGCATTTCAAGCTCCCTATTTGTAAACGATTTTATCGGCAATGACGCCGGAATAAGATCTGCCAATAGGGATCCTGTCATGCTGGCGTCTGTACATAGCAAATAAGTTATGAAAGTAGATTCTGAAATCTTTAATTTGAATTTAAGTGCTGTCTAATCTAAATTTTCTTCATTGCAAAACAGTCCTTAATTGTTATTAACAGAAGCTAAATTACTTTGGAAAAATTCAAGTTTTGACATCAGAATTTGCTTTATTATAGCACTAAAGAGAGAACTTGTAATTAATCTCAGCGAAAATAAAATTTATTGTACGTCTAGAATTAAAACAAAACCCTTTTAATTAACTTTTACACCGAGCCATTAATAATAAAGAATTGTGGACATTGCCTTTAATCTACAATAATAATTTCTATTTCCTAAATTATTCATATTTTAGGGTTCCGGCCGAATAAGAAAACCCTTACAGAGAAGTTTCGGTGCCTGTTTGTTAATCTGTCTGTTCGTCTCGAGTCTCAGCATCACTCCAGAGAGGCTTGATCGTGACTATACAGAATTTAAATTTATTATTATCACGTACCAAGGTGGATAAGGACTATAATGCCCATTTTCACTAACCTTTGTCGGGAGCCTGGTCACAGCGTGACCTGTAAACATGACGTTCTCTCTCAAAAAGGATGGTCGACTCTTGTCGGAAGCCTGTTCGCAGCGTAAGCTGTGAACGTGATGTCTGTCTCGTGGATGACTTTTGACGCATTGGACGGAAAAAGGAGAACTTATAAAATAAAGAAAATAATCTTTTATAATCTTCAGGATAAGCGAAGCTTTCCAAATTTATACTTTTGTACTTTGTTATTGTTGTTCTTTTCGTCATTTAGAAAGGATTATTTCTATGTTTCAATAATCATTTATTATAATTACGAAATATTACTTCATTTGAAATTATTGTTGCTGGAAATCTGATTGAATCATTAATGACTCCTTGATATGTGTTACTAATCCAATTTCAATACCGACGCTTTGTTTAAAGATGAGTATATATCTGCTTTATAACAATTAGTACACCAAGATAAGTATGTAAGATGTAGCTACATAATTATTCTAAGGGTCATCTACATTTTGTGGGCTTAGCCATTTAGTTCCATCATTTGTTTTGCCGAGATGATATCTCTGTACATTATCAAAACATTATGTTAATAATTAACAAAGTTATATAAATTACATTGCCACGGGGATTTTCTTGATTAAAGTAATTTGGTAGGGTTATCGTACCACATTCATTAAGTATAAAGAAATATATGTACGAGAATAAGTTTAAATGGCGTTGTTTTATTGTAATATCTTTTATTTATAGTCTTGTGGTAATACTATTCTTAACAATTTTCAGAAGTGGGATCCATAATGCCCAAGCTTAAGCGATAGACGGACTTTTGGTTTATACCCTGACGTTCTGATCCCAAGCCGTGGCGGTGGAGTAGCTCAGCACCATGTCCTAACACAACCGTCGGGGATCCAATTCATGAACCTGAAGCAAAGGCTATGGAGCCTAAATGCACCCTGGTAACACCGAACAGCACACAACCCTCAGTACCGGATGCCGGTAAGCCCGATCCAAAGTATCACGGCAACTTCACGGCGGAGGCTTACAAGGTATGGCGCGTACCTAGTACTCGTCTCAGCCCGATTATGATCTGACTTGGAGTGAAGGGAAACTAGAATTACTGAAAGCATCCCCATCTGACAAGACAAACTGAAATACATTTACCCAATATTTAGGAATCGGTTCGAGCAGTGCAGAACTGATGCTGATCCACACAACGGGAACCAGAACATTAATTTCGAGAGAAATATCACGTGTTTTTTTATGTGGTGAACAGAGCCACGCAGTTAGGCGCTATTAAAATGCAGACCGGCCAACGTGCAGAGTTTGTGGTCCATTCAATGTTTAGCTGCAATTAACTACATGTCACTACATTATATAATAGATGGTAGGAATAATAATCATAACTTCCAATTCAATTCTACCCACAGTAAACATCAATATTAATTATACTATTACATGAAAAATTTAAAAATCTACACAACCAAAAAAAAAAAAAACAATAATTCAATTTAACATTTACCAATATTACGAATTGTCAATTCAACAATACTTGAGTAGACGTATTACATATAAAATAAACATTGTTGAAACTCATAAAATTCCTTGAGTTCATAAGGAGAGATATTTAACAAGCACCTTTCGGTTTTTAGTAGGATTAATTACTATTTAGAAGTTTTATTTTAAAAGGCAGTGAATTATATATTTTTATTACAGCCCTTTTTGTAGCTTTACTTTAAGATACTGTTCTATTACTATGTGCTTTAAGATTATTTTCGTAACGCTTATTTAAACGATCACTAGACTTAGCTTGGTGGTAGACTGAAAAATTTATTTGGATATCTCCGGAAAAGCTTACAAAGTTCAATAATTTAAAGTACTGTTATAGTGCGAACCTTTAATTTGACTAGGTAATGAATTTCGACAAGAGGCCATGTCAGAATTAAAAGCTTCTATAATCCTTATACGGCGCTTCTATGTTATAAAAATTTTTTTAGTATCTGCATTCTGCATGGATGATTGTTCGTCTATGGTATCTGTACTTCGACCCCATACAGCCATGGCATAAAGCACCTTTGATTTAGAAGAAAGCCTGGAGTACAGCTCGTTTAGTTACTATATAAGTAAATGTTCTCAAGGCATAACAAAAACTGCTTAATTTGCTTTCCAGATTTTGATGTATCTTTTCCAGCTCATACGTTCATCTATCTATACACCTAAGAATTTAGCTTCCGTTATAAAATCAATTGTTTAACCTTCAATAGTGACATTTGCATTTACAATGGGAGTGTTGTAGTTCCTCAAGTTAATCATATTAGTTTTATTGGCATTGGTATTGAATCGTTAACGTCTACACCAACCAATAACAGTGAGAATTGCCAGCTGGATAGTATTATTAATCAAAACTCTGTTTTTAATTATAATAGAAAGTACTCGTAAAACACCTTACTGTTGGTCCCAGAGGTATGAATTTAACCAAATTGACTCTACCCTGTATACCATATCGGTTCAACATCAAAACCATTATGTTGTGATCTACGTGATCAAATGCCTTGGACAGATCTAATAGAACTGTTACTATGTTATTTTACAATCCAAAGCTTTCGATACGAAGTTAGCCATGTCAAAAATGGCACCAATAGCAGAGCTACCCTTTTGGAATCCAAATTTTTATTTAGCTAATATTTTGTGGGAAGTAAGAGATTTACACAATTTCTCAAAGACCTTTGGAAGAATAGACGGTAAGGATATCGGTCGGTAATTAAAAATATTAACATCCAATTTAGTATATTTTTTGAGAATGGGTTTTATAAGATATAAGATATTTATTCACCATATAACAAAGTCCGTTATAAAAGGTTTGTCAGTTATTATTAATATAAATATCACATTAAATGCAAAATATGTACAATTGTACATACACAATCGGTACACATATGAAATCCATTATTAAAAATGTGTGGCTAACATTAAAATAAAAAAATAAATTAAAAATGTCAAACTTAATTAAAAATAAATTTAAATGTCTAATTAGGAAATGAACATGGCTTTATGTTTAAATTCATGAATTCATTAATAGAGTAGAATGGATTATTCTGCAAGAAAATATATATGTGAAAATATATATATATATGAAAATGTATATGTGTATAATAAAAATTTATATTTTATGTGCTCTCTGGGGAAACTGGGGAAAATCCAGAAATGGTTAATTAAATAAAATAATTATCGAGACAAATTAGACACTTCTAGTAGAGATGAAAACGCCAATGACTCGAGATATTCAATCAAGGTATCAATGTTGTAATCAGTGCAAATTATCAGCCTGCATTTTTGTTAAGTTTTAGTACCGAGTTAAAACACCTTCCAAGTGATCCAAAATGTATCATTTTGAGAGTAGTATGTAAAGTAGAGCATAATTTCGAGAGATGCTGGTCAAGCCGTGACTCTATTTTAGTGGAATTATAGCGGCTGCTTCGAAAACTTCAGTGAACATCGTCTCAACTGTTCAAGTCATCATAAGGTGAGCTTGGTGACCAATTGTATTAAATTTTAAAACACGTTAGTTATAGTCAATGTGGATATGCGTAATCTTCAAATTATTCTTGGACAACTAATAATAAATGGCCGTAACATCAATCTTACTGTGACCGGTTATACCCTGAAAATAAGAGGAAATACAGAAGAACTATACTATATTATATATTGTTAATGTACTAACAATAAATGTTACCTATTCAAAAATAATCGTATAGCAGTCTGGTACAACGAAGACATCATTGTCCCTCCTCAACTCTCGTAAATGTCCAGACCGCAGGTACAAGCGATGATGAAGCTGTTTTTGTTGAGTCTAGAACGTGTGTGTATAATGATGATGATAAAGATTATTCGATACCTCCCTTATTACTCTCCACTTAAACTACAGTAATCGAAGTACGCAATTATTCGGAATCTCCACTTTTGCTATAGCGGGGTATATTACTATATAGAAGTCTACAACGTGTAGATTCAGTTAATCATTTAGCTGATGGAAATGTAGGGATAAAAGATCAAATTCTATTAGAATTTTATTAGAATTATTCTAACACTAGACGTTGAGAAGATACAATGTGACTTGACAAATCCTAAAACAAGAGCAACATTAATATATTTATTGGAAAGATAAATAATTTTGGAAGATATCCACGTTGATATGTACAGCTTGTTATCAAATATCGGTTATTGGTAAATTCCGTAATTGAGTTATGCAAATTTACATGTAATGGACCGTTACCTAATGGTAACGAATGATGAGCTATTACCTAATGGTATTGAATGGTGAGCCGTTGTGACGAATGATTGGGCCGCTAAATGATAACGAATGACAGTGGATTGTTACTCAATTAAAATAGAAATGCAAAATTTGTTTATGAAATTCAAGTACATCATAAAATGAGTGTACACTTACTACACAACAATTTTGTTTGACAATTAAACTGATTAAATTTAAAACGGGAACATAAAACAAATAAAATAAAATGTTGGTCTTTAAATAGTACATTACGGTACGAGAACGATGAAACGTTTTCTGACGAGTGTGAGTTTGCGGCACGAGCCGAAGGCGAGTGCTGCAATCACACGAGTCGAGAAAAGGTTTCTCGCACGAGTTTCGTATAATTTTTTTTATAGCACAAGTGCGGAAAATACCGACTTTACACACGCGCAGCGTGCGTAAAGCGGTCATCTTACGCACAGTGCGCTATAGTAAAATATACTTACGTTCATTAACACTGGGCCGTTACTCAATAGTAACGATTGCTACTCACTGGGCCGTTACTCAATAGTAACGATTGACACTCACTGGGCCGTTACTCAATAGCAACGATTGACACTCACTGAGCCTTTGAATGAATGAATGAATGAATGAATGAATGAATGAATGAATTTATTTCAGAAAGAAAGTACATAATGTAGTATTTTTGTGCGTTACATTATTATATTACTTAGGGCTATCTTAACTTACTTATATGTATATACATTTAATTTACTATCCTAAATAATATACTTAAATATATTAGACATTAATGCACATAATAATTTACGGGTATCAAGGGTCGAAAACTACACACCGTGCTAGTAAAAAACTGTTTGACGGTCATGTAGTTTGCCGTTCATAACCTTCAATTGGTTTACATTAAGTGTACATAGTATTTTAAATAAATAAATAAATAAATAAATAAACCTAATAAATATGTAATTACCAAGTTTGTACATAATCATTTATTTATAAGGAAGAACATATAATAATATATAAGTACAGATATGCATATAAATATTGTGTGTGCTGAGGACATCTAAATACGTAAAATTAGTTGAGTGTTGTGTGAGTGTGTGTGTATTTTGTGTAGTTTGGAGAAAGTAAAGTGATTTGAGACTGTATTTGATCCTGGTATAGTAAGTACCCTTATTTAATTATTTCTAATAACTTTTCTGTATTTGCATAATCTAAGCACCCTAGTATGTTATTCAGGGTTTGCTTTAGAGACCGTAGAGATAGCTTTCGCAATTCCGTAGATGCGCTTAGTCTGTTATATAGGAAGGGTCCCAAAAAACGACTAAAGGTTTGAGCAAAGGTGGTTTTGCAATGCGGTGTTTTAAAAACAATATCTAAACGTCTATCTTTGTCCGATAGCTTAGTTGGATTCTTGTGTAGGTTTGTTATGGCATCTCTAATGAAAAGTTGTCTTACTGTTAGGACCGAATTTTCATCATTTGCCGTTACTCAATAGTAACGATTGACACTCACTGGGCCGTTACCTAATGGTAACGAATGATAAATATCAACTTAAATTTATTGTTACAACCAACTAAAACCTTTTATTTGCAGGGACGCAAATAAGTGTCAGGATGGACGACTGTCGGGAGCCTGGTCACAGCGTGACCTGTAAACATGACGTTCTCTCTCAAAAAGGATGGTCGACTCTTGTCGGAAGCCTGTTCGCAGCGTAAGCTGTGAACGTGATGTCTGTCTCGTGGATGACTTTTGACGCATTGGACGGAAAAAGGAGAACTTATAAAATAAAGAAAATAATCTTTTATAATCTTCAGGATAAGCGAAGCTTTCCAAATTTATACTTTTGTACTTTGTTATTGTTGTTCTTTTCGTCATTTAGAAAGGATTATTTCTATGTTTCAATAATCATTTATTATAATTACGAAATATTACTTCATTTGAAATTATTGTTGCTGGAAATCTGATTGAATCATTAATGACTCCTTGATATGTGTTACTAATCCAATTTCAATACCGACGCTTTGTTTAAAGATGAGTATATATCTGCTTTATAACAATTAGTACACCAAGATAAGTATGTAAGATGTAGCTACATAATTATTCTAAGGGTCATCTACATTTTGTGGGCTTAGCCATTTAGTTCCATCATTTGTTTTGCCGAGATGATATCTCTGTACATTATCAAAACATTATGTTAATAATTAACAAAGTTATATAAATTACATTGCCACGGGGATTTTCTTGATTAAAGTAATTTGGTAGGGTTATCGTACCACATTCATTAAGTATAAAGAAATATATGTACGAGAATAAGTTTAAATGGCGTTGTTTTATTGTAATATCTTTTATTTATAGTCTTGTGGTAATACTATTCTTAACACCTTAGGCACAGTATAATTATACTGTGCCTTAAGTAACGCCTATAGTAGATAACTGCCGCGGCTGGTAAGTGAGGCGTTGATGCGACGTACGTGATAATGTGGGCCGAGGCGTAGCAGAGGCACACATACGTGAGTCCATCGATGCCTAATTGCCGCCAAGGCTTTTCTCAAACAATGCGTGGATATTCAAACAAATAGATATTATTTTTTTTTTTACATTTTATTAAATTTTATTTATTTTTAAATACATTTTTACTTTTTACAATTCAAAAAGTTGATATCGATCTCGATTTGGCGTAACATAATTGACAGGACTAACCTTATTTTAAGCGTCCTGTCTTTTTTTTTCTTTATTGAAAAGACAAGGACAAAACACTTAAATTAAGTTAAATCCTGTCAAATAAGTTACGATGGGCTACACCGAATCGACACAATTGTCGTACAAGTACTATAATAATATATATAATAATATAAATAATATAATATTTTTATCTGACTTTAAAATTCTGAACAAAATAGAAAACGGTTAATATTTTGACTGACGCGGTGTTAGCACGCAAGTTAGTTGGTTTTTTATGTGCAACATAGCGTAAGTCAAAATATTAACCGTTTAGTAAAAATACCAAGAAGTTTATAAAAGAATAATGCCAATTAGTTTACATCTAGTTGGCATGATTTTTAATTTTATAATAAATAACGGTAAAAAGATATCTTTATTTATTTTTCGACTTGCAATGCTAGTGCTAGGGCTGGGGCAAATGCAGGAGCGTAAAGAGGCGGCATTCAAAGTATCCACTTACTTAATTTACGATTGTATCTCGTTCCGCTCCGCTTCGCTTGGCTCCTTATTTTATCTTACATATTTGGCTGGCTGATCTAAACAAGCGCCTCACACTTTGTGATTTTATTGCCCCACGCCGCCCCGCCGTTCGAACTACTTCGAACTGTGCTGAGCGAGTCTCGTCCTTTGCGTTGGAAATAATAATTATTTCCGAATACCTAAATTGTGCCTCGATTACTTGTTATTTTTTATTCTGTTTAAATTAATTAGAATATTAATCATACTTCCAAGTGGTGTATGTGCTTACTTTGCTTGTTAAATGTTCATAAGTCACTTAACGAAGCCTTGTAAAAGTACTTGATTTTAGGGCGAAAACCCATAATTTTAAATATTTTTCTGGTCTTTAACGCGATGTTTGTGAAACAATCAGGGACATACACCACTTCATATTGACCGTGTAAATGAAAGCCTAAAATTGAGTTGATTGAATTGTTCCACTTTCGCGAGTTATTATGGTTTTTAGATATGTATGAAGTACGATTCGGAGCGGGTTCTTAAGTATTTATTCCTAACACTTGAAGTCGCTAATTAAATTTTTATTCACCCGATTAATAATTTCCCAATCATATTTATTTCATCGGTGCATGCCCAGACGGGAATCGGGACCCTCTGGTTGAAAGTCTTTGGCGTTCTTAGCAACTTCAACCAAGTTTACTAGGTACTAAACTGTGTCGACCTGGATCTACCCGAAAGGGCAACCCTGGAGACTCGATATTATTTTATGTCCATCCAAGTTTTGGACGTCTTACCTATTCGTACACGTTGTATCGTGACTAACTTGGTCCCTGAAGTGGCCCTAAAATTTGCTAATTGGGACCCTAGGGATGGTGACTACAAAGTTATGAAGAAAGTCTTGTCAATAAAACACATACTTGGTAACTGTTCCACTTTATATCTATATTACACTAGCCCATTAGATATAAAGTGGAACAGTTACCAAGTATGTGTTTTATTGACAAGATGTTTCAAATGTTCCATCAAGAACCAACAACGACAAGTATCAATTTTATGAAGAAAGTGTTGTATGTAAACTTTGAGATATGTCGTTAAATAATATCAATTACGTGTTGTACTTTATTAACTGTTTTATTATATATATACAGATTTTTATTAATATTATGGTAAAAATTAAATAAAAAATAAAACTTTCGATATATATTTCGACCCACTTGGGGCCGCCGTCAGTCGAATATGGAATATTATCATAAATAAAATAGAGTTAACAATAAAATTAAAAACTTAACCTATTGTTGTACTTTGTGAGTTAAGGCGCTACGGAAAAAAATCGACACTTTCAGAAGTTGCATATCTACTTCAGTAAATAATGTTTTATTTTGATAAAATAGTATATTATTTTTGGAATCTTTTTCTAGGGATTTAATAAACAGAAACGCGATTGGAAAAATTCGGCTGGATAGAAATATTTATTGAAATGAGGTCTTTTTCGACACAAATTCTCCTGGTTTGACAATTTAGAATGACATATGGACTGCAATTATATTTTATTAGATGGGTTTTACCGGGATCTAAGACCTGGTTAAACGAAATTTTGTAAGCTAAAGTCAGTACATTTTATATTAATAAAAAACCGACTTTTTGCTACTTTTCCACTAATCCGTCCCTCTCTCACTGAGGGTTTTTTCGCATATGGAGAAACAAGGACGCTAAAACTTTTACATATCGCCTTAACGTTAAACATTCTGATATGATAGATATCTATGAAATATTATGAACTAGATTTGCAAAAAACTTGACTGCTCTTTCAATACCGCAATAATATGAAAAATATGATACTTACATAAATATTGTAAGATACTCGTACCTTAAATCTTCGATATATTAAAACCGAAGTCTAATAAAAAACCCTACCTTTTATTTTTTAAAACCTAATACCCCCCCCCCCCCCTCTTCGTCTGACGTTGGTGAAGAAGATACATAACTCTTCGCGTAATGAAACAAATTAGGTGTCTATCGAATGGACGCCTGGCGAAGTGGCGACTGGTACATTGCAAGAAGATCGATTAAAGAACATTACAGTATAGAAAAACAGTAAAGCTACTTTGCAATTCCAACCACTACCCTTTTACAATCTATACCTTTTGTTAGCCTGGTCTATTAACGGTGTCGATTCAGTGGAGCACATCTTAACTTATTTGACAAGACTAAACTCAATTTAAGCGTTCTGTCCTCATCTTTTCAATAAAGAAAAAGACAGGACGCTTAAAATAAGGCAAAGAGGATGAAATAAGGTTAGTCCTGTCAAATAAGTTAAGTCGTGTTATATCGAATCGACACCAATGTCCGTCGCATGAAAATTAATGTTTGACGTGTTTATTCAATTGTGGTGTTTAAAACCTTTTATCAAGAGCGGTTTCGCAGCCGGATTGTGAAAAGGCCGCCATAAAATTTTTTGAAATTTTAATCTAGAGAAACCAATGGAAACTTTGCGATAGCAGCAACGACATTCTATACCATGTCGTTGGATAGCAGCATACACAATACATAAGAAACCGCTCTTAATAATGTCGTTGGATGGCAGCAGGGGTAGAACGCTGGCCTCTCAATCTTGAGATCCAGGATCGATCCCCGGTCGAGCAGGCACCGATGAGTTTTTCGGAATTTATGTGCATATTATTTGTTCTTACTTACCACTTGCTGAACAGTGAAGAAAAACATCGTAAGAAAACCTGCATGCCGGTGCGGTGATAGGGTTCACCACCTATCACGTTGGGCCGTAATAATCTTCGGTGAAACCTCTGACAGCCTAAGAATTTTAGTGGGGCTAAGAATTTTTCGCAATGATTGATGTAGTGAATTATGCAATATGGACATGTAACTCGTGGTTTTACTACTGGTTTTCTAAGACCCGTGGCTACAAATGTCTTCTTTGTGATGTTGTGCTGCATTCCGGCTGCTACACTCAATATGTGACTTATCTACTGTAGGTACCAAAGGTACCAATGGTAACTGGTTTGGCAAACAGACAATCATACCTTTCTCTCACACTTACACAAAAATTACATATTTGTATTTTTTATCTCTTTCCTTTTGTATCCCCTCCTCGTACCTCTCAAGAAGACAGCCATATTGGAATCATCTCTTACAACGCGCTGCGCTTGATATTTGCGTGGATTTGGTAAAATTGCGTAAATTTTGCTCGATTTGTAGGCCAAACTGGCAACAAGAAAATTCTGGGAAATATATATGTACTTGATCATGTTTTTCTGACGAAATTATATATTATAGATTATCGAAATTTTAAATCTTTACTCAAATAAATATATATCTGTAGGTACCTAATTTCATTCTGTACATTCAATTCGCTCGGACACGGAATATGCGTTTAAAATGAATCTTTTACACAATAAAATACCTCATTATTATCTACAAAAACGCCTTACTACTTTATTTCTGTATGTCCTAATGGAGCCACGATTTCAAAATAACTGAAGTTTTGCGTGCGCGGCATCTAAATAGAGCTGGATAAAGAAAAAACAAACGCGTTAGAGCGGGACCGAATTTTAGTAAAGTGCAGCCCCTTAAAAATCTAATAGAATCCGCGACAAATATAAGAAAAATCAAAGAAACAGTAGAAATTTGAAGTGTATGTGAAGTGTACATATTTAGACAAGTGATATTTGCATTAAAATTGCATACTGACGTGCCTCTAGGAACCAGCAGCCCACGAAGGAATCTGCGCACGAGGAACGATCCTTTTCCGCACAGTAACTTTCACAGCAATATAAGGGTTAGAACCCTTCAATTGAAAAGGGTAGTTCTTGCGTAGCAGAAATATATGTTACCAGTTACCCATTGTTCGTTTAATTTAACTCTCATCTCAGTTCGGAACACACAAGTAGTTTCGGCTCTTGAACAAAACTTCTGAGCCGGATGTTCTTATAGTTGAACATGGAGCTGTCTAAAATTTCCTTTCTAAGAACTGTACTCTTCTACTCACAAAAAAGAGTGTCGTGGAATCGAAGCGGAGCGGAAACGTTCTTTATCTGTTTTCACCAAATCTTAGTTAATTTATAATAACTAAGGCAGGCCAAAAATAATGGCAACATTTATTTTAAAGCTACGTACATGTGACGTAAAATAGTATTTATAGACACAAACATATACATTCATTGTAAAACATATAAAATAAATAAAAATAAAATAAGCCACTTGGCGAGACACTCTTCCTTACACAATCCCTCCCACACACTCTTCACACATACATATCCTTTTCCTGTCACACATGCACACCACCTCTCTACCACACATATATCTGTAAACGCACCCTCTTATTGCGGTGCCAATTGCTTATGTTTCTACGGGAAAAATAGGCTGTTGAAATACAGTCATTATCACCTTAGGAGTGAGTTGCTCTAAGTATTTGAAATATAAATGTATGATGGCCAATCTCCTCACCAGCATCATGATCGTCATTGTCGCTGATAATTAATTGATCGTCTTTTTATACAATAATCCTCGCTGAGCTTATACTCCGTAGCAGTCTGAATAATAGTCTCGGACTAGAAAGTTAGTAAAGTCGTGCTCACAGGCAAACTTGTCGTGCATTCATCTAAAGTTGGCCACACCTGACGCAGGCTTGCCGGAATGTTTAATTCCCTTGGTTGCAAGGAATAGCATTCGCAACACTCCCAAATAAACGTACTATCGCAGAAAGTTCCGCTTACCATGGCAATAAGAATCAAAAATGGGTCTGCACAATTTAGCCGATAGTATTTACTTCTTTTTGTAGTTGTAAGATTTCGAGTGACCCCTGTTACGCGAAGAAACTACTCTGCAAGTTTAATAATAATAATAAATTCTTTATTGCACAAAATACAATTATTGTACAAAGGTAAGCTTAATACTATATAATATTTTCTACCTTTGGCAATGAGGAAATTGTTGAGGGTAGTGCCATAATATTTAAAAGGTTGAATCATGAGAATAGTACTTAAAAAGAAGAAATATTATATGACAATAATATAGTCTACTACATCCTTTAGCTTTAGACCTGGAGGATAGTTCAAATGTTGTTCGTTTATTGATAGACTTGGTGTCCTCTTCACAAAAGTGCCGGATATCAAAATCAGACTTTCAATTGCCTTTGAGAGTTGGTCCACGGCCGGCG
Organism: Ypsolopha sequella; assembly: GCA_934047225.1. NCBI lineage: Eukaryota > Metazoa > Arthropoda > Insecta > Lepidoptera > Ypsolophidae > Ypsolopha > Ypsolopha sequella. The sequence goes on along the minus strand of OW203994.1, from coordinate 9,062,882 downwards.
TCCGGCAAAGCGGAATTGCCGGAGTCCGCGCTGGAAGCCGGGAATCGTGTAGACAGACCGGATGCCAGACCGAGCCGTGAATAAACGCTCTTATTCACGTGAGGATAATCACCTAACTTAAGGTTAATTCATTAATAGCAAAGTTCAGAAATACTCATTGGCACCTTCCCAAGTGGCGAAACTCTCATGTTACTGAAAAAATTATAACATAAGGCGTATGACCACGCTAAATAAGCAACTCGATGTGTGTCGGTACAAATATCAACAGAAACGACATTGAAATAACGTTAATTTCAGCGTGCCTTGAAAAGTGGCTGTTACGACAACTGCGTCTCCGGCTAGCGCAAAATAGGAGAAAATAAAACTTTTCATATGGACGACATGAACGAAAAAAAAATTTTGAACTTAAATTTTTTAGATCTAAAAATTTCCTATAATTTGGTGCAATAATGATTATTATAATTAGATTATTTATTTATAATAATTATTTATAATAATTAGAAGGAGTAAGAGAATTCCTGTGTTAATCATGTGAAACTATCGATGACTTTCGTTTTTTTTTGTCAAAACTTACAATAGAAAAACTGTTTATGAAACTTAAAACTTATTTTTGACTCTATAATACCTATCATATATTTTTATGAAAGTTTTTGGACCACCCGTGTGGGAGGAGTAGGCCTTCAAAGACAGGTCCAAATTGCAGTTGGCGTATCCATTCGCCATAATTAAGTTCTCCGTAACACGAAATCTGACATAGTTACCGAACTCCTATACTCCACTAAGTAATATGATAAGACCCTTCGAGATTTATGACTCTCTTCTACTATTCTATCTATTTATACGTTACACAATTTGGTGTGCAGCAGAACCTTCCAGATAAGATACTGTGGACGTGAAATATGTCTTTCACCAGAGATAGTTGACCTTTACAGAGAAATACAATAATTTCTGTTAAGCAGTTTTCTACGTATTTGCAATGAATAAAGCCTCCGAAAAACTAATTAATTCCCCGCGAACTGCTATACTATCTGAGCCGCGGCAAAATTAGCTATCGAAAAATATACCAATTTAACTGTGTAACATCTGCCGACAAAATAAATTAAACATAGCAAATTAAAATTTCTCACGACCACCTGGTTTAAATAATGAAACTACGAATTAATTTTTGATTTGAAATTCCCCTTCTGTCTGTTTGTTGTTTCATTTATTGCACGTCATTTTAGACATGATTGTAGTTTATATGATTTATTTGTTAGTTAGGATGTGTAAAAAGCCCTAGAAAATGCTTTACAGCGAAACCGGTCGGGCATAATAAAGTTGTACGTAATATGTGGATAAGTACAAGTATTTTTTTTAAAACAATGTTTTATAAACTCCACCAAGTGCCAACAATCACTAGCATCTACTATACGAATTAATTAATAAACTTCCGAAAGAACTTACCGAAATAAATATGAACCAAAAGTCAAAAATAGGTGCGACGACGAGCTACATGTAAGATAAAATAAGGAGCCGAGCGAAGCGGCGCAGAGCCAGGCGAGGTCTCTAGTTTTAACAGAATTTGTGACATACAAAAAAGTAATTTTTATTTGGAGATTTACGATAATACTAGCTGACAGTAGTTTTCAGAATTTTGAGTATTTCATTCGGTAGTTTTCGTATATTTACAGGTATTTGGTAGATTAGTATTTAAAGCAGTAACATTCATAAATTGAGTATCCTCATTTTTAATTTAGTTTTCGGAACTTTCATTTCGAGTCATTTACAATTATAAGCGATTATATATATATATATATATATATCAAATCAAATCAAATCATTTATTGGAAGACCAACTATGGATCACAAATTTTGTTAGTAAACTTAGTCTAGTCGTATGCTAAGTGTTAGTAACATTAAAATTATTAATTTTAGAGAAGACAGGTCTGTCCACTGCCACATGAATACTGCAGCAGTGATTCATGTAACAGCAATCAAGCCTGTCCGCTATCATGGCCAGGATACTGTTGTTGCTGCCGCGCACTCTGCGCACCAGGGACGCGCATCTTTTTCTCAAAGTGGCATGAAAACAATCCACTCGCGCCTCTGCAAACATGCCTGAGGCACTGCAGTGTCGCGGCAACCCCATCAGCATCCTAAACGCATTGATGTATTGAACACGAAGGGCATTGTAAGCTTTCTGAGTGTACTTAGCCCACAGGCTGCACGCATAAAAAGAAGTGCAAAAGGCCCTAAAAAGGGTAATCTTAACATCACTTGATGTGCGCGCAAACCTGCGAGCCACCATGTTTGCTCTTACTGACAATGCCCTTCGCGCCCTCTCAATATCTTCATCATCTTTGAGGTCGGCGGCAATTATATGCCCAAGATACTTGAATTTAAACACCCTCTGTAGTTCCACGCCATGGAGAGTAACGGGTGGCACATACATTGGGCACTTACCTCCGGCCTCAAAAACCATGATCTCGCTCTTCTTTACATTATAGAGAAGACCGTGATGAGCTGCATATTGTTCACATATGGCCACAAGTTTCCTGAGGCCGCCGATCGAAGCGCTAAGCAGCACCATGTCATCGGCATAGCTAATATTGTTCACGCAGACGCCGTCCACATGACAGCCTAGACGAGTGCTGCTTAGCTCGCCGATCAGCCCGTCAACATATAGGTTGAAGAGCGTGGTGGAGCTCAGGCCGCCCTGCCTCACACCGCACTCCAAGCCGAACGGCTCAGATAGCGCACCTGCCCATCGAACACCGTTGATCTGGTTTCCGTACCAATACTTTAATATGGCCGTTATCTCATATGGTGTATATATAGCGAGCGGCCCCAGCGTTCCTCGCGTGGATCGCGTCTCCCCCGACCTCGTGGTAGTTTCAAAAACCAGCCAAGTGCGATTCGGACTGGCGCACGAAGGGTTCCGTACCATTATCTATAATAATACAGATCGCGCCAAACTTCTAGTATGCTCGGAAGTTGCTATTCCTCAGAACGGCCCATACGAGTACATTTTGTTCCTTGCGAATCGCCCCGTGTTTAGAGGGGACTAAAAGTTTGGCGCGAACTGTACTCGTTAACTTGTAAAGCCTACTTAGCTGTGATAGTTTTCCTTTTAACTTCGTTATATATACTACTGCCGTGATTTTTTTCAAGTCTCCAAATATAACCGTTTCGCTGACAGGCGGGGGGGGGGGGGACACTTGACTCTAACAAAAATTAACACCTTTAAGCTTCATATTTCGCAAAAGAAACCCTGGATCGAAAAATGGTCTTCTCACACCTCCAATATATTTAAATTACCTATTCAACAAAACCCCACACTAGGGGATAGACAAGAAAATAAAAATCATCCCCAATTTACGTGAAGGGGAGGAAGCCATAAAATTTTTTTTTTCAAAATTTTACTGTACCACTTTATCGGCGTGATAAATATGCATACCCATGCCAAATAACAGCTTTCTAGTACTAATAGTCTCTAAGTTAAGCCGCGGACAGACAGACGGACATGGCGAAACTATAAGGGTTCCTTGTTGTCGACTACGGAACCCTAAAAATCTGGCCTTATTACTTGGGGGCCGTCCTTAAACTACGTCATTGATTTGTTGCTGTTTTTTGACCCTCCCTATAATCATCCTATCGTCATTATCTATTGCCCCCATGCTCTCACAAAATAATGTAATTTTCGTTGTCTGTATTAAAAAAATCTATATTGTTAGGTTTTTCTTTTGAAAGGGAACTTCAGCGCGAAATTTCGGCTTTCTAGTTATTTGGGTTTGGGCTGGGCTTTGATGAGTCAGTCAGTGAAGGAGCCAGAACTTCTCTAAATAAATATTTATGATGATAAATAAATAGAGGTGCCTACTGCCTAGTCATGATCAAAGTTAGGCCACCAACATGCAAAAAGCGGTTAGATACGTAATTATCAATTGGCAATAAAAACGGTCAAAATATATAGAAAAAGAGCCGCTTTTATATTTTTAAAATAAGTAGTTGTTTTTGTAATGTTTTTGCCCTTGCACTAATTTTGATTCTGTTTACTTTTAGGGTTCTTTACCTAAAAGGTCCAAAGGAACCTCCGTCCGTCCGTCCATCCGTATGTTACAGCCTCATAACTTTAGCACCGTTAAAGATAAAAACATGAAACTTGGCAATAAAAAAGCATTAATTTGCCTTCATATTACGATGTAAAAAAATTTGAAAAATTTAAAATTGTTCAAAATATTTCCAAAACAAAAGTGAGAAAAATAAAAAAATATTATCCTAAAAGTACAATATGGGTATCAACTTGTAGATATTAAATAGTTAATTGTAAAAATATATGCTAATAGCATATTTACTGGCACTGGTTTCGAGAAATCTTTAAAAAAACATAAAAATATGTATGTTATCTTATCTCCGAATCTTCTTATACCCTTATCTCCGAAACTAGTAGACCAAAAAATATAAAAATGGCAGGAATACAGGAAAACTATAGAGATTAAAACAAATTGAGCACATATGAAAAATAAAAAAAAAATTATATATATATAAGATAATCAAATTGTAGGTATTAAAAAGTTCATTGTAAAAATATATAGTTTGGTTATATTTAATTCCATTTATTTCGAGTAATCCTTGAAAAACCATAAAAATTGTATGTCCCCTTATCTCCAAAACTGGTGGATCAAAAATTATGAAAAAAATCATGGTAATATGTGTTTATGTAAAGATTACAGGAAAATTGAAGCGGTTGAGAAATTCACGATATAAAATTACTAATTTAAATTTATCATCCACAATACGGAACCCTAGGTCTGACTCGCTCTTGCCGGTTTTTTATTATTCTGAAACTAGTTTTGAGTTTCCCTCATCGTTAGACAAACAAATTGAATAAAGTTTCATCAAGAACCTGCAATGCAATCAGTAAGTTTAATATTAACTTATCAAAAATTACTTCTATAAGTTCTTCTGTTATGTCTATTTTCAATTAGTTTAGTTTGTATAACTATTGTATATTTATTTTCAAGTCTTTAGTTTGTTTAAGATTGTAATATAATGTAGGATTATTTCGTTTTAATTTCAATTTACTTTTTTGTTATTTATGTTTTAAGAAACAATAATGATAATATCAATTAATATATTAATCTTTGACTCTTAAAAAGAAGAAAACCTTTTTAAAACATCATATATTTTGGATAAAATGATTTGTGGCAATAATAATAATAGATGCTCAACTATAAAAAATTTTTTTAACCAACAGTTACTACTCGTCATAACTATTAAGTATTGATTTTAACTAAATTAAACCTTCAAGATAAGTCCTTGAAAGAGCAAAAACGAACGCCACTTTGTAGCCTTAAGTAGTATTTAAGTGACTTTGTGGTGTTTCATTTTCTACTTCAAAAACTTCAGACAGACAGTTTCGAAGTAAGAAAATTTAATAAGGTTTGTTTTAAGTGGAGTCTTCTGTTGCGGTTGGCGTGGGTGGCGGCGCATTGCAGGTAGAAGAGCAATACTTAGTCTGGATCTGGATATACCGAAAACAGTTATAACTTACTAGCCTTAGATTACTCACGTCAAAATCAACTTTTAAATTGAAATATCGTTCCCATTTACTGTCTAATTTATTTAAATTCTATTACTACCTATTATTGCGATACCCATAATACATGGTAATTGGACACCTTGAAATAACTTTCATCGTATTTCCATAATTAAACTTAATATATATTTAGTTTTTAAATGAGGAAATCAACATTCGACAAATTTATTAATAGGTCGGTACGAGAAAGGTGTATAACAACTTTTACTATGGAAAAAAATCTGTACCTCGAAAAAAAAATACTGTTTTATAAAAAAATGCAATGCCGTTCGGCCCAAATGTATGGAAGGGCAGATTTCTTTTTTGAGATTTCAGGGTTGGCTCCATAGTAAAAGTTGTTCTATACCATTGACTGAATAAGCTCTTCAAATATGGTTACACCTTTCTGTTACACGTTGTATAATAGATAATTGTTTATATAATTAACTCCTCGTAAGGCTCAGCTTTAAAACTCATAGAATCATAATAACCACCCAGTGTCACCACATGGGCACATAATTTACTACTTAACTCGGGCCCAATGGCCTCGTCTGATCACATCTTTGAAAGCGTGAGATTACCGCTCAATGACCTCGTCTGATGACATTATTAAGGTCCGTCACGATTTCAAATTAGGGATGGACATAAAAAAAACGGTGTTTTTTTCGATGTAATGCATCGAGCTATGGCATCGATGTTTACCGATACATCGAAAAAATACATCTATGTTTTCGATACATCGAGATTTTTTTCAATACATGATTAGGTTATTCTGAATTTTTCATTTTTTATACCTGAACAGTAGTAATGAACATCTGATTGAGCGAAGACAGAAAATGCAGTTTATGTTAGTGAAGTGAATATGTAATTAATTAGTTAGCAAATGAAAACACTCAATTTACAAACTTAGAGGTTTTATTAAATGTGTAAATTATGCGAAAAGTTTGGTGAAATAGTAGATTTTTAATAGGTACCTGCCTTTTGAAAATTTAACTTATTTGGTTTGCGTCAACGGCACTTGTTTTAGTTAAACAAATAAATGTTATTCTTCGAACACAGTTTAATACTCTCCAGTTTAGAAAATGTAAATTACTTACTTAATTTATTCAGTCACTGTTTCAATATAATAAAATTTCAACAATTCAGTATTCAATGAATATACCAGCTGGCTATCTATTTGTTTTTTGTTTGGTTTTACGTTACGTAATCTGGATACTAGTCTTTTTGAGCCAGTAATCGCGTTCAATAAACACATGGCATGCAATGCAGCTCTTCAAATAGCGATGCGCGATGACGAGATATTTTTGCCGATTGTCTTGATATTTTTCAAATATCTCGATTAATCAAGGCAGCAAAATTTAATACATTTTCGATGCATCGTATTGAAAACATCGATACATCGAATATATCGATGGTCTAACGATACATCAAATAGTTCGATGCATCGTATCAAAAACATCGAGTGTTTTTATTACATTGATGTATATCGTCCATCCCTATTTCATTCAAATATGTTATTGGAAGAGGGCATTGGGTGGTAACCTAATAATTTCATTATTTTGTTTGGGCACAATGACAATTATGTTCTCATATGAGGTCATGGGGTCTTCGAAGATAATTTATATACTGTAATTCGCACTAGTTCCATCATGAGACAAGGCAATGGAACTTTATAGAGCGTTACTTATCACTGATTATATTTATATTTTCCATATCTAGACTTAGATTTCATGACCAAATCATGAGCATATGAAGCATATGTTTTTCCTAGGATTTTGTAGTATATAAAAGGTACAAAAGGAACCTTTATGGTATGACTCCGTCGTCCATCCTGCCGTATGTCACAGTCTCATAACTTAAGCACCGTTCAAGAGAAAGACTTGAAATTTAGCACATATATAGCATTAATTGTCCCACATATCACGGTGTTGAAAAATTTTATATTATTCAAAATATTTCCAAAACAAAAGTGAGAAAAATTTTAAATATTATTCTAAAAATACAATATGGGTATAAAATTGTAGATATTAAAAAACTAATTGTAAAAATATATAATTTTACTATATTTACTGGCATTGGTTTCAAGAAATCTTTAAGAAACCACAAAAATATGTATGTCCCCCCTATATACAAGGTGACTTTTTGATCATCGTCCAAATTCATAGTGGAGGCTTGGTAAGTGATCAGCATCATGAACCAATTAAAATTTTTGTAAAATTCATATAATGAAATTTCGACTCCCCATGATTCACTCAGGACTGGGAGTGAATTACTATGGGAAGTCGAAATTTCAATTTACGAATTTCACACAAATTGTTATTGATTCATGATGCTGATCACTTACCAAGCCTGAATTTGGACGATGATCAAAAAGTCACCTTGTATATTTACAACGTAATGCATAAAATAACAACATTTTGCCGGAAAATCCAAACTAACACTAAACTATGTTCGCGAAATGCCATAAATCACGTTTATTTAATTCTGTAATTCAAAAATAAGAAGAACCATATCAAGTTGTGCTTTTTGTAGAGGATACAAATCGTTCCCCCTTAAGTATAATCACTAAAATGTATGGCTTAACTTTTGACGTAGGTCACTGACACTCTTCGAGTCTGTAAAAGTTCTACAGATACCTTAACCTATCCGCGCTACAATATTACTACAAAAGCGCCGCGACCGAGATGCGCGGCATAGTGCTACGAAGTTGCTACGATGAAGAAAGAGCGTGCTACGAATTGTACTTTATGTGCTACGAACTTTTTAGAGTACTTTAAACAGCTTCAATTGAACAAAGGGGGCTAAGTTAATAGGGGCTAACTGTACTAAATCAATAGACCTTGGGATTAAGCATGGCGACCGTTCTTTCTACTTCTCACTTGCTATCTCCGTCTATATTCACACATAGGTATTCTCCATCCATCCATCCATCAGCCAAGTTCGTCCACTGCTGGACGTAAGCCTTTCCAGGACTTTGCCACTCTCGGCGGTCATACTGGAAGAATTGCCCATACTCACATACGCTGGGCAGGCGGGTTGGTGAGCGCGGTGCCGGAACCCTCGCACCAGTGACGTCGCTGCCCGTCACCAGTCTGTTCCATATAAGGCCCGGCTATTAGGGATGGATATACCACCCAGGCATGGTGGGTCTCCTGGTTTTTTAACATGAGCTGTCCTCTTACTCTCCCCTGAATTTCTTCGAGGGGGTCTCCAAGTAAGATGGTGGTACCGCCACAGTCGAGCCTGGCATCAGCTCTACCACCTTTTATATATTTAGATAGCATTAAAAACAATAAAAGTCAATGTGTATATATAATCGATCGCTCAAATCCCATATTGTGATGTAATATGTCAGATGAAAGGACGTCATCGCGGGTAGCGGCTGGATGAGGATGACGGAGGACTGCCAAGAATGGCAAAATATTGGAAAGGCCTATGTCCAGCAGTGGATTCACGCAGGCTGTAGGATGGATGGATGGATGGATGGATGGATGGATGATGTCAAGTGTGCGTTTAGTCTATGCTTACTGTACAGCAATATTGGGTGACCATCTATATTCCCAAGGTTTATTGATTCGGGTAATACTATTTGTAATATTTAGCTACGCCAGAAAGCCATTGCTACGAAAAACACTCTAAATAAATCTATGCTCCAACAAATACACTGAGCGCTAAAACGATAATAAACCGCTTTATAAACGACATAATCTTCTACAATACTATAGGAAATCAAAACACAATACTCGAAAATACTCAGCTTCATCGTAAATTACATCCCGCGACAAATGCGGTAGGTACGGAGACACACATTGTTACATTCCTCCCCTACAGATGGCCGTTCATAAACTCACACTGGGTTATGTTTCCTACCCGGGTTCCAAAACCAACCCGTTCAAAAATCAACTAGTGACGCAGCACTGACCTTCAAAAAATAGCAGTGTTTGTTTTTTTATTTACTATATTGGATACACCAACAGTTTATAGATAATTACACTCTAATAAAAAAAGAATTGTTTAAATCCTATCCATAAACCAATAACAGGTGCACAACACACATTCTTGAACAGTGTGTTACACAAAAGGGACAAAAAGAACAATTACACCAATGGAAGAATAATTACTTAAAATATTAGTTAACAAGATTCGGCATCCCATCAGTTACCCGACGCCTCATTTTACCACGATAGTGTTGCTACACTCCTTACGTTATAGCCTGTTTAGAATGACAGATATCGTCAGTTCATCGATTCTCACGCATTGGAACTTAAACCACAACGTTGGATTAAAAAGCGTAAAAATCTATGAACTGATGAGACCTGTAATTCTGATGAAGCTATAGTGTACAGAGTATTGAGAGTACGAGTATATTAGTGTCGATTCGGTGTCATACGTCTGAACTTATTTAACAGGACTAACCTCATTTTAAGAGGCTATGCGAATTTTATTTTTGTCATTGTCACTCCAAGCGAAAACACGCTCAGAGCGAGAGGGGCGGATTCAGGGCGAAAGCGAAAAATGTTAGTTTTATAATTTTTATAAAAAAACTAAAATAGCTAGCAAAATATCAAATATCAAATCTCTAGATATTGTTGAAACACACCTAATAAAATATGTTTGAGTTCTGTATATGGTTCCTATTCGTCAAACGAGGAGAAGAAGTGTGTTTGAAGACCTCATTTCAACAATTATTTCTATCGAAGAAAATTTATCCAAACATGTTTTCCAATTTCAAAACCCTAGATTATATAATCAAAATGCGTATACCAGAAATTTATTAAAATTTTCCGTGTATTTCATGAAATACACAGAAAAGAAACACCCGTATTTTTTCGCATATCGCCTTAAGCTTCCTTCAATAGAGAAAGAAAAGACAGAACACTTAAATGAAGTTAAGTCCTGTCAAATAAGTTATGTCATGTTACACAGAATCTAGTGACGTTTTCAACATAAACTCTAAGCAAGGTTTGCAAGGTTTGCATGTGCTCGTAAAGGCCCACTTTTTATGCATCAAAACCGAACAGAAAGTCGATTATTTTGCCCTAGGGCTTTTATTATTTTTTTTTTTTATTTGTTTGCAATGGTTGGCTAACCTGCAGCCTTTCCTGTCTACCATAGATGTTATACTTTTTTTCCACTGTTTAACGGCTCTGGATACCTAGTCCTTTTGAGCCAATTACAATTCAAAGTTCACAAAATTATATTTGTTTTATTTCCTCACACTATGCATTGAAAAACGTAGTATGACACACGGGCGTAAAAGCAATAAATTACTCGGTTACGTTTAAAACACTCGCTACGCTCGTGTTTTAAATCGTCCTCGTAATTTATTCCTTTTCGCCCTAGTAGCATAAACTACTATTAAATCGAACGTAAAAATGTCAAACGACGAGACCCGTTCATAAACTCAGCGTTGCATCCCGAGTGTTCCTACCCCGCCCAGGGTTATTTAATGAACGCACTTCTGTGGAGTCGGCGCTCTGTGCACTCGCGAAGCAATTTCTGCCGCTAGTAATTTTCACTTGTGGATGCTATCTGCAGTACTGGCTCGTAGATTATCAAATTTTCGAGGGACTCGTTGTTTTTGTGAACAAAATCACGTAAAAATATAGTATATCTACTCCCATAAGGCAACTGCAAGATCAAAAGCAGTTTTATAAGTACCTAGATAGTTTATCCGATGTTATAATATTACATCATAACACTGCGATTGGCCCAATTTATTATAAAACCGCTAGAGACCCAATCAACGACAGAGACCAGAAATAAGTTCTGATCTTATTTCAGGTGGTAGAGCTGATGCCGGGCTCAACTGTGGAGGTACCACCGGGCCTTATATGGAACAGACTGGTGACGGGCAGTGGCGTCGCTGGTGCGAGGGTTCCGGTACCGCGCTCACCAACCCGCCTGCCCAGCGTGTGTGAGTATGGGCAATTCTTCCAGGATGACTGCTGGGAGAGGTGAAGTCCTGGAAAGGCTTATGTCCAGCAGTGGACGAACTAGTCTGATGGATGATTATTTCTTAAGCCACGCCTCCTTTATCCTGATTGGCCTTAAAGCCGTATTATCGAGACAACGCACCCAAGGTTCATGAACGAATGTTCTTCTTATTATTTTTCGTGACATTGTTAGTTAAAAATATTATAAATGAAGACGATATTTTTGATGGTCGTAGATAAAGTATTGTGTGCAACTAAACATAAATAGACATTGGGACACTCGTGCAAAATTATTACGAAACTCACTTTTCGTAAGCAAGCATTCGTGTCCCAATATCTTAAATTATGTTACAGTTGCATAAAATACTATTGGTAGAAGTATGTTTTCCTAAACTAGTCAATACAATACAAACTATATTTTCAAAAATATTTTTTATTCGCTTTTGCCCGCGGCTTCGCCCGCGTTGGTTTAGTTTTTGTGAAGACAATCGAATCCGTCAATATTTTTCGGATCCTTAATTTTATAGAACGTATTTATTTGGACTCTGGTTTGTACAAAACCATTTATTGTTCTCTAAATTGATCCTCCGTTGAACTGTCTTTGGCGAAGCCAGAGGCCGAGCCGCGTTTCCGAACAAACTTATATTAATAAACTTTTAACAAAAAAATAGTAACCGACTTCAATAGTAACAGCAGTCATTCACTAAAAAGTTAATAATAATTCTATAAAGACCGATTGTACCGAAGCAACACTTTTGCCGACTTCTTTCCTCCTGAAACGTTATGTTATCTAGAAGTCGGCGTTCTTATATTGGTTTTTATGTTGCTATATCGTAGGAAATACGCCGACTTCTAGATAACATAATGTTTCAGGAAGAAAGAAGTCGGCAAAAGTGTTGCTTCGGTACAATCGGTCTTTATAGAATTATTATTAACTTTTTAGTGAATGACTGCTGTTACTATTGAAGTCGGTTACTATTTTTTTGTTAAAAGTTTATTTTATTTCACATTTTTTAGTGTTGCTGGGTTAAATTGTGAGGTATAGGTAGTTCTTGCAAACGTGGTGTTAATATGAAAGAAGTTCAAGTGAGTATAGGTACCCATGTTTGAGTAGCTTCCTGCTATCAGCACCCTAACACAACATGATTACCGCAATCTCAAGTTATGTGCTGTCATCCGTTGAAGAGTTCTACGGTGATGAAGCCAAGATCGAAGGTCAGGTGGGTACACTGGCAATTTTCAGCAATGCCCTGCAATGAGCACCCTAACACAAACAGGTTGCCGCAATCCAAAGTTATGTGCTGTCATCCGTTGAAGAGTTCTATGGTGATGAAGCCAGGATCAAATGTCAGGTGGGTATTCTGATTATCTCCAAGTAATACCCTTGAATCAGCACCCTAACGCAGTGATTGCCGCAATCTCGAGTTATGTGCTCTGATCCGTTGAGGAGTTCTATGGTGAATATGGTGATGAAGCCAGGATCGAAGATCAGGTGGAAGAATGTCGATTTTCAAGTAATACCTTGTAATCAGCACCCAGGTACAAAGCGATTACCTCAATTTCGAGAGGTATGCTGTCATTTTCTGAGGAGTTCCACTGCCTATCTCTGAAGACCTTCATCAGATCATGACCAAACCCAAAATGGGACCTACCTGGAATGAAACTCTTCCAAACAAAAAAAGAATTATTCAAATTGGTTCAGAAATGACGGAGTTATGGAGTAACAACGCCAAAAAAAAAAAAAAAAAAAAAAACAAAAAAAAAATACAGTCGAATTGAGAACCGCCTCCTTTTTGAAGTCGGTTAAAAAGTAGCCTATATCCTATTCCAGGTCGAGAACCACACTTGTGCAAAGCTTCAGCAAAATCGATTCAGAAGGTACGGCCTAAAAGAGTAATATTACATCACTTTTCTATAGGAACTTGTCACCCCATTGCCATCCTACGGGAACTGATTTATGGGATAAAAAGTAGCCTATGTCCTATTCCAGGTCTAGACCTACATTTGTGCAAAGTTTCAGCCCAATCGGTTTAGTAGTTACGGCGTGAAGGAGTAACAAACATCTATCCATCCAAACTTTCGCATTTATAATATTAGTGGGATTAATATAAGAAAAGTGTCATGACATTTGTTATGACAGTTTTCTTATGTTTGAATAAAAAATATTTAATAAATGTGATTTATGGCATTAGGCGAACTTAGTTCAATGTCGATTAGGCTTCTTAGAAAAGTTGTGTAATTCATAGTTGCTGTGCAGGATTATTTAAAACGCAAAGTATAAAAAACGCAACTTTGCAAGAAAAGCCTAATTAATTAATATCATAACCATTAATATGATTTGTATAGTTCCTTGTACAGCACATGCTTTTTGTATTAAACAGTATTATTTAAGCTCCTAATCTTTGATTTATTTATTAAAAATACTTATGTCATAAGTTAAGCGACCTCACTTAATCACAATACATATTAATAACTTAGTGACTTTGCGGTTTACCTCCAAATATCACGGTAATGTGACACTTAAGTACATTTTAGATTTTAAATATATATACAGTGTGTCCTTCGTACAAGTGCACATCCGAAAAAGGGTGAAAATAGACCTTATTTTATCGACAAAAAATGTTTTTTTTTAGAAAATATTTGTTTTTTAAATTTACGTTTTAAAATTTTTTTGCCTACCGTATAGACTATGTATAAAATATGTCATAACTTTTGATTTACCGCGAGTAATGCAATGAAATAAAACTGTTATAATCCTTAAAAAATTGACGTTGCATAACAAATCAACAACAAAACATAATCAACTACCATTACCATAAAAATAATATCATAAAAGATTATTTCTTTAATTTTTCTTCTTCTTTTTTTTTCAATAATAGTAAATTTTTTTAAAATAATGTCTCCGTTTTACTATACTTTTATTCCTATTTATCATTGCCTATTTCATTGTCTTTCTAACAAAAAAAAAAAACAACGTTCTATCATAAATACAATATTTTCTACGAGCGGTTAACCAAAGGCACTGCGCTCGCGTCCCATACAAAGATACCCAAGTGGAGTATTTCTTCAAGATTAAAAAAAAAAACAAAAAATATTTTTTTCTTTGTTTTTGTCGATATATTTAGATCTAGTTTCACCCACTTTCGGATGTGCACTTGAACGAGGGACACACTGAATATATATAATAAAAACATTTAAAGAATATTCCGATATATTTCGGCCTCTTCAATGAGGCCATCATTTTTAGTTCATTTTGATAGATACATTATTTCATTATTTACATCATGAATTTCGGTTTGTATTTTCATCCCCTGAAACCTTGAAAAAACAAACTCGTTTTTTATTTAACCTGACTAAACAACATCCCAACACAAATCCAAGCGGGCTCGCATACATTGCATATACCGCACATTTCGTTACACGAAGGAAGTTTGCAACATTCATGTTTACGGGCTGCGCTCTACCTCAAAACAACGGCTAACAACTATTGTATCGTGTTAGTTACGCGACTGTTTAACAAAGCAGGAGAGATGTTAATGTTAAATCTGAATTATTGTTGCAATTTGCAGCGAGATGCAACGAGGAGAAACTACGATAGCAGCCTGCTCTTAAGAGTCTAAACTACGCGACTTAAGGCGATATGCGAAAAAAATACGGGTGTTTCTTTTCAGTGTATTTCATGAAATACACGGCTAATTATAATCAGTTTCTTGTATATGCATTTTGACTATTAATCTAGGGTTTTGAAATTGGAAAACATGTTTAGATACATTTTCCTCGATAGAAATAATTGTTGAAATGAGGTCTTCAAACACACTTTTTCTCCTCGTTTGACGAATAGGAACCATATACAGAACTCAAACATATTTTATTAGGTGTGTTTTAATAATATCTAGAGATTTCATATTTGAAATTGTGCTAGCTATTTTAGTTTTTTTAATACAAATACAAATACGTTTATTTTCATTAATAGGATTACATTATATGGTAGGGGCTGGTGTCTCCCTTTAAGCTTTAAAAGGCCTGCTCTTCTTTAAAGCACTTATTATAAATATAACATTATACCACTTAAAACTACAACAAGAAAGAATAACAAAAGATATACAATATACAAATAAGTAGGTGAAATTGAGTTTAATTTAAATTTAAGCATTGAGTTTTATTTAGTTTAATTTAATTTAATTTATGCCTGCTCGTGTGTGGGGGAGGATGTGTGAGAGTGTGTAGAAGTGCGTGAGAGGGTGTAGAAGGGTGTGTGTGAGTGAGTGTGTGAGTGTGTTCATGTGAATAAAGGGTCGTAAGGGTATGTGTAAGAGTATTTGTGTAAGTATTACAGTCATTAACTTTCCAATATATCTTCTACTTCATCATAAGATTTTGTTTCCAACCATAAAGTAACAAATTTCTTACAATCGTGAAATGTTTTGGGATATATATCTATTTCTTTGTTAAGTAAATTGTACAGATGAGCCGCACGTCTTTCGTACTGTCTTTAAGCAGAGGTCGTGTTTGTTTTTGGCACCGTCACATCATTTTTTTTCCTTCTACTCTTTGTTATGTTAGCGACAAAAGGCAAGTTTTTGTGTTGTTTTAGTACTGTATAGGTTATATATAGTTTCCTAACTGAAGCCAGCTTAGACAGTTGGTACAGTTTCTCTGTAGAGTATCTCCTTTTTTTAAAATACATGACCTTAATCAAACTACGTTGAGCCCGTTCTACCACAAGAAACTTAGTTCTTGCCGCTCCACCCCAAATCGGAATACAATATGTAATGATAGACTGTACGTGTACAAGTGCTACATATATTTCTTTGAGAAGATCTCTAGTGGTCTCTCTCTGACTATCAGCTACTCTTGGTACTACATATCTTAGATTTTTGAAGATCCAACTTAATTTCCGGATTCTTGATGTCACGTGTTCAAGATGTGCATACCATGATACCCAGCTAGCAAAATAATACATTATAAGCTGTATATTAGTGATATAAGCAGTCGTATATCCATGAAAGATACGTTTCTATCATTGGAAAGTGGCCCCAGTTTTACAGCTGTTTGATGATATATTGTGTGTATATTAGCACCATCTATCACAATTTTAAGTCACAAATCCGTGATATAGAAGTTTTATTTAAATCGTTTTAGTGTTATAATAATGATTTTTTGATCACAATATCACTAAATTATGATACGATGGTTGCCACGACGGTGATATGGAGCTATTTGTTGCTATTTTGGTGATTGTGATTCTGTATTTACTATAACCTTACTTCATTGTTCCAAATACGTGCGTTCCACTAATTGGTAATGTGATAAATTATTTTGGAAAACGGAGAACAAAATACTGTGGTAAGTAATTAAATGTTTTGTCTTGCTGTTCATGTGCGTGCTTATGAGTTGAATTACACTTGCGCTCACAATTTTATAGATGAAATAGTATTGCATTATAGATATATTTTGCATGCGCCCCTCGATTTTCTTATATTTAATTAAATAAAAATCATTTAAACAATGGAATTACTTGGAATGTACCACAGTTACTGATATGTCACTGGATTACAGCATTATCGGCGCCATGATAAAACTTTAGAGTTCCTCGAGAAATCAGTCAAACCCTAATGCAACTCATTATACTTTTTAAAAATAAATTGTAATTATATTTTCAGTTCATTTTCGTAAAATCATAATGGTGGCATTTTTGGACGTTGACTGTTTTTTAAGTAAAGATGATTTCAAGAAACTTGACGAATCTGAATGGCCATGGGCTGTAACTCATTTCATCCTATCGGAAAAATGTTTTGGTTGCGGACTATTCACTGATTCAAGTTTGCGCTCCCACTTTATCATTGACAAAAACAATATTAAAAAACTTGTTAATATAAAACAATTGTGGTGTCAAGGCTGTCAATATATGCTGGTGTATGATCATTACCCGGAAGATGAATGTAACTACTGCCAACTATAAAAAAGAAAATAACATCATTTTTTAAGTCACAATCAGTAACAATCTACAAAGTTAAACCATGTTTTTATTTAGTACCTATCTAACTTGCATTGTTTACCTATCTGAAAGGGGATTCCCCGCGTCACGAAAGAGAACAGTGCAGTAGCGCCGCACATGCATACTTAACCTTACTATCTGATGTTGTTGCTCACTTCACGCATGTTTTCTCGACATTTCCAATTCAGTCAAGTTATTACCGTTAAAGCGAGTGAGTCACACTACTTGTCATAAACTTTTGCTTTTGTCAATCACGGTGCACGGATTACACAGTTAAGGTAACACTATTTTTTACTACTTTGATTTTAAATGTTATTAATAGTTAAAACTAAACGACTACAGTTCTGTGATGTTTAAGATAACATAGGTGCAAGTTATTCATTTGCATTTTTTTTCTTATTGCAGTGATTATATCGTCGGCTCCGCAGCCTGGTCGGTAGTACGTCTGCCTGCGAAGCTCGGGGTCGCGGGTTCGAATCCCGGTACACATTTATGTAAAAAACACTTGTGTTTTGATGTGTCTAGCTAGATGTTATTTTCTATATAAGTATGTATTTATCTATGTATGTATATCAGCTATACGATACCCATAGTAAAGGTTCTGCCTAGTTTGGGATCGCATTGCATGGCCGTATGTGAGATGTCCACATATATTTATTATCTGATATATATATACATATATATTATATATTTATCTCAGTTGTTGAGCACTCGCCTCACATTCATGAGGTCGTGGGTTTAAACCCCGCCCGTACCAAAAGCAGTTTTTCGGAACTCAAGTCAACTACGGTTTATTATAATACCATATACCTAGGCTTTTCGGTGAAGGAAACATCGTGAGGATACCTGCACACGCAGGAATATATTCTAAGGCATATGTGAAATCTACCAACCCGCACTGGGTCAGCGCGGTGGACTACGACCCGCACTCCCTCATAATTAGGGCTACTGCCCAACAGTGGGACGTATTTAGAGTATAGTATAGTTACTTTACTTTTATTTTTTTGTCTCATATTATACCAGTATTTTTACTACTACACCAAAATAATTAGGCGCATGACAGCTTGAAAGTAATACGTTAATCTAACCTCTATCTTTATATTTACAGAACATGCCCTTTAAAGTGGTGCAAACCCGTGAAGACGGGCAAATATTTATCACTTTTTGCCCAGAACTTTGGGAAAATGGCGGAAAATTATGGTGGCCACAATCCTTACTTCAAGGAGAGAAGCTAAAAAAACAGGAATATTCGAAACCAGGGAAAGATTGGAGTGTTTTAGACTGCGAAGTTAAAAGATGGAATTTAACTCTAGAACAGGCAAAAGCCGAAGTTGACAATATGTCAGATGTGTCAGAAACCGAAGAGGATGAGGAATCAAAATCAAAAGCAAAGAAAAGAAAAGTTTGCGAAGGGACAAAAAATAAGAAAACTATATGTTTAAATAATTTAGCAGAACAGTGTATTGAAGTAAGTAAAAATACAACTTATCACTAGCTTTGCGATTCGCGAGTTGACCTGGTACTGTCAATCCGTCGCTCCATTCAGACGTGAAAGGACAAAAAATTATACAAGCACGGTTTCGCATTAATAATATTGGTATGGATAAACAAAAAAGATTATCCCTGATTTTGTTGCCGCCGAATGTGGCTAAGCTCAGAACCTTGTGTTTATTTTAATTACCCTTTTCTTTTTTGGCAGGATCAAATAAATAAGTCTTCAACCGGAAATGGTAAAACGATTCCTGTGTTACAAGATACACCAACCACATCTTTCATATTGGCAGAGCATCTCGTGGTACGTAATATTATAATTGTACAATTTCATTTTACTGTTCAAAACTGTTTTGCCTACAAAAGCTTCTAAATTTGACGTACCTACTTTATAAATACTTTCCTAAAAATATTAAACTTTATATGTACATATGATTTGCAATGGTGTTTATATTCCATATCTTTTTATAAACACGGGTATTAGAGATATGTATGTAAAAAATATTATGCTACAATGTTTATTAAATTCTATACAACACTTTCGGTGAAGGAAAGCATTCGTGAGGAAACCTGCATACGCCAAAAGAAGAAATTCTAAGGCGTATGTGAAGTCCCCAACCCGCATTAGGCCAGCGTGGTGGACTATGGTCTAAAACCCTCTCCCTGGAGGAGACCCGTGCTCAGCAGTGGCTGGCCGGTTGAGATGACGATGACTTTACAATGTGCTTATCACATAAAACAAACACTTTTCACGCAATCGCACGCAAGCATGCACGTTCACTCGCACGCAAACGTATGCAAACACGCTTGCTTACTAACTAAAAAAAATTTCAGGGCAAGAATAATTCTTCGACAACACCTTCGAATAAGTCCCTTGAAACAGAGGAAGTGAGGGAATTTGAGGAGCAGCAAACTTCTGGATTCATTATAAGTGCATTAGATGAAAATGTAACGTACCAACTTTGTGATTCTGATGTACCAGTGATAAACCAATCCCGCGATATAATATCTAGTTACCCTAGTCATGCCGTATTAGTTGAGGAAAATAACCCAATTGAAGATACCAGTGAGGAACAAAACAACGTCGTGATATTAAACCACGACAGTTCAACAAAACATAACTTGGATGAAAAAGTAAATATTCTTTTATCGGCTTTAGTGGTCGTTCAGGAAGGTCAAAAAAGAGTGGAAAATGCATTGGAACGCGTTACAAAAATGGTTATTAATATAGACACCAAATTTGATGAATATTTCAAAAAAGCACAAGATATTCAAAGAAGCGAACATATTGGAATGAAGCCAATAGCTAATAAAAAGTCACTGATTGATTTTGAGGAAAAGCTGAAACATCCAACTGTAGCATCGGATTTGAAAAGAAAATTTTTAACAGTTTGTGGAGTAGGCAAAGGAAATGGTATGAGTAATTGTTACTTTCTTGTAGACATCATGTTTGCGAGACAGTTCCTAACGGAATGCTCATGGTCCGGTGGTAGCCGAAAAGAAAACCAAACGAAAGTATGTTTCAAAGCGTACGAATTGACAGTCAATTTCTTTTTTTCTATAATTCAGGAAAGTGATCCTTCATTTACGATAAAGGAATGTGAATCATTTTTCAAAAACGTCTTGAGGAACTCAAATAGGCGTAATAGTGCTAAGGGTCTCAGAGCATCATCTTCCAGAGTGAGGCCAAAGAAGGTAAAAAGCAAAAATTCTTCCACAGCTAAAGCTTCTTCTTCTGGTCCTAATACCACAATAAACAATGTACTTCCTACTGATGATTTGACTAAGACTTCCTCTTGTAGTACTGATCAAATTACTGAACGTAAAGATAATGATTGCGACGACCAATAGAATGAAAACATTGTATGATAACGTATTCTAACTCTATATTTCTAACTCGTTATTGATTTTTCGTATCTTAGAATAGGTATTTTTTTAGTGTTTTACTTATTTTTAACATGAACAGCATTACAAGCTTTCTAAGTAATTTGGTTTTGTATACTTTAAAATAAGGTTAAATATTTTCCTGTGTTAATTTTTTTTATAATCTCAACAAACAAAAAAAATTAAAGGTGCAATTATGATTATTTTAAGACTGATTACTTAGGAAAATGAGACTTTAAATATTTTCATGTGTTCATTTGTTTTATAGTAATTTTAAGTAAATATTAAAATAAAGAAGAGAAATTATAATTCTTTTTAGACTGATTACTTAAAAAAATAAGAATTGAAATATTTTCTTGTGTTTGTTTTTAAAATAATGTTGACCTTTCGTTGTAATGTTACTGAAGATCCATATTTTGACATAAAAAGCTGATTATTAATATTTCATACATTTCTGTATGGAAACAGGAACGATATTGTGAATTCAATGTCACGTGCGCTGCATTAGTAGTTTGATTTGTTACCAGTTTATTCATTAGACACTCATCGAAGAAGTAAAAAACTATTACTATTAGATAGCAGATTTTTCTTTTTCCAGTTTAAATTAATAATAAGTAGTTACCTACTACATTATTGCATGACACTATGGTGTAAATGCAACCTGCAATTTTCGTGTCACGACACTGTCTTTGTTGACATTATATATTTTATTTATTATAAAATGCGCTAGACAAAATAGACTCAGCGTTTTAATAATGAGAGTTGTAGGTTACATGTACAATAACAGTGAACTCTCCAAGACTACGTTTTACTTTGTATTTTGGTGTTAACTAATTAATAAACACGATTTTTTTAAATTAGAAGCATTTTATTAACTACCTAGCTATAAAGTATGAAGTAGAGGTACAAAATATATATTCGATTCATAATCAATGGATACCAGTTTGCATTTTATCATATTAAGGGTGTAAATACATTCTGTTTTTTTTATCGATTTAAGGTCACATTTGTATACATTTAAGTATGAAGATTTGATCGGATTTACAAAGGCATCACCAAGAGTCTCTACACGATAACCATGAATAATAATGCCACTATCTGAACTACTGAAACATTGAATTTCAATGACATGACCTAAGTTGCTCAAAAACCACTTGTCCTGTTGCCGTGATGATAAAATATAACCTTCTAGGTGCAGTTCTGTTACACGCTGATCATGTTTATACTTTTTAAGAAATGGGTATGTTTTACTAATTTCGTCAGCAGAATTCAGTTCGACGTCACTAATTTCACTTATTCTTCTTGCAACTTGCTCAAGTGCCTTATTGCCTTGTCTTATCATTTTTTTAAGGGTTTGTAATCTGTTCTCAAATGGATAGGCATTGAACTTTTGGAGTATTCCAAATTTTTTAACCTCGTCGACAACGTGTGTCAAATTGTGCACATTACTAGTTATGTAATCTTTCCCATAGATGTCTTTGAAATTTTCAACGAACATGTCTAGCAACTCTTTTGCTAGTTCCAAGAAATGAAAATAATTTTCATTAGAACAAATAGTTATTGCACAATATAGGCACAGAAAATGTTGAAATACAGCAGGTTTTAATGTGTGTTTACAAATTATGAAACTTAAGTAATACAAAAATGTACGAAACTCAGATCCTTTCCAGTAGCATAACTCCCCCAAGCCTCTGACAGACCTGTGAATTTCTTTGGGCATTTTGCAACTGGATAAAAAATTAGTAACTTTGACTATTTCTTGATGGCACCACTTTGTGTCATAATTATTACTGTACTTTCCATCTCTCCATGCGATTAAGAGGCGCTTCATTACACCAAGGTCTAATAAATGTAGTGAATCTCCAATTATGATATCTTCAACCATGTCCACAGGAAGTTCTAGTAATGGTGAATCCACTTTATGGTGTCGGCCATACTTATTTGCACGGAAATCCTCATCAACTCTTTTCGGCCATCCAACTTTTGGAAAAAACACAGTGCGAGATACATGTGAGTATTCCCCTTGTACAGTGCATTTTTGGCACCCATCTTTAGAATTAAAGTTACACACACCTGAAAAATAAAAAAGATGTTCAATATACAACTTGCACATTCACCTACAATCCTACATACTACCTATAAAGAGAAGGTATGAAATGTGTCAGTGAAAAAAATGAACTTTTTTAATCTGCGTTTTTAATATATAAAAGTACCTCTGTAAACTAAAGGAGTTACAATGGATAGCAAGCAAAAGACTAAAAGTGAAAAAAAGTCTCGTCGTTGACTTAATTAAATGAAATGTGTCTAATGTTAAAATACATTATGTTATTTGAATTCTAGTTTGGTTGACGCACAACTACGCAACAGAACTACTAGAAACAAACGATGTTCAGCCGCAATATGTAATTTATATATATACCTTTAACAAAGGCACGTGCTGGAGAGTCACATATGAAGACTCTAATATTCAGAATTACCCTTGATTCGTTGCCATTTATATTTTCTATTACGAGACCATTTCCCATAAGCTGTTTCATTTCATCCACAAACATTCTCAAATAAATGTTTACATCTGGAGGCTTTTCATAACCAGAATAAATTCCAATAACAATAGGTTGAAGTTTTGGAATCTCATAAACAGTACATAATATTGGCCAAAGCTGACTTTTGGAGCTTTTAGAGATTGGTAATCCGTCAATATTTATATTCAATGCAAGCTTCTCTGGTACATCATGAGCGGTTTGTAGATATTGAATTAATGGTTCTTTTAATCCATTATGCCAATAATGACCAGTGCCCATGGAAATGACTTGTATATTCGTATTAGTTTTCAACAGCGTTCGTGGGTCATTGGGTAATATATTTGGTAGTCGTTTATTCACTATTCCCAATAAATTCTTGAGAGCATTGTGTGAAATATTAAATTGAATGGCCCATTTCTTGACATTTTTCTTGAAATCAAGATTTTTATCTTCCATCTCATCACTTGTGGTTTCACTATCAGATATTTCTGAAAATGATAAAATTTCTTCTTCTCCAACTTCGTTATCGGATTCATTTTCTTTGCTGGAGCCTTGTTTTGATAAAATATTACTTTTGGTATGTACGGAACCATCTTCTAAATTCTCTATACAAGGTTGATTTTGTGGTTCATTCTTAGCCAGGAAAGATTGTGACTGTTTGTACTTGTTCCTATTTTTTCTTTTGTAAGATCCACTTCTTTTAAATCTTTTCAAAGATTCGAAATTCATTTTTTCAATGACGAACGATACGAGTGCGAGTCTTTACTTACAGAATAATATGGCCGGCTTTTTGTGATAACTCGATGTTGGAAATTATCTTAACGAGCATAAACTTGGTATATAGGTGTCATTTGCAGCTATTTTGGGCTGTTTTAGCGTTATATTTAACCAAAAAACGTTTTTAAGTAACTATATGACCATATAAACGTCTTTCAAAAGTAAGTTTACAACTATTTAATATTAATGTAGATCCCTTATCACGTTTATATAGCTAGACGATAAAATAGATGCATATCAGCTGCAAAGTATTGTTTTATATCACGGATTAGATCAATTCGTGTCAGATATATAAATAATGCTAAAGCAGCGACTTTGGAACCACAGTAAATCAAATTTGTTGTGTAAATATAGCATTAAAACCTGTTGTACAACTATTAGTGCTAAATAGCTTTTGCGAGAACTTTTTTACAGCTGTATTATATGCGCTCTATACAGCGGTCGAGTAAACGTTTCTGTCATATCTTATTATCCCGATTATACAGCTAAATAATGTTACGTCACCATCAGGACACAAGCACCAAGGAAATGCTGTTATACGATAAATTTGATGAATATCAGCTGCAATATGTTCGTTTATATCACTGATTAGATCCATGCGTGGCAGATATGTCACCAACGCTAATGCAGCGACTTTATACATCAAATAGATCTACTGTGCTTTATAAATGTACCATTGAAACCTGTTGTACAACATATTAGCGCTAAATCGCCGTTGTGAGAACTTTTTTACAGCTGTGTTATATGCGCTCTATAAAGCGGTCGAGTAAACGTTTATGTCATCATTTATTATCACGATTTGGCTGTTTAACCTAATACAGCTAAACCATGTTACGAATCACTAATATACAACAACGCTGAGAGATGCGTCACCGCGTTGCTTTTAAATGACTTTTATAACACTTTTTAGTGCTAATAAATTTTCTTTTATGATTACTTTGCTAGCTGGGTAGTCTCTTAATAAAAATATAAAACCAGCTTTTTTCCCTTTTGCCCTGAATCCGCCCCTCTCGCACTGCGCGATTTTTCGCTTGGAGTGACAGTGACAAAAATAAAATTTGCATAGCCTCTTAAATCGTAGTTTCATGATAAATTCAAAACGCATCGATTCGAACTGTGCTCTATCATAAAAAACGGGGTGTGCTTAAGACCACACGACAGATGTGAAAATCATCAAGGCGAGGTTAGTCGACTCGAGCCGACTTTACCCGAACGAGCGTTACATAGCCGAGCGTGACGCCTCAGTCTTGTTCAGTGCCCACAAAAGTAGTTCTCAGCGCGCCTAAAGAAGTTTTCACTTCAATTATAATCTTCAACTCATATCTACAAAAGAGTGACATCAAGCGGCTGTTTATTAATAACCATTTGTTCATTGATATGTAGGATGTATCAAATTAAACGTAACTGCATTAAATTTAACTTCAAGGGCCTATAATACCTTATTCGCTTCGCATGATCCTGCTTTATACCAACAAATACTGCAATAATCACTCTGAAATAAATATATAGTAAAGTTGAGGACTAACCCCTCGGCCACAGCTTCAGGCTTCGAGAGGCGCGCCAAGCGCCGGCGGAGATAACAAATGTATAAAGTTGTATAGAGCCGGCCATGGGTCGCCGCTCGCGCGTCTTGTCCGGCTGCGAGTGACTTGCGCTCTCGCGACGGTGGTGTGCGGGGAGGCGGGGAGCCGTGCCAATGATCGAGCGCACAGGATGAACCTAGTGTCGAGCGCTTTGAGCGAGCGAGCGCGCTATACATGAAGCCGCTGAAGGGTGTCGTGGCAGGGCAAAGCCCGTCGCAAAAACCACCTGGAAGCGCAGCAAGAAGCGCCGCCAGAAGCCCGAAGCTGTGGCCATGGCGTAACGCTATGTCAACGCTATGGTGAACACTTGAAACCATTCAATTTTCTTGATAAAAAAAATACAAGGTTACCTCTAAACCGCACAATGAACGGATAGCATTCAATGGATACTTGAAATTAGATCTGAAACTTTGCATAATATAGTATATAGTGGATATTATAGATATTAGTATAAAGCAGCTGCAGCCTATAAAATAAAAATAAAAAACCATTATTTTCACGGTAAAAAGAAAATAACGCAATGATCGCGTGTTGTAGTCAACCTAACCAGCCCCCCTATTCTGTATCTTAAGTTGCCAACTGGACAGGGTGCCTATCATCAAAAACATAGATAAAAACTATGTATCTTTAGTTGCCATCTGGACTTGGTGTCTATCATCAAAAACATAGATATACTATCGAATTGCGATCGTCTAAGGATATGTTCGCACACAGTTCGTAAATAGTTCAATAACCACTAAAGGCAATTTTGAAAGTTCCGTTTTTAGCTATGTTTTTGATGATAGCCACCTTGTCCAGTTGGCAATTAAAGATACAGAATACAGGGGCTGGACCGCCCTTTTTGCGGAAAGACTGAAAACAAACAGAATTGAATTAGAAGTTGGACCAACATGCTATTTGTCCTTCAGTTATCGAAAATCGATTAGGGAACGGGTTGACATACACAAAAACTTGTCACCAAAAACATAAATGTGAAAAAGTGGCCGAGTTCAATACAAATGCGGGCAGGATTGTCGTGTCATTTGGTGCCAAGTTTTATGTCGGTTCCATAAGTAACAACGTTTTCCATTTGTATAAAAAGAAAGTCTATTTGGGTCCTTGCTACTGAAAATGTAGAACTTGGCATGTTTTCACAGCCAAAGTTTCACCAACTGTTTAATTTACTAAGCGGACAAAAATTGTTTAATTATCGAAATTCTTTAACTTAATATTGCTTTATTCTTTTGAAAATAATTAAAAACTAAAATAAACATTCAACAATAAGGTTTCAAATTCAATTCAAATTCAAATTCAAATTTCAAATTCAAATTCTATTGAGTGAATTTTGAATTTAAGTGCTCTGTTTCAATTAATTAGAAAAAAGCGGGTTTTTCACAATCCGGCTGCGATACCCTTAAACATATTCGCAACTTTTCGAAGTGAATACTGACTGTACACTAAATTAGCAGGATTAATTTCCGGTTTGCAATATTAATTCGCTGCGTCAATTAAAGAAAAAAAAACAATACTAGATTGACATGTCTATGCTAATGTCACGAACGTCAACTACTCATCAATTATTTTGAAGTTTGAAGGTTTAAGCATGTTCGCTTAGTAAATTAAACAGTCCTTAGTAACATGATACATTCACAATTTACCCTTTCCTTTTACGAACTCGGCCCATAGACACATTGCCATGTGTCTAGATATTGTTACGTGTTATTAAACTTCTGAGGAGCACAATTAGTTTTTTCGCACTTTGCAAAGAGTTTCATCGAACGTATTAGTTGCTGATTGATCTGATCACTCTTCTTCTATTGGAATTTGTTTATAGTAAACTTTTTAATCTTTTAATGTAAAGCACTCTATTTTTCGAGTTTATTAAGTGATGGATTTCGCTATAAATCATAATAATCTCACCTTACTCGTATTTGTTGAAATCCATATATCCTGTATGAATATGTGGTAGGTATGTATCGCATACAATGGCATAGCTTTGTTTTAAACGAGGTATCAATTTTATTTGATCAGGACGTAGATCAGGCTCTTAAGCAGTGGTCATGAGGATGTTCTGATTAGAATTTAAACAACCTTGCCCGTGAAACAGACTGAAACGTGTTCGAGTTTCACTACAACTTTTTTTTGTTTTAAGGATCGATTCTCCTTATTTGTAACAAAATATTAAGAAATAATTATAACGGCCAAAATACAACATTTTTCTAAAAAACTTATTGTTAAAAGTTTCCTATATGCATAAAAATATTTTTTAAATAATTGGATTTGCCATAAGCGTTGTATTAGATTATTTTAGGAATTTACGGCTGGAATCACGATTATGGAAAAGCCAATTGTTTTATAGCTATTGTTATATAATTAAAAATATGTTTAAGCAAGTTCCAGGCTTTTTTTACATAATTTGAAATATATTGAAATAATTCGGTCATGCGCGACCAGGTGCCTAATATTAATCGAATAATGTTGAATTACGGGACAGCGTCTGTCCCGGCGGGACGTTTAAAATTATGCCTCAAATACGGGACGTACCAGGAAATACGGGGTACTCTACATTTTTAGTAAGTAATTTATATAAAAATTGTGGTCAGGGAGGGGGGGGGGGGTTAAGTAAAGGTTTTGGTTTTCTTTCTATTACACAATGACTGTATTCAGTGACAGGTGAAGTTACACGCTGTGCTGTATTCCTTTTCCACCGGAAATAATGATTGATTTGTTTGTTTGTTTTTGTTATCTTCATTTTTGTTTTTTTTTTTCTGTAAAAAAGCTAGATATCAATATTGAAACCTCATGGTTAACATCATTTCAAAATTGTAATGGTAGAAGCTTTTTTATTTGAAAGTTTTACTACTTGAAGATTTTCCGTGTTTTTTGGTGGGATAAAGTATTTGTACATTTTTGTATTTTCTGAGCGGGTGCATTTTATTCTAGGTCTTATTAACGGTTTCTATCAGACGCGGAAGTGGCCACAGCTTCAGGCTTCGAGAGGCGCGCCAAGCGGTTCTTCTTGCGACGGCGCCGGCGGAGAGAACAAATGTATGAAGTTGTATAGAGCCTGCCATGGGTCGCCGCTCACGCGTCTTGTCCGGCTTCAAGTGACTTGCGTTCTTGGGACGATGGTGTGCGGGGAGGCGGGCGGTTGAAACAGTGATCGAGCGCACAGGACGAACCTACGAGCGCGCTATATACATCCGATGCGGTGGAAGGCGCCGACGGGTGTCGTGGCAGGGCAAAGCCCGTCGCAAAAACCGCCTGGAAGCGCAGCAAGAAGCGCCGCCAGAAGTCTGAAGCTGTGGCTCTGGCGTAAGAGGATTATGCCACACATGTACATAGAAAAATGCAATAATTATTATCATTGGTAGTTTTTACTTGTAATGGCTATAATTTTTATTTGACGCCAAACTAAATAACTTAAAGAGCCTAATATGGCACCTACTCTATAAATGAGCGAAAATTCCACGCAAGTCCTTTAATCCGTCACGGCATAATTGATAAAACTTTCATATTTATAATAAGTACTTAATGGTAGTTTTTATTTATAATGGTTATAACTTTTTTTTGACGTCACTCTAAATAGAGTCTAATATGGCACCTACTCTATAAATGAGCGAAAACTTCAAGCATGTCCTGGCGTGATTGAGTAACAAATATCCAAATAAATATATTTCCAGTTACTTAAATAAATAGGAATTTAGTCCTTGAATTTATTTCGATTTCAATTTAAAGGCCTTATATTATAAAATAACGATACTGACAGAAATTTAAAACTAAAAAAAAAACAAGAAAACTTTATTACCGCAACACATTTATTTTATAGGCACTCCTTTTCTACGGCAAAAGACTTAAAATGTAAGTTCAGATGTCGCCCAATAGACGCACCTCCGACACGTAGATAAAAGGAGTTGTTCCGCATTTCATTATTACAAACAAGCGTCGGATTGTCTCCGGGAAGCAGGGGTCCGGCAATAATCGTTGAATCGTATTACCGGAACGACTGTCCGGCCGTCAGCTGTGCCGAACAACTTAATATCACTGGGGCTACTTTCAGGACGATTTGAACAGGCTTGTTCACAGTCGGTCACACCCCGAATAAATGACTGTAGCCGAGTACCGCCGCGCGAACACAGCTTAGTTGTTATATATATACCTACCAACTATATACCAACATAGAAGATGTGCGTTTAGAGCCTAACGCTACAATCAGTCAACGTAAAAGATATGCGTTTTTTTATTTCTTATGATAGTCGTCACCATAGACTGAGGATATATACCAGTACATCCTAAGTCTATGGTTGTCACCACAGAATTTTGTGGTCGTCACTATGTAGCGAGCTATCCGCTGTCTTTGGCATATAGTATACGCTTTATTGTTGACTATATGCCAACTGTTTTTGCTCTCACATTGAAATCGCTGAAGTTGTAACTAATAGTAACCCTATTTGCTTTCGGTCAATGAATTTGTAGCTGAATTCGGTGAGCGAATGTTCAACCAGATGAAAACAAGCCATGATTTCAGGATAATTTTATGTCCTTCTGTGAAGCTATAACACACACACTACTACTTAAATGAAATTAAAAGGTGAGGGTAATGGAAATTTACTATTTGTTTTCTGAGTGTTTATTAAAGAATAAAGATGGCGCCACCCGTTACTTACCATCATACATATTATGTTATTAAGGCCCTTACCATTGCCAAATGAGTACTTTCTAAAGCCTACTCCTCGTTTATGGCCAAACCAAAAATAATGAAAAAATCTATTATGAATAATCAACTCTTAGACAACATATGCAACAGTTTTCTTTTTCATACCACCAAAAATTCTACATGAATTTTTTTTTTTACTGAATGGTGTTTTTTGACCTCAAATTCCCTACTGCTCCTGAGTTGCTGGGCCGATTGAATTCATCTATGCTTTGATAAATAGATAAACTTTATAGCTATAAATATAACATAAGATTATTTAATCGAGTAATCACGTCCAAGTGAAAAGTATAATTTTCCCCTATTTCGCTCTATCAAGGACGCAGCGAGCGTCGTAACAGCCACTATGCATTGCGCGCTGATGAACGTTATTTCAATGTCGTTTCCGTCGATATTTGTAGTGACAAATATCGAGCTGCTAATTTGGCGATGGTAATCGCCTTAATGGGACATCCGCGGACCAGTTTATCAAGTACCTACCTAGCAGGAGCTTGGCGTTTTCTTCTTTGATAACACTTATACATAATTTTTACACAAAAATGAGTAGATTTATGTAAGTACATTTTATTTATTTTTTATACTTCATTGTGACTGATGCCGGGCTCAGGATAGAGCCAGAAATATATCTCACATCATTTTATCATTATCATCATCATCATACATGTTATATAATTAAGGGCGCACTGAACGTTTGCCTTTGTCTCTGTCTTTTTCTTTATGTGTAAACAGTAAAGAAAATAACCAAACCTTTGCAATTTTTCGATGTTTTTCGTTGTTATTTTCATCATATTGTTCTTTAATAAAAAAACTATCGTGTATAAACGCTCCAGTCATCTACGAACTTTCTTTAAGTAAAAAAATAGCAATATCAAATTACTTATTTATATAAAAACATAGGGAAATAGAGGAAAAAATTACTCGACAAGAGGTAACTTTGCGAATTTATTCTATCGAGCCAACTTTATCAAATCGTGTTTCCAGCGTGTATACAGCCTAGTATATATACCCAGTAACACCAATATATTTCCCTAGATTTTAATTTAATTATTTACTACTTCAAACAAGGGTTATAAAAACGTGTTTGTATGTGTAAAAATCTCGGTGAGCTCTTAAGTATTATATAATTATTATTAGAATGCATTACAAACAAGAAATCAATCAGAAACTAATTTGAAGGCACACATATTTTTGAAAATTTTTTCGTGCCAGGATTTGAACCTGCGACCTCCTGCTTACATGACAGGCGCGCTACCAACTGCTCTACCGAGGTTCGCATCTGGAACGACGAATTTTTCCACCATATCTGTACACCGGTCGCAGGTTCAAATCCTGGCCCGAGGAATTTTTCAAAAATATTTGTGCTTTTAAATTTGTTTCTGATTGATTTCTAGTTTTTAATGCATTCTAATAATAATTAAAGTATTCAAAGCGATGGATTTCGCAATAAAAACATATAATCTGAGTATTATAAAAGCATTTATTTTCATAGGGATTTTACCACAACTAATCTGAGCACGTTTGTGAATCCAGTTTGGGATAAAATATCGGAATCTCATTTGAACAAAATATGAAAATGAATGAAAAATGAAAAAATATATGTTGAGAACCTGTACATAAATTCTTATAACAGAAAGTAATAGGTCGTGATGTTCGGATAACTTTGTAAATGGACAATGCCCTTTATATTTTGTTATGTATACCGCCATTATATCATTACAGAAATCGGAGGGGTTGTCGTAGGTGATTTTGTGTTTGTGTTGATTTCAGTCTCAAAGACACATTGTTTAGAGTATAATACCTCTTCATCATAGTTCACTAGAAAGCAACTTGTTCTTTGTAGTGCATCATCCAGCAAGTAAGTACGTAAGCGAACCTGTACACAATAATTTTAAAAAACGCAATGGCGTATGTCCTATTTTTAGTCAGTTTTTAGTTAACTGACTTGGATGAGGGATGTGTGTAGCCGAAACAGGCGTATGCGGGAGCCAAATAAACTAACATTACCTGTACAAAAAAAGCAGTGGATTTAGTTAGAGGATGCTTCAAATTCGCATCGGCGAAAATTTGGAACGACTTGCCCCCACCGCTACGTTTAAAAATGTCACATAAAACATTTAAAAATAAACTTAAATTACATTTAATAAAAAAAAAAATCCCCATATTGAGTGTACTAGTGATCCCAAAACCTAAATATTTAACTTTTTTTTTTTTGAGCAACTTTGTTTTTATAATGAGAGCAGCCTGCGAAGCCTAATCTTGTGTTTTATTTTTCTTTTGTTGTATGTATATATTTTTTTATATTCAAAAGTGTAGTGCCTTATTAGTTGTATATTACTATGTGTAGCCTTTTTCACATGAGAAAAGGGTCTTGCTGAAAACCAGCGCTGAGCTATAAATCTTGAATTTACATGCATAGCATATGCTGAGCAAGTATCCTTTTGTCGCCAGCAAAGTCACTGAATGCATTGTAAAGCAAATAACACTCTTGTGGACATATAGTAGTTACATTTTACTGTCATAATAAATATTATACTTTACTCGCGTGTTTTTATATTTATGTAGTTGGCCACAATAAAGCTTTCTTATTCTTATTCTATGCGATTACGGGAAGGATTCGAACTCGGATCCTGAATTTGAGAGTCCGTACAGGACTTGTCTTACTACCTAATAAAATAGTAGTTTATGCTACAAGGGCGCAAAGGAATAAATTACGAGGACGATTTAAAACACGAGCGTAGCGAGTGTTTTAAACGTAACCGAGTAATTTATTGCTCTTACGCCCGTGTATCATACTACGTTTTTCAATGCATAGTGTGAGGAAATAAAACAAATGTAATTTTGTGAACTTTAAATTGTAATTGGCTCAAAAGGACTGTATCAAGAGCCGTTAAACAGTGGAAAAAGAAGTATGACATTTATGGTACAAAGGAAAGGCTGCATGTTAGCCAACCATTGTAAGTAAATTAAAAAAATATATAATAATAAAGCCCTAGGGCAAAATAATCGACTTTCTGTTCGGTTTTGATGCATAAAAAGTGGGCCTTTACGAGCACTTGCATTGAAATAATAATAACGTGTACTATACAGCGTACATAATAAAACCAATTCTGGAGGCTTTCATTTTAGTTTTAGTGCTGTCAAAACTGAATTTTCTTCTTTGCAAAATAGTTCTTAATAATTAGGGACAGAAGCTAAATTACTTTGGAATAATTTAAGTTTTGACAGCATTAAAGTTAAAATTAAAGCCTTCAGAATCGGCTTTATTATATTTGTACAGAACTCTTCAACAAGAAGTATATATGTGTATATTATACGTACTCGTAACGTGAGTTACGCTGCGAGCAGGCAAACAAACGGGTAGATTTTAAAGTTTAGCTATAAAGGTTTCCAATAGTTAAAGAAATCCTACGAAAAATAGTTAAGTCCATGCCGACTAACCGACTAACAAGATTCTATTAGCAATGTTTTACGATCCAGGCCACGTTATGCGATCCTAGAGCCAGAAAATTAGGTTAGCAAGATATATTATATCTAACCTCTACAGAGGAAGAACGAAGCCTTATTCTTGGGTTTCAGACAGGTTTTTGTCGTTCTGGACTTTGATACCTTACCAATCATATGCAATATACAGAAAATTCTAACAATAACCGCAAATTCCCGCAAAGTATCAAATTACTTTTTCTTTATTATTTATGTTCAAGTTTTTTAAAATGATTTATATAAATTTCTAGAAGTGGTAGAGCTGATGCCGGGCTCGACTGTGAAGTACCACCGTCTTACTCGAAAGTTATACGGAGGAGAGCAAGAGGACAGCTCTTAAACATGTACAATCAGGTCGTCATCGCACCTATTTTTGACCTTTGGTGAAATATTAGGTCTTAGGTCCAGACCTGTAAAGATAGCTGTAAGAAAGTTAAATAAATAAATTTTCGACTTTACGATCTGACCAATTCTCCGATTTGCCCAAGATATATCCATACACAATTGACAGCCCTTATATAAAACAGACTGGTGACGGGCAGTGGCGTCACTGGTGCGAAGGTTTCGCCACCGCGCTCACCAATCGGCCTGCCCAGCGTGTGTGAATACGGGCATTTCTTTCAAGAGGACTGCCAAGAGTGGCGAAATCTTGGAATGGCATATGTCCAGCAGTTGTCGAACTAGGCTGATGCATGGATGGATGGAAGTTTTTTATAGACTATGAGTGGTGAAAATTGTCGTTTGTCCTTTGGTTCAGCCTTAACTTAACATCAACTGTCCCTTAGTCTCCCTATATAAATTATAAGATTGAATATTACCACTCATCAATAGACATTCGTACAAGAGTCCCATCGTATCAAAATGTGATGTCATCGATATGTATTTTTATATCGATATGTAAAATAGATGGACCGAGAGACCACATTTAATTTGAAGCAAAGTCTATAATCGGGAATCAAAAACCTGTTGTTTCATACAAAAACGCAGTTCCTAATCGACCAAAATGTGTAAACTATTTGATTTTCGGGTTCGCTTCATAATACTCGTAGTCCTGCAGATGGCGTTTAAATTTAAGGCCAACCAAGCACATGTCTATAATGCTGTCGGGAAACTCATGTACCAAGAATCTTTGTCTTACGGGTAAACTAGGAAGCATGTGGAAGTTGTTATTTAGGCTAGAAATCGTTAATAAATCTTTCGTTGAAAATGCCATACTATTTCACAATAATACCAATAGAAATATTAGAAAATCGGGGTAACGTACTTTTGGTAATATTTCCATTAACTACAACACTCATAGGCGCTTGAGCAGTTTGTACCATCCTGTTGAAACTAATAATTATTATTATTATCTTTTTATAAGGGAAACAAACAGTTACATACAACATATAAAAAGCACACACATAAAAATAACATAAACCAGCAAAGTTTCCATACAAAGATATACATAAGAACAAGAAAAAAAAGCAGTAAAGTAGACAATCACAAAAAATAAAGTAGGTTCCATAATATCTTAATTCTAACGCGACAAAAATAAAAATAATAGTTCAAATAAAAGTTTTTTTTTTTACAGTTAATAGGGAATTAGTGATTAAATTTAGATCCAATTAAACGCTTTAATGAAGGTAGTGACACGTTAAATTTTCCTTCAAAGTTCCGGTCCGAAACGAAGTGGTCAGAGGCCAAACATACAACAATCAAATATTCACAGAAACGGGTGGCTGTAACAGCCTCCTGTCCTTCTCGTTATCCGAGGAGGACAGGATGCAGTACAGACTCGTGAAATTTGGAATGTTTGTTAGAATGTCTGTCCACTGCTCTGCAACCGAAGACATGAGACGAAAAACAGGGATCGCGACGAGCTCCAACTTCCCTTCACTGGACCAGTTCTGTGTCAGAATGCTAAAGTTGTTCGGTTCTACTTTAAGGAGCTGTCCTGGCTGGGCTGACTGACCGGGAGGAAATGCTCAATATTCACGATTGCCGAGAATCATGCAGGACTCATCGCCCCCGCTACGAATTTAGAATTTAGAATTAAAATACTTGAATAATAAAATACTCTTTAAACTTAAAAAAAATATATATATACAGGATGTTAAGATTAAGTTCCGGAAGCCGGAAATTGGCGATAGTGGATAATAATAGTAATTAAATGACCAAACACTATAAAAAGAAGTTAAAAAAATTGTACCGGTCCGAAAGATCTCTAGAACATATCACAATATTTGTTATTGAACAAACTTTTACTTTTATATATTAAGTAGGGAATTCCAAATACCCAATTTTTAGGCGAGTGATGGTCTTAAATAATTTAATATCCTTTTAATAAAATCATGAACATTTTACTTGGTTATTAAAAGAAGCTTATTCAACTCTCTAAGTAGCTTTATGAGCAAACTTTTCACACGTTAACTTTGTACGTAGCTGTATTTATGTATTTTCATACAAAATGTATTCAAAACTTGAAGATATTAGAACCTAAGAATCTCTAATTAACATATTATACAAAGAAGACACAAATAACGTACGAAGTTTTATTAAATATATACAAGGGCAACATATTTTCGATGTAAATTTGACATTTTCATTTTAGAACTTTTCAGTTTTTATTAATATTCCCTCACAACATAACTAATTAGATACATGTTTAAGATTTCTTCGACTTTCATTGATTAAAAAACACCTCACATTTGCTTTTGTGTATAAGATTAAATAATATTAGTTGGCGAAACCCAAAATATAGGTAGTACTAGTCTATATTAACAATTGTTTGTATAGGAGCTAAGCGAAATTCGTAACTTTTTTTCACTTCCTCCCATACAAATTGCCCCGATCAGCTGACTGGTCCAGTATGGAAAGGTGAAAACAAATTTTAAGAATTTCGCTTAGCTCCCATACAAACAATTGTTCATATATACTAGTACTACTTATGTTTTGAGTTTCGCCAACTAATATTATTTAACCTTATATATCTGCTTATTGGCATGTCACAGGTATAAATATACGGATCCCAAGACCTTGGTCGTAGGGCTGGGGACACCCTCTTCCTACACACACACTCTCATTCTCATCCACACTCTTCACACAGACCCACCCTCTCATATGCCCTTGATTTTTTGTATTTTTGTTTTTATCTGTTGTTTTTTTTGTATTCTCGTTTATTTTATATTACTTCTAATTTTTAATGTAATACTCTGTAAGGGAAGAGCTTGGCGCCTATAGCACCGGTACATACACCCTTGTAGGCGTCAAGGTAATCCTATTCTGTTATTGTGTAATTTTTAGATGAATAAAATCATATTCTATTCTATATTCTATTCTATAATCGGAAAAATCGTTACTTGGTCAAGATCCTGGGACTTTGGCTAAGGTCCGGCATATCGTTAGGTTTAGTATTAAGGATTGTTTAGGATTGCAAGTGACAGAAATCTCATTATTTGTGTCTTTAATTCTGGTAAACAAATATAATAGAAGAGGTATGACTAGGTTGATGGGTGTGGAAGAAGCAAAAGGGGTGTGTTAGGATCGTATCAGATGGAAACCCCTCTGGGAGACAGGCGTGAGTATATTTATGTATGTGTGTTGAATATTTTGTCTTTTAATTATGTTTTTTAAGAATATTTATATACGAGTAGAAACATAATTCAGGAGTGTATTCTGTCAGAAAATTGGAAGTGTAATTGGCTTAGGCAGATCTGTCAGTCACACAAAGTTAAAATGCAAAAAAATGAAAAAATAGATAAAAAAAGACGTATTTGACAACAAGCGCGTTGGCTCATATTAGAAAAATAATTTTGACGATTAGAAATACTCGTAGAATAATATGAATAGCAAATTGATTTAGGTCGTATTCTAGAGTAACTTTTATATTTTCCATCTTACAAAAGCTCGTGTTTTTTTATTCAATATTTTTCACGTCTTTATTTTACAATAGCTTGTAGCCAAGACTCTGGTACGTTATTCTGCTAACCATTTTTGATATAACACTCGTTTAAAAAAAGGTACAAAACAATATTATGTATTCTAAATATTATAAATTTTTTGGTTGACCATAACCTATAGAATCGAATTGATTCAAAAGTTCAAATCGCTCTCATTTTGCTTGTATTGCTTTACAGTCTTTCAAAAAATGAATTACACGCGACACACGCACGTTCTCATCCAGTATATCATACCATATCTTGTTTAATCGAAGGCCGATCGAGTGCAATTCCCATAGATTAATTCTTAAAAGATTTTATTTTAAATTTTTTTAGACAATTTTCGTCATTTTAGGACATGGTCTTCATTATTTTGGTATACAAGGTGTAACAGAAAGGTGTAACCATATTTGAAGAGCTTATTCAGTCAATGGTATAGAACAACTTTTACTATAGAGCCAACCCTGAAATCTCGGAAAAAAAATCTACTTTTCCATACATTTCAGCCGAGTGGCATTGTATTTTTCTATGAAAAAGTTATTTTTTTTCGAGATACAGGGTTTTTTCCATAGTAAAAGTTGTACTATACCATTGACTGAATAAGCTCTTCAAATATGGTAACACCTTTTTGTTACACGTTGTATAAATTAACCATTATCTTTTTATGATTTTTTAAAGAATTGTCCGACATGACGTCACTTGAGAATTTAAGACATTACACTGATTAGTTTAGTCGGAAAGCAAATTATTATAAATTTACCTTGATAGCAAAGGACACATTTCTAAACAGCCATTTCTCCAGAGATACACGAAGGCAAATGGAAGTTGCAGCTTTTTCCTTATTCATTTCAAATTTAAGTCTCGTGTGCCCCCAATCTTGTTCGGCAAGTATCCCCATATGGAAAAAGTCTGGTGAAGCTGCAGGTCATTTTGCCATGGGATGAGTGCCTTTAACTTTCTGGTACAGGGCGCTGTCTTGTTGGAAACAAAAAATTATTGTTTCCATTCAAGTGTCAAAAATTTTCCAGCACATGATTCTGCAAGAAATTCTGCATATAGAAGTCTTGATTGATTTCGTCGTTGAGTAGCATTTGGTTAGCGCTTGCAGCTGGATTTCGTTGGATTCGTTCACGAACGCGTTTGATTACAATTTTGACACGAACGGATGGTTTTGAGCTCGTCCCAACTCTTGAAGATCCGGTTTGTTCGTAGCGCTCTATGTTCCGAGATGTAAACCTAATATTGATTCCTTAGTGATTCAAAACTTTTAATACAAGGTCTAAAATGTTGCTCATGCAATTTTACAACGAGTTCTTATTTTGTTCTTATTTAGTTCTTATATTACACAGAAAACAAAATATATTAAACTGATGTTTAAAAATAATTAATTAAAAAAAAAACAATAAAGCGTAATAAAAGTCCCGTTATTATAGGAGAAAAGCGAAAACTTAAGCCGGGACACATAAACTGACCAACCCTCTATACCAGCGTTTCTTAACCTGTGGTCCGCGGACCCCTGGGTGTCCACGAGCATAAGTATGGGGGTCCGCAGCCTAATCTAGTAATATATTAGGCTATTAGTAGATTATAATCTCAGTAGTAATTAATATAAACCCAAATATCACTAATTTAGTTGCAAAAAAGCTGCACCAACCTTCTCATTAACGTATTTTATATGAAAAATTAAACATTTTTTGTAATTTGTAGAAATTTATTGCTGCTTTCTTATTAAGGGGGTCCTTAAAATTGTGCTTGATTTCCTAAGGGGTCCGTGGACAAAAAAGGTTAAGAAACGCTGCTCTATACCTATAAGAAAAACTAAAATGCGCCAGGCTTATATGAGTACTTATAGTTCTCATTTCCATTAATCGTCTAACAACTTTACAGTCAGCATTCCTCATTGCTTTCTCAACCCGCTATTCAACCCTGAGGAGGGCAGCATAATTAAAAGCACCATAAATTAATCTTCTTTTGTCTGAGTAAATGTTGAGAGGTTCCGGACGAGCCATTGAGAAGGACTTAGCTGAGAATGAATTGAAATTGATTTGACGTGTTTTTGCCTTAGGACTAAGTGTTTCTTTATTCACGACTAGTTTTTGCCCGTGGCTTCGCTCGCGTTGCAGTGTTTTTAGCAACACCCCTTACAGCATATTATGTTACCATTGTGACGACGATGATAATAAAGAAAACCGCATCTACATTCGTTGAGTGGTTCTCGAGTTAAAACGGAACATGCAGACAGAAGACAGGTAGACAAATTTTTTATAAATAATAGTTTTGACCTCAAGACAATACTAAGAACGAAAATATTGAAAAAATAAAGAAAATATTGCCTGTATAGACAGGACTTCTTTAATACTTTATTATTAGTATAGATATATAGATACATGTGGTTAAGAGCGCTTTAGCAGCCGGATTGTGAAAAACCAGCGCCAACCAAAGCATGTTTTGGATGGCACATAGCTGAGCTACATCCTTTTATCGTGTTGTTATTTTTATCTATAGATTACTCCCTACTTAAGTAAACCTTTTCTACTGTGTTAGCTATAAGTACTTTTTTTTTCTAAACGCGTCAATAAATTTATTTTCTTTCTTTCTTTCAAAAAACCCGCATTTTTCTAATAAATCGAAACAGAACACTTATATTCAAAATTTACTCAATAGTTATTCAACAAAATTATTATTCTTATTAGCTTATTACCTATTTATTGTGTATGCTGCCATAGCAAAGTAGTTTCTGTAAATTAGAATAAAAAAAAACCAATGGAAACTTTACGATGATAGTTTACACAAAACATAGGTTTTGTTGAGGAACTTTTGAGTAAATTTTGAAAATAAGTGTCTGTTTCGATTAATTGGAAAAAGGCGGGTTTTTCACAATCTGGCTGCTAAGCCGCTCCACTACCACGACTAATGGAAATTATCAACACGACCTAGGACGAAGAGCGCTCGCCAGAAAGTAGAATAACCACTCTCTCACACTTTAGATTATGCTCATTGATCCACCCACGCTGATTTGGAGTTTCAGTTCTCTTTTAATTTTAGGTAGACCGTCCCGCTTAGCTGTCATGTAAATGCTTTAGGTCTTCGTGACCTCCTGATGGCTTTGATCTCAATGAAACTTTGCAAACATCTTTATATATCAAATACAAATACAAATTTCTTTATTAATCCACAAGTAGTTAATGATTAACAGTTAATGCTTAATATTATTTTATCCTAAAGTAATTAATAGCATGCACACAGAAAATTAAAAAAAACAAATAAGAATTACATAGACAATAATAATAATGGAGATGTTGATCGTACAGGAATATTTAAACTGTTTTTGTATACCCTCTCACCTGCACTGGCCTGAAGAAAGACCGTCCCGCAGAGTGAAAGTTTAACAATTTGGACACACAAATTGGAATAGATGTTACACCTTATTTAATAGGATACATTATTATAGTAATTATTAGACAAAAGTTAAAACATCGTTACAACAATAATGAAGCCGATTCTGAAGGCTTTAATTTTAGTTTTAGTGCTGTCAAAACTAAATTTTCTTTGATACAAAATAGTTCTTAAGAGTTGGGGTTAGAAGCTAAATTTCTTTGGAAAATTTTAAGCTTTGACAGCACTAAAACTAAAATTAAAGCCTTCAGAATTGGCTTTATTAACATACTTATTATAAATATGGTTAAACGAATGAGTGCTTCATAAAGAAATTGGGTGAGGGTGTGTTTCCCTTATCCCCATACCGCACTCCAACCCATCTCTCATCAAGATGTGGTAAAATGTTTTCAGGTCAAAACTGTTTTCCATGAAACGGTAACTGTTTGTTTATGGAATAAACTTAGTCTTTTATTTAAAAGATTTTACATGAACGATGTCTGCATTTCTATCCTTTTTACTTCCTGTATATACAAGGTGTAACAGAAAGGTGTAACCATATTTGAAGAGCTTATTCAGTCAATGGTATAGAACAACTTTTACTATGGAGCCAACCCGGAAATCTCAGAAAAAAAATCTGCCCTTCCATACATTTCAGACGAGCGGGATTGCATTTTTCTATGAAACAGTAATTTTTTTTTTCGAGATACAGGGTTTGTTCCATAGTAAAAGTTGCTTTATACTATTGACTCAATAAGCTCTTCAAATATAGTTACACCTTTCTGTTACACGTTGTATATATAAAAATTATAAAACTTGCTATACTATGCGTAAAAACGAGGCAATATTCACGATATCCTGACAGCTATATATGCACCCTTAAATGACCAGTTTCGTGCTCTGTACCCCAAAAGCTGTTATTTTCTATTTAAGTAATTCCTTTTTTCTACACACGTATAAAACGAAATAAAACGCTAACCGCAAGCGCTTTTTTGTCTTTTTATTTCACTTACGAGGTCCTAATTGCCATAATAATGGCGCAGCACCTTTCATTAAATACATGTTCGCGAAACCGGTTGAAAGGCGACCCAACCTCACAATAATAAGGAAGGATTAGTACTTTCATCGTTGGTCATACATTTCTGACCACTTGGAAGTTATGAATAATGTATAAACGCATTTTTAAAGTCAAAAGTTTGAAACTCGAAATAGAGTTTCGCTGTTAAAAGTTTTAGCGGGAAAATCATAATTTTAGACTACTACTTACTATAATATTACTAAAACTCTCGTGAGCTGACATACTTAATTATTATTACATACGGCTTGAACACTCACGTGTGATTGTTGTTGACTAAATGCCAACCGTTTCACCGATACAATTTCGGAATTATCAAGGCGAGTGTCGTTCTTGGGACAGTGAAACGCCGCGTCATCGTCGTCGAAATGGTATCCGGAGAAACGGTTGGCATATAGTCAACAACAATCATACGTGAGTGGTCAAGCCGTATGTAATAATAATTTACTACTTATCTATGAAGTTAGCCAGTCCTCTACAGCTGTTTTATCTCACGTTGTAGTTGTGCGTGCACACACGCGGAAGCGGGGGCGCGTATTAAGAGTATGGCCTACCATAGCAACTTTTTTATTACCCGTCCAGCACAATGAGTCCAATGGCAAAGACCTTATTTGATTTTAATACAGGCGATTGTATGTTAGCTCATTGGTCTCTTTTTATTGGACGCGTAATACTAATGATCACGCAGCAAAACAACAAATTGGTGTGTTTTTAGCTAATACTGAAATATTTTGTAACGAAAATTTTTTAACAACAAATTAGTGTGTTTTTTGCTAATACTGAAATATTTTGTAACGAAAAAAATATTGGATTTAAGTAGAATACCTTCATATTTCTTTTACCTATTTTATGAAAAAAAAAAACAATTTGATCTCTTAACCGAGTTCTGGAAACGAAAGTTTGAAAAAAAAAAAAAGAAGGTGGAAATCTAATGCATAACTACTAACTAGACAATAAATCAAATACATTTTTTTCAATACAAGGAGAGTCCGAATTTCTTCAAACGAATCCTCGAGAGTCTGGCGTTGTTCATGCTTTAGGATCATGTACAGTCTTAATACAATCAAGCCTCTTTATCAGAAACTATGGTGTTTATAGGAGATAATGATCTGGCCGCTCTAGGAGGACGTATTCTGACCAAATTTGTCAAAAGTACCCGGAATAGAAGAGCTTGTCGGCAGTCCAAAAATTAGAGAGTATTTATTTAGCATATCAGATGAGATGTTTTATATTTTAAATAGTACAGAAAAAATATTTATCGAAAACAGTTTCGCGTTTGTCATTCGCATTTTGCTACACCTTTGAATGAATTTACCATCACTAACATAGCAAAAGGCGAAAGTCATTATTATTACCACATTCATTGCTCATAGGTTATATATAATATAGTTCTTAGCCGGTGCTAGACATTGCACATATAAAATTTTACTTGTGTAAATTATCTGAGATTTACTTATGTAAAGTTATATATGTAGTGTTCACGCCACAAGCGTGACGCATGCGAATGCGCATGAGTAATCTCGCACCACAGCGCCTGGTGCCAAAAGGACTCGTGCGCCGGCGCTTGTTTTCTCTTCCGCGGCGGACGTCTCCCGAAACACACGTGTGCACACTCGCGCCGCCGACACGCCGATAAATCTCGCGTACCTTGCGCTCATACCAGTGTCGTGTTCACATTACTTCAACCAATACATCCTGCTCATCCCTGCCCAAGACCAGCTCAATCAGCCCAACAAGGAGGGACGTCACGCGGCGCATTCGCCGGCCCATCCAGAACCATCCAGAACAAAGGTTAGTTCACTCACGTTTCTTCCACAATTCTCCCGTGTCAACTCATCCATTTTCCCTTTCTCATCAGCTCTGCATTTCTGTAACCTCGCGGTTACATGTAGGATGTATCCCTTGGGGTTGTTAAACCTTTAACCTAAGGTGTTAAACCTAAGGTTCTGTTACACGTTGTATAGGTAAGTATACAACGTGTGAAAATCGCTAAAGTTTACAATACACACATTGTTGCAAACATTTTCAATAATTTATATTGGATTTCGATAATTCATTCGTGCAGGCATTCGACCGATTGGAGCTTATTGAATGAATCAATGATTGAAATTTATTGAATGAATGAATGAATGAAGCTTATGCCTAACTATACATAATTAAATTTACAAGGGTCAGC
This sequence comes from Ypsolopha sequella, assembly GCA_934047225.1. Classification (NCBI taxonomy): domain Eukaryota; kingdom Metazoa; phylum Arthropoda; class Insecta; order Lepidoptera; family Ypsolophidae; genus Ypsolopha; species Ypsolopha sequella. The sequence goes on along the minus strand of OW203994.1, from coordinate 9,018,415 downwards.
GCCGTTTAATGTATTGATATTTGTACATTTGTAGATTCTGACTTCTTGAAGTTTGATTGAAAAGGGCCCTGGGAGTCTAGCATGCGCCATCGATACAGTGTCTTTCCATCATACTTGCTTTCTCGCACATTAAAAAACGCGGTTTGCGTAAGAGAGTAAGTAGGATAGATGGACGCTGTATCTCTGATATAAGATTGCGTTGAAAGAACAATATGTCATCCCTGCCAATATAACCTGAAGACAGCCTCAGCGCATATAGAAACAATCCAGGTAGGTAATTAAAGTTGAGTTGCATTGAACAAAGACGACATCTGGTGAACTGGTGACATAAAGGACCAAATAGGTGATTCCAATCTGATCAACATTTTTAAACACAATATACAGGTTGTTAGGATGAAGTTGCGCAAGCCGAAAACTGGTGATGCGTCCATACGAACAACTTTCCGTGAAATAAAATTGAGAAATCTGTTGTTTGAACAGCTGATTTTTTTCTCGCGATGCGAGGGTTTACGCCATAGCAAAAGTTTTTCGTATGGACGAGTACTATCGCCAGTTCTCGGCTTCCGCAACTTCATTTTAACACCCTGTATAATATAGTATAGTCACCCGCACGTTAGTCTACCCAAAGGCAGTTCTTTTAAAGTCCCATAAGTATTAGGTGGTAGAGCTGATGCCAGGCTCGACTGTGGAGGTACCACCATCTTACTTGGAGAAGAGGACAGCTCACAGGCAAAAAACCAGGAGGCCCACCATACCTGGGACCGATGGATGGTAGTATATCCATCCCTAATAGCCAGGCCTTATACGGAACAGACTGATGACGGGCAGCGGCGTCACTGGTGCGCCCAGTGTGAGTATGAGCAATTCTTCCAGGGTGACCGCCAGGAGTGGCAAAGTCCTGGAAAGGCTTATGTCCAGTAGTGGACGAACTAGGCTGATGGATGGAAGTATCAAAATCGTACTACAATACTGTGGTCTAAAGTAAGACTACCACATGGATCAAATTTATGTAAAAATATTTTAAATTTGAACTCATGTTGTAGCATATTTTCGTCGATCTTAATCTGTTGGATGGAACCGCGAGCCACGATGTACTGCGATATGTCATACAGGGTGTTGATTTGGTCAGCAACTTCCGTCATAGGGTAGGTTACATTCACAATACAGATGATGAAAAAATATTAAAAAAAAATTAAAATTTTCGAAAATTTTTCGACTTTTAGGGGCGACAAATAACGTCCAGTGTACGATATAAACGATGAAATAGACTCAGCACTGGCGGAGCAGCGGCGGCGGGGTGGGGAGGGGCACCCGAGTAGGTAAGTACTAGCGCTCCACGCTGCAGTTACCGTTTATCAAGATAATTTAAGGACATATAAAAAGGGGCATAACTCCTTCTTCAAGTGGTATTATTTTTCTTTATTCTGCTTTTGATATAAGCATTATGTGTAATAATATTCATGGGACGCAAGTTGTGGACCAAATAAACATCCTGTATGACATATCGCACGTATATACGAGTAAGTAAGGTATTATGTATATTCACTTTATTGGTTTTGTTTATCATATTTAATAAATTTGGTATCCCACTTGCACATTACGTAAAATAATAATTTCTTTTCCAACCAAAGGTTGGCTGGAAGAAATCGCTTTAAGTGATGAGTCCGCCCTTGCACAACGTTGTGAAACTCCGTACTCCATTTTTCATTTAACTTTTTACAATAAGGCGTGTATTCATTTATTCTATTCTTTATTGTTTTACTTTTGATTTAGCGACAGTGAGAATTAGGAGGGTTAACATGTAGCACATAGCTAGCATTTCATTGGATGTTAATAAAGCCTTTGTCCACTGTACCAGCAGTATCCGCAGCACGCACGCAAAACTTCTGTTAGCCAAACTTAACTAATTTACATGCAGCTATGATTCCAAATAGCTTCAAATGTTTTTTTTTTTAATTACTGGCCTTAATTTAAGGACGAACTAGGCTGATGGATGGATAGACGGAAAATTTTAATAAATTTCTGGTATATGCATTTTGACTATATAATCTAGGGTTTTGAAATTGGAAAACATCTTTGGATAAATTTTCCTTGATAGAAATAATTGTTGAAATGAGGTCTCCAAACACACTTTTTCTCCTCGTTTGACGAATAGGAACCATACACAGAACTCAAACATATTTTATTAGGTGTGTTTGAACAATATCTACAGATTTGAAATTTGAAATTTTGCTAGCTATTTTAGTTTTTTTTATAAAAATTATAAAACTAACATTTTCGCTTTCGCCCTGAATCCGCCCCTCTCGCACTGAGCGTGTTTTTGCTTGGAGTGACAGTGACAAAAAAAAATCGCATAGCCTCTTAAACATCAGTCGCTCGGTACAAAGCGCACAACCTAACTTTGTTTTTCTAGTTAAGAAGTTTAATGTGGAAAAGACATTGGTCTGTGGCATTATTCATGTGTCTTATTCACGCCAATAGTTCAGTATTGTTAGGTTTATAAATCAATAGTTTAAAATGAAATGCACAATCAGTCACGATTTTGTTGAAACAAGCTTAAAATGCTGTTTTAAGTTTGTTTCGACCAAATAATGGCAAATTGTGCATTAAATTTCAAGCTGTTGATTTATAAACCTAACTTATACTGAACTATTGGCGTGAATAACCCGACCTTAATTGTGGCTTTCTCGGTCACCAGCTGTAAGTATCACCTTAAAGCGCTACAGCACCCCTTTTATAAACATTTTCCTCATTATGAAGTTTGAATTACTCATACAAAAGAGTATGCTCAAAGATGAATGCACCTCGCAGGAAATGCTCCATGTAACGTTAGTAAAGTCTTTGTACACAATGCACACAGTGCTTTCCTCGCTCATGGTTGTTACGACAAAACCGACCTAGGTCACTTTCTAGTGCTTATGACCTGACGTATAGAGATCAAAATTGAATAAATTATCGCCCCGAATTTCAACTTCACGCCAGCGACACAAAGGGTATTTTGTTGCGTACATATACTTACAATAAGAATTTGTTGCGGAAAGACAAAGTTTATAGTCATCCCGAAGCTGACAGAATTTGGTTCTCTTGTTTGGATACAAAATTTAAAATAACTACATCCACTTGAAGATGCTTAAGTGTTCGCAGTTGTTGGAAAACTTTATAGTTTTATGAAAGTTACGCTGAAACAATTAATTTTCCCAAGTGACGTAACAAGATTGTAACTATAAAGTTATTAGTTACTCGTAGTCAGAAAAATTCACAGGTTTGAATTTATTTCAGCAGGTAATAATTACAGCAGCAGGTTAAAATAAAAAAAAACATAAAGTAATTGTGATTTTGAGTCTATCCTAAAACCATGTTTTGACATAAAAAAACATAAAAAAATTAAACTAATTGTGCTTTAGAGCACCGTTTCTTAACCTTTTTGTCCACGGACCCCTTAGGAAATCAAGCACAATTTAAGGGACCCCCTTAACAAAAAAGCAGCAATAAATTTTGGACCATTTATTTTAGTTCTATTAATAAAAAAAAAAAAAGAGAAGGTTGGTGCTACTTTTTTGCAATTAAATTATGATTGTGTATAACATATTTATGATTGTTAAATGGTCCATAGATTAGGCCGCGGACCCCCATACATATGCTCGGGGACCCCCAGGGGTCCGCGGACCACAGGTTCAGAAACGCTGCTTTTGAGTCGCTCGAGTGGGAATAATACTTTATTAGATTTGAGCTTTATTTTTAAGTTTTTTGATTTTAGTTAAGGAAATCTTGTTTTTCCCGTCATTCAAAAGTTACAAAACAAAAGATTTTGGGTATGATCAGTAGACAATTTACCTTACAGATACGATTTAAACAAAATGGCGCAACAGACCAAACAAAGATCTCGAAATAGATCTCCTTTTTAATAAAAACATTACCTGAGCTGGAAGAAAGTACATTCCAACTGAAAATAATGTCAGTAAAAGAGGACGGATCATTTACTCCGAAGATCTCAAAAAGTTTGATCTCAAGATCTCAAAAGCCACTCGCTTTTAGCCATAAAACTTTTGTTATATATGATTTCACGCGCACTCTCATCGAAATTACTACCTATACGTACGAATTGCCACCCGACGTGCGAATACTCTTCTACAAACTTATCAATTTATGTTTGCTGACGAAAAATTACCCTTAAAATAAAGGTTTAAGAGCTACAGTAACTAATGTCATCTGCTCAAATAATTTTGCAGGTCGCTAAAAGGTGTAGGGGTAATTATTTTGCAAATGGCTCTCTGTTATGGCCGCCATTATTGCTAATGTTTGCACCAAAATTTTGTGTTGCGTGAAAAATAACAAATGATCCGTTATCGGTCGTAATAAAACCTTTGTTTTTGCTGGCAAAGGTTGTAAAACTTCCAAGTCTGTTTTTATGTAAGCTATGAAGAATTTAGGGCTAATGTATCAGATGAAGGTTAGCAATTATAATTCGATTATGCATAATACAAGCAACCCTTAAATCGTAAACTTCCATTTGCGAAAATGGGCCATTGACCTCGCACTTTCGATTCCTGACCCCCCACTTGGCTTAAATGTTAACTTATTATATTCAATAGTTCAAAATGGACCATTTTTTAAATAAAGTTCTTATTTCGGTTCCAAGTTCCAAAACAAAATTACGGTTGTGATTATAGAGGTAGAGATCTTATTTATTCAGATTTCCATGGTTGTGACCTTTTGAGACCGGTATAATTTGGAACCTACCAGATTACACAAAGATACCAAATTTCACTCTGATTTGCCTTTGTTTCATTATCATAGCACAGTTTCATCCCTTTGGTACTTAACATTTTTTGATTTATGATAAAAAGAAAAACACAAGACAAAGCCAAAAGAATAGTTACTATTACCCATTAGACATCATATCAACCACGGATATGATGTGTTGCGGGGTAATGCGGGGTGGGTAAGGAAATACCGATGGGATAGTATGGAATGACATTTGTATATCAGTGAAATTGCACTGACGTGTTGGCGAAAAAGGCTTGCCCTCCTTGCGACGTCTAATGGCTTAGTTACTGGTCTGTGTTACTATGATATGGCCACACTTCGTTATTACTTGTGCTGGACGAGCATTCACAATAGATTTTTTCGGAATGTATGTGCATAGTATTTGTAAGTATATTTACCACTTGCTGACGGTTAAGAAAATCACAGGTAAACCTGCATGCCCCAAAGAGGGTATATTTTGTACCATCTATGTTTTGTAATAAAGAGTACGTCAAAAAAGCTCACCCCTATCACGTGGGAAAGTAAAATCGTCGTTGAAATGAGGAAGTAAGAGTGTTGACTGTTTTAGTGACACTCAGACACACCTCTGACACCCCATCGAGGATGTATGTTGTGACGATATGTTTTCACGTTGTTAATATAAATCGTTCATGATCTAGTAAACGATGAGTAGCAAGTACAACCCTTCGGAAATAGCTTGGTGCTTGACCAAATTACGTCATACCTTTGATTCCAATTGAATTGCATTCCAGCGATGTACCAAGAGATTTCCAACGGATTGTACGAGAATTAAAAAACTAAAAGTTATATCATTCTACGCATGTAATCTTACTGTACAATGCGAACACATAAATAACTGAAAGACAGAAATGGTTTCTAGTAAACAAGATACGCTATGTTACTGACAAGATAAGAAACTCTAATAAGTCGAACCTTTTGTGAAGAATGGCGAGACACGAACGCACCATCGCAACGTCCCGCGGGGATCCGTGCAGATTTGAGTCAAAGGGGGCGGGGTGGGTTTGGTTGAGTTGGAAGGTAGAAAGGGTGTTGGTAGTTGGGTTGGGAACGCTTTCAGGCGCTTGGCAGCGAGGCAAAGATGAATGGCTTTCAATATGAAATTGAATTCCGTGGTTCATTGCTTTTCAATTTGTTCGCGCGCGTTCGTCACCGTTTACCCTTGACGGTAAAAAGAACGTAGCGCCAAAGTATCTGTGTCATCGTGACTGTACTAGTTTCTCTCGAATGTAACTCTATACTTCGCGAACTTTGGCGACGGATAATGTTGGAACAAAAATGCTTCGTCATCTCTAAAGATTTGGGTATTAATACCTTCCTATACGAGTTCTAATAGTAGTTTATGCTACACGGGCGCAAAGGAATAATTTAGCGAGTGTTTTAAACGTAACCGAGTAATTTATTGCTTTTACGCCCGTGTATCATACTACGTTTTTCAATGCATAGTGTGAGGAAATGAAAACAAATATAATCTTGTGAACTTTAAATTATAATTGGCTCAAAAGGACTGTATCCAGAGCCGTTAAGCAGTGGAAAAAAAGTATAATATCTATGGTACACAGGAAAGGCTGCAGGTTAGCCAACCATTACAAATAAATTAAAATAATAATAATAATAAAGCCCTAGGGCAAAATAAACGACTTTCTGTTCGGTTTTGATGCATAAAAAGCGGGCCTTTACGAGCACTTGCATTGAAAATGATATTATACTTTGTTTATACTTATTTCACTGTTTTAGTATTAGTTGGTCTGTGCGACCTTGACTTAGTGACCTGAAATCATTTAGGTTCAAAGATGTTAAAAGCGTGTTTTTTAGTTTTTCAGGTTCTTAGTTAAACCATAGATTTTATTTATTTTTCAGTTTTCTGCGAATCATGGTTTACAGCTTTTTATGCGGTCTTCTTTAGGTGGATTCAACGGGTCTTGTTCCTAAACGTATACTTTAAGTTTACTTATCATCTAGTTGAGCGTAAAAACCCGTGCTATCTAACGCGAAAATTTAATTAATTAAATTAATGAATTTTCGAAACTTTACAAGCATAATTTAATGACAGTTATAACTCTCATCTACAAAATAATTTATCAATGCAAGTGCTCGTAAAGGCCCACTTTTTGTGCATCAAAACCAAACAGAAAGTCAATTATTTTGCCCTAGGGCTTTATATATATATATTTTAATTTATGTATGAGAAGTTGGCTAACCTGCAACCTTTCCTGTGTACCATAAATGTTATACTTTTTTTGCACTATTTAACGGCTCCGGATACAGTCCTTTAATTTAAAGTTCACAAGATTATTTTGTTTTATTTCCTCACACTATGCATTGAAAAACGTAGTATGATACACTGGCGTAAGAGCAATAAATTACTCGGTTACGTTTAAAATACTCGCTACGTTTTAAATCGTCCTCGTAATTTATTCCTTTTTGCAATTGTAGCGTAAACTACTAAAATTAACCTACCGTTGAACAATACATAGCACTAAAAAAATTTAGGTATATAGGATTAAAATGAGGGTGTAACGACAAAGAAAAGACTTACTTCAAGAATTTCCTGTAATAATACGTAGTCAATGTAACATTTATCTACCATTTCTAATTCTATCTAACTCCACAAGTTTTCGTACGGTCAACCACTAATGAAGATATACCTTTTATTAGAATCTAGGGTCTACGTGAGTCACGTATACGGGTGTTAATATGATGTTGCTAAAACCGGAAACTGGGCATAAACAACTTTTACTATGGACTAACACGCAAATCGCGAAAAAAATAATCAGCTACTCCATAGAAAATTCACGACCAAAATGTAAAACACCTGATTTTATTTCTGTGATTCCTCAATTTTTAACGAAATCTTTCGTTAAAAAATTCAATTTAAGAAGATTTTCATTAACTTATTAATTTCAGTGTACTTTGACTTGATAATACTAAATATTTTTTGTTGAACACTTCCATAAATGCACGAACAAAACACCTTTTAAATCATGTTTGTGATCACATCACAAATGTAAACAAAGACAAAATATTCCATCTCATGATTCGTAGCCATAGATATGGCTACGAATCATGAGATGGAATATTTTGTCTTTAGATAAATTTAGATAAAAGCCTGACGATGTTAATATAACGAAACCGGTCGCTAGTGTAATAAGTATATATAAAAAAGTGGAACAGGTACCAAGAGTGCATCTCCGGATACTGTGAGTGTTGTGTGCCGTGCGTGAATAAGATAACAATTAATTTTAAAGACTAAAGTGTTTTTGCGGGTACAAGGAAAATACTTCGGTCGTCACCTGCATCTCATCACTGCGCCTCGCCATACTTGCCAGTTTCCCGTAGACCACGAGACATGCAACTGTCTCGAAACGTCGGGCGTCCCCCCTTTTCGTAAAAAGGTAAAAATTGATCGCGGTAGACCCGATTATATATATTATAATGTGTACAAAACGCGAGAGTTTAAAGTTATATATAGGTACCAAGAAATTGTTTTATTTAAAATATTTATTTAAAATAAGAAGATTTTGTTTATTTGGTTCATATATGCCAACTCCATTATTTTGAATAAATTGAGGAACAAATTTTTCCCCTTTTTTTTGCACTCCTATAAACCTGCCAAATTTGAGATACAGCCTTTTCCATTGCAGGTGTCGATTTATACCAGTACGTAGTAAGGATAGAAATAACCCCGCTAGATAGATGAAACTTTCAGTCTGAATACCAAACATATGGTATTGAATGCATAATTCGAAAGTTACATTCGAGGAGTTTTATCTCGTATTATTTTTTACATCTCTTAGCCTGAAATCGGAAAAAGGCCCCGCTGGATCGCCACCACGTCCAAAGGTCATTTTCTGTCGTTGTCGTGAAGGTACAATAGATCTTGGAATTAAATTCTTTATGTATAACTAGCTGACCCGGCGAACTTCGTTCCGCCTAACAGTCTAATAATATCGTGTTAACTTTAGTTAAACTTAATTTACGATTTCATTAAGGTAATAGCATTAATACAACTTTTTTGCAAATACAGAAATGTTTTATTGCTTGCCATTGCGAAAAAAGAATGGCAGGGACCCATGTAGTAGTTAGGCTTAGCGTAGGGTATTGAATATATGCAGAAATAATAGTTCTTGGAATAACTAAGCGATTTTTAAAACTTGGGGTTTAGATGTTATTTTATGATATCAGAACGCCAGATAAATATGTTTCTTTTATATGCGTAGTTTTGTCAACAGATGGCACCACATGCTGTTTGCATTCGTAAAATTAATTAATTAATTTATTGTTATTCGATAACTTATCCGATACTTTATTACTTATTCTGCTATTCGGAGCGGATAAGAATACACCAAAAAAGAGATAACTAACATCGATCCAGCCGATCTTGAGGTATAATTATAAGTGGTGTAACTAACACGACTTTGTTTTATATAATTAGATTTAAGGACTCTAACTCGCAGAAGTTTACTCGGTACCACAGTTTACCCGCAAAGGTAGGCAAAGGCCTTGCGGGAGGGGGATTTCACGTTATACGTTTTTATCAGTTTCATCATCTTTACTCCAGGACGCCGCTGGATATAAATACATCGTATGGTGACTGTAAAAGCTTCTATTCTCTATACAAGTACTCTCTGCTCATTTTCACTGTTATTTTACAATTACTGAAGTAATAACATTGTGCTACCTATCTGGTCTAGCGGTCGTCTCGCAGAGATATTATATACAACGTGTAACAGAAAGGTGTAACCATATTTGAAGAGCTTATTCAGTCAACGGTATGGAACAACTTTTACTATGGAGCCAACCCTGTATCTCGAAAAAAAATTTCAACTGTTTCATAGAAAAATGCAATGCCGCTCGGCCGAAATGTATGGAAGGACAGATTTTGTTTTTGGGATTTCAGGGTTGGCTCCATAGTAAAAGTTGTTCTATACCATTGACTGAATAAGCTCTTCAAATATGGTTACACCTACCTGTTACACCTTGTATAGATATATATATATATTAGAGCACAGTTAAAAGTGCCTGGTCTAATCTTAACATCAGTCCACTTAAATACAATTTCCGACATTCAACAAGTTAACAAAAAATAACAGAAACTATGACAGAAATAAAATTTCTATGTTTGAATTCTTGGCAATTTATTCATCGCATGGAGATATAAATTAACATTAAGGTGGATGGTCCAAGGCAATAATCTACAAGGCAAGGCACTACAAAAGTTAAGTAACTTTAATTTAATTGCATTGTATCTTTACTTGTCATTGTTAATTTTATATAAAAACTAAAAACGGTGTGGAAGAGCGGGGTCTCCTAATACAAGTATTTACGTACTTAAAAGGAGTCTCCAACTCAGCTATGTTAAACCGCTTTGGATGATGAATAAATATTTTGCATTTTGTATATTGTATTTGTATACTCTTAATACAAACTTGTGGGAACCAATAACGACGACAGAAATATTATTATTTAATTCTGTTACCTTTTTCTACACGTTCCATCAATTTTACACCCGCAAACAAACAAACGAACTTTTTTAGAATCTAATTTTGTTATTTAAAAATGTATGAAAATTTTAAATTGCAAAATTAGACTGTTAAAACATTTTGTTTTTAAGAAAAACTGAATATTCACGAGTGTAAAGTTGATGGAACGTGTGAAAAAAGGTAACAGAATTAAATAATAATACTTCTGTCGTCGTTATTGGTTCTCACAAGTTTTTTATAAAAGCTATCTTGAACTATCCACCTTAAAGGTTTCCTTAACAGATAAAACAATTATTGAAAGTCTGATTGTGGAGTCAGGTGCGGACATACGTAGTGTTATTGGTAATTGTGTCAGATGTGTATCGGTGCTGGTTCAGTTTGATGTGGAGAGCGTTTTTTGTTTCTTCGTCGTACAAGGTAGCACAGTGTATGCATTCTAGACGGTAAACGCAGTTTTTTGATTTACATGAGCTGTTTGGTTATGCGTATTGGGTTTTTGTGGTGTGAAGAGTATTAATTCAAAATTAAAATACCTAAACCCCATACCGAATGCTTATTTGTCTAAAAATGTTGTTTACATATTCCAGACATAAATATGATGTAAAACCGTTGCCACCTTATACACAATGAATAGTTATAAAACTAATAATAATAATAATATTAAGATTCTTTATTGCACTAAATATCATTTCTGCACACAGGGGAGCTTAATACTATTTAGTATTTTCTACCAGCTAACCTTTAGTTATGGGGAATCGTAGAGGGTACTGCCATGTTGTCAAAATAGTATTTGATATTTGAATATTTTTAATAGATATATTACATAAATGCTCAGTAAACTATATTATACTACGTGCTATATAATAAACATATACTTGTAAATTAATAATAGAAACCTAAATAAAGTGATAAAATACTACTTCTTAAAAGTTTACATGCATACACATCCATAATGAAGAGACTACAGTAGAGCCACTGAGTGATGGCGCCTATGACGTTTAAATGCCTACAAAGTATCGTAATTATTTATAAGCAAATATGAATAAAAAAATGTAATACTTCATTGTTGATAGTGATGTACTACTTGTTTCGGTTATTATTTTTCGATTTGAATGTTGCTTTATTGTGCAGTAGAATTCGTATAGAAAAAAAGATTACTTTTTTTATGTTTCTCATTTTTTATAGATCGTGTTTGAGGTTGCCAAGTTACGCAATAATATTTAATTAAAAACAAGACAATGACGAAGTTAAACTTAACGAAAATAAATGATAGTAAAATACTTTTTTCGATTAAGATATTTAAACATCTCTTGGGGGCCCCGGGGCACTACACCGCATAGCCTTCCAATAGCTACGCCACTGGTTTTGGCACATTTTCCTTTTGTATCATTATGTTGAATGTTGAATGATGTGTCTAATGTTGAGTAAACTCACACTTGATTTTTATTTTTAACCGAAATTTGAAATGTACCTCATCACTAAATGCAGCTGTCATAAGTGCCATCACTCAGTGGCCCTACTTTAAAAACCAACTATTATAGATAAATAAACTAGCTATTATCATAGACTAATTATAACTTAGTCTATGCTATTACAGAGAATAAAACTATTATAGAAATAGCGGTCAAACTATAAGTAATAAAACGTAGACAAAAGTCTATAGCAATAATGTCATCCCTGAAAAACAAAACCTCGTTTCCGGCAACCTACTTTCTACGAGTTATCCGTAACAAATACAATGTGAATAAAAATTGTAACGCTTCAGTACAGAGAACAAGTAGGCACTTTGGGAAATCAAACCTATTTAAACTTTTTCAGTTTGCCACTTTCCACTTTGCGCGCGCTCGGAAAAGGGTTCTGTTGGTACAACCTTGAAAGTTTTTAATGAATTTTTGGGGTTGTGTTGCACAGGGAGCGGAAACCGAACCTATAAACGGGAAGAGTAATGTGACTTCGGGTTATTTTTAGTGACTTATGGTATTTTGTTGGTTATTTTTAGCCACGATGAATGGAGCAGGTAAAAATTGTTTTCTCGTTTCTCTGAAACGGCTGAAACCCGGATTTTTTCAAATAGTTAAGAGTTATTTTAGGGATAGTTTATGGCTAGGTGTTGTTATTTCTAACAAATAGGAGGCGCTACAGTAGAAGGCTATTTTTTCATTGAATTGTGTTGATACGAGATTTTGGTGTTAAAACTAAAATTATAATTTTATAAAGTACAAAGTCGTGTAAGATGAAATAAGAAATGTCGATTCAAATCTCTTGGGTCCTCAACGTTAGACTGGATGCAGGACAAGTCAAAGGTAAAACAAAAAATAGTAGATGCTAGTTATTGTTGGCACTTGGTGGAATTTATAAAACATTATTGCACTTCATTTTAGACATGGTTGTAGTGTAAATTATTTCTTTGTTAGTTAGGATGTGCAAAAGGCCCTAGAAAATGCTTTACAGCGAAACCGGTCGGGCATAATAAAGTTATAATATGTGGATAAGAACAGGTGTTTTTTTAAACAATGTAAAACAAAAAATCTTCTTAAAACATGCATGCATAGTATGCATACATACATACATACATATACAACGTGTAACAGAAAGGTGTAACCATATTTGAAGAGCTTATTCAATCAATGGAATAGAACAACTTTTACTACTAGTTCAACCCAGAAATCTGAAAAAAAAAAATCTGCCTTTCCATACATTTCGGCCGAGCGGCATTGCATATTCCTATGAAGCGAGTAATTTTTTTTTCGATATACAGGATTTGTTCCATATTAAAAGTTGTTCTAAACCATTGACTGAATAAGCTCTTCAAATATGGTAACACCTTTCTGTTACACCTTGTATACATACATATATAGGTATATATACATACATATATAGGTATATATACATACATACATACTTACATACATACTCACGTCTGTCTACCAGAGTGGCAGGGAGTGACTACATATCTCTATCTGCTACGATCTTTACGTAATTCTTCTGCAACTTCTTTAGAATTCTCAAAAAAGCTTTAAATAAGAGTAGCTCCTAGATAGAACTTGAGTTTTGTAGCGTAGTAAAAACTTTCAGTCTTAGTGTGGGACCTAAGGTAAAAATATATTTCCATCTATAAAAACTGTTTAGATAAATTTCTCGACGCATGTCTACATGCAACTGTAAAAATGCAACTGTGTAAATGCAAAACCATACCGAACATACCCCTGTGTAAATGCAACTTTTTGCATTTACACAGGGGTGACTGTAACCTACAGAACAGTTTAAACTAGCATAGGGTCCAGGGGGCTATTCCGGAGAAACAGTCGAAGCGAGACTTCGAAAACTCGAGCTAAAAATGTATGGAGCTCGACCGATAAAACAGGTTTTTACGGTCGAGAAGGCTAATTTGACAGATTGAGAATTGCCCTCAGGACTCGTACTAGGACTAGTGAGAAAAAAATACCGGTCAAGTGCGAATATGACTTGAGCCCTGAGGGTTCCGTATCATTTTAATAGGTTAACAGATATTGCAAACTACCTACAAATTGCATGAAACAAAACTGTGAAATTAAGTTGGTTAAGTATTCGGGGACGCAACCCTATATCGGCGTTTTCAGTATTTGTTATTTAAAAACAGCATATGGTACTTAATATACAAAAATTGCAAATTCTCAACTAAGTTAGTCTTTAAGATAGACCCCGTAAGAAAAATTGTCCAAAAATGACAACTTTGTCAGCCCCCTATTTCTTTATACCTGAAGATAAATAAAAATATATTTATACTTTACTTTAATGAGTTCACCCCATATGCAAGAGCATAAAAAAAAATTTTTTTTCGTGTCCATTTTGATGTATGAAAAAAATTTCATTAAATTTGTAATTCAATCTTTGGTTTTGAGTCAAAACTTTTCACAACATATCAAAGTTTCAGGTCTCTATCTCATTATGTCTTAGAGCTAGAATACCGTAACAAACGGACGGACAGACAGACAGACAGACAGACGGACATCGGAGTGCCATTAATAGGGCTTCGTTTTGCCCTTTGGGTACGGAACCCTGAAAAGTACCATTAGTTCTACAGTAGAACTGTTTGTAGAACTAATGGGAACAAAGGCTTTTTGTCACACATTGTCTATTAATCTTTTTCATTATTTTTTGTTCACTCGTTAGTAGCAAATTTATAGAAAAATAAATCTTTTTCTTCATAAATAAATAATAATTATTATTATCTGTTTGCCTTACTTACGTTAGGTTACGTACAGCGACTGAAAGTTTTGTACTTAAGGCGCCTCTTCCCAGCGTCATCCGATAATATTTGATAAAGTTATTTCTCTTAAATGGTAGGTTTAAAAATTATAACAAAAAAAAAATCGTTACTTAAACTATAAAGAACAACTTCGTTTTTGGAAATTATTCTCGCATATAAGAAACAGCATGAAAATATTGGTCAAAGTCAAGCAAATTTTTAGAGAAATTAAGTAAAAATAAATCATAAAATATATTAAAAAACACGCTGCCATCATTTCAAAATTAACTTAGTAACGACACCCAGTGCAGTTAGGGGATAGCTCTACATATAGTGGTCGGGCTACGATAAAATAAACCGCAAATCGATGTACAGGATAGACATTTGGTACACGGGTACTTAAGGTTAAAACAATCATTGAGCGGTAGTTCTTAAAAATATTCCCATGGGGCGGCAGTAATGACGTCATAATTTTTTTGTATGGAAATTGTTTTTTTTTAGAAACCTATCGTGTGTGGTATCACATGAAAGAGCTTTATGAGCCGATTCTAAAAATATACCATAACATTCCGGCCATCTGTTCTCTAAAAATCCAAGAAATATTTTCAAAACATACCAAGTTGCCCCTCCTCCAGGTAGGAGACGGCTTAGTAAAGGAGATGGTCAGATCCCCATAAGCAAAATGCCTTAAGAGAGTACACAAATATATTGTGGTCAATGATAAAGAACAAATTCAAAATAACTCGGTTCGACTATGCATTTAAAACGGACACCGTCTTTTAATAACTTTTTATGATAAATCGTTTTTATTTTGAGGTTATTTTCATATGGCATTGCGAAAATAAACTTAAGCGCGTTGGAAACGTTCATAGTTGTAACAATGTTTCACGATGATTCTGATATATTTAAAAGGGTCATGCTCGAATGTCAGTCGTAATGTAATCTCTATCAAAATCCAGAAGAAAAGCATGAATCGTGAAATAAAAAGCTGGGGCTGCCGATTGCGTGACGCATGACTCTTATCAAACCACGCTGGAAACGTAGTTTTTGGACTACTTGGTAGATGGCGCGCGCTTTCGATTAGTTCGGTGTTCACTCTCATGACCGGCTGCGACATTACTTATTTATTTTAATATCTGTGTCCGTGTTATTATAAAAGTGACACTAGCTACGAATAAATCTAACAAGAATTATAGTATACATTTATTTCATGTACGCGGTTAAGGCCGATTCTGACCGTCTCCTTTTTGTAAAACATGTTAATATTTTTTTTGAATTGTTACCAAAATTGGCTCAGTAGTCATTAAACAGGATTGAAATGGGAGCGTAGCTACGACGAGAAGAATTTCTCCAAGCATCCTGTGCCGTGTTTTCCGAGCCACCGTATCCACCAAAGATGTTAAATACCCATACAATTTTTTTTAAAGAGGTTTGGAATATATGCACATTATTAATTTATTAAACAGCGTGTTAAGATGATAACCGGGCTGTTCTATCCATTAATATGAACAACTTTTGCTATGAGACCAACCCTGAAATCGCAAATAAAGGACAGCTGTTTCATACATTTTGGTCGGGTAGGTAGATAGAACAACAGATTCTTTTTGCTCAAAAGTTGCTCATATTAACGAGTAGAATACCCTGTTCGAATGAAATACACTAATTTAAATAAATCTCCGGAAATCTGAAACCTAAAAAGTTGTTACGCAGGTTCCTTTTGCAACGCAGGCACCGGATAATTTTCAAGGATAATTTTTAGGGTTCCGTACCCAAAGGGTAACCAACGGGACCCCATTAATAAGACTCTACTGTCCGTCTGTCTGTCCGTGTGTCTGTCCGTCTGTCTGTTCGTCTGTCTTTCCGTCTGTCACCAGGCTGTATCTCGGAACCGTGATAGTTAGACAGTTGGAATTTTCACAGCTGATGTATTTCTGTTGCCGCTATAACAACAAATACTAAAAAACAGAATAAAATAAATATTCAACAAACGTGATATTTTTGCTGTTATTATAGATAATGGTACGGAAACCTTCGTGCGCGAGTCCGACTCGCACTTGGCCGGTTTTTCGAAATTTAATTTTAATGGTGTGGATACAGATAAGTTTGTAATCCTTAAGATGACTAGCATTGTAAAATTGGCGGGAAAATCGTAAAATATACTAATTCATTAAAATCTGTGTTTTTTTTGCAAATATTTAGTTTCTGCATCTTTCCGTGACCGTGATTGGTTACACTCAAAGCTCCTAAGTAGTGCCAAAACACAGTATTGGAGGTTAAATTGAAATGTGGAATTATTCCAACATGCTAATTCAATAATATTAAAACAAATTACAAATCATATAAAAAAACATTCAGATGGTTCTCTTCATTTTTTAAACCACATCTGCTTATGTCATTAGTTCTGCATTTTATTCTGTATTTGACAAGAAAATGGTAAAAAGCAATCTTTTTTTTCAGGTTTTTGTAGTTAGGTGTGAAGCGTAATGTAGCTATACAAGGTGAATTTGTGAACATCGTCCAAATTCATACTTGAGCCTTGGTAAGTGATCAGCATCATGAAATTTCGACTCTCCATAGTGATTTACTCAGGACTGGTAGTGATTTACTATGGGAAGCCGAAATTTCATTATACGAATTTCACAAAAATTGTTATCACTTACCAAGCCTCCACTATGAATTTGGACGATGACCAAAAAGTCACCTTGTATATAATATATATATATATATATATATATATATATATACAATGATAAATATGTAAAAATGCTGAAAATGATAAGGTATGTGTATGCAGAGTTTCAATTTCCCAAAGTATTCAACATTCAAAAATGTCGAATTTAACATTTTCATAAGGATCGAGCAGTATCGTTTCAAAAATTTATTTTCGAACACTCGTACCACAGAGCGTAAAGACAAATCACAAAATTAGAAATGCCTCAGATCACATTTCCATAAATAACCGGTTAAATAACGATAACCGCGCAAATATCCAATGTATTTTCATTTCTATAATGTAAAAGGCGCGAACGGAATAATTCCTCGGTTCGGTTTAAATCTACTCGGATTTCATGAAAATATTTAGTCTTCATAATGAGAGGGGTATAACATTACCATGTCATTAACGCGGGCAGGTTCTATGAGGAATTTTGATGGAAAGCCGCTGGTATTCTGTATCGAATAAAGTTATTTAAGGCGAAGGCATTCGTGTTTTGCCGGATAAACATTATCGTAATATTTTGTTAAATTTTGAAAAATATTTCTGTCTTCGATCTTAATATTTGGGCCGTTCGATATATTATTACTTTTATTTTCCTGCATCCAATAAAATCACAACTACAAATTATGATCTAAATATAATTTTATTTGAGTTACTTATATTAGGTTTTGGAGAGTAAAATTTATAAAAAATAAACTTTGCAGACTTTTTTTTAAAACTGCCGTCATAACCCATCCTTCAAATTACAAAAATTAAATAAAAACACCTTGAAATCTCGAGTTATCTGAGCGGCCCGCTTTTATTGAGCAGGATAGACAAGTGTAAAATGAAAACGATGTTAGGACAGATTTCTCTGAATACCGCACATTTATAATCGTCCTGAACATATTTTCTTTTCGAAGCGTATTTTCTTTTTATATTATGTTATTTTGGTCGTTAAAACCTTTCATTTGGCACCCATGTCCTGGATGTGGTTAAGTAAATTTATTCCACCATCTTGATCACCATATTGTATTTAGAATGACGTCATTTAGCTTATCGTGTTCTCCTCATCAAATACTTATTTTTTTCTACCCATGTCAAGGGGTTCAGTGAGTAAATAATAAATCACCATATTGCTCGACTGTGGAGGTACCACCATCTTACTTGGAGACCCCGTCGAAGTAATTCGGGGGAGAGTAAGAGAACAGCACACAGGCAAAAAACCAGGAGGCCCACCATGCCTGGGACCGATGGATGGCGGTATATCCATCCCTAATAGTGGGGCCTTATATGGAATAGACTGGTGACGGGCAGCGGCATCACTGGTGCGAGGGGTTCGGCACCGCACTCACCAACCCACCTGCCCAGCGTGTGTGAGTATGCGCAATTCTTCCAGGATGACCGCCGGGAGTGGCAAAGTCCTGGAAAGGTTTATGTCCAGCAGTGGACGAACTAGGCTGATGGATGGATGGATGGATATTGGGATTTAGAATGGCGTTACTTAGCTTATTGTTTTTTTTCTTGATACTATGTCCAGGGGCCAATAATATAATTAACTAATATATGACCATCATGTCGCGTCCGCAATATTGCATTTATTATAATGTCACTTAGTTTGTCGTGCATTGTCACCAAAATGGAACGTTTGTGCAACGGTTGAGGGAACTGGTTTAAAATTTGACCTGAACATCTAACTAACAGCTGAACTTTAATAAAAGCTTGCAAGAACTTTATTTAATCTCGAAATATTGGCCATTCCTCATCACGCTAATGCGTTAGAATATTTGGTAAAAAGTTCATTCATTCATTCATTTTCATTCATTTATTTAATTCATTAAACAAAAAACATTGTATTTGAATATTATCCTTAGAACTAAAACACGGTATACAAAATAAAATTAAAAATAACGATAAAGAAAAAAGAAATTAAAATAACACAAAAAAACATATTATTAAATACAAAAACAAAACATAAATGCATTCATATTAATGTCAACAAATTAAAACATTACAATTCGTCTACTTCATAAAGGCACTTCTCTAATAGGAACCGTCGTAGCTTCGTTTTGAACAAGTGAATGCATACGTATACAAATGTTTGACTGTTTCTCACGGGATAAACTTCGGGATATGAACTTACGTAATTATTTTTCAATCCTTCAGACAACAGGCTAAACTTTCCAAGAAAAGATTTATATCATCACGAGAATATTGAATGTTTATAGAATAAACAAAATGAATGATAAATTACGTAATTAACAAAAACTCACCGCTTTTCCTTTGTTTACAATCACGCTACGCCAACAGGAGCTGAAAAATTGAATATTATACGATAAGATAATCTAATAAATCCGTCCGTTACTGAAAGCTTCGGCAAACAATAAACAAAAATCCAATCACCATGGATGGCGTTCAGATTAATAAGTGATTTTATTAGACCAGCACGGACAAAGCAATCAAGTGACAATGAAAATGAATAATGATGGCTTTGCTCGGCCAAGGTAGAAGTAATAAGAAATTTTTACACAAATATCTGGGACATTGTAACATTAGTCATCAAGGGGTAACTTGGTGACGTTTGGACAGGGCTGACAAATGAACGCCTTTATTGAATAATTGTTATTACCCCGCGAACACTAAATCACGCCGCCATCGAAATTATGAAATACAATAACTGGCCTGTTTCTGGAACGGTCATATTCTGAGAGAGAAAACGTTTGGTGAATGACTTCCATATTCTATGCAACAACCATGTAGCCACGGACGTACGTCCGTTCACGTAGCTAAGAATTTCCATCAGGGCAGAAACAATTCATACCAAAATTGGATGAAACCAAGTAGAAAAAAATTGTTGTTTACAAAAATGGAAACGAGTATTTATATGGCCTACTTATGGCTAAATTCAAAACCAAATTAAGGATCAGGTCACGCGTTAGTGAAAACAAAAAATCGATAAAAGGAATCACAATTCACAGTACACACGCAGGCGTTGTCGAATATAACATGTCGTAAGTGTATAAAGGCTGTTGATTTTATTCGCAAATAGCCTCATAGCGGTATTAGTATGCACGATGCTTATTCCAAAAAACAGTCCACATAAAACAAAACAAATAATTGCCTTGTTTAATTTGTTTTAAAATTTCTCGTCGTACATATAGCCACAATGGCGCGAAACTCTTGAAACTGTGACACCCCGAAACCCCGCTGATTTAGTACCATTTTCGACTTTTTTGGCATCGGTATCGTGTTACAAAAGTTGCGAACCAAATTGACATCCTGTAATGTGACTTAAAGTAAAAAAAAACTGCTTAGTGCGAGTCAGACTCGCGTACCTAGGGTTCCGTATTGTGGATGATAAATTTAATTTTGTCATTTTTTTTCGTGAATTTCTCAACCGCTTTATTTTTCCTGCAATCTTCACGTAATCACATATTACCATGATTTTATTCATATTTTTTGGTTCACCAGTTTTGGAGATAAGAGGGGGGGGGGGGGGAGACATAAATTTTTTAGAAGTAAATAAATAGTTAAGCAATTATAAAATTTGGTGCGCCACAAAAAAAAGCATTTAAATAATTTTGTCAGCATACAAAGATTGTGTTTGCAATAAAAAAAAAATCAGGCAGCAATTTTTGTTCCGCAAATAATTTTGATAATGGTCAAACATTAAATCATAAGTAGGCAGCTTACAATAACATGAGTTGGCATAATGAACATTCAGTCTGCAAAATAACACTTGATCAGCAAGATTTCATGATTAATCAGCAGAGAATGTGAGACATGTTGTCTATGCAAAAAATAGCTTGAATATGTTCCAAAATCGAATCAGAGCACCCCGACTCTATACAGTTTTGTGGGTACTACCCCCAGAGTATATGTAAAAAACCGAAGGCGTGGAGAAAGGGCAGCCCTAGCTTGCCGTAACAAAGCATAGGCATCCGTGCAAGCCGTATTGGCTGAGGCTAGTCGCCGAAGGCGACCAACAAGCCGAAGCTGCGAAGGTGAGCATGGGTGACTGTGCTTTGTTACGCAATGGTGAAGGGGCTGCAATTTCCGCAACGCCGAAGCAATTGCAAAATGAAAAATGATTTTTTTTGCTTACCCTCTGAGTGCTTACCAAAATTTTATAAAACAGGAGCAGCTCATTACAGCTTATATAATTAATATGCTGTACAAAAATAATTACAGCCATCCAGAATGATATAAATTGCTGATTGATTTTGAAATGTTTGCTCGCCATGAGTTGCTGTTCAATTAACTATTTCTGCCCACAGATTATATTTTTCTGCTCACAAAAATACCAATACTATGCTAACCATTTAAATAACACCCAAATTTTTCAAGGATTGCTCGAAATCGGTGCAATTAGATATAGCCAAACTATATATTTTTGCAATAAAATTTTTAATACCTACCATATCCATATTGTATTTTAATATATATATTTTATTTTACTTATTTTTTATATTTATCATTTGTGCTCATTTTTTTTACTCGCTATAGTTTTCCTGTAATTGTCCAGTTATGGTCTATAATTAGCATTTTTTTCATTTTCTTCGGTCAACCAGTTTCGGAGATAAGGGGGGGGGGACATACATATTTTTGTGGTTTTTTAAAGATTTCTCGAAACTAGTGCCAGTAAATATACTAAAAGAATATATTTTTACAATCAACTTTGTAAAAGCTCTAATTTTATACCCATATTGTATTTTTGGGCTAATATTTTTTATTTTTCTCACTTTTGTTTTGGAAATATTTTGAACAATTGCAAATTTTTCCTTTTTTTTTACACCGTAATATGTGGGAAAATTAATACTATTTTTGTGCCAAATTTCACGTATTTATCTTTAACGGTGCTAAAGTTATGAGGCTGTGACATACGGATGGACGGACAACGGAAACTCACCATAAGGTTCCTTTTGTACCTTTTAGATACTACGGAACCTTAAAAACTGTGTTATTAAATAATAATGAAAATATGGTCTTTAATATTATTCCCACTTTTTTTTTTCACTTTTATCATATTATGCAAATGTGGAAATAACAAAAAGCTGAAGCGGATTAAATCTACACGTTCACTGCCAGCGTTAAGTTGGCCGCTAGCAACCACGAAACTGCGCAGGGTTGTCACTTATATACGTACTACCACAGGGGTGGCATTACACGCAATTTGTGCGGAAAAAATATCGCCAGTTTTGTATTTTTATCAAGATAAATATTGACAATTTGGTCATAAATTTTTATTTAAGGAACATATACTTTTATTTAAGGGCCTTATTATTGCCAAATGGGTACTTTCTAAAGCCTACTCCTCAAAAATAATGAAAAAATGTATAATAAATTATCAACTCTTAGACAACATATACAACATTTTTCTTTTTCATACCACCAAAACTTCCACATGAAATATTTTTTTAACTGAATGGTGTTTTTTGGCTTGAATTTCCTACTGCTCCTAAGTGGCTTGGCCGATTTAATTCATTTATGCTTTGATAAATAGATAAATTTGTTATCTATAAACATAACATAACATTATTCAATTGAACAATCACGTCCTAGTGAAAAGTATAATTTTCTTCTATTTCGCCCTATCAAGGACGCAGCGAGCGTCGTAACAGCCACTTTGCATTGCGCGCTGATATGAACGTTATTTCAATGTTGTTTCCGTCGATATTCGTACTGACAAATAAAGAGCTGCCAATTTGGCGAGGGTAATCGCCTTAAAACGGTCTTCCTTACCATTACAGTTCCCCTCGGTCTACTCGTGGATATTCAATGGTTCCTGTAGTCGCATAGAACATGGGGCTTCAGGAGCTAGTGTAAATCCTTGGATTAATTCGTTAATCGAGTCTGGTCAAGCCACGCCGGGATCGGTGCATTTCATTCATTCATTCAATGAGTCGAATTACAAAATAATATAATTACTAGAGAACATAATTGACAGTCGCTTTATATTTTGGCAGCACAGGGAACTTCTATGTTATCAGAGTTTTAGTCCTGAAATCACGCAAAAAAGTACGATTTATTACCGTAAATTAAATAACTGGATACTTTGAATGCCGCCTCTTTACGCTCCTGTATTTGCTCCGGGCCCCGCCACTAGCATTGCAACAAGTCAAAAAATAAATAAAGATAATATTTTTACCTTCTATGAGGTCATTTATTTTAAAAAGAGTTCATATCTCTACTTAGGTTGTAAACTTCTTGGCATGATTCTTATAAACTTCTTGGTATTTTTAGTAAACTTCAAAATTAAAATTCAAAAGCTTATAAGAACTGACAGTGTGTTTTAAAGAGAGAACTTCCTGAGTAATAAATACGAAAATGCCTTGATCTGCGAAATTCTTTCGTGAAATCGATCACGGATATCAAAGCCAGCTTTTCTGTAGAATAGGTATTATTACTTAAACAAAATATATGGTAAATTTGATCTTCACGATTTCAGGGTTAGCTCCATAGTAAAATTTGTGCGTAGACGAGTACCATCTGTAGCTATCGGATTTTTATAATCCAGCCTGTATTGTATATTACATGATGTCAAAGGTAGAAAACGTGCTAATATTTGTAACAAATTCCCCTATTTTATACGAGTATTTAATAGTTATTAATATTTACCGCTCTACGCTAAACATAATTAAGGTGTTACGTATAAAGTCAACGATAACATAAATCAGAGCGGCGGGTTCAAATTGCTAATTTGACCGGCGAATATTAATTATGCATGCGCCAGATAGGGGCTCGCGCCGCCGTCGGATCTGTCCTTACTATACGTAGGACTTTTTAGGATTTCGTTAAAACAGAACACCCTTTGTTTCGAGACTTTTTATTAGGTGTGTGTTTCTGGTGTATGTAGTCCTTTGTTTAGTAGTAGTGGGGAGGGGATATTAATCTCAGCCTCATCAAATAAAAACTTAATATAAGGAATGCTCATTATAGATTTCCAATGAAAAAAATCAACATATATTCAAGAAAATCCATTTTAATATCAATCGAAATCTGCCACAGGAATTTTTCCGCACGGGCCAGAATTTGGCTACGGCTACGGCCGATTTCGGGTGATTTTACAAAAGATTCTCTACGGAAATTATTGATTTTTCTGCTTTTGCAATTTTTAGCGCACGTGCCAGAATTGCCGTCGGACTGCGATTTAGGGGACATATCGTCAAAATCGACACTTTTTGAAGTTATTTATCTGCTGTTCAAAAGAAGTCCTAAGTTAAACAAATTAGTAAAGCAATTTTGGAACCTTTTTCTAGATTTTGGACTATCAGAAATATGGAGGAATAATTGCACTCGATAAAATTATTTTAAAAATTTACACTTTTCTTGAAATTCTTATAAATTTTGACTGCATACAGACTTCAAAAATATTTATTTAGATGGGTTTTAACAAAACCTAAACTACTGGTTATTGAAATTTTCATAGCTATTTTAGTTCATTTTGTATTAATTTAAAACCGACTTTTTGTCAGTTTTCCCCGATTCCGATTGCACTGCAGATCTTTCCGCCTGGAGTAATGGAGAACTTTGCATGGACGATATATCACCTTAACTAATTATAAATCACCGTTATTCGGCCACAAATACACGCTTTTTAGGGCATGCAGATTTCCTCACGATATTTTCCATCACCGTTCACCATGTGGTAAGTATTGTGTGCCTATGAAATTGCCGATTTTTTTTTACAGATTCACGAGTTCATAATTAATGTAATGAGTCAATAGGTATTTCCATTATTGGTTTTTTGTTTGAAAGTTGATTTCAAGGTTTTAAATTTACGTAAGTATTAAATTTTATTTTTATGTTTGTAGTTTGTCCTAAATGCCATCCATTTCCATGATAAGATTCGTAATATTTTTTTACAGCTGACACTTAGCTTTGCATTGCTGTCAGCTTAGTGTTGTCTCATTCATACACAAAAAAAAATCGGATTTGTCATTCCTAAAAAAATTAAAAAATATTTTGAAGTACAGAAAATTATTTAATTATTTAATTAGTTCTAAAAGATTATTATTGCAGTGTATCTCTGAGCATGTATAACTTACGTTAAAAAGCTTTTTTTGTAAATCTAAAGTCCATTACATGGACAAAACAGTTTTATTTAATATATTTAGAATGTTTTATAACAAGTAAGGAAACTGTAGGTCTACATTATAAGAATATTTTGTGTTATGTATAAATATATAAGACTGTTTGTTTTTTTGGAAAAAAAATTGTTTTCTTAAAAATTCTCCATACAAAACGGACATTTCATAGTAGCTAAGTAATATAAATACTACGCCCATTAATTTCGAAAATCTCATTGGTGCATGCCCCACCGGAGATCTATGTTTTACGCTTATTTAGCGATGATGAGAATTATGTGTTTTATGAGGAATACAAACGTACAGAAAAGTTCAATCACGCCATATACCTAATGGAAACTGACGATAGTACTCGTCCATATGAACAACTTTTACTATGAAACCAACCATCAAATCACGAAAATAAATGAGTTGCTCCATAGAAAAGTTACATAGCGACACGACCAAAATGTATGAAACAACTAATAAATTTTTTACGATTTCTCGATTTTATTTTCACGAACAGTTGTTCGTATGTACGAGTACTATTACCAGTTTTAGGCTTTCCCAACTTCATCTTAACACTCTGTGTAAGTATCTATATGTAGCATGTAGCACATTGAGTTGACTTTGACTGATCCAATACATAACGTAACGTAATACATTGTTGTAACGCAAACAGTTATACAAGGTGTAACAGAAAGGTGTAACCATATTTGAAGAGCTTGTTTAGTCGATGATATAGAACAACTTTTACTATGAAACCAACCATCAAATCACGAAAATAAATGAGTTGCTCCATAGAAAAGTTACATAGCGACACGACCAAAATGTATGAAACAACTAATACATTTATTAGGATTTCTCGATTTTATTTTCACGAACAGTTGTTCATTTGAACGAGTACTATTACCAGTTTTAGGCTTTCCCAACTTCATCTTAACACTCTGTGTAAGTATCTATATGTAGCATGTAGCACATTGAGTTGACTTTGACTGATCCAATACATAACGTAACGTAATACATTGTTGTAACGCAAACAGTTATACAGGGTGTAGCAGAAAGGTGTAACCATATTTGAAGAGCTTGTTCAGTCGATGATATAGAACAACTTTTACTATGAAACCAACCATCAAATCACGAAAATAAATGAGTTGCTCCATAGAAAAGTTACATAGCTACACGACCAAAATGTATGAAACAAATAATAATTTTTTTACGATTTCTCGATTTTCTTTTCCCGAACAGTTGTTCGTATGTACGCGTACTATTACCAGTTTTAGGCTTTCCCAACTTCATCTTAACACTCTGTGTAAGTATCTATATGTAGCATGTAGCACATTGAGTTGACTTTGACTGATCCAATACATACGTTGTGTACATACGTTGCGTTGTAACGCAAACAGTTATACAGAGTGTAACAGAAAGGTGTAACCATATTTGAAGAGCTTGTTCAGTCGATGATATAGAACAACTTTTACTATGGAACAAACCCTGAAATCTCGAAAAAAAAATCTGCCCTTCCATACATTTTAGCCGAGCGGCATTGCACTTTTCTGTGAAACAGTTTTTTTTTCGGGATACCGTGTTTGTTCCATAGTAAAAGTTGTTCTATACCATTGACTGAATAACCTCTTTAAATATGGTTACACCTTTCTGTTACACGTTGTATAGCAAAGTAGCCCTTATAGAAAAGTCGTCTTTGTGTCAATATTTCTATTCTAACTGAGCTTTTTGGCAAACAAGAGAATATGTAGAATTATAGTGGATTATCCATCTTGAAAATATTTTCTAAATTAGTGTCATAAGAAAGATATATTTTTACAGATCTTTTCTCATTTTCGGATTCCTCTTTTAGGTTACGTACAACGTTTTACAGAGTGTTGTTTTAGTTGTAATCCTTTGTGTCAACAACAAGAAAAAAAAATGCTTCTGAAATGGTTTTGACGTTAGCGCTATTCAAACTTGTATTTTTCAAGTACATACAATAATTCATAAATATGATGGGCATATCTTCCAGGATGACCGCCGGGAGTGGCAAACTCCTGGAAAGGCTTATGTCCAGCAGTGGACGAACTAGGCTGATGGATGGATGGATGATGGGAAAACTGAAAACCTCAATATAAATTATAAAAAACAAAGCATAATAATGAAATAAACAAATCAGAAACATTAATTAAATTAAATAAAAATGATGTTACTTATTTTAAGTTACATAGTTCTATTTACCAACCTTTGAAATAATAAGTGCTTGGGTAGAGAAAGAGTTTTAAATAATAATTTTTGGTGAATCCTAAATATAAAGCAATGAAAGGAACGTTTTCAGACCCTTACAAAGTTTAACCTTGGAAGTCTGCATGTTTCAAGGCTCATCTCAGACGTATAAAATGTGCTTAAAAGCACAAAGGAAAGGAATCTTTTGACAAAAGTTTATACAGAGTGCTTGAGAAATCATGTCAAGCCATTTTTATTATATTGTGTACCTATAGAAGTTGTTTTGAACATTCAAATTCAAATAGTATTTTGTGAAGTAGGTATATATTATACACTTTTTACAAGTCAAATTTAATCTTATAAAAATATTGTAATAACATAATAAATGTACATGAACTAAATTAAAGGTTTATTTAATTTAAGTAGCAATATATATACGATTAAAATGATAGGTAAAATCTATAACTATACAAGGTAAAAACCAATCAACCGCTCGAACCCATACTGGAGACCCGGCTAAGAAGAAGAGCAAGAAACTTAGCAAGATCATGTCTTTTTTAAACATAAAACTTATGCTATACTCGTACAAATCTGTATATATAAAACTAGCTTCTGCCCGTGGCTTCGCCCGCGTGGCCTACAGGAAAAAATTACATTTATTTCAGAAACAAACATTTAAACAAAATTTTAAGTGCTCTCACTCTCTCTGGGTTTCAAGATGTAGTGCTCGGCCTAAAAACTCGCATTCTCGTTTGTCGGCCTTCTGGAACTTCGCTTGGCCTTTGGACTCGCCAGAATGCCAAATACGGGGACTCACCGATCAAAGTTTTTCCGAAAAAATGTCAAAATCCCTATTAGTTGTCAAAAAATGTCAAATTTGAATACGGCAGCGTAATCGGCGACCCCAAATGTCCCTTGATACCGAGTTTCATGCAAATCGGAATACTTTTTTGGACCTGTCCAAAAATTGTCGAAACCTGTCAAATTCAATTTTTTTTTGGTCCTGTAGCTCCGGCTTGACCGATCACTATAATTGAAACCCAAACTCCTTACAATTAGCCGTTCGGGAGATATAACTGATCAAAATTATGGAAAAAAAATTCGACTCTTTTTACCGTCATCTAGATCACGCCGAGCCCTTTTCTTGGAGTACCATGAACATGGTTCTAGCATCAGCCGTTTAGGAGATACGGGCCTGTAAAGTTTTGACACTTTTGGCAGGTAGATCTCGTCAAGACCTTTTCCTAGACATCCATCAACATGGGACTAACTCCAGCCGTTTGGGAGATACAGGCCATCAAAGTTATGACAAAAAAAAACTTTTTTTGGCACCCCATGGTCCAACCCCTAGGGATGTACCACCTTCCGTTCCAAAGATATTTTGCTTGGATAAAGATAGATAGATAGATAGATAGACAGATAGATAAATAGATAGATATATTGTGGATATATATATATAGATAGATACCTCAAAAGGAAAAAAGGGAACTCTAAAAGGATCACTTCTGTGGCTATCTGTCTGTCCGTCTGTTACAGCCGATTTGCTCTGTTACACATACGTACCATCGGTCTTTATAGATTTATTATTAACTTTTTAGTGAATGACTGCTGTTACTATTGAAGTCGGTTGCTATTTTTTTGTTAAAAGTTTATTTTATTTCACATTTTTTAGTGTTGCTGGGTTAAATTGTGAAGTGTGGGTAGTTCTTGCAAACGTGGTGTTAATATGAAACGAAGTTCAAGTGAGTATAAGTAGCTATGTTTGAGTAACTTCCTGCTATCAGCACCCTAACACAACATGATTACCGCAATCTCGAGTTATGTGATGTCATTCGTTGAAGAGTTCTACGGTGATAAAGCCAAGATCGAAGGTCAGGTGGATACACTGGCAATTTTCAAGCAATGCCCTGCAATGAGCACCCTAACACAAACTGATTGCCGCAATCCAAAGTTATGTGCTGTCATCCGTTGAGGAGTTCTATGGTGATGAAGCCAGGATCGAAGGTCAGGTGGGTATTCTGATAATCTCCACGTAATACCCTTGAATTAGCACTTTAACGCAGTGATTGCCGCAATCTCGAGTTATGTGCTCTGATCCGTTGAGGAGTTCTAAGGTGAATATGGTGATGAAGCCAGGATCGAAGGTCAGGTGGAAGAATGTCGATTTTCAAGTAATACCTTGTAATCAGCACCCAGGTACAAAGCGATTACCTCAATTTCGAGAGGTATGCTGTCATTTTCTGAGGAGTTCCACTGCCTATCTCTGAAGACCTTCATCAGATCATGACCAAACCTAAAATGGAACCTACCTGGAAGTACACTCTTTCAAACAAAAAAAGAATTGTTCAAATCGGTTCAGAAATGACGGAGTTATAGAGTAACAACGCCAAAAAAAAAATAAAAAAAACATACAGTCGAATTGAGAACCGTCTCCTTTTTGAAGTCGGTTAAAAATGGCATCGATTTTGAAATTTAATATAGTGGACATGAAAATTCTTGAAAGTATGTGTGCCAGAGCAAATCGGCTGTAACAGATGGACAGTTAGACAGCCACCGAAAAACGAGCATGCGAGTTTTTCGGCCGAGCACTACACCTTGACTCCCAGAGGGAGTGAGAGCACTTATAATGTTTGTTTCTGAAAAAAAAAATTATTTGTTTGCTGTAGGCCACGCGGGCGAAGCCGCGGGCAAAAGCTAGTTACTTATATCTACTTTAACTAAGGAATAAAAAAATACAAGACAGCAAGAATTCAGGGTAATGAAAAAAGAAAAACATGTATATCTTTGTCTACCTGTCTCAAATAGTCTATTTCCTTTTACAAACTGGAATTAATTAATGCTATGAAAAGCAGGTTCTAATTTTTTTATTAATAGTATTTCAATTTAAATATTTGTAAATTATGATAAATCTGTTCGTATGTCGCTGGTTACTAGCAAAGCAAGTACCAAATTTTAAATATCATACATATATCTAAATATATAAAACAAAGTCGTGTTAGTTACACCACTTATAACTCAAGATCGGCTGGATCGATGTTAGTTATCTCTTTTTTGGTGTATTCTTATCCGCTCCGAATAGCAGAATAAGTAATAAAATATCGGATAAGTTATCGAATAACAATAAATAAATTAATTAATTTTACGAATGCAAACAGCATGTGGTGCCATCTGTTGACAAAACTACGCATATAAAAGAAACCTATTTATCTAGCGTTCTGATATCATTAAATAACATCTAAACCCCAAGTTTTAAAATCGCTTAGTTATTCCAAGAACTATTATTTCTGCATATATTCAATACCCTACGCTAAGCCTACAACGGTACTGAAACTACATGGGTCCCTGCCATTCTTCTTTCGCAATGGCAAGCAATAAAACATTTCTGTATTTGCAAAAAAGTTGTATTAATGTTATTACCTTCTTAATTTATAAGAATATAAAAACTTATTTAAAGAATAAATTTTAATAAAATATTTTAAGGGATAAGCTTTAAAATTAATTATTATAATATAATCCTAAATTAAGTTTAACTAAAGTTAACACGATATTATTAGACTGTTAGGCGGAACGAAGTTCGCCGGGTCAGCTAGTATCTTATGAAGGCATATTTTTACATATTATATTTGATACATATCTTTAAAAAAAACGACCTTTGCTCTTAAAATAAGAATAGGGCTCTCAGGATGCCATAATGCTATCGCTCTCCCTCGCGCCATCGCTAGACGAGCGAGAGAGAGAGATGTACAAAACTCAAAAATATTTTATTAGGTGTGTTTCAACAATATCTAGAGATTTGGTGTTTGAAATTTCGATAGCTATTTTAGTTTTTAATAAAAATTATAAAACTAACATTTTTCGGTTTCGCCCTGAATGCGCCCCTCTCGCACTGTGCGATTTTTTGCTTGGAGTGACAGTGACAAAAATAAAATTCGCATAGCTTCTTAAGTTATCTGCGGGTCCGATCCTATTCTTATTTGTATCGATCTTTGTGCCAAATAAATAAACACAATAGTCCGTTGCACCACATACAATAATAGGAAAAAAAAAATAAAGCGAAACACTTCTCATTTCACTATTATAGATCTTGCGTGCTTAAAACAATATTAAATGTACTATTTTTTTAGTAATGACTCGTATTATTCGACACATACATGTAGTGGCATTATATGTCAATCACAGAGAAAAGCATACAGAATGAATCGTTTCAATTTTTTTATTATTGCGATCAAATAAATATTCATTTGTCATGAATGGTAACTAATAACAAATAATGAATGATTAAAAACGTACTAATCTGTAATAAGAAATTAATTAATCCTTCGTCAAAAATAAAAGGTTATCCTAAATATTTTTTCACTAAAGAAGTCCCCTGTCAAAATACTCTTATTATCAAGCACTAAATACGAAAATGCCTTGATCTGAGGAATTCTTTCCTGAAGTTGACCATAGAAATTCTGAATTTTGCCCCATACGAGGCGTGAACAAAGAAGCATTTGCTTCAAAATTTCGTCAATTCTCAAGCTAGTTTAAAAAAACAAAAATTCGCCCTGCTAAAAGGACATTGCTAAAAGAGTCGAAACATAATTATCCAATTATCAGAGGATATATTTCAAAATATAAGCTCACATTTTATCGGGGTGAGCCGTTGAGAAAAAAAAACATAAAGTTTTGTAGTTGCATCCGACCAGTGATCTGATGGGAATAATTTAGGGTGATCCGTTGCCAGTTGCATCGGACCACTGAGCCGATGGGAATAACCCGATTTCTGCAGGTAAGTTTCTTGGGAACAATTGTTCAGTATGATCAGTTGAGTATGTGGTTACGAAGAAAGTCCATTACCACGTGATATACTATTGTGTTTAGTGTCCTTAAAAGTGTTAAGTTAATACAGCTTAACAAATTGTAAATCGAAAGCTCTTATTTTAGTTCCGTTTAATCGTACCACGGATTTTACTTCTGAAAGTAATTGAATCGCTTTATTCTCCCAAGACGATAAAATACGCAATTTTATTTAGTAGAGGCTCACCGTTTTGCCACAGACATGCCGATGAAGCGGAAACCGAACCACGATCTGTGCGTTTATTATGTATCTTTAGTTGTTAACTGGACTGGATGCCTATCAACAAAACATAGATAAAAACTGAACTTTCAAAATTGCCTTTAGTGGATATTGAACTATTTACGAACTGTGTCGTCACTTCAAGTGCGAACTATCCTTATACAATCGGAATTCGATATTCACTTAAAAAGCCCACACTCGTGTCGTAAAATAGTCTTATCTAGCCAACTGCTTGATTTTAAATATTTGCCGCACATTTATTTCTTTTTTCTCAGGTATTCCTTATTTGCCTTGTCTGAAAATTTTGATTTTTAGTGGACACAACTCGACATTTTGCAGTGGGATTCTCGGCCATGTGTTTGTTGAACAAAATATGAGTTGAATCCCAACCCGTGTTCTGCGGGCCTATTATGTATCTTTAGTTGCCAACTGAACTGGGTGCCTATCATCAAAAACAAAGATAAAAACTGAACTTTCAAAATTGCCTTAAGTGTGAACTGTGACGTCACTTCAAGCGTGAACATATGGTTAGAAAATCGGAATTCGATATTATATCTATGTTTTTGAAGATAGGCACCCGGTTGGCAATTTATTTAAAGATAATTAATAGGCTCGCAGATCCCACAAAATTACTACAGCCCAAGAGCTGCACAAAGATCACTTTTATAAAGAGATGTAGCTTATTCATCACGCACGTCACCGTTTTGCTACGGCGTAGGAACTGCTACGCTACGGTTCCATGCGTAACTTTCCCGATTTGTAGATCTGCTACGTCGTAGCTCGAAAGAAAATAATATTGGTCAAGGGCAACTAACATATTATGTGTTATTCTTTTTTGATTGTAGTAGTAATGTTTTGTGCAACTGTGACCAGTTGTACACAATACTTTATCTACGACCATTAAAAATATATTTTCGCATGACATTATTTAAAATATTTTAAACAAACAATTTCACGAAAAATTAGAAAAAAAAACCCTCGATCATAAATTTTAGAAGCGTATGTGCGGTATTGCTACCTGATATTGCTAGAGAACCAATCCGAAGCAGCGACGAAAACATGAGCGGGGCTTAGGACATAAGGTCGTTGCTGCTGATTGGGGCCAATCACTGCGCAGAATCACGGTGTTATAATGTAATATTGTAACATCGGACAAACAATGTAGGTACAAAACCACTTTTGTATGGGAGTAGACAATGTATTTAATATGACTAATCGATAGTTGTAACTGTAAAGTTAGATAAAGTCTATGTTTATGGTGCTTAGGTAATATTTATACTGATATCGCGCCCAACCTGTACGGTGTTCAGTGAGTTTATTGTGACCATAAATTATTCTATACTAAAGCTGGACTAAGCCAGTAGAAAGTCTGATGTAAGAGAATTTTTACGAGTATACCAAGTAAGATACATATATTCGTATTATCTATATATGGAAACTTTGCTGCCGTTTGCCGTAGAAGAGCGTGTGTCCAAACTGGTGACATCGCATACTAGAGCGGGGAAAAGACAAAAGCAACCGAAAAAAAAGCTTGTATGACTCGATTGATGAATACAGAAGAAAATAAAGAAGTGCTCCAGGATCGTAGCAGATTGACATCTGTATTCTATGCCATCTCTCATCAAGAGGTGCAAAATGGCAAGATATTCAAAAAGCGCCGAATTTGTGAAATGGTTTCAGGTAAAAACTGTTTTCCGTGAAACGGCAACTGTTTATTTATAGAAAAGTGTATAAACTTAGTCTTCTTTACATGAACGACGCCTGTATGTCTCTCTTTTTTATTTCCAGTACAGATAAAAATTATACAACTGCTAAACTTGGCGTAAATACGAGGCAATATTCATGATATCCTGACAGCTATTATGATGGTGTTTCATAAAATTTTGCTATTTGGGCTGTATAAAGACGTAGTTAGATGTCGCTAAATAATATTTATGAAAAAAAAAAATAAGAAAACGAGCTGTTGACTTCACTTTCAGTTATTACCTTTTGTATGAATCTGCAGAAAAATCCAGGCGTAAAGGGGCCTCTTGAGAACCAAAAAGCAAATTTAAAAAAACCTTGATGCTTGAAGGTATGGTCAAAATTTGAGTGAGGTCATTACACCTAAAAAGAGATGTTGAAACACATTTAAAAACTGTATTGTAACAAGTCTAAGACTTTATTGTCATAAGGTGTAGAAAAAATGAATTTAAACACAATTTCTTTTTGTTTTGTGACTTCGAAAATAAACTTGGAATTAAGAATGTAGGGTTAATGATTTTTTTTATTACTTTGTTCTTTTTAGTCAAAAAGAAGCTCTACGAACGAGCATATATTAAACACAAAACAAGTAAAAGAGACTCCGTGCTCTATATTTATTGTTCTTCAATTTTGTTATCAAAAAACGAAAACAGAATAGATAAACCGAATTAATTTGTGTCTTATTATCGTTTCATAAAGTCTATATTTCTGTGAACATTATGTGCAAACATTTTACCCTGATAACCTCACTGAGTTAATGTACAGTATTACCACTGAAAACGCAGTCATCTTACTCTTACACTTTACAGCATTACGTAACACTCACAACCAAATAAAAATTATTAGGTACATGTGTCGTGGGCAGATTATAGAATTGGGCAGATCGTAAAGTATAAAATCGAAAATCCTTTATCAAAAACCAAAAATAGGTTCGACAAAGAGCGGAGCAAAGCGAAGCGAGGAGGAGCGTGTTAGGTTTACATGTAAATAAATATGGGGAGCTGAGCGAAGCGGAGTGGAACGAGGCGACCCCCCTAGTTTTAACAGAAATATGTTCTGCCCAGGAACATGGATTGGGTTCCTTTTCGCGACGTAACGCTTATCGCGTGTCGCTCCGCTAGGCTAGCTCATCTAGGCCGTGCCGCCCGCCCTTCCTCTTGAGAAATTTGCTAAACAAGAAACTGCAATTTCCCGTGACTAATTCATTGTGGACATTAATCTCTTTCAGTCGCTCTTATTTTTTTCGCAAAAGGGACTATTTTTCCACACACATTTATCGTACGTGACCGTGACTTGTATATTTATTGCCTTTTGCATCAGCTCAGCTTAAGATTGACTTTTTTATTCTGTACACGTGTCGCCATTCCTCGAAATTATACAGCGTGTAACAAAAATTCTGTCAAACGCGAAAGTTCGTAAAAGTATTCGTGTACATATACGAACAAAATTTATTATGGAACCAACCAAAAAAATTTATTAAATTATTCTCGTTTATGTTAAGATGTTTAATGGTTACCGAATTGAATGAAACTTGAGGATAAAACATGATTATTGCGACACGGCTCACCTCAATAAGTATCTTTGATCGGGATAGCCGACCAGTTTCAGCAGATTCAGACTGCCTTCTTCTAGGCAAGTGAAGAAAAACTGGTCGGCTATCCCGATCAAAAATACTTATTAAGGTGAGCCGTTTTGCAATAATCATGTATAATGATATTTAGTATGTGTATGTGACTGTGTTGTATAGGTAAAATATTTTAGTATTTCAAATTAACCAAAAATCAACATGAATTAAAATCTCAATAAGTATAAATAGCTTAACTTTATACATAGACAAAGGTATTATATTTCTTTTTTTGCCTTCATGACATAATTTTCTCCTGTGTTGTGTTTTCATCTCTTTATTCAATTAAATTATAGGCTTACTTTTTAGTTGTATTTAATATTATGAAAAAAATACATGATCTTGCTAAGTTTCTTGCCCTTCTTCTTAGCAAGACTAATCAAATGGGTGGAGTTAGGCATATATTTATAATATTATTTAGTCCTTATTCCTATATTTTCATTTTATTCAAGTGTATTTTTATAATCAAATGTAAGTAAACCTACCTTTATCATTCCCCTGAATTTTTACCAATATGTTCATGTATATGTATATGTTTTATGACATTAAACTATTACTTGTACAGATAGATTATTTAATTACTTTTATAGCACACTGTGCGTAAAATGACCGATTTACGCACGCTGCGCGTGCGTAAAGTCGGCATTATCCGCACTTGTGCTATAAAATATTATACGAAACTCGTGCGAGAAACTTTTTCTCGACTCGTGTGATTGCAGCACTCGCCTTCGGCTCGTGCCACAAACTCACACTCGTCAGAAAACGTTTCATCGCTCTCGTATCGTAATGTACTAATATTACATTAAAACTGACTGTTAATAAGTGTATCCGTTATACCTACATTACATAAATAAATATATTTCATTTAATTTATTAAGCTATTCCCCGATATGAGGTCCTGAAATATAGTTCTTGTACATAACTAGATTTATATGTGCTTGCCTACTAGATCGAGTGAATCAAAGTAACGGTTAACGACGGTACTTCTATGTACACAAACGCATACTTATGTGATCGAAGCATCGAAATAATCGAAGGCTTTCCGTAAAACATTTTCCTTTAAAATTGTTTCTTGTTTGTAGCCGTTAATGAATTTTATCAAAGCACCAGCAAAATATTTTGTTTTCAAAGACTTATAGATGCCTAAAGTCATGTTCCGGAATACCCCATAACAATACATCTCCTCTCGGTCGTCCAAGTGGCGTTAAAGAAACGCCGCTATTGGTCGGGATTGTTCCTACAAATCATTTTTCAATTCAATTTGAACGCGACACAAAGCGTTGTTGTTCTTGTTATGGGGGTTGTGCTAGGAAGGTACAGTAGCTTTTCAAAAACAATACTTTGATATAAATAACTATACTTTGATTTTGATTCCTTCAAATTTAAATATTAACAATATCTACTTGATAGGCAAAAGGACAAATAGTAACATATCTTCCCACGCACATTTTATATATATTTATCTATAGGTACACAAGAACACTGCTTTTATCTCAGTGGCAAACTATTATTTCCTTAGGATTGTAGTTTTAAGTTATATTCAAAAGACGAAGTAAATGTTACGAATTATTTAAGTCTATAAGTGCATATGATAACATGTAACCAGCGCTCAAAGTTAAGTAACGATTGTATAAAAATGTTGTGCAATAATTAAGTTTCTTTGACTTTTGTTCAATTATTTGTATTTAGTATATAGGTAAGTAAAGTACGCATTTGTTATAAATTTAGTAGCCGCTGAAAATCAGTGCCGTGAATCTGTCACGGCATTAAGCTGAGCGGCGACCTTTTTGGTACATCCTGTGTTAATTTTAAGTTTAATTATGTCAAGTGTTTTTATTTTTTGTACCAAATAAACATAATTCTATTCTATAATTCATACTTGCGATTGTCGGCACTTG
Organism: Ypsolopha sequella; assembly: GCA_934047225.1. Taxonomy (NCBI): domain Eukaryota; kingdom Metazoa; phylum Arthropoda; class Insecta; order Lepidoptera; family Ypsolophidae; genus Ypsolopha; species Ypsolopha sequella. Next base: position 8,980,620 of record OW203994.1, on the reverse strand, counting down.
GTGAAACTTGCATGGTTAAAAAGCATCTTTAATAAAACTCACTTGTACACTATTTCACACATTTAACTACAAAAATAATATTGGTTTTTACAGCACGTAGTTGCAGTAGTTCGAAAATAAATAAAACCCCTTGAAAATGAATAAATTATTCGAAACCAGTTGGGTGTATAACTCTTAATTAAATGTGTAAAATAGTGTACAAGTGAGTTTTATTAAAGATAATTTTATTCTATTCTATTCTATATAACCGGAATAAAAGAGCTTGTATAACTAGATTTATGTATCTGGACGAAGCGAAAGAGGTGTGTCAGGATCGTATCAGATGTAGTTTGAGATACAGGTGTAGTATAATTGTTTTTCAAAAACTGAATGAAATGTTATCGTGATGCTATATCATGTTACTGTAGTTTAAGACGCGTTCTTAAAATAAAAATATGCAATGTTTAGCTGTGTTTCTGTGATTAATTCCATCTGAAGTTTTGAGAATAACTCTATCTTCTCTATGCCTTGGGTCGGCCATTCACCGTTTTCTACGCTCCCGCACCTCTCGCAGATATACGCTACAACACACGTCGCTCTATTGGAAATTTTCTCAATTATTGAACACACTGTATGTATATTTTTGAACGCATCCTGTATTTTTCTTATTTTTATTTGTTAACACAGTTATAACAGTTGATTTCTTCCTTGTGCATTGAAAAGCAATAGTTGATTTATTGAAACAGTCTTGAAGCTTGCGTAGGTTTGAAAGACGTAGGTAGACAACTAGACAACCTCGTTAAATTTGAGAATGATTGCACAAATGTAAAGATGCGCAACAGTTTCAGTTTCAGTTTATTTATTTGAAACACAGTTCATACGTCATATATTATTATTAAAATATACATAATCATACTATTTTTTGGGTTCCGTAGTACCTAAAAGGTACAAAAGGAACCCTTTTTGGTCAAACTCCGTTGTCCGTCCGTCCGTCCGTCCGTCCGTCCGTATGTCACAGCCTCATAACACGCATTGGCACCGTTAAAGATAAAGACATTAAATTCGAGAAATATTTGAGAAACCACAAAAATATATATGTCCCCCCCTCTTATCTCCGAAACTGGTATACCGATAAATATGAAAAAAATGTCGATTATAGATCACAACTGGCCAATTACAGGAAAACTATAGCGATTAAAAAAAAGTTGAGCACAAATGAGAAATATATAATAAAAGTAAAATAAATAAAAAAATACAATATGGGCATCAAATTGTAGACATTAAAAAGCTGATTATAAAATATATAGTTTGGCTATATTTAATTGCATTTATATCGAGAAATCCTTGAAAAATCATAAAAAAAGTTACGTCCCCTCCCCCTTATCTCCAAAACAGGTGAACCGAAAAATATGAAAAAAAAAGTCATGGTATTATATGTTTACATAAAGATTACAGGAAAAATAAAGCGGTTGAGAATTCACGACAAAATTCAATTTATCATCCACAGTACGGAACCCTAGGTACGCGAGTCTGACTCGCACTTTGCCAGTTCTTGATTTACACATGATGTCAAAACAGTAAGTTAAATTTTTGAAACATTAGATTACATAATATTCCAATTATAAAAAGAGTTATTTGCACTCATATGTAAATGTTTACTTGTTAATTTAAACTTAAATTACTTTAAATATTGATAGTGGGATGTAATATTAAAAGCATTTTCTCTCAATTATGTGTATGTTTACAAGTATTCCAAGCTTCGCAAATGAGAAAAGAGATTCGAGTCACTTAAATCTCGTTATTTATTGAGGCAGTAATATATAGTACCCACGTTGAATTTTCTGTGCCCTGTTATTTCAGACGACACGGGATGCTAGATAACCGTATTGAACGATGTAAAGAGCATTGCATTGTAAAATAACGAGGACGAAAATGGAATGGACGCAAACTATTGCTCCATACTTGTGATAGACGTTTGAATACGTTAGCAATTTACAATGTCTGTCTTTCACTAAAACCCTGAATTCAGCGTTCCAAAGAAGAGCGTTCTTTTAGTTATATTCCTTTATCAAATAGGAGAATGATAAAAGTAGTATCAGGAAAAATAGCGTTACCCACTTTAGGAGTGAAAAGGAGGTCAGTAGAACTTTCCCCGATAGTAGGTTTAAAGGGAAATAAATCACGAGCAGGTGGAGCACAAGAAACAGTTTCAAACATTTGATTGAACCAGGGAGTGGAGAATTGAGCGAATTTCAGAGCTGTTCGTCAAAAGTTTCCTAATACCCGTCATTCCCTTCAGCTAATGCCGCATCCATATTGTTCTAGCAGGGATCCGAGCAATTTCGTCTGGCAGTTTATCAAGTCGAACATTTAAATGACCAAAGTCTGCTCCCCGAACAACTTGTTTGGTCGATCGGGTAACAGCGTGTTGCTCTACTATTTTCTTCGTCTCAAGCTATAAATCTGTCGAATAAAGCGAACTTCTTCTTATAGAACGTATTCCACTGTTTCGAGGGAGCATGAGCCAGTTTTGCAATCGCTTTAGAAAACCAATTTTGTATATTGCGTTAAAAGTCGTTGCCAAATGTGGTCTTTAAGTTCCCGCTCGCATGTCTACGGCAGACGATAAAATATTGGTCCTTGTTTCTTTTTTTTACTTGATATTCGGATTTTAAATTGACATGGTCACTATAAACATTATTAGGAGTACGGGACTCACCGTGTTTGGTTTTTTATCAAGCGACCATGGCAGATGTAACTGCCATGTCCCGTACTGCTAATAATGTTGATATTCGGTTGACTGTTAAACGCCTGCCGTGCTAGTAAACTCATTCCCGGATCTTTTTTTAGTAATTAAACTAATCATCCTCTATAAAAAAAAATATTATCAGAAAAATTGACCCCATTGTGGCCGAGTGGTAGAGCATCCGCCTGTTAACCCAAAGGCCGTGGGTTCAATCTTCACGGTGCATAATAATTTGAGTTCGTTCTGCGTACTTCGGGTTTATTTGTGCACGAAGTACGGCGATAGCGCTCACCACCCATTACGTTTGGGACCAATTCGTTCACCGTTTAGGACCAATTCGTTCACCGTTTTGGACCAACTCGTTCAACGTTTGGGACCAACTCGTTCACCGTTTAGGACCAACTCGTTTACCATTTAGAAAGAAACTAATTCACCGTTTGGGACCAATTAGTTCACCGTTTGGGACCAACTCGTTCACCGTTTAGGACCAACTCGTTCACCATTTAGGAAGAAACTAATTCACCGTTTGGGACCAATTAGTTCACCGTTTGGGACCAACTCGTTCACCGTTTGGTACCAACTCGTTCACCGTTTAGGACCAACTCGTTCACCATTTATGACCAACTCATTCACCGTTTGGGACCAACTCATTCACCGTTTGGGACCAACTCATTCACCCTTTGAGATAAACTTGTTTACCGTTGTGGACCAACTCGTTCACCGCCGTTTGGTACCAACTCGTTCACCGTTTGGGCCAACTCGTTCACCGTTTAGGACCAACTCTTTCACCATTTAGAACCAACTCATTCACCGTTTAGGACCAACTCGTTCACCATTTGGGACAAAGTCGTTCACTGTTTAGGATCACTCGAAAAACATGAAATTTAGAGGTTACTTCGTATTTTTTTTCTACTGGGCGAACTTAAAGCTTTTGAAACTATGATAGAAATAAATTTCTATGTTTGAACACTTGGCGATTTATCCATCGCAAGGAGATATATATTAACATTATGTCATTGCAGTACATTGTATACCGGGATCCCGGTTCAGATCTCCTCACATCCAGATTTACTTTTCTTTCTGCGTTTCTATACTGCAATGATATAATGTTAATTTTCAATGCAAGTGCTCGTAAACGCCCCCTTTTTATGCATCAAAACCGAATAGAAAGTCAATTATTTTGCCCTAATGCTTTATTATTATTATTATTTTTTATTTATATACAATGGTTAGCTAACCTGCAGCCTTTCCTGTGTATCATAAATGTTATACTTTTTTTCCACTGTTTAACGGCTCTGGATACAGTCCTTTTGAGCCAATTATAATTTAAAGTTCACAAGACTATATTTATTTTATTTCCTCACACTATGCATTGAAAAAGGTAGTACGATACACGGGCGTTAGAGCAATAAATTACTTGGTTACTTTGCGCCCTTGTAGCATGAACTACTATTAAAGCTTTTGCGTTTTTTCTGAAATGTTTAATCAGCCCTATAGTCTACTATCTAAATTATTTTTATCAAACCGATTGACCAAGTTACACAATGTGAAATGGTCATTTGAAGTTGTGTATCTGACCTTATACGGACCTTTTACAATGCATCTCGAACCTAAACTTCGTATCACTTCTTCACATAGAAAAGGAAGTATCGTCTTCTGAAATATGGGTCTCCACGTATTCAATTTCACGTCAGAAAAACTCGTAACCTGTTAAAATGTTACTGTTTAAATCAGCCATAGGGTCTACTATCTATATTATTTTTATTAAACTGATTGACCAAGTTACACAATGGACCTTTTACAATGCATCTCGAACCTAAACTTCGTATCACTTCTTCGTATCACTTCTTCACATAGAAAAGGAAGCATCGTTTTCTGAAATATGGGTCTCCACGTATTCAATTTCACGTCAGAAAAACTCGTAGCAGTGTATCGTTAGCTTAGTGATAATAACGTCCTATTTCGGACAGAGTAGGTATTTACGCGTCCCCATTGGGTTTTCCCGCCACAGATATTTATAGCGGTCTATTGCAGCGTTCCTAAATTGAAATACATTAATATTTTACCATAAATGCGACATGTTCGTGCGGAACATTACGTTATCGTAATTGGATTCTTCAAAGAACACGTTCTGTGGGGACTTTTTGATGCAATGTCTACGTGTCGCTCGGCATAGTGTTTTGTTCGATAGTACTCGTCAATGAACAGGAAAATCAAGATAGACCATCACACAAAAATATGTAGGTACATACGAGTACGAGTACATAATACACACAGCGAACAGTTACGAATAACGAATTGGTGATTTATTTGTAAATGAAATCCATAGAATGTATTCGTATCAGAGAATGTTCAACTTTTTGTTATTTCATAAATTGGAATTTCATTGACTCTGTACAAAAAATATATTGGATTTCACCTTGTATAATATATATTTTACCTATAATTTTAATCGTATATATATTGCTACATAAATTAAATAAACCTTTAATCTAGTTCATGTATTTTTTATAAGATTAAATTTTGAGTTGTGAAATGTGTATTTTATATACCTACTTTGCAAAATAAACTATTTGAATTCTGAATATTTGAATTTTGAATATATGGGTTGCAAGCAGGCTTTCAGACAGGATGAAAGTTGCAGATTTTTAATTTTTTCGTTGTGTCTGTGCAACTCCTAGGCGGCATACAAAATTTCAGCTTTTTAGGACTCAGATGTTTGGAATATAAAATTTATATGACCAGACCCCTCTTTTTGAGGCCTGCATACCAAATTTCAGACTTAGATGTTTGGAATAGAAATTTTTATATAATACAGAACCAGACTCCACTTTTTGAGGGGTTGGAGGGTGAAAGTAACGGAATTCTTATTTTTTTGTTGTTTCTGTGCTAATCTTAGCCTGCATGCCAAATTTCAGCGTTCTAGAACTTTTGGAAGTTTGGAATATAAATTGTTAAATAATACAGAATCGCGCCTCGTTGGAGGGTGAAAGCTACGTTTTTTAATTTTTTTTGTTGTTTCTATGCTAATCCTAGCCTGCATACAAAATTTCTGCTTTCTAAGACTTCAGAAAGTACGCTAATGAAAGTATTTCCCTAGTAATTTTGGTGATCATGAGTCAGTCAGTGACGAAATCGACATATTTTAGGTATTAATAAAATTCAAAGTATAAAGGCTAGACAAATTAAACTTACCGTATTTCATAAGTCTGCTAGCTACATCTTATCTTGGTAATTGGGTCTCTCTAGTATTGTCCAAGCTGAAGCTTTGTGGGTTCGAAAATACGACGAAACGCATATTTGAATTTGAATTAATTGAATGCTTCAATAAAAGGTACGTAGTGCCCTGCTTCCTTCGGCTCGTGTTAGCGGGGGCACTGCGCCGTACCTAGTCCCAGTTTAGTAGAACTCCCGTCCCTAGGAACAAAGTGCAATTTATTGTACTCAATTGTACTGCACTTTGTTCCTAAGGACGGGAGTTCTACTATATTCATCCGAATTACATCTACCTATAAAGTTTCAAATCGATATGACAATACAGAAGTAGATTAAAATCGACTTTCAAAATTTGTTTACATTTGATACTTAGTTTGTTACTTACAAGTGAAGCTGATAAAAACGTGTTAAAAGCATTTAAAGCGAGGAATTTTGTATATTTTTACCAGTTTCTACCTTTGTGGTGATCAAAGATTGGAATTTCTAATGAAATATTCAATCGACCACAGTTCTTTCAGCAGTGAACGGAGGAATTTAAAATAGACTATGGGCATACAGTCAGTAAACCTAGTTAGGAGTCGAGTAACAAGAAGTGACCAATTCGTAGTTGTGTAGAAAAAAAAACTACATTGAAATAAACTGGGTTGGCTAGGTGCAACCTGGAGCATTTTGTACAGTCAGCAAAAAAATTACAATTTTTCTTATAAAAAATCACGTCAATAAGTAACAAGTAGGGCCCACTATTTCTATATATATCAAAAGGTGAGTCAGCTTAATATTTCATTTTACAATTTTTTGGAAAAAAATTTCAACTACGATTTCTTAGAACATCCTACTTGTTATTTATTGCCGTTATTTTTTAACAGAAAAAAATTTGCTGACTATATAAAATGCTCCCGTTTGCGCCAGCCAACCTTGTTTATTTTGATGTAGTTTTTTTTCTACACATCTACGAATAGATATATAAGGTCTTTCAATTTAAATGGAAAGTAATTTAGGAGGTGATTCAGTATCGTTAATACATCACATTCCACTGCAAAGCACTTTTTTTTGCGCGATTTTTTTTTTCACTTCTCAGTACAAAGTGGTCCGATCAGCTGACTCAGTTTGTATGGACAAGTAAAGAAAAAGTTCACGCAAAAAAATGTACTTTGCAGTGGAATGTGATGTATTAACGATACTGAATCACCTCCTAAATTACTTTCCATTTAAATTGGAAGACCTTATATATATATTACTATATATATATAAGGTCTTTTAATTTAACTTGAAAAAAACTTGAATTGGTCACATCGATTGTTATTCGATATATAGGGTAATCGACTGTCCGCCCATAGTCTAAAAGACTTGCTCGGATATTTCTCAAAGACGGAACATAAAATTTCCTTTTGTCCTCTACATAAGGTACACCCGTATACCTATGTCACAATTGAGTATCGGGACATTCTCCAGTTAAGTGACGTTTGAGCATGAAGGTTATGAATTTCAGCAGTTATGTTTGAAAATAGGTTGTACTTGTCTATAGTCATAAAATGAGAGCTCGTATCGAGGACTTGCATAATCTTTGTTCGCATCTCGCATGGAGGGGCATGTTGGGAACTTGCGTTACATACAACTAGGAAGTAGGGAGGGATGTGATATATGTAGGTAAGCGGAGACTTCTCTTACTCGTTAGTCGAGATAATTAGTCCTCGTCGCCACTGTGGTATCCAGGAATACCAATAAAACACGGGATGTAAGGGGAAACAGACAGTTGTATTCAGAGACTAAAACTCAACTAACGAGTAAGAGAAATCTCCGCTTACCCACATATATCACAACGTAAAGAAAGAAAGAAAGAAAGAAAGTTACGGCCTAAAAGAATACATGGAAAAGCAACAAATAGGTACAAAATAACTATTAACTTAAAACTAGTACTTATAATTAACATATTAAACACAATAGTCAAAAATTAGGATGAAGCTATCACATGCATAAAAACATATCTTTACGACATTCACCCCCGACGGGGTGTCAAAGATGTCAATCTAGTGTTAACTGTGAAATGCAAATCACAGTCAACACTTGGCATACCAGCTTTTCACCGACGATTATTACGTCCCTAAAGTGATGGGTGGTAAGCCCTATCGCCGCTTCGGGCACAAATGGACCAACAGCTTAACGTGCCTTCCGAAGTACGCAGACCGAATACAAATTCATTTATACATCACGGGTATAGAACCCACGACCCCTGGGTTAGCAAGCGAACACTCTAACACAGAGGCGGTCTTTAAATTAATTATTTGTCAATAGGTATTATATGTCAATAAGGAAACCCCCTCGAAGTTATTCGGGGGAGAGTAAGAGGACAGCTCTCGAACAGGCATAAAACTAGTTGGCCCACCATGCCTGTGACCGATTGATGGTGGTATATCCGTTCACAACAGCTGGGCCTTATATAAAACAGACTGGGGTTGCGAGGGTTCCGGCACCGCGCTAATCAACCCGCCTGCCCAGCGTGTGTGAGTATGGGCATTACATACTTCCAAGACAACCGCCAAGAGTGGCGAAATCTTTGAAAGGCCTATGTCCAACAGTGGACGAAAAAATAAAAGGCTGATGGTTGGATGGAGGAATTATTCATGAATCATGATAAGTTATTGCCTATTTGATCGGAATATTTAAAATTTTAAATATCCTCGTCTGCCATTACTGAGTTATAATTACCTAATTGTGATATCTATGACCGCCATTGATTACTTCCTCTATGATTGAGTAACGGGGTGACCTATGATTTAAATAACTTTCAGTTGTATCTCTGACACAACCCGCTGCTTTTTGTGATAAGGATAACTACACTAAGCAAAAAGTGCATAACTTAACTTTGTATTTCTTGTTTCGAAGTTAAAAATTTAAAAAGATTTTGGTAAGTGGCAGTTAACACCAATAGTTCACTATTAATGAGGTTTATAAAGAATGAGTTTGAAATGCTGTTTTAACTTTGTTTGGACCAAATCATGACTAATTGTGCATTACATTTTAAAATCATGCTTTATAAACCTTATTGATACTGAACAATTGGTCTTAACTGACACATACCAAAATATTTTTAAAATTTTTCCTTCTAAATAATAAATACAAAGTTAAGTTATGCACTTTGTGCTAAGCGACTGACGTTAACTTTAACTCATAAAACACAACGTTACAAGAGAGCCAAAAACAATATCGCTTAATCGCAAAAACAAAAAATCTCGCAAAAAAAGTTACATTTAATATGCATTAAATACAAAAAATCGAAGTGATATTATAAAAATAACATCCATTACTATAATGTACAGCGTCGAGAAAACTTACCATCTTAGAGATATATCGTTCAGAAGCTGAATTGAACCATTTGGCACAAAACATGCATTGTTAAATGCAATATGATTTAAGTTGAGTTTGTGCCTTTTACAAAATGTTATAAACGTGTACCATAACCACATAAAAAATCGATATAATTTAAGTTACATCTAATTTTACAAAATGTGATAGAAATATCAAAAATGTAGGCGATTAAATCTATTTTAACCATGGTGTATGATCTAAAAAGATTTCTTAAACCATTTTGTCATATGTTTATTTCTGGTATTTTATAAAATATATAAAAATTTCAGTTAGACCATTTTGCAGAGAGAAACATAACACCGCAACGAAGTAAATAAAATATCTAATTTTGCACCTAAGTCGAGTTAACCTATTAGTATATATTTACATGTAGATTATTTAATATTTAGGTAACAAATAAAATAATTTTATCTACTCCCATACTGCAATAAGGTACTTACGTTACAACATCAAAAGCGGTTTTAAAAGTACTTACATTGTTTGACCGATGTTATAATATTATATAATAACACCGCAATTCTGCGCTGTGATTGGGATTGGCCAAAATTTATTATAACACCGCTAGAGAACCAATCGCAAGCAATAACGGTCTGTCTTAATTCCATCATGACGAGTATCACGACAGTATCATGTGTTCACGAGTGTTCTTTTTCAAATTTTTCGTAAAATTGTTTTTTGATAGTCGTAGGTAAAGTATTGTGTGTAATTTGACATAATTAGACATTGGGACACTCGTGTAAATATATTACGAAACCCACTTCGTTCGTTTCGTAAACAAGCACTCGTTTTGCAATGTCTCACATTAGGTCCCAGTTGCACAAAATACTATTATTTATTACGTAGATATTTTCTTTACACCACCTACGCCTTATCGCCTTATCCTCTATTTTACATTTTCTTCAACCCAAAGGTTGTCTGGAAGAAATCAATTAAGCGATAAGACCACCCATTCTACTCTTTCTATTAAAAAATACTTTATAACTTCTTTTATTTTATAATTATAATTATAATTTATTATTAAACTGTTCTTCACCGGACCCAGGTTTTTCATGTATCTTGTGAAACTGTTATCGTCTGAATATTATTCGTAACCGCATTAAAATAATATTCAATCGAATTTTAAATATTCAACTATTCTCTCACATAGGCGAAAAGTATATGCAGATAAAATCGGTTTGTCCAGGTCTCTTTGAACCGAGTGGCTTGTTCCACACTCGGCTTTGCTCCACGCATATTAATTTCCACCCGATGCCAAATATGCATATTGCAAAATTTTGCCGGCCCGGTTTTTGTCATAAAAAGTATACTTTGATCAACTTTGTGACGGTGCTCCTTTTTTGTACAAATACGATTGCTTTTGTTAAGGCGCTACGGAAAAAAATTACACATTTAGAACTTGCATATCTACTTTAGTAAAGAAGGTATTACTTTGATAAAATAGTATATTATTTTTGAAATCTTCTTCTGGGGATTTGTTAAACAGAAACGTGATTGGAAAAATTCGGCTTGATAAAAATATTTATTAAAATGAGGTCTTTTTCGACACCATTTCTCCTGGTTTGACAATTTGGAATGACATATGGACTGCGATTATATTTTATTAGATGGTTTTAACAGTATCTAGGACCTGGTTTAAAGAAATTTTGAAAGCAACTTGAGTACATTTTATATTAATAACAAACCGACTTTTTTCTACTTTTCCTCAAATCCATCCCTCTCGCACTGAGGGTTTATTTGCAAAAGGAGTAAAAGGGACGCTAACACATTGACTGTTATTCTTTTTGAGGGTTCCGCATAGAATCAGAAAGTGACGGACATAACCAAGCTAAAAAGAGTGAATTTAGACTGAAACTTAAGGTGTGCGGTTATGAATGACAGAAATCGACTCGTGAGATGACTCATTCGAAAGGTTCGATTATGTTTTAAAAACAGTCGATCATGTCGAAACTATGGTCTTTATTACTTAACTGGATAACTTGGATAACTCTGTACTGTTTTGCTAAACGATTTAAAATGAAAAAAAAAGTAATAATATATACAAGGTGTAACAGAAAGGTGTAACCATATTTGCAGAGCTTATTCAGTCAATGGTATAGAACAACTTTTACTATGGAGCCAACCCTGAAACCTCAAAAAAAAGAATCTGCTCTTCCATACATTTCAGCCGAGCGGCATTGCATTTTTCTATGAAAAAGTTTTTTTTTTTTTGAGATACAGGGTTTGTTCCATAGTAAAAGTTGTTCTATACCATTGACTGAATAAGCTCTTCAAATATGGTTACATCTTTCTGTTACACGTTGTATATATCTATACATAAAATCGAAAAGCTAGAAAGAGACCAAACTCACGGGAAAGAGTGAGATGGTGCACTACACTCACACCAACGCCAAAATCACGAAATGGATCATGACAATGATAAACGGTATAAACAACATGGGTTTGGATACATGATCGCTTAATATTAAAGAATGAAATTATGAAATCAAAATGTTCCGCGTTACAGAAACGTCAGATCTGTATGGCATGTCTAAACGGCCGTTCATACTGTTTTGGGTTTGCAAAAACGTAACATCATACAACGCAACTTTCCAGAGATCTCCTTCATCCAAGGTCACTCACAAACATCTCCTTTCTTTGATTCAAAATGTCCAAGGTTTTTATTTTTTTAATAATATTATTTTCAACGCGGGCAGAGCCGCGGGCACATCTAGGATATATATAATTATATATACAATCAGTGGCGAGGGGTGGAATTACAAAGTTGGTAAGCCAATACAAAAATTGCTCACTATGGGTGCCTGCCCAATAATGCCCACCGTGGCAATGTTTCAAGGTTAGTTAAAATGGACCGGCCTAACCTCTCAATTTTGTGCAAACATAGCGCTGCGTGCCATAATGAGTTCAAATAATGGCTACGGAAGATTTGCTTTTCGTTTCGCCCCGGCGTTTTTTTTTTTTGTAATTCTTAGTTAGAAGCACAAAAATAATTGTACATTAATAGTAGTTTATGCTACAAGGGCGCAAAGGAATAAATTACGAGGACGATTTAAAACACGAGCGTAGCGAGTGTTTTAAACGTAACCGAGTAATTTATTGCTTTTAAGCCCGTGTATCATACTACATTTTTCAATGCATAGTGTGAGGAAATGAAAACAAATATAATCTTGTGAACTTTAAATTATAATTGGCTCAAAAGGACTGTATCCATAGCCGTTAAACGGTGTAAAAAAAGTATAACGTCTATGGTACACAGGAAAGGCTGCAGGTTAGCCAACCATTGTTAATAAATTAAAAAAAATATATATTAAAGCCCTAGGGCAAAATAATCGACTTTCTGTTCGGTTTTGATGCATAAAAAGTGGGCCTTTACGAGCACATGCATTGAAAAATAATGAATGGTGGATTGGTTGGTTGTAGTTGGAGATAGTTCTGAAGGGTAAGCCGGTGGGAATCGGTTTCTGTGGAGCCTTCGCCACTATACATACATATACTACAATCAAACCATATTATCGATATATTTTCGATCTCAGTATATACTGCTTTTGTTGTAAAGCCCAATATAGAATTCTAAGAAAGAGCGTCGTTAGTATTATACAAGAATATTCATACTTTTCCTTAGAATCTAACTAATTACCGAGCAATAGAAAGTTATAACGACTAAATCACAGTTAAAGTATTGCCATTAAAACTTCGGGCCATAATAAATTCACGGCAGTTCCCCTCTAATACATGTAGCAATACGTTAAGGCCCTTACCATTGCCAAATGGGTACTTTCTAAAGCCTACTCCTCGTTTATGGCCAAACCAAAAATAATGAAAAAATCTATTATGAATAATCAACTCTTAGACAACATATGCAACAGTTTTCTTTTTCATACCACCAAAAATTCTACATGTTTTTTTTTTATACTGAATGGTGTTTTTTGACCTCAAATTCCCTACTGCTCCTGAGTTGCTTGGCCGATTGAATTCATCTATGCTTTGATAAATAGATAAACTTTATAGCTATAAACATAACATAAGGTTATTCAATCGAGTAATCACGTCCAAGTGAAAAGTATAATTTTCCGCTATTTCGCCCTATCAAGGACGCAGCGAGCGTCGTAACAGCCACTATGCATTGCGCGCTGATATAAACGTTATTTCAATGTCGTTTCCGTTGATATTTGTAGTGACAAATATCGAGCTGCTAATTTGGCGATGGTAATCGCCTTAAAGTAAAGCTCTTCGTCCGCGTCTATTACTTTCCTTGTTCTCTAACGGAATTGATTGCTGAGGCCTGAGGTTTGGGGTTTTTGTAGCAAAAATTACATGATTAAGTATAAAGACGAAGTCCAGCTGACGACAGACCCTCGCTCGCTTGACAACGAACTCGGAAGGAATTCGGAACGTGTCGCGTATCGCGAAATAAATTAATGTAAGTCGATCCGTCTTTGAACTTAATTAAAAACTACATGTATGTCTTTTTGGACCCGTGTTTTTGCTTAGATAGGTCTTATCAGGGTTCCATACCTCAAAACTGAATAAACGGAACTCTTATAGTATAACTTTTTTGCCCGTCTGCCTGTCTGTCTATCTGTCTGTCAAGACCCTTTTGCTCAGGCCCCGTATGAGATATTAAGTTGAAACTGATACCTCCTACAAAAGCCACGGTCCCATTAGGCTGTAAAAAATTTAGGATTGTAAGTAGACGCGAAAAAAGTTATTACACTTTACATAATCAATTTCTTATAAATTTTTAACACTCGGTAAGAGAATCAAAACCTATAGGACACTTCTAGTTGACTTATAAACTTAAAATTTTGTTTACTTTATAGGTAGGTAAGTAAGACCAAATGTTCATTAGACAAATTTTATCCTTAACAATAATCCTACCGATTTGTATAATAAAATAGCGAGGGTTTATTTTTTTAATTTTTAGTTAGTTCGATTCCCGGATGAGACAAGCGAATTTCAGAATATCTTTGAATGCAGTTTCGTTTCTTTTAAAAAATAAAGATATGTTTCCTTTGAGTAAAATGAGCTAATTAAAGGATTGAAGGTAGTTCCCCTCCAGGGCCCTTAAATTTTTTCCACCCTGCATATTTATAAATATTTTAAATAAAGTATTTTGAAGGCCGTTTTCAATGCATCAATAAAACGCGTCACTAAAAGTTTTACTTAATTCGTACAATTTTATCCTTTTATTACTCGTAACAAGATTACTTTTGTCTCTAGAGACAATATACTTAAATAGTTAATCAAGATCATTGATCAAAGTACAAAAAATGCAATAATTTCACAGTATCTTACCGGTAAAAATTATTATATTTTTCTTCTTCTTTTCTACATCGAAGCGACAGCCCTGAGGCCCAGAGCGTATTAAAACTCTGTCACGTCTGAGGAAAACCCATCCTAGAATGAAGACGTCTTTGCAATAATAAGATATATTTGTATTAAAAAGGGAAATATCTATTTATTTATCTGTATATTATACTAGCTGACCCGGCGAACTTCGTTCCGCCTAACAGTCTAATAATATCGTGTTAACTTTAGTTAAACTTAATTTAGGATTTCATTAAGGTAATAATATTAATACAACTTTTTTGCAAAAATAGAAATGTTTTATTGCTTGCCATTGCGAAAGAAGAATGGCAGGGACCCATGTAGTTTCAGTACCGTTGTAGGCTTAGCGTAGGGTATTGAATATATAATAGTTTTGTCAACAGATGGCACCACATGCTGTTTGCATTCGTAAAATTAATTAATTTATTTATTGTTATTCGATAACTTATCCGATATTTTATTACTTATTCTGCTATTCGGAGCGGATAAGAATACACTAAAAAAGAGATAACTAACATCGATCCAGCCGATCTTGAGTTATAAGTGGTGTAACTAACACGACTTTGTTTTATATATTTAGATATTAGGGAAACTTTTTGATAAACATATACAAGGGGTAACAGAAAGGTGTAACCATATTTGAAGAGCTTATTCAGTCAATGGTATAGAACAACTTTTACTATGGAACAAATCCTGTATATCGAAAAAAAATATTACTTGCTTCATAGGAAAATGCAATGCCGCTCGGCCGAAATGTAAGGGCAGATTTTTTTTTTGAGATTTCAGGGTTGGCTCCATAGTAAAAGTTGTTCTAAATCATTGACTGAATAAGCTCTTCAAATATGGTTACACCTTTCTGTTACACCTTGTATATGTCTCTTTTTTATAAGATTTGAAATGTAGTTTTAGTTTATTAAATGTTAATACTAAAAAGGTAAAACTTAACCGACAACATTGACATTGACGTCTCTGACGACTCCGACATATTACACGAGAAACCCAGACCAAGGTGTGGCAACGGTGGCGCCATCTAGCAGCCGCAGGAATCAACGCAATACACATACATATCGCGGCTGCTGGGTGGTACCACTGTCTAATAATATTTTTTTAAAATAAATTATAAGGAATGAATGAATGAATGAATGAATGATCGAATGAATGAATTTGAATGAAAATTTTATTTAGATAAATTGTAAATAAACCTTTTTTACTTTTTTCTATTTTGTAAATAACTTATGTGTCATATTTAATTAATTGTAAGATTCTCAACTGATGCCGGGGCCAGTGGGGCCCGAAATATATCTTGAGTAAAATTCTCATTTTTACCTTTTTATTATTAACTTTTAATAAACTAAAACTATATTAGGGAAACAAACAGTTACACATAACATAAAACAATAGATAAAGAAATTACACAAGCCGACAAAGTTTTCATTTTATGAACTGACATGTTTAAAAAAAACGTGTTGCGAACTCCGCCTTTGTCGTCTAGTTGTACTTCATTATTTTCGTAAACAAGCATTTGTGTCTCAATGGCTCTAAATATGTCAAAGTTGCACATTAGTATTTTGTGACATAATTTGAGACATTGCGACACGATGTTTACGAAACGAAGTGAGTTTCGTAATAGTTTTCCACGAGTGCCCCAATGTCTTATTTTATTATGTTCAGTTGCACACAACACTTTATCTACGTCCATTAAAAATATCGTCTTTATTTGTAATATTTTCAACTAAAAATTTCATGAAAAATGAAAAGAACACTCGTTCATGAACCTCGGATGCGTCGTGCGGAAGGCCAATCAGGATAAACGAGGCATGATGTCGGGCTTTATTTCTTGTCTCTGTTGTTGATTGGCTCTCTAGCGGTGTTACAATAAATTAGGCCAATCGCAGCGCAGAATCACCAGTGTTATAATGTAATAACATCAGATAAACAATGTACGTGCTTATAATAAGTTATTGTATTATGGGAGTAGATAAAATACCATTAGAGAATTCATTACCTGCGCGCTTTGTTGTCTAAAAGTTCATTACAAGGGGAATGAAAAATAGCAGGTCTACAATTACCACTCTCGCAGTTGTGGTAAAAATAATTAAAATAAGTAACCCTCATCTACCTTCTAAAACTAATTGTGAATTTCGTAGTACTGCTCCGCAAGGGACGCGCAGGGGAAAATTGTGGCTCCCTCAGGTCATTCTATTTCTCTAAAAGTTGTTTGCAAGTTTCAAAAGCACAACTCGACCGAACAAGTTTTGTATGTACCGTTATTTTCTTCGCTTTGCTTGGTCCACATAGACAAGCAGAAGTCTTATAATATTACTACTTTAATTAGATAAATAGATTTATTCAAAACACAAAAACTTATATAACATAATAACAACTTAAAACTATCCTATAAATAAAATAAACCTATTACAAATAAAAAACTGGATCCAGATCGCTGTCCCTTGGTAAGGTGCCCAGAATGCTGGCTACATTACCTCTCTGGATGGCCAGACTTATTCTCTGGCCGAGGTAAGCACCAGCCCTCTGGTCACCCGAGACGTTGACCAGGCGCGATGACAGTTCCTTAAATAATTTTCTTGCCTCTGGACCCCACGGGCCCAAAGTCTCGACGCCAAACCGCATAAACATGTAGCAGCTATCTAAGCTGACATATATGCGCCGTTTGTTGGAAAATTTTTGATCACATAGAAAAATACAGCAATCTCAGAACAAGTAATGTTAAACTCAAAAAGTATTGTTCACTTTTTGTTTCTACTCGTATTTATATCAAAAGCCTCTTAAAGTACTTGACATAAAACAATTTGCTAGCCCCAAAAATGAACGAAAAAGTAAAATTCTCCCTCCATCTAAGTCAATGACTCGGAAAGAATTTCAAGTGACACATTCGAGATTTAAGAGCCCTCACTTGATGAATTGCTTATTTAAAAACGTTTTCCAATCTAATTGGACGAAAAATTCCAAAGGAGACTTAAACAAATAATGAACGCAAAATAAACAAATAGTCATCGTTAATTAAATTGACTGTGCGATGGGTATTTTCCTTAATATTCAGGTAGGGCTGTCACCCGTTTATTAAAGAGCGTATATAATTTGATGTTTATTTAGTTTATAACAAATACAGTCAAGCTGGCTAATATTTAATGTTAGGGTAACTTTAAATGCTTATATCCCCCCAAGGTTGTTTTTATCAGGTATTATTAACTATTAGTTAGTAGATGTATACGTAGAAATGTAACGTTACTAATAGTTTATGATCCCTGATAGAAAAGACCTTGGGATTTTGATCATTTTATTACATTCAAAGTTATTTAGCGTGACTGTATTTACTTCAATCGTTTTGATCGGGATGGCCGACTTATTTTAGCAGCAGAGTTCTAGATACTCGTAAGTAGTCTTACATTTCTGGTCGACCTTTGTGTTACTTTATTCAATGAAAAAAATCCTCTGCGTCTGTAGCGATTCGTGTATACGTAGCTTACACCATCCAAATTTGTTCTAACCCGTTCCCTGCCAAAACAGCATTGTGATTTTTTGCTGTATGCAACCATACATTTAAAATACTACGAGATAACTCGTAGCTGGCATAATGAAATAAAATCGTGAACTATGCCAGCTACGAATATTTTTGTACATACATATCATGGCCATTCGCACGTAGATTTGGCCAAAAATAATGCATTAAAAATCAATTAAGAACGGGGGGGGGGGGGGGAGTGGGGGTTCACAGGTTCAAACACAAAAAGCATAAGTACGGCATTCATATTCATATTTCTCACGCACGCTAATAGCGCATTAACATTTAGCCACGGACAACACAACACATTTCTATAGACATTGGGTCCCGCGTGAGGCCCATTTTTGGCCTTATTGCGTTTGCATCGCAAGCGCCACGCCCGCCCTCCCGATATCTGTAGGAGGGTTGCTTCAGGGACGTGGCACGTGTCACTGCGGACGGGACGCAAGCAACTAATTCTTTCATATTTGGTGACCATACGCATTTTCATTTCCGGAAAGCATGAAAAATGTCGAAACGCATAACTGATCCCAAAACTTTGACAAAGTAAATCAAGAGAGCAGTGATATGAGTTCTGGTGACTTTTCATCCACAGATGATGATGCTTAAATGTGCAACTTACAAAACTCACCCGAGAGTTTGTTTTTGGAACAAATCAGATGATATGCAACTGAATTTCACTAAAAACGTTTTCATTTATTTGTTAGGACAACAATACGTCGACTATTGTGGAATGCCAAGATTTAAAAATGAGACTAAGAGGAAGGAAACGAACCGTTAGCCTGAAATTATATAGAATTCATTCCTATGTCAGGCAAAAACTGCAAATAATAAAAAAAAACATGTATTTAAAAAAAAGTCTAGGACAGAAAGAATATACTATTGTCTTGCCCAAAAACCCCAGCTCTGTATACGTAGGTTGCTCTTAAGTACAATATAATTAAACTTTAAACTTAAAGTTTAACTTTCAAAGTAACCTGTTATTGTTAGCTCAATCACAAAATTGGTGTTGAGTTTATGAGCTCATAACTTTTTTTAAATAAATATTGAAAATTGACCCTTAGTCTTTTAAATTATTATAATTACATAGGAAAACAGTTCAATTAAATTTTCGTGAGATATATTTCGGGCCATTCGGGCCCGGCATCAGTCACAATGAAGTAATGAAAATATAACAGATAGGTAAAGAAAAAAAACACTATTTACATTTAACCTATTTACAAGATATAAGAGTCACATAGCGCCATCCCACCGCATCGATGCAGACCTTTCTGTTCTTAGTTATGTAGCGATGAGATGGGATGGCGCCACGCGGTGAATGCCGTTCATGCCAATCTATTTCGTGGAGGACCAAGCAGTTGGAGGGATGTGAGTGGGGAATTAAAACGGAATGATGACTGTTTAATGTTGCTTGTTTAAGCCTGGACCATATTGTGCACCAAGCGACCATATGAACGAACTCTCCCACGTTCTCAGTTGAATGTCTGTTAGGGCTGGTATGAATGATTTTAGAATGCGGACTGTAAAACACTGATTAAATTTTGATTTGTGGAGACGAGTGTGTGTGGGGATGGGTAGTCTGTTGTTAGTTATGGAGTCAGATGTATGTCTGTGATGATTCATTCTAATACTTAATGCGTTTTTCGTCTCACCCACATAGAATGCAGGGCAGTGCCTGCATTCTAGGATGTATATGCAGTTACTTGTTGTGCATGTGCTATTAGGTTGGGCTTTATATGTGTTTACTGTATGGTGTGTGTTGATGGCAGTGGCGGTGTTAATGATAGCACATGTCTTGCATCGAGGCCGTCGGCATGGTGAGGTTCCGGGGGTTGTAGTGGTATTGTTGTTGTGTGGTGCATTTGTTTGGGTAAGTATTGACTTTAGGTTTGGGTTTTGTTAATAGCATATCTGCATGTTTCTGGGTAACAGGTTTTTAGTGTCATCTTTTTGTGTGAGTATAGGTAAAAAGTCTTTTATTAGTTTTTTTAGCTTGTAGCTACCGTGGAAATATGTTGTGATTAGACGCAGTTGGTTTTGTGTGTTGTTTCTGTTAGGTCTGTTGTTATGAATGTGTTGTCTGGGTCGGTCATGTATGTGTTTTATTAAGAAGTTGTTAGGGTAGTTTCTGTGTAGTAGGCCAGTGTGTATTTTATGTTGATAGTTTTCCAGTGTTTCTTGAGTGTTACAGATCCAACGGCCTCGAATTGATAATGAAAAAGGGATGGATTTTTTTATGTGTAATGGATGACAGCTGTCGAAATGAAGATACTGTAATTTGTTTGTTGGTTTGAAATGGACTGATGTGGTGAGGTGATTTTTGTTCCCAATGGATAGATCAACATCTAAGAATGTTATTGCGGTGGTTGATATTTTATGCGTGAAGTTTAGGTTGCTGTGTTCGTTTAGGCGGTGTAAAAAGTCGTCAAGAGATGGCCGGTCGTGTGGCCAGATCATGAATATGTCGTCTATATATTGTTTCCAGATGAGTGGCTGCCGAGGCTCTGTAGATAAAAAGCTCTTTTCTATAGATGCCATAAAAAGACTGGCATAGCTAGGAGCCATCCGGGTACCCATCGCCGTTCCTTTTATCTGGTGGTAATATTTATTATCAAATGAAAAAAAGTTGTTATTAAGTAAAGTTTCTGCCAGTTTTGTGATGAAGTCTGTTGATGGTTGATGAGGGGATAGCCGGTTGTTGAGATGGTCACGTAATGCTCTTAGGCCGGTGTCGTGGGGAATGTTGCTGTATAATGAGGTGACGTCTATTGTAACTAGATGCATATGAATATCTTTTGGGAGAGGTAGTGATTTGATGATTTCTATGAAGTGGTTCGTGTCCTTGATGTATGAGGGAAGGTTTTTGACAAGTGGTTGAAGGTGATGATCTACGAAGGCTGATATGTGTTCGGTTGGTGAATCATACGAGGCAACTATGGGACGACCGGGGTGGTTGGGTTTATGTATCTTCGGCAGCATATAGAAGTTTGGGGTCCTCGGATGGCTAGGTAACATTAATTCTCTGTCTGTCTCTGACAGACCTTCAGCTTCCCCCCTACTTTGAACGATATTTTGGACGACATCCATAACCTGGTCACAAGCATCGCTTGGTGATAGGCTGTAAAAATTTGCGTCATTTAGTTGCCGTAACCCTTCTTGGATGTAGTCCTTTTTATTTAGAATGACGGTGGCTGAACCCTTGTCTGCAGGAAGAATTATGATTTCATCATTCTGTTTTAACTTTTCTAGGGAAATGCGTTCTTTAGGTGTTAGATTGTGTGATATGATTTGCAGACTGTTAATATATTGGTCATCTGATAATTTTGACAAGATACCAGACATGAAAATTTCGATAGGGTGGTTTGGAGGAAGTTGAGGTGGTTCGTGAGCTGACGGTTGTTTAAATTTTTGTAGCGCATCATGGATTTTAGTGTTATTTGATTGTTTGTGAGTGGTCCAGTAGTGTTTCCACTTTAAATTTCGACCGAAGGCAATAAAATCGTCTAATAACTTTATTCTGTTCAATTTAGTGGTTGGACAGAAGGTCAGCCCTTTGTTGATCAGAGATTTGTCCGTATCTGTTAGTTCTAAGGACGAAAAATTAATTATGACAATATCCTTCTCGAGGTTGTTACTCTGAATTGTGGGGGGAGGTGGGATGCAAAAGGGATGTGACATGTCGGTTGGAGTAAGGTTTAATGTAGAGAGCTCCATGTTTGGATATTTTGGAAGGCTGATATTTTTATACCTGTAATAGTTTTCAAGATTTTCAAATTTTTTAAAAAGCCTTGCGTTTTCATGTGATAATTTGGATGTAGTGTTGAATAAAATTTCTTGTATTTCGATGAACAGTCGTGGGTATGCTATTAATGATACTTTCAAAAGGTTATCTAGACTGTTTTTATAGTGAGTGCATAAGTTCCAGTATTGAATATATAACATATATGTTGTGTTGAGGGCGTTGTTGAGATTAACTAAAATCATGTGATTTCTGATGATTGCTGGCATTGTATGGATGGGTATTTTGGGGATCAGGCCCTTGGGTGCAGCGCCTATTTGGAGACATTGTCTGAGAAAAAGGACGTAGGTGTAATATTGTAATAACCTATCACAGTTGTTTTTTATTTTATATATATACTCTTATATCTTGTAAATAGGTTAAATGTAAATAGTTTTCATTTTTAATTTTTTTTTTACCTATCTGTTATATTTTCATTACTTCATTGTGACTGATGCCGGGCCCGAATGGCCCGAAATATATCTCACTAAAATTTAATTTAACTGTTTTCCTATGTAATTATAATAACTTTTTTTAATAAACTTTAATAGGTAATCGATTGTTTCCTTTGCTTTCGAATTACAACTTTCTCTATAATGCCAGGAAACCTGTTTTCTTACAAATGCCCATACGAATACTACGAGAATATTCGTAGCAGGCACTTCCACATGTCTGCCAACTACAAGTATACTCGTAGTTGGCGCAGAAAGAGTTAAATTCCCATCTTATTCAATTCGCTAACCCTAACCGAGCTTTTGATGTCAGTGAGGCTTAATCGATGAAATTTGGATGGGCGGCGTCGTGTCAGTCATTAGAGATTACCAACTTTGTAATGGAAACAAACAATCGCGTCATGGTTATCGGCCTTCACTGTAAATAACTTTGCTTTAATCAATGTTGTGCTATCGAACATCAAAACAGTGTTCAATAAATTATTTTTTCTACTGTAACAAGGGGAATTTGAATATGAATAGGATATATAAGACATTGTACGCATATACCAGCTTTAGTAGCTCTTGTAACAAAAATCATTGCCATGTTACTTACATTTTATTCACGCCTGTGTCTGGAATTGGTTGGTCTCCATTTTAAACGATCCCCAGACACATCTTTCACTTCTTCCTAAGTAATCAATTGGTTCACTCGCAAGCCACCTTTGGTGACATCTACGGCAAATAAGTATGATATTTCTATAGCGACCTAATTGAGTACTGTTACTTTCTAATTGCAACTTTATTCTACAAGTATACAAGCAGACGCCCCGCGGCATTGCTCGTGTGGATCCCATTTCTACTGATCCTGTGGGAATTTCGAATAATCTGGCGTTATATCTTCTCTATATTGTAAAAGGAGCATCTGTGCAAAATTTCAGTTTTCTAGGGTCATGCGTTGATGAGTCAGTCAGTGAGTCAGGACTTCTCTTGATATCTATTATGATTATATAGACGCCATATCTTCTTTTAGGTCGCAATGAATCTTTTATAATGCTATTTTACACTCTACACATGAAATCACAGATACTATGTAAATCTGTAATACATACATTAGTATAAATACATTTTCTCTGCTTTTACTGTTGGTATAACTTCTAAAATTATCGATTATAACTTGAAATATACATAAATAAAAGAAAATTTGGTACTTCAAATATATTTCGGCCCTTAGTTGGCCGTCATCAGTGATGACGGTCCAAATATATTTCAAGTTCGCAATTTTCATTTATTTGTGTATATTTAAAGTTATATCCTATTTAAATAAAAATGTATTAAAAGCATATTATATTATATATTAACTATACGTATAGTTATAAAATTATCCAAATTTTCTCTTCTAGCTTTGGGTTGTTCAGTTACAAATTATCAATCAGTTATTAACTAAATGATATGATATCAGGACACTAGCTAAACCGTACTGAAGCTAAAGCAGTATTTGTCTAGGATATTCCCTCCCATTTAGATAAGCAGATTATGTTACATACAAAAAACGTTTTGCGTAGGTGGATAGGTAACATGATAGAAATCTTATATCAAATGAACATGTTTAAGGAAAATATGTACTTTAGTACGATTTTCCCCCAAGTTTGGCAAAGATTTTGATGTCCAATTTACTGAGGACGTTTGACGATAAGATAAAGTATCGAATAAACATAAAATGAAAGACGTAAAGGTAGATCATCCTTGAAAATCAGGGTTACAATGAAAAATGTTTCAAACGAAGATTCTTTATTTTTTAAATATTGTATGTAAATATTGTCATGTGAGTTCTCTTAAAATAAGGTTTTAATAAACGGTGACATTTATACAAAGACGGACAAGGAAAATTGGGACTCACACACTGGGGTGGGTCCTAAAGGTTTTATATGTTCTGTAGTAATGAATTATCAAATTATCTTCGATACGATTACAAAAAGAAATTGTCATTACTTAAGTGCTGTATAATAAATTAACTAACCATGTGTAAGGATAAAAAGGATAAAAATCAGTAATCTGATAAAAAGACGCATCAAATATTTCCCAACACAACGTGTTCTAAGTATATTTTTTATTTCAAGGGTAGGCTAACTCAGCCTAGTATTTTTTGAGCTGTCGACAGGCAGACACTGAGGCTTCGTTATCGCAAAGAATTTCTTATTCGATGAAATCATTAAAAATTGTCACGGAACAAAACTCAGTTTTGTTAGTCGTTGCTTTCAAAAATAAAAAAATTAATTGGAATTAATAAAATTATGAGGTCGATAAAATTATTTATTTTGCCTAACTTCATTGAAAGTCATAAAATAAAATATTGGTAACGCGATTTTCAATTTTGTTAAAGGCAGTCAGGCTATAATAGCAAAGCCGCTGAAGGAAGGTCTCTGCTCTTAAGCAAGGACGAACAAACGACCGGAGCTTTCTAAGCTTTATTAAAAACAATCAATCGTCTACGACTACGATGTAGTTGTTGCAAGATTGAGACCTTCGTACGTCGTAATTCAAGGGTTGCTCGTGGTTTGTTTACTCGACAATTACATTGTCGCGGTACTTCTTCAGGCCAACATTAAATTTCTTATATATTTATCATAAACGTGAATTTTTTTCTTGCCTTGAGAAACGATTTTAACAAAATGTTTGATATTATCTAAATAATTGTTGCTAAACGTTGTTATCATGGCTGAGTACACTAGACAAAGATTGTATAGAAAAGCCTCTTTTTATAGAAAAAAGTTTCACCTTAGAATGTTATTTCGTTGTTTAATAAAAACCAGCACAAGTATCTAAAATTAATTGTTGATTTCAATTATATCAAACCTAGAAGAGGCAATCAACTTTTGAATAGAACAGTGAGCTTATTTTCGTGATTTTACAAACACCACTTTTAGTTTCCAAAACCATTTAAACTTCAGTAAACATCCTAGACAAGATGTCGGAGGGGTTTTCAAGAATGAGCTGTCACACTTACGCCTTCGTTTCACCGACGATTCATTGGTGTAGTTACAGGCAAGATTCTAACCTGGGTCTTAATATACAGGTTGTTAAAAGTCTGCGACCTTCAAATAAAACCATATAATCTAATGATCATATTAAACACCGCTCTAAAGAAAAATACACGCGCAAAACATCAGAGAAGAAGATATTCAACTGTAACTTCAAGACTTTAACTCGCAGGAGGAAGGTCTATTTTAGAACGCTGCGCGTCAACAGCTGTTTCACGGACAACGCTGCCTCAAAATACGCCCGTATCTTATTGCGTTAGGGTTCACGTATTTGTCTGAAACTCAAATATTTCCTAAACTAATGGTTTGCATGGGAAAAGTGATTCAGTATGATCGGTAGAATATATAGTTTCATTTAAAGGTGGCAGTCGGTTTACACTCGGTAAAGTGTCCGACGGCTTACGACGACGACAGCTACCGCTGCTTTTGTATCGCGTAATATATTCAGGACTTATTTTACTAAGTAATTACTTATCTAAAGATATCAAAATATCCAAAGATAAGTAGTTAGTACAACAACCTGTCAGTTAACTTGCAGGGCGAGATTTTGTTATCGCTATATTCTTTTATAGTAGCTACAATAACCAACAGTAAAACGGAACTGAAATTCAAAAAGTTCCGCAATCCATAAAAATTCCGTTACACAACTAGGTTACAACTACCAACAAACTGCTGTTGTGTGTATTGAAAATAGATTTTTCATCAGATTCACCAGGCAATTAGCACAATAAAACTCGGAACAGAGTTGGATCGCGTGCTGAACCAAAAGATAGTAGTTTGGAGTAATTACGATTGTAGTGAGTGCCGACAATCACTTAAGGCGCCTTATCTAAGGCCTACTTAACAGAGCATGACCAGGGCTGACAAACCTTTTCACTCATGGTATCGATTAAAAACAAGAGCATTTCTTTGTGAGGCCTTTCCAAAATATCGTTGTTAATCAATGTTGTGGACAAATATTCCAGAAAAACTCAAATTTTATCTTTATAATCTTAAAGTAAACGGAATTTTAGTGTGTACGTTAAAAAAAATGTGTAAGAATTTTTGCTAGTATTTTTCGGATTGAGAATGAAAATGAATAAATTATTTATACAAAATGTAGGGAATATACAACAATCGAAATGAAATTTTGGGCTTGCTTAGATTTAATGTGTAAAATGAAGAAAGCTTAGAAACAATACCTTTTTCTTATCTTTTTTTGTGTTTTCTTAAATCAAATTTGTTATAGTGTTATACTACAATTTGTTTTAATAAAGAGAAAGGAAGTAAAATATTTTAGGGATAATAGGAGAATCAAGCCGAAATTGACAAAGAGAATTACAAAATATTGGCACAAAGTCAACGGCACCGCAAACCTCGTATCTCCACATGTGAAAACCTTTTTGCTGCTGATTTGGATTTTCCACGTTCCTATAAACCCAAGTAGTAGCGCGACTCCACCCAACCTTCGTGATCCATTCGTGGTCCTAACCATTAGCAAAATACAATGTGGGAGTTTTAGTAGATGATAGAGATTACACATGTGAAGTTTCAGGTGGATCAGATAAAGTAATGGCGGGTCACGTTACATCGAGAAACGTATTAATGTGTGAATAAAATTTCTATTCAGTTGTGTGGGTGAACACCGTGTGTGTGTAGCTTTGGATTCAACGTGTAAAATCTACCCACACAACTGAATCGAAATTTTATTCACACATTAATACATTTTTCAATGTCACATCACATCTAGGGCTAAACTATTGGCTATTCGCGTAAACTGTGAGAAATACGTACATAATTTTCTTCATTACAAAAAGTTGAATAGAAAAAGGCTGTACAGCGTAGATATACAATTTTAAAGGTTCTGTTAATAGGTATTTTCTTTGATTTTATTTTTATTTTATACGAAATTTCAGCATAGTAGCTCCCGAATTATGATACAGATGAACAAAAGGACGAATAATGATATTTTGGATACTTGTGTGTACAATTTTATGGAAAAAGCTCACTGACAATCACGAGCCCCACATATTGCGTGCTTAAAACTCAAGCCACAGGTTCGGTATCCCTGGCGAGAGCTATTAAGTCATAAATCTAGAGCTCGTCACGCGATTCGCGTCAACACCTCCACCATAAGCCACTATCATTGCCAGGATTCTAGATAACGAAAATCTATTTCTTATAATTAGAATTTAACTTGTCAGGATACTGAAACTGGGCGTTATAAATGGCATCAGATAGAGAATTGTTTATGTTTTCCGTTTTCTTTATTCAGCCTTGTATTCTTTAAAAAAGCCTTATGCCCTAGAGAAAACTTTAATAATTTTAGTTTATAGGTATGTATTCATTTATTTAAGTATGTTAATGTATTTTTATATGTAAGTTTATGTCTTAAATATTTAGGTCTATATTTTAATCTTGATCTCCCTATTATTTTCTAAATAGTATTTATACCTCCACATGTTTTTTGTTCATCTTTCTGTTAGATACCAAAGGTTGCCTGGAAGATATTGCTGTTAGCAAGAAGTGCCGCCCCTGTACACCATGTTTAATTGTTTCTTTTGTCTTTTAAGTGATTTGTGTAAATGTGCAAAAAGTGTTATAAATAAATAGTTTATTGTCATTTAACAATTCATATAAATTCTTCTTTATTATCACTAGATTTTTTTTTTATTGTTCCTCGCTCCTCTTCGCTCCGCTCATTGTTGCACCTATTTTTTACTTTTTGGTGAAATACTTCCGATTTAGGCTCTTTAGAAAATGACGAAATCGTTTTACAACCAGCTGGCATTTTAAAATTTGCCAAACGGCAAATTGCAAAACAGCGAGCGCTTAGAAACTGACGAGGCCGTTTGTAAAATGCCGAATTTTATGTTTTGCCTGCCACAAATACCTATTTAAATCCAATATTTTGCAAAAACTTAGGAAACTCGCAACTTAAGCGATCTGGCAGTTAATATAAATATATGTATATGTGTCAAATATATATAGCATAATAACACTGCTTCAAGGATCTTTTGGCGCGTGGATGACAGTAACAGGGGGGGGGCGCAGCTGTGAAACAAGGAGTATGGTAGCGGCGTTAGTTCAAATATTGACCACGACCAATCTACGCGCCAAAAGTGTCACACTCTATGTACGATTTAGCAAATTGTCAGAAAAACAATATTAAAGTATCAAGAACATGAAAACATTTTTATTATAAATATTTTGGTAACTATGTACATATTTGTATAGGTAATAAAAATTAATAAATAGCTTTACTCAAAGATAACAGAATGAAATTAAAAATAAGCTTGTAATTTTAGTACTAAAACAACAGAAATATTAATCAAACTGTTTACACAATATTTCCATAAAAATAATGCTTCATTAGGTTTGCGCAAATGATTTATTTTGAAATATATAAAACTTAAATTTCAAGCAAGAATAACGTTTTTATTTTCGTGAGGTATCATTTAAATGACAGTGTGTGAATAAATAATAGTAGTATATGTTACAAGGGCGCAAAGGTATAAAAGAAGAGGACGATTTAAAACACGAGCGTAGCGAGTGTTTTAAACGTAACCGAGTAATTTATTGCTCTTACGCCCGTGTATCATACTACGTTTTTCAATGCATAGTGTGAGGAAATAAAACAAATGTAATTTTGTGAAATTTAAATTGTAATTGGCTCAAAAGGACTGCATCCAGAGCCGTTAAACAGTGGAAAAAAAAAGTATGACATTTATGGTACACAGGAAAGGCTGCAGGTTAGCCAACCATTGTAAATAAATTAAAAATAATAATAATAATAAGGCAAAAGGGCAAATTAATCGACTTTCTGTTCGGTTTTGATGCATAAAAAGTGGGCCTTTACGAGCACATGCATTGAAAATTATCTTAGAGAGCAGTGGTAGCTTAATCAGTAGGATTTAGGACTTCCAATCTCGAGCCCCAAGTTCAAATCCTGCCAGTCGAACTTGCACTAATAAGTTTTTCTTAAGGCGATTAGTGTCGCCAAATTAGCATATCGATATTTTTTGGTACGAATATCGACGGAAATACATTGAAATAACGTTCATATCGGCGCGCAATGCATAGTGACTTTGTTCGATTGAATAATTCTATGTTATGTTTAAAGATACCAAGTTTATCAAAGCATAAATTAATTAAATCAACCAAGCCGCTTAGGAGGAGTAGGCAATTCAAGGCAAAAAACACAATTCGGTTGAATTTTTTTTTCACATAGAAGTTTTGGCGGTGTTAAAAAAAAATTGTTGCATATGTTGTCTTAGAGTTAATAATTCATGTGAATTTTTTTCATTATTTTTGGTTCGGCCGTATACGAAGAGTAGGCTTTAGAAAGTACCTATTTGGCGATATCAAGCCCCTTAATATATGTGCGTATTATGTACTTGCTGACGGCGAAGGAAAACAATGTGAGGTAAAAAAACATTTTCTAAAAAGCGTGTATTTGTAGCCGAAGTACGATGATAAGGCTTTTCCCCTAGTAACGTTCGGACGTTGAAATCGTCGGAGAAAAGAGGGTCTTACCAGTATTGACTTTTTTAAGAATAAGAAGAATTAAGATTTTCTTAGTGACAGTCCACACTTGAAAACACTTCTGAGACGGGTATATATGTCGTGACGATATGCCATTTTATCTTTTATTACAAATTAAAGAAGACACTTGTAACCCCTCGTAACAAAATTTGGCACTCTAGAAATTATTTATAACTAAGGCTGTATTGTGTATGTAAAGGCACACAAATCAGGCCTTAATGACCAGGTGTTGAGTCATCAGATGACGTCATCGTTAGCAATCAAGGAAGCCACAGGCGCACATTGCAAATATACAGATTGGTCTAAATCTAGAAATTCCAAGTTTAACCTTATTTATAAATAAAAAAAAACAGCCCTATCGCTGTTCTTCGGGCTACACGCTTTTTAGAGCATGCAGGTTTCCTTACGATGTTTTCCTTCACCGTTCAGCAAGTGGTAAGTGAGAACCAATATATCTAATCTATCCAATTAATAAAAAAAAAATAGGCAGAAAATAATCATCAGTTATTTTCGATGATGTCACATTTTGAAAAATAAAGTATATGTGTGGACTCAAATATTTACATAACTGCAGAGACCAGAAAGTGTGGTATTCTGGACGAATAAATTAAAAGTCTGCGCCAGCAGGGCGAGGACTTTTATATACGAGTCCAGAAGGGCTACTTAATGGCCGAAGCATTTACAGTGCTTTTCTCAAAAATAAAACGAGATATTTTCCAGATTTATTGTTCCGCAGTTGTTATATTTTTAAAAGCAGTCAAATATCCAAAACTGTTATCAGTCAGAATGTACTTGTAATACTGTTCATTAGAGTCCAAACACGGGCAATAATTTTTTTTCTCGGCTTTTTTTCTTTTGTTGGGTAGATCTCGTCGGTCCTTTTCTTAGTACGATGAACATGGGTTTAGCTTCAGCCGTTTAAGAGATATGGTCCGTTGAAGATTTGACATAAAAAATAAACCTTTTTTGACACCTAATGGTACAATCCTTAAGGGTCTACCACCTTCCGTTCCGAAGATACGCCCAAAGAAAATTTTGGCGAAATACTTTGTATCGCACAACAAGAACGTCACTTCGAACATCTGCTTTGAACACAAAATTTTGTACTTACTAAGAAATAAATAATATTCAATTAAAACATAGTTTTTTAACTTTGTTAATAAACAGTTTTCTTTAATATCATAACTAAGCTAAAATAACCTTTTAAAATAAGGAAACTAACACCTTTCTACTAATCTCATACTAAATGAATGGGAATGTTTAATGTTAAAATTTTGGATACTTCTCGTTTGATTTTCAAAAAGTTATTGATGTCATTTTACTGATTAGGTAACGTCCTTTTGATGTCAGTTTAAAATTGTTTGATATCTGTAATTGTTACGAAATAATCGCCTGGTCACACTTAACGATAACAGCCTGTATATGTATAAATAATATACATAATATACACACATATGTATATTTTATTATAGTTGTATAATGAAAAGTTTTGCGGTCAATATTATCCTTTTGTATAATGTGTTTTGTTTCAGACATTCAAACGACGCTTACTGGAAGCTTCGTTTCCAGAAAATTAAACCGTTTCAATGATCATATCGCAAACTACCGAACCCAGCCTTCGGCATTCAATACCTTCGATAGCCCTTTCATCTGTAACAAAACAATATTAAACTTAATAGGAAAACTCATGATATTTATTGGCTTTGCAGAAATGAAGATAACTATTATTGGTTTCCATTGTTCCGATAGAATTTGAATAGGGCGAGTTGGCAGGTTTCAGAAAACAATAGTTATTAGATGTTCATTACTTCGTTTCCCTTTGTAATGGATAACGGTATTGAACATTCCAATATTGCCAATATTCTATATCAGCAGCCAGGTACTTAGTTGTTGTATTGGTTGTCTCTCTTGATACTGTGCTTGACACCTTTTTATCTACCTGTTTATCGGCATATCATTAATAATCATGATCTGCACCTGGGCATATCATATTTCTGGTAAAACTAGGGGGGTCTCCTCGTTTCGATCCGCTTCGCTCGGCTCCCTAATAGTAGTTTATGCTACAAGGGCGCAAAGGAATAAATTACGAGGACGATTTAAAACACGAGCGTAGCGAGTGTTTTAAACGTAACCGAGTAATTTATTGCTTTTACGCCCGTGTATCATACTACATTTTTCAATGCATAGTGTGAGGAAATGAAAACAAATATAATCTTGTGAACTTTAAATTATAATTGGCTCAAAAGAACTGTATCCATAGCCGTTAAACGGTGTAAAAAAAGTATAACGTCTATGGTACACAGGAAAGGCTGCAGGTTAGCCAACCATTGTAAATAAATTAAAAAAATATATATATTAAAGCCCTAGGGCAAAATAATCGACTTTCTGTTCGGTTTTGATGCATAAAAAGTGGGCCTTTACGAGCACATGCATTGAAAATGTATTTACATGTTAAGGGGGTATATCGTCAAAATCGACACTCTTTGAAGTTATTTATCTGCTGTTCAAACCAAGTTCTAAGTTAAATAAATTAGTGTTACAATTTTGGTACCTTTTTCTAGATTCTGGACTATCAGAAACACGATTGGAGGAATTTCACTAGATAGAAATAAATTAACACTCTTTTTGATATTCTGACAAATCGGGATAGCATACAGACTTCAAAAATATTTATTAAGATGGGTTTTAACAATACCTAAATTACTGGTTATGGAAATTGCCATAGTTATTTTGTATTAATTTAAAACCAACTTTTTGTAAATTTTCCCCGATTCCGTCCCTCTCGCACTGCGTGTCTTTCCGCTTGGAGTGACGGGGACCTTTGCACGGACGATATATCACCTTAAGCCATCCGCTCCTCCTCGCTCCGCTCGTCGTGGCACCTATTTTTGACTTTTTGTGAAAGATTTTCGATTTCATACATTACGATCTACCCAATTCTACGGTCTGCCTACGACATTTATAAAAATAGATCAAAATGGTAGGAGTCCTAGTAACAAATATAATGGTGTCGATTCGGTGTAACATGACTTAAGAGGGCGCCGAGCAAAATAATCTAAAACGACAGTCACTGTTAAATTGATTTATTGAATAATATTTCAATGATAAATAAATAAAATATATATTTATTATCACAGAGAATGTATCTACACTTCCGCCGCAGCAAATGTTTAAAATAACTTATGGTGTAAGAAACAAATCTATCTAAAGTAGGCCCAAAATCTAAAAAAGGTATTGGGGTTTTAGTAATTTCAATAACTTTACTGTCGAATTTTGTCTCAACCACAATTCAAGACAATCAGAAACGTTATAAAATACAACCGGGCCGTTTCACATTTTTAAAATTTTGTCTGGTAAATTAAATATGATTTTTTCTGTTAAATTCAATAAAACGACCACGATAAAAAAAGACCACGAGAGAACAAGCGAGGTGTCTAATCGTTCTACGCTCGGCGCAGCCTTAACTTACTTGACAGGACTAACCTTATTTTTTGTCTTTTCGATACAGTAAAAAAAATACAGAACACTTAAAATATGTTTAGTCCTGTCAAATAAGTTAAAACACCGAATCGACACAAATATTTGATGTTAATAGTCTTAAACGTTCAGGTAAATAACGTTGATGGGAAACGATGCCCTCCACATATATCAGGAGATATGGTAAAGGGGCGTGGCGCTTGCGAACGCGTGTGGCCAAAAATAGGCCTGATGCGAAGATCTATGTCAATCTCAACAGAGATGTTAAGTGTTGTGTTGTCCGTGGCTATAGGTTGATGCACCACCCTCTTTTTTCATGTGTACAATTGTGTGCGTTAGAAATATGATTACGTGTGCCGTACTTATAGTTTTTGTGTTTATGTCGGTGAAACGAACAATTAGAGTAATAAGGAAAATCACCTGGTATCGGTGGTACCCTCACTCAAAGGTGGACACAACGCCCATCAAAAGTAACCTTTGGGCTTCAATAAATTCTACAACGTACATGTGTGGACGATGGTAGTGAGGTTTGAGAGTGCCCTGTTGCGATATTTTCAAGCTGAGTACTCATAATGGCGGGAAGTTTCATACATGCAAAATTTCTTCAAGCAGCTAAGCAAAATCTATGAGGAAATTGTATGTCATATTATACGGTCTAACTAAGTTGTCCCGCCTCTGGACATTGATGTTGATTAGGTGTAGCACATCTTAACTTATTTGACAGGATTAAAATTAATTTAAGCATTCTGTGCTTGTGTTTTCGGTAAAGAAAGAAAAAGACAGGACGCATAAAATAAAGTTCGTTTTGTCAAATAAGTTGTAACGATCTCAGCCTTTCTCAATCTTATAAAAGTTTATAACCAAGACCAGCTCGGACAGTCAGGAGTAATCTTGTTGTATTGGCCATAATCATCTAGGAAGGAATATCCCGGTGTTGTTGTTCCGTAGCAATCCAAGGTTGTATTCATTTGCTGAAAAGAATTGGTGTGACGTTGTCCAAGAAACAGAGAAACTTTTAAGGGTGGTTTAGTCCTGAAAAGAACTGTTTGTTTTGAGGGTTGCGACTACCGCAAGCAAATTAGTCGTCACCTTATGTCTGGTTTGCGACTTCCTCCCTCAGTGTGAGAGCCGAGTACAATAAACTCCCAAAACCAAAATGATATCTCCCATGCTTTCTGAAACTACTTTGAAGACTTTATTAATGTAATATCCACATTGAGTTTATCTGCCTAAGCATACTCAATACCTTGACAAGGTAAAATCACAAAAATTGTAGAATGAGTAGATTATATTTAAATGAAAGATCAACGTCGTTTTCACTTAAATATATTAAAAACTAAGCCTGGCTAATCCCTCAACTATATATTCTACGACGAGGTGATCATAGTAACAGAGTACCTGAATCTGCCCCAGGCTACAGGAACCTTCGCAAAATATGAAACATTCAAATAACCGAACAAATCAGCATTAGAATGTATTGGAAAATAAACAAGCTTGACTCCTTAAGTACTTGTTCATTTCATTTAACTATTCAATTTAAAATGATACCCATATTGAGTTAATCTGCTTTAGTATACTAAGTATTTCGACAAAATAAACATAAGGATTGTTAATTTAAGTACGATATGTTCAAATGAAAGATCTATAACTTCTTCATTTAAACATATTGAGAACAGGCCTGACCAGTCCCCCAACCATGCCACACTTTACGGCGAAGTGGTTTATACGGGGTATTAACCATCTTCAACAAGTGCTGAGACTTTCCGAAAAATACAACATAATTGGAAAACAAGCAAGCTCGACTCATTAAGTACTTGTACATTTTAGATATTTATTCAATTTAATATGAAACCCCTTTTGGGTGTATCTACTTTAGTATACTAAGTATTTCGACAAAATAAACATAAGGATTGTTAAATTAAGTACGATACGTTCAAATGAAAGATCAATAACATCTTCATTTAAACATATTGAGAACAGGCCTGACCAGTCCTCCCACCATGCTACACTTTACGGCGAAGTGGTTTATACGGGGTATTAACCATCTTCAACAAGTGCTGAGACTTTCCGAAAAATACAACATAATCGGAAAACAAGCAAGCTCGACTCATTAAGTACTTGTACATTTTAGATGTTTATTCAATTTAATATGAATCCCCTTTTGGGTGTATCTACTTTAGTATACTAAGTATTTCGACAAAATAAACATAAGGATTGTTAAATTAAGTACGATATGTTCAAATGAAAGATCAATAACATCTTCATTTAAACATATTGAGAACAGGCCTGACCAGTCCTCCACTATGCTACACTTTACGGCGAAGTGGTTTATACGGGGTATTAACCATCTTCAACAAGTGCTGAGACTTTCCGAAAAATACAACACAACTGGAAAACAAGCAAGCTCGACTCATTAAGTACTTGTACATTTTAGATATTTATTCAATTTAATATGAAACCCCTTTTGGGTGTATCTACCTTAGTATACTAAGTATTTCGACAAATTCTAAATCACTAAGTTCTGTTAAATAAGTCTGAAGTATTTCAATGATGAATCGCCATCGTCCCCATTTAAATATATTTGAAAAACAAGCCAGGCCAATCTCTCTAATTATTATTTATGATTAACTGCTTTCGATACCGGAGTACTCAAAGCATTCAATTGCCTGAGCGATGGAGTGCTTTTGTCAGTTTTAATTGTAATGAAAATAAAAAGGCTTGTCTCCTTCAACACCTGTACGTTTCTATATAACAATCCAATTTAGAATTAACACCAACCATCCTGGTTTTAAAGAATTATATTTTAAATAAAAGTAATTATATATTTATATATGTGTAGATTTATTTGATTAATTTGGTTGCTTGTCTGGTTTCGTCCTTGTTCATGTATGCAATTATAAATAATTTATGCTTAAATAAAATAAATTACATGGAAATGTTATTTATTATAGTTTAGTTTAGATGTATTCACTCCAGTACCCTCAATTTCAACCTTAATGTTACTCAAGTTAATTGCTTTGTTTAATATATAAAAAAAAAACAAAGAATAAAATAAAAATTCCTATAAAACATATTAATATATGTATAATATTAAAAGTACTTTCAGAATCAGATCCTGATTAACGATAAAAGAAATAAAATTCGATTGGACCAAAAATCCAGGTTTATTCTCCGCAGAGA
The DNA here is from genome assembly GCA_934047225.1 of Ypsolopha sequella. Classification (NCBI taxonomy): domain Eukaryota; kingdom Metazoa; phylum Arthropoda; class Insecta; order Lepidoptera; family Ypsolophidae; genus Ypsolopha; species Ypsolopha sequella. Next base: position 8,944,034 of record OW203994.1, on the reverse strand, counting down.
CTCACATTTTTGTTTTCATAAAATTTTCACGAAGTCAAATCGCCTAATAATATTTATTCTAGCAATGAATTCACTGCAATATTTATTTACTGGAATTTAGATGAGTACTTGAATCTAGTAACTCATCCAAGATAATGAAATATGTTCCCTATAATATAAAACATACAGGAATAGAATTAACACAATTTAGTTTAGTATAAATTATAAATAAATTTCGCCAAGCAGTACAATTAAAATAACTTAAGACTTGAATGATATTCTTTCAATTATAATTCTGGTTTATTGGCTACATTTATCATTCAAATCTAATTGTATTTTTACTCTAATGGTTCTTATATTATTTAATCTCATTTTTATTAATAATAGTACAACGATATTAATATAGAACCATGTGAGTAATAAAATGCTTATAATAACATAAATTCAGGATCTGGGCGTGTCTAGAGTCTCCCGCTGCTGAAATGGGGATTCATGCAGGAAATGAAAATTTTATTAGTACCTATTTACATACTTACATACATATTACCGTGTTTTATAACTATATGGTATGGAATAATCGAAATTCCATTTTTGGTAGCATGTTGCATGTAATTTCTGTAAGGATAATAGAAACCCTTATTTTCAGTATAACCAGTTTACTAACTCGAACTGTCATTTGGCGGAATAATCGAAATTCCACATTTTACCCAAGAGATAATTGCTATTATCGACAGCGACGGCGTGGTCATCACATAACCTTGATTTCTACTAATAACAATAAATATGAACATTACCTTTTGTAATTGCGGGAAACTCTAGACATAATCTCGATGACTTATTATAATTTTCCCAATTTCCCAATTTCTACAAATTTACGAAAATTTAAAAAAAAAATTTAATTATTTATTTTTTTATTTTTAATATATTGTTATATTAACGCGTCATTATTTCCACTTTTCTTTGGCTTTGTCCATCATATATCTCCGGCGGAAGCATGAAAGCAGTATTTTTTCTTGTGGATGCAGAGGTATGAGCAAGCAATTAAATTTCAAAATGGAGCGTTCCGGCACACGGTTTACCAAAGAAAAACAATTGATTAATTTCAGAAATAATGAATTTCATTGAGATATAAGTCACAACAGCTGAATTCTCTAATAATTCCCTATCAATAGATATATAATGGTTTGTGTACGACGGTGTATTGTGATTGTTTTATAGTTTTCGAGATTCAGTCTGTCCTGCCTTAATTCTCAATGTCAATTTACGAATAATTACTTTTACTAATTGTTTAACAATTTCAATGTAAATTTACTGTTCGCGAACTGTACTGTAACATTTATTAAAATTTTAATTCAAAATTAAACAAGCCACCATCTAAAGAAAATTGCCAACCCCACATTGTGCAAAATTCTAGGCTCTAGAAAAAATTCTACCGAATTTTCTCTACAGTCGGCTCGTGGAAAATAGACTTGTTCTACAGTCTATAATAATTTACTTAAATTTATTTGAAGTCTAACACAAGTACAGTTATCTAATTTTCCTAGACCCCCTTGTAATTCTATTGCAATACTATACTTCTAAATAAAATTACTTAGTATATTAATTGTAAAATTTCAGTAAAAGTTTTCACAAATAAACCTTCAATCTTGCCCTTCCTACCACTTATAAAATACACGAAGAACCCCTACATGGGTTCTCAAACTATAAGAATGAAGTTTTACTGTGAAATTGTGTTATGTTTACTTATTCTAAAATATTTAGTAGACTTCCATCTACTAACTATAGTAGTCGAAAATATATAATTGCTTATTATCTACCTATCAATAATTTTTAGTTGACTTATGATTTATTCTCACGTCAAAAGACAAATAAATCATTAGTTCTTTAATGCAGTTTAATTTCCCTATGATTTACTCAAATTTCCTATTGATTGAGTAAATAAACCATCACCAGTGTGTATATCTGTATTTTCAATAAAATTTAAGTATTGCAATAGAATCACATATTTAATTCCTGTAAAAGAACACACAAAACAATCTCTTCAAAAATAACTCTGATGAATTCTTTCCAAATATAATGTTATTTATTTTAACAGTAATATTTTATCCAGATTTCATCAAAAGAAAAATCATTCAATTTATTGGAATCAAATTCACTCAATACTAAAGTTTAATTAGATCATTAAAAGTGCTTTTCCTAAACCAACTCAACAAACCGCTAAATATCAGCCATAATTACTATATGTTCTGATTATATAAACAAAACATGTCTTATTTATCCGACCAACTATGAACCTAAAGCTTCTGCAAAGACTTATTTGTAGAATTATACGAGGTTATGACTCAATTTAATAGCCAGAATAATTTAATTACTAACTAAATATATAAACACAAAAAAAACAATATCAAATTAAAACGTCCGGTGACGCGCCCCTTAAAGCCTATGACCAAACGCATTTTAAAGCAAACCTATACCTAAATTTTACTAATTTATTTACCTAATGTATTTTAATGTTCAAAATTACATACTAACATTAACGCGCTCCTATTGACAATTCATTTTATATTGTAATAATTAAAATAACGTTCAAAAATTGAATTCTCAACCCGCCTATGTATCACGTATATTATTCCGTTATAGGTATCTATAAAATAATCTACGCTTGGTTGATTTACTCTTATTTCTTATGATAATTTGGCGATACACTATAATTATATGAATATATTAAATATGTACCTAACAAGTTGATCTCCCCCCCTATCCGAAAAGCACGAAAAATTAAGCAAATAAAGCTAATATTCTTGGGATTCCAAATTGAACGATTCCGAAATTAAAACCACTTATCTGTATCCTCTGTGCTTCGATAGATCTCCATATCCAGCAAATTAGCTCCACTCTCTGTCCTTTGTTCACAATTTATAGTTTTGTCCTTTAAAGTTCGCACTTTCACTCTCGCGTACCGTTTAGAATTTGTAACACATCACTATTGAATTCGTAAGATGTTTGAGGACCTTTCGGCGACTGGTCTCGACTCAATACTTCGAATTTACTTTGTTCGTTCCGCGCGCGTATTGTCTCGACTCAATTCCTTGAAAGCGGGTGTCTCGCCCCGTGCCCGCACCGAACTGCCCTTTCGTCAGAAATTCTACCTGTCCCTTGCGCCTGCGACCCCCCTGTGTTCCTTCCCCTCTCTTCACCCCGCTGACAAGTTGCAAGCCGTCTAACTGTTATTTGAAATTGTAACTCAGCTTATTCAACAAACAATGTATCTGAAGACGGACGAGGAAAAATAAAAAAAATTATATAACTATTTGAATGAAGGTCTAAGACGTTACAATCCCCCCAAAATTTTAAGAAGAGAAGGAAGAGAACGTCAGTAAAATTTTTAATTCATAAATATTTATCCTTAATTTTTATTATTTATATGCTGAAATCGAAACCGAATCTTGTGTCACCCAAGAAGTATGCTCTAAGATAGTAATTTAGGACCTCTATTTTTACTGCTTAATATAAACCATCTATCATATCTGGCCAAAAATAAAGTTGTTATGCTTGCCGATGACGTTACAGTCTTTTTCAAGCCTCAACGTAAAGGATAATAGTAACCTAGATAACCCTATACCAAATTCAAACAACACCGCTATCAATCCGTTTAGTTCAATTGATTTAAATTCAAATGCTTTCTCAAAGAAAATATATAATATCAAATATCTAAAACTGACGTTTAATATTAACAAAAAGATATTAATTTGTCTTCAATGCACGCTATTTCGACGAACACATGAATTTGAAAACTCACATTGATAAACAGGCAAACAAAATATAGCAGCCCCTGTTACGCTCCGTGAAGTATACGCACTATATCAACAAGTAAGGCTGCTATGCAGGTTTACCCTGCATAATTTCAATACAGAGTTCTATACGAGATACTACTTGAAATAATAGTGTCAACATTCATAAAATATTATTACTTAAAAAGACAATAGAAGTTGATATGCTCACTTCAAGATCCAATAATTAATAAAGAATCGTGAAGAAGATCATTTGTGGACCTACAAATTCACACTTTTACCAGTTTCTATATCTTTTCCCTTTCTTTTACTATCCCAGTTTCAAGCCTAACACCGACCCACCTGTGGATTCGCAATCCGAAAATAAACAGTCATTTATTTATTAATATCATAAAACTTTGCAAATTTGTCAAAAGGTATCTCAAAAAAAAACTCCAATCAGATCCCTGGGTATAAGTAACAGGTTCAATGAAATATTTAGGTTTAATTTAAAATTTTCATTACTTAGAAGGGCAACCAACACACGAATAACAAATTCATGGCAGTAAAAAGTATTCAATAGCTTACCAAATTTCATACGACATTAAAAGATGTTAAAAAAAATGTTTATAATTTTAAGGAATTCTTTAGCTATACAGACGCACACAGAAATGTATTATTATAACAATGTGTATGCATGCAAAGTATGTGTTATTATGCAGCTTAATGTGATCGAACTTTCTTAATATAAACACATTTTAAATAATGGTAAAATTGTGTCATTTATATTTTATCTTAAATCTCAGACCTTCAATATAAATATAAATATTATAAAACAATATAATTAATAAATATTTTTATTTAATTTATTAACTTGAATCTATCCATTTTGTACCAGGAATGCACTAACTGTATTACTAATGGACTAACACTATTTGACTTATTTACTGTATTTTTAATTAATTCTCATAATATCAACTAAATAACAAGCTGTTGTGGTCTCAAATAGAAAAAGTGTAACTTGAATATATGTGATTTAACCTAAAAACTAATTGAATGAATGAATAAGTAAAATTTTCGGAAATTATATTAATATATTTATTTAATTTAATGAACAAATGTGTGTGTTAAATATAAAAAATTAAGTGATTAAAATAAATATCTGATATTTATGGTTTAATGTATTAAGTTTTTCTATTTTATATAGTTTTATATGACTTTTTATTAATTTTGAACTAGTTTTTACTACTAAAAATTATCAAAACAATGGCGAAACCCACAAAAGCAACAAGTTTCAAAGACAAACGTCACACCAACTCCATCCGTTTCACGAACAACAAATTGTAGGCTCAATGGCCTACTTTATTTAGAAAACTGCTTTCGATCCTGGTCACGGCACCAAATTGTAACGATCTCAGCCTTTCTCAATCTTATAAAAGTTTATAACCAAGACCAGCTCGGACAGTCAGGAGTAATCTTGTTGTATTGGCCATAATCATCTAGGAAGGAATATCCCGGTGTTGTTGTTCCGTAGCAATCCAAGGTTGTATTCATTTGCTGAAAAGAATTGGTGTGACGTTGTCCAAGAAACAGAGAAACTTTTAAGGGTGGTTTAGTCCTGAAAAGAACTGTTTGTTTTGAGGGTTGCGACTACCGCAAGCAAATTAGCCCCTCCCCGCCAATTCCAGTAGTCGTCACCTTATGTCTGGTTTGCGACTTCCTCCCTCAGTGTGAGAGCCGAGTACAATAAACTCCCAAAACCAAAATGATATCTCCCATGCTTTCTGAAACTACTTTGAAGACTTTATTAATGTAATATCCACATTGAGTTTATCTGCCTAAGCATACTCAATACCTTGACAAGGTAAAATCACAAAAATTGTAGAATGAGTAGATTATATTTAAATGAAAGATCAACGTCGTTTTCACTTAAATATATTAAAAACTAAGCCTGGCTAATCCCTCAACTATATATTCTACGACGAGGTGATCATAGTAACAGAGTACCTGAATCTGCCCCAGGCTACAGGAACCTTCGCAAAATATGAAACATTCAAATAACCGAACAAATCAGCATTAGAATGTATTGGAAAATAAACAAGCTTGACTCCTTAAGTACTTGTTCATTTCATTTAACTATTCAATTTAAAATGATACCCATATTGAGTTAATCTGCTTTAGTATACTAAGTATTTCGACAAAATAAACATAAGGATTGTTAATTTAAGTACGATATGTTCAAATGAAAGATCTATAACTTCTTCATTTAAACATATTGAGAACAGGCCTGACCAGTCCCCCAACCATGCCACACTTTACGGCGAAGTGGTTTATACGGGGTATTAACCATCTTCAACAAGTGCTGAGACTTTCCGAAAAATACAACATAATTGGAAAACAAGCAAGCTCGACTCATTAAGTACTTGTACATTTTAGATATTTATTCAATTTAATATGAAACCCCTTTTGGGTGTATCTACTTTAGTATACTAAGTATTTCGACAAAATAAACATAAGGATTGTTAAATTAAGTACGATACGTTCAAATGAAAGATCAATAACATCTTCATTTAAACATATTGAGAACAGGCCTGACCAGTCCTCCCACCATGCTACACTTTACGGCGAAGTGGTTTATACGGGGTATTAACCATCTTCAACAAGTGCTGAGACTTTCCGAAAAATACAACATAATCGGAAAACAAGCAAGCTCGACTCATTAAGTACTTGTACATTTTAGATGTTTATTCAATTTAATATGAATCCCCTTTTGGGTGTATCTACTTTAGTATACTAAGTATTTCGACAAAATAAACATAAGGATTGTTAAATTAAGTACGATATGTTCAAATGAAAGATCAATAACATCTTCATTTAAACATATTGAGAACAGGCCTGACCAGTCCTCCACTATGCTACACTTTACGGCGAAGTGGTTTATACGGGGTATTAACCATCTTCAACAAGTGCTGAGACTTTCCGAAAAATACAACACAACTGGAAAACAAGCAAGCTCGACTCATTAAGTACTTGTACATTTTAGATATTTATTCAATTTAATATGAAACCCCTTTTGGGTGTATCTACCTTAGTATACTAAGTATTTCGACAAATTCTAAATCACTAAGTTCTGTTAAATAAGTCTGAAGTATTTCAATGATGAATCGCCATCGTCCCCATTTAAATATATTTGAAAAACAAGCCAGGCCAATCTCTCTAATTATTATTTATGATTAACTGCTTTCGATACCGGAGTACTCAAAGCATTCAATTGCCTGAGCGATGGAGTGCTTTTGTCAGTTTTAATTGTAATGAAAATAAAAAGGCTTGTCTCCTTCAACACCTGTACGTTTCTATATAACAATCCAATTTAGAATTAACACCAACCATCCTGGTTTTAAAGAATTATATTTTAAATAAAAGTAATTATATATTTATATATGTGTAGATTTATTTGATTAATTTGGTTGCTTGTCTGGTTTCGTCCTTGTTCATGTATGCAATTATAAATAATTTATGCTTAAATAAAATAAATTACATGGAAATGTTATTTATTATAGTTTAGTTTAGATGTATTCACTCCAGTACCCTCAATTTCAACCTTAATGTTACTCAAGTTAATTGCTTTGTTTAATATATAAAAAAAAAACAAAGAATAAAATAAAAATTCCTATAAAACATATTAATATATGTATAATATTAAAAGTACTTTCAGAATCAGATCCTGATTAACGATAAAAGAAATAAAATTCGATTGGACCAAAAATCCAGGTTTATTCTCCGCAGAGACTCACATTTTTGTTTTCATAAAATTTTCACGAAGTCAAATCGCCTAATAATATTTATTCTAGCAATGAATTCACTGCAATATTTATTTACTGGAATTTAGATGAGTACTTGAATCTAGTAACTCATCCAAGATAATGAAATATGTTCCCTATAATATAAAACATACAGGAATAGAATTAACACAATTTAGTTTAGTATAAATTATAAATAAATTTCGCCAAGCAGTACAATTAAAATAACTTAAGACTTGAATGATATTCTTTCAATTATAATTCTGGTTTATTGGCTACATTTATCATTCAAATCTAATTGTATTTTTACTCTAATGGTTCTTATATTATTTAATCTCATTTTTATTAATAATAGTACAACGATATTAATATAGAACCATGTGAGTAATAAAATGCTTATAATAACATAAATTCAGGATCTGGGCGTGTCTAGAGTCTCCCGCTGCTGAAATGGGGATTCATGCAGGAAATGAAAATTTTATTAGTACCTATTTACATACTTACATACATATTACCGTGTTTTATAACTATATGGTATGGAATAATCGAAATTCCATTTTTGGTAGCATGTTGCATGTAATTTCTGTAAGGATAATAGAAACCCTTATTTTCAGTATAACCAGTTTACTAACTCGAACTGTCATTTGGCGGAATAATCGAAATTCCACATTTTACCCAAGAGATAATTGCTATTATCGACAGCGACGGCGTGGTCATCACATAACCTTGATTTCTACTAATAACAATAAATATGAACATTACCTTTTGTAATTGCGGGAAACTCTAGACATAATCTCGATGACTTATTATAATTTTCCCAATTTCCCAATTTCTACAAATTTACGAAAATTTAAAAAAAAAATTTAATTATTTATTTTTTTATTTTTAATATATTGTTATATTAACGCGTCATTATTTCCACTTTTCTTTGGCTTTGTCCATCATATATCTCCGGCGGAAGCATGAAAGCAGTATTTTTTCTTGTGGATGCAGAGGTATGAGCAAGCAATTAAATTTCAAAATGGAGCGTTCCGGCACACGGTTTACCAAAGAAAAACAATTGATTAATTTCAGAAATAATGAATTTCATTGAGATATAAGTCACAACAGCTGAATTCTCTAATAATTCCCTATCAATAGATATATAATGGTTTGTGTACGACGGTGTATTGTGATTGTTTTATAGTTTTCGAGATTCAGTCTGTCCTGCCTTAATTCTCAATGTCAATTTACGAATAATTACTTTTACTAATTGTTTAACAATTTCAATGTAAATTTACTGTTCGCGAACTGTACTGTAACATTTATTAAAATTTTAATTCAAAATTAAACAAGCCACCATCTAAAGAAAATTGCCAACCCCACATTGTGCAAAATTCTAGGCTCTAGAAAAAATTCTACCGAATTTTCTCTACAGTCGGCTCGTGGAAAATAGACTTGTTCTACAGTCTATAATAATTTACTTAAATTTATTTGAAGTCTAACACAAGTACAGTTATCTAATTTTCCTAGACCCCCTTGTAATTCTATTGCAATACTATACTTCTAAATAAAATTACTTAGTATATTAATTGTAAAATTTCAGTAAAAGTTTTCACAAATAAACCTTCAATCTTGCCCTTCCTACCACTTATAAAATACACGAAGAACCCCTACATGGGTTCTCAAACTATAAGAATGAAGTTTTACTGTGAAATTGTGTTATGTTTACTTATTCTAAAATATTTAGTAGACTTCCATCTACTAACTATAGTAGTCGAAAATATATAATTGCTTATTATCTACCTATCAATAATTTTTAGTTGACTTATGATTTATTCTCACGTCAAAAGACAAATAAATCATTAGTTCTTTAATGCAGTTTAATTTCCCTATGATTTACTCAAATTTCCTATTGATTGAGTAAATAAACCATCACCAGTGTGTATATCTGTATTTTCAATAAAATTTAAGTATTGCAATAGAATCACATATTTAATTCCTGTAAAAGAACACACAAAACAATCTCTTCAAAAATAACTCTGATGAATTCTTTCCAAATATAATGTTATTTATTTTAACAGTAATATTTTATCCAGATTTCATCAAAAGAAAAATCATTCAATTTATTGGAATCAAATTCACTCAATACTAAAGTTTAATTAGATCATTAAAAGTGCTTTTCCTAAACCAACTCAACAAACCGCTAAATATCAGCCATAATTACTATATGTTCTGATTATATAAACAAAACATGTCTTATTTATCCGACCAACTATGAACCTAAAGCTTCTGCAAAGACTTATTTGTAGAATTATACGAGGTTATGACTCAATTTAATAGCCAGAATAATTTAATTACTAACTAAATATATAAACACAAAAAAAACAATATCAAATTAAAACGTCCGGTGACGCGCCCCTTAAAGCCTATGACCAAACGCATTTTAAAGCAAACCTATACCTAAATTTTACTAATTTATTTACCTAATGTATTTTAATGTTCAAAATTACATACTAACATTAACGCGCTCCTATTGACAATTCATTTTATATTGTAATAATTAAAATAACGTTCAAAAATTGAATTCTCAACCCGCCTATGTATCACGTATATTATTCCGTTATAGGTATCTATAAAATAATCTACGCTTGGTTGATTTACTCTTATTTCTTATGATAATTTGGCGATACACTATAATTATATGAATATATTAAATATGTACCTAACAAGTTGATCTCCCCCCCTATCCGAAAAGCACGAAAAATTAAGCAAATAAAGCTAATATTCTTGGGATTCCAAATTGAACGATTCCGAAATTAAAACCACTTATCTGTATCCTCTGTGCTTCGATAGATCTCCATATCCAGCAAATTAGCTCCACTCTCTGTCCTTTGTTCACAATTTATAGTTTTGTCCTTTAAAGTTCGCACTTTCACTCTCGCGTACCGTTTAGAATTTGTAACACATCACTATTGAATTCGTAAGATGTTTGAGGACCTTTCGGCGACTGGTCTCGACTCAATACTTCGAATTTACTTTGTTCGTTCCGCGCGCGTATTGTCTCGACTCAATTCCTTGAAAGCGGGTGTCTCGCCCCGTGCCCGCACCGAACTGCCCTTTCGTCAGAAATTCTACCTGTCCCTTGCGCCTGCGACCCCCCTGTGTTCCTTCCCCTCTCTTCACCCCGCTGACAAGTTGCAAGCCGTCTAACTGTTATTTGAAATTGTAACTCAGCTTATTCAACAAACAATGTATCTGAAGACGGACGAGGAAAAATAAAAAAAATTATATAACTATTTGAATGAAGGTCTAAGACGTTACAAAGTTAAGTCGTGTTACGCCGAATCGACACCAATGTGTCCCTAAACGTGTGCATTTACATCTTTATAGGATATCGCCATCACTATCATGAGAACGACAACGATCAAACACAAAAGCAAGCTCAATTCCCTGTAGTTTTTTATTTTTAAGGCGTATGACCACGCTAAATAAGCAACTCGATGTTTGCCGGTACAAATATCAACGGAAACGACATTGAAATAATATTCATTTCAGCGTGCCTTGAAAAGTGGCTGTTACGACAACCACTGCGTCTCCGGCTAGCGCAAAATAGGAGAAAATAATACTTTTCACATGGACGCCATGCACAAAAAAAAATTTTTAAACTTAAATTTTTTAGATCTAAAAATTTCCTATAATTTGGTGAAATAATAATTAAAATCGCTTTAGGTGTTTGGAAGGAGTAAGAGAATTCTTGTGTTAATCATGTGAAACTTTCGATGACTTTAGATTTTTTTTGTCAAAACTTACAATAGAAAAACAGTTTATGAAACTTAAAATTTATTTTGGACTCTATAATGCCTATCATATATTTTTATGAAAGTTTTTGGGCCACCCGTGTGGGAGGAGTAGGCCTTCAAAGACAGGTTCAAATTGCAGTTGGCGTATCCATTCGCCTTAAAGGAAATCCAAACAGGTTTATATTTATTGAATAAATTTAAAAACTGTTACAAAAAAGTGCTCTAAGCCTTTAATGCCGCAGAGTGAAGTTTACAACTCAATGAGCATCAATTTCCGCGAAATTGGATCAGAAGTTTTTTCCCAACCTGCAGTAATCGGAAATTTCCACTTCTCATATAACTACTACATGGAACGCTTGTGAAGCTACGCCCTTGTAATCTACAGTGCTTAAGAGTAGCTATTCTGCTTTAGATTTGTACTCTCAATATCAATCATACGACTTCTATTTATCGCTTGATGGCAACGTTCTAAAAACGACTTACTAAAGCCCGTAAATGTCGACTACTAAGTACAAAATCCAAATAAAAATACAAAATTATTTATTGGATCAAAAAATCTTTACCTAAAAATATCAATGTATTCACAAAAATTATGTGTTCAACTGAAACTTAAGTAAGGCAAAGCCTGTCATTTCAGAGTCAGTTGTTTCTTTAAGTATTTGACAACTATCAGTAAAAACAAGCAGTATTGAATTTCAACTAAAACAAACTTAAAACATAATATTAAATTAAGATCTCATTTTTCAGTAGTAATTTTCTGTCACGGAAACGTTTTTTCTTCCGTTTAATACACCGATATTTATAACCGGATATTTGCTTATTGCTGAGATCATCGTTATTGTCTTATGTCCGGTATATTTTTTTCCTTTAAAAATGTACGAGTAGTTTTAACTTTATACTTTAGTCTGTTCTTGTGTTTTCATAGGTCTGTTTTGTATTTTTCTTATTTTTTATGTGATATATTTTCTGTATTGTTGTGTTTTCATAAAAGCGAAGCTAAATAAAGAAATAAAAAAGCAAATAAATAATAAAAAAAGGAATAAACAAATAAATAATATGAAAAGAAGTTAATAAATAAACAAATTAATTAAAACATTAAAGAATAAATAGATAAATAATTACTTGAATAAATATTTATATAAATCAACATCCATAAAAAGCCTTCAAAAATCACTAGACAGGAATATTGGGAATGCAGACGAGTTTTATAAGTAAAAAAAAAAAAAAATGTCACTTCGGTCGAGAAGGCGATCTCGACAAACTTAGAATTGGGGTGTTAGTGTACCCCATTCCGAGCGGTAAAGAGGTGTGTCTACTCAAAAGATTGTAGTGGGTGTCTGTTAGACGGTAAATCTTCCTGAAACCGTAGCCTGTCTGTCGTCGCGTGCCACTGGGCGGGCCGGGAACTTCTTGTTTCACAAGCAGTAATCGGAACCTGGTTTAAAATACACGTTTCTCTATACTAAGGCAAGGGCTTCCACTGTTTGCTATTGCAGCGCTGAACTCGAACTATGTTTTTGGCTCAAAATCATGAGAATAAAGGAATAATAATTTATTTTTCACACCACCTGTTCGACAATGTCTAATTACATATCATGCAACCTCAACGTAAAGTAACGCATTATATCTCAAGGGATATAAAGTTATATGAAAATCCCTAGGGATTAAAGTGATTTAAATTTGGAACGTCAAATTCGTGTGGAAACTCGTGGAAAACAAATGCCCATGTGGGATTGTAAAGAGGTTTGTTCGAAAATAGAACTGGCCACCATAAGCAGAATTCAACAAAAGGAAAAAAAGCGTTTACGAAGAATGTGAAACAAAAGACGGTGTTTGGTGCTGTGATTGTCAGTGAATTTTATTGAATTATTAATGTTGATAAAAAATGTCGAGCTTTTTATTGTCTCGCAGAAGGTGTGAAAAGTAGAGTATGCTCCTCTGGAATAAAGCCTGTCTTTGTCTTGGGCAGCTTGAACCCCTCGCTTTACTCAGGACACTGCTTTATTTCCTTAGTGCATAATCTACTATTGCAACGTAGGTACATCATATAACACTTACCGCAAGTCATAAATAATAAATCTAATTAATACAAATTTGTATAATAATATAAGATATAAATAATTTATGTAAGTATATACGATCAAAGGATATGTAACGTCTTTAATTATATACTACATAATAATAGGTTACATATACAACGTGTAACAGAAAGGTGTAACCATATTTGAAGAGCTCATTCAGTCAATGGTATAGAACAACTTTTACTGTGGAACAAAAACTGTATCTCGAAAAAAAAAAAATTTACTGTTTCATAGAAAAATGTAATGCTGCTTGGCTGAAATATATGGAAGGGCAGATTTTTTTTTGAGATTTCTCGGTTTTCTCCATAGTAAAAGTGGTTCCATACCATCGACTGAATGAGCTCTTCAAATATGGTTACACCTTTCTGTTACACGTTGTATAAATACACGCCTAACTCCGCCCATTCGAATAGTCTTGCTAAGAAGAAAGGGCAAGAAACTGCAAGATCATGTCTTTTTTTTCCGTCCATTAATATTATAACTAGGTACTGTGTTTTACCTAACCTAACCAAACCTTATCACATAAGGTAAGGCCCAATATCAAGCTAAACTTCCGTCATGCACCAACGCTTTTGTTTTTGAATTCTTTATCCTGCTCTAATCAACGCATGCAAAATATTTTGAATATGCAGCTATATTAGGACTTCTTATTAAAAATTGCTCTGCAAATGTTAAACATTCTAGCGTATTTTCAGATTTATAGCTTTAAAAATACAATTTAAAAATTTCAAGATTTTTCGGAGCTGACGTTTCAATTTTTTTCCATCACACAAAGTTTCAGATCTACAAATTTCTTAGTTATGTCCTCTTTTATAACTTATATTTTTATGTATTTTAAATATGATAATAAATTGCCAATAGTATATAAATAAAATGTGCATTTAGTTTGGTACGCGGCCTAAAGAAATTCATCAAATTTGTATCTCTACAAATTCCAATTAACTACAAGTAGTTCACAATCTGATAATAATCACAAACAAAAGAAAGAAAAAAATGCCCATGAAAAAAAATAAAGCTATTTGGAAAATGTACGAAGGAAAAAGCTTGTACAAAATGAAGTCGGCTCGCCGGGATAGAAAAACAAAACTACAATTTACTAAGCTTTTTATGAAGGTATTTTAACGTAGAATCGGTTGTTTTCGTGTACTTTGGGGTTGTATTGTCATTTGGTTATTTAACTTAACAAAATAATAAGAGCCTTATAACGAAAATAGGGTTCATAATATTTTTAAAGTATTATAAAATTTCAATAGTTAAAAACAATTTTAATTAACACGTTTAGGGACATACCCACAAGAGGCGTAGTATTAAATCCAAGACCATAGAACGTTCGTCAAAAAATTACTTTTTAGATGAAATATTAGGTAGCATTTTATTGGAAAGACCAACATTTTTAATTTTGGAAATTGTGTCAGATCGGGTCTCACAAAACGGTCGATCATTCATTGACAGATTGACGGAAATTCAACTCAACTACCTACAAACTTTCTCACTTAAAACAATTTTCAATTACAAATTATTCAACGAGTGAGCAAAGTTCTCCGAGTCTATTTTAACAATCCGGCGTTCAAATATATGTATGTATGTATGAATGTTTGTCCGACGATAACTCGAGTATCGTTGATCGGAACGTAATGAAAATTGGTAGACGAGTAAATAAAACAAAAAGAATTTTCAATTTCGAACATGAGTTTAGGGGTTGCTGAGATATGGGGTTGGGGGTCCGAGAGTTCACAGCTCGGGGCGAACTACTTGTATTTATAATACATAAACAAGGTTTCACTGGCTCCCACTAAAACCTTCAGAGACAGCCATTATAGCTCCAACCTTGTATTGTAATGCTAATTTGAGACTCTCGTACGGCTACCCAGATTCAATACGTAGTAAGCTTTAGAGCATACTGGTCCTAAAAATATAGCATGGAATTTTTGCCAATCAAAAATTGTCGTTAGTTTTAAACGCATGCTCTGCGACAATTGTGATGCCTTACCATTATCGTTCCAAGCTCACTTAAGGCGAATGGATACGCCAACTGCAATTTGGACCTGTCTTTGAAGGCCTACTCCTCCCACACGGGTGGTCCAAAAACTTTCATAAAAATATATGATAGGCATTATAGAGTCTAAAATAAATTTTAAGTTTCATAAACTGTTTTTCTATTGTCAAGGTTGACAAAAAAAATCTAAAGTCATCGAAAGTTTCACATGATTAACACAAGAATTCTCTTACTCCTTCCTAACGCCTAAAGCTATTTTAATTATTATTTCACCAAATTATAGGAAATTTTTATATCTAAAAAATTTAAGTTCAAATTTTTTTTTCCGTTCATGGCGTCCATGTGAAAAGTATTATTTTCTTCTATTTTGCAAAAGCCGGAGACGCAGTAACAGCCACTTTTCAAGGCACGCTGAAATGAATATTATTTCAATGTCGTTTCCGTTGATATTTGTACCGACAAACATCGAGGTAACTTATTTAGCGTTGTCATACGCCTTAATAGTATATTTTTGAAAACCGTTCATAGTAAAAACAGGTATTATTTTTAAACGTGTAAAAATAAGATATATTTTATAGTTTTTATATATATATGTTAATTTCACATAAATACAAACACTTAAATGGTTTTAGTCGCTATATTTCGACCCCTTATTGGGGTCGTCATCAGGCGAATTGGAAAAAATATTATATGACATATATGTATAGGTATTTAAAGTAAGAAAACCGCTGACATCTATTGATATAAAAATATATTTTTCAATGCATGTGCTCGTAAAGGCCCACTTTTTATGCATCAAAACCGAACAAAAAGTCGATTATTTTGCCCTAGGGCTTTATGATTATTATTTTTTTTAATTTATTTACAATGGTTGGCTAACCTGCAGCCTTTACTGTGTACCATAGATGTTATACTTTTTTTTCCACTGTTTAACGGCTCTGGATACAGTCCTTTTGAGCCAATTATAATTTAAAGTTCACAAGATTATATTTATTTTCATTTCCTCACACTATGCATTGAAAAACGTAGTATGATACACGGGCGTAAAAGCAATAAATTACTCGGTTACGTTTGAAAACAAGGGTTGCCTGGAAAATATTGTTATTAGCAATAAGTGCCACCCTTGTAAACCATGTTTCATTGTTTTTTTTCGTCTTTAAGTTATTTGTGTAAATGTGCTAAGTGTTATAAAAAAAATAAATAAATAAGTAGCAATTTTTTTCATATTTAATTTTGTTTAGTGAAGTTTTAGCAATCACACATCTGTTTTTACTGGTTATTAACAGACGCTCCACGGCATTCCATGCGTTTACATGATTTTGTACTTCTCGACATTTTCTTCCTCTCTGTGGCCAGAGCAAGAATGGTGCTAAGCTCAAAGTTTTTTAATATTTGATTATTTTATATTACTATATGCACTACTTTATAGATAATAGATCCTATTTTTTTTTCTTTTTTCTTTCATGGTGTGTTTGAGATTTTTTTTTTTAGTTCTCTTTTAACCATATAAAACCTTTTATTATTATTTTTTTTTTCTGTTTATTATGGGTGAACCTAAATTTCTAAATGTAAAATTTTAATAGCGTCAGTTAGTTATTGTTTTTTTTGCATTAGTGTTTTTTATTTTTTATTACGTAGCGGAAACTTTTAATTGGCTGTAAATTGTTCAATCTGTTTATTTTTAAGTTACTTTGTGCTGTTAGTTTTACTTAAATATAAAATAAATAAATACTAACTAGCGATGGTCATTGATCGATAGTCAGTTATTATTTACACGCCTTCTGTAATACGATACTTGCTTGGTTCTACATTTGGCCAGTATCACGTATGGCGGCTTGTTTTGATATTTTGGCTTGTACAAACATTGGGGCCGCGCGGCTTCGATTAGGGATGACGCGGCTTCAGCCCCTGTCGTAGCCAATGATGGATGGGACCCTCATCACATTTTGGATGAACTATTTTTTTTTGCATGTGCAAAGTGAGCTTGGACAAAGTTTTGTGTGATATGGGTTACATATATTTTCGGTTTATTTGACTGAGTTTTTAAAGGTGTTTTTGCAATTTGTCTTTGTCCAACTATTCGGGCAGTTGAATAATGGTGATTTTTGGGAGCTACTAATCGTCTTAATCTAGTTCGTACTGATAGAGAAAATAAAAAGAAAAAGAATAGAATATAAAGAGTTGCGGATTTACAATGCACTAATAGGCTCGAGTAAGCACGGATATCGATTTCTTGTTATGGTGTATGTATAGTTGAGGTATGCAGTAACTTCACCGTTGAAACTTCATGGATACGATACAAGACAAACGTCGGGTCCCTAGTAGCTTCTAGAAGCTTGATAATTTGTAAGTGAATGCGATAAACTTAATAATTATTTTCTATCTAATTTTATTCTCAGATTTTTAGGATTCTCTAGTTTCGATTTTATTTTACTTAACAATAGAAGTAATATTTTTTTGTTTACTTAAAATTTTCACCTGCCATCTGCAGTTAATACTAAACCACTGTACACTGGCACCCACGGTTCAGGCTATGCCTATATTGGGACCACAGAATTATTTATTATTTTTGGTTAAGACATTTTTGGGTGAAATAAAGATATTTGATTTTTTGATTTGATTTTGACTTGCGATAATCGGCGCTTGGTGGAACATCATGAGACAAAAATGAAAGAAAAAATAACTTTGATAAAAAATTATTTTGTGAAACAGTACAGTGTTATTCAGCCTTCCATTTGATCTGTTATCTGCGGGTCTACCGCGTAATTCTGATTTTCATCAACATCGACTTGAGATTGAAATTTGACGTGCGTGCGAAAGAGATGGCATGTTAGGCGGCCGTCGTCGCACGAAGGTCAAATTTCAATCTCAAGTTGATGTAGATGAAAATCAGAATTACGCGGTAGACCCGCTGGTCTAAATAACGTAAATCAGATTTTTTTACTGTGGCATGCATTTGTATTAATATGCAAGGTGTTTGGGACATCGATGTAAATATTTTGAAGGATGATAAAGAAATGTTTTATGTTCACTTTTTTTTAACACATTTCCCTAGTTTTTTTGTTCAATAGAAGAATATTAAGAAATAATTTAAAATAAAAATAAGATTTTTAGTTGTAAAAAGTGTTTTATTGTAACTTTAAGTTGAAAAAACTGAAAAATGTCTATATTTCGGACACTACAAAACTTCGCATAATAGTACATTCAGTCAAAAATGTTTAAAATCACTTCCTTTATCATCCCTGAAAATATTTATATCGATGTCCCAAACATTCTGTATATTTATCGGTGGGACGCTTGACGGACTCTAAATTAGAATCTTGCCGATTGAGCAATTTAGCATGCACCAATGAGTTTTTTGGAATTTACGTCCATAATATTTGTGTACATGTGGCAAATTGTGTAATTTGTCAGTTTACAAACGGCGTTGTCAGTTTCTAAAGACTTGCTGTTTTACAATTTGCTCGTCATTTTATAAAAAGCCGAAATCAAAAGTCTCACCAAAAAGTCAAAAATAGTTGCGACAATAAGCGACAGCGTGTTAGGTTTATAAACGCTCGCTGTTTTGCAATTCACCCTTCCGCAAATTGTAAAACGCTTCGTCATTTTTTTAAAGCCGAAATCAATAGTCTTTCACCAAAAAGTCAAAAATAGGTGCGACGACGAGTGTAGCGACGAGAGTGTTTAAATACCATATTAGGAGCCAAGCGAAGCGGAGCAGAGCGACCTTCAATAGTTCTAATAGAATTACGATATGCCCATTCAAATTATAAAATGCTGAATTCTAAATTATGATGACGATGTCGTACAGCGAGCGTTAAGAAAATGGTGAAGCCGTTTGTAAACTGACGAATTTTACTATTTGCCTGCGACATAAACACCACTTACTGACTTGAAAGGATAACACTGTAAATAATACTGCATGCCCTAAGAAGTAAGGCTTACCCTTACCCCCTATCAAAAATCGTCGGTAAAAAGAGGAGTTATGTGTGTTGATTTGTCTAATAAAAGTTTACACTTGGAATCACGTCTGATAACCACCTCAGGGTTATACGAATACGTCAACCAATGACGATATGTTTTTATGTTGCTTAGGTTAAATATTGCCAAGATATAAATCACGAAATAAAAGTATTTCAAGTGTCAACTAAGCAGTTAAATATTTTTATTTACATAGCTACCCACTTTTCACCGACACTAATTTACCTCCAACAAGATGTCGTTTGCATTTACCCTCGCCAGTATTTCGTGAATACGCCGCCAAGTTGTGTAAACATTGTACCTAACTCACATAATTAGTCGGTTGCTTTGCCATCAGAATTTGCCTTTATAATTTATTGAACTATTTACATAATTCCTAGGCAAATTTTCGGAGAGACGGCACAGTATAATTGGCTATACTGTTAAGTAAACGTTGATAAACTCGTATGCTGTATAATAATTTTAGATCGCACGCCACAATCTCTTACGGGGGTCTGTAATAGGCTTAGAAACGGGTCAGGCTGTGTATACACGTATAAAATAAGTATGTATATTTTATCAACAGCCTATATAGAATGAACGACGAAAAGTGAAGTAATCGGACGTCAGCTCCGAAAACAGCCTCAACCAATTTTTGTCCGTCTGTCTGTCTGTTCCGTTTTAGCCACGAGAACCACTCAATGGATTTGGATGCGGTTTTCTCAATCAATCAATCGTTTATTTGTTTAAAAACATGTTACACAATAAGTTGGAAAAAAAAGTATGTACATTGGCCCAATGCTTTTTGCCACTAAAGCATGCAAATGTTCAATCCTAATTCTAATACACATAAACAAAAAAGTTAAAAAAATAAAAGAGATGGAATGCAATATAATGAGAAAGTCAATTATATTTGTCAATAATATGTGGAACAGCAATCAAAAAAAAAAAAAAAAAACATAAAAACAAAACACATGCAAATTGTCAACTATCGTTTGAATGTCATTGATAATGATAAACAAAAACACAGTATTTACCATAAAAAAAAACAAACCCTAGGCTTTATTATAATAAAAATTGTCAGCATATAAATATTGTAGGCGGCTTGGGATGCAAATCAAAGTCTTGGCTACAATTTCACAAACTGTTGTTTAATGTATTACACACAGATTACGTAAAATTACGACAGTTGAAACGTAAACGCGGCAAATCTCAGAGGTCGCAAGTCGATACGTCCTGCCCTCGCGATGGCGGTTCGAGACTGGTCGGTCGGCGCGTGAGCCGCCGCAAATACGAACCGTTGATATGTGGGAAAGAGACAGAGATAGAGTGAATACACGATATGCTCGCAGTGTTACATACTCCCCCTTTTGACCTAGTTAGTGCCCTCACGACAGGTCAAACTCTCCAAGTAACCTAACAAACAACTTGAAATATATCTAAACTTAAAACTACAAATGAACCTTACGAGGGCGGCCTCGCTTCCTCTTAGGTGCAATTGGTACAACGTGATCGTCCCCGGATCGCGAATGGTAACGCCGCAAATCCATGGTGTGATACTTCCCTATAACTTCGCTGGGTGGCTCACAGTGAGTCAGAAGGTAGGTGGTAGGGCTCACTTTCTTCGAAACGCGGTAAGGTCCATCCCGCTTGGGTGCGAACTTTGAGCTGACGCCTTTGCTGGCGTTGCTGAGTACATGGGACTTCAACAGTACAAGGTCACCTGGCTCATACTTCTCTCCTTCTTGACGAGTCTTATCCTTCAAGGCTTTCCTAAGATCCTGCTCGTGCTCGATCTTCTCTTTTGCAGAACTTATTGAGTCTGCAAGCTTGAGCAAATACGGTGTGATCTGAGGAACATAGTTCTCGGTCTCTACAATAGCTCGTAAATCGCTCTGCGCAGCGATGGGTGAACGAAGCTCTCGTGCATAAGTAAGGAAAGCGGGTGTCTGTCCTGTGCTGCTTGTCAAAGCCGTGTTCAGCGAGAACCTAATGAATGGCAACACCTTGGGCCACATATTATGTTCGTTCTGAACTAAGATGGCGATCTGGGTCTTTAAATCTCGATTTTTCCTCTCAACTGGGTTAGCCTCTGGATGGTAGAGAGGCACAAGATTTTGCTTAACGCCCAGGACAAACATGGCATGCTGCATAACATCTGCAACAAACTGGACACCATTATCAGAGACTAGCCGTCGTGGCACTCCAAATCGCAGGAACACTTCCTCAATAAGTGTCTTAGCACAAACTTCAGCCGTTGCTTCATTGAGGGCAAACACTTCAACCCACTTACTAGCGGTATCTTCCACAATGAGGATCCATCGTTCGCCATTAGGCCCCTTAGGCAACGGTCCGAAAAGATCGACGGCTAACACTTCGAAGCGTTGTGCAGGGACGGGTGTCTGAATAAGTCCAGACGGCTTCTGATTAGAGGGTTTATACTTCTGGCATTCCACACAAGTCTTCAGGTAATCCTCGACGTAACGCCGCATGCCTGGGAAGTAGAACTGTTGAGAAATGCGGTGTAGAGTTCTCTCTATTCCTCCGTGGCCTGAAGTAGCGGCATCGTGACACTCGACCATCACCTTCTTTCTTAAGTTTTCCGGCACGACGAGCTGCGGTTCTTCAGTATCAGCGCCCGCATAGCGGTATAGTACTCCCTTACACATATGGTACCCTCTTTCAGTCCATCTTTTGATAGCTACATCCTCTTTTCCTTCTAGCTCCTTCACAATCTTAGCAACCTCAGTATCGGCAAGCTGATCTTCACGTACCGCAGTAGCATTCCAGCGCGGTGTCTCAACGAAGACTGTGCATACTCCACAGGCGTCACCTTCTTTGTCATCACACGGCGGGCGGCTAAGTGTGTCAGCAATAACATTTGCCTTTCCAGGTGTATAATCTACATTCAGGTTAAATGACTGCAGTTTCATAGCCCATCGGATCAGCCTGCCAGTAGGCGACTTCAGAGTAAGTAACCACTTGAGCGGCTGATGGTCGCTGGCGACGCGCACCTCGTGTCCATCGATGTAGCCTCGGAACTTCTCAACTGCCCATACAACGGCGAGAGCCTCGCGCTCCGTCGTAGAGTAGTTGCGCTCAGCTGGCGTCAGTAAGCGGCTGGCATACTCTATAGGACGCTCGGCGCGCAGCGACTCCCCCTGGAGTAGAACTGCACCGACGGCATATTTACTTGCGTCAGTCCTGAGAACAAACGGCAGATTATAATCCGGTTGAGTAAGTATTGGAGCAGAGGTAAGTAATCTCTTCAACTCCTTAAAGGCATTAACTTGCGCTTCTTCCCATTTCCAGATCTGATCCTTCTTAGTGAGCAGCGTCAGCGGCTGAGCAATCTTTGCGAAGTCTGGCACAAACTTCCTAAACCAGGAGCAAGTCTGGAGAAAGGACTGCAGATGCTTCAGCGTAGCAGGCTCTTTCATCTCTGCTATGGCTGTGACTTTATCAGGGTCTGGAGACACTCCTTGTGGAGTAATAATATGCCCGAGGTACTTTACTTTCTCTCCTGCGAACAAACACTTGTCACGATTGGCTCGAAGGCAGAAAACACGAAGGCGGTCAAAGACGGCGCGCAGATCTCGTAAGTGCTGCTCATAGGACGCTGATATTACAATAAGGTCATCAATATAACCTAGCAAGGTCACGTCCTTCAACGCAGCGCCTGTCCTGAAACGATCAATTAAACGCTGGAAGGTCGCCGGCGCGTTACGAAGTCCGAACGGCATACACTTGAAACGGTGAACTCCGAATGGTGAAACAAATGCCGTTTTATCCCTGTCGCCCTCCCGGACGCTCACTTGCCAGTAACCAGATCGAAGGTCTATTGTGGTCATATAACAGCTTTTACCCGTATACTGTAGCAAGTCGTCAATGATGGGCAGAGGATAGGCATCACTTTTAGTAACCGCATTAAGTTTGCGGTAGTCCACGCAAAACCTAAACGTTCCATCCTTCTTAGGCACTAAAAGCGCGGGCGCGGCCCATGCGGACTCGCACTCCTCAATAATGTCTTCCTTCAACATCATCTCCAGCTGAGCTTCCATAATTGCCTTCTTGGCGGGCGTGAGCCGGTAGGGTGGTACTGCGATAGGCGGGTGATCACCTGTTTCGATGCAGTGTTCCGCGAACGGCGTGGGCCCTCCCTTTTCTCTGAAAATGTCTTCATACTCCTGCAACAGCTCAGCAATGCTGGTCCTCTGCGATGGTGACAGCATCGACCCTTCATCTGCTCTTAGTACATCCGTAGCGGCGTACCCAACGAAATTACGAGAAGCCTCACATAGTAAAGGGTGAATGACCTCTGGGCGATCAGCTGTGTACCAGGAGTTAACATCGGTATCAATAACAATACGAGCTTTGCGTAAAAAATCAATACCTAACAAGGTGTCATTATGAACCGCGTCCGGAAAAATAACGAAAGTAATAGGTATAACCAGACCTTCAAGTTTAACATTCAAGTCCGCGAGCTTGACATCCCTATCACACAATGAACCGTCGGCGAGTTTGACTGTCATGACGTCACTACGAAAAGGGTGCTTGTTCCTTTGAAGTAGAGCATAAAGAGTAGAGCCAGCAACACTACGTTTCGCCGCGGTATCAGCCAATCCCGATCCTCGTTGGCCATAAATCTCTATAGGCAAAATGGGGCGTCCTCCGAGATTAGCATCGCTTAAAGAGTTACACTTCTTGCTATTAAAATCATTACAATACACATACAAAGTGTTATCATTTTTATCACATAAATCCCGAGCATGCAACGGGTTAAGAGAACGCAAGTTGTCAAGCAATGGGTTATTTAAAGATTCCCTGACAGGTAAACATTCGTCAAAAGGTACACTACTGTGCGACGTGCTGACTTTAGGTGGATCGGTAAGCACTGGGTTAAGACAAACATCAGCAGATAACGAGTTAACGTTCGTTACATTTTGTGACAAAAACTCATCTTTCGATTCGTCAGAACGCAATGGATTAACACAAGCCTCAACAGATAAAGGGTTAACGTTCGTTACATTTTGTGACAAAAACTCATCTTTCGTTATGTCGGAAAGCAATGGGTTAACACAAACCTCGGCAGATAACGTGTTAACGTCCGTTACTTTTTGTAACAAACAGTAATTTTTTGGTACGTCAAAAAGCAATGGGTTAACACAAGCCTCGGCAGATAACATGTTAACGTTCGTTACTTTTTGTAACAAACAGTCATCTTTTGGTACGTCAGAAAGCAAAGGGTTAACACAAGCCTCGGCAGATAACGTGTTAACGTTCGTTACTTTTTGTAACAAACAGTCATCTTTTGGTACGTCAGAAATCAATGGGTTAACACAAACAACCGCAGGCAACGTATTAAGAGATAAAACGTTAGGAGATAACAAGTTAACATTAGGTAAATTATCTGACAAACAGTCAGCTTTACGTACGTCAGCTTTACGTACGTCAGCATGCAAAGTGTTAACCGATACTTCCGCAGAAATCATGTTTTGAGATGAAAAATTGGTACAACGCACATTAATTTTTGGTACACTATGAGACAAAATGTTACTATTAGGCACGTCGGCAAGCAAAGGGTTAACAGAACTTTTAGCGGGCAAGACATTAACGTTCGTTATATTGTCACAAAAGGTGTTATCAGAAGGCACAACGTTTGATGCAATGTTATTTAACGCAATTATAGAGTCTCTATGGTACACTTTCGCAGATAAAAAATCGCAAGCATAGAAAGCATCTTTCAAGTCTTTTCCGCTGCAATTATCGCAATTCGACCTTATTACACCCTTTTTACCACAACCGTAACAAGACGTGTTATCACTTTTGTTTTTAATTAGCTTCACACAATCACTTTTCTCATGTCCGTTACGTTTGCAATAAACACAAAAAAGTTTACCTCGTTTGCCGGTGGTACCTGCGGCGCTTACCGCCTGAGACGACTGCGGAGCGTGCGGGGGCCGTCATACCGTCGCTATGTGCCGCGGATACCCCGCCGGCGCCGGCGGCGTGACGCGTAGACTTCTCGGACGCTGGTGCGAGCGGGACGGCGAGCGCACGCCCCGCGGGCGCGCTCCGCACGGTTAGTCGTGCAGACTGCGCGCTCGCCACCTGCGCATGCTCCACGCTCGCGCCGTGTATCGGGCGCGGCGCGTGCTTTGGCGCGCTTTTTCGCAACGCCTTTTCCACTAATTCGTCTAACGTTGAAACGGAATCCCTCGTTATACGCTTACGAATGCTTCGATTGAGTAAGCCATAAATAACGTCCAATTGCATCTCCTCCTGCATTTTGTATGGCAGCCAGGCGATAAGGGCCCGTAAACGTGCGATGAATATCTCGGCGCGATCGCTTTCTTGTTCTCTACTGAATATTTCTCGCCATATTTTGTGTGGTGAGCGCGGCACGCCGAACATGGCGCGCAACCGCACGACTGCATCTTTCCATGTTGGTATAACAGATTTCACTCCGCGCCACCAAATTGCCGCTTCGCCCTCCAATAACATCGGTAAGCCTTTCAGGGCGTGAGCGTCACTGACATTGGTGCATTCCTTGTACGTTTCGATTGCATCCACAAAAGCCTCCAGTACTTCTGGATCGTTCTGATCACCACGAAACCGTGCGGTACACTTAGCGAAGTTGCCAGCCGGTGCCGCAGTCCCCATGGGGGGCGGCGTGGGACCCGGAGATGGGGATTCGTAGCCAAGAGCGCGTGCCGCGATGATGGACTCGACCAGTTGGCGGTTTGAGTCGGCCTGAACCTTGGCGAACGCGTTTAACATTTCCTCCATTCTCAGCACACTGTCACTTACTCCCGTGTCTACCTCACTGTCACTCGGTTGACCACTCTTACGACGACCCGATTTCTTCATTTTAAGAATGTTTAGACCAACTAGTCACGAAAAACCACAGTCCACCTACAACATACAATACGATACGACCCACAACCGTTGCGGGCGCGGGGGGAGGTAAAAACAGGTGACTCTATCGTAACGTATTAAATGTGTCGGGAGTCCGGGTCGTGGTACTCTTGCCCCACGTTGGGCGCCACTTGTAGGCGGCTTGGGATGCAAATCAAAGTCTTGGCTACAATTTCACAAACTGTTGTTTAATGTATTACACACAGATTACGTAAAATTACGACAGTTGAAACGTAAACGCGGCAAATCTCAGAGGTCGCAAGTCGATACGTCCTGCCCTCGCGATGGCGGTTCGAGACTGGTCGGTCGGCGCGTGAGCCGCCGCAAATACGAACCGTTGATATGTGGGAAAGAGACAGAGATAGAGTGAATACACGATATGCTCGCAGTGTTACAATATTCATTTATTCACATCATAGTGACCCTGGTCAACATAACGACCTATTCCTTGAAAGGGGTTATACTAAAGATCATTTCCAACGAATTTAGTCATATCCACTAGGTGTCGAAAATGAATGGTCTCCGAGTTACGAAGGTTTTTATATTATTTTTCAAACTTTCAGACCAAAAATAAATAATTTAAAAATAACTATTCCTCTCTCAGCACTTATTTATTATATTTCTGATCAATATAATAGATGGGTGATCATTTGTAAAAAAATACGTGCCCTGAATTAAAAGGCCTTAAGTGGAAAGAAACCTTTTTTATTTTGTAATTTTTGAAATATCGACGTGTTTTACGTGAAAAAAAAACATTTTCGACCCCTAGTTGATAGGCATTATTTGTTGGAAATGATCTCTAGTATAACCCCTTTAAAGGAATAGGTTGAATTACCAAGAACCCTGTATATCTGGTAAATCATTGTAGGAAACCACAATGTCTAAAAGGATATTCGTATGTCAGGGAAAATGGCGCAGGTCCTTTTTTCGCTCTTATTACAATCTTAAAATGGGCCTGTAGATTTTTTTCTTACGGTATCGTGTATATTGTTCTTTGTGTATGGCTTGTGTTTAACTGACTACCAGATAAAGTAAAAGGTAATATAAGATTGTAAAAATTAGTAAATGTGCACCAAATTTTTATACCCCTTTTTTAATGTTTGAAATAGTCAAATTGATTCTGGGCTGTCATAAAAAAAACCACTACTCACCCTACCTAACCTTCTACCCTAACCTACCGGCTCTCGGTTAAGACCAACCCGTGGTTAGGTTTGGCAAGTGTGATGGCAGCCTTTGCTTCGAATTTCTCAAAAAGGGTCATTGAACCTTCGTTCTTATTACTTACCGAATATACAATATAAAATTATAAGTATTAATCAAAGCAGCGGTAGCTCAGGGGCCTTCACGCTGGCCTCCCAATTCAGGCACGCACCAATTAGTTTTACGGAATTTACATGCATATTAAAGCTGATTCTGAAGGCTTTAATTTTCGTTTTAGTGCTGTCAAAACTAAAATTTTTCCAAAGTGATTTAGCTTCTGTTCTTAACAGTTTATGAATTATTTTGCAATGAAGAAAATTTAGTTTTGACAGCACTAAAACTAAAATTAAAGCCTTCGGAATTGGCTTTAGTATTTGTTATAGTAATGCCACTTGCTAAACGGTGAAGGAAAACATCGTAAGGAAACCTGCAAGCCCTAAAAAGCGCCTGAATTTCTCGAAATAAATGATATATTATTATTATATTTATATATTTTTAATCAAAGTTAATGCTTATGTATTCAAAGAATATCAGAATTCTAAATTACTAGTAGAAAGAGATAAAAAAAAGATTACTTCAGAAAATAAGGAGATAACTAGAAAGAAAATCCTTTTCCCAAACGATCCGTCTTCTAAAGCTGATAACGAGCAGATCCACGGAACCCTTCCATTAATAATTGCAACGTAAATTGAGCTAAAAAGGGCAACAAGTAGATAGATGGACTCGTTAGCACGAACGCTTTTAGTCGAATGAGGGTAATAAATTAGTGATATTACGATTGTACCTCCTGGGTACTAATTAATTAATGTAATGGACTTGGCATACAGTATCACGTGGTGGAACTGTCTGTGGACTTGGTTGAACCTGTAGAACACGGTTCTCAAACTTTGAATATTGCGGGGCCCTTTTTTTGGTGTCACCATTTTATTAATTTCGTAAAGTAAAATAATCGTGGGAATAAAAAAACCGGGGATGTGCGAATTCGATCTGCGTACCGAGGTTTCCGAGCTGAATCGGAAACTTTATGAAGATGAGGTGTGACTTTTTTCAATGATCCTGTCTCTCCAAGCGGAACAACGCGCAGTGCGAGAGGGAAATTCAGTGTGAAAGAGAAAAAAGTAAGTTCTTGTTAAAAAAAAATCCTATCACCAAAATGTAGATATAATTAAAACCCGTCTAATAAAATATGTTGAAATTCTCTACATGATTCCTATTTATCCAACCGATGTCAAATTTTGTTCGATGACCTCATTTCAGTAATTGTTTCTATCAAGTCATAGTTTTTCAATGGCGGTAATGTGGTACAGGAATAAAAAAACAAGGTTCCGATAAAAATTGTAGCTTTTTATCATTTAAAGTTGCAAAAAGACTTCAAAAAGGGTAATTCCCGCGGTAGCGCCCTAATTTTGGAAACATCGCTATAAAATATACGAGTATATTCTTTAGATATCCTTGTACAAAATGGAATATTGTAAGTGATTTATTTTGAAATAAAAGTTGTACATTTTACCAAATTACTCGGAGTATACGCAACACAAGATTATAAATTTAATTTATTTTATTTTATTATTCTCATTGTCATCTTGTAAATATTATCAGTCATCCTGTCACCATTATTACTCCAACTGATGCCGGGCCCAGTAGGGCCCGAGATATATCTTGGACTCTATTGTGAAATCTTATAATAATTGTGTCTCATTTATATATGTTTACCTATATAATTATGTATCAAAAATAAAAGAAACAGGCTGATAAAGGCAATATAAATTTATTTAAGATTTTAAGTAGTGGTATTTCAAATGATATGAAGGTACAGTTAATTTTCATTTTCCTTTACCATTTGACCCTCCGGAGAAAAATATTTTTCAACACAATATCCCTTAACAAGCTGCCGGCAGTTTTTTATAAATATTTCAAATTTCAAGTCGGTAACTAAATCTGTCTGGAGGAAAGTGGCTATGACGGACACGAGTAGCTATAAGGCCTCTTTTTCGAGTACGTAACCCTTAAATTAACCACTTTTCCTGAGTTCCACTTTTACTTAATGCGAATCAATACATCAATACAAATAATAAAAGAGTAGAACACGGTGAATCCGTACATTGAAGAAAAGTAATAAAAATAGAAAGGGACTAAAGAAGAGTAATAAAACACAAATTAGCAATTTTTAGAATTCTTTTCTGACTGTCTGTCTGTGTGTTTGTTCACGCACATCTCCAAAACCACTAAACGGATTTGGATGCAGTTTTTTTATTATCATTGTAGTGACCCTGTTCAACATATAGGCTATAAGAGGTGTTAATAAAATAACGCCTAAGCCGAAAACGAGGCAGAGAAAAAAAAAAAACGCGTGTGGTGTTGCGGGCAATGCACATACCTATTATAATACTTTACACACTGACATCTGAATCTATTCGTTCAGTGAGTAATAGTGCGACTTTAGTTTATAAAGTTTCTTCGCAGCGTCGCGGAAGCTGGTAAATAAAGGAGTATCTAGCGAGGCCGGAAAACGAGCATGCATTTGTACATTCAATTGAGAGGGAGTGAGAGCGCATATAAGGTTTGTTTCTGAAAAAAAAAAAACGTTTGTTTCCTGTAGGCCACGCGTGTGAAACCGCAGCGAGAAGCTTGTTAGTAATAATAATGAATTTTTACAAATAAAGATCGATACAAATAAACATAATCACTACGTCAATTTTGGGGCAACGCAATAAACAAGGAAACAATTTTCAACGCCCAAAAAAGGTAAATTTAATGCGAATGCAGTTGCCTATAAAGGGCAAATCAAGCAGATTGTTTCATAAAATAGTTTTTAAGTATTTTACTGTTTTTAAGTATTTAAGTAATAATATTAGTATTTTCCTTTTAATTTAGTTATTTTGTTTTTAATAATAGTTAGCATGCTGTGCGTGCGCGCTTTTGGGTGACAGTCTAGCTCCTAACCTTTGTAATTATCTATTGTCATATTTCTGATTGTAACCTGTTGTGTACGCCAAATAAAATAAATAAATAAATAAAGGTGCATTCGTGCTATGAGCAAAATTAGGAGCACAGAAACTCGCAAACCATTTAAAATATATATAAAATACTTACATTCCCGTCACTGTATATTTAAGTAATAGCGGTATTTGCTAAATCAAGTTTTAATCTTTTTGAACACTTTAAAAGCAAACGGTACGGAAACAAGATCTGGTCCTCTAAAAAGGCCGCTTTCGATGAATCATATTATGATTCTGTTTTAATGCCGTCTCTTTTGCACGCATGAAGAAACTCTGACTCTATCCTACTTTCAAATCATTTCATGATTCACCCAAGTTGGCGTTTTTAGGTCCCCTGTAGGTCCAGAGAATATAAAGTATTACTACGTAGTAGGTCTCAACACAAAACCGCACACTTTCATAAAAATGTTCTTGGAATAGCACCCC
The DNA here is from genome assembly GCA_934047225.1 of Ypsolopha sequella. Taxonomy (NCBI): domain Eukaryota; kingdom Metazoa; phylum Arthropoda; class Insecta; order Lepidoptera; family Ypsolophidae; genus Ypsolopha; species Ypsolopha sequella. The sequence goes on along the minus strand of OW203994.1, from coordinate 8,913,123 downwards.
TTAACTATAGTAACTTACCAAAGAAGATAAGAGATGCGAGCACATACAAATTTTTTAAAAATATCTAAAAAACTTTCTACTTGACAAAACTTATTATGATGTAAATGAATATTTATCTCATACACAATGTGTCCAAATTATTTATATTTAAAATGTGAATGTATTGTGTATAATTAAATTTTTCTGTGAATATTTGTACGCCTTGTGGCAGACCACGGAGAGACGAAGCTACTGCACTTGCTATCTAAATACTAACCTGTGACTCACAAATAAATGATTTTGAATTTGAATTTGAATTTAAATGTACCACCACACGGGAAAATACTAGCTTAGTGTTGCTCAAAAGTAAATTGCATTGGTTGAGCTCTGTATGTCATTCCTATTTTTATTATTATTTAATTCTTCATGTACAATGGGCGGGCTTAATGATAAAGTCCCAGTCGACCTCAGGGTGTACAACATAAAATAACTAGTTAGAGCAAAATTCAAGTTATTTCAATGATAAATAACTACATTAGTTACTTATAATACATAATGTATTAAGAAGGTAACTACTTACATATTACACATAATTTATATATATAGGTATAATACACATATTTGTCAAACTACTTACAAAAAGGGTCGACGAACTCATTTTAATACATTATTTCTATCAAGCGGAATTTCTTTAATCACATTTCTGTGCTACAGAAAACTAGAAAAAGGTTCCAAAATTTAACTTAGTACTAATTAACCAAACTAGTGGCTTATTCTGATATTCAGCTCCTAAAAGTGTCGATATTATCGAAATAGCCCCTTAAAATGAGTATTGTTATGTTTCTTTTGTTTTTTATATATAATTATATAGGTAAATACACATAAATGAGACACAATTATTATAGGATTACACAAAAGAGTCCAAGATATATTTCGGGCCCTACTGGGCCCTACTGGGCCCCACTGGGCCCGGCATCAGTTGGAGTAATAATGGTGACAGGATGAAAGATGATATTTTCAAGATGACAATGAAAATACAATAAAAAATATATTAAAAAAGGAAAAATCAAAAAGTTTACTTTTTAGGGAAGCAGTTTTTCCTTTTTTAATATATTTATATATTTTTTCATTTTATTATTCTCATTGTCATCTTGTAAATATCATCTGTCACCCTGTCACCATTATTACTCCAACTGATGCCGGGCCCAGTGGGGCCCGAAATATATCTTGGACTCTATTGTGTAAGTCTATAATAATTGTGTCTCATTTATGTGTATTTACCTATATAATTATATATAAAAAACAAAAGAAACAAGCTGATAAAGGCAATATATATATTTTTTTATTGTTATGTTTTACACTTTAGCTTAATCAGTTTATGTTTCTTAGACCTTCTATTTATTTTCTAGGTTTTCTATTAGGTACAAATAACCGAATAAACACAACACCTTCGACGCCAGAAACCCATTCATTACCCACAAACGCGTGGCAATAAACTTCTTGTAGTTTTATTGCAACACTTGGCCGGCCGAGATTGGACTCGAAAGGTGTATATCAGCTACCATGTTATTAAGAAAGCTTGCCAAAGGATATCAGATTCTATTGCTATGAAATTAAAGTCTTGTTAGTACCCAGAGGTTACAGGGTCGGAGGGTCGACGTTGCGTGTCACTCACAGATTTACGGGTCCATCGTCGCTAGAACATTTAACAAGTGCTTGATAAGCCTCGGGAGGTTTGCCTGTCAATAGCTTTGCCCCTTAGTCCAGCCCTGATAACTGCAAATCTCTGGAACTAGCTGGTGTTAGTTATGGCAGCAAAACAAGGGTTTATAGTAAGGACACGGAAGAAATAGTAGCATGTTTTTTAGGGATCCGTACCTCAAAATGAAACAACGGAACCCTTAAAAGTTCACTTTGTTGTCCGTCTGTCAAGACCCTTTTGTTCGGCCCCCGTGATACATATCAAGTTGAAACAGATATCTTCTAGGAATGTATACAGTTTTATAGGTACTGTAAAAACATGAGGCTTTTCACTCAACATGAAAAAAAGTTATTTCCCTATAAACAATTTCATACAAATTTGCTTATTATGAATACCTATTGGGCACTTCTAGTTGACTTAGAAACTTGAAACTTCGTTCACTGGTAGGTCTTATTGCAGACCTATACAGAAAATTAACTATATTTAATTATTTAAGGGGCTTAGTATCGCCAAATGGGTACTTTCTATAGCCTACTCCTCGTTTATGGCCTAACCAAAAATATTGAAAAAAATACTTTATGAATTATCAACTCTAACATAACATATGCAACATTTTTTATTTTCATACCACCAAAACATCCGCATGAAAAAAAAATTCAACCGAATGATGTTTTTTGTCTTAAATTCCCTACTGCTTCTAAGCGGCTTAGTCGATTTAATTCATTTATGCTTTGAGTAATAGATAAACTTGATAGCTATAAACATATCATAGGATTATTCAATCAAACAATCACGTCCATGTGAAAAGTATCATTTTCTCCTATTTCGCCCTATCAAGGACGCAGCGAGCGTCGTAACAGCCACAGCACAGGCCACAGTGCATTGCGCGTTGATATGAACGTTATTTCAATGTCGTTTCCGTCGATATTCGTACCGATAAAGATCGAGCTGCTAATTTGACGAAGGTAATCGCCTTAAGAAGTTGTTATCTTTAGATACACAGAGTTGAATAGATCGCAAGTGTCAACTTAAGTTTGTCGTACATAACTTCGAGTAAAATACGGAACGCTCAGAGTCCGAGTTCCATTCGCACTTGACCGGTTTTGTAACATTAGCAGTGCGCCAATATTTGCTAACAAAGATTAAAGGGCTGTGGCCTTTTAATCAAAATACGTTATTTAATTGTTTTTGAAATATTTTGAAATTACGTACCCTTTAAATTAAAATTTACTAAAAACAGAAAATATTTCTGCTAATGTTTTATGTTATTGAAGTGTTATCTGCGTTATAAAAAGTTGAGGCTTTAATGCCCACTTGCACCATGATCGAGAAGAAATCCCTAACTAACCCGACATTTCATTAGTCCTATTGCCCCATGGTAATATCGAAGCGGGTTAGTAAACCCGAGCTAAGCGATTGTTTGACATTTGACATATATTTAGAATTTTGTCATAAAGTAATTGCAAGCAACGAGGTATAGTATCAATATTATGTCATTAAAAACAACACAACTTAAGTCAAACTCGTAACATTACTTCGCTAACCCGAGTTTAACTCGAGGCGAGAGTCAGGTTAAATTCTGATGAATTTCTCTTAGTTTAACCCTAGTTTAACCCGAGATTTTGATTGGTGCAAGAGAACTTTTTTTTAATCCTCCGAGTTAAATTCGAGTTAAGAACATGCTGCAAGTGGGCCTTAACTAGATAAAACTTCGCGTCGGAGGAATACACTCACTTTGAACAGTTGACCGTCACTAAACAAACTAAAATCATTTAGCAAGTGCTCAGTTCAAGCCTCTGCAGGGGAATTTCTTCTGTCAATAAAGACGCTTTCCTCCTTCCCTGATTTGTTATTCAGCCACATACTTTCATTTCGTTCCAAGAATTTAAGAGGCTAGGTCACGCTTGCATCGATTACTGTTACTCCATGCGGAAAGGCCCGCAGTGCAAGAGGGACAGATTCTGGAAAAAAGATAAAATGACGACTTTTTTCGCAAATTTTATTATATAAAAAAAAACTAAAGGTAGTATGAAATATCTGTTCGTTTCACAGTTTAGTAAAGTTTGCACATATTTCAAACATAAATTATATGCACGGGTTTTTGCTCCAATTATCTTATACCCGACAAGATTTTTTTTATAGCCATCTTTTTTCACTTTTTATTATTGGAATGACTTTTGAAGATTCTGTTTCGATAAGAGTGTGCATTATATTCTTGGCAGAAGTACAATTTTGTTATTATTATTTAGTTTTGCTAGACTCTTTCAAACAAGGAAGAATAAATTATGATTTTACGGAGACTATTGCCCGTTTTCACTAACCTTAAGTGACGCCTAAATCGGATGCCTAAATATTCAAGAGTTCTTAAGGTAATAGAAGTAAGAGTTCCTAAATATTTAGGCATCCGATTTAGGCGTCACCTAAGGTTAGTGAAAATGGGCATATACTTCTTAAAGTTATCCGACATCTTTGTTGAATTCATTCTTTTTTGGCGTCCTTGTTCTAGAAAGTTAGTGCTACAGCACAGTATAACTGTGGCTGCAGTATGGTTATAAGTTATATATAAATTATAAGTATGAACTTCTTGTATGTACTACACCCACTGACCTCTATTAGAACACCTTTATATTGTTATGATATCTATGACTAAACCACTAAAATCCGCGACGTTTTGTTCCAAAATGTTGTTTCTACAACTTTTCGTGATCAAGCTTAAAGCTCGTAAGTAATTTCAATATTATTTTTTTTTTTGGAAATCACATTTAAAATGTTTTCAGATAATTGGAATTGAAATTTGAATGTGGAATAATTTCAATTCAAATTGAAGTAAAAAATTCGAGATGGTTGTCTTAATCCACATCTCTTATACTCGGGTGTAATTTGGCAAAACTGTTTTTTTTAAATTTTTTTTTTGTATTATACGTAAAGTTTATTTTAGCTTTAAATTTATAAGTATGTATTATCTCTAGAGATGGTATATTAGGCATTGTTTCAATTTCCCAAATCAACAGGATCAACGTCTCTGACATTCTAAAATATCAAATTTTACATTTTGACAGTGATAGTTACCGGATATTGTATTATGAAATGTGCTAAATTACAAGTTTACAAGTACTATACTTCAAAGCACTAAGATATATATGTACATATAGTTTGAAACTGAAATACTTAGGTACACGGCGCACGAGATAATTTATAATTATATATTATATTTAATATATATAAATCCCAAGCTAAGTCTGTCCCTTGTAAATGCGGCGAAAACCTATTGTTATATTAATGAGTGTACTTATCTTCTAAATATATAAAAGAAGAACCTGACTGACTGACTGACTGACTGACTGACATATCAACGCACAGCCCAAACCGGTGGGTCTAGAGATTCCAAATTTGGCAAGTAGGTTTCTTTAAAGGTCTAGGGGTGCACTAAGAAAGGATTTTTCAAAATTCACCCCCTAAGAGGGTGAAACGGGGGTCCAAAGTTTGTATGGGGAAACAAGAATAGTTAGACTATTTTATTCGAAACTTCACAGGAGTACTCTTATTAATAAATGAGTAAACACGTGTTTCAGGATTTTTCAGAATTCAACCCCTAAAAGGGGGAAACGGGGTAGCAAATTCTGAAAATCAACATGGGTATCGTTTGTATGGTTTATCGGGTCGCTGATCACGAAAACGACTACGATTTTAAAATACAACGTAGTGGACGTGAAATACCATCATCCCCTGTTGGGGTGCGATGGGGTTTAAATGTTGAAATGTGTAAATATCAATATGGGTGTCGTTTTTATGGTTTGTTGGGACGTTTATTATGAAAATGGCATCGATTTTGCAATTTAATATAGTGGACATGAAAATTCTTGAAAGTATGTGTACCAGAGCAAATCGGCTGTAACCGACGGACAGACAGACAGCCACACAAGTGATCCTATTAGGGTTCCATTTTTTCATTTTGAGATATCTATCGATCTATATATCCACAATCTATCCATCTGTCTATCTATCTATATCTATCTATATCCAAGCAAAATATCTTTTAAACGGAAGGTTGTGCATCCCTAGGGGTTGGACCACGGGATGCCAAAAAAAGATTTTTTTTTAATGTCAAAACTTTGACGGCCTGTATCGCCCAAACGGCTGGAGTTAGATCCGTGTTGATGGGTGTCTAGGAAAAGGTCTCGACTGTCTGCCGAAAGTGTCAAAACTTTACAGGCCCATATCTCTCAAATGGCTGATGCTAGACCCATGTTCATGGTAGTCTAAGAAAAGGGCTCGGCGAGGTCTAGATGACGGTAAAAAAAATGAAAGTTCGTATGAAAGTTCTTTATTATAAAGTTCGTCTGTTTCGAAGTTAGGATCTTTAAATTTTGTGTTTAGACTGACAATTGAAAATTACTTTATACGTGTCTCAGCGTTTGTGATAAATCCAACCCCGAAGGGGTGAAAAGAGGGATGAAGTTGTTTTCGGAAAGTCTTTCAATTTCAAAGTAAAATGACTAAATTTGTTATTTAAGCTGTCCGTCTGTCCGTCCGTATAAACGGGAGACTTGGTAAGTGGTCAAGACCAAGGTGCAATGACCCTTTTAGCGAAAAAAACAAAATAAAATTTGTGCCCTATACTAATTTAAGAATAACTCCCAGTCAATTAGTATAGGAAACCTATTGTTTTTATTGTGTTTTTTCTCAAAGAGGGTCACTGACCACTTACCGAGTCTTTAGTATGTATTTTTGGCTATATAATTAGAAGTGACCTAATGTATGTATCTCACAAATATTGCAAGTATTAGGAGTGTGTTTCGCAAGTACTTTCTAAATCCAATAAAAGGAATAGAAAATGAGTGTTTTGATGTCCATAAAAATTTAAGGAATGAGTTCATGTTCTTTCGTCTTGCGGATGCACTCTTCTCATGTAAGGTACATCCAACTAATATTATAAATGTGAAAGTTGGGATGGATATAAAGTTGTTAAAGTTGTATAAAGTTGGTATGTTTGTTACTCTTTCACGCCGTAACTGATGAACCGATTGAGTTGAAACTTTGCACAAATGTTGTTCTAAACCTGGAAAAAGACAAAAGCTATTTTATATCTGATAAATTAGTTCCCATAGAATGGCAATGGGTTGTCAAGTTCCTATATAAAAGTGATGTACTGTTACTCCTTCACGCCATACCTACTAAACCGATTAGGCTCAACTTTGCACAAATGTAGTTCTAGACCTGGAATAGGACATAGTAGACTACTTTTCATCCCATTAATCAGTTCAGAGGCAATTGGGTGTCAAGTTCCTATAGAAAAGTGATACACATCTTCACACCGTAGCTCCCGAACTGATAGGGCTGAAACTGCTTTAAATGTAGTTCTAGACCTGAAATAAGACACACGCTAAATATATAAATATCAAATCAGTAACCAAAAAAAATTTTTCGTTTGGAAACGGCATGGCTTTCGGTCTCGCCAAAGACCTTTTAGAAGAGGATTAATTCAGAGAACAAAAAATGGTGTCTTTCGAAAACGCAGCCCGGCCTTCTTCCTCGCCAAAGACCTCCAATGATACTTAAGCAGATGATTAAAATTAATTAGAAAACAAAAGATAGTGTCGACTGGAAATGCGGCTCGGCTTTCAGCCTCGCCAAACATGCTATACTAGGGGATTAAATCAGTTATCAAAGACAGCCGTTACACATTAGCAGAGGATTAATTCAGAGAACAACAAATACTGTTGATCTGCAAAACGGCTCGGGCTTCGGCCTCGGCAAAGACGAAAACGTGTCTTGGTCTTCGGCCTCGCCAAAAAAACTTTACATAGGGATCAAATTAGAGATGATGAGAACCAAAAACACTTTAAATACTCCAAATCAAAGTCAGGTCAACTACTAAAACTAAAAATATTTACAGTTTCGATACGACTATACAAAAACTTTATCAACGCGGGCGAAGCCGCGGGCAAAAGCTAGTTTTAGTATATAGTGATGCTGAGAACAGACTCCTTTCTCAAAACCTTATTGTAATTATCACATGAATTATCGCTTCTATTGCCAGTCATTAAGAGCTACACCATGAGTCTAATATTCCAGGTGGTCGCGTCTTACCTTCGAGTGAGGGTTCAGATAATGTCGTATTGTTCGACAGCGACAATGGAAGCAGTTTCGCGTGCTCTCTTATCTACGGAGCACCTTGTTTGTGTCAGCTCATCTGGACGCTTCCTACTGCTTTGTTTTCGTGTTTCTGCCTTATTAAATAATAAATACATATATAATTGTAGTTTTCGTGGTTTTGCACGTTTGCATCCCCTTTTTTGCTACGACGTAGCAGTGCTACGAATACGTAGCTTTGTAGAACCACTTCGTTATTAAAGCTCAGGAAATATAATTTGCACTGATCAAACTGATGAATGACACGGCTTATCTATTGTGTTATAGTGTTCATTAAATCAGAACACCTGTTTGCACAAAAATGGAGTGGAGTACAAGTACTAGTGTTCATTACACTTGAACCCATTAGTGAATGTTTTCAAGATTTAATATTATTTTATTATTTCACTACTTTTATTGAGGTGAGCCGTTTTGGTTTAATCATGACTTATCCTCAAGTTTCATTTAACTCTATAATTACTTTACTATTTCGTACGTAGCCCTGTGTGAGTAGTTGTGAATAAAAGTATAAGGTGTATATATATATATATATATATATAAGTAACTCTTTTTCTTACAATTCTCTTAGTTACTGCTAAGAGATATTACAAGTATCAACATTAGTTGTTCACAGTTTATAGATAGTTGTGACCGTAAGTCGTGAGTTAAAAGCACTTGCCTCTATTGTTCAATTGTTATCCGAATAATACGATTATTTTGATGACTACGACTTTGTACTTGTTCTTTGACTACAACTACGTTAAAAGGTATGTATGTTTATGTCTATATATACCCGACTCACACTTAGTAATTTTTTTTATATGTACATATGTTAATTTTCATATAGTATATATTAATGAAAACAATTAAAAGAAATGCCATAAATGGTCTGTTGGCCATTTAAGAACGGGGGCGACGGTATAGTGAGCTGTGAGTTATCAACTCTTTGTCCCTCTCCATTTCCCTTTCTTTTTCCCTTTATCTATGCTATGTCCCATACTATACACATGTCCTGCTGCTTCCCACCACAGTTAATTTACACTCCAATCGAACAATCGCACAATAAAGTAAATCGCACAATCAAAGTCCTATTAATTGTAGTAGGTACTTACCTTCCAAGGCCTACGCTCCATGATAGTAATAATAAAAGAATATGGCCATTCCCTATTGCCCTCAAAAATACATATTATCTGTGGCTATAACCTTTTTTTTCGGAGAAAACCAGAATATTAACATTACTTTCATTTTATAAACATGTAAAAATATAGCGTTAATTTGTCGTCAATGCATTTTTAGAACTCACATAAATGTATGTTTAATTATGTGAAATGGAACGTTACATGTAGAAAAAAAAAGGTAACTGAAATCCGCGGCGGCGGCGGCGGCGTGATAAGTGTTTCACTTCCATGTTCATGGATCTAGTGTCATCTTTATTACACGCGTGTACAAATGATATTGCTATCCTGTTGTCAGTCAAATTTTTAACGCGACTCCGATTCTTTGGGTTCAAACTCGGTCTTGCGACTCAGGGGTACTAGCATGAACTTTGTATCGACTCGACATCGATTCGATAAATAAAAATTTAAATCTTATTTCATTGCAATAAAGGTTATCGTTTAGAATTTATCGATTCTATCTGTCAAATTTATCTAATCAACGCGTACGTGCTCGCCGAGCGGGTTTTTTTTTTTTTTTTTTTTTTTTCTGAAATGGCTACGGTCACTTTTCAGAGCGCCATTTTGCCACAGATCAATTTAAGATTCTGTCAGACGAAGTAAAGCCATCACGGTATGTATTATATAATGTATCATTAAAAATAAGCAAATGCTACAAATGTTACTTTTAAAGTACCTGAAACAGGACAAACAAATACTTATATAAGTACGTACAACGTCACAAGACAACACAATAAACATTATTACTTATTATACTTTAATATTATTAATTTGAATAAACTTGGCAAGGATAAAAATTACTTCTTTATTAGGAATAGACAATAAATATGATATATTGGCAGGAAGGGATATATTATAGTCTGATAGAGAAGGATAGATAGGAGCACAATTATTGTTTAATGGACAACTGAAAAATATATGATCCAAAGATCCCTTCTCAGTACCACAGTCGCACAGGGGCGAGTCCCTTAACCGGAATCTAAACAACCGAACAGGAGAGCACGTGTGACCAAGCCTCATTCTAATAAGGACACTCGTAACTCGCTTGACAAATTTACGAAATTTATAAAACCATGGACGGGATGGAATTCGAGGCTGAATTTGAGAATAAAAATAATTAAAACAATCCCATTCATCCTGCCACTCAATCAAAAGTTTTTTGGGTGGAATGGACATAAGGTCCTGACAAAAATTTTGGTAAAAGATATCATCCCCCACTGAAATAGCATCCTTAGCTAACCGGTCAGCCTCCTCATTACCAACGATACCAACATGCCCAGGAATCCAAACCAATGTAACCTGGGTATGATTGTTAAAACAAAACAAAAGTAGTTCCTTAATTTTACACAATAAAGGATTACGTACACAGTTCTTAAAGGGATTTTGACGAATAGACTCTATTGCACTTAAACTGTCAGAAAATATAACTGAATTAACAATTAGATTATCAGCAATATGAATTAACGCACTCAGGATAGCAAGACACTCTCCTGAGAAAACCGTAGCTTCAGGAGGTAACCTATGAAGTCTCTTAAACCCGGTATTCAGATGAAAAAATGCTGAACCTACACAACCAACTTCCGCCAGCTTAGAGGCGTCAGTAAAAAATAAGTTCCAGGCAAGCCACTTAGAATGAACAACGTGATTAAATATATCATTGGCATTTGGGGTATCTTTGTGAATATCTATGTTTGCAATGTCTGGAGGGAAACAAATAGCTCTATACGAAGTTTTATAAATAGGAAGACAATCAGACTGAAATAAATGAGCTTCAATGTCATTAAGCCGAGAAAGGCTTATGACAAGACAAGGAATACTCTTATGTACCCAATAATTGTTGGTTGAAACAAGGTTAGAAAGATGAACCAATTTAGAGAGAAGAGGGTGGGAATTTGATTGAGCGACTCGGAACAGGAATCTGTCCGATAGAAACTGCCTTTTTAAATGCAATGGCGGCTCAACCGCCTCAACCTGCATCGCCCGAATCGGTGATGACCTCATGGCCCCCAAAATAACACGTAGAGCCTTAGCCTGTACAGTATCCAGTTTCTTTAAAGCCATTTTACTACAAGGCTCCAAAATGAATGTGGCAAAATCCAAATGGCTTCTTATTAAAGCATTATACAATAATTTTTGAGAGTATGGATGGGCACCCCACCATGTACCTGACAAAGCTCTTAAAATATTAATATTTTTCTCGCATTTTTTGATAATTTGATCAATGTGTAATTTACCACTTAATTTGGAGTCTAAAACAAGTCCCAAAAATTTAACACTATCCTGGATAGGAATTACATGCCCATTATACTCAAAAGTCACATTTGGAAGATGTCTAGACCTGGTGAAAATGACGCCAACACTTTTTGTAGGAGACAGAACCAAACCATGTTCACTTAACCATTTGTCCAATGAGGCTAAGGAACTATTTAAATTGTTGGTTGCTTCATTAATATCCACGCTACTACTGTATAGACAAATGTCATCAGCATATTGGAGCATACAACAATCAGCACCATCAATGGAAGAACCAATATCAAACGTGTACAGATTAAATAATATAGGGCTCAGAACTGATCCCTGAGGCAAGCCTCTCCAAACGTTTCTTGATGAAATGATTTGACCATCAAGTCTCAAATGAATTTTGCGATCAACGAGAAAGTTACAAATGAATAAGACTAATTTTGCCGGAATACTCAGCTGTAGCAACTTGCCTCTGAGTACCGAAATTAGAACAGAATCATACGCACCCGAAATATCCAAAAAGGCGGCCGTAACAAACTCATTATGAGTGAGATTAGTACGAAGATCGGTATACAAAATACAGTGACTATCTGTAACACTCCTTCCTTTTCTGAATCCAAATTGGGTCGGAGGTAAAATTTTAGAACTTTCTGCCCACCAGTCAAGACGATTCTTAATAAGGTGTTCTGAAATTTTAGAAAGCACTGAAGCAAGGGCAATAGGTCTATGCGAATCAGGAAGTTCTGGGTCTTTACCTGGCTTTAATATGGGAATAATTATTTGGTTTTTCCAGGAATCCGGAACAGTTCCTTCATGGAACATGCAATTTATAAGGGACAAAAAATATCTACGGGTATGCTGGGAGGCCCTTACCAAGAAAGAGTAAGAGATCCCATCTATTCCAGGAGCAGAATCAGAAAGACCCTGTAGGACGATATTAAGTTCTTCCATCGAAAATGGAGCAGACAATGAATCACTGCTTTGAGACAAGTTATAAGAAATAGAAAGTTCAATGAGGTGGGGGACATATAGTGGGGCTAGCCTGTCCAAAAATGGCTCAGTCCAAAATGAAGAGTTTGAAGAAGGGGAAGGTGCAATGTTGCAAGAAGATCTAAAACGTTTAATATTTTTCCAAACAAGGCTGGGAGAAGTAGTTGGAGAAATAGACTCACAGAATTTAGCCCAACCACATCGCTTCTTTTTTTTTAAGGTTCGCTTACAAACAGCTTGTGCCTTACGGAGAAGAAGGAAATTTCCAATAGACATAGAAAGCCTAAAATTACTTTCAGCCTCATTTCGGGCCTTAATAACATTGGAGCAATCCGCATCCCACCAAGGTGGAGGAGGAAATTTCTGAGAAGCTTTTTTAAGAGGTATGAATTCTTCAGCAGATGTGATCATGGATTCAACAAAACCATTATAACTATCACTTATGTTGCTGGAGGAAACTTCGGGAAGAGAAGTGACCTTGACATCAAGAGCAGATGAAAATCCGTCCCAATCAGCAGCAGAAAGACGAAACTTTTGTAAAGGAGAAAAGGGGGGAGGAGGACAGTAAGAGGGAAAAGAAATACATATGGGGGCATGATCACTAGAATAAGTTAAATTTGAAACATCCCAAGATAGAAAAGATGCAAGCGAAGATGAGCACAAGGCAAGATCCAATGGAGAAGGCAAATGTGGAGGGGGCGGGAAATAAGAAGGCCTGCCATCATTAAGAACACACAGGTTAAGGTCATCCAGTATATCAACTAAACAATTACCAGGGCCATCTCTTTTATGAGATCCCCACAGGGGGTGGTGACAATTAAAATCTCCTAAAATTAAGAGAGGTCCGGGAATTAAATTAATAAGCGATTTAATATTATTCATAACCACACCAGATGGACTAGGAAGATAGACAGATAGAATAGAAAACATGTGAATTTTGATGGCAACGGCATAAACACCCTGATAAACAGGGAGAGGAATTCTGTTATACTTTATATTTTTTCTTATCAATATTGCAGCGCCATCCCAACCATCCAGTCTATCATGTCTGAGACATGAATAGCCTGGGACGGCAAAACGCGACTCTGGCTTAAGCCAGGTCTCGCAGACAGCAACTGCAATAGGCTTATGTTTATTAATAAGGAAAAGAAGATCATGTAACTTAGGAGATAAACTCCTAGCGTTCCACTGGACTATTTTGTCCAGTGTGGTTTCCAATCAAATTTATAAGTTGATTTATCTTCTCAGCAGCGTTGGGCGGTAATGGGAAATTGGGAGAGGAAACAAAAGAAATTAGATAGTCCAAAATGACTAAAATAGGCTCTGTAGAGTTACCAGATTGGGAAAATTGAGGTAATGAATTAGAAATGTCACTAGATTGAGAGAGTGCACAACCATCCTGGAAGGGGGGAGGGGTAAAGTTTTTGATAATATCTTGATGAGCTTTCCTATCATAACCCGTATTCAAGGGAGCTCTTGCTTTGGGTTTCTGAGTCACAGTTTTTTTGTAGGACCGAGTAAAAGCAGGCAAAATTGTGGCGGGGATATTATAGGAGGACTGTGAGGGAAGGTTGCTAGGGGAGCCGGAGGATGAAACTACTTCTGAGTAAGAACGTCTGACACTCGGGTGCTTTCTAGAAGCCTCCAAAAAGGAAAGGGACTCCTGTGACATGGTCATCTTTATAGCTCTCTGCCGGGATTGTTCAGGACAATCCTTAGACAAAGCTGAATGGCGGCCATAGCAAAACAAACAAGTAGAGACCTCAACATTGCAAGAATCTCCTTCATGAGGCTGTGAACATTTAAAGCAACGAGGGTTTGAGCGGCATTGATTTTTGACATGACCATATCGACAGCACTTATAGCACTGGATGACTGGCATCATGTACTGATCCACATGCAACGAATTGTGAAGGAAAAATACTCTTTCAGGCAGCTTTTGGCCATCAAATGTAATGACTACAGAATCTGTTGGATCCCACTTAACTACATCACCTTCCTTAACCTTTTTATTAAGTCTTCTTGCCTTGAGCACCCTTCCACACCCAACCGGGGGAGACATATATTCTATTATGTCTTCATTGGAGAAATCTTTAGGAATGCCTCTAACAATACCCATGCGTGATACATTATAAGAAGGGACAAATGCTTTATATTTATTAGCCTCCAACAATGGTGAGTCAAGAAGATTATTGGCCCCAGAACCTAAAAGGAATTCAATGGAAACCCTATTTCTCCCTATCTTTTTGATTCCATCTTTCTTAACGTGCGGTATTTTGCTGGAAAATACAAACAGCCCTACTTTGACTGGATGAAGATAAGTTCCTGCAGCAGAATCGTCAGATATTTTGGAAATGTGTACTATAAAAGGCCCAGAATCACTGTCATTGTATCTACGATTATCCAGTTGGGAACCCTGAGATGTAAAATCGGAGGCAATGCGAGGAGACTTTGAAGCATTAAGGCCAGATAAATCCTCAAAATCGTTACGGTTTCTCTTACGATTGGTCGTATCCAAGGACTCAGGCAGGGATGGAGATATACTTCCTCTAGCATTAGGCGAACCTAAGATTTCGTTCGATGGAATAGAGCCCGTATCCGGAGACAAAGGGCTTTCATCATCCATAAATGACGACCCATCAGGCGGTTTTTTAGGAGGAGGTTCGTTCATCTTTACACCAACACTGGTTAGTACTTACCACGGGTAACACAGACAAAACAGTACACAAACAAACACAAGAACAGAAAAAGCAACAAAGAAAGGAAAAAACAAAAATATTTTAGGTTAACTCCGTGATGAACCCACAAACGTCCGGCCAAAGACAATATAACCACTTCGTTTTCGTCCGGCGCCGAGCGGGTTCTAATGCAATGTTGATATCTGACAGTAGTTGACAGTTCATTTTAATGCTGCATTCAAAGATAAAAATACGATCAGATTAAAAAAAAACGAAAATAAAATTATATTATCTAAATAACAATGACTTTAGAAACAAAAATATCTGTTTATATTTGATAAAGGAGCCTAACCCATGTAATCTTACTGCAGTAGACTCATATTTCTAGTTTTATTGGATACAAACTGGTCATCACTCTTTTCCAGAACATCCGCATGAATAATACTAACCAATAAACATCAGCAAATCCTTTAGAAACCCACAAAACTCGAAATAACACATCTTCTCCACATCATTTCAGGGGTCCGTCTAGACCGGAAACCCGAGGCGGTCCCCCGAGGCCACACATGACCTTAATCAGGCTAATGGAGGTGCCCTATGTCCGGTGGACGGACAGCGGACGTCCTCACACTCACTTCGCCTGTCACTGTCATTATGTACTTTATAGATACATATACTCACGCCTGTCTTTCAGATGGGTAGGCAGAGACTACATGAATATCCAGCTGTTACTTTTACAGGGTTATTCCCAGAGCTCCAAAAATTTCTTCCCACGGCTCCAAAAATTCAATTTAATATTTATTATTATCCTAATTTTATTCTCGTCGGCTCCAAAAGATTAACTGTACATACATATATGCAGAACAGGACGAACACATAGTTTTACTATAAGCTAGACTCATGTCAGTGAAACCCTTATAGCGTGCTGTTTAATAAAGTTTTTGGAAAACGTTTAATATTTAAAATTGTGATAATTTATTATTTTAAGGCTTAAACATGTCCTTAACAATAAAAACTGTGTTTAGCTGTGATTCTTCTATAAATATTTTAGTATAGAGTATATCAAATCACCAAATTTTTTAATTATTTATCCATCTACGCTTTCATATATTTTAAGACGGTGCATCAGCTTACTATGTCATAATTGGCGCCCTCAATGCGTTTTTCCTCATTAAGTACAAGAAAACAAACGCTTCGTAGTGCACTGTAGTATATTTTCAATGCATGTGCTCGTAAAGGCCCACTTTTTATGCATCAAAACCGAACAGAAAGTCGATTATTTTGCCCTAGGGCTTTATTATTATTTTTTTTTATTTGTTTGCAATGGTTGGCTAACCTGCAGCCTTTCCTGTGTACCATAGATGTTATACTTTTTTTTCCCACTGTTTAACGGCTCTGGATACAATCCTTTTGAGCCAGTCATAATTTAAAGTTCACAAGATTATATTTGTTTTCATTTCCTCACACTATGCATTGAAAAACGTAGTATGATACACGGGCGTAAAAGCAATAAATTACTCGGTTACGTTTAAAACACTCGCTACGCTCGTGTTTTAAATCGTCCTCGTAATATATTCCTTTGCGCCCTTGTAGCATAAACTACTATTATATGCTTCTACTTGAATTTGTTATTTATGTACAATGTGACTGTACATGATAGATTTTGGAGCCGGTGAGAAATGAATATTTTCTACAAATAAGTTTTTGGAGTCATGGGAATCTCTGTATGAAATTTTATTTTTTTGAGAACAATAGATTTTGGACGAATATCCAGCTGTTACTTTTACAGAGGGTAACAAACAATATACAATATACGTACATATATATTAGACCGGAGGTTTATTGTGGTAACTATACCTCATCGAGTACCAGCATGACACAGTAACTGTGAGACGAAGGACACAAAGTCGGTTCATAACAATCGCACTACAATGACATACCGTTGTTACCAACCAGTCATTTCAGAAGCTAATTTTTTAGAGGAATGCCTTGACATCCTGCACGTTTTTTATGTTGCAAATTCTACACAGCAATCCGCTCCCTGCTATGAATTGTTTTTGACATTTTGTCTTGATATTTTATCGTTTACTCAAATGAGAGCAAAAGCAATAGCTGTCCCCTCTTCATTGGCCACAAAAGGAACGCAGACACGACAGGTGACCGTAATCCTTGGCGACAAATTACGTAGTACTGGATACACATGTAATGTTGCCAAATACTGGATTCAGCTTTTAAATAGTTCGTGTCAGTCATTGTCGGTTCAGAAAAACTGAAATAGAAAGATAGAAAGAAAATACATTTATTCGGTAACACGCAAAATATAAGTAGATACAAACTAATCTAAAAAACAAGATAAATAAAAATACTTGAGACTACTGAGCCTTTAACAAACTAATTATATTTAAGTATTTGCTGCCAAAAAAAAGGCCGCAACTCAGCATGACACTGTGTTGACATGGTATACCTACGAAGTAGGTAATCATCTCGACACAACGCTCGCGCTGGTATTTTGTTGCTGCCTAGCATGTGTGAGTGACTCGCGGTTGTCGATATACACAAATAAGCTTATGAACTTTTTTCAGGTACTAACGTGACCAAATATCTATCATCAATCAATCAATCAATATAAATGTATAAAAAGCTTTGTCCTGACTGACAGACAACGTACAGCCCAAACCACTAGACATAGAGACTTGATATTTGGATTTGTGTATATAGAGGGTTAAAAACACACTTCTTTAGAAAGGGTTTAAGAAATTCGCTCCGCAAAGGGTTCAAAAAAAGGGTCAAAGTTTTACAAAAAATCTTCACTTATCCGGCACCGTTCATGCTGGGCAGTCAAAATTTTGAACGAGATAAAATAAACATATACGTGTTTCAGGATTTTCTGAATTTTTTAAAACTGAAAAAACAGTGTCAGTTTTTACTAAAACATTATGAAAATTGTGATACTGTGATCTCCTGATGCGGAGCTGATGATGAAGTGTAAACGGAACTTTAAATCGATAAATAGTAGGAATATAATGTTTGTACTCTTTCGATTTGTCTTTTTGAAGGCATAGGATCTGACGATGACGTCCTGAGATGTTCAAAGGAACTCTTCAATGGGCATCGATAAGATGATCGTATTTAAGTTGGTGGCGTTTAGCAATACGTGCGCTTTTTTAAGTCTTCTTTGGGAATAAGTCGAAGAACATGCCAACCAGGGTCTGATGATGGAGTAAAAAGGATTTTTCAAAAACCAAATCTTAAAAGGATGTAAATGTACTTTTGTAAGAAAAATCGATTTGCCTAACGCGATGTTAAAGTCCTACCCCACGCGGACGAAGTCGCGGGTAAAAGCTAGTGTCAATATAAGAGTCATAACATGAAAGATAGTCGTCAAAATCACGTATCAAAAACACGTGTAAATTAATCGGTTTATAGTTTCGCTAAACCCACCTTTACACCGCAATGAGAAATCTATCGGACGGAACCCACAAAACCTTGGCCCGAGAACCCTTCTAGATAGTACATGTCTATTTAATTGTAAATGTCGTGGGTAGATCGTAGAATTGGATAGATCGTAAAGTATGAAATCGAAAATATATCACCAAAAGTCAAAAATAGGTGCCACGACGAGCGGAGCGAAGCAAGGCAATCCTCTTAGTTTGAAAGAAAAAGTATTTAAAAAAAAACGGCCACTATTCGCCATTTTAGGACATAAATAAATAAATAGTTTTTATTATTTTGGTAAATAAATTAACCATTATTTTTGTATGATTTGCTAAAGAATTGTCGGTTATGACGTCACTTGAGAATTTAAGACATTATACTGATTGTGATGTGTGATTGCTTGTAAAAAAGTGATCTGTCTCTGTCTGTCTAGAAAGAAAGAAAGAAAGAAGAAAGAAAAGAGCTTTATTTCAAACACCACAGTAAACAAAACAAAAAAGAAAACAAATTAAAAACGAAATAGCCATATTCTGTGGTTATGAAAAAGGAGTCCAGCTCAGCTTAATGCCACAGCCGAAGCCACAGCGCTGGTATTCTGCTGGATCCTACTAAAATTAAAACTAATAACTATAAAATAATAATTTAAACATATTCATCTGTCATCCATTTGTCAAATCAGTCTCCATAAAATTTTTACAAATTTATCTTGATAGCAAAGGACACATTTCCAAACGGCCATTTCTCAAGTGACGTCATACAAAGGCAAAACGAAGTTGCAGCTTTTTCGTAAAAATATTTATCATAATGAGGTTTTTTAGACCACAAGTTCGAAAATACGGCTTCCTAAACCTAAATCTCGAAATGGTTTTCAAATTATGACATCTTAACATAATTCAATCTAAGCGAATTATGATTTGCCTAGGCAGATCATGATATGTCCAGTTCCACGATGTGCCGCCAACGATATAATATCCATAAAGTTATTAAAGCGACTTGTGGAAACTGTATCGGTTTTGCTGCAAGGTTTACAATTAAGACTAGTATATTAAATTCAAACCTTTGGGATTTACTCCGAGATCACAACTACAAAATCTACGGATATTGTTTTATCGAAATAAATAAAAATATGACTGACTCGTATCTTCAATATAATGAGTTAATTTAATTTTCAATGCAGTTGCTCGTAAAGTTTTCTTTTTTGTGTAACAAAATTATGCGGAAACCGACTCTTTATTTCACGCGTGAAATAAAGTATTTTTTTTAAGTTTTTGACTCTGTGGTGCATGGTGCAAGTCATAAAATTTAAAAAATTACAAAGATGCAAGGAGGTTTTGCTGTCCAAAAAAAAAACAATTATTTATAAGTATGCGCGCTCTAGCAATAATTGAATGATGATAAACACCATTCTTTATTATACTTATTTTTTTGTTGTATTTTCTCGCAAAATGCATTGAAAAATGTTGTAAGATACTTGAGCGTGAAAGGTTTTTATCCGAATGCGTGTCAATGAAAACACTCGCTGCGCTCGTGTTTTCAATTTGGCACTTATTCGTATAAAACCTTACTTTCCGCACGTGTATCTTAAATAACTATTAATTTAACCTACTATAAATTGTCTCGTTTTGTTTTTGAGAAAAGCACTTTACATGCTCCGACCGTTATTAGCCCTCTTTGGCCTCGTATAAAAAAGTCCTCACCCTGCGGGCTCGGACTTTTAACTTACTCGGCTAGGGAGAGCTCACATACTTGGTCTCAGCAGTAATGTACTAATACTGTAAATAAAATATATTTTACCGATTTAAGTCTTTCGAATATTTTCTTTCGAATATCGATTTCAAGATTTAGTTGATTGTTCCTTTAAAAAGTTTGTTTGAATGTTATCTAGCTATTTAGAACAAATAGTGCTTTTATTTTAATCAAGCCGAGTTATTTAATAAAAACGCAGTTTTTCGAGAGCGCGTGATATTTCGGTTGTCGTAACAGCCACGGCTCAGAGCGCGCTATTTTAAGGTTTCTCCCAAACGCCAACGACCTTGAACTGAGTAAATTTATAACCATTTTATACGGTAACTATAGCATTTTTTAAATCAAGAAAAATACATGGTAATCTACATGATACAAATAGTGATGTGGTTTTTTTCTGAATTTTATGTTAATTTGCAGAAGTGAAGCAAGAAAATTCCAAGTTTACCCTAATTTCTCGATTTTTTGTCCACTTGTAACAATAAAACTGCTACAGTTTTTATCGAAACAGTATAAAAATTTATAAACTTCTAGACAAAATAATATTAAATGATATGGTTTTCTCAGTTCTTGGAAATTCATTTTGTTTTAGATAAAATAAATTAAAAACACACTATTTTTGCATTTGTCAGCCGCAGCGACTGATGTAACAGCCATGTTGCAGTGCGAGCTGATAAGAACTTTATTATAATATAGTTTTGTTCTACATTTCAACTACCACGAATCGAGTTGCTAACTTTTCCAACGGAGCCACCTTAAACAATAATAAAACGTCAAGTTCAGTTCTACTTAATGCAAAATGAGTTCCGGGTCACTTCAAGCGGGTCACCCATACCCTTAACCGTGTGCGAGTTGTCCGAGCAAGGAATTGCATTTCACGAATTGAATTTCGGATGTAACCTAAGCAAAGTTTGAATGAACCCTTTGCAGAACAGAGTAAATTTAACAAAGATGTTATAAACAAAAGTTACTTCGAACTCCGAACAGTGGCCCTTTTACATCAAACTTTGAACAAAAGTTTTCAAAGTAGAGTTCTCTGTTCAACTCGTACATACAATATAATGTATTTACTTCTCTCGCGTGAATTTCTTCGTATTTACATTTAGTAGATACAGGGGATCTAAAACGGCCGACTTGGGTGAATCATTAAGGCGCTCTTATCCCAGAAGAGTGACTCTCTGTATTTTTCTTTACGTGTAAGGAGTAAAGAAAATAACCACACTTTGTACTTTTTCGTTGTTTTTATCGGTTTTTAAATTGTTTAAAAATAAAGGATGTGTTTATTAAAACCCACTTACGTGGTCGACCTAGAAAATTTAAAGAGCAATATTACCAGATATGTTTCGTTAATAAAAGAGTGGAATTATGCAAATGGCATGATTTGAAAGGTCTTATTACATCCTGTGTTCGTGAATTATTCCTATCAAGCAAAGTTCGTTATCGTGATCGTGTAACACATGCGTGGAAGACCTAGATAAAGGTTCGAACTATATTGCATATTTTTTTTTTGGAAGTTTAGACGATATTTGAAAGTTCTATTTGACTTTAAAATTACTGATTTTGGGATAAGAGCGCCTTAAATGATTTGAAAGTAGGATAGAGTCAGAGTTTTTTCACGCGTGCAAAAGAGACGGCATTAGAACGGAATCATAATATGATTCATCCAAAGCGGCCTTTTCAGAGGACCAGTGCTGCTCGTAGATACCCGTTTATAGGGCGAAAGTAGAAAAAACATAAAAATTGCTTTGAAAATTGCAACAAAACTGTTCTGTAATGAATCTAAAATCATAAAGCTAATTTTCACTAAAAAAAATTAGGGTGAGTGTCCATCAACACAAAAAATGTTACAGCTAAGATATATGGATCAATATTATGTTTGTGAAATTTGTAGAATGATATTTCAACTATCCATAACACCCATAGTGATTCACTCGGGATTAAGGCGTATGACCACGCTAAATAAGCAACTCGATGTGTGTCGGTACAAATATCAACGGAAACGACATTGAAATAATGTTAATTTCAGCGTGCCTTGAAAAGTGGCTGTTACGACAACCACTGCGTCTCCGGCTAGCGCAAAATTGGAGAAAATAATACTTTTCACATGGACACCATGAACGAAAAACAAATTTTGAGCTTAAATTTTTTAGATCTAAAAATTTCCTATAATTTGGTGAAATAATAATTAAAATCGCTTTAGGCGTTTGGAAGGAGTAAGAGAATTCTTGTGTTAATCAAGTGAAACTTTCGATGACTTTCGATTTTTTTTGTCAAAACTTACAATAGAAAAACAGTTTATGAAACTTAAAATTTATTTTTGACTCTATAATGCCTATCATATATTTTTATGAAAGTTTTTGGACCACCCGTGTGAGAGGAGTAGGCCTTCAAAGATAGGTCCAAATTGCAGTTTGCGTATCCATTCGCCTTAAGAGTATAGTGAATACTATCCATCCATCCATCCATCCATCCATCCATCAGCATGCGTTCTTCCACTGCGAAATTTTTGGTAGAGTCAAGTATACCACCTCCTGTTCAGCTGTTGTTTTTGGATATGTGTAAAAAATTCAAGGTAGTAGTTTATGTAACGAAGTTAAAAGGAAAACTATCACAGCTAAGTAGGCTTTACAAGTTAACGAGTACTCATCGTGCCAATCTTTTAGCCCCCTCTAAATACTGGGCGAATTGTATCGGCAGGAACAAAATGTATGTACCGTTCTCCGGAAGAGCAACTTCCGAGCGTACTAGAAGTTTGGCGCGATCTGTATTAGTCGACAAACTTATAAAATGTACTCGGAGAAGAAGTCCGCATATTGTGTGAACCCTACACTGCGCGTGGCCCGAAACGCAGTTGGCCGGTTTTTTAATATATAATATGATATGTTTTTTTGGTGTGTGTGTGATATTGATAAAACATATTTCTAAGTTAAATTAATAGTTACGTGTTATGACTAGTTATCTTAATTTGTTAACTTTTCACTTATGTTTACACTAGCTTCTGCCCGCGGCTTCACCCACGTGGCCTACAGGAAACAAATGATTATAGAATTAAATGAGACTTGAGGATAATTCATGATTTATATAAATACGGCTCACCTCAATGTAAAGACGTTCACTCGGCCAGATGAAGGCAGTCTAAATCTGCTGAAACTGGTCGGCTTTCCCGATCATAGCACGTATTGAGGTTAGCCGTTTTTATATAAATCAGAAACAAATGATATGTATTTTTCTTAGAAAAAAACATTATAAGCGCTCTCACTCTCTCTCAATTAAATATACAAACTGACCATATCCCAAACAAAACTAGCGAGGCCGAAAAACGAGCTTGCGAGGACGGAGAACGCGCCCGCGAGGCCAAAGTCTTCCGCGGCTTCCGCGACGCTGCGAAGAACTTTATAAACTAAAGTCGCACAATTACTCACTGAACGAACAGATTCAGATGTTAGTGTGTAAAGTATTAAAGTAGGTGTGTACCCAATTAGTTTTTACTTTAAGTTGAATCGGTAATAAATAATAGTTGGTGTAAGTATTTAGTTTTAATGTGATCCCACATCTACCTTCCAATTCCATCATCAGACTCTGGTCCCCATGTTTTGTGCATGTGCAACGCCAAATTACGTTTTAAGTGATTTAAGTGATCTTTCAGAATTATTTCTTGATAATTGTGTTACTTGTGTCAAGTCTGAAAAAAAAGGTACATAATGTAATTTAAGTTCTTAATTACACATTTTCTTTTTAAATATTCTGATTAATTATGCTAAATTGTCCTAACGTGAGAGCATGTTTGGCGGATCAAATGTGAATGAATGAATTCACACTTTATTGTACATGGTTAAAATAAAAAAACGAGTACAGAGAATACACACAATGTTGTACAAGGGCGGACTTATCACTTAAAGCGATTACTTCCAGGCAACCTTTAGGTGATGTAGGTGATGACCTAGGCAGGCCTAGCATACTTTTCGAAAGGCATTTTTTCTCCGCTGTGTACGAGTTACGCCCCGGCCAAATAAATAGAAGGCGGAAAGATAATGACGCCGAAGTTCTAGTATGTATTATATTTTTGTAAAAAGAAATTGACAACTATTATGGACTTTCAATATGACATAAACTTTATTCGTTGAATATGTAAGTTTGACTAAAAAAAACCTTTTTATTTAAGCTTAATGATGCTTGAATTAGGTAGGTACTAAAGTAAGTTATATACCTGAAGTAAAGAAACCTGTAAAGGGTAAAGTGGTACACAAACTATCCAGGGGTTCTGTAAATAGCATATACATAGGTACAGTGGCGTGCACAGAACTTTTTGCTGGAAAAGCAAACAATTGGTCAAGAACAACAATAAAAAAATATGAAAAAATTTAAATAACACTTTGAAAGAAAAATTTTTGTATGACGCCAGGGTAGACAATGTCTACCCTAGAGTGAAAATTTCCTATTCAAACTTTTTTTTTTCAAAGTGATATTTAAATTTTTTCATATTTTTTTTATTGTTGTTCTTGACCAATTGTTTGCTTTTCCAGCAAAAAGTTCTGTGCACGCCACTGCATAGGTACCTATTATCCTTCGACATAGAGGATACATTTGTTTGGAATCCTTGTGTAATTTTGCTCCACATGACAGACAGAAAATTTTAGGAAAATTTATTTTGTACATAATTTGAGAAGAGATCATGGTACAAACAAACGGCTCGCTTCAATTCTTATTATGACCAGAATAGCCGACCAAATTGAAATGTGCCGTTCATAAAATGACAAATATTACGGTTTCCGCCTTATAAAGGAACCTAAAGAATCCAACGTACCTTTTAAATCTCAGTAATAAGTTTCCACAAACGCTTTATATCCAACTATTATTCCAACTTTATGTTGAAACCAAGCTTTTTATGTTCCATCCGTCTCGACTTAGCAATGGGGTTTAGACCAAAGATTTCAAAAGTAAAGATAAGCCCTTACCGTAATTTGACAGCACCAAAATGTTTCCACCTTTAAATGGGTGACGCTCACACGTTTGTATTCAGTGCTCATCTGAACACAGTGATAGTTGGACGCCTTAAGAAGCACTTAAAGTTTTGAATTTTTACGACTTTAGTAGTCTGATCAGTTTGATCACCGTAGGTAGACAGATTGCGCACTCATAAGTGTGCGCGCATCGGCATTATATTAACGCACACTTTCAAAAACAATGCAATGGATTTTAGGTGCCAGGGCTCATCTAAACTTTTGAAATATTTGGTTTAGACAGAGATGTCGTTTTGAAAGCCAGATTAATCCAAGCTTCTTATTTAATCCTCTTTGTTTTCTGACGTATTTTAAATATCTTTTCAGGTTTTATTCATAGAATGGAATCCCTTACAGAATTATTTGTTCGTTTTTCGGGGCATGTGTTTTTTTTTATTAATGATCACTCATTTATCATTAATCAGAAAAATAACATAATGTGCCGAGAGAGGAGTAGTTATTTTTAAATTATTTGTTTGTAAAATATCTTAAAAACCTCCGTAACTCGGAGACTATTCATTTTTGATCTCTAGTTGATAGGGCTCAATTTGTTCAAAATGATTTCTAGTATAACTCCTTTCAAGGAATAGGTCGAATTTCCAAGCAACCTGCATAATAATGAACTAGCGAGTTGTTAAGGTGGAGTTCCGTGGGTCGCGGTCTATGCGATAAAGGCGCGCGACGGACGCGCCGGGGCTGATGCGTCAATACTACGCGACAAACGCTTGCGTCAGTCGTGCGATCGACGACACACCTTGCTTCCGATGTCAACGTCTATAGCGCGGCTTTTAGATCAGTCAGTTTTGTTCATCCGTCACTTTCAGTTGGTCGTGGGATATAATACAAAGTTTAAGAAATGGTCCAAACTGCATTTCTTTTGCGCTATAAGTTCCCACACTTTATCCCGCTGAAACGATTTTTTCCAGTCTGGTTAACAAAGATCATGAAAAAAAGGAATGTTCATCTTCTTGCGAAGAAAACCGCGTTGTTCTGTCTGCCAGACATCTTTTTTACATGCGGTGCGCGACGATACTAAGCAGGTCAAGACACGATCACGCGCGGCCCACTACAGCCACAGCCGCACGCGTTTAGTCGTCAGCCGCACGCGTCAGTCGGGGAGGCCTCAGAAGCGGTGCGATACATTTTCATAGTGTTAAGGCGATTTGCGAAAAAATTACCAGTGTTTCTTTTCTATGTATTTCATGAAATACACGGAAAATTTTAATACATTTCAGGTATGTTTATTTTGACTATATAATCTAGAGTTTTGAAATTGGAAAATATGATTGGATAAATTTTCCTCGATAGAAATAATTGTTGAAATGAGGTCTTCAAACACACTTTTTCTCCTCGTTTGACGAATAGAAATCATATACAGAACAGTTTCGACAATATCTAGAGATTTGATATTTGAAATTTTGCTAGCTATTTTAGTTTTTTTTAATAAAAATATAAAACCAACTTTTTTCCCTTTTGCCTTGAATCCGCCCTTCTCGCACTGCGCGATTTTTCGCTTGGAGTGTCAGTGACAAAAATAAAATTCGCATAGCCTCTTAATTGTTAAGTATTGTCGCGTAGGTCGCGGCGCGCCCGTCGCGCGCGTCTGTCGCATCAGCCTCGACCCATGGAACTGAACCTTTAGCCCGTTACTGATCCGAAGTTATCCTTCATCGTCCAATACTATTAAACGAGCAATATTTGTATCTAATAAATAAGGTGAAATTTAATCAACCTCCCGAATTTCTATGGGAGGCTCAGTAGATGATAGAGACTACACATGTGAAGTTTCAGGTGGATCAGATAAAGTAATGGCAGGTCACGTGACACCGAGATATAGGAAAATATAATGCCATAAGAATTTGGGCGGTTGATTAAATTTCATCTTGTATATTGTGGAAACGGTTAATTATAAAAAAAAACACCTTTTAGCATTCTTGTTTATTTAAGTACCAAATCAAAGTCAAAGTGAAGTATTAGAAGAATGTCTTAGCACTACATATATGTATATGGTATTTATAATCGGGTTCTAGAAAAGGGCTCTAAGGATTACGAAAAAAATTACATTAAAGGAGTTTTCAGGCGCCGAAAAATCGATCTAGGTAGGCAGGTCTCATCTCTGTGAAAAGTCGAATTTTGCGAGCTTTCACTACCAAATAACCTCAGAAAAAGAATATTCTAGCAAATAACTACCCTTCTTGTCAAAATTCAAGACAATGCCTTTGTCAATGCGTGACGTAGACAGGAAGGAGTGCATTCCGTTTTGCTTGTTAAATGTACGTTGACGTGATTTGATTGTTCCGTTTTTTTTCTAACTGCATCGACACGTGGCATGCAGAGAAACAAATTGGGACAAGTACTAGATCGTTCAATAAGTCCCGAGACTAACATGGAGATGGCGCTTAATATTAAAAACTCTTTTGATTTTTAGAAAGTACTGGTCTTCAAATGAGATGTGTCAAAATTTTTTGAAAATCGAACAATAAAATATTCAGTTACAGACATTTAAGTGACGATACTTTTGTAATTTCGAAAACAGTGGAAAAAAAACGAGTTTCATGCGTTGACAAAACATTGTGTTTAATGGAAAAAACACCGTTTAAGCACAACAGTGGCCTATAAAGGGTTATTCGGAATCTGCTCCGTCTAAACCAACCATTTGTCGGTGGTATGCCGATTTCAAACGCGGTCATATGGACACAAATGATGCTGAATGCTCTGGTCGTCCAAATGAAGCAGTGACTCAACAAAATATCAACCAAGTCCTGAAAATCGTGAAAGAAGATCGGAAGCTGAAAGTACGCGTGATAGCTGAGACAGTAAAGATTTCAACTGGTAGTGTTTTCAGTATTTTACACAAAAATTTGGTCATGAAAAAGCTTTTTTCCAAATGGGTGCCGCGTTTGCTAACAATTGCTCAAAAGCAACAACGTATCAATGATACAGAGCGCTGTTTGGCACTGTTTAACAGAAATAAAAAGGATTTTTTACGCCGGTATGTGACAATGGACAAAACATGGATTCACCATTTCACTCCGGAATCCAATCGGCAGTCAGCAGAGTGGAGAGCAGCCAGTGAAAGCCACCCGAGGCGGCCCAAGACACAAAAATCTGCCAGCAAGATAATGGCCTCTATATTCTAGGATGCGCATGGAATACTCTTCATCAACTACCTTGATAAGAGGAAAAATGTAAATAGCGAATATTATATGGGATTATTAGATCGATTAAAGTACGAAATCGCAGAAAAACGGCCTCAAGTTAAAAAAAAAAGTGATCTTTCACCAGGACAAGGCGCCGTATCACAAGTCCATGATAACGATGGCCAAACTAAAGGAATTGGGCTACCAATTACTACTCCATCTACCTAATTCTCCAGATTTGGTCCCCAGCGATTAATGGCTGTTTTCAGACCTAAAACAAATGCTCCAGGTTAAAAAAATTAATCAAATGGTGAAGTATTCGCAGCAACGGAGGCTTATTTTGAAGGCAAAGATAAATCGTTATTCACATATCAAATGGAAAAGTTAAAAAAGCGTTGGAGGGACTGTATCGCAGTTGAAGGAGACTACATTGATGAATAAAAAATAATTTTATCAAAAAAGCTTTGTTTTAGTATTTAGTATCGGTACTTATTGAACTGAGTGTTATTGTGTGGGAAGAGATTTTAAACATTAGTTTTACATCGGAGTGGAGCTCGATCGCCCAGGTATTTAACTTATAATATGAGGTCCCTTGTCACACGAACTCGAATCTGCATTCGCATTTTAACTTTGTCAAGACAGGCGTCAAACTAACAGTGTTGTTGATGGACAGACGGTTTAACCACCACACAATGCGGGTACGGTACCTTAAAATATGGTAAATTACAACAATATAGATATCATAGCAACATGAAGCCAACACAAACAAGCCGCTAAAATGGTAGCGCCAGACAAACAATGCGCGGCTCCCGCCCGAACCCTTACATCTTAACCGTTATATATTCATCTTTACGTAATCTTTACATAATCACCTAGTACCATGATTGTTTTCATATTTTTTGGTCGGGGGAGTACATGATAACGTAAAAAACGCTACCTTTTCGAGTTTTTTTTGTATTGGGTCTTCCCTTTTGTTTAATTTTTATTTAATTAAATTATTTGCCCTGATAGAGGCCATAGTAAAACGTGTTCTGTGAAAATTTAAACTGGCTATCTATAACGGCTGAAGCTGTAGACCGTAACTGAAGGACAGACAGGCAGTCGGAGAGACAGAAAGCGGAGGCTTAGTAATGTGGTCCCGTATGGTATCCTTCAGGTAGAGTCGTCGTGATAAATCGAATAATATTTTTATTGTTAACAAAGCGTTGTTTTAGATTATGCTTTCGTAGGTGCTTGTTAATAGAATAGTGGACTGTAAATTGTTTTTCAACCTTTGTAATTAAGGATAAGAGGGGGGCAAGAAAAATGCGTATGCACTTACTTGTGTGATTTCTGTTTCCTCCTTGGGTGGCCACCCGTCCAAATCAGCAATATAAGGGTTCTCCGATTCTTGCTGCAGCTTTTTTCCAACGTTTTTCTTCGAAATTAAGATGTAGGATCGTGTAGATATAAGCGGATTATAAAAGTCAAGACCACACAGTCAAGGACAAAAGTCGAAAAAAAGACTCGAGAAGTCACATTTCACAGATCAAACGTCAAAAAAAGTGCATACATAAAAAGGATTGGAATAAGGATGAGAAAACCGATAATATATTATTCTAAATCCAACAGTAGGTAACGAGGGCATTAAATAACAAAAATACATGTAACAAATTTAATAAAATGTACGAATGATATTAAGTTACATACAATGAAAATTAATACTCAAGCCCCATAAGGGTAAGTTAATATCAGAACTGTAGCTCTCGAGCATATTGTGTTTATATTTCAGTTGAATTTTAAAAGCGGTAGAAAGAATATGTAAAAACTTGAGGAGCACAGCGGCAGTGAATTTAAAGCAGAATTCATGAGAAAATGTAAAACTATATTTTACCAAATTATCCTAACTACGTCCTCTTCCAGGAGCTGCAGAGCCCCTCAAATTTGAAATTTGCTGCCGTTGCCGTCGCTACTTGTACTCTGAAAAATTATATATTATTTATTTTTGCGGCAGCAGCTCAGTCAATTGAATCTTCAGATTTAGAATAAAAATATACTTATCTTCACGGCATGAATTTCCGAGGGGTTGGCAGAAGTGCTCCTAAGTGTGAACTATGAAATGCAAGTCACAGTCCATACTTGGTACATCCGCTTTTCACCGACGACCTTGTCTCAATCGTGATGGAGTGGTAAACCCTATCGCCACTTCGGGCACAAATGGACCAACAGCACGCAGACTGAACACAAGTTACTGTGCACCACGAGGATTGAACCCTGGACCTAAGGCCACAGCAAAAATTCATTTAAAAATAAAATTTTGTAATACTTAAAAGAGTAAAAATAGTACATTATTGCAAAGGCAGCGAAATAGGCAATTGCAGGTCGAGTATGAGTTTGAAGGCTGAGCCGTAGGCGAGGACTTCAATGATACGAGACAGGCAATTGCCATTTGGGCCGAGGCATATATAGTGCTTTTCTTAAAAAAATGCAAGGAAATAAAAAAGGGCCTTTTACATAATCATTTTTTTTTTATTTTTATAGTTTGTGCCGAAAGGTAAACGCATCTGTGGCTATACAGCCACGAGAACGCAATGTGTACGATAGATGAAAGAGTTCTAAATTCAAACAGCACACCGTTTCATACAACATTGCCGGTGCGCTCTTCGTTTCAAATTCAAAGATTGCGCCGGGAAGTGATTTTGGTTTTTCAGTCTACGTAAATATGATACTTCGCGTGTTCTTTATTCAAAAGTAATGATAATATTTCCGCGTATGTTTAAGAAATATTTATTTACAGGTCTCAACCTAATACGATAGTGCAGTTAAAACATTAATAATAATTAATAAATTATAATAATAAAATAAAGATATATGTCAAACTAATTGTAACATACAATATGATACAAAGTACCCTGGACGGCTATCGTAAAGCGTGTGAAAAATGTTGCGAGAATAGCCGCCCTTGTGAATTCACTCGGAGCACAGACAAAGAGGTCAAGGCGCTTCGGCCAGCAGGTTGGTGCTGCCACGCGGCACCGCAAGTAGCCGTGGTCGTCGTTGTTGTTGCACGTACCCGTCTGCAACACACAGCCCTATTATAAAAAATAAAAATATATATTTATTGTTCACCAATTGACAAAGTCAGTGTACAAATATCTTAGACTTACCCCCGGTTTCTGAAAGGCCAATCAATGTTAACAGTAGATTAAAAAATAATTATCTGCGGATTAAGCCAGAAAAAGTGGGAATTTTACATTGAAATCAAAAATTAACTAAGTTAATTATGATTCATCACTATTCAGACTTCATATATGCTTTATTTTCACCGTTATTTGCGGTTAAAGTTTTTTTTATCTACTGTTAACTTTGATTGGCCTTTCAGAAACCGAGGGTAAGTGTTTTCTAACAATATAGTAAAAGAGATACACTGGTTTGCAAATTGTCTAATATTAGAGACAATAAAATGTTGCGTTGGCAACAGTTTAAACTGTTTAAAGTTTATTATTTGGGTTAGTATATTTTGATTATAAATTATACAACTTGCTAAATTTTGCGTTAAAGCGACGCAATATCCTGACAGGTTGTATGATGGTGTTTCATAAAATTTTGCCTTTTGTGGTACAAAGACGTAGCTAGATGTCGCTAGATAATACTTATGAAAAAAAAAACCGGCCAAGTGCGAGTCAGACTCGCGTACCTAGGGTTCCGTATTGTAGATGATAAATTTAACTTTGTCATTTTTTTTCGTGAATTTCTCGACCGCTTTATTTTTCCTGTAATCTTTACGTAAACACATATTACCATGATTTTTTTCATATTTTTTGGTCCACCAGTTTTGGAGATAAGGGGGGGGACATACATATTTTTGGGGTTTTTTAAAGATTTTTCGAAACAAGTTAAAGTAAGTATATTAAAAGTATATATTTTTACAATCAGCTTTTTGATACCTACAATTTGATATCCATATTGTATTTTTAGGCTAATATTTTTCATTTTTCTCACTTTTGTTTTGGAAATATTTTGACCAATTTCAATTGTTTCATATATTTTTTTAAACTCTTATATGTGGGCAAACTAATGCTATTTTTGTGCCAAATTTCATGTATTTATCTTTAACGGTGCTAAAGTTATGAGGCTGTGACATACGGACGGACGGACAACGGAGTCTCACCATAAGGTTCCTTTTGTACCTTTTAGGTACGGAACCCTAACAATTAAGAAAATAAGCTGTCGACTTCACAATCAGTTTTTACCTTTTGAAAAATCAAGGCATGAACGGGCCTTTTAATACTTGGTAGCACATCTGACTCCTTTTCGAGGATACATGTCGTAACGATACATGGTTACAATTTTATTTCAGTATTCTAAAAATCCTTATTAACGGGGCACCTGACGCTAGAAAATCAACAACACCAGGTTTTTAAGGGTACATTGGAAGAAACTAGGTCTCTCCTCATATTGAAGAAAATATATTTGATTAATCGATCTTTTATCTAGAGATTCCACCTATTAACAATGTAATAAGATTAATGCTTTTGCCCAAAATAAAATGTTTTCCACCCTCTTTTTTTTTGTTTTCAAACGTTCGTTTCAAAAATGCGGTTAAGAGATCAACTTGTTTTTTTTTTATAAAATAGCCAATAGAAATATGAAGGGATATTAACCTAAATCCAATATTTTTTTCCCCACAATATATTTCAGTATTAGCTAAAAAGACACCAATTTGTTGTTTCGCTGCGTGATCACGCGTCCAAGAGAACAAGAGGCCAAAGAGCCAACATGTAATCGCCTCTATGAAAAGCAAATAAGGTCTTTGCCATTAGACTTATTGTGCTGGACGGGTAATAAAAAAAGTTGCTAGTATATGCCATCCTCTTAATTTTTTAGGACTTTGCTTAAATTCATGTTTTATTTAAGGATCACGTTATTACATTTTTTAAGTTACAAGTAAAGAAATACCTGTGCAACTGTGACATAATGAGAGACATTGGGATACGAATCATAATAGACTGCACGAGCGTCCCATTGTCTAATTATGTCCAGTTGGACACAATACTTTACCTACGACCATCAAAAATATTGTCTTTGCGTGACATATTTACAATCTGGGGGCACGATAGTGCCCCCCGCCAAGACGAGCCAAAGGAAGCGGGGCACTACGTACCTTTTCTCGATATATTTTACTAAAAAAATCTCTGTCTCTACATCTTTCGTTTGTTCATAATCAATGTCTCTAATTCTAACTTATATTTGTGTCTTTAACTCGTTCATTTCTTTAACTAAGTATCGTGATATATATTTTCTTACAGCTAAATCTTATCATAATATTTTTGCTAGGATCTACATTTTATTGACATTGTAATTGCAAAGTTTTATTTACAATAAATTCATATATACCGGGAAAATAACACAAAAATCTCTCAGGCGCGTTTCTTTTGTATTGCCGCCTCACCCACCGTTAGCAAAAATCAAAAATATCTTCAGGTACATATCTTCGGTATTGCCGCTTGACATCACCCTTATTTCACGTCGTTCCCGCTGATTGGTTATCTAAGTGGTGTTATAATAAATTGGGCCATTCACAGCACAGAAGCGCGGTGTTATAATGTAATACTGATGTTGTATTACCTTATTCTAGTTACCTTATAGGAGTATATAAAATTATTGTTAGTACGTATGAGGCAAATAAAAGAGATCTGTTGAATTGTTTCAGTTTCCTTTCTTTCATTTATTATTTTTGCAATTATCTCAGTTACAAAGATAAACCAAAATAGGCAGTCATGGAGACTGCCGACAGAAGTGAAAACTGTAAAAAAGCATGTCGGTGACGGTGACACGAACCCATAAGATTTTCCCTCAGAACAAAAACTATTACTCTGAAGATTTTTCCCTAACCAAAAAACGCTCAATGCACCTGAAGAAGTTTTCTTTTCACTTCAAAAAGAACACGTGTAATACATTAAAAACATCTAAGGGCTAGTGTACATATATCTCAAGTTGACAACTCGACACGACACGTCGAGACGTCGCCTTTCTAACGACACTAACGAGCCAATTAGACACGAAACGACTCACGGCAGATGAAAGAGCCTCCTCGTTAAATTCGATCATTTGGTAACTGAAGAACGCAAACATTCACTGGAAATATCTCCGAAAAAGTCAGAAGTGAGCTAAGTGGAGGCACGAAACTATGTTTAAGGTTTCACCATTGATTTAGAAGAATTAAGAGGGCTTCTCCCAATTTTGTCTCTTCTCTGATTCGTTTTAAACCATGAAATTGTGATATTTTATGTCTAAAAAATATATATATTAGATACATTCTTTCTGCAGATTTTTTTCTGGTTTAAAACGCAATACGTTATACTTCACGCGATCGAAAAAAAATCCAAAACTTGTTCGATTTTTCATGTTTTTTTCGTTTTATATAAAATTTACATTATCAAATCGTAGGAAAATTACAGGAAATAAAGGAAAATGTAATTAAGTAAGTACTTCAATATATAGTTTTCTGAAATCTTCACCGTTAAAACGTTTTTTTTAACGAAAAACGAGTTTTCTAAAGGCGCGCGATGTTTCGGTTGTCGTAACAGCCACGGCTCACAGCACTAGATAAAAGATAATAGATAAAAGGTCATAGAGTTCAGTTCTACTTGATGCAAAATGAGGTGCTCAATGTCAGGGATAACCGGCCCTTAAGTAGATTTTGTCAATTAAAACATGTAAAAAGAAAACTGTTTCTGCATTCCAGCAGCATTCAATCATCCTACCGCGTAGGTCTGCAAAATATTTAGGAAGCTTATAGTTTCTTACTGTTTTTTTGTTATGCGCCGCCGCGGT
The DNA here is from genome assembly GCA_934047225.1 of Ypsolopha sequella. NCBI lineage: Eukaryota > Metazoa > Arthropoda > Insecta > Lepidoptera > Ypsolophidae > Ypsolopha > Ypsolopha sequella. Next base: position 8,878,092 of record OW203994.1, on the reverse strand, counting down.
AGACATTCATTAAAAATAGAATAACTGTTATAAAAATAACTAGTATTTCATCAACAACTGTGAACTCGCGACCACTTCTTACAACCCCATACCTCGGCAACCCCTTGATTAATTGGCTTTCATGACGTTCCAATCAACGATACTCGAGTTATCGTCGGACAAACATTCATACATACATACAAACGCCGTCGGACTGTTCAAGTACACTCAGAGAACTTCGCTCGCTCTTTCAAATATATAAATTTTGACACTTGACAATTTTTCTGTCGCAAGTAGGTAGTTACCATCGAAATAATTTTCGATGGTAGTTACAAATTGATATTATATATGATTACGGTACCTATAGAAACGCAGTGGAAAAGTTAATCTGGATATGTAATGGAATTTTGAACTGGGATCCCATCTTGGAACCACTTGCTTACCAACTTGGTACCTAATACCAGTGATTGTTTTAGTTTCGATAAGAAAAATGTATATTTTCTACTAGCCGATGCTACAAGACGGTAGGACAAGCCTAGGTCTTTGACAAACTTATATATTATACTAGTGTCCTTGAGGCACCAACTAGCTAATAACAAAAAGTAAGTACCAATAAGCACTAAAAAAAAAATTGACTAATAAATTGAGGTTGGGCACTCTCTGTCCTCTCTTTCAAGGTAAAGCTGCCAAGGCCAAAAAGACGAAAGCAAAAAGTTGAAAAAAAGTACATTATCATTGCGGTATGAGAAAGCACAAGAGTCAGTTAGCAAGTGTGCTGAGACCTGGATAGCTCAGGTCACATGGTAAAGAAACCACCTGTAAAGCGAGATCCCAGCTTAGGGCTTCTCACATCCAGATTTACTTTTTCTGCATGTTTATACCATCCATCCATCAGCCTGTGTTCGTCTAATGCTGGACTTAGGGTTTCCCAAGAAAAAATGGTAGTACTTCGCATGAGTGACCCCGCTGCTTGTCACCAGTCTGTTTTATAAAAGAGTTCGCAATAGGGTATTGGGAAATTTATGTCAATTAAGGCATGCTGATTGAAAAACCGTTTCAAGATAATACATATTTTGCCCATATCCAAATGGTTTCTGCATACAACTAACTAAGGATTAAATTTAAAGAATTTAACCTTCATTTGACCGTATGCTATGGCTGAACAGAAGAAAATTGTCACGTATTTAATGTAAATGTCACTTTTTTCTCTTTGATACATATATGTATATGTATACATCCGAAAGTGGGTGAAACTAGATCTAAATATATCGACAAAATTTTTTTTTTTTTTTTAATCTTGATGTAATACTCCACTTGGGTATCTTTGTGTTATTGTTAACCGCTCGTAGAAAATATTGTATTTATGATAGAACGTTGTTTTTTTTTTTTGATAGAAAGATAATGGAATAGGCAATGATAAATAGGCATAAAAGTATAGTAAAACGGGGACATTATTTTGAAAACAATTACTATTACTGAAAAAAAAGACGGAAAAATTAAAGAAGTAATCTTTTAGGATATTATTTTTACGGTAATGGTAGTTGATTATGTTTTGTTTTTGATTTGGTATGCAACGTCTATTCTTAAGGATTATAACAGTTTTATTTAATTGCATTACTCGCGATAGACCAAAAGTTATGACATATTTTATACGTCATAGTCTCCATGGTAGGCAAAAATAAATTTAAAACGTAAATTTATAAAACAAAGATTTTCTAAAAAAAAAAAATATCATTTTTTTGTTGATAAAATAAGGTCTAGTTTCACCCCTTTTCGGATGTGCACTTGTACGAGGGACACACTGTATAACACCCACTATTACCTTCAAGCATATACCAATCTATTAACCTCATATGCTTTGACATAATGCATAAACATCGATGTCAAATTTTTATATGATAGTAGGTCAATGTTTGGCAGGCACTACTTGCCTGTGACACATTTGCTTAAGGGAAGCAAATAAAGACACAAGCAAAGAAAATTTAAAAAATATTGACTGCCGAAAATTAAGAAACTTACGGTTTAAATTAAGATCTATATAATTATTCTACAAAAAAAAAACATGATTCATTTTGCTAATGAACATGGCGAAATGGTGATGGATATACCGCCATCAATCGGTCCTAGGCTTGCCTGGTTGTGCCTGTTTAAGAGCTGTCCTCTTACTCTCACCCGAATAACTTTAGGGGAGTTTGCGAGTAAGAGCGTTTGTCCACGGTCCGCTATTCTAGTCGGTATTTGACGGACCAATAAATTTTAATATATTTTCTATGCAAGCGCTCGTAAAGGCCTACTTTTTATGCATCAAAACCGAACAGAAAGTCGATTATTTTGCCCTAGGGCTTTATTATTATTATTTTTTAATAGTAGTTTATGCTACAAGGGTGCAAAGGAATAAATTACGAGGACGATTTAAAACACGAGCGTAGCGAGTGTTTTAAACGTAACCGAGTAATTTATTGCTCTTACGCCCGTGTATCATACTACGTTTTTCAATGCATAGTGTGAGGAAATAAAACAAATATAATTTTGTGAACTTTAAATTGTAATTGGCTCAAAAGGACTAGGTATCCAGAGCCGTTAAACAGTGGAAAAAAAAGTATAACATCCATGGTACACAGGAAAGGCTGCAGGTTAGCCAACCATTGCAAATAAATAAAAAAAAATAATAATAATAAAGCCCTAGGGCAAAATAATCTACTTTCTGTTCGGTTTTGATGCATAAAAAGTGGGCCTTTACGAGCACATGCATTGAAAATGTATTTACGAGAAGTTGGCTAACCTGCAACCTTTCCTGTGTACCATAAATGTTATACTTTTTTTCCTTTGTTTAACGGCTTTGATTAAATTGTTTTCTTTGATTATATTTGTTTATTTTCCTCACACTATGCATTGAAAAACGTAGCATTATACACGGGCGTAAAAGTAATAAATTACTCGGTTACGTTTAAAAAACTCGCTACGCTCGTGTTTTAAACCGTCCTCTTAATTCATTCTTTTTTGCCCTTGTAGCATAAACTACTATTATAGTTCTAAAAACATGCGCAGCTTATCGGTCCGTCAAATACTGGATGGAATACCGGAACGTGGACAAACGCTCTGAGATGGTGGTACCTCCACAGTTGAGCCCGGCATCAACTCTGCCACTTGAATAATTTAATATATCTCAATGATCTTAATTTTTAAACAGTTTTTTATGTTGCTTTTGGGAATACAAAACAATATTATATAGACGAACTATTCTATAATGCAAATGTGTACTTATACCCTGAAAAAAATCACAAAAAAACACTAGATATCAAAGAGACAACGCCTTTTCTTAGTAATGTTTTGTCTGGAATATACGTCGGTTGTAAAAGTTTAGTCTCTCGCCCATAGACAATTTTGTCTATGCTCTCGCCAGACGCTCGAAAGAGCTAGCATCAAAGTGGTTTTCTTGTTGAGAAGTTTTACATATGCGTTGTAGTTTTTTTAGTTTGAAACTACGAGCGTCTGAGCAGATAAATCTATGTAATTATTTTCCATCTAAAATTCATAATTATATTCTTTATTGTATACAGAAACACGAACACAAACAGTTATCAATGGAATTATGAATGTGGCGTCTCTTTGCGTTAAATAAATTTGATCTTTGCTTTGTCACCTTTCTTCATGGAATCCCGGATATCTTATGTTAGCCATGATGCAGGGAGATGCCTAACTTTTATCCTTTTTACGGAATATCCTTGTCGAACATGCTCTGAAGGATCCTGTTAAAATCATTTAGATGATCCCTGGCACCTAAAATCTATTGCATTGTTTTTGAATGTGTGCGTTAACATAATGCCGAAGTGCGCACACGTATGAGTGCGCAATCTGTCTACCTACGGTCAGCAAACTGATCAGAATACTAAAGTTGTTAAAATGATTAACTTTAATTGCACTTAAGGCGTCCAACTATCACTGTGTTCAGATGAATACTGATTCCAAACGCGTGAGCGTCACCTATTTAAAGGTGGAAACATTTTGGTGCTGTCATAGTACGGTAAGGGCTTATCTTTACTTTTGAAATCTTTGGTTAACATTAGCAACCTTTTCATCTATAGTGTGATAAGCAATGACAGGAGTCCAGTCAAGAGCAGAAGGTTACTTTATTATAAAATTATTTAAAATAATTATATTAGTTTTTTTTTTACTTGTTTAGCTTTGAAACTTGACATTTTTAACACACTTAAAACCTTGAAATAAATATAAGTAATTTTAATAAAAAAAAAAAAACAAAACATTCGATTCGGCTCAGTTTTGCTTTGTCTTTACATCATATAAACGACTGCTGAAAATTATTTCTTCCTTGCTCGAGTAAAATAATAGTTCTAACTCTCTGAGCTAAGGCTTCGGTCACGAGTAATCGGGCACAGCTCTAAAGCAATGGCCACAGTTTGACCACATATTCGCGTGGAGATTGCGGACTGACTCGCCACTCAGTTGCCCGCGCTCTCGCTACACTTTGATTGGCTTTCACAATATATTGATCTATATTATGTTACCTTTTCGAAATGTTTATATAGGACCTAATGTAAACTTCAACAAAATCGAGGGCGTTTTATTATGTACAAACACATTCCGTTTTATGTGTATTATTAAATGTTTTTTAATCACAGATTGTGTAAAAATTACAGAAATTAATCTGAAAGATGCGGAGCCGTGCGAATATAAAACTGCGCCCCTGGCAAAGCCCCTAGTGCCCCTACACAATATAAAACTGCGCCCGGGGCAAAGTCTCTAGTGCCCCTACACAATATGAGTTTTCAGTCACACTGTCATTTTTATTTTACCTTTGCTGTAAGCACTTACTTTACTAATTAATCGAATCAATAGTTATTCAACAAAACCTTATTACCCATGCATTGTGTATATTGCCATCGCAAAGTTTCCATCGGTTTCTGTTAAAAGAATTTCAAAAATTTTGAATTCAAAAATATTTGAAGTTTTCATTTATAGAAACCAATGGAAACTTTTCGAATGCAGTATACACAATACACAGAAAATAAGGTTTTGTTGAATTAATAAATTTTGAATTTAAGTGTTCTGTTTCGATTAATTAGAAAATGGCGGGTTTTTCACAATCCGGCTGCGAGACCGCTCTTAAGACGCCCAGGGCGGTCGCCCCCGTCGCCCGTGGTCAATATACCATGTCCACGTGGGTTGCAAGAAACGAGCCTCCTGGAGGTGCGTAAATTAATACATTGATGAGCACAAATATGCCTGGCACACCCTGGACAGTTACGCCAAGACTTTTACTTCTGTGACCAAGACTTAATTAAGTGACAAATGAAGCCACCCTCAAGTCATGACCAAACCATGCCGCCAAGCGATATAATCATTGAGTAATTACAAATAGTCAATCGTCCATCACTTTTATCCATAGACTTATATATTCTAAGATTACTTCGATGACCGTGGACCATAGACTTAAGATATACGTATATTCTCAGAACAATAATTCCTTATTCTAAGCGTATATCTCTCGTACATCCTAAGTCTATGGTCTGGACAGACTGATTGACGTACCGCCTGCTTCCACACTCTACTTAAAAACAATAGTAATTAAAATCTTCGGAATGACAGTTGAAAGTACTTTTATTCCAAGTGCTTTTTATTCAAAGTGCTGTTGTAATATTGCAGTTGTTAAGGGAATCATTGAGTTAGCGCCCACGGCCACGATAGGTACAGGTCGGTCACAGTTATTTTACCTCTAGGCTGATCGAAAATGTTTCTTAAGTATTGGACATAGAACAGCTGTCAGAGGTAAAATAACTGTGAACAGTCTGTATTTGAAAAAAACTATGGCCGTCTTATTCCCGCTGCGCGGCGCACTTGCAAGCGAGTCGCCCCGCGCGCTTCCTGCAACCTTATTCTGTAAGACGTCCGTATTCTGGTAATGTAAATGTAACATATCAGATTTTCATGTTTAGTTTATGACTTTAGAGAAAGAATCACAAATGAGAGTAAAGTAGCAACATGTTATATACGTAAATAAATCCAAAATTTGGGTTGATTAGTTGATATTTAATTTTATTTGTAGCGTATTTGGATATTTATTTGTAGCTCTTCTGGAAGGATGCGTTTTTTGTGCGAAACGTCCTGACAAAATCAATCTGTTGTCCTGCTGGCAGTACGTATTTTGTATGAAAAATTGACTTGTCCTTCTGGCAGTACAATGACCTTGATCCTGAATGGCACAACGTCGAAACACGTCGCCCCGTGTGCCATGACAAAGGCAGGTGGTGCTTACTATTACTCTTTCTTGATTTAGATTATCTTGTACACTCTGTACGACATTTATGTTTTCTTTGTCAGGATGGTCGTTACTGACACTCAATTTTCTTTGAAAGCTAAAAAAGAAACAAGTTATCCTAAATAATCATTAAAACCTCTAACGTTTCAATAGTTCTGTTATCAAGCATTGATTTATGTTTTACTGAATGAAGATTCAGCAGCTAGGTACTTAGGTACTTCCTCATTACCCTTTCTTGATTTAAATTATCTTGTCCTCTCAGTGGGACATTTATATTTTCTTTGTCAGAATGGTCATTCATTACTGACACCCAAATTTCTATGAAAGCTATATTTTAATAATAAACATGCATATATACATATTCAGTGGCGTGCACAGAACTTTTTGCTGGAAAAGCAAGCAATTTGTCAAGAATAACAATAAAAAAAATATGAAAAAATTTAAATATAACTTTTAAAAAAAAAATTGTATAGGAAATTTTCACTCTAGGCTCACTCTGGCGTCATACAATTTTTTTTTTTTTCAAAGTGATAATTACATTTTTTCATATTTTTTTTATTGTTGTTCTTGACCAATTGTTTGCTTTTCCAGCAAAAAGTTCTGTGCACGCCACTGACATATATATTAATATAAAACTTAATGTATTTCTTTTACCTCGAATTCATATACAATTTTATCATTGACGTAAAGAATATATTTTATGATCTGTGCTGTGACCGAGAAGTCGTCGACCTTTATTTTGGTAAACTTGCTTAGCTTTACCAGACAAAAAGGAATATTTACATAATTACGAGTATACACAACACACCACTAGTTCACAATATTACACAAAATCGGAATCGTCAAATGGACTATACTACCACAAAAACACCTGATATTAGACAAAATTTTCTTTTCACTTTCTATTGTTTTTCATTGCCAGAAATAAAGACATTTTTATTTTTTATTTTTGCGTGACGGCGGCGTGTCGTTTGACTCTAAGCGCCTGATTAATTTTAAAAGCAATAATCAAAATCGTCAGATCTTGTTTTGGTATTTTATTTTAGCAGGCGCTATTAAATTTTTTCAAGCTTTTTCCTTCTAAAACAAATTGAATAAAAAAGAATCTCATAGGTATCTTTACTTCCTTGAACCATACCTGAATATGTGATGTCTTCTGCATTTTAGCCCGTATTTGGTGAGAAACTGATGATAAACAGTTTCTTATTTTTATGACTTTGTAGTAACGCGTGAAGCTTACTATAGCTTTAAATGATAAATTATGTAAAAACTAATGCCAAGGGGCCTTAGAATAAGGATCAACGTATGTTTATGCAGAGCTGCAATTTCCTAAAGCGACAGGATGCAGCGTCTTCGAAATTCTAAAATGTCGAATTTCACATTTTGTTCGGGATAATCGCCTTAAACATCGAAACTCAAGGCAAATACAATACTATTAAAGCCAATCATCTTATTATGCGGAAGCGTTACTGAAGAAAATTATGTCATTTTATTTTATGCATACAAATTTGACTTGAGGTGGTTAAACAACAAAATTTTGTGAGTGACAAATACAGCGAGAATTTCGATACACATTGGCAAATGACCAGGGGATCTTAAAACACCAACTGGGGTGAATCATAAAATGATTTGAAAGTAGGATAGAGTCAGAGTTTTTTCACGCGTGCAAACGAGACGGCATTAGAACAGAATCATAATGTGATTCATGCAAAACGGCCTTTTTAGAGGACCAGGGGATCTAAAAAGGCCGACTTGGGTGAATCATAAAATCATTTGAAAGTAGGTCGGAGTCAGAGCTTTTCACGCGTACAAAAGAGACGGCATTAGAACGGAATCATAATATGATTCATCCAAAGCGGCCTTTTTAGACGACCAGGGGATCTAAAAAGGCCAACTTGGGTGAATCGTAAAATGATTTGAAAGTAGGATAGAGTCAGAAATTTTTCACGCTTGCAAAAGAGACGGCATTAGAACAGAATTCAGAATCATAATATGATTCATGCAAAATGGCCTTTTTAGAGGACCAGTATTAAAATACAATTCACGTCTAATAACCGCAAGCGCGTCCAAAGAAGTAGAAATACTGCGTTTTTTTTATTCCAGTAAAACGGGGCCGTAATGTTCACAATACCAACTTTATGATTTTCAAACAAGGCGAGTCCAGACAATTTATCAGCATGCAACATTCTCGAAGTGAAACCGAGCCAACCTCAGCATCTACATCTCGCCTATAACACATTTGTTGGAGCCTCATATTTTTTTCGACAACGATTTACTACGTCTCATATCTTATTCAGCGTCGAGAGAAATGACCATAATTTCTCATCGGTCTTGTATCTTGAGTTTACTTCTGTTTCTTCATATTGTTTTAATTCGGTGCGAGTTCGTTTTTATTTGAGTCACGATCTCTTGTTTGTTTACGCCGCTATGAGGATCTTTTTGGTCTGTAATGAATGGGAGTTAATGGGATGTCCTTTCTTGGAGGTTCTATGTAAGAAATAAATATATTTATTTATCCCTTTACCAAGAGGGTCGTTGTAGCTTTTCGTCGTTGAAGTATAAAAGGAGGATTAAAGTGACTATGGACATCTTTTAGGATTATTCTACATAATAAGAAAAACCTTTGCTGACCAAATTGGTGACATGCTAAAGGAGGGCAAAGTCAAAAGTACCTGAAGTAACTGAGTTTGCATGACTAGATTGGTGGATGTGGAAGGAGCGGAAGAGTTGTATCAGAATCGTGAAGGATAGAAATCTGTAGTTTCTATGTATTCAAATTCAAATTCAAATAGTTTATTTTGTAAAGTAGATTAGGTACATAATACGCTTTTTACGAGTCAAATTTAATCTTATAAAAATATATGTAATAAAATAATAAATGTACATGAAATAAATTAAAGGTTTATTTAATTAATGTAGCAATATATATACGATTAAAATTATAGGTAAAATCTATAATTATACAAGGTGAAATCTAATGAACCGCCCGAACTCATACCGGAGACCCAGCCAGCGACCAGGAACAAGGTTCACCAATAACTAACCGAGCCCGCAGCACGAATCCAAGCGGCCGACCAAATCCCACCCTATATACTACATACTAATAGGTTACATATATAAATACATGCCTACCTCTGCCCATTCGATTAGTCTTGCTAAGAAGAAGGGCAAGGAACTTAGCAAGGTCATGTTTCTTTTTTAATGTATGTATGTATGAGAAGAAAACGCTAATCATTTATTGGCTTGATTGAAAGCGACAGGCAATAATAGTAAATTGAACCAATTCGGTCGTTTTTTTTAAACTACAATGTGCTATTTTGTCTGCTTTTCGCAATAAGCAGATCAATTTAGGTATGTAACTCCAATAACACATTGTTTCGTGCTTGTAAACCGATTTTACAAGCATTTACAGGAAGTGACGGAATCATATTAGGTTGAATATGGGTTGAATGGTCGCGTCCTTGTCACACCTTAGGATGCTTTCAAGAAATTTTCATTCTCATATTAAAAATTTTTGTTATGACGTCAAATGAAAAACATCGCTTTTTTCATTAAGTTAACGATAAACACGTTTATTTTAAATCCTGTCTTCTGGAGACAATTAAAGAAACCAAGGTTTACTGGTTTACGAATCTTAAATACTGGCCAAAAACGAAGAGCCCAATTGTTTCTATGCCGTTCCTTAACTAGGAAAGAAAATAACAAAGTATGCATGTATATCAGTAGAGATCCTAGCCCATATAGTGAAGCATATAAGATGGGTACAAAGTCCAATGTGTATATTTTGATGTGATGTCCAATTTTCAATGCTTAAGACTTTAAATTTTTCGAAACAGCAGGCTGCGACGTTAATTATAATCTAAATTGTCGATAATAATTTAACAAAAAATAAATAATTATTTAAAATTCATTCAAAACAATGTTAAAATATAATCTTATACTAGTACGAGTACTTATACCAAACGTTTTAAAACTAACTTTAAATTACGTTTTCAGTCTTTGTCTGCGTAAACTTTCATTTAATCCAGAGTTCAACCCAATTAGTAGGAGATGGCGTCCTACTCGAACAAATTCATACGTTAATAACTTTCAGTGTTCCGTAGATGTTCAGTGAACCACGGGTCTCGTGAAAGTTTTCAGCAGAAGGGAGCAAAGTTCTTAGAAAAAGGGAAATTAGATTATACGCGTAATTTCTCGAGCTCCTGTGTGTTTTTGATACTGGCAATTTAAGGAAATATGGGTTTAAGAGATTAAACTGTAATTTGTATTGAGTTGGTGCCTTTGTCGATTACTTGTTTTTTTATAGTCAAAGTTATGCCATCCTGCTAAGGGTCGATTCTCCGGATTTGTTACAAAATATTAAGAATTAATTAATAAGTTTTTAAGAATTAATTAATTTTTATAGCAATTTTTATTAGTTAATTTTAAAATGTAATGTTTCATAACAGAAACCTACACGCTTCAAATGAATGAATTATCCAGGATACAGTTTATTACGATTTATTACATAAACTATATCATGATCATCTTAATTTTTTATTATCTTAAGAAAATAATTATTTCAAAAGATGCACTAAATATTTTAAAGGAAAAATATAAAATAAATCGGTAAATTTTCTTTAATAATTGTTTGATGGGGAATTGTTTTTATTACCATATTTTATATCTATCAATGGTCGGAAGTTGTACTTGTTTCATAAATTCATAGAGACATCTAAAAATATAGTAAAAGAGTTGTACAGAAACAGCTCAAAAAATGGCATAAACTTCATGTTTGTGATTAATTATTATGGAAAAATTATGTACAGATAAATAGATCTTATTAAAACTCGCGTGAACCAACACACTTAATTACTAATAATACCGGATTTTGCACTCACGTTTGATTATTGTTGACTATACATAATAATACATGCCAACTGTTTCACCGATACAATTTCGGCATTTTCAAGGATAGTGTCGTTCTTAGCATGACTATGCGGCGTTCACCGTTGTTGTCAAACGGCCACTGTTGGCATATTATAGTCAACAATAATCAAACGTGAGTCTTAAAGGCGGTATTATTAATAATTTAATATACCTACAGATAGTTTTATAACAAATATTGGTCTTGATTTATGTAGCTAAATTCATACATGAGGTTTAAGAAGTATTCAGAAATAAGGTCCGTCACTCTTTTTGCAAAATATTTAATATAAAATTTTAACTCCCCATTTTCAGCTACTGCGGTCGGGCGGAAATGGTATAATAATTAAAAAAAAAATCCTTATGGCAGTCAAAATCAAAAGCTTTTAGAATTATCGACTTATTATTGCAGCTAAGACAATTTCTTTTTGTAAAGGTAAAAACATAAAATTTGAACCACTTTTACATGGTGTCTTGGACACTTCGAAACTTATACAAAAATTATAGACTATGTATCTCTAGTTACAATATCTGCCTCAACGCAATATTTCTGAACGAAACCGTGGACAAAGTAAGCGATACGATTCCGGCGGGAACTCTATGAATAAAATTATCGTTTTGCAGAATTGATTTCCAAGTTGGGTAAAATTACATGACCTGCTTACGCGCGACGATATGGCTGAACACCACTACGCTATACGTTTATCCATAAATAGAGCATACGCGTTCATAAAGTGAACATTGCTTACATCAAAACAAAAGAAAAACGAGAAAGTGTCCTCTCTCATAGCACAAAATAGATACAACCAGAAGGCCGACTCGACGACGACGGAGCGAAAACAGACGCACACATGCATATACGCGTACGTATGATGATCTCGGAGAATTTCGTATTGGCATTCGACCGACTTCATCCGAGATCGTCGTACAGTGGAGACCACATCAAGCTATACAATTGCAGTACGACATTAGCCCCTACAGAGAAGAATATAAGATAGGTACAAAGTCCAATGTGTCATACTTGATGCGGTCTCCACTGTACGTGCGCGTCTATTTGTGCGTGCGCCTGTTTTCGCTAGTTACGCGGAGTAAACCTTCTGTAAGTGGTTATTTGGTGCTCATAGACAGTAATGCCTAGTTTACATGGGCACAGTAAGAAGTCGAGTACGAGGTTTATAAAGTATTTGACATTATTAGCCAAATATAAACGATTGCAAGATGGTACTAAAAATGTAGATTGTTAAAAGTCCAAAGCGATAAAAGAAGACTAGTTGAATAAATAGTTACGCAAGTTACTCTACTACTAACTAGCCTTACGCCAGGGCCACAGCTTCAGGCTTCTGGCGGCGCTTTTTGCTGCGTTTCCAGGTGGTTTTTGCGACGGGCTTTGCCCTGCCACGACTCCTGTCGGCGCCTTCCACCGCATCGGATGTATAGCGCGCTCGCTCGCTTAAAGCGCTCGACACTAGGTTCGTCCTGTGCGCTCGATCACTGTTTCAACCACCCGCCTCCCCGCACACCGCCGTCTCGAGAGCGCAAGTCACTCGAAGCCGGACAAGACGCGCGAGCGGCGACCCATGGCCGGCTCTATACAACTTCATACATTTGTTCTCTCTACCGGCGCCGTCGCAAGAAGAACCGCTTGGCGCGCCTCTCGAAGCCTGAAACTGTAGCCGAGGGTTAAGAGGCCCTTTCACGCCTGGATTTTCCTAAACATTCATACAAAAGGTAAAAACAGATTCAGAAGTCAACAGCTTATTTTCTTCATATTTTTTTCATTACTATTATCTAGCTACATCAAACTACGTCTCTCTTTAGCTCAAAAAGCAAAATTTGTTAAAACACCATCATATTTAGCTGTCAGGATATCGTGAATTTTGTGTCGTTTTTACGCAAAGTTTTGTAAGTTGTATAATTTCATCTATACTGAAAATAAAAAAAGAGAGAATAAAGACGTCGTTCATGTAAAGATGACTAAGTTAAGAGCGTGCCCTTAGAGCGGGTACATAATTTCAAGTACCTGGGTCATACCCGAACTGAAGAATGACGACGATATTGAACGGGAAAGGAGGGCTTTGTCGGTGCGAGCAAATATGATAGCGCGCAGGTTTGCCCGTAGCTCGGAGGAAGTGAACATTATCTTATTCCGAGCCTTTTGCACATCTTTTTATACGGGCACACTGGGGTTATCAAGTCTTGCAACGTTTTTCGCATTCAATACAATAATGCGATGAGGGCATTGTAACAGTCTCCTCAGTGTCGCCAGCAGCGGGTGTGCCACGTAATTCTGATTTTCATCAACATCGACATCATTGAAATTTGACATGCGTGCGACGACGCCCGCCTAACATGCCATCTCTTTTGCACGCACGTCAAATTTCAATCTCAAGTTGATGTTGATGAAAATCAGAATTACGCGGTAGACCCGCAGGTCGGACGAGCCCTTTATGAAACATTAGCAGGCGCTACACACTCCGTCGTTCCAAGTATCGAGCAGATAGCGTTAGCATCAACACTTTGTAATTATTGTGTATTCACTTTGTAATTATTATATGTTTTTATACCTGTGTTTTACTGTGTGCGTTTTAAATTTTCTGTGTTAATTTAATTGAATTTAGAATTTAGCAATCTCATCAATATATTTTATAATATTAATGTTAATTTGTAAGAAATATGGATTTTATCTGGAATAATTTAATATTATTATTATTATTGAGATCAAACCTATCAAGACGTTACAACCCAAGCGGCACTTGACAGCTGCATAGCAGCTGGACTATAGACTCACTAAATGCTCGTGGCTGTATTAGGTTTCTGTAGAAGAGCTGAGTAAGCTGCTACACAGCCCTTGTAATGCTAATTTGGGCCCCAAATTAAACAGCACTGAGCATTACAATAGCTGGTTAAGAGCATTACAAGAGCCTGTACCCAGTTCTTATAATGCTCTTGAGGCTTTGACAACAGCATTTTACAAGTAAGAAATGACCAAAAAATAATAATCTGTTGCTGTCGCATTCATATTGTTCTGAATTCTTGTATATTGTTCTCTATTACGAACACCCAACACATTTATATGGCAGCTGAGTGTACATGTTTCCAAAAGTATAAGGGCACATTTGATGTGTTGCTTATAAGAGAATGGTGAACTGTTCGTTGTTTCGTAAATAACCAAAGAATCTATCAGTAAGTAGTGCATCTCGAGAATGGCTAGATATTCCTCTACATGTTGGACCTACAGGACAAAAAGCTTAATCATTGCAACTAAATTACAATGAGAAAGCCCAAAAATAGAAACTTTCAACTACTCTGCTAATTTAACAATAACTTAAAAACTGCGTGTGTAAACCGACACACAAGTTCCTCAGGGAAATATTTCTACATGCCTTTTAAGGTTCAATCCAAAAACGAAAACCCTAGCAAAGCTTTCACGTCAGTATATTTACAGAAAATCTTTAGACCGCAGTTAAACCGAAGCAAATTTATTTACAACAGTAACCAGAAAATCAAACTGATTCTGATTTTCGTTTACAATTTGTTTATTTCAGAATCGAATCTCCGAGTTTGTTACAACATATTAGAAAATAATTGTAACGGTCAAAATGGTATAATTATAGTTTACTATATGCATAAACGTTAGTTTATTTTATTATAGGTGAGTAGTAAAATATATTTCGACCACTAATTGTGGTCGGCATCAGTTACACAATTATAAATAGAACTTAAAAATTAATAATTATAAATTATAGATACTTATGATACTGAATATTTTATTTTTGTAATGATGACAGTAGCAGTGATTGATAGTAATTAATTGATAGTAATTTACTATCAATCACTGCTACTGTCATCATTACAAAAATAAAATATTCAGTATCATAAGTATCTATAATTTATAATTATTAATTTTTAAGTTCTATTTATAATTGTGTAACTGATGCCGACCACAATTAGTGGTCGAAATATATTTTACTACTCACCTATAATTATATTTTTTTGTGTTTTCGTATATATATATATAATTTCTTTAATCGAAAAGACAAGAAAAGTCTATTATCATTTTATGTTAGTTTATTTTAATGATATTATGGTTGTAATTAAATGACCATCAAAAAAACAAAAATCTGAGTCAAATATACTAAGTTGGCATCAAAAATAATATGTTGAAACCTAACCTAAACTGGTTAATGTCAACTTAGTAATTTAGGTGGTCACTTAGTATTATTTAGACGGTCAACCTATTATTGTCCATATTATGGTAGCTTTAAAATAATTGTATTTTCCGTAAGAGTTAAATTAAAAAATATAGGCACAAGTCGAACTTTCGATGACTAAATTATTATGATGATGGCATATGTTTCAGATATAAATTTAAAAGATTTTTGGTTTTCAAAGCTATGTTTGAGCCCTCTACAGCATTAATTATAAATTTAAATTTCAAATGTTTCCATTTCAAAATCTATGTTTATCATCGATTTAATTAATATTAAAATTAGAGTGAGTTGACATCATAAATATTGTAATTAAAGATCTATACACCGTGTAATGATGACCTGCTCAGAAAATGAAACCACGTATAGGGGATGTTATGAGGGTTCTTTGTACTAAATTTCATTTCGACATTCCTATTAATACATCTACAAATTAATAATTAATTTAGTTTCGCTCACAAGTGCAACGTACTAACCACGTTTTTTTAACAGGCTTAAAAAATGCGATGTTGCCGCTTCGTGCAGGTTACTGACATGTAGTAATACTGGAAGGGAAGGTGCACACTTGGAACACGATTTATTTTGTTCGAGAAAACAAATTTCTGTAAACAGAAATATTTTCTCGAAATTGTTTTTTTTATGGCTTTGTAGAGGTATTCCTTACATGTGGTTTCATTTTCTGAGCAGGTCATCATTACACCCAGTTTATCAGCTCTAGCTCACCTTTTCAAATGTGCAGGGAGGCACAGGTCAAGCCTTCGATGAAATTATGACTATTTATGACTAATGACCTAAGGACTCTTTAGAAGTACAGGCGCACGCGCTATTCAGTCGTGTACTGATGATGATGATTCATCATCGCATCAAAAGCTCGACCTTTGCCTCCTTGCACTGTTAAGGTGATTACCCACGCCAACGGCCTTGAGCAATCGGCCTCACCTCCGGGGAGTTACAGGCGCTGCTCCCCGCATGCCTCTGCGCAGACGCCCCGCGCCCCTCTACAAAGATCGCTAGCGTCGCAATGATTCACACCTCGTAGCGAGGTAGAAATAAATTGATGTAGCATTGTTTTATGCGTAAACCTATAACTATAACATTTCAAGCTCAATAGGCTGTGGTGCTGTAACAGAAAGATGTGACCATTCTGTACCTATTACTACACGGTGATATTTTGGTAGTTTTGAAAACGACCTAGTGGTTATAGTAATTACGAACTAGTGGATAGTACTGAAATCGCGAAAATATATAAAACATATACAACAGTTACATACAGTACTTGCTCTAATGTAACATGTCATCAAAATCGGTTATGTGAGGATACCCGAAAGTGACCAAGTTGATATTGGGGTCAGACCTTTATAAATCTTGGGCTTGAGCGGTAACAGACGAGCGCCACTTTGCAGTTGGTAACCGTCAACAGTAGGCCCACCATGAGTTTGGCACTCGATATACGTTGGCGACTGCGTAAAATATAATGTATTGGAAATTCTGGTTCCTCTCGTATACCGCTAGAACCGCTAAACTCATACAAATGTTTTACGCTGTCGCTAACGTGTATCGAGTGCCAAACTCATGGCAGGCCAGAGGCTTGAGGTAACTTTAGACGTCGAACCTTGTCGGCGGTAACCGTCTAATGATGGTAGCGTCAGCCGTCGTCGGTTGCAGTCAAACAATTTTTCATAAAAAGTTTCTGTTTTTATATTTGAATGATTTTTGAACGATAATGACAAAACAAAAAAATGTATTGATAAAATATTATTTTGTTACAATTTTTGTTGATTTCGGTGCTTTTAGAGACTTGAGTGATATGTATCGGTTATTTGCGGGTCTCACAATGAAACCGATAGTATGTAATATATTTGGGTACTCAGAAACGGTTTCAATGATGTTGATGCAACTTTTACTTTTTATTTTTATGAAGATTGTATTCGCACGTAAAATATACAAAACATATATTTTTTAATCTGTAAATTTTAATTATGTTACGTTATCTGTACCACAGTTTCACCTAGCTAACACTTGTAAGCTCTGATCTGCAGGTAAATCCTCAATTTGGTAAATATATGTATATATTTTCTTGATCATGAGTCTTCTGCTTTTTATTTTGGTCTTCACTTTAGATAAGTTTAATTTTTTGTTGTGCTCTTTGTTCTTCATTTTCTTGTTCTGTACTTTGTTTATTTCATTGATCTGTACTGCGGTCTTCATTTTCTTGTTCTATATATTATTATAAATTTTCTGTGTGTTTTCGTTTTTTTTAATTTTCTTTTTTCCTTTTGTTCCTTTTTTGTTGTGCACTTTGTTTTTCATTTTCTTGTTCTGTACTGTGGTTTTCATTTTCTTGTTTTATATTTTGTAATACATTTGCTGTAAATTAAAATAAATCTACCAGAATCGAGTCTTCAATCGTCTTTTGTTCAGAGGCTCTCGGATCATTGTCTTTGCCGTTCATTTCTAATACAATGAATGAGCTTGGAGATGGTGGTGGTCCAAACGATATTTTTCTCTGAAAAACATAATAAATAAGTTTCAATTTACCTAAGTATATATAATAATTTTTAACCTACTATAAATTATAAAACAATGCAAACCCATTAAAGAAAAATACTCAAGTTTCACAAACAATTATTAAAATATAATATTAATTCCTAATTATTTACCTAATTTCAAGGATATTACCACGTTCATTGCTGGATCATTGTCTTTGCCTTCCATTTCTGAAGCAATGAATGAGCTTAGAGATTGTGGTGGTCCTAACGATGCTTTTCTCTGAGAAACATAACAAATAACGCTGAATATGTTTTAATACGTAATATAATTTTTAACGTACTAGGCTGTCGGGTGACAGTTGGTAACCCTATGTCATCAAGTAACAAGGTGTGACCAATTCGTAGTGGTGTAGAAAAAAAACTACATCAAAATAAACAGGGTTGGCTCGACGCAACCTGAAAAATTTTGTAGAGTCAGCAAAAGCAGCACTTTATTGATTAAAAAAATCACATCATCAAGTACATAGTCATCGACAGAGCGTATAAAAGGTGCTAAAGAAAGCTTTTTTCATATAAAAAGATATTCGATAAAATCAGGCTGATATTAGTACCAACATAGGACATGCAAACCTTATTTTTAAGCACCATTGTGATACGCTATATCGAACATAGTACTTATTGACGTGATTATTTTATCAGAAAATTTGCGTTGTTTTTGCTGACCCGGTTTATTTTGATGTAGTTTTTTTTCTACATCACTACGAGTTGGTCACATCTTGTTACTCGATGAGATAGTGAACCCGACTGTATTCTGACAGTCTACTATTCTATACTATAAATTGCCACCGAATGACGTTAGCGTCAGCCGTCGGTTGCAGTCGACCATACAACGCTGACAATACCATCAATCGAGTGCTGTCGGCGCTGTTTGGCAGCGTCAGCGCGTCGAATGCAACCAATAGCTGACGCTCACTACCATTGTTCGATGGTAGTCGATGGCTATCGCCAACATAGTTCAACATATGCAGTTACCTACCGTTGTCTACGGCTACCGTTTTGAAAGTGATGTTCGTTTGTTGGCACCCTAAATATTTACTAAATTTCAATGACATTACATAATTTCAATGACAATGATATTTGATAGGTGGTAGAGCTGATGCCGGGCTCGACTGTGGAGGTACTACCATCTTACTTGGAGACCCCCTCGAAGTAATTCATGGGAGAGTAAGAGGACAGCTCACAGGCAAAAAACTAGGAGGCCCACCATGCCTGGGACCGATGGATGGCGGTATATCCATCTCTTATAGCCGGGCCTTATATGGAACAGACTGGTAACGGACAGCGGCGTCACTGGTGGGAGGGTTCCGGCACCGCGCTCACCAACCCGCCTGCCCAGCATGTGTGAGTATGGGCAATTCTTCCAGGATGACCACCGGGAATGACAAAGTCCTGGAAAGGCTTATGTCCAGCAGTGGACGAACGAGGCTGATGGATGGATGGAATGACATTACAGGTTACATGCACAGATTATTTTGAATTAATATATTGTCAGGTCTACCCGAATAAACTTTTCAGTACTTAGTCTTTTTTGCAGATTTTGTCGGATTATTTTCTTTGCCTTCTGTTTCTGGTGGTCTCTTTTTAGATGCACCTGAAATAATATATCAATTATATGTATTATACCTACAATTTTAGTTATTCAATTATCTCTACATAATATTACAGGTATAAATACCATGGCTTTGATATGCCTGCCTGGGACATATTTTTCTGAAATGAACTAAAACAAGTATTTCAAATAGTGCTCCAGTCCAAAAAAAAACAGGTCGGAAGCGGAGCTAAACCTAGTCTGAACCTTGATACTTGGGTAGTTTATTTAGCTGGATAGAAGTAAAAACTAAATTTTGAGCAACGTTTTTTGCGTGAATTGTTGCTTATAGTTTATAATAATAATTACATATCGTCACGATAGGAATCCCCGGGGGGGTTTTGGAGGTGTTCCGAGTGTGTCCGCACTCGGTACACCCGCGTTTCACCGACGATAAGTATGTCCCAACGTGGTTGGTGGTGAGTTTGGGCACAAAACATTCAGCAAGTAGTAAGTATTAGTAAATACTATGCACAAATATTCCGAAAAACTCCTTGGTGCATGCCCAACCGGGGCTTGAACCTGGATCTCAAAATTAAGAGGCCTGCGTTCTACCCATGAGCTACTATAATTGTTACCAGTAATTATTCATATCTATTCAACTATGGAATGAATGATTGTGTAGGTAGATTATATTAGGTACCTACTTACTTTACTGCATGTATTTTCAAAGCTTTTGTAGCCGTTTCTTTCTTGTTTTAGGTTTCGTGGCATTTTTCTCAATCACATTATATATTTATAATTTTTCTAAAAAAAGTTATTTGCTAACTCGTCAAACTTCTAGTTTATTATAGCGTCCACGCGCGAACTTCACAGCACAATTTATCCTCTAAATAACTAAGTCCATTGCCGAAAGTACTCTCTGAACGCACACAAATAAAAATCCTTATAAATATTTTCGCAAACATGTCATCAGACGCCAAGGTGCGGTACGTGGCAACAAGTGACACAGCCTCCCCGTCTGAACGCCACTGCATGACTGATGCCTGCGCCCGCGCAGAGCACCTCTTAGCCTTTGACCTTGAAATCTTACATATTTCGATATTTTTAACAGAAAAAGTTACTGGATTTACTTGAGATATGTTGCATTTAAAGTTAAACAGATTCTTAATTTTTTAGCGTGTAAATATTTCCAAACGTCACAGAAGATTAGGAGGAGTAGGGAATTCAAGCCAAAAAAACATCATACAGTAGTTTTTTTTTTTTAATACAGAAGTTTTGATCGTACGAAACCAAAATTTGTTGCAAATATTTTGAAAGAGTTATTGCTTCATATATATTTTTTTCAAGCCATTTGGTCCAGCCGTAAACGAGGAGTAGGCTTTAGAATGTACCCACCTGGCAGTACTTGAAGGTCTCAAGCGCCTTAAAAAAGTGACTTCTATCCGTAACTACAAAACAAATAATTTAATTATCTATTTTTTTTCAAGCGAAACCGTTTGGTTTTGTTTTCAATATAGGGAAGGGTGTTTTAAAAGAGCTATAGGAGAAGTGGAGTATGTGACAGATGCGGCACGACAACATGGTTGACTATTGGGAGAACTGTAAACACGCATACATAACCAACTTCGCCGTGAAAGTTGGTATTACCACGTGATTACACAGGTCAGTTTAACAGCACCGGATCGTTTTATAGCGCGGGGTGTTGATGGCCCGTTAAATTATTTTACAATGTAAGAGTTCGTTCAATAGCTGCAATAAACATGGTAGCATAGTACCGCATCCTTCGTTGTTTTTTAACTTCAGACCGTAAAACAAAAAGAGGTAAATTATTATAAGAGTGCATTACAAACTAGAAAAAATCTATTATAAACAAATATTGATTATAACCGAAGCGACACATTGTAGCAACGACAGCGCCATCTGTAGATACCTTAGAACAAGACATGAAATTCAAATAACACCCTCTTGAGCGTCCGATATGTGCTTTACTAGCTAGTGTATCAAGTGCAAAGACGATATCTCTGGTAGTGGTTATCAAAATAAACAGATTCATCACGCTCAGCTATCGTTTGTAAGTTGGTTATGTAAACAAACAGAATAAACCCATAAGGACTTCGTGACCGACCACTGAAGTGTCAAACCACCATCAACCACCAATAATAGTCTGACACAAAGGGATGCAGATGGATATGAGTGAGAGGGAATGATATAAGGTATTTTGTTTGTGATGATAAAAGACGATAAGGTTTTTTTGTGTATATTATGAATTCTGTTTCTAGGGAAGTCGCGCGTCGCCTCGCTCCGCTCCGCTTCGCTCGGATCCTTATTTTATCTTACATGTAAACGAGTCATTATTTCCAAAGTACTGAATACTTACGTACTTTTTTTTGTTTTGTTTTCCTCTCTCAGTTTTATGTGGTTGCATTTAGTTATAGAAACTGAAAATCCAAAGTCTTGTGTTATATTCAATTTCTATTATTATTTTATGTTCGTTTATTCTAAATTTAGCAGCTGTTATGGTTCCTAGATCGAGTGAAGTAAATAAAATATATGTCAATTAGGGGACTGCGTAAGGGTGTCGCCTCACAAATTGCTATTATTATAATTCGGTAGCCGTTCAATATTACCACAGTACCACAGTATAAAGAAGTAGACAGTAGTTTAACTTGGCGGTGTCCTTGAAATCAATACCTACGGCCGCTCGGTGCCTAAATACGCGCTAGGGCGCATTAATAACATAAATTAATTACAGACTGTAAAAGGAAATAGACTATATGAGACAGGTAGGCAAAGATATATATGTTTTTCTTTTTTTCATTAACCTGAATTTCTGCTGTCTTGTGTTTTCTTATCCCTTGGTTAAAGTAGATATGTCATACATTGTATAGTATAAGTTTTATGTTGAAAAAAAAGACATGATCTTGCTAAGTTTCTTGCCCGTTCTTCTTAGCAAGACTAATCGAATGGGCGGAGGTAGGCATGTATTTATATATGTAACCTTATTAGTATGTAGTATTAGGATGCGATTTGGTCGGACGCCTAGATTCGTGCTGGGGGCTCGGTTGGTGATCATTGAACCTGGTTCCTGGTCCCTGGCCGGGTCTCCGGTGTGGGTTCGGGCGGTTGATTGGATTTCACCTTGTATAATATATATTTTATCTATAATTTTAATCGTATATATATTGCAACATAAATTAAATAAACCTTTAATCTAGTTCATGTACATTTATTATTTTATTGCATATATTTTTTTTATAAGATTAAATTTTGGCTTGTGAAACGTGTATTTTATATACCTACTTTGCAAAATAAACTATTTGAATTTGAATTTGAATTTGGGCTGCCAACGCATTTGATAATGCTATATTAAATTGTCGCATTATTTAATTTATGCAGCCATACAATGCACAACAAATTCTACAATTTCGTGCCATAATTTACGAAAATGCGCGGGAGCGGCTTACAGTGTCAACGCGGCAACATGCGTACGTGACTGAGGCACAACTGTGACTGCCGCCCCCCGACAGCTCCCGAGATTTCGAAGCGCTTCGTTTCGGGCCGTTTCTATGAAGACATAATACTGCTTCCTTTTCTTATACTGTGATATTACATTCATGTAAAAAAAAGCATGTTAGTGGACACTTGAACCCACAATTGAGTTTGTTAAGGGCAGGTTATCCGGGACTTGTAGGTATTTATCGCTACCTCAGCCCCCGCCAATTCACCGCGACGTATTTATTTACGATGCAACTGAGCGGCTATAATCGTGACCTCACGTGACTCGCCACCGACCGCCGTACATTAAAATAGGTTCGGGGCCAGTAACTGTACTTCGTACTAATAATAATTGATTCCGATAAATGAACCAACATAAACTATTCCTACTAAAAAACCGAGTTAGTACAAATAGGGGAGTTTATTATATTGGATCATATGAGCAATATCTAAGCACGCTCTTGTAAAGCGTTTGGAAGTACAGCTAAAAATATTTAATACACTTGGTAACCATATGAGCTAACAAAGCTGACTCTGAAGGCTTTCATTGTAATCTAGGAGCTGTCAAAACTAAATTTTGTTTATTACAAAATAGTTCATAAGTATTAAAAATAGAAGCTAAATTACTTTGGAATAATTTAGGTTTCGACGGCACTAAAACTAAAATTATAGGCGTAGTATTTAAATGAGCGAATATAAATTCAAATATATGGTGTCAAAAATACTGAATATAGCGTACTAAAATACTAAGTGGGCGAAAGATTGTGAGCGAATAAAAATGTTGTAAACGGCGACTTGAAATTACAAATTTGAGTTGAGTTGATAATTCTCAGGCGAACAATTTTAGTGTCAATTTCATTTTAAGGTGCTACGTAAAAGTTTTAGCGTCCCTGTTACTCCATATGCGAAAAAACCCTCAGTGCGAGTGGGACGGATTCGTGGAGAAGTAGTAAAAAAGTCAGTTTTTTATTAATATAAAATGTACTAACCAATTTTGTCAAAAAGTTTTTCAAGGAGACTTTACAAATACATAATATCCACATTTTGAAGGCAATTTGACAATGAAATTAGTTAGGATTTCAGAATTACATGAAAAAATAAAACAATTTAGAGGTCTTTTCGGAATCAAATTCTATCAAGAAAATTTAATCCAATCTCGTTTTCCTTCAGTGAGAATTTTAATCAAATACTCAATAAACATTTACCCAAAAATGAAATACGTAGATGACGTTATAGTGGAGTAAATGGATTCGAAAAAACCCCATTTTTTTCCGCTTCGCTCGGCTCCTTATTTTATATTACATGTAAACCTAACTCGCTCCTTCTCGCTTCGCTCTTCGTCGCACCTATTTTTTGATTTTTGGTGAAGTATTTTCGATTTCATACTTTAAATTTGCCCACTCGGTATTTAATCGCACGATTTGTTCAGTTGTATGTGTGCTAGGATCCACCGTATTTATTATAATTTGGTTATCTATTAGGGCATCGATATGCACATCTCGGTCCCAATCAGTGAAATTTAGATTTAATGTTCGTAAAACCACACTATTCCAATTCGCAGCAGTAACGTTATAGCATGCTTCTTGGAACAACGACAGCATTTTGTTTGTGTGACTATCGACCTTCTAACCTTTTTCTCAAGTGGCGATTTTAATTTATTATCTTCTGGTATATCTTTACCATGCTTTTCCTTACTTATGGCTGATCGTGATTGCCATGGTAACCATGATGATTGCGAGGTGGACCATATTTTTAGTAGATTTTTATTTCCTACGACCTCGGTACACAAGAGAATAATCGATTAACTAACCGATTTTATGAGATTTTTCGAGGTACATCACTATGTTTAAAAGTAAAAAATAAACCATAGAACGTAAACGCGTATTTGCAGTAAAATATTATTTTATTTTAAAGTTATACTTATTTTGAGCACGATATCTAAAAAAAATACGTTGGTACGAATTAATTGTATAATGTTTTGAATTGATTGTGGTTTTTTCAAACGGTGATTTACTGTCATAAACAAGGACTATTTATTTTTTCAATTTATGTGAAACGTGCAGAGTTACGTTCTCAGAAGTGTCAAATGTAACCTCGTAAATGGTGTCAGATGGCACGACCGGCAGGTACCCGGTCTTTCCACCGGTCGTACTACTGAACAAAATAAAATTAAACAGGGACCTAATTGTAACCTAATCGTTGGTAAAAGGTTCTGAAGAAAACTACGTGGTACTTTACAATTAAGTGTATTTAACTTTATCACAAAACAAAACGTCAATTCCACAAGCCAAAGGTGTTAAAGAAAAAAAATTATACTTAGTTACAAGCTTTTGGCCAAGACCTTCATTTGACACATATCTTGCCAAGACATTACTAATCCTTAAAGACCTTTAAATAGTTGTGTCAGGGACCGCCTTAACATCAGGTAGTAATATTACATAGGAATTAGTATTGCCAAGACAAAAAAAATAATAAACATTTAAGTGATAACTAGATGTGTTTGTTACCGCCTTAACTACAGGTAACTATATTACATGGAAACTTGTGGAATTACATTAAAAAAAACTTTAAAGGTAACAATACTTGAAAACATACAAGGGAATTAATTTCCAAAAATAAATCTAGCTCAGGGGAGCCGTAGATCCTACAAACAATAAATATTTGTCGTACATACTCTTTAAACCAAATCGTCTGGTACACCATTCAGTTCTACCAGGGAAAAAAAATATTACGGAACATTAAATTTTACAGATTGGGTTATTCGGTGAAACAGGAAGAATAATTTACCCTTGGTTACTAATAGGACACATAACTAAGTGTCCTGAAAACATACCGTCCTAGGTATCTTAATTGTGTGTGGATAAAAGTAAAAATTCCAACACCTACTTGAATTTTTCCAATAAACACCACGGAAATGACACGCCGTCCGCTGCCCCCTTCAAGGTCAACGGTCCTCGTCCACGCAGACAAAGGAACTGCTACTGCGTACACCATGAGGCGATCATACCTCTGCCAGCCGAATAATCACCAACGATGCAATACAACTTCAAACTTGAAAAATCTGGTAAATCTCGAAAACATGAAGATCTTGAAAACACGAAGATCTTGAAAACAATACCCTGGAATTAGAAGAGAAAAAACAATATTAAAACCTTTACCACACGGAACAATGAGAACAAAATTCCGGTGACTCAAAATACAAAGAAAGCATTACATACCATGATCTGACGATAGTCAGAACTCCCACCAACCCGACGAAAAAATTCCTTTTTTTACATCATCCAATAGAATATGAATAATCTTCCTGAAATACAAAAACAATATTATAGAACTATTCCACACAAATGAATAATTAACCAAATTGAACACGAAAACCCACCTATATTATTAAAAACACAACTCCTGTTGGCACAACCGCCATTAAAAATAAAAAATAAACTCAACTCGAGCTATCAGCAAAAACTCCGGCCGACAAATGAACGAGAAAGACTCCTCGGAATTGCAGCAGACACGCGATTATCTTCATGTCTAGAAAAGAGGGTAAACCGTAATTTACCATCAAGCCAAACTACGACGCGTAACTTTTTTGTGATAACCGCAACTACAAAATATGCAATGCTACAATGGAATAGACTATAATTATTTTATTTGTAATTCTTTGTCAAATTAATTATTTTTTAGTGTGTTTTCAATATTATTTCAATTATTCAATATTATTTTTATGAATAAATTATTATTATTCATTATTTTCTTAGTCAATAGTATAATTGTACTAGTTAAAATTCTTAATTATTAATTATTATGTTTTACTTCTATTTGCTATTGTGTTTTGTTCATATGTGGCAAACTGAAAATCAGAGCTGCAAGTTACTTCAACGTGTAGCATTTGATAAGCTTGCTCCTTTTTGCCATTTTGTTTTGTGTTGTACTGTCTTCTTTTTTTATATGTTCTGTGGCAAATAAACTCATTTCACTATCACTTTCACTATCTCTGGTATTACACATTTTATATAAAATTGTATTAGCTTCCTCTCCATCTTCGTCATCCAAAAATCATCATCTCTTGTAATGCGTTCAATATGTACAAGTTCATTATCTCCTACCCAAATGCCAAAGAGACATAATCGCCGTTCTGTCACGTAAAGCTGTCCTTGTACCTGGTAATACCAATTACTGTTTTTATCGAGTTTTGTCGTACTTTTTGCCTCTATACATTGTCTCGATGCGAAGGTGCCCTGCTCAGTACGAAGATTTGATAAGCTGAAGTTAAGAAATTTTATTTAATCACTTATTTACATACGATTCATACTTACACTTACAAAAAAATAATAATACGTAGATACAATCGCATTCTTTTATACATATATATATATATATATATATATTATATTTACATAATATGTACATTATATATCTATACATTCTGACTGCAAGAGTAAGTACTGTTACATTTTACTGTTGTACAGTTATACTCGGACTCAAGAGTTGTTTACATTTTTTGCGTAATTTCAAATGTTGGTTGTTCTGTACGATCTATAAAACATCTCGTTACAGTTTCAAAGAATTGTTTTCTTATCTTCAGCACTCTCAAATTTGATGATTTGTATAGTTCCGTAGTACCTAAAAGGTACAAAAAGAACCTTTATGGTGAGACTCCGTTGTCCGTCCGTCCGTATGTCACAGCCTCATAACTTTAGCACCTTTAAAGATAAAGACATGAAATTTGGCACAAAAATATCATTTATTTGCCCACATATCACGATGTAAAAAAAGATTGAAATTATTCAAAATATTTCCAAAACAAAACTGAAAAATGTTATCCTAAAAATACAATATGGGTATCAAATTATAGATATCAAAAAGCTGATTGTAAAAATACATTGATATAAAAAAAATGTATGTCTTTATCTCCAAAACTGGTAGACCGAGCATTATGAAAAAAATCATGGTAATAGTGTTTACGTAAAGATTACAGGAAAAATAAAGCAGTTGAGGAATTCACGAAAAAAAATAGTAAATTAAATTTATCATCCACAATACGGAACCCTAGGTACGCGAGTCTGACTCGCACTTGGCCGGTTTTTTTCTTCTTATTTCTAGTTTCCATTTTTATTTTTAAACATCCAAGCAAGATACAACTAAATGATTTTTATTTACATGTACACACAACTGATAGTTTGATGTATATTTACACGATTATTTAAATAATGATAGTACACTCTATCAGAGCTTCGAGACGAGTGAGGGGGAACCAGGGCTCAGAAAATTGACATAGGTCTTGCCTCGACAGCCGCTGGCGGGCAACTGGCGGCCGCTCGCCGAGTAGTCGCGAATCAATTTTTCTTTTTAAATTAAGGGAAAAAAAACGATTTTCATTAAAAAATAAGTAACCACAAAAGTTATTAGTACAATAGTTTTACTTTAATTATCTGCAATTTTCATGCAATTTGGTTAAGTACACGTTACATAAAACGAAAAAAATCTTAAAAATTGACAAAGTTTCGGATTTTTTTTCGATCGAGCAAAGTGTAACGTCTCGCAAATTGAACCACAAAAAACACTGCACAAAAGATGTATCTGAAACATATATTTTTTTTAGATTTTAAAAATTACTATTTGATGCTTTAAAATGAGTTTGAAAACAGACAAAATTGGGATAAGCACCAAAGGAGGCGTCACTAGAATAACGTGCCATCTAGTTTAGGTTAATCATGTATACAATATTACCTATATATATTGTCCGTTGAAATATATTTACCATAATTACTTACATGTAAACCTAACACGCTCCTCCTCACTTCGCTCGTCGTCGCACCTATTTTTGAATTTTGGTGATAGATTTTCGTAAATTTCCTGATGCTGATAAGTAAAAAAATACTTGTCTATTTAAGGCGCTACGTAAAAGTTTTAGCGTCCCTGTTACTCCATATGCGAAAAAACCCTCAGTGCGAGTGGGACGGATTCGTGGAAAAGTAGCAAAAAGTCGGTTTTTTATTAATATAAAATGTACTACGCAATGTTGTCAATAAGATTTTCAAGAAGACTTTACAAATACATAATATCCACATTTTGAATGCAATTTCACAATGAAATTAGTTAGGATTTCAGAATTACAGGAAAAAATAAAATAATTTAGAGGCCTTTTCGGAATTAAATTCTGTCGAGAAAATTTCATCCAATCGCGTTTTCCTTCAGTGAGTATCTTAATCAAATACTCAAAAAAAATTTACCCAAAAATTTAAATGACCTTATAGTGGAGTAAATGGATTCGAAAAAAACCCAATTTTTTTTTGGTATCGCCTTAAAAATAATGGTATGAGCAACTATCAGTTTAGAGTTAAATAATGCACTACAATACTAATACTTGATTATTGTACAAATTTATATGGAAGAGAAATTTTAAAGCTATTAAAATCATAATGCGATCAATAATTTTTGAAGGCGACAAATTTTAAAGCTGGAGGTATTAATATTATAGTGCAAAGTATTAATTTTAAAGCTAAGCCTTTTAAAGTGGGAACCATTATTATTCAAGTTAATTTATATATATGCTTAAGAAACGTGAAAATATTTTAATACACTTTATAAAAAAAGTTTGTATGAAAATTTTCACTCTAGGGTAGACCAGGCGTCATACAAATAATTATTTTTCAAAGTGATATTTGTAGTTTTAAGCATTAAATAATAATAATAAAAAAATCAACTTTATATTTTAGATATATTTCGGCCTCATCAGTGAGGTCGTCATCAGTCGACTGACTCGACTGACTCAACTGATGACGGCCTCACTGATGAGGTCGAAATATATCGAAAGTATAAAGTTTATTTTTTATTATTATCATTTAATGTTTTAAACTACAAATATAAGGCTAATACAGCTAAAATTATATTTATTCAAAGTGATATTAAAATCTAACTTGACTTGCTCATTGCTTATCTAGCAAAAAGTTCTGTGCACGCCACTGCTCGGTAGCGCACTGGTTGTGGAAGCAAGAGGTCGCAGAGGTTCGAATCCTGACACAAAAAAATTTTGAAAAATATAGCTTTCCTTGAAATTTGTTTCTAATTGATCTTTTCCAGTTTTTAATGCACTCTTATAATATTTAGAGTATCCAAAGCGATGGATCTCGCTTTAAATCATATATTTATTTATTATTTAATGCGAAAAATTAAAAAATCCATTTTTATCTTTTTCCCACATTTTTGGTACGCAAAATAAAAAAAATATATGCTAAATTACATGCTTTCAGTTCGTAAATTGAAACGTTAGTTGAAAGGAACCGAAAATACTCATGCGAACATTTGTTTAACACAAAATCCCATAGAAAGCTTTTAGGAAGCATAGATTTCCCCGATTTATCATTTAAAAGCCAGCTAGAGAGGCCGTTATTCATATCACAAGCTTCGTTTACTAAAGAATCCGCGGAGGAAAAGTATTGAAACTCATAAATGCCTATCACGAGTAGCACGACACGAATAACGTTTTCAATTTCGCGGGCTTCATAGGGGTTTGATCGACAAAACCGAAGGATTGACTGCGAATTTGCCCCCAGTCTATATTCGACGGTTTGAAAAATTACCATTATATTTCAGTGCGAGCGTGCCTCCGTTGCTGGATAAATTTTTGTTCCCAACTTTTCTGTGCACGGGCGCCATTGTTATACCCTACGCAATTCTAGTTTAATATATCACTCTGACGAATTTGTTAGAGAAGAACGAATAGGTTAAAAAATTGAACCATCCTGTATTTTAGAAGTTGCGAAGTTTTGGTGTTTGTCTGTGTTTGCCCGTTCACAAACGGTTCATTAATTCGGTTCATTTAGTATGTAACAGTTTTAGCGTCCCTGTTACTCCATATGCGAAAAAAACCCACAATGTTAGAGAGACGGATTCGAGGAAAAGTAGCAAAAAGTCGGTTTCTTATTAATATAAAATGTACTAAAGTTGTTATCAACATTTCGTTTAACCAGATCCTAGATAATGTTAAAACCCATCTAATAAAATATAATTGCATTGCAGTCCATATGTCATTCCAAATTGGCAAACCAGGAGAATTGGTGTCGAAAAATACCTCATTTCAACAAGTATTTGTATCGAGCTGATTTTCTCTAATCACGTTTCTGTTTAACAGATCCCTAGAAAAAGATTCCAAAAATAATATACCCTTTTTTTTTAAATGGTACCTTCTTTACTGAAGTCGATATGCAAGTTCTAAAAGTGTCAATTTTTTTTCCGTAGCGCCTTAATTTACGACGGCAGCGATTTGGCTTCGATTTACTATATAGTCTTAGTACATATATATGTATTTCATTATATTTACTCTGAAATGGGCAAAGTTCATGTTAATAACCCTAATACTTCAAATAACTCTAACTTCAAATAAACGTCAGCCATTTTGGAATCAGTGTGCCATATTTGTCGTGGTGGTCGATCGTTCGTTCGGGACTCAAAATTAGCCAACATATTTGTCTGGTGAAGTGGTGAGTAACGTCATTTGCGCACAGATCTAGTTTCTGGTCGGTACCAAAGATTTCAAAAGTAAAGATAGGCCCTTACCGTAGTATGACAGCACCAAAATGTTTTCACCTTTAAATGGGTGACGCTCACACGTTTGGAATCAGTGCTCATCTGAACCAGAGAATATAAAGTTTCTGAACACAGTGATAGTTGGACGCCTTAATGAATTTTTCCGATAAAAGGGTCTCAATATGCTGTCGTGTGCATTTCTAAAGTGCACTAACATTTCAAGAAATACCAATAAGCCAAAACTGTGACATTTCACATTCAAAACACATAAAAAAAAATGCAATAGATTTTAGGTGCCAGGGCTCATCTAAACTTTTGGAATCTTTGTTCGGTACGGTACTATTTAGTGCGCTCATGCTCTGATATAAAACACAGATTTGTTGCGGAATCGGATGGACCGGCATGCGAATGACATCTCTAATGGGCATTTTTCCTCTTTTTAAGGTTGGTATTGTTTTTTTTTATTCAAAACTCTAAAACATATTTGAATAAAACTGGTTGTGATTAAAAAAAAACCAAAGTCTACTTACTTTATTTCTTAGAATATTTCCAAGCAGATCACAAGCCTGAATTTTATACTGAAACCCGAGTTTTATGTGGACTGTGATATTATGCTTCTTACTTAGCGTTGGAATTTTTAATAAAATGTTAGTGGTTATAATAAAAGGACATCATAAAGCTTAGCAGATGCCGCTCTACCGTCGCTTATATTATTATATTAGATCCTCAAGCGACGAAAGCGCAAAGATAAGGTTTCATAAACAAACGATTATTTTGCCAGCGACCATACTGCTACACGATTCTGGCCTAGGCCATTCTCGAAGACATACTTCAATAAAATAATAACTTAAATAACCTACAGTGAATGTTACTTTAAGATCTTCCTCATACAACTTTATAAGAAACAATGAAGACCGCATCAAATACCAGTGAGGTGAGGTTTCAAATAACTAATATAGGGTAGAGTTTGGCAAGCAAATCATGGCACAACTTTACCTGACACGGGTATGGAAAATTTTCTTTTATCCAAATCCGTGTCAGGGTAAAGTTGAGGCACGATTCTCTGACCAAACTATTAGGTACATATTTTGACGTGACATTTTTGTAATAAATTAAGTTTTTAGTTGTTGTCATCATCATAATTCAGCTCCCGCTACGTATATAATAAAAAGTTGAAAAAAGAATAGTGCGTTATTTTACGACTTTTATTTAATAATATTAAATATTAATTATCTATATATATTTTTTTTTTGTAAGTTTTGTCGAGGATATGTATTTTTGTTAAATCTAACACGGCCTGGCAGGACAAGCTAGCTTGCTTAGTGCTGGGACCATTGTCAAGTTGCCCGTAATTTCTTCTCTCAACAATGTACATGCATGTCAGTCATAATCTGTTTTCTTGTGTTATTTGTCAACCTGTTTTTTATTATTATTTTTTTTTTAAATATATACAATAAATAAAAGAAAATTGAAAACTTGAAATATATTTCGGCCCTTAGTGGCTAATACTTGACTGATGACTCCCCACTAAGGGCCGAAATATATTTCAAGTTTTCAATTTTCTTTTATTTATTGTATATATTTCAAGTTATATTGTGTAATTATAAATAAAAAGCTAATTAAGGCATAGTATATATATTTATTAAAGTATTTATTTTTTTGTATTTTCTCGTTATTTGTTATCTTTAGTGTATTATTTTTGTGTGTGTAAATAAATAAATTATCTTATCTTTTTAGTTTAGGTTTAGTTTATAGGAAATGAAATTTTAGTGGTTTTAGTTTTATTTATCCATATTTTTGAGGTGTTTAGAATTTTATATCAATAATTAATTATATTCATATTTTTTATAATTTTAATTTACTTATTAATAAAAAAGAAAACTAACAATCTAACTTATAAATAAAAAAACAGGATTGTGACCGCTGTCCCGGGGCAGGGTGCCTAGAAATTCTAGGCTAGAATGCTGCCAATGCTGGCAAATTCCTTCTTTGGATGGCTAGATGAATTTTCTGGCCAAGGTATGCTAATAAGATTAAATAAACCACTTAGAATTAAATTACTTTTAAGAAAGTATAATTTTCACGAAGAAAGCGATTCAGCTCCGATAACAAAAAAAAGTTTTAAAAAAGTGAAAAAAAGTGAAACCATTTATATTAACTAAGATAAAATAAGACCCTGGTTTAAGTGAAACGTAAAATTTTAAATTTTAAAATCAATTGTATAAAATAATCAAAAGTATTTCATAGTTTCCCAAAGAAAAGAATTGAATTCTCATTTTCAGAAGGCCCGTGCGCAGGTGCGTGCGAGGGTGATGCAATTGAAGACTGTTTTGGAAAAACAACCAATGTCCAATTTTTTCGAATCAACGTCAGTAACGTTTCTATGAAGAATAGCCAATAATTTAACAACAATATTTTTACTTTTTATTTACAAAATTAAGTGTTTTCATATATCCAAGTTTAATAAAAAACATTAATAGGCATTTTTCCATGTAACTAATTTTATAAGGTTTTATTTACCCAGCAGTGGGTAGATGTGGGCTGATTGATGTTGATATTTACTTCCTGTAAAAGGTTGGAAAAGTGACATTGGTTGTTTTTCCAAAACACTCTTCAATTGTATCTTTTCTCTTTCGAGCAAAATCCAAGCTCCGCCCATGCACCCACGGTTGCGTTACAGTCACCTTAACGTTTTACTATGAAATAAGTCTTAAAAAAATTAATCGGAGAGCAGTTTTAAGTTTCCTTAAAAACCACGTATGTGTGACGTTCAATAGCGTTTCGCTAGTCAACAACAGTCCACAAAGGAATGCTTCCTTCCTGCTTTGTGCTCGTATTAGCCATTTTACACAAAACACGTTGCAGACAATGCTGTCTCTTTTGTTCGAGACTACAATAAACGTATGAGGGTGGCTATTCACGAGCAAACATGCTCCACGTATCTGCGCTGGATATAATTTCCAGTGACTTGGTGCACAATTCCCAGGTTTATTTCTATATTTCTTTGAATATTCTTCATATTCACTAACCAGTAAAATGCATTTGAGTTACAATATTGCTTGCTATCTTTTGTTTAAGCTTTACGAATTCAACAGATTACAACAAGATTGTTAATAAATTTGGTATTGGCCTCTTTCTTTTTTCGCCAATATTAACGATTCGTAAACCGTTTCAAGGAAAGTTTCTAGTAGATAAATATTAAAACAAGCGTGCTTTTCCTTTATTAAGTGCAAAAAAAGTGATGTCTTTCATTTGACCTTTAGTCACGTCATCACCACACGTTTCAATACGAAAAAATATATTTATTGAACGCATCCTAAACGTAAGACAAAGAATCAACCATTCATTCAACCTTATATGATTACGCCACTTCCTGTAAATAATAAAATACTTAGAAAATAGGTATAACAGCATGAAAAAAGTGATAATTGAAATACATACCTAATTCAATCTATTTATCCAAAAAAGCAGACAAAATTCAAAAAAATTCAAAATTCAAAAAGTTTATTTTGCAAAGTAGGTATATATAATACACGTTTCACAAGTCAAATTTTAATCTTATAAAAATATATGTAATAAAATAATAAATGTACATGAACTACTTAGATTAAATGTTTTTTTTAATTTATGTAGCAATATATATACGATTAAAATTATAGGTAAAATATTATTATACAAGATGAAATCCAATCAACCGCCCGAACCCATACCGGAGACCCGGCCAGGGACCAGGAACAGGTTCAATGATCACCAACCGAGCCC
Source organism: Ypsolopha sequella (assembly GCA_934047225.1). Classification (NCBI taxonomy): domain Eukaryota; kingdom Metazoa; phylum Arthropoda; class Insecta; order Lepidoptera; family Ypsolophidae; genus Ypsolopha; species Ypsolopha sequella. Next base: position 8,842,860 of record OW203994.1, on the reverse strand, counting down.
CCAGCACGAATCCAGGCAGCCGACCAAATCCCATCCTATATACTACATAGTAATAGGTTACATATATAAATACATGCCTACCTCCGCCCATTCGATTAGTCTTGCTAAGAAGAACGGGCAAGAAACTTGGCAAGATCATGTCTTTTTTTTTTAACATAAACTTATACTATACATCAAATTACTTATATCTACTTTAACCAAGGGATAAGAAAATACAAGACAGCAGGAATTCAGGTTAATGAAAAAAGAAAAACATATATATCTTTGCCTACCTGTCTCATATAGTCTATTTCCTTTTACAGTCTGTAATTAATTAATGTTAACTCTTAAGAGGAATCAAAAGTTAGGAAATTATATTAATTAATTAAATTATTACCTACTTTCATTAAAATCAGTATCACTATAACACCATGCTTCACCATCATCCAAATATTCATTTATTTTATAATATGCCTTTTTCAGTAGGCCCTGCTTAATATACTGTTTAAACTTATTCTCTGACAAAGTAAGGACCTCCTTTGGAAGTTTATTGTAAAATCTTATACCATGTCCTACGAAAGAGGTACTCACTTTGGCGAGTCTGATTTTTGGAAAAGCCAGTTTATACTTATTTCTGGTTTCCTTACAATGTTGCTTACCAAGCCTTGGGAGAGACTCAACATTTTTTCTGACGTATCTAAGGACTTGGTAAATATATTCACAAGGAACAGTTAATATATTAATTTCTTTGAACTTTTCTCTTAATGAATCCCGGTGCTTCATATTATAAATAGCCCGAATTGCTCTCTTCTGCAAAACAAAGACTGCGTCTGTATCCGCGGCTCTACCCCATAACAGCATGCCGTATGACAAAATGCTGTGAAAGTAACTAAAATAGACTAGTCTAGCAGTATCTACATCAGTAATTTGCCTTATGCGTCTAACAGCGTATGCGGCCGAACTAAGTCTACCACATAGGGCTTCTATGTGGGGACCCCACTGAAGACGAGAGTCTACCGTAATGCCCAAAAACTTAGTTTCGTTAACTAACTCCAGCTTGGACCCCTGCAAAAGCAAATTACAATCCACTTGAATTACATTTGGTAACGTGAATTTTATACATTTCGTCTTTTTTGCGTTTAAAACTAAATTATTTACAGTAAACCAATCAAGCACTAGTGATAAAGTTGTATTCGCGTCGTCAAGGATATCTTTACGTCTATTAACTTTAAAAATAAGTGACGTGTCGTCTGCGAATAGTACTATCTTAGTTAAGTCTTTAATTAAATAGGGAAGGTCATTTATGTAAATTAAAAACAGCAAGGGCCCCAATATGGAACCCTGCGGGACACCCATTTTAACTAATGCTCCACATGATTTTACCCCGTTAATGTCTACCTTTTGAATACGATCACTAAGATACGACTTCATTAACGCCAAAGATTTGCCCCTCACTCCGTAGTGATCTAATTTACATAAGAGTGTTTCATGATTAACGCAATCGAAGGCTTTCGAGAGGTCACAAAATACACCAAATGCATCCTGCTTTTCTTCCCAAGCATCAAAAATATGCTTAACTAAAGCAACTCCTGCATCTGTGGTTGACCTCCCTCTAGTGAATCCATACTGTTCACAGTGAAGCAATTTATTTAAATTAAAATGAAATAACAATTGATTAAAAACAATTTTTTCAAAAACCTTACTCAAAACCGGTAAAACTGACACAGGTCTATAGTTTGATGGGTCACCGTTGTCGCCTGATTTAAAAAGGGGGATCAATTTACTAAACTTCATTAAGTCAGGAAAGACACCATCATCTACACATTTATTAAAAATTAATGCCAAATAAGGAGCTATTAAATCAATAACAGAACTTATAACTTTCACAGATAAGCCCCATAAGTCCTCGGTTTTTTTCAAGTTAAGCGATTTAAATGCTTTAATTACAGTTAATGAATTAATATGTTTAAAAGCAAATACAGAAAGACACTGCGGTACGTTATCTATTAAAAGATCCTGCGCAAGCCCAGGGCTTGAATTGAATTTAATGACAAAACTAGCATATTGAAGTTTAATAAACGACTAAATTAGAAATGAACACGTTTGTCGTATTTTGAACGCGGTATTAGCAAATTGTTGTATTTGTATAATTTGAGTCAGCAATCCCAGTAATTTCAAACTATCAAGAAATTGTCTGAAATGTACAAAATTTACAAAATGAACAGTAAACTGGATCCATCAAAAAATATTTTTTAAACCATAAAATTAAATGATCTACCAAACGGCAACTTAAACTTTACAAATATAATTTCACGGATTTGTTTATTGAATGTTTAGGTACATATAAGTATGGATTCGGTGTAGCACGATTTAACTTATTTGACAGGACTAAACTTAATTTAAGCGTTCAGTCTTTTATTTCTGTATCGAAAGGACAAAGACGGGACGCTTATAACAATGTTAGTCCTGCCAGATACGTTATGCCGTACTACACTGAATCGACACCATTATCTATCTACATATTAGGGTATGGGAATAAACCAGTGATTTTCTATTATAAAAATCCCATTGGAATAAACTTTGGTAGGAACGCTCCAGCATGTGTGAGTGTGAAGGGAATCCCACACGGCTTACTTATCTCAGCAAGTCGCTCGTTTGTTCTCGGAATTACCAGATTAAAGATTTAGCTTGATTCTAAACATGTGTGGGGATGGCTGTAAGACTTAAGTGTTATTCAATATTGCCCATTGTGGAAACTGAAGATGGAAACCAATATCTAAGATGGCATCAAAAGGTCGTTTAGCCTGAGTCGTCTAAGCGTTACGTAAAAAGAGATTCGCGTATTTTAAATTCAAACCAGGTAAATAGATATACAAGGCAGAACCATATAGTTAAATGTTTTTATTACGTCTAGTATAATAATATTGTGAAGGTTTTATAGATCAAGGGAAACGATGCTTTTGAATAAAACTATATAACATGTGTTAATGATGTGCTCAGAAAATAAAACTACATGCACTAAGATTATACTAAACTAAGTCCATAGAAAAAGGTTCGAAACAAAAATCACTTCCTCATATGAATGTTTAATACTTTCTCTTCATTTTCTATGCGGAAGTGATTTTTGAAGTGAAAACTTTTATGTTCGCATCTCGATAGGGAGACCAAGAGCCGTATTTTTGAATCGTTCTTTTTCAATTCACGTGCGAAAATATATACCTGTCGCATCTTGCAAATGACAAATTCTGATGTGCTACGTGAGATGGGTATATATTTTCGCACGTAAGTTGAAAACGAACGATTTACAGGTCCTCTAAAAAGACCGCTTTGGATGAATCATATTATGATTCCGTTCTAATCCGTTCTTTTGCACGCGTGAAAAAATTCTGACTCCATCTTACTTTCAAATCATTTTATGATTCACCCAAGTCGGCCTTTTAAGATCCCCTGTTCAGAATTTATACGTCACTAGAATTTCGAAGTTCTTTCTTGAGAAGAACTTTTGGATAAACTTATTTTTGACATGGAATCCATAGGTACAAGTGAGACAAATCTCTTTTCAAGTTTCTTTTGCCCACGTTTCGCTAAATATATATCTTATAAACTCGTTTGGTAGGTTGTTATAAAGGCACGATACAGAGTGCTGAATTTTATATCGACGCGCCAAACTGGCAAATTGATTTTACTATTACTGCTTCACATTGCTCGATCCTTCATGACAACGCAAGACCTCATAAATATCTGGAAACCCTTTAAATGGCTAGGCTATATAGGGGCCCGGGCTAGTATTCCATTTCAGAGCCCCTCATATCCAGATTTATTTTTCTTCCGTGTTTGTAAAATATGATGAAATTATAATTTACTAACTATACTCCATTCATTACAGCTTGACTACAGTAGAGCCACTGAGTAATGGCGCCTATGACGTTTAAATGCCTACAAAGTATCGTAATTATTTATAAGCAAGTGCGAATTAAAAAATGTAATACTTCATTGTTGATAGTGATGTACTACTTGTTTCGGTTATTATTTTTCGATTTGAATGTTGCTTTATTGTGCAATAGAATTCGTATAGAAACAAAGAATTTTTTTTTAAAAGTGTCTCATTTTTTATAGGTCGTGTTTGAGGTTGCCAAGTTACGCAATCATATTTAATTAAAAACAAAACAATGACGAAGTTAAACTTAACGAAAATAAATGATAGTAAAATACTTTTTTCGATTTAGATATTGAAACATCTCTTGGGGGCCCCGGGGCACTACCGCACTATACCGCATAGCCCTCCGATAGCTACGCCACTGGTTTTGGCACATTTTCCTTTTGTATCATTATGTTGAATGTTGAATTACATGTCTAATGTTGAGCAAAATCAAACTTGATTTTTATTTTTAACCGAAATTTGAAATGTACCTCATCACTAAATGCAGCTGCCATAAGTGCCATCACTCAGTGGCTCTACTTTAGAGTGACAGGTCTCATCACTTTCTAGATTTTTTCGGTTTTTATTCCAACGTTGTGGTTTTAAATCTAGTGCCTGTAAATCGATGAACTGACGGTATCTATCATTCTAATCATGCTATAATGTACGGAGTATAATCTGTATAGTATGTACATGTACGGTGCGACAAGGATTTAATAGTAGTTTATGTTACAAGGGCGCAAAGGAATAAATTACGAGGACGATTTAAAAAACGAGCGTAGCGAGTGTTTTAAACGTAACCGAGTAATTTATTGCTTTTACGCCCGTGTATCATACTACATTTTTCAATGCATAGTGTGAGGAAATGAAAACAAATATAATCTTGTGAACACTTGTGAACTTTAAATTGTAATTGGCTCAAAAGGACTGTATCCAGAGCCGTTAAACAGTGGAAAAAAAAGTATAACATCTATGGTACACAGGAAAGGCTGCAGGTTAGCCAACCATAGTAAATAAATTAAAAAAAATAATAATAATAAAGCCCTAGGGCAAAATAATCGACTTTTTGTTCGGTTTTGATGCATAAAAAGTGGGCCTTTACGAGCACTTGCATTGAAAATAAATGAACGTAGTGAAGAGCAGAACTAACACCACCTTCATATACTCGTAAAACGACACATTTTGACAATTCGCTGCGTTGTACAGTGGAGACCGCATCAAGTAAGACACATTGGACTTTGTACCTATCTTACATTCTTCTCTGTAGGGGCTATTGTCTTACTTCAAGTGTATAGCTTGATGTGGTCTCCACTGTACTAGCGCCATCCATCGCTGTCATCCACGTTCATTAAGATCCTAGTCACACTGTATTTTCTTTTCTAAACTGTAACTTTTAACTAGTAAGAAGTAACTGATTAATTAGTTATAGCAAAGCACAAAACTTTTTGATATTTTGAAAATTTTCTTTTATTAACGAAGTTAGCGATAGCGATATATATCACCTTTAGTATGAAATCGTGTCAGATGACGTCACGAGACATGCCGTTTAGCTCACTTTGATTGCCAATAACTTTGTAATTTTTTGAGATATTGAAATTCCAATTATTTGAAATTCCAAATAGTCACGTAAATAATGCCATTTTGGAGCTATTTATAACCTATTTATAAAGGTGCAACTTAAGAGCCGTTTAGCAGGCGGATTGTAAAAAAAACACCTTTTTGTAATAAATCAAAACTGAACATTAAATTCAAAATTTGTTCAAAAGTTATCCTACAAAACCACAATACCTATGTATTGTGAAAATTTGTGTATACTGTCATAACAGAAATTCCGTTGGTGTCTGCAAATTAGAATTTTAAGATATACTTCTCATTAAAAAAAATTGAAACACTTTTCAAGTTTATGTTTTTAATGGATTATTAAAAGAATATTGTATACGAAAAAAAAAAAATGTTATAATTATATACAGGGTGTAATCGTTAAGTGTGACCAGGCGATTATTCCGTAACTATTACAGATATCAAAAAAAATTAAACTGATATCAAAAGTACGTTACCTAATCAGTAAAATGACATTAATATTTTTTTGAAAATTAAACGAGAAGTATCCAAAATTTTGACATTAAACATTCCCATACATTTATTAAATTGGAAATATATTTTTTTAGACAAAAGTGTGTCTTAAGACATTGCTTATAAGTACGTAGACTCAATAAAAGATTAAACAAATCATATATATATTTTTTCAATTTAAGGAGGTCCTTATAATATCTTCCAAAGAACCCTCGGAAGTCTGGCGTAGTTCATGCTCTAGGTACAGTCTTAAGTATATTGGTTCAGCTCAATACGGGAGCAGCGCCGTGCATGTGCCGTGGAACGCTAAATATGTACAATATGCAGTCACTATTGTTGATTTGTGAAACGAGGTTTCCGAATATTGAATTAATAACACTGCATAGCTGCCGCACACTTCTAAAAATTCATGAAAAGTTTTTGCGAACCTTCTACATTTTTTCTGAATTTAAAAATTGGTGATAATCTAGAACGCGGGTCAACTGAATACAACATCTGTTACTCTTTTTGGATAACATTTATTAGTAAAGTAAAAAAATAAGCGACAGAGATCTTACATATATTAAGATCTGGATAAGACTACAGGGGCATATTGTACATTGTTTAAACGCTTATGGATTTAATACTCAGAATATATATAAATATAAGCACGAGTAATCGTTGCAAAATTAAAAATTAAAACTTATTTTTAATTTTGCAAATAATGTTTTTGTTAAATTTTACCATTACATTTACCCGTAAATTTTTTGGATACTTTGGCCGCCAATACATTTTTTTATACGTTATTCAATGTCCAAACAATTTTACTTTCACTTAATAATTATGTAAAGCAAACCACACATTCACAATAAGTACATCAAAAATGTTATACACAACCTTTTACACACTCATTTCGTATATAATTTTTACATTGTTTAACCTACTAACTACCTCCATCAAATAATTCAAAATACGTACGTAAATATGCATACTTTCACCCAACTCGTTCCTTTTCCAACTGATCTTTAAGGTGATATACCGTGCTAGCAAAGGTTCCCGTTACTCCAGGCAGAAAGACCCGCAGTGCGAAAGGGACGGAATCGGGGAAAATTGACAAAAAGTCGGTTTTAAATTAATGCAAAATTAACTAAAATAGCTACAAAAAATTCCATAACCAGTAATTTAGGTGTAGTTAAAACCCATCTAAATAAATATTTTTAAAGTCTGTATGCTATCCTAATTTGTCAGAATATCAAAAAAAGTGTTAATTTAGACTTGATTTCAATAATTATTTCTATCAAATGAAATTCCTCCTATCGCGTTTCTGATAGACCAAAATCTAGTAAAAGGTCCCAAAATTGTTATACTAATTTATTTTACTTGGAACTTCATTAAAATAGCAGATAAATAACTTTAAAAAGTGTCAATTTTCACGGTATAGCCCCTAAAAAGAGCTAGAATCGAGCCACACAATACGAAACAATTATAAAACATTGGAAATAGATTCAGGACAGTGAACTACCTATTTTTCAAGCCGGCGGTAATTTAACAGTACAACAGAAAATATAATAATAAAATACAACAGTACAATATTATCAAATAATATTTACTAAAATGTAAATTAATTAATAATATTTTATGGAACTATGAAGAGGTTATTAAGAGGAGGCCTTCCTTTTTCAACAGTTTTTGAACGATTGTACTGAATCTACCACAGACGCAATCAATATGAAACTTATATAAATGTTTTTTCAAACCTTTATCTTTACGTTGTAGGTAGCGTTACCTAATTGGAAAACTTTCGCTTGATAGATTTTATTTTTGAAAATAGTCTCTATTTGAGTGTTTTTTTTTGGTTTTGTGTTTAATAAATGTGATTTTTATGGTTCTTATTTTACTATCAATACGAAAATCTTGTTTATTGACCTATTAAAGTAAGTTCAAAAATTACTCAAATGCAATATTGTAATTTTAGTCCATTTTAATCTTAAAATTAGACTCGTTCTGAATAGTTTCGCGCGCATTTTGGCGCACGCGATTTTCAACTTGATGAAAGTTAGTCTACGGGTTATAATTAAATAAGATAAATAAATAATCAAATTTCTTTATTGACACAGATTATAACAAATAAAATTAACAAAAATATCAGAGATCAGCTTAATTATTACACAAGATAAGTAGTTGCTCTGACACCTAAGGTAAGAGAGTATCTTGAGATTTTGGTGTCAGTGCCCTCCCTATGGTTGACCTTAGCTTATGGACAACAATGTAGACTTTACAAGATAAAGTGCTCAACATTTAATTTTATACAAGAATAGATAATATTATCAAGTGAATTAAATTAATAAGGTGCATTGTTGGATTAAATTATCAAAATACAAAAACATGGTTAATTATATCGAATAACATGCAGTGTTAGTATTTGTTGTGATAGGTGTGTGCATGTAAAAAATACAAAAATTCTTGTACTTTTATTCCAGAAATATTTATTTTTGTTTTAATTTAGGCGACCGGTTTCATATGACACGTCATTGGGCCAACCTTTCTTTTGTTTTTATTAATTTAATTGAATCAAAGGATTCTTAGAATATTGAATTTATTTCCTTAAATAACTATTAAAATCAATAATTTGATGGTCCCATTATGTGTCAAACGAAACCGGTCGCCTAAAGTGAAATAAAAATAAATATTTGTGGAATAAAAGTACAAGAATTTGTGTTTAATTTATAAATTAGGAATGCTGTATTTAAACAAAAAATACGTCGATTTAGTACGAATAATATAGTTCTAGGGTTATATTTCAGGAAATATAATTTGCACTGATTCGCTTTGTAACTTTTCTGGTGAATCGGTGCAAATTATATTTTCTGAACTATACGTCTCCGAATACTTAACCAACTTAATCTGGCAGTTTTGTTTCATAAATTTTGTAGGTAATGATAAGTTTGTAATTTTTGTTTAAATTATTTAATACAATACAATACAATATAATTTATTGCATATCAAAAACAAAGTAAATAGACAATTTAAAAACTAGAATTAGGGTAAAATTGGCGGTCTTATCACTAAAAAGCGATCTCTTCCAGACAACCTTTGGATGGAGGAACTCTTATAAGTAAGAAAACAATGCGTAGAGGCGGTGTACAGAATAAATAGATACAATTATACATATATATGTATATATTTAAACATACGTATATATATATATATATAATATATAAACAAAAACAAATCAGTGTAAATATAAAAGGAACAGGTAGAAATAAAAAATATTAGCAACAAGATTAATAAAGAAACAATTTGATCAAACTAAAAGATAATGTTGTTTAACCAGAGTTTTGAAAACTTGTAAGGATGGAGCTTGTCTTATTGCAAGAGGAAGGGCATTCCATAAACGTACAGCTTCTACAGTAAACGAGATACCATAAAAACAAGTAGTATGAACTGGAAATGCTAAATGAAGATTTTTAGATTACTTTAGTTAGATTATAGTCGTTTTTACAACAAAGAAAAACAAAGCGATCTTTCAAGTAAGAAGGAGTGAACGGGTTGAACAAAACAGAGTAAAGAAGCTAGAGAATATGAGAATTTTGACGAAGATGGATAGGGAGCCACTCCAGCTGAGAACGATATCGTGAGACATGGTCATATTTGCGTAATCCAAATATAAACCTAACAGAAAAATTCTGAAGATGCTCAAGTTTATTTAGTTGTTCCTGACTAAGATCAAGATAACAGCCGTCAGCATAATCTAAAATAGGTAGTAGGAGAGATTGTGCAAGCGCAACCTTCGTAGCAGTGGTAAGAAGATTTTTTTGACAAAAGTATAAATATTAATACATTGTTTATTATGTATTTACATTGTTTATAAGTAAAATTCCTAGAGAGAAGATCAATAAATTAAATATATTTTTTTCAATACAAGGAGAGCCCAAATTTATTCGAACGAATCCTCGAAAGTCTGGCGTTGTTCATGCTCTAGGCTCATGTACAGTCTTAATGAACAAATTCGAGTTCAAGTTTTAACTTGCATTTGAAGGCAAGTGATTAATAATAATAATATAATATTTCATTTATTTCAGATATCAATGATCCATAAGTAACAATTAATCTAAAAATTACGTTAGTAAAAGAGAATTAAATTAAATTAAATAGAAATTTGACCACAGGCCACACTTACGCAGTGCCACAACACAGGACAGTCGCAGCTGTCCGCCACCGCCTGCAGGATGCCGTTGTCGCTAGCCCGCACTCTGCGCATTAACGACGCAGCCCGCTTACGCAATATGGCTGGGAATCCGTCCACGCATGCTTCGGCAAACATTCCCGATGCACTACAGAAGCGGGGCAGCCCCAACAGCATCCTGAAAGCGTTATTGTACTGGACGCGCAGGGCGCTCAGCGATTTTTAAAAGTATTTACACCAGAGGCTGCTCGAGTATAATGATTGACAGTAAGCTCGGAAGAGCGTGATCTTGACATCTTGTGTACATCGAGCAAACCTCCTGATAATCATGTTGCTTCTCACCGCCAACGCCCTGCACTCCCTCTCTATGTCTTCATCGTCTTTGAGGTCGTCTGTTAAAAGATGGCCCAGATATTTAAACTTTGTCACCCTCTCGAGTGTAGTGCCATTGAGGGTCAGAGGCGGAACTACACTAGGACACCTAATATGTTTAAATTTAATGATAAAATGAGAAAAAAACCATGTCAGTGACATGCTTAGCTTGATGACTATACACTTTGGGTATTAATTTTTTCTCCCTGTTCAGCCACGCAAACTGCACGTTGCAGCGTTTTAATGTTACACGATTTCACCCTCCCCTTTTACGACATTGTAATATTCATGCTCTGGAAAATTGTCCAACAAGATGTAGTCTCCAGCTATTAGCAATAACGTGGACAGCAGTTCAGCGCATTGCTGGAAGTCTGGACGGTGGCCCGCTTCTAGTTGCCAGCATTTGCACATTATGTTGTAGATCGCAAAGTCACAGGTCTTTGGCTTCTCCATGACCTTGCCGTTTAGCACCTGTAATTTAGATTTTAAAAAATCAGACAAAGTAGGACAGTACGTTCAAGTGAAAGGGAGTTTTTGATAATGATGTCATGTCAAGGATACTAATAGAAAAAAAAGAAAATTAAAGCTGAACACATACCGCTAGCTTGAGCTCGATCCGCTTACCCTTGTAAGACGTGGTACCCCGCGTGGTGAGTTTTGACAACAACACATACCATTGGCTCGACTTCCTCGACCGTGTATATATACACGCCCAGCGTGTTGAGCCACAAACAATATACACCATTAGTTTGACTTCCTAGACCCACTTGCCATGGAAAGCGCTACGCCCAACGAATTAAGCTACAATACTTGCCATCAGTTTGACGACCTCGACCCACTTGCGTATGGAGACCGTGGAGCCCAATGTATTAAAAGACAATACATACCATCAACTTGACTTCCTCGATCCGGTTGCCCGGGTAAATTGTGGTGCCCAGTGTGTTGAGCCACAACTAATAAATATCATTAGTTTGTCTTCCTCGACCCACTTGCCTCTGGAATGCATGGCGCCCAACTTATTAAGCTACAATACATACCATCAGCTTGACTTCCTCGACCCGCTTGCCCGGGTAAGGTGTGGCACCCAGCGTCGTGAGCTCCCACAACAGCACACCGAAGCTCCAGACGTCAGACTGCACGCTCGTCTCCTCTGCTGATAATGACTCAGGGGACATCCACCTGGAAAAGTTATAAGAATCCAGCAACTTTAAAGCTTTAAAACAAATTAAATTAAAACATACATTAATTTTACTCGTATTAAGTTTTGTATACACACATGCCTGCGCTAAAAGTATGTATATTTGACTCAAAGAGTCGATATTATCGTACCACGTTGTGAAGCACTGTAACAAAATTGGCTTTGAATGTGTACAAATCTGAACCCTATTACCAAAATTGAATCGGTCAAGTACTGATATAGAGCTGGGCCTGCGGCTACAAGCCAGCTCTCAGCCACAAAATGTACATTCTTCAGGGTACAACTTTTAATTTTCTGAGCACGTCATTCATAATAATCGGTTGGTGATCATTGAACCTTGTTCCTGGTCCCTGGCCGGGTCTCCGGTATGGGTTCGGGCGGTTGATTGGATTTCACCTTGTATAATAATATTTTACCTTTAATTTTAATCGTATATATATTGCTACATAAATTAAATAAACATTTATTCTAAGTAGTTCATGTACATTTATTATTTTATTTCATATATTTTTATAAGATTAAAATTTGACTTGTGAAACGTGTATTATATATGCCTACTTTGCAAAATAAACTTTTTGAATTTTGAATTTGAACATAAATTAAATAAACATTTATTCTAAGTAGTTCATGTACATTTATTATTTTATTACATATATTTTTATAAGATTAAAATTTGACTTGTGAAACGTGTATTATATATACCTACTTTGCAAAATAAACTTTTTGAATTTTGAATTTGAATTTTGAATAATAATATTAAATAAAATCTTGTATTTCAGAGAAAAACTCCATATTGTGTTAGCAACAGATTAGATACTTATTTACTATGTTAGTAACAGGTAATTTAAAACAAAACAAATAATTGAAATAGAAAACTATAAAGAGACGCTAAGGCAAGGGCTTCTCGTCTCTTTAATAAGATGGACACTAGTCCAGTGCTTCATAAAAGCATAGTCCGCATCCAGTCTGGCCGCTATCACCTGTAGAAGACTGTTGGAGCTACTCTGCACTCGATGCATCTGGGACGCGGTTCGCAGCCTAACGATAGTATTAATATGCACTGTATATTTTTAATGGTTATTTACCGAACTGGTAAGGGCAGATTTGTTTGCCTCACGTATATCTGCTCCGCGTTGACTTCGCGAGCGAGACCGAAGTCGGCGATCTTGCAGACGAAGTCAGAGCTAAGTAACACGTTTCTGGTAGCCAAATCTCGATGGATTATCTGAATGAATGAAATGAATGGATAAATTAATTAAGTTATTACTGTAACGATGTAAAAATCATCATGAAATATAAGTTTCATATAATATTTACATGTAGCTATACAAAAATACAACATTTTAGTATTTGGAAGTTGTTGCATATGTAGTCGGCACATCGTAGAATTGAGTATATCATGATCTGCCTAGGCATATCACACTCCTGTTAAAACTAAGGGGGATCGCCTCGGTCCGCTCCACTACACTCGGCTCCCCAAAACGCTTCTCTCCGCTCGTCGTTGCACCTATTTTTGACTTTTAGTGAAATATTTTCTGTATTATACTTTTAGATCTGCCCAATTCTACAATCTGCCCACAACAAATACTTGTTGATCAAATCTGAAATAAAAGAGTTTTAAAGGTACACTGACTTGCTACTCACACTTGTTTTTCAGAGGACTAGGCAGGAACTATATATCTTTAGGATTTAGGACTATGTATCTTTCGTCACAAATTAGATACAACCAGAAGGCTGACTCGACGACGGAGCGAAAACAGACGCACACATGCGTACACGCGTACGTACGCTGATCTCAGCAGAATTTCGTATTGGCATTCACCCGAGTACCTTCGAAATCGTGGTACGTACGCGTCTATATGTGCGTGCGCCTGTTTTCGCTAGTTATTCGGAGTAAACATCCTGTAAGTGGTTATTTTGTGCTTTCGTTTCTCCCACGTCTATCAATATCAATCAATAGGTAGGTAGGTTAGTAAAATTTTCAACAATAAAATACCTTTTCTTATTTCAATGAGAAAGGGTGTTAGGGTGTATGTATGTATGAGGGTGTACATAAACGTGAGTTTATGTATATTTTCAATGCAAGTGCTCGGAAAGGCCTACTTTTTATGCATCAAAACCGAACAAAAAGTCGATTATTTTGCCCTAGGGCTTTATTATTATAATTTTTTTTAATTTATTTACAATGGTTGGCTAACCTGCAGCCTTTCTTGTGTACCATAAACGTTATACTTTTTTTCACTGTTTAACGGCTCTGGATACAGTCCTTTTGAGCCAATCATAATTTAAAGTTCACAAGATTATATTTGTTCTATTTCCTCACACAATGCATTGAAAAACGTAGTATGATACGCGGGCGTAAGAGCAATACATTACTCGGTTACGTTTATGTAGGTATAATTCTTGAGGTACTTACATGTTAATTAAAATACAAATAGAAATAATTGATAATTTACATCTAAGGTAATTTAGAAGAAGAGTAATGAAATAAATTTATGGTGCAAACGTGGAAACTAAAGCTGAACCGGGCTGCCTAGCAGGACGTATACCAAATTGGCGACATACTGAATGGCAAAGTCGAAAGTACTCGAAATATTAGAACTTGTAGAACTAGATTGATGGATGTACAAGAAGCAAAAAAGGTATGTTAGTATCTTAGTAGATAGAAATCTGTAGTCTCTGTCTATTCCTCTGGGAGACAGGCGTGAGTATGTATACAGGGTGTAATCGTTAAGTGTGACCAGGCGATTATTCCGTAACTATTACAGATATCAACAAATTTTAAACTGATATCAAAAGTACGTTACATAATAATCAGTAAAGTGACATCAATTACTTTTTGAAAATCAAACGAGAAGTATCCAAAATTTTGACACTAAACATTCCCAAACGTTTAGTATGAGATTAGTAGAAAGGTTTTAGTTTCCTTATTTTAAAAGGTTATTTTACTTAGTACTGATATAAAAGGAAACTGTTTATTAACCTAACAAAGTAACAAAACTATCTTTTAATTGAATAATATTTATTTCTTAGTAAGTACAAAATTTTGTATTCAAAGCAGATGTTCGAAGTGACCTCCTTGTTGTGCGATACAATGTATGGGAATGTTTAATATCAACATTTGGGATACTTCTCGTTTGATTTTCAAAAAGTTATTGTTGTCATTTTACTGACTAGGTAACGTACTTTCGATATCAGTTTAAATTTTTTTGATATCTGTAATAGTTACGGAATAATCGCCTGATTACAACCTGTATATATGTATTGATATAACATACGTCCTCCATGCATGAGCATCCATTGAATTTCTAAATGTGATTATCGCAAATAACAGAGATCTGTCTTCCACATACCCCTTGTGAGCTAACATGCTCCATCCCTCTCGCGACTTGAAGAGCGAAGCCTATTAGCTTCTGTGACGTCATCCGCAATGAAGCCCCGGCTGGTAGATCGTAGGACTTGTTAGCCTGTACCCTCCGCAGAAACTGGTTAAGCGATTCCGAGAGCAGCTCCATTATCAGGAATATTGGAGACTAAAACGTAACATTTTTAATTAAGTTTTCATCTTGGGAAATGAAATGAAATGAAATAATGACATATATTTATTTCATCATCATCATCATCATCATCATCATCATCATCATACATTCTTTATTGCACAAATAAGAAGTACAAAATGGCGGACTTAATGCGTAAAGCATTCTCTACCAGTCAACCCAAATATGGTACAAGAAATATAAAAAGTAGTTACTATAATAACAAAGTAATTAAAGTTACTCTAAATCTAAACTAATGACTTGGTAACTTAACCTTACCTAAAAAACTATATACTTATGACTTATGCTTTACTACTTATGATGTAGGTACTTACATACATAATTATGTATAGAGATATATATCTTAGATATAGAAGACATAAATAATAATGAATGACTGCGAAAAACGAGCAATAAGAAAGAAACTAATCATACCTATAGTGTCTGTGTACAGAACACTTAAAGGAGTTATGAGAGGTAAGCCTATAGAAAGTCTGTAGTACCTGATATTGTGCACGTCATTTTGCATCAAGTAGAACTGAACTCTATGACGTTTCATTATTGTTGAAAATAGTGTGATCTGAGCCGTGGCTGTTGCGACAACCAAAGCATCGCGCGCTCTCAAAAAGTGCATGTTTTAGTCAAAAAACATTTATTACTAAGAAAATAATAGCAAATTTTTTATTTAAAACATTCATAGCCTGCCTTATATTGAGATCAGTTATAATGCAAAGTTTCATGATCTAATTTCAAGTATTTATTGAAATCTATAGGTTTATTGCACGTTTTGGAGGTTACTTTGCAATTTTTCCTATAAAGAAAATTTCACGGAATCACGTTTTCACCACATTAGTCCTCAACTTTACCATATATTTATTTCGGAATGATTGATGCAGTATTATTGATGCAATATTGGACCATACGAAGAAATGTGAGGTATTATGGACTCGATAAAGCAAGAAGCTGCACTATTAAAACGAAACTAGTCAGGGAACATCTAACTAGAAAAAGTGAATGTCTGACTGAAGAAAGTTCACTAAGATAATGGGATTAGAAAAAACGCCCAATTCATAATTGCAAGCCTGAGACTGATTATTTTAGGGTTGTGCATAGTCTTGGCGTTTAAAAGGCCTCGACCACCACACTCCGCGGGAGATATAGTCTCATGACTGACGATCTCGGATGATGCATCCTATGAATGTAATATATGCAGACATTATAGGTAATAACTTTCAGCTAAAATGGTTTCATTTATTGCAGTATACCTATATATGTCTGGTAACCGGTAAAAAGACGTTCAGAAGCGACATACGAAAGATGCACTATTGAGCCCTCTAAATGGGAAGGAGGTTAAATCGCACTAAACTGAGGGGTGGGAGCTTGTGTTCATGCAAATCAAGCACGTAATTAACCGATCAATATAATAAAAAAATGGTCTTACCCTCTCAGTACAAGCTCCTAGAAGTTGGACCACGTTGCGATGGTTCCCCAACCGCTTCATTATAGATAACTCACGCAGTAATTCTTCTTGAGCGTAACCTGGTGCACTCACTTGGGTGGTTTTCACGGCTACTTTCTGCTGGGCATCTCCGTCTATCCAAAATAACAGCAAAAATAAAAGCCTGTTGTATGTCCGTACTACAAAATGTACGGCTTTATATTAGAATTTACAGAAATGAAAGTAAAAAAATATACTAATAATTATTTAGTTATTCTACAAAATACTATACTATACTTGAGGCTTGGCTATGTAGTTTCTTAGGTTTTAAATCACTCTTGAAAATTTCTATGAATCTGAGTAAGTGGGACAGTTGACTGCACAAGTATTAACAAGAGCACGTGGATGTGTTACAATAGGAAATTCATGATAAGAAAAGAACACTAGTTGTTTATTCTATTTTATTATACAAATAAATACTTGCCAACGTTTTTTTCGAACTTCACTTTAGCCAGGAACACTCGGCCGAAGTTTCCAGCTCCGATCACATCCAGCATTACTAGTTGGCGACGAGGAAACTGCCAGGGGTCTTCGGGATCATCAATAAAAGGAGCATCCACTGAGATGCTCTCTGAATCCTTGAAATTTTTTTTTTAAAGTATTTTCTTTATTTTCAAAAATCTTAATCTCGTTACAAAAGGGTTTATCAGTGATTGCGGAGTTCGATACTTATCATTATAGTAGGAATAGGTAAGCATCTCACAACCATAGCTGGGTGGTGATCGCGGTCGGTCCGCACACACAACACGCTTCCGTCTGCCCGTGTGTGACGGCCGTCCGTGATCCACATACATACAACTGCTGTTGCAATTTTGCTTGATGGAACTGAGAATATGGAAATAATTTTTGCGAATACTTACTCGCTGCTTTTTTTAATTTTCTTGATCCATAAATAGGCAGTGATAATAGTAATGATGATTAAAGGAACCACAATAATTATAATAGTAGTGGTTCTATTAACAGTGTCTTCTGTAAAATTATTTAAAAAGTTATAACATTTGTGCTCAGGCAGGTTTCTATTTAAATATATAAAAGTTGGGTACTAAAATACATGAAGAAAGCTGTCTTTAGAATATGTTTAGAATTTACATAATCTGTCTAATGTCCCAAAAAGCAGTATAAACGATAGTTTTATGTATATAATTTGCATGTTTTATTTACCAACGTGGTCAACGTGGAGGAACACATCCTTGAAGACATAGCCAGCTTCATTGGAGGCGTTGCAGGCAAAGTTACCAGATTCGTGGCTGGTCAAACCTTCGATCTCAAGGTAAATACCTCGGTTGTGACAGCGAGGGTGTGTATAATTGTCTGGTATAAGTTGCCCATTGAAGTACCATGCGACATGTGGCTTAGGCGCGCCGGTTGCTTCACATCTAAGCATGGCGGTCTCGCCTTTTAATTTGTTAGAGCTTTTGGGTGCTACTTTGAATTTGGGCTTTTCTGGAAATTAAAATAATGCTTATATTTGCTATTAAGGGAATGCTAAGGCTAACTTGCTTCGTTTCGTTTCTTGGTTTATGTGCAGTTCTGTACTTTAAAGGTGTAAAAATCTCTAAATACAAAATACAGGATGGCGCATTATTTACTAAAAAGGTTATGTTACATTTATTACGATGAAAATGGATGTGATTTTATTATGAAAACGTATCAGAACAATGGTTAGATGAAAGAACTTGTGACAGGACAGCAAAATCATGAAAACCTTACGACAAATGTTACCAAGAACCAGTGGATTAGAAAATAGGCAACTAACCTATTGTATTAGTGTTGATAGAGTAGTGTATGAAACTTCACATAACTAGGTATTAAAACACTTGTGTATACTATTAAAAAACTGTCTTACCAGCTCGTTTTTTAAACTAATACTCGTGTTTTAATAACCTCTTTAAGTGCAAGTTTCATAAACTACTATAATTTAATTTACTTTCTTTTAAAACAAATGACGAACGTTGTGCTTTAATAATATTTACCTTTTACCTATATACTACAGTTGTTTTATTTCACATTGGGTCAGGCTTGGTAGGTAGTAGTAGAGCGCGCTCCTGCTCCCATTCCCGCGTGTTTGCGTACGTAATGTGTGTGTGTGAGCGGCAGCCATAGATAACCCCCTTTAGATGCCGTCACACCACCTGCTCGACAATGTCCAATTACATATCATGCGACCTCAACGTAAAGTAACGCATTATATCTCAAGGGATATAAAGTTATATAAAAATCCCTAGGGATTAAAGTGATTTAAATTTGAACCGTCAAATTCGTGTGGAAAGTCGTGGAAAACAAATGCCCATATGGGATTGTAAAGAGGTTTGTTCGAAAATAGAACTGGCCACCATAAGCAGAATTCAACAAAAACAAAAAAACGCGTTTACAAAGAATGTGAAACAAAAGACGGTGTTTGGTGCTGTGATTGTCAGTGAATTTTATTGAATTATTAATGTTGATAAAAAATGTCCAGCTTTTTATTGTCTCGCAGAAGGTGTGAAAAATAGAGTATGCTCTTCTGGAATAAAGCCTGTCTTTGTCTTGGGCAGCTTGAACCCCTCGCTTTACTCAGGACTCTATATAACTCCCTCGCTACACTCAGGAGTTAGCTCTAGAGTCCCTCGTTACGCTCAAGGTTCAATATGCCGCCCGTGACGTAAGACACTGCTTTATTCCCTTAGTGCATAATTTACTATTCTTCTGCATTAAGTTCACCAAATTTGGTGAAAGGTGCGGGTTGCGGGGAGCGTGACAGCGCCAACGTGTCAAGGACGTGCGTGATATGCACCGACCGAGTACTTACAATTGTGATGGGACACAGCATACGAACATTATAGATTCCGTGTCGTAAGAAATACAATTTAATATAAGAACATCTACAAATTAATCAAGAAACATATTTTACCATGATTAACTGCAAACGGTTGAATTTTCATGCTAATTGTAGGTTAAACACTGTTATTCGTATGATACCATCTTTTTCTGTGACAAGTTCCATCCATCTACTTTTTCTCCTCTCACAGCATTTAGAAAACCTTGGACTAAATGTTTCTTCTGAAAATTTTAGTTAGTAAATGCATGATAATAACATGGTTATGGTATATTTTATAAACACATCGCCATTAATATGTATTATCTTTGTTGATTAAGAGTTTCCAGAAAAAAAAAAAAAAGGAAAACGGAAAATAACTGGAGCGCATAAAAGCACATCACTATTATTACACTTTTTTTCGACAGAAAGGACAACTAATTTGATTAATCTCGTGAAAGAAAGACATTTAAAAAAAGTTATCAACGGATTCTCAAAGTTCTTCAAATTGTTTACTATTAAAAACCATTATAACCTGACCTCTGTAAGACTGGAGAAATAAAAATACATCAAAATCGTTTTACATACTAGTGGAAAGTTACGCCCTCTCTTTAGTAGTTTAAAGTCCCAGACGACTTCTTTCACCATTTTACTGTTCAGGAACTAATTTTAACTATTTTTTACACGGCACGAAAATGTTTTACGGTGGGATGGCACGCGGTACGCACGGATGTAAAATCTGGTCGATACTGATGACGTTAATCCTAGCACATATTGCTGTCAGTGCAAATGCACTGATGCGTGGTGAGCGTCAGTTGCCTGGTATGAGGTATCATTTGGGGGCTATCTGCGGCGGAAGCGCGTTTCAGATACGTATACATACGTGCACGCACTGCTACATCCAAGCATGACCCGCACTCGTGAGATAAGACAGCTGTTTACAGTTAATGATGTGTTTGAGGATACTCACCCAAAACGTTAAGTAGGAAGGGACCGAAGTCCTTATAAGTGCCATTAAATGAAATCCGACAAGTATAATTGTTATGGTCCGAAACGTGCACCGGATGTATTTTCAAGATCTGTCCTGTGACGTCAGTAGACACGCGAGAACTATTTGGTTCAAAATTACCAGAACTCGTATACCATGTCACGTTGTAGTCTGCACTGCAAGAAAACTATTATTTAGGATTTTTCTTCGGAAAAGTTTTCCATACTGGAAAAATAAAAGGAAAAGCTGAAGAAAAATCCTGCACAAATAATAAATAATTACTTTTGACTAACGTACAACTACAACTTTACCTAATTTTTATACAAATATTAAGAAATTAAAAAACGCATTTTCTGTAGTTTTGCAAAGATCTTTAGTAGAATAGAATAGAATAGAATATAATAAGTCTTTATTTGCATTGATAAGAGTACAAAATGGTGGTGTTATAAATTATAAAGAAAAATGAGCGCCTTAATCAGCTTATATTATTTTGCATACAAATATGTTGGTTAACGAAGTTAAGACCTTAATATATTTAATTAATTTAGCATGCATCTCCTAAAAAAAAAGAAAAAATTAACAGATTACATTGACACAATGTCACATCCTACAAATGTAATAAATATAAGTAAGAATGAATAGTGTGACTTCATTTATTAGTACGTTTCTTTTTACACTCTGTAGGACATAGAAGAAAAATTGTTTTCCTCTACGCTGCAGGCGGTCCAAGAGACTCTAGCAAAGGCTTTTCCAGAGGCTGACAATGTGAGATACCTCGGTAGAAATTGCAGTCAGACGCTCTAAAAAGTCTAAAAGTATCTGGGGCTCGTTTCTTCTCCCACAAATGAATACAAATTTTCAACAACTACGAATGCATATCAATACTACGTGCTTAAGAAGATGGCATAATCTAGCAAATTTTTTTATTACCCGTCCAGCACAATAAGTCTAACGGCAAAGACCTTATTTGCTTTTCATAGAGGCGATTATATGTTGGCTCTTTGGCCTCTTTTTCTTGGACGCGTAATATTAGTGATCACGCAGCGAAACAACAAATTGGTGTGTTTTTAGCTAATACTGAAATATTTTGTAAGAAAAAAACATTGAATTTAGGTGATATACCTTCATATTTCTATTACCTATTTTATGAAAAAAAAAAACAAGTTGATCTCTTAACCGCGTTCTTGAAGCGAACGTTTGAAAACAAAAAAAAAAGAGGGTGCAAAACATTTTTTTTTTGGCAAAAGTATAAATCTTAGTACATTGTTTATACGTAAGATCCCTACAGAAAAGATTAATAAACCAAATATATTTTTTTCAATACAAGGAGAGTCCGAATTTCTTCAAACGAATCCTAGATATACTGGAGTTGGTCATGCTCTAGGCTCAGGTACATTCTTAGTGACCATGACCGAAAACGGCCGCAGCCGTTCATCATACTTACTGGTACTTAACTATGCAATACAGGTCAACCCATCGTCCACTGATAACTTTCGTGCTTTGAGAAATATACAAGGGAACTGGAAACTCTGTACGATGATAATTCTCTTCAAAACTCAGTTTCACAGACCTCACTGGGATGCTCTGATAGTATGTCCTGGCAACACAAGTATAGGTTCCAGAATCACTTGAGATCGTTTTTGAAAACCATAGATTGCCGTCTGGATCAATGGAGGTTCTATTTTGTGGAATGGTGCCTTTTTTTTTGTTCCAACTAAACTGCGGTTTTGGCCAGTCCATCAAGCTAGAGTAATTACATTTCAATGCAATAGGTTGTGACATTTCTGCGTTAACTGATGTGTTACTATATTGTATTCTGCTGCTTCGTACAGTCCGAACAAAGATGGTGTCCGAAACAGCCGTCCCGTGCTCGTTCTCTGCAAAGCACTGATACTGGCCCGCGTCTTCCGCTCGTGGTCTTAAGAACACCAGAGACCCTTGTCCAGACATTTGCGTGACACGGCCTCCTAGAGACGTGAAGTTGAACTTCACCGAATCCTTTGTCCATATAAAGCTGTAAGAAGATGAGTAAGGGTATATTGAAAATAGGTGTCTAGTAATATAAGGTATAAACCAAATTTGGAAGAATAGTCTACCTTGGCTGAGGCTCTCCCACTGCTGTACAATTTAGAACAAAGGTTTTAGTGATTATACCTCTCCACTGGTAAAACTGAATGATATTAAAATTATCAAATTGTTCCAAATCCACATGAGGCAGTGAAGTTTTTGTCACCACGTCGATATCTTCACCAGGTTGCTGTGTTATCTCTGGGTGTGACAGCACTGTAAATTAAATACATAGAAATATGAATAGTACAGTATTCCAGAGAACAAAAAGTTGAAAGTCCAAGTCAAAGAAAAATATGCACGAAAAGAATGTCGCTTATCCTAAAACTCTACAAATTGTTGAATTTTCATGATGATAGTAATAGACATCACAGTATTATTAATTAAAATAAACAGAAACAGGGTACTAATATGTAATTTATCTACTCTCATGCTGCAATAAGGTAGTACTTTGTACAAATAGTCTCTACATTGTTTATCCGATGTTATAATATTACATTACAACACCGCAATTCTGCGCTGTAATTGGCCCAATTTATTATAAACTGCTTAGATAACCAATCAGAGCCCTCCCCCTGCTTTGATGTCTTCCAGATCACCTGTCACTTTTGTTTTGCTAGCAGCTAAAAAAGCTCGAGAAATTGGGTTATTCCCATCGGCAGTGCAAAAAATGTATATATTTTATGAATCTGCATAAAATGGCCTATTTAATGCTATAACTTTTATATTGTTATATAAAAATCTAGTTTTCAAAACTACTTACAAAGCTCAACGACTCCAAGACGCATTTGACACAAAACGTGATAATAAAAATCGGGTTGTTTCGAATAATAATACGAACACATTGTCTATGCACTAAAAGCACAAAAAAAAAAAACACCAACACATTGCCCAAATATTGCACAAATACGAATAAATACATTTTTTTACGTAATTCTGCGAATAACCTCAAACCACACTAATATTGGGCGGTAACATGGACTTATGTGGTTTCTTTTTTCCTCCTTTGCAATAATAGTACTTTATGAAACTGGCAAATAAAGAGGTTATTAAAACACAAGTGTGAGTTTAAAAAAACGAGCCGTCAGCGAGTTTTTTAATAGTGTGCGCAAGTGTTTTAATACCTAGTTAAGTGTAGAGTGTAGTTTCATACACTACTTTATCTACACTCTAAGAGTAAACAAAATAACCGAACTTTTGCAGTTTTTCAAAGTTTTTGGTTGTTATTTTCATCATATTGTTCTTAAATAAAAAAATATCGTGTATAAACGCTACAATCATCTATGATTTTTATTTAAGTAACTTAATAATAAATAATTTAATATTAATAAATATCAAATTACTTATTTATATAATAAAGTAGGGAAATAGAGGAAAAATTTACTCGAAAAGAGGTGACTTTGCGAATTTATTCTGTCAAGCCAGCTTTATCAAATAGTGTTTCCATCGTGTATACAGTCTAGTATGTATACCCAATAATACCAATACCAATATATTTCCCTAGATTTTAATTTAATTGTTTACTACTTCAAACAAAGGTTATAAAAACGTGTTTGTATGTGTAAAAAACTCGGTGCGCTCTTAAGCGTTTTTTATTTTTCTTTATCAAAAAGTTACACCGAATCGACATCACCGTGTAACTTATATATATCTCTTTCACTCGTTCATAAATATGATTGACTGAAAGAGATAGATATAAGTTAGAATAGGAGACGAATATCGCGTGTTCATTTTCAAATTTTTCGTAAAACTGTTGGTCGAAGGTATATTGTAGATAAAGTATTGTGTGGAACTGAACATAATTCGTTTCGTAAACAAGCACTCGTGTCCCAATGTCTCTGAGTATGTCACAGTTGCACAAAATTATTATTCATACGTATATAATATGTAAATCAAGCCCTGTTGCAACAGATAAAAAGCAAATATTTTTGATTCGTAATCGTCGATGAAAAGGGCGGTTCAAGTATTCAGTTAAAACTTGATACAACTCCTACACCCTTTTGGTCATACACATAATATTAATTTATATCACATAAATTATGAGTGATTATATATAATTTCATATAATGAAGGTTAAGTGATGCTTGCCTCGATGAACAATCCAGATAAAGTGATTTGGGTTGGGTCTTATAACGAGCCACCTGAATTTGAGATTATGAATGTGGGGGTTTCTTGGGGTCAAGCCTCACCCCCGTGTGCCATTTTTTTTCTAGAAAACGGGAGTTCATTTTATATTAAAAATAATTAAATGACATGAACAGAAACACGACGTCAAAATTTTGTTTGGTCACGGTCAATTAATGTCTGTCAAAATAGGCACTAACAGGTGAAACGAAACGCAACGCCACACACCGCTGCCACGTTGCCGTGCTGCGTTCATAAACTATAGTGAATATATGAATAA
Source organism: Ypsolopha sequella (assembly GCA_934047225.1). Classification (NCBI taxonomy): domain Eukaryota; kingdom Metazoa; phylum Arthropoda; class Insecta; order Lepidoptera; family Ypsolophidae; genus Ypsolopha; species Ypsolopha sequella. Next base: position 8,817,867 of record OW203994.1, on the reverse strand, counting down.
AGTATATATGTAGTGTGAAGTATATATAAAACAAAGCACTTTTTTATTTAAATTAAGATAACTAATTACCCAGAAAACTTATTTAGGACAAAGGGCGAGGAGCTCTAAAGCCGAATCAGAGCACCCCGACTCCTCGCAGTCTTGTGGCTACAACCTCTAGAGTGTATATAAAAAGTTGGAGGCACGAAGTAAGAGCAGCTCCCGCCCGCAGTAACAAAGACTAGGCACCCGTGTGAGCCGTAGCGGCTGAGGCTGATCATCAGCAAGCAGAAGGTGCGGAGGTGAGCATGGGTGCTTACACTTCGTTACGCAGGGGCGAAGCGACTGCACTTTCCGTAGCGCCGAAGCAGTCGCAGATGTAACTGGGTTATTAATCAGTGAAATGTTATAAAAAATTGAAGTTACGATTTTACAAATAATTATTGAAAAACGATGAATTTTCTGGACAGGGGGGAATGTGGAAAACCTTTTTCTCCCCCCACCTTCCCCTACTCTTTAAAGAGACAAAAAAGTGAGGTTTCTCAAAAACTATACATCACCTAAAGGGGGTGCGATGAGGGGGCTTAAGGCGATATGTAAAAGTTTTAGCGTCCCTGTTACTCCATATGCGAAAAAATCCTCAGTGCGAGAGGGACGGATTCGTGGAAAAGTAGCAAAAAGTCGGTTTTTTATTATTATAAAATGTACTAAAGTTGCTATCAAAATTTCGATTGACCAGGTCCTAGATACTGTTGAAACCCACCTAATAAAATATAGTTGCAGTCTATATGTCATTCTAAATTGTCAAACCAGGAGAATTGGTGTCGGAACGGACCTCATTTCAATCAATATTTCTATCGAGCCGAATTTCTCCAATCGCGTTTCTGTTTTAGCAGATCCCTAGAAAAAGAATCCAAAAATAATATACTATTTTATCAAAATAATAAGTTATTTACTCAAGTAGATATGCAAGTCCTTAAAATATCGATTTTTTTTCCGTAGCGCCTTAAATCCCACCCCCTGTCTTCCTCCTACTTAGAAACATCTTTTGAAAGTGTCTTGATTTAAGACTTTAAACAGTGATTTTAAAGCACTGATTAAAATAAGAGCTATGGGGAATACCTAAATTTGGTATCAAACCGACAATGTTTGAGTAATCGCATAATCTGATAATACTTACTGTAAGCTGTTATTATTTCCATTGCGGCAACCACGAGAATATACGTAGGTATATTCATGACAAAGAACAAATTTTATTTTTGCTTCATAGATTACAAAAGCTTAGTCAACCATTAGTAACAAACACTTCTAATTGTGATGACGTTAGAGAATCAACTGGCATGTAAGAGTTAAATAGGAATTTATTCTAGTATAGTAATCGAATGTTAACAGGAAAATTTGTCATTTATTTTTACACTTGCATATCCTTGTATTGTCTCCTGGGATAGTATAGGGGGCGACTATTTGTACTTAACATAAAAAGACAAATAAATGTGTGTAATATCTATACGGAGTATAAATCGATACTGCGATAGACTAAGCTTCGCACAAAAAATTAAAATCTGAATGTGATTCGGTTTTTTTGCATAAAAGTAGCTTTCTGTTGAGCAAGGAAATTTTAATAAAAAAAAGGCCAGTATTTTACTCCACCAATTTATGAAATGAAAATAACCCTAAACATTCTGAAATATACAATACCTACGGTATAGGTACACACTTATAACTTAAAAACCCGTAGCACACCTTATGCACTCGGGAACAAGCGAACCGTTGGAACAAAACCCAGTTGGATCCGTACTTCAAACATTCTACAAACGATTGTCGTGTACAGAGAAGTGAACTATGTATTTTATTTGAACGGTCCACATAGAGAGCGATTCAGGAAATAGTGAAAAAAAGTATTGAAGGAGTGGTATATAGTGATAACAGACAAATAACTCAATAACGATGTTTTAATACATTGTTTTTTCATAGAATTGCAATTTTTATGTACCGTGTTAGGATTCTAAAGAGACAGATTTAGCAAGCTGGGTTGCATAATCTTTACCACCATCTTGGGGATGCGTATAGTGGCTCAAGAGTAATCTTCCGCAGATACAAACAACAGCTGTCACTCTTCATTACATTATGTACCCGAGGCATGACATGTCATAGTATTAAGCGCAGGAAGTGAGCAATTGCTGGACAGGTATATGATACGTGTCCACAAATTGCTATTGCTGTTGAGGCAAATATGGTGCTTTTCAAAAATATGGTGAGGAAATGACGTTAAAAAGAAATACCAATGTTCACTGCTTAAACCTGGGTATAACGCCATCACTCAAATAAAAATTCAAAATTCAAATTGTTTATTTTGCAAAGCAGGTATATATAATACACTTTTTACACGTCAAATTTAATCTAATAAAAATATATATATAATAATAGTGGTTTATGCTACAAGGGCAAAAAGGAATAAATTACGAGGACCTTTACCGAGTAATTTATTGCTCTTACGCCCGTGTATCATACTACGTTATTTAATGCATAGTGTGAGGAAATAAAACAAATATAATCTTTTGGACTTTAAATTATGATTGGCTCAAAAGGACTGTATCCAGAGCCGTTAAACAGTGGAAAAAAAGTATTACAATTATGGAACACAGGAAAGGTTGCAGGTTAGCCAACCATTGTAAATAAATAAAGAAAAATAATAAAAATAAAGCCCTAGGGCAAAATAATCGACTTTTTGTTTGGTTTTGATGCATAAAAAGTGAGCCTTTACGAGCACTTGCATTGAAAAATAATAAATGTACATGAACTAAATTTATTTAATTTATGTAGCAATTTATATACGATTAAATTGATAGGTAAAATATATATTATACAAAGTGAAATCCAATCAACCGCCCGAACCCATACCGGAGACCCGGCCCGGGACCAGGAACAAGGTTCAATGATCACCACTTCCAGATAAAGAGAAAGTTAGATAAGAACCAGAAAGCTCAGATTTTGTTGGCTGAGATTTAACGGATTCAAACAGAACAGACAACAAATATATCTGCTGAAATACAACATGCTTACGTACAAATCGCCATGAGCTAAAGTCTTCGTCTCTAGTGGGTACTAGAGTCAATGTATAAAAATTCATTCGAGAAGCACATGAAGATTTTTTTCCGGTGAACAAAAATAAGCCCTGTGATGACCGATAGAGTAAAATAGCACCAACCCAATACTCTATGGGGTGTCGTAAAAGGCGACTTATGAGATATAGGTGGTAGAGCTGATGCCGGGCTCGACTGTGGAGGTATCACCATCTTACTTGGAAACCCCCTCGAAGTTATTCACGGGAGAGTAAGAGGACAGCTCTCGAACAGGCATAAACCAGGTGGCCCACCATGTCTGGAACCGATTGATGGCGGTATATCCATTCACAACAGCCGGGCCTTATATAAAACAGACTGGCGACGAGCAGCGGCGTCACTGATGCGAGAGTTGCGGCACCGCACTCACCAACCCGCCTGTCCAGCGTGTGTGAGTATTACTTCCAAGAGGACCGCCAAGAGTGGCGAAATCTTGGAAAAGTCTATGTCCAAGGGTGGACGAAAAAAAAAAGGCTGATGGATGGATGGAACAAAAATTACTGATAAATTGATACTTAGAGGCATGGAATACGGATGGTAATCTGGGACAGTAACAGAGTGGTAATCAGGATGATGATGACGAATATTGGGTAGATCATCAGCTCGATGGGCTTTCGTCAATTGCAAATGCAGTTGGAAGCTCAACTGTTTACTCAACAGGTTACTTTAATAGCTTCTTAGATATAATAGACAAATTGTTGTCACTTATTGATTTTAAATTGTTCAAATTGTTACTTGACAGACAGTCTTTTTAATAACGACAATTTTAGCAATTAAAATTTCCCATTTAATGCTAGGCTAAACACGAGGTATATTTTTCACAGTAAGTTATTATACAAGTTGACTTTTTGATCATCGTCCAAATTCATACTGGAGGCTTGATAAGTGATCAGTATCTTGGATCAGTAACAATTTTTGTGAAATTCGTATAATGAAATTTCGGCTTCCCATATTAATTCAGTTCCAGTCCCGAGTGAATCACTATGGGGAGGCGAAATTACATTTTACGAATTTCACCAAAATTGTTACTGATGCATGTTACTGGTCACTTACCAAGCCACCAGTATGAATTTGGACGATGATCAAAAAGTCACCTTGTATATGTGTCGTGCCCAGATCATAGAATTGAACATTTCATGAAATGTTCGACTATATCATGAAATGGTCGCATTTCATGAAATAGTACATTGTTTGTTGACCATTTCATGATATGGATTGACCAAATCAATGAATAGAGATCGTTTGACGATATAATCAATCAAACAAGACCATTTCATAATCTGGTCAAACATCGTATGATCATATCGTAAAATAGTTACATTTATTCACCACTAGCGGCGATGATGGCGCATTGTTATTGTTTGTGCGATGCACCATGGCGGCGCTACACAATTCTCTTGTTTTAAATGTTGTGAATAATGTAATAACTGTGGAAGAAAGTGCAGTGAAGTGTAATTAAACTCCTAAAACAACTAATTAATTTTATTTAAACCCAGAGGGTTGTGATTATTATTACGTATTAACTATTTAGTAAAAGAAGTTCCTCAAAAATACCTAATTTGCTAAATCCTTATTGATTTTTCTAAAAAATTAACCTAAGTAGGTAGTATAATAAGTAACTTGAAATACGTGCTAATTCTTTATAAGTTGTTGATTTGTACTTTAAAGAACAATCATCACGTTCCTAATAACAAGATTTTGAATTTCTAGTATCAACATTTGTATGAACACCCTACATTAATGATATGGTCAAACGTCACTGACCAAATCGTTAAACGTTGAACATTTAATGATCTGGTCAGTGACAGTTGACTATTTCATGAAATGCGATCATTTCATGAAATGGTCGACTATTTCATGAAATGTTCAATTCTATGATCTGGTCACGACATATGTATATTATCTATTTAATACTATGATAGGCGAGGCGAGGGTAACAGGTCTCTTATAAATAAACAGTCGATCGATATGCGTTTGTTCTCGTGCTGTTAAAAATCTCGCATAATGCTAGCGAGAGAAATTGTCAAGTAAAAGTACGTTCCTGGAAATAACTGCAGGTTGTACAACAAGTTACTTTCTAAAGAATAAATCTGTTTCATTTTAAAACTTATACTTGAATAGCGCTTCAATGGAAACACCAGTACTTAATGTTCAAGGTCAGAGACTATGAAAATTAAGTTAGGAAATGTTATTCTATTTTTGTGTCTCTGAGGGTAGTAAAATAAATGTTACCTGTGGTTAATGCCAAAGTATCCTTTCTCAAGTTTAGTCGCCAAATTGGTACTTTCTACAGCCTACTCCTCGTTTATGGCCAAACCAAATATATTGAAAAAATGTATTGTGAATTATCAACTCTTAGACAACATACGCAAAATTTTTCTTTTTCATACCACCAAAACAACCATATGAAAAAAAAATACAACCGAGTGGTGTTTTTTTGGCTTGAATTTCCTACTGCTCCTAAGCGGCTGAGTCGATTTAATTCATTTATGCTTTGATAAATAGATAAACTTGATATTTATAAATATAACATAGGATTATTTAATCGAACAATCACATCCATGTGAAAAGTATTATTTTCTCCCATTTCGCCCTTTCAAGGACGCAGCGAGCGTCGTAACAGCCACAATGCATTGCGCGCTGATATGAATGTTATCTTAATATCGTTTCCGTCAATATTCGTACCGACAAACATCGATTTGTTTCTGATTGATATTTTCTAGTTTGTATTGCACTCTAATAATATTTAGAATTTAGGTATTGTTAAAACCTATCTAAATAAATATTTTTGAAGTCTGTATGGTATCCCAATTTATCAGAATATCAAAAAAAGTGTAAATTTAGACCTCATTTCAGTAATTATTTATATCGAGTGAAATTACTCCAATGGCGTTTCTGATAGCCTAAAATCTAGAAAAAGGTCCCAAAATTGTTATACTAATTTATTTTACTTGGATCTTTCTTAAAAGAGCAGATACATAACTTCAAAAAAAGTCAATTTTCACGATATAGCCCCTTAACGTTATACTGTGAAATAAGTCTTAAAAAATGAATCGGAAAGCAGCTTTAAGTTTCCTTAAAAACCACGTATGTGTGACGTTCAATAGCGTTTCGCTAGTCAACAACAGTCCACAAAGGAATGCTTCCTTCCTGCTTTGTGTTCGTATTAGCCATTTTACACAAAACACGTTGCAGACAATACTGTCTCTTTTGTTCGAGACTACAATAAACGTATGAGGGTGGCTATTCACGAGTAAACATGCTCCGCGTATGCGCTGGATATAATTTCCAGTGACTTGGTGCACAATTCCCAGGTTTATTTCTATATTTCTGGGAATAATCTTCATATTCATTAACCTGTAGAATGGATTTGAGCTACAATATTGCTTGCTATCTTTTGTTTAAGCTAAACGAATTCAACAAATTACAACAAGATTGTTAATAAATTAGGTATTGGCCTCTTTCTTTTTTCGCCAGTATTAACGATTCGTAAACCGTTTCGAGGAAAGTTTCTAGTAGATTGATATTAAAACAAGCTTGCTTTTCCTTTATTAAGTGCAAAAAAAGTGATGTCTTTCATTTGACCTTTAGTGACGTCATCACCACACGTTTCAATAGAACAAATATATTTCTTGAACGCATCCTAAAGTCTGACAAAGATTCGACCATTCATTCAACCTTATATGATTATGCCACTTCCTGTAAATAATAAAATACTTAGAAAATATGTATAACAGCATGAAAAAAGTTATTATTGAAATACATACCTAATTCAATCTATTTAACTATAAACTCTCGCGTTTCGTACCTATTATAATATATATAATCGGGTCTACCGCGATAAAATTAATTGTTATCTAATGATAAATATCTAGTGATATTCCGTGCGTGAATTAGATAACAATTAATTTTAAAGACTAAAGTGTTTATGCGGGTAAAAGAAAAATACTTCGGTCGTCACCTGCATCTCATCACTGCGCCTCGCCATACTTGCCAGTTTCCCGTAGACCACGAGACATGCAACTGTCTCGAAACGTCGGGTGTCCCCTTTTCGTAAAAAAGGTAATAATTTATTGCGGTAGACCCGATTATATATATTATAATTCAATCTATTTATTCCAAAAAGCAGACAAAACTAGTATATTGAAGTTTAATAAACGACTAAATTAGAAATGAACACGTTTGTTGTATTTTGAACGCTTTATTAGCAAATTTGTACTATTTGTATAATTTGAGTCAGCAATCCCAGTAATTTCAAACTATAAAGAAACTGTCTGAAATGTACAAAATTTACAAAATGAACAGTAAACTGGATCCATCAAAAATATTTTTTAAACCATAAAATTAAATGATCTACCAAACGGCAACTTAAACTTTACAAATATAATTTCACGGATTTGTTTATTTAATGTTTAGGTACATATAAGTATGGATTCGGTGTAGCACGATTTAACTTATTTGACAGGACTAAACTTAATTTAAGCGTTCAGTCTATTTCTTTCTGTGTCGAAAGAAAAAATACGGGACGCTTATAATAAGGTTAGTCCTGCCAGATAAGTTTTGCCGTACTACACCGAATCGACACCATTATCTATATATTAGGGTATGGGAATAAACCAGTGATCTTGTATTATAAAAATCTCATTGGAATAAACTGTGGTAGGAACGCTTCAGCATGTGTGAGTGTGAATGGAATCCTACACGGCTTACTTATCTCAGCAAGTCGCTCGTTTGTTCTCGGAATTACCAGATTAAAGATTTAGCTTGATTCTAAACATGTGTGGGGATGGCTGTAAGACTTAAGTGTTATTCAATATTGCCCATTGTGGAAACTGAAGATGGAAACCAATATCTAAGATGGCATAGAAAGGTCGTTTAGCCTGAGTCGTTTAAACGTTACGTAAAAAGAGATTCGCGTATTTTAAATTCAAACCAGGTAAATAGATATACAAGGCAGAACCATATAGGTTAAGGGGAATGAAAATACAAACAGAAATAAAATGTCAGCTTTCGGATGATTTTGTTGCAATAACTAGGTTACGTATAGCCATAAAAAAAATATATGTTTTTGGTTGAACTTTAAGATATTCATTTTCCACAAACCACGTTAATCGATTCATATTTGTACTGTCAACGAATTTTTTTTGTAACCCTCTATTTTATACTTCTTATCGATTTTGTTTCAGGTATCGCTTTCGCGATTTTGTTGTTTTTTTTAATAAAATTAGTGTGAATGATATCTATTCAATTTCCAAATACCGCGTTATTCGGGTCAAGAAAAGCACCCCCTCTTTCCAAAAATACGTAAATCCACTGATGCCGTCGGCGGCAGCAAGATATTGTCAGTCTACGCCTAGCTTTACATGCTCTGTGCGCCTAGCGTTGGCGCCCGTAAGACGTGGAACCTTTGCCTTTTTTTGCAAGCTATAAATATCTCCCAAAACTACTTCAAAACACATTGAAATTAATTTTATAAAGTAATATTTCGAGGAGCATCATATTCCTGCCGTTAAAAACTCAACAAAATATGCGTATGAGTGATTTAGCTACATCGTGCCATAGTCATAACAACAAAACTGAATGAATTTGGAATTAATTCATACTTTTATGCGGGAAAATAATATATGTTACTCCAAAAGAATAATTTTTTGATCGTTATTGAAACCCAAATTAATTTACTTATACTTACTGAGATCTGTATCAAAAGTCAATGACCTTTTCGTGAAATTACCCTCTAGTATTGGCTCACCATTTCAGGTCCAATAAGTGAAGTTTTTTGCAAATTATATAGGTACACTTACTTGGGATAAATCACCGAGTATTTAAAATATAGAAATTTATTTTGAAATATTCACAGTACATAGCAAAATTATTAGATCGTAGATAATCCTGACGGTACATGTTCAGGTCCCGTTATGCAAAATGAAAAAAAGAGTTTCACTCTTTTAGGATTAATTTGTCATCCCTATGTTTGTCTGTCTGTCCGTTAGTCTAGACAATTTTTTCTGGGTAAAATTAATAAATACCAATATTAACGGCCCTCTATAGAGCTGTAAAAACATACTTTTGACGTTATTATGGCATTTTATTTCACGTTTTTCATACAAATTTTGTCACTATGAAAATATAGGGATGAACACTTGAGATAATATTTTGCATTTAAAAGTCAACACAGAAAGGAATAAGGAATTGTTGAACAAATAATGTAAAAAATATGAAAAACATTTTGTTCTATTCTAAAAGGATTAATTATCTACTCTTCAATGTGGCGATAGCTTTGTTTATTTTTTTCCTTGAATTATTTTTTACTAAAATAACAAATAGTTTAATACAAGGTTTTCCTTTCTCTTTCCCCTGGATTTTTCTTAAAATTCATACAATAGGTATAAACCGAATGTGAAGTCTACAGCTTATTTTCTTCATATTTTTTTTCATGAGTATATTCTAGTGACATCTAACTACGTCTCTATACAGCCCAAAAAGCAAAATTTGATAAAACACCATCATAATAGCTGTCAGGATATCGTCAATATTGCCTCGTTTTTACGCAAAGTTTAACAAGTTTGTATATTTTTATCTATACTGGAAATAAAAAAGAGAGAAATACAGGCGTCGTTCATGTTAAGATGACTAAGTTTACACACTTTGCTATGTATAAACAGTTACCGTTTCATGGGAAACTGTTTTTACCTGAAACCATTTCACAAATTCAATTAACTTATTTTGAATATCTTGCCATCTTGCACTTCTTGATGAGAAATACAATTTCAATTAGTAAAAATACAACTTTTAGTTAAAAAAACTTATAGTTAAAAGTCTGCTGTATGCATAAAGATATTTTTAATGATATTACAATAGTAATAAAATAGTTGGCTTATCCGTCGTCGTGATACCAGCCGTAAATTCCTTAAATAATCTGATATCACGCTTATGGAAAACCCAATAATTTTGAAGATACCATAATATCATTATGCATATAGCAAACTTTTAACAATAAGTTGTCTTAGCTAAAAGTTGTACTTTACCGTTATAATTATTTCTTTATATTTTGTTACAAATTCGGAGTAATAACCCTTAAGAAAAACCTTGTATGAAAATATTTGGTATCTCAGTAACATAGAAAAAAATAATAATAAACAAAGCTATCGCCACATTGAACAAACAGTAAATTATTAATCCCTTTAGAATAGAACGATATGGTTTTTATATTTTTTTACATTATTTGTTCTACAGTTCCTTTCTGTGCTTTCTTTCAAATGCAAAATATTATGTCAAGTGTTGATCTCTATATTTTCATAAGGAGAAAATTTGTATGAAAAAGTTAAACAAAAGGCCATAAAAACGTTATAATATGTATGTTTTACAGGGCTGTAAATATTGGCATTTATTGATTTTACCCAGAAAAAATTGTCTAGACTAACGGACAGACAGACAAACATAGGGATGACAAATTAATCCTAATACGTCACAAGAATTTCGAAGTTCTTTCTTGAGAAGAACTTTTTGATAAACTTATTTTTGACATGGAATCCATAGGTACAAGTGTGACAAATGTCTTTTCAAGTTGCTTTTGCCCACGTTTTGCTAAATATATATCTTATAAACTCGTTTGGTAGGTAGTTATAAAGGCATGATACAGAGTGCTGAAGTTTTTATCGACGCGCCAAACTGGCAAATTGATTTTACTATTACTGCTTCACATTGCTCGATCTTTCATGTCAACGCAAGACCTCATAAATATCTGGAAACCCTTTAAATGGCTAGGCAATATAGGGGCCCGGGCTAGTATTCCGTTTCAGAGCCCCTCATATCCAGATTTACTTTTCTTTCACGTTTGTACAATATGATATATATTCCATTCATTATAGCTTGACTCGAATGACAGGTCTCATCACTTCCTAGATTTTTACGGTTTTTATTCCAACGTTGTGGTTTTAAATCTAGTGCCTGTAAATCGATGAACTGACGGTATCTTTCATTCTAATCATGCTATAATGTACGGAGTATAATCTGTATAGTATGTACACGTACGGTGCGACAAGGATTTAAGGCGATTACCATCGCCAAATTAGCAGCTCGATATTTGTCACTACGAATATCAACGGAAACGACATTGAAATAACGTTCATATCAGCGCGCAATTCATAGAGGCTGTTACGACGCTCGCTGCGTCCTTGATAGGCCGAAATAGGAGAAAATTATACTTTTCACATGTACGTGATTGTTCGATTGAATAATAATATGTTAAGTTTATAGCTATCAAGTTTATCTATTTATCAAAGCATAAATGAATTCAATTGGCCAAGCCACTTAGGAGCAGTAGGAAATTTAAGCCAAAAAACAGCATTCAGTTAAAACAAAAAATCATGTAGAAGTTTTGGTGGTATGAAAAAGAAAAATGTTGCATATGTTGTCTAAGAGTTGATTATTCATAATACATTTTTTCATTATTTTTGGTTTGGCCATAAAGAAGGAGTAGGCTTTAGAAAGTACCCATTTGGCAATAGTAAGGCCCTTAATAGTAGTTTATGCTACAAGGGCGCAAAGGAATAAATTACGAGGACGATTTAAAACACGAGCGTAGCGAGTGTTTTAAACGTAACCCAGTAATTTATTGCTTTTACGCCCGTGTATCATACTACGTTTTTTAATGCATAGTGTGAGGAAATAAAACAAATATAATCTTGTGAACTTTAAATTATAATTGGCTCAAAAGGACTGTATCCAGAGCCGTTAAACAGTGGAAAAAAAAGTATAACATCTATGGTACACAGGAAAGGCTGCAGGTTAGCCAACCATAGTAAATAAATTAAAAAAAATAATAATAATAAAGCCCTAGGGCAAAATAATCAACTTTTTGTTCGGTTTTGATGCATAAAAAGTGGGCCTTTACGAGCACTTGCATTGAAAATAAATGAACGTAGTGAAGAGCAGAACTAACACCACCTTCATATACTCGTAAAACGACACATTTTGACAATTCGCTGCGTTGTACAGTGGAGACCGCATCAAGTAAGACACATTGGACTTTGTACCTATCTTACATTCTTCTCTGTAGGGGCTAATGTCTTACTTCAAGTGTATAGCTTGATGTGGTCTCCACTGTACCATCCATCGCTGTCATCCACGTTCATTAAGATCCTAGTCACACTGTATTTTCTTTTCTAAACTGTAACTTTTAACTAGTAAGAAGTAACTGATTAATTAGTTATAGCAAAGCACAAAACTTTTTGATATTTTGAAAATTTTCTTTTATTAACGAAGTTAGCGATAGCGATATATATCACCTTTAGTATGAAATCGTGTCAGATGACGTCACGAGACATGCCGTTTAGCTCACTTTGATTGCCAATAACTTTGTAATTTTTTGAGATATTGAAATTCCAATTATTTGAAATTCCAAATAGTCACGTAAATAATGCCATTTTGGAGCTATTTATAACCTATTTATAAAGGTGCAACTTAAGAGCCGTTTAGCAGGCGGATTGTAAAAAAAACACCTTTTTGTAATAAATCAAAACTGAACACTTAATTCAAAATTTGTTCAAAAGTTATCCTACAAAACCACAATACCTATGTATTGTGAAAATTTGTGTATACTGTCATAACAGAAATTCCGTTGGTGTCTGCAAATTAGAATTTTAAGATATACTTCTCATTAAAAAAAATTGAAACACTTTTCAAGTTTATGTTTTTAATGGATTATTAAAAGAATATTGTATACGAAAAAAAAATAAAATGTTATAATTATATACAGGGTGTAATCGTTAAGTGTGACCAGGCGATTATTCCGTAACTATTACAGACATCAAAAAAAATTAAACTGATATCAAAAGTACGTTACCTAATCAGTAAAATGACATTAATAACTTTTTGAAAATTAAACGAGAAGTATCCAAAATTTTGACATTAAACATTCCCATACATTTATTAAATTAGAAATATATTTTTTTAGACAAAAGTGTGTCTTAAAACATTGCTTATAAGTACGTAGACTCAATAAAAGATTAAACAAATCATATACATATTTTTTCAATTTAAGGAGGTCCTTATAATATCTTCCAAAGAACCCTCGGAAGTCTGGCGTAGTTCATGCTCTAGGTACAGTCTTAAGTATATTGGTTCAGCTCAATACGGGAGCAGCGCCGTGCATGTGCCGTGGAACGCTAAATATGTACAATATGCAGTCACTATTGTTGATTTGTGAAACGAGGTTTCCGAATATTGAATTAATAAAACTGCATAGCTGCCGCACACTTCTAAAAATTCATGAAAAGTTTTTGCGAACCTTCCACATTTTTTCTGAATTTAAAAATTGGTGATAATCTAGAACGCGTTTCAACTGAATAAAGCATCTGTTACTCTTTTTGGATAACATTTATTATTAAAGTAAAAAAATAAGCGACAGAGATATTACATATATTAAGATCTGGATAAGACTACAGGGGCATATTGTACATTGTTTAAACGCTTATGGATTTAATACTCAGAATATATATATATATAAATATAAGCACGAGTAATCGTTGCAAATATAAAAAATAAAACTTATTTTTAATTTTGCAAATAATTTTTTTGTACATTTACCCGTAAATTTCTTGGATACTCTGGCCGCCAATACATTTTTTCGTAGATTATTCAATGTCTAAACAATTTTACTTTCACTTAATAATTATGTAAAGCAAACCACACATTCCCAATAAATACATCAAAAATGTTTTACAATCAACCTTCTACACACTCATTTCGTATATTATCTTTACATTGTTTTCAATGCATGTGCTCGTAAAGGCCCACTTTTTATGCATCAAAACCGAACAAAAAGTCGATTATTTTGCCCTAGGGCTTTATTATTATTATTTTTTTTATTTATTTACAATGGTTGGCTAACCTGCAGCCTTTCCTGTGTACCATAGATGTTATACTTTTTTTTCCACTGTTTAACGGCTCTGGATACAATCCTTTTGAGCCAATTATAATTTAAAGTTCACAAGATTATATTTGTTTTCATTTCCTCACACTATGCATTGTAAAACGTAGTATGATACACGGGCGTAAAAGCAATAAATTACTCGGTTACGTTTAAAACACTCGCTACGCTCGTGTTTTAAATCGTCCTCGTAATTTATTCCTTTTCGCCCTAGTATCATAAACTACTATTAACCTACTAACTACCTCAATCAAATAATTCAAAATACGTACGTAAATATGCATACTTTCACCCAACTCGTTCCTTTTCCAACTGATATTTAAATAAAAAGAGCTAAAATCGAGCCAAACAATACGAAACAATTATAAAACATTGGAAATATCTTCAGGACAGTGAACTACCTATTTTTCAAGCCGGCGATAATTTAACAGTACAACAGAAAATATAATAATAAAATACCACAGTACAATATTATCAAATAATATTTACTAAAATGTAAATTAATTAATAATATTTTATGGAACTATGAAGAGGTTATTAAGAGGAGGCCTCCTTTTTCAACAGTTTTTGAACGATCGTACTGAATCTACTTATATATATGTTTTTTCAAACTTTTATCTTTACGTTGTAGGTAGCGTTACCTAATTGGAAAATTTTCGCTCGATAGATTTTATTTTTGAAAATAGTCTCTATTTGAGTGTTTTTTTTTTGGTTTTGGGTTTAATAAATTTGATTTTTATGTGTCATATTTTACTATCATTACGAAAATCTTGTTTATTAACCTATGGAAGTTCAAAAATGACTTAACCCTTTCAGGACTATAAGGTGTTTAAAAGTTATTTTAAGATAAAAGCGGATTATTTTGGCTTATTATTGATCAAATAATCATAAATGAAAGAGAAATTGGAAAAAAAAAACTCAGGTTTTCAGGAAATTTTTGGGACATATGTGTCCCTATGGTCCGTTACGGAGCCATTTTAACAATATTA
The DNA here is from genome assembly GCA_934047225.1 of Ypsolopha sequella. NCBI lineage: Eukaryota > Metazoa > Arthropoda > Insecta > Lepidoptera > Ypsolophidae > Ypsolopha > Ypsolopha sequella. Next base: position 8,802,847 of record OW203994.1, on the reverse strand, counting down.
TTACAGATATAAATGTTGTATTGTTTGTTATGTTATTGTGATTTTTTTTATTTATTTGGAGAAATAAAACTGCATTTATCCTACAATATTGAATTTATTTAGAAAATGTAACGACTTAATAATGGTACTCTGCAAAACAGTTCCTATTATTAGTAAAGCAAAGATGAACTTTACATACGACACATCTGTTGTTAGTGCGATTTTCAACCTTGTTTTTTGCACAGTTCACGCACCGCTTTCTCAAATCAGTTTTTTCCATGGGATGTGAAGGTGTTGGCCTTTTCAAAGATCTACGAACTACACTTGTTGCCGCTGTGGGGACGGATCGTTTTCTCATGCTGTAATCATTTATCAAGCTCCGAGCTACTACTTGTCTGTACTGCAAGCAAGTCAACAAATTGCCTTCGATTCGTTTTTCAGCATGCAGTTTTGTGTAAATAATGTAGGCATTATTTACTGCAATATCAAAAAGATCGAAGAACAATCTCAGATAATATTTTATTTTTGATCTTCGATCAACTTCGTAGTACACTTTTCGTTGATCCATGAGATCAACACCTCCCATATTTTTGTTGTAATGGGATACAATCTTGGGGCATCGAACGTCGATCTTTTCTGCAGATCCTGCCATTCGACGTTTCACCGTCTCTGTTTCTGCAGGCGAAAGAAAGTTTGTCAAAAGATGAACTGCTTTGTTGTCCATCCATTTGACAAACGTTATGCCATGGTAACTTGTGGTGTAAATATCTCCACGCTTCATATTTTTATCAGCCGGCGCAGTTTTTGGGAGATATTTGCGATTGGTGCGAACGGTTCCACAGACTTTAGTGTTTTGGGAAATCAGTTGATACTGCAGCAGAGGCGAGTTGAAGAAATTGTCGATGTAAATTTCGCAACCCAAACCATCGAGCTTTTTCGTTAGCTGTATTACAACTGATTCACCCAATCCGTATTCAGTCCCAGAAGTGCGTTTTCCTGTATATAGGTCGAACTCAAACAGGTATCCGGTTTCTGCATCAGCTCTGCACCATAATTTGAAGCCCCAACGTACTGGCTTATTTTTTATGTATTGTTTCATCACGTTGTGCCCTTTGAACTTTATCATGTGTTCATCGATGGACTGGGTTTTTGTGTTATTTAGAGCATTTTGAAATGCTACATTCAGATGGACCATTACTGGCCGGATTTTGTATGCCCTGTCGTAATCAGGGCTGGTTGGGCCCCTGTGCTCTTCGTTGTTACAAAAGTGCAGGTTTCTGCGCATGTCTTCGTAACGCGCTCTTGTCATAACATTTGATACGTATGTTACGCCCATGTCGGGTTCAGTCGACCAGTAATCTCTCAAAGATGGCAAGATGTGATAACCCATTACCAAATTTATGCCAAGAAATGCTTTCATTTCTTCTTTTTCAACAGAAAATTCTCGTCCATTTTGGTGGGCGTATCTTACTGTCTCAGATACCAGAATATCAACTAAAACTTCTAAATTTGTAGCTGCACAAAATATTGCGAATGGTGTCAACGAATCGGCCTCAGTTTCTAAGATAAGTACTTTCCCGAAAAGATAATCAGACTCCTGAAATAAATTTGGTATGTATGTTCTTTGATTCCACTTGAAGGTGGGCTGAGGCTGAGACATAGATGAAGGTTCTACCGAGGACGTAGATGGCTGCGGTGACTCTGACCTGGGTTGTTGCATTGTTGTATCTTCGATTTCAACATGAAAAATCCCCTGGTCATCATCTTGGGTCAGCAACCTCTGGTCTTCGTCGTCCAACTCTAAGTCGTCTTCGTCATCACTGTTATCGGCCATCAACACTTGTAGAACATCGTTTTCACAGAGTTCGAAAACTCCACGTCCCTTACGAAACATAATCTGCAACAAAATAACTTGAAAAGCAAGGGTAGATTGAAAAAAATAACTCTTATTTTACTACATTTTTTTACCGCTACCGACCGTAGGGACACAGGTGTCCCATAACATATTTATAGGTTTGTCACGGCACAAAACGTAAGAATCAGATTTATTGTATTATGGAGTAGTTGTTTACTTACCAGGCTGTAATTATTTCACACTTCCAGAATTAGAAAGTTACTTTCAGTTATATTTGTAGTCTTTCAAAACTCGTGATGATGGCGCTGAACAAACTGCAATAAACAACCTTCAACTAAATTTGACAGATGTCACTTAGATTGTAATGGCTGTGAGAAAAAAAAAGAAGGTACGTTCCGGAACCCATAATTAATAAAACGTTAGCCATAAATTTTCATTTGTTATGTATAGATAACTTTTATTTCTTGGGACACATATGTCCCTATGGTCGTGAAAGGGTTAAATGCAATATTGTAATTTTAGTCGATTTAAATCTTAAAGTTAGACTCGTTCTGAATTGTTTCGCGCGCATTTTTCAACTTAATGGAAGATAGTCTACGGGTTTCAATTGCAAAGCCGCTGTGGGCCTAAGGAAGGCCCTTAAAACACGAGTGTGAGTTTGAAAATCGAGCCATAGGCGAGTTTTTTAATAGTATACACGACACGAATGTTTACAAAATACAAATACAAAATTATTTATTTCATTAAAACAATCATAGGTATTTACAGGTTGTTGGAGCCTCCTTTTAAGTAAAATAATACCTGTAGCAGGAGACTCCGCTCTTCCATAGTGGACAGCAAACTTATGATTAGCTTATTTAACATAATATATGATTAGGTTAGTACTATGTGAATAAGTGAGGGGAGTTCTGTACACGCCACTGGGTGTGTGTAAGTGTGACTGAGATTCCCCAGCCCTACGACCGAAGTCTTGGGATCAGTATTGAAAAGCTACTAGGGAGGATGAGTATGTGCATGTTTGTGAGTGTGGTGTGTAATGCGTGAGAGTGTGAAGGTGTGTATTTTACATTATAAGGCCGCTGAGACTGAGAATGAATATGACTGTGAATAAATAAATTCGTTAAAACAATATTTGTACATCATATTATGGGCCTACATATTACACCAATACTACAAATAAAGGAATTAAACTATTAATCCTAATACGTTACTTGTTGTATACATGCATACATAATAGTATATTTCGTGACGAGTATAAAATGGCGGATTTTCTTACCCGAGGAATGAAGCTAGTTTCGACGTGAGCCGAAGGTAAGACATTACATTCCGAGGGTAAGAAAACCCATTTTTACTCGTTGCGAACGATACTTTTTCTACTACCTGATTTTTTTTCAGGCTTCGGCCGGCGGCTTTTACTTGTGGCCAGTATCATTTTGCGAAAAAAGAGTGTCAGACGCGATATAATCGATTATGTCGTGAATCGGAACGCAGGGAATTTCGATTGGAAAGACAAACTAGGGACGTCAAAAAGAACCTAATTTAGCATGAAATGAAGACAAACGTCAAAAAGAATCTAATTTTTCAATAAATGAAATTTCAATACCATATTTCAAGCTGAAATGATAGTCATTCCGCAACAGGGCTCGGAAAGTTCGATTTTCGAAACTAATTTCGAGTATTAAAATGGAACTTTTTCAAAAAGGTAGTAGAAAAAATAATTATCTAATACATATCGTATTTGAAATATGCAACTAAGGGAACTAATTATAAGAAAGGGTGGGAGTTTATTCCAGTCGGACAGCGGCGTCCACTGTAAGGGCTAAAAGAAGGTGCTGAACGTTTGAATATTCAGATTAGATTTATTGGAGACCTACGGTTCTTATAGGAAAAGATTACTTGCAAACAATCTTAGTAATAATGCATTAACCTTAATAAAGCAAATATTAATGAGTTGAAACTCGTTAAGATAGTCTAACAGTTGTCTTAATAGTGTTAAGCATAACATAAATATTTTATCTACACTCATATTGTAAAATCCTAATTTTAAACTCAAAAATAGTGCATAATGATTTTTTTTTTACAAATGTCTCTTATACAGAAATAAAATTATTTTTAAGAACAGTTTTATTACCAAATTAATGCTTTTAAATTACTTTTTGTGCTAAAAAAAGTATAGTTAAACGAAATTGGAAGGCAAAGGGAACTTAGTACATACAGCCATGTCTGAGGTTTTAATAGTTTTAATACTGAGGGAGTGGTTTGAATGCATGTACATTTATGACCAAACCTATGCGCTGTGGACGACGAATGATTTTTAATCATGGTAGAATTCGTGATCGCACCCTTGTGTCACATGCGCGGGAACTACTGGATAGGTTTTGTGCTTTATTTATTAATTTAATATTTATTGCTTTTTTGTTTGTTTAAAGTTTTATTCTGGGCAAAAATGTCTGACTGCATTTATTATGCATCAAAAATGACGAACAACAAAACGAACCGGCAAAATCAAGTAAAGTTACGACAATTGTTACCAAGATCTCATTGGAAAATAGGTACCCATCAAAAACATAAAATGTACAAAAATGGCAAGTCTCGCAACGCAATCCTTCCACCGTAAAAAGTTGTGAGATCTTATAGTTAGGGAGGCGAGGTAGCTAAATGGCGTAATTCAACGGCGCCGTCGAGACCTATCAAAATCGAAAGATAAAATAATTTCGAAAAGAAAAGCTCGTATGGTAAAAACCATTTTAGCGGTGGGTTTGGCGTGTACGGTTTTTCAAAAATGTTAAAAAAAACAGTTACTTGGGCATTCTCGAGCGCGTCAGATATTCATACTACGTATGCCCCAAGTGCCTCTGATAACAACGGTATACTAATCTGCCGGTTTGCGTGGTGGGGGTAGGCATATAAAGTAGACAAAAATGCAAAAAAAAAAAATTTACTCGAGCGCGTCAGATTTTCGGAAGGGGTGTTAAGTAGGCCCCAAGGAAGCTCCCTTTAAAAAAACTGACGATTTCGGCGTGACGATAAGATACGATGAATTTTTGAAAATGCAAAAAAAAAAAGTTTTTTTGAAATACTCGAGCGCGTCAGATTTTCATAGGGGAGGTTTATCTCGGTATCCTGAAAGCATATTTTCTTAATCTGACAAAAATGTTGGTGGGTTCTCTTAATCTGACCGAAAAAGGTTTTTTGGTTTCTTTTTTTTCCTTTCTTTCTCCTTGATAAAACGGGGAATTTAAGAATGACAATAAAGCGATAGATACAACCAACGTAAATGTAGATGAAATGTAGTACGAATTGTATTATTTATTGTATAATCATCGTTATTTCATATCAATTTTTTTTAACACCCTCAGTTTTCGAGATATACTCAAAAAACCGGGAGTTTGACTTTTTATGATGCTTCAAGTCAAAAAGTTTTAACTTTGGACAAAAATGTAAAGAGACCATTTTGTGTAAAATAAAATTACCTTTTTTGTTTATTTAAACTTTTTTTTTGTAAAATGTATCTTTCGCGACTTATATGCCGCAACGCGTTTTTCGGAAGACGAAATGGCTCCTCCACACTTCCGGTCATGCGGAAACCGGCAGATTTTGTATTTTTAGTAAGTTTAAGATTATATTCTTCAAAATATAAAAATAAAAAATCGCGCTCGAGAATGCCGGATTAACGTTTTTTTTTTACAAGTTCGCGACCCTATAACTCGGCGGCGTCAAAGACTTATCGTCAGATTAGTTTAATTTAGTCTTAAAACACTAAAATCAACCACCAATATCTTAATCTGACGCGCTCGAGTATTTCAGACTATCGATTTTTTTTTACTAATCTGATCGTCTATCCTAGGCGCGCGTCACTACATATAGAGCTAAATACTTTACAAGGTTGTTCTATTAGGTCTAAGATATCTCTCATATCTTAAACTGCCACGCTCGAGTATTACCGAAAATTCCCCTATTCGCCTCCCTAACTATAAGATCTCACAACTTTTTACGGTGGAAAGATTGCGTTGCGAGACTTGCCATTTTTGTACATTTTATGTTTTTGATGGGATCTCATTTCTTTTTGTAGTCCTCCTTTTTTTCTTCTCGGGTAATATTTCTTGCACGTCTGCTGCGGATTTTCTTAAAACCCACTCCCTTTAACTGATCATTAGGACATACTCCTGAGAAACTAGTATCGGGAAGGAGCATTTCATAATAACCACCTAAGAAACTACCAGAGAATCGTAAACGTTTCACTGGCATCCCAGGATCGCCACCGAATGATCCTCTCAAACGGCCATTTTCGTAAACCTCGAACGTAAATGGAAACAAAGCGGTGGCTGCCATAAGTTTGGATACGGAACCGTAGGTGGTAGTTTTCATCATTGCTGTCGAGTACATGTGTCTCCACGCTCGTCACACGTATAAAGTTGCATTTCATCCCAATGCGCTACCACATACTCGACTACCGCACACCTAATGTCATATGACGACTCAATGTTCCCATACATAGAGAATGACAAAGAATGGAACAAACATAAACCATCTCCAGGTATAGGGACAACTAGGTGTGGACAAGGATTTTCATTTATGTACAATATTTCAGGTTCCTTTGCAATATTAATTTTTACTGTAAGTTATTATTACTTTTATCCACAATTAGATGCAACAGGCAGGTTAAAATTTCTTTTGACCATGAAGTGAAAGGCAGGCTTGTCAGTCTAAACCACAGAGTACATTATTAGTCTAAACCTCTCAGAATAATGAGCTAAACCTGGTCTTTTTTGAATGACACACGAGTACATAGACATTTCAATATACCTACATCATAGAGGATGCATATACAAATAAAACAACATTAGCCGCTTTATTTTTCCTTTAATATATTTTACCTTGATTTTTAGGGTTCCGTATCATTAGGTTCCGTGACCCTATTACTAATCCTCCGCTTTCTATCCATCTATCACACGGGTCTACAACTTCACCCGTTATAGGTAGCGCGTAAATATTTTCACATAATATATGTTACATTGTCCTCTATCACGGCAAATAATAATATGGCCCCTATCACAGCATAAAAAGTTCAATAAATGGAAATCCAAGGGGGGTCCAATTATTCGATGTTATTTGTTTCAGCTCTATCTTTATAAAACAACAATTTTGGGCATATAAATATTAGAGTTCCGTATTCAAAAGGTGCTGATTTGTTTGTCAGGCGCTACCATTTTAGCGCCTTGTTTTTTGTCGCCTTGATGTTGCTATGTCATCTTTATTGTTGGTATTTACCATAATGATTTGGGGTTTCGTACCCATATTGTGTGATGGTAGTACGGAACCCTTGGTGAACGAGTCTGACTTGCACTTAGCCGGTTCAATAGCAACTTAATTACGAAATGTTGATATTTATCTTCTTAAATAGACTAAATGTGTGTTAGGGTTCCTTACCCAAAGCACAAATTATTATAACAAAGGCTCTATCGTTAGAACGGTTATACAGACAAGTTGAAAATTTAGGCAGACTACTTTAAAGTAAAATAAGAAATAATAAAAATTAGGGTTCCTTGCTAAAAAGGTACCGAATTGTTTGTCAGGCGCTACCGTTTTATCGCTTTGTTTTTTGTCGCCTTGATGGTGCTATGGCATCTATGTTGTTGCAGTTTACTTTTAGGGTTCCATACCCGTATTGTGTAGGGGTACGGAACCCTTTATGCGCGAGTCTGATTCGCAAACTACCGTTTTTTTAGTGACTTAATTACGAAATGTTGATATTTTCTTCTTAAATAGACTAATATTGTGAATGTGTGGAACATTATAAACCACCCTTTTTAGGGTGCCTTACCCAAGGAACAGATTATTATAACAAAGGCTCTATCTTTAGAACGGTAATACAACATACAAGTAAAAGTTTAAACTTTGGGCAGTCTGTAGTAAATACTTTAAAGTAAAATAATGAAAATTTTGGGTTCCGTACTAAGGTACCGAATTGTTTGTCAGGCGCTACCGTTTTATCGCTTTGTTTTTTGTTGCCTTAATGTTGCTATGGCATCTTTATTGTTGTTATTTACTTTTATGGTTCCGTACCCGTATTGTGTAGGGGTACGGAACTCTTTATGCACGAGTCAGATTCGCACTTTACCGGTTTTATTTTTTAGTTTTCGCACTTTAACTTTAACGTAGAATTTTTCGTTTTAGGCGTCTTTAATGCAAAGCAGCATACCACCAACGTCATCTAGTGTCATACAAATTTATAGATGCAGCTAGAAACATACATTTTGTATAGACTTTGTATGGAAATATTAAATTACCAACCGCAAATAACATTTTTATATTATTTTGTTGCAATGTACACTTAACACTAACCGCATGCAAAATTTCAAGTTTGTAGGCCTGCTAGAACACCTTTAGACTTTTGATGATGTGTCAGTCAGTCAGTGACAAAATAAGGGAACTTTGACTTGAGATATTTCGTAATCGAATATAGGTACAAAGTTGTAATTTGGGGTCAGAAGTAGGATCAGTAAGTACTCTTGGTTCCTGAAATTTTAGACTTCTAGCTTCACCCACAGCGAAGATACAGGGGGGTTGAAAGTGCCGTGAGTTGCTTCGAGAAAAGGATGGTACGGCCGTTCCGCGTTTTTTCTGCGAGACTTTGCGGGGGCACTGCCGTGCCCCCAGATACCTATTGCATGAGTGTAGATAAAGTAGTGTATAAAACTACACGTAACTAGGTATCAAATACCTATATAATAAAATAAATACAGGAATCAATATCTACCACCTTAATTATTTCGAATGTAAAAAAGCCTTGACCAATTGGCTAAAGACCAAAAGCTACGATGAGACTGAATCTCTTTTAAAACATTGCAATTCAAGTTTAATTTATCTATATTTACCTGTTTCCTTATTCTATTATTTATTTTTTAATTAATCTATTTATATTAAACGAAATACGGTATAATTTACCTGAAATAAATTAATATTATTATCAATTAGATAATTAATTCATTATTAATGTCACTCTGCTGTTCGTCTGTCTGTCTGTCTGTCTGTTGGTCCGTCCCTATGTCACCGGGTCTCTAGCTTTTAAACAGAATGATATAGAGACCCACATTTTTTATATGTTTGGAAAATTGTTGATCCAAAACCTTATATGGTACTATTTAAAATTTAATTACATTATTTTTCATCGAGCAACTACTTTTGGAGATGAAAAATTTTTTTTTCTTTATCTTAGATGAGGGTGATTTATCTATTTTATCTAGAGCGCATTAAGTAGAATTTATATATATATATATATTTATTTATCTTAAAAAACAATTATACGGGGTTTATATTAAAGACGAAAGTAATTAGGAATTCGATTAATTCGATTGAGGGCTCTCAGTCGAATATAATCTTCAAAAAAGAAATACACAAATTCTTGTACTTTTATTCCAGAAATATTTATTTTTGTTTTAATTTAGGCGACCGGTTTCATATGATATGACACGTCATTGGGCCAACCTTTCTTTTGTTTTTATTAATTTTATTGAATCAAAGGATTCTTAGAATATTGAGTTTATTTCCTTAAATAACTTAACATTATATCATTGCAGTATAGAAACGCAGAAAGAAAAGTAAATCTGGATGTGAGGAGCTCTGAACCGGGATTCGAACCCGGGACCTCTCGCTCCGAGCTCTCCAGATTTACCTTTCTTTCTACGTTTCTATACTGCAATGATATAATGTTAATTTATATCTCCTTGCGGTGGATAAATCGCCAAGTGTTCAAACATAGAAATTTATTTCTATCATAGTTTCCTTAAATAACTATTAAAATTAATAATTTGTTGGTCCCATGATGTGTCAAACGAAACCGGTCGCCTAAAGTAAAATAAAAATAAATATTTGTGGAATAAAAGTACAAGAATTTGTGTTTAATTTATAAATTAGGAATGCTGTATTTAAAAAAAAAATACGTTGATTTAGGACGTATAATGTATATGGGTTATATTTCAGGAAATATAATTTGCACTGATTCGTCTTGTGACTTGTCTGGTGAATCGGTGCAAATTGTATTTTCTGAACTATACGTCTCCAAATACTTAACCAACTTAATTTGGCAGTTTTGTTTCATACATTTTGTAGGTAATGATAAGTTTGTAATTTTTGTTTAAATTATTTAATACAATACAATACAATATACTTTATTGCACATCAAAAACAAGGTAAATAGACAATTTAAAAACTAGAAGAAGGGTACAATTGGCGGTCTTATCACTAAAAAGCGATCTCTTCCAGACAACATTTGGATGGAGGAACTCTTATAAGAAAGAAAACAATGTGTAGAGGCGGTGTACAGAATAAATAGATACAATTATACATATATATGTATATATTTAAACATACCTATACATAAATAATATATAAACGGAAATAAATCGGTGTAAATATAAAAGGAACAGGTAGAAATAAAAAATATTAGTAACAAGAATAATAAAGAAACAATTTGATCAAAGTAAAAGATAATGTTGTTCAACCAGAGTTTTGAAAACTTGTAAGGATGGAGCTTGTCTTATTGCGAGAGGAAGGGCATTCCATAGACTTATAGCTTCTACAGTAAACTAGTAACCATAAAAACAAGTAGTATGAATTGGAAATGCTAAATGAAGATTTTTAGATGACTTTAGATTATGGCCGTTTTTACAACGAAGAAAAACAAAGCGATCTTTCAAGTAAGAAGGAGTGAACGGTTTGAACAAAACAGAGTAAAGAAGAAAGAGAATATGAGAATTCCGATGAAGACGGATAGGGAGCCACTCCAGCTGAGACCGATATCGTGAGACATGGTCATATTTGCGTAATCCAAATATAAACCTAACAGAAAAATTCTGAAGACGCTCAAGTTTATTTAGTTGTTCCTGAGTCAGATTAAGATAACAACAGTCAGCATAATCTAAAATAGGTAGTAGGAGAGATTATGCAAGCGCAACCTTCGTAGCAGTTGGTAAGAAGTTTTTTTCACAAAAGTATAAAACTTAATACATTGTTTATTATGTATTTACATTGTTTATAAGGAGAATTAATAGATAGAAAATCAATAAATTAAATATATTTTTTTCAATACAAGGAGAGTCCAAATTTATTCAAACGAATCCTCGAAAGTCTGGCGTTGTTCATGCTCTAGGCTTATGTACACTCTAAGTGAACAAATTCGAGTTCAAGTTTTAACTTGCATTTGAAGGCAAGTGATTAATGATAAACTAAGAAAAAAACCATCTCAGTGACATGCTAAGCCTGATGCCTATACACTTTGGGTACACATTTTTTCTCCCTGTTCAGCCACGCAAACTGCACGTTGCAGCGTTTTAATGTTACACGATTTCACCCTCCCCTTTTACGATATTGTAATATTCATGGTCTGGAAAATTGTCCAACAAGATGTAGTCTCCATCTTTTAGCAATAACGCGGACAGCAGTTCAGCGCATTGCTGGAAGTCTGGACGGTGGCCCGCTTCCAGTTGCCAGCATTTGCACATTATGTTGTAGATCGCAAAGTCACAGGTCTTTGGCTTCTCCATGACCTTGCCGTTTTGCACCTGTAATTTAGATTAAAAAAAAATCAGACATAGTAGGACAGTACGTTCAAGTGAAAGGGAGTTTTTGATAATGATGTCATATCAAGGATACTTATACAAAAAAAAAGGAAATTAAAACTGAACACATCCCGTTAGCTTGATCTCGATCCGCTTACCCTTGTAAGACGTGGTACCTCGCGTGGTGAGTTTTGAAAACAACACATACCATTAGCTCGACTTCCTCAACCGTGTATATATACACGCCCAGCGTGTTGAGCCGCGAACAATATACACCATTAGTTTGACATCCTAGACCCACTTGCCATGGAAAGCGTAGCGCCCAAACGAATTAAGCTACAATACTTGCCATCAGTTTGACGACCTCGACCCACTTGCGTATGGAGACCGTAGTGCCCAATGTATTAAGACAATACATACCATCAACTTGACTTCCTCGATCTGGTTGCCCGGGTAAATTGTGGTGCCCAGCGTGTTGAGCCACAAACAATAAATACCATCAGTTTGACTTCCTCGACCCACTTGCCTATGGAATGCATGGCGCCCAACTTATTAAGCTACAATACATACCATCAGCTTGACTTCCTCGACCCGCTTGCCCGGGTAAGGTGTGGCACCCAGCGTCGTGAGCTCCCACAACAGCACACCGAAGCTCCAGACGTCAGACTGCACGCTCGTCTCCTCTGCTGATATTGACTCTGGGGACATCCACCTGGAAAAGTATTCTTATAACATTAGTTATAAGAATCCAGCAACTTTAGAACTTTAAAACAAATTAAATTAAAACATGCATTAATTTTATTCGTATTAAGTTTTGTATACCACGTTGTGAAGCACTGTACCGAAATTGGCTTCGAATGTGTACAAATCTAAACCTTATTACCAAAATTGAATCGGTCAAGTACCAATATAGAGCTAGGACTGCGGCTACAAGCCAGCTCTCAGCCACAAAATGTACATTCTTCAGGGTACAACTTTTAATTTTCTGAGCACGTCACTAATAATAATAATAATAATAAATAAAATCTTTTATTTCAGAGACAAGCTCCATATTGTGTTAGTAACAGATTTGATACTTATTTACTATGTTAGTAACAGATAATTTAAAACAAAACAAATAATTGAAATAGAAAACTATAAAGAGACGCTAAGGAAAGGGCTTCAGAAACCCTGCCCTTCTCGTTTATTTAATAAGATGGACACTATAGTCCAGTGCTTCATAAAGCACAGTCCGCATCCAGTCTGGCCGCTATCACCTGTAGAAGACTGTTGGAGCTACTCCGCACTCGATGCATCAGGGACTCGGTTCGCAGCCTAACGATAGTATTAATATGCACTGTATATCTTAATGGTTATTTACCGAACTGGTAAGGGCAGATTTGTTTGCCTCACGTATATCTGCTCCGCGTTGACTTCACGAGCGAGACCGAAGTCGGCGATCTTGCAGACGAAGTCAGAGCTAAGTAACACGTTTCTGGTAGCCAAATCTCGATGGATTATCTGAATGAATGAAATGAATGGATACATTCATTAAGTTATTACTGTAACGATATAAAAATCATCATGAAATATAAGTTTCATATAATATTAACATGTAGCTATACAAAAATAGACTATTTTAGTATTTGGAAGTTGTTGCATATGAGTATAATTGAGTATATCATGATCTGCCTAGGCATATCACACTCCTGTTAAAACTAAAGGGGATCGCCTCGCTCCGCTCCACTTCACTCGGCTCTCCAAATTTTTACATGTAAAAATAATACGCTTATCTCCGCTCGTCATTGCACCTATTTTTGACTTTTGGTGAAAGATTTTCTGTATTATACTTTTAGATCTGCCCAATTCTACAATCTGCCCTCGACAAATACTTGTTGATCAAATCTGAAATAAAAGAGTTTTAAAAGTACACTGACTTGCTACTCACACTTGTTTTTCAGAGGACTAGGCAGGAACTATATATCTATAGGATTTAGGACTATGTATCTTTCGTCACAAAATAGATACAACCAGAAGGCCGTCTCGACGCACACATGCGTAGACGCGTACGTACGATGATCTCAGCAGAATTTCGTATTGGCATTCACCCGAGTACCTTCGAGATCGTCGTATGTACGCGTCTATGTGTGCGTGCGCCTGTTTTCGCTAGTTATTCGGAGTAAACATTCTGTAAGTGGTTATTTTGTGCTTTCGTTTCTCCCACGTCTATCAATATCAATCAATAGGTAGGTAGGTTAGTAAAATTTTCAACAATAAAATAACTTTTCTTATTTCAATGAGAAAGAGTGTAAGGGTGTATGTATGTATGAGGGTGTACATAAACGTAAGTTGATGTATATTTATATGTAATATTATATGTATATTTCTTTTTTAAATATCTTATTATTCTTATGTAGGTATAATTCTTGTGTAAACATTAAAGAGGTACTTACATGTTTTAATTAAAATACAAATAGAAATAATTGATAATTTAGATCTAAGGTAATCTAGAAGAAGAGTGATGAAAGAAATTTATGGTGCAAACGTGGAAACTAAAGCTGAAGCGGGCTGTCCTAGAAGGACGTATACCAAATTGGCGACATACTGATGGTAAAGTCAAAAGTACTCGAAAAATAAGAACTTGTAGAACTAGATTGATGGATGTACAAGAAGCAAAAAATGTATGTTAGTATCGTAGCAGATAGAAATCTGTCGTCTCTGTCTATTCCTCTGGGAGACAGGCGTGAGTATGTGTACAGGATGTAATCGTTAAATGTGAAAAGGCGATTATTCCGTAACTATTACAGATATCAAAAAATTTTAAACTGATATCAAAAGTACGTTACATAATCAGTAAAGTGACATCAATTACTTTTTGAAAATCAAACGAGAAATATCCAAATTTTTGACATTAAACATTCCCAAACGTTTAGTATGAGATTAGTAGATAGGTTTTAGTTTACTTATTTTAAAAGGTTATTTTACTTAGTACTGATATAAAAGGAAACCGTTTATTAACCTAACAAAGTAATAAAACTATCTTTTAATTGAATAATATTTATTTCTTAGTAAGTACAAAATTTTGTATTCAAAGCAGATGTTCGAAGTGACGTCCTTGTTGTGCGATACAATGTATGGGAATGTTTAATATCAACATTTGGGATACTTCTCGTTTGATTTTCAAAAAGTTATTGTTGTCATTTTACTGACTAGGTAACGTACTTTCGATATCAGTTTAATTTTTTTTGATATCTGTAATAGTTACGGAATAATCGCCTGGTCACACTTAACGATGATTACACCCTGTATATGTGTATTGATATAACATACGTCATCCACGCATGAACATCCATTTAATTTCTAAATGTGACTATCGCAAATAACAGAGCTCTGTCTTCCACATACCCCTTGTGAGCTAACATGCTCCATCCCTCTCGCGACTTGAAGAGCGAAGCCTATTAGCTTCTGTGACGTCATCCGCAATGAAGCCCCGGCTGGTAGATCGTAGGACTTGTTAGCCTGTACCTTCCGCAGAAACTGGTTAAGCGATTCCGAGAGCAGCTCCATTATCAGAAATATTGGAGACTAAAACGTAAAATTTTTAATTAAGTTTTCGTCTTGGGAAATGAAATGAAATGAAATAATGGCATATATTTATTTCATCATCATCATCATCATCATCATACATTCTTTATTGCACAAACAAGAAGTTTGTCAACCCAAATACGGTACAAGAAATATAAAAAGTAGTTACTACAATAACAAATTACTTAATTAAAGTAACTCTAAATCTAAACTAATGACTAGGTAACTTAACCTTACCTAAAAAACTATATAATATGCTTTAATACTTATGGTGTACTTCACAGAACATTTATTTAAATGTTCTGAGGTGTACTTACATATATAATTATGTATACCGATATATATCTTAGATATAGAATACATAAATAATAATGAATATAAATATACAAAATGTAATATGTTATTTATAATAAATGAATAATGACTGCGAAGAACGAGCAATAAGAAAGAAACTAATCATACCTATAGTGTCTGTGTTCAGAACACTTAAACATTTATTACTAAGAAAATTATGGCTAATTTTTTATTTAAAACATTCATATCCTGCCTTATATTGAGATCAGTTATAATGCAAAGTTTCATGATCTAATTTAAACTATTTATTGAAATCTATAGGTTCATTGCACGTTTTGGAGGTTACTTTGCAATTTTTCCTATAAAGAAAATTTCATGGAATCACGTTTTCACCACATTAAAGACATAGCATTAGTCCTCAACTTTACCATGTATTTATTTCGGAATGATTGATGCAGTATTATTGATGCAATATTGGACTATACGAAGAAATGTGAGGTATTATGGACACGTAATATCAAGAAGCTGCACTATTAAAACGAAACTAGTCAGGGAACATCTAACTACGAAAGGTGAATGTCTGACTGAAGAAAGTTCACTAAGATGGGATTTGAAAAAACGCCCAGTTCATAATTGCAAGCCTGAGACTGCATATTTTAGGGTTATGCATAGTCTTGGTGTTTAAAAGGCCTCGACCACCACACTTCCGCGGGAGATACAGTCTCATGACTGACGATCTCGGATGATGCATCCTATGAATTTAAAATATAATATATATTATACAGACATGTAGGTAATAACTTTCAGCTAAAATGGTTTCAATTATTGCAGTATACCTATTGTTTCGCATCTTTATACCTGACGTGTTGACCGAAAAAGACGTTCAGAAACGACATACGAAAGATGCACTATTGAGCCCTCTAAATGGGAAGGAGATCAAACCCCGGTTTCTGAAAGGCCAATCAAAGTTAACAGTAGATTAAAAAACTTTAACCGCAAATAACGGTGAAAATAAAGCATATATGAAGTCTGAATAGTGATGAATCAACAATTAACTTAGTTAATTTTTGATTTCAATGTAAAATTCCTACTTTTTCTGGCTTAATCCGCAGATAATTATTTTTTAATCTACTGTTAACATTGATTGGCCTTTCAGAAACCGGGGGTAAATCGCACTAAACTGGGTAGGGGTAGGAGCTTGTGTTCATGCAAATCAATTATTTATTTTATTTATTACACTTAATGTACATTTACACAAAAACATGAAAAAAAAAACATTAAAAAAATTCACAGTGTACAAAGGCGGCACTTATTGCTAATAGCAATATCTTCCAGGCAACCTTTGGGTGAAAAAGAAAACAGAAAAAAAATAAAGAGGAGCGTGTAAATGTCACGAAATCAAACTTAAGAGTAAACTACATAGACTTATTAATGGGGGATCCCTTACACTATAATAAACTTGTACATAAACACACACAAAAATATAACATAAATAATATAATAAATATACTTTTAAAAATATATACATTAAGCACTTAATTAAACAGGTCAATATAAAAAAAATGGCCTTACCCTCTCAGTACAAGCTCCTAGAAGTTGGACCACGTTGCGATGGTTCCCCAACCGCTTCATTATAGATAACTCACGCAGTAACTCTTCTTGAGCGTAACCTGGTGCACTCACTTGGGTGGTTTTCACGGCTACTTTCTGCTGGGCATCTCCGTCTGTCCAAAATAAGAGAAAAATAAAAGTCTGTTGTATGTCCGTACTACAAAATGTACGGCTTTATATTAGAATTTACAGCAATGAAAGTAGAAAAAATATATATTGATAAATTATTTGGTTATTCTACAAAATACCACTCTACACTTGAGGCTTGGCTATGTAGTTTTTTATGTTTTTTCAATGCATGTGCTCGTAAAGGCCCACTTTTTATGCATCAAAACCGAACAGAAAGTAGATTATTTTGCCCTAGGGCTTTATTATTATTATTTTTTTTTATTTATTTACTATGGTTGGCTAACCTGCAGCCTTTCCTGTGTACCATAAATGTCATACTTTTTTTTCCACTGTTTAACGGCTCTGGATACAGACCTTTTGAGCCAATTACAATTTAAAGTTCACAAAATTATATTTGTTTTGATTCCTCACACTATGCATTGAAAAAGGTAGTATGATACACGGGCGTAAGAGCAATAAATTACTCGGTTACGTTTAAAACACTCGCTAATTCGTAATCGTAATTTATTCCTTTGCGCCCTTGTAGCATAAACTACTATTAATCACTCTTGAAAATTTATATCAATCTCAGTTGATTCCACAAGTATTGACAAGAGCACGTGGATGTGAATTAGGAAAAATAGGAAATTCATGATAAGAAAAGAACACTAGTTGTTTATTCTATTTTATTAAATAAATAAATTGCACTACTTGCCAACGTTTTTTTCGAACTTTGCTTCAGCCAGGAACACTCGGCCGAAGTTTCCAGCTCCGATCACATCCAGCAGTACTAGTTGGCGACGAGGAAACTGCCAGGGGTCTTCGGGATCATAAATAAAAGGAGCATCCACTGAGATGCTCTCTGAATCCTTGAATTTTTTTTTTAATTATTTTCTTTATTTTCAACAATCTTAACCTAGTTACAAACATGCAAAATCAACAAAAACCCATAGGGTTTATCAGTGATTGCAGAGTTCGGTACTTTCTTAAATTATAGTAGCAATAGGTAAGCATCTCACAACCCTAGCTGGGTGGTGATCGCGGTCGGTCCGCACACACAACATGCTTCTGCCTGCCCGTGTGTGAGGGCCGTCCGTGATCCACATACATACAACTGCTGTTGCAATTTTGTTTGATGGAACTGAGAATATGGAAATAATTTTTGCGAATACTTACTCGCTGCTTTTTTTTAATTTTCTTGATCCATAAATAGGCAGTGATAATAGTAATGATGATTAAAAGAACCACAATAATTATAATTGTAGTTGTAGTGGTTCTATTAACAGTGTCTTCTGTAAAATTATTTAAAAAGTTATAACATTTGTGCCCAGGCAGGTTTCTATTTAAATACAACGTGTAACAGAAAGGTGTAACCATATTTGAAGAGCTTATTCAGTCAATGGTATAGAACAACTTTTGCTATGGAACAAAACCTGTATCTCGAAAAAATAAATTTAGTATTTCATAGAAAAATGCTATGCCGCTCGGCCGAAATGTATGGAAGGGCAGATTTATTTTTTGCGATTTCAGGGTTGGCTCCATAATAAAAGTTGTTCTATACTATTGACTGAATAAGCTCTTCAAATATGGTTACACCTTTCTGTTACACGTTGTATATAAAAGTTGGGTAGTAAAATACATGTCTTTAGAATATGTTTAGAATTTACATAATCTGTCTAATGTCCCAAAAAGCAGTATAAACGATAGTTTTATGTATATAATTTGCATGTTTTATTTACCAACGTGGAGGAACACATCCTTGAAGACATAGCCAGCTTCATTGGAGGCGTTGCAGGCAAAGTTACCAGACTCGTGGCTGGTCAAACCTTCGATCTCAAGGTAAATACCTCGGTTGTGACAGCGAGGGTGTGTATAATTGTCTGGTATAAGTTGCCCATTGAAGTACCATGCGACATGTGGCTTAGGCACGCCGGTTGTTTCACATCTAAGCATGGCGGTCTCGCCTTTTAATTTGTTAAAGCTTTTGGGTGCTACTTTGAATTTGGGCTTTTCTGGAAATTAAAATAATGCTTCTATTTGCTATTAGGGGAATACTAAGGCTAACTTGCTTCGTTTCGTTTCTTGGTTTATGTGCAGTTCTGTACTTTAAAGGTGTAAAATGATGGCGCATTATTTACTAAAAAGGTTATATTACATTTATTACGATGAAAATGATGAATATGGATATGATTTTATTATGAAAACGTATTAGAACAATGGTTAGATGGTAGAACTTGTGACAAAACAGCAAAATCAAGAAAAGCTTACGATAAATGTTACCAAGAACTTATGGATTAGAAAATAGGCAACTAACCTATTGCATTAGTGTTGATAAAGTAGTGTATGAAACTTCACATAACTAGGTATTAAAACACTTGTGTATACTATTAAAAAAACTCTCTTACCGGTTCGTTTTTAAACTCGTGTTTTAATAAAATCTTTAAGTGCCAGTTTCATAAACTACTATAATTTAATAAACTTTCTTTAAAAAAAATATATACAAACGTTGTACTTTATTAATATTTACATATTACCTATAAACTACAGCTGTTTTATTTCACGAGTGTGGGTCAGACTTGGTAGTAGTAGTGCGCCTCCTGCTCCCGTTCCCGCGTGTTTGCGTACGTAATGTGTGTGAGCGGCAGCCATAGATAACCCCCTTTAGATGCCGTATGTTAAATACTTTTCACACCACCTGCTCGACAATGTCCAATTACATATCATGCAACCTCAACGTAAAGTAACGCATTATATCTCAAGGGATATAAAGTTATATGAAAATCCCTAGGGATTAAAGTGATTTAAATTTGAAACGTCAAATTCGTGTGGAAACTCGTGGAAAATAAATGCCCATATGGGATTGTAAAGAGGTTTGTTCGAAAATCGAACTGGCCACCATTCAACAAAAAAAAAAAGCGTTTACAAAGAATGTGAAACAAAAGACGGTGTTTGGTGCTGTGATTGTCAGTGAATTTTATTGAATTATTAATGTTGATAAAAAATGTCGAGCTTTTTATTATCTCGCAGAAGGTGTGAAAAGTAGAGTATGCTCCTCTGGAATAAAGCCTGTCTTTGTCTTGGGCAGTTTGAACCCCTCGCTTTACTCAGGACTCTATATAACTCCCTCGCTACGCTCAGGAGCTAACTCTAGAGTCCCTCGTTACGCTCAGGGTTCAATATGCCGCCCGTGACGTAAGACACTGCTTTATTCCCTAAGTGCATAATCTACTATTCTTCTACATTAAATTCACCAAATTTGGTGGAAGGTGCGGGTTGCGGGGAGCGTGACAGCGCCAACGTGTCAAGGACGTGCGTGATATGCACCGACCGAGTACTTACAAAATTGTGATGGGACAGCATACGAACATTATAGATTCCGTGTCGTAAGAAATACAATTTAATATAAAAAAATCTATAATTATTAATCAAGAAACATATTTTACCATGACTAACTGCAAACGGTTGAATTTTCATGCTAATTGTAGGTTAAACACTGTTATTCGTGTGATACCATCTTTTTCTGTGACAAGTTTTATCCATCTACTTCTTTTCCTCTCACAGCATTTAGGAAACCTTAGACTAAATGTTTCTTCTGAAAATTTTAGTAAGTAAATGCATGATAATAACATGGTTATGGTATATTTTATAAACACATCGCCATTAATATGTATTATATTTGTTGATTAAGAGTTTCCAGAAATAACAAAAAAGAAAAACGGAAAATAACTCGAGCGCATAAAAGCACATCACTATTATTACACTTGTTTTCGACAGAAAGGACAACTAATTTGATTAATCTCGTGAAAGAAAGAGATTTAAAAAAAGTTATCAACGGATTCTCAAAGTTCTTCAAATTGTTTACTATTAAAAACCATTATAACCTGACCTCCGTAAGACTGGAGAAATAAAAATACATCAAAATCGTTTTACATACCAGTGGAAAGTTACGCCCTCTCTTTAGTAGTTTAAAGTCCCAGACGACTTCTTTCACCATTTTACTGTTCAGGAACTAATTGTAACTATTTTTTACACGGCACGAAAATGTTTTACGGTGGGATGGCACGCGGTACGCACGGATGTAAAATCTGGTCGATACTGATGACGTTAATCCTAGCACATATTGCTGTCAGTGCAAATGCACTGATGCGTGGTGAGCGTCAGTTGCCTGGTATGAGGTATCATTTGGGGGCTATCTGCGGCGGAAGCGCGTTTCAGATACGTATACATACGTGCACGCACTACTACATCCAAGCATGACCCGCACTCGTGAGATAAGACAGCTGTTTACAGTTAATGATGTGTTTCAGGATACTCACCCAAAACGTTAAGTAGGAAGGGACCGAAGTCCTTATAAGTGCCATTAAATGAAATCCGACAAGTATAATTGTTATGGTCCGAAACGTGCACCGGATGTATTTTCAAGATCTGTCCTGTGACGTCAGTAGACACGCGAGAACTATTTGGTTCAAAATTACCAGAACTCGTATACCATGTCACGTTGTAGTCTGCACTGCAAGAAAACTATTATTTAGGATTTTTCTTCGGAAAAGTTTTCCATACTGGAAAAATAAAAGGAAAAGCTGAAGAAAAATCCTGCACAAATAATAAAAAATAACTTTTGACTAACGTACAACTACAACTTTACTTAATTTTTTTACAAATATTTAGAAATGAAAAAACGCATTTTCTGTAGTTTTGCAAAGATCTTTAGTAGAATAGAATAGAATATAATAAGTCTTTATTTGCATTGATAAGGGTACAAAATGGTGGTGTTATAAATTATAAAGAAAAATGAGCGCCTTAATGCTAATATTAATTTAGCATACAAATATGTTGGTTAATGAAGTTAAGACCTTAAGGCGATATGCGAAAAAAAAAAAACGGGTGTTTCTTTTCTGTGTATTTCATGAAATACACAGAAAATTATAATCAGTTTCTGGTATATGCATTTTGACTATATCATCTAGGGTTTTGAAATTGGAAAACATGTTCGGATAAATTTTCCTCGATAGAAATAATTGTTGAAATGAGGTCTTCAAACACACTTTTTCTCCTCGTTTGACGAGTAGGAACTATATACAAAACTCAAACATATTTTATTAGGTGTGTTTTAACAATATCTAGAGATTTGATATTTGAAATTTTGCTAGCTATTTTAGTTTTTTTAATAAAGATATAAAACCAACTTTTTTCCCTTTTGCCCTGAATCCGCCCCTCTCGCACTGCGCGATTTTTCGCTTGGAGTGACAGTGACAAAAATAAAATTCCCATAGCCTCTTAATATATTTAATTAATTTAGCATGCATGTCAAATGTCAAATGAGGTCCTAAAAAAAAAGAAAAAATTAACAGATTACATTCACACAATGTCACATCCTACAAATGTAATAAATATAAGTATGAATGAATAGTGTGACTTCATTTATTAGTACGTTTCTTTTTACACTCTGTAGGCCATAGAAGAAAAATTGTTTTCCTCTATGCTGCAGGCGGTCCAAGAGATTCTAGCAAAGGCCTTTCCAGAGGCTGACAATGTGAGATACCTCGGTAGAAATTGCAGTCAGATGCTCTAAAAGTATCCGGGGCTCGTTCCTTCTCCTACAAATGAATAAAAATTTTCAACAACTACGAATGATGGCATAATCTAGCAACTTTTTTTATTATCCGTCCAGCACAATAAGTCTAATGGCAAAGACCTTATTTGCTTTTCATAGAGGCGATTGTATGTTGGCTCTTTGGCCTCTTTTTCTTGGACGCGTAATACTAGTGATCACGCAGCGAAACAACAAATTGGTGTCTTTTTAGCTAATACTGAAATATTTTGTAGGAAAAAAAATATTGAATTTAGGTGATATACCTTCATATTTCTATTACCTATTTTATGAAAAAAAAAAACAAGTTGATCTCTTAACCGCGTTCTTGAAGCGAACGTTTGAAAACCAAAAAAAAGAGGGTGCAAAACATTTTTTTTTTGACAAAAGTATAAATCTTAGTACATTGTTTATACGTAAGATCCCTACAGAAAAGATTAATAAACCAAATATATTTTTTTCAATACAAAGAGAATCCGAATTTCTTCAAACGAATCCTAGATAGACTGGAGTTGGTCATGCTCTAGGCTCAGGTACATTCTTAATGTGCACAGAGGATTACTAGGAAGATCGGCATTAGCAGTCTTCGGGCGCATCAGCGCCGTACCGACTGTAGGAGTCGAGTGATCGCCATGACCGTAAACGGCCGGAGCCGTTCATCATACTTACTGGTACTTAACTATGCAATACAGGTCAACCAATCGTCCACTGATAACTTTCGTGCTTTGAGAAATATACAAGGGAACTGGAAACTCTGTACGATGATAATTCTCTTCAAATCCCAGTTTCACAGATCTCACTGGGATGCTCTGATAATATGTCCTGGCAACACAAGTATAGGTTTTAGAATCACTTGAGATCGTTTTTGAAAACCATAGATTGCCGTCTGGATCAATGGAGGTTCTATTTGCTGGAATTGTGCCATCTTTTGTGATCCAATAAAACTGCGGTTTTGGCCAGTCCATCAAGCTTGAGTAATTACATTTCAATGCAATAGGTTGTGACATTTCTGCGTTAACTGATGTGTTACTGTATTGTATTCTGTTGCTTCGTACAGTCCGAACAAAGACGGTGTCCGAAGCAGCCGTCCCGTGCTCGTTCTCTGCAAAGCACTGATACTGGCCCGCGTCTTCTGCTCGTGGTCTTAAGAACACCAGAGACCCTTGTCCAGACATTTGCGTGACACGGCCTCCTAGAGACGTGAAGTTGAACCTCACCGTATCCTTTGTCCATATATAGCTGTAAGAAGATGAGTAAGGGTATATTGAAAATAGAATAGGTCAATCTAGTAATATAAGGTATTAAGGAAATTTGGAAGAATAGTCTACCTTGGCTGAGGATCTCCCACTGCTGTACAATTAAGAACAAAGGTTTTGGTGATTATTTCTCCCCACTGGTAAAAATGATGGATGGTAAAATTATCAAATTGTTCCAAATTCACATGAGGCAGTGAAGTTTCTGTCACCACGTCGATATCTTCACCAGGTTGCTGTGTTATCTCTGGGTGTGACAGCACTGTAAATAAATACATAGAAATATGAATAGCACAGTATTCCAGAGAACAAAAAGTAAGCTTGTGCTGAATAATATCAGTTGGAAGTCCAAGTCGAAGAAAGATATGCACGAAAAGAATGTAGCTTATCCTAAAACTCTAAAAAAATTGTTGATTTTTCATGATGATAGTAATAGATATCACAGTATTATTAATTAAAATAAACAGAAACAGGGTACTAATATGTAATTTATCTACTCTCATACTACAATAAGGTAGTACTTTGTACAAATAGTCCCTACATTGTTTATCCGATGTTATAATATTACATTATAACACCGCAATTCTGCGCTGTAATTGGCCCAATTTATTATAAACTGCTTAGATAACCAATCAGAACCCTCCCCCTTTTGATGTCTTCCAGATCACCTGTCACTTTTTTTTTCTAGCAGCTAATAAAGCTGCTAGTAGTGGCGAGATATTGGGTAATTCCCATCGGCTCACTGATCCGTTGCGAGTTGCATCGGACCAGGTAGTGCAAAAAATGTATATATTTTATGAATCTGCGTAAAATGGCCTATTTAATGCTATAACTTTTATATTGTTATATAAAAATCTAGTTTTTAAAACTACTTACAAAGCTCAATGACTCCAAGACGCATTTGACACAAAACGTGATAATAAAAATCGGTAATTTTTTTTATACTGTTAGGTGTGACTCCTTGATGGAACTTCATTCTAACACTAATAAAAGTCTTCTTGTACGAGTTCCACTATTTTATTTCCTTAATTATTGCGACTAGTTTCGTCTATTTGACATCGTCGGGCTGATTGCCCGACGATGTCAAATAGACGAAACTAGCCGCAATAATTAAAGAAATAAAATAGTGGAACTCATACAAGAAGACTTTGATTACTGTTAGAATAAAATTTGGGTTATTTCGAATTAATAACACGAAAACATTGTCTATGCACCAAAAGCACAAAAAAAAAACACTAACACAGTGCCTAAATATTGCACAAATACGAATTAATACATTTTTTTACGTAATTCTGCGAATAACCTCAAACCGAACTAATATTTGACGGTAACATAGACTTATGTGGTTTCTTTTTTCCTCCTATGCAATAATAGTACTTTATGAAACTGGCACATAAAGAGGTTATTAAAACACAAGTGTGAGTTTAAAAAAACGAGCCATCAGCGAGTTTTTTAAAAGTGTACGCAAGTTTTTTAATACCTAGTTATGTGCAGTTTCATACACTACTTTATCTACACTCTAAGAGTAAACAAAATAACCGAACTTTTGCAGTTTTTCAAAGTTTTTGGTTGTTATTTTTATCATATTGTTCTTAAATAAAAAATTATCGTGTATAAACGCTACAATCATCTATGAACTTTATTTAAGTAAACTAATAATAAATAATTTAATAACAATAAATATCAAATTCCTTAATTATTGAAAAGTAGGGAAATAGAGGAAATTTTACTCGAAAAAAGGTGAATTTGCGAATTTATTCTCTCAAGCCAGCTTTATCAAATAGCAGTGTTTCCATCATGTATACAGTCTAGTATATACATATACCCAATAATACCAATATATTTCCCTAGATTTTAATTTAATTGTTTACTTTTTGAAACAAAGGTTATAAAAACGTGTTTGTATGTGTAAAAAACTCGGTGCGCTCTTAAGCGTTTTATCTTTTTCTTTCTTTATCAAAAAGACAAAGGCTTAAAATAAAGTTAGTCCTGTCAAATAAGTTAACTTGTATTACACCGAATCGACATCACTGTGTAACTTATATATATCTCTTTCACTCGTTCATAAATATGATTGACTGAAAGAGATAGATATAAGTTAGAATAGGAGACGAATATCGCGCGATCATTTACAAATTTTTCGTAAATCTGTTGGTCGAAGGTATATTGTAGATAAAGTATTGTGTGGAACTGAACATAATTCGTTTCGTAAACAAGCACTCGTGTCCCAATGTCTCTGAGTATGTCACAGTTGCACAAACTTATTATTCATACGTATATAATATGTAAATCAAGCCCTGTTGCAACACATAAAAAGCAAAGATTTTTGATTCGTAATCGTCGATGAAAAGGGCGGTTCAAGTATTCAGTTAACACTTGATACAACTCCTACACCCTTTTGGTCATACACATAATATTAATTTATATCACATAAATTATGAGTGATTATATATAATTTCATATAATGAAGGTTAAGTGATGCTTGCCTCGATGAACAATCCAGATAAAGTGATTTGGGTTGGGTCTTATAACGAGCCACCTGAATTTGAGATAATGAATGTGGGGGTTTCTTGGGGTCAAGCCTCACCCCAGTGTACCATTTTTTATGTAACGCCAATTTACTTTATATTTAAAATAATTAAATGACATGAACAGAAACACGATTTCGAAATTTTGTCTGGTCACGGTCAGGCAATATCTGTCAAAATAGGCACTAACAGGTGAAACGAAACGCAACGCTACACACCGCTGCCACGCTGCCATGCTGCGTTCATAAACTATAGTTTATGAAACTAAGCACTTTTTTATTTAAATTAAGGTAGCTAATTACCCAGAAAACTTATGTAGGACAAAGGGCGAGTAGCTCTAAAACCGAATCAGAGCACCCCGACTCCTCGCAGTCTTGTAACAACCTCTAGAGTGTATATAAAAAGTTGGAGGCACGAAGTAAAGGCAGCTCCCGCCCGCAGTAACAAAGACTAGGCACCCGTGTGAGCCGTAGCGGCTGAGGCTGATCATCAGCAAGCAGAAGGTGCGGAGGTGAGCATGGGTGCCTACACTTCTTTACGCAGGGGCGAAACGACTGCACTTTCCGCAGCGCCGAAGCAGTCGCAGATGTAACTGGGTTATTAATCAGTGAAATGTTATAAAAAAGTGAGGTTACGATTTTATAAATAATTATTAAAAAACGATGAATATTCTGGACAGGGGGGAATGTGGAAAACCTTTTTCTCCCCCCACCTTCCCCTACTCCTTAAAGAGACAAAAAAGTGAGGTTTCTCAAAAACTAAAGGGGGTGCGATGAGGGGGCTTAAATCCCTCCCCCGTCTTCCTCCTACTTTGAAAGTGTCTTGATTTAAGACTTTAAACAGTGATTTTAAAGCACTGATTAAAATAAGAGCTATGGGGAATACCTAAATTTGGTATCAAACCGACAATATTTGAGTAATCGCATAATCTGATAATACTTACTGTAAGCTGTTATTATTTCCATTGCGGCAACCACGAGAATATACGTAGGTATATTCATGACAAAGAACAAATTTTATTTTTGCTTCATAAATTACAAAAGCTTAGTCAACCATTAGTAACAAACACTTCTAATTGTGATGACGTTAGAGAATCAACTGGCATGTAAGAGTTAAGTAGGAATTTATTCTAGTATAGTAATCGAATGTTAACAGGAAAATTTGTCATTTATTTTTACACTTGCATATCCTTGTATTGTCTCCTGGGATAGTATAGGGGGCGACTATTTGTACTTAACATAAAAGGACAAATAAATGTGTGTAATATCTATACGGAGTATAAATCGATACTGCGATAGACTAAGCTTCGCACAAAAAATTAAAATCTGAATGTGATTCGGTTTTTTTGCATAAAAGTAGCTTTCTGTTGAGCAAGGAAATTTTAATAAAAAAAAGGCCAGTATTTTACCCCACCAATTTATGAAATGAAAATAACCCTAAACATTCTGAAATATACAATACCTACGGTATAGGTACACACTTATAACTTAAAAACCCGTAGCACACCTTATGCACTCGGGAACAAGCGAACCGTTGGAACAAAACCCAGTTGGATCCGTACTTCAAACATTCTACAAACGATTGTCGTGTACAGAGAAGTGAACTATGTATTTTATTTGAACGGTCCACATAGAGAGCGATTCAGGAAATAGTGAAAAAAAGTATTGAAGGAGTAGTATATAGTGATATGATAACAGACAAATAACTCAATAACGATGTTTTAATACATTGTTTTTTCATAGAATTGCAGTTTTTATGTACCGTGTTAGGATTCTAAAGAGACAGATTTAGCAAGCTGGGTTGCATAATCTTTACCACCATCTTGGGGATGCGTATAGTGGCTCAAGGGTAATCTTCCGCAGATACAAACAACAGCTGTCACTCTTCATTACATTATGTACCCGAGGCATGACATGTCATAGTATTAAGCGCAGGAAGTGAGCAATTGCTGGACAGGTATATGATACGTGTCCACAAATTGCTATTGCTGTTGAGGCAAATATGGTGTTTTTCTAAAATATGGTGATGAAATTACGTTAAAAAGAAATACCAATATTCACTGCTTAAACCTGGGTATAACGCCATCACTCAAATAAAAATTCAAAATTCAAATTGTTTATTTTGCAAAGCAGGTATATATAATACACTTTTTACACGTCAAATTTAATCTAATAAAAAATATATATGTAATAATAGTAGTTTATGCTACAAGGGCGAAAAGGAATAAATTACGAGGACCTTTACCGAGTAAATAATGCATTATTTATATAGTGTGAGGAAATAAAACAAATATAATCTTTAGGACTTTAAATTATGATTGGCTCAAAAGGACTGTATCCAGAGCCGTTAAACAGTGGAAAAAAAAGTATTACAATTATGGAACACAGGAAAGGTTGCAGGTTAGCCAACTATTGTAAATAAATAAAGAAAAATAATAAAAATAAAGCCCTAGGGCAAAATAATCGACTTTTTGTTCGGTTTTGATGCATAAAAAGTGAGCCTTTACGAGCACTTGCATTGAAAAATAATAAATGTACCTGAACTAAATTAAAGGTTTATTTAATTTATGTAACAATTTATATACGATTAAATTGATAGGTAAAATATATATTATACAAAGTGAAATCCAATCAACCGCCCGAACCCATACCGGAGACCCGGCCCGGGACCAGGAACAAGGTTCAATGATCACCACTTCCAGATAAAGAGAAAGTTAGATAAGAACCAGAAAGCTCAGATTTTGTTGGCTGAGATTTAACGGATTCAAACAGAACAGACAACAAATATATCTGCTGAAATACAACATGCTTACGTACAAATCGCCATGAGCTAAAGTCTTCGTCTCTAGTGGGTACTAGAGTCAATGTATAAAAATTCATTCGAGAAGCACATGAAGATTTATTTTCCGGTGAACAAAAATAAGCCCTGTGATGACCGATAGAGTAGAATAGCACCAACCCAATACTCTATGGGGTGTCGTAAAAGGCGACTTATGAGATATAGGTGGTAGAGCTGATGCCGGGCTCGACTGTGGAGGTATCACCATCTTACTTGGAAACCCCCTCGAAGTTATTCACGGGAGAGTAAGAGGACAGCTCTCGAACAAGCATAAAACCAGGTGGCCCACCATGTCTGGAACCAATTGATGGCGGTATATCCATTCACAACAGCCGGGCCTTATATAAAACAGACTGGCGACGAGCAGCGGCGTCACTGATGCGAGGGTTGCGGCACCGCGCTCACCAACCCGCCTGTCCAGCGTGTGTGAGTATTACTTCCAAGAGGACCGCCAAGAGTGGCGAAATCTTGGAAAAGTCTATGTCCAAGGGTGGACGAAAAAAAAAAGGCTGATGGATAGATGGAACAAAAATTACTGATAAATTGATACTTAGAGGCATGGAATACGGATGGTAAACTGGGACAGTAATAGAGTGGTAATCAGGATGATGATGACGAACATTGGGTAGATCATCAGCTCGATGGGCTTTAGTTGGAAGCTCAACTGTTTACTCAACAGGTTACTTTAATAGCTTCTTAGATATAATAGACAAATTGTTGTCACTTATTGTTTTTAAATTGTTCAAATTGTTACTTGACAGACAGTCTTTTTAATAACGACAATTTTAGCAATTAAAATTTCCCATTTAATGCTAGGCTAAACACGAGGTATATTATTCACAGTAAGTTATTATACAAGTTGACTTTTTGATCATCGTCCAAATTTATACTGGAGGCTTGATAAGTGATCAGTATCTTGGATCAGTAACAATTTTTGTGAAATTCGTATAATGAAATTTCGGCTTCCCATATTAATTCAGTTCCAGTCCCGAGTGAATCACTATGGGGAGGCGAAATTACATTTTACGAATTTCACCAAAATTGTTACTGATGCATGTTACTGGTCACTTACCAAGCCACCAGTATGAATTTGGACGATGATCAAAAAGTCACCTTGTATATGTATATTATCTATTTAATACTATGATAGGCGAGGCGAGGGTAACAGGTCTCTTATAAATAAACAGTCGATCGATATGCGTTTATTGTTCTCGTGCTGATAAAAATCTCGCATAATACTAGCGAGAGAAATTGTCAAGTAAAAGTACGTTCCTGGAAATAACTGCAGGTTGTACAACAAGTTACTTTCTAAAGAATAAATCTGTTTCATTTTAATACTTATACTTGAATAGTGCTTCAATGGAAACACCAGTACTTAATGTTCAAGGTCAGAGCCTATGAAAATTAAGTTAGGAAATGTTATTCTATTTTTATGTCTCTGAGGGTAGTAAAATAAATGTTACCTGTGGTTAATGCCAAAGTATCCTTTCTCAAGTCTAGTCGCCAAATGGGTACTTTCTACAGCCTACTCCTCGTTTATGGCCAAACCAAAAATATTGAAAAAATGTATTGTGAATTATCAACTCTTAGACAACATATGCAAAATTTTTCTTTTTCATACCACCAAAACAACCATTTGAAAAAAAAATACAACCGAGTGGTGTTTTTTTGGCTTGAATTTCCTACTGCTCCTAAGCGGCTGAGTCGATTTAATTCATTTATGCTTTGATAAATAGATAAACTTGATATTTATAAATATAACATAGGATTATTTAATCGAACAATCACATCCATGTGAAAAGTATTATTTTCTCCCATTTCGCCCTTTCAAGGACGCAGCGAGCGTCGTAACAGCCACAATGCATTGCGCGCTGATATGAATGTTATCTTAATATCGTTTCCGTCAATATTCGTACCGACAAACATCGATTTGTTTCTGATTGTAATATTTAGAATTTAGGTATTGTTAAAACCTATCTAAATAAATATTTTTGAAGTCTGTATGGTATCCCAATTTATCAGAATATCAAAAAAAGTGTAAATTTAGACCTCATTTCAGTAATTATTTATATCGAGTGAAATTACTCCAATGGCGTTTCTGATAGCCTAAAATCTAGAAAAAGGTCCCAAAATTGTTATACTAATTTATTTTACTTTCTTAAAAGAGCAGATACATAACTTCAAAAAAAGTAAATTTTCACGATATAGCCCCTTTACGTTATACTGTGAAATAAGTCTTAAAAAAATTAATCGGAGAGCAGTTTTAAGTTTCCTTAAAAACCACGTATGTGTGACGTTCAATAGCGTTTCGCTAGTCAACAACAGTCCACAAAGGAATGCTTCCTTCCTGCTTTGTGCTCGTATTAGCCATTTTACACAAAACACGTTGCAGACAATACTGTCTCTTTTGTTCGAGACTACAATAAACGTATGAGGGTGGCTATTCACGAGCAAACATGCTCCGCGTATGCGCTGGATATAATTTCCAGTGACTTGGTGCACAATTCCCAGGTTTATTTCTATATTTCTGGGAATATTCTTCATATTCACTAACCTGTAGAATGGATTTGAGCTACAATATTGCTAGCTATCTTTTGTTTAAGCTTTACGAATTCAACACTTTACAGCAATATTCTTGATTTTGAACATAAACACTTGTACAAGTTGTTTCATAACACAATTATATTTGTTGCACACTTCCCGTTGCACACTTCCCAACCGGTTTCGGAAATTAATCCATTTTCAGGGGATACAGAATATTTATTATTTTAATATACGAGCCATAAAACGACAAACGTATGTCAACTGGAAGTGTGCAACGGGAAGTGTGCAACAAATATAATTGTGTTATGAAACAACTTGTACAAGTGTTTATGTTCAAAATCAAGATGCTTTCTATGTTTCATCAAGTGCCGACAATCGCAAGTATAAATCATACAACAATATTGTTAATAAATTAGGTAGTGGCCTCTTTCTTTTTTCGCCAGTATTAACGATTCGTAAACCGTTTCAAGGAAAGTTTCTAGTAGATAAATATTAAAACAAGCGTGCTTTTCCTTTATTAAGTGCAAAAAAAGTTATGTCTTTCATTTGACCTTTAGTGACGTCATCACCACACGTTTCAATACGAAAAAATATATTTATTGAACGCATCCTAAACGTATGACAAAGAATCAACCATTCATTCAATCTTATATGATTACGCCACTTCCTGTTAATAATAAAATACTTAGAAAATAGGTATAACAGCATGAAAAAAGTTATTATTGAAATACATACCTAATTCAATCTATTTATTCCAAAAAGCAGACAAAACTAGTATATTGAAGTTTAATAAACGACTAAATTAGAAATGTACACGTTTGTCGTATTTTGAACGCGTTATTAGCAAATTTGTTCTATTTGTATAATTTGAGTCAGCAATCCCAAGAATTTCAAACTATAAAGAAACAGTCTGAAATGTACAAAATTTACAAAATGAACAGTAAACTGGATCCATCAAAAATATTTTTTAAACCATAAAATTAAATGATCTACCAAACGGCAACTTAAACTTTACAAATATAATTTCACGGATTTGTTTATTGAATGTTTAGGTACATATAAGTATGGATTCGGTGTAGCACGATTTAACTTATTTGACAGGACTAAACTTAATTTAAGCGTTCAGTCTATTTCTTTCTGTATCGAAAGAAAAAAGACGGGACGCTTATAATAAGGTTAGTCCTGCCAGATAAGTTTTGCCGTACTACACCGAATCGACACCATTATCTATATATTAGGGTATGGGAATAAACCAGTGATC
Organism: Ypsolopha sequella; assembly: GCA_934047225.1. Taxonomy (NCBI): domain Eukaryota; kingdom Metazoa; phylum Arthropoda; class Insecta; order Lepidoptera; family Ypsolophidae; genus Ypsolopha; species Ypsolopha sequella. Next base: position 8,769,862 of record OW203994.1, on the reverse strand, counting down.
TTGTATTATAAAAATCTCGTTGGAATAAACTGTGGTAGGAACGCTTCAGCATGTGTGAGTGTGAATGGAATCCTACACGGCTTACTTATCTCAGCAAGTCGCTCGTTTGTTCTCGGAATTACCAGATTAAAGATTTAGCTTGATTCTAAACATGTGTGGGGATGGCTGTAAGACTTAAGTGTTATTCAATATTGCCCATTGTGGAAACTGAAGATGGAAACCAATATCTAAGATGGCATAGAAAGGTCGTTTAGCCTGAGTTGTTTAAACGTTACGTAAAAAGAGATTCGCGTATTTTAAATTCAAACCAGGTAAATAGATATACAAGGCAGAACCATATAGGTTAAGGGGAATGAAAATACAAACAGAAATAAAATGTCAGCTTTCGGATGATTTTGTTGCAATAACTAGGTTACGTATAGCCATAAAAAAAATATATGTTTTTGGTTGAACTTTAAGATATTCATTTTCCACAAACCACGTTAATCGATTCATATTTGTACTGTCAACGAATTTTTTTTGTAACCCTCTATTTTATACTTCTTATCGATTTTGTTTCAGGTATCGCTTTCGCAATTTTGTGGTTTTTTTTTATAAAATTAGTGTGAATGATATCTATTCAATTTCCAAATACCGCGTTATTCGGGTCAAGAAAAGCACCCCATTTTTCCAAAAATACGTAAATCCACTGATGCCGTCGGCGGCAGCAAGATATTGTCAGTCTACGCCTAGCTTTACATGCTCTGTGCGCCTAGCTTTGGCGCCTGTAAGACGTGGAACCTTTGCCTTTTTTTGCAAGCTATAAATATCTCCCAAAACTACTTCAAAACACATTGAAATTAATTTTATAAAGTAATATTTCGAGGAGCATCATATTCCTGCCGTTAAAAACTCAACAAAATATGCGTATGAGTGATTTAGCTACATCGTGCCATAGTCATAACAACAAAACTGAATGAATTTGAAATTAATTCATACTTTTATGCGGGAAAATAATATATGTTACTCCAAAAGAATAATTTTTTGATCGTTATTGAAACCCAAATTAATTTACTTATACTTACTGAGATCTGTATCAAAAGTCAATGACCTTTTCGTGAAATTACCCTCTAGTATTGGCTCACCATTTCAGGTCCAATAAGTGAAGTTTTTTGCAAATTATATAGGTACACTTACTTGGGATAAATCACCAAGTATTTAAAATATAGAAATTTATTTTGAAATATTCACAGTGCATAGCAAAATTATTAGATCGTAGATAATCCTGTCGGTACATGTTCAGGTCCCGTTATGCAAAATGAAAAAAGAGTTTCACTCTTTTAGGATTAATTTGTCATCCCTATGTTTGTCTGTCTGTCCGTTAGTCTAGACAGTTTTTTCTGGGTAAAATTAATAAATACCAATATTAACGGCCCTCTATAGAGCTGTAAAAACATACTTTTGACGTTATTATGGCATTTTATTTCACGTTTTTCATACAAATTTTGTCACTATGAAAATATAGGGATGAACACTTGAGATAATATTTTGCATTTAAAAGTCAACACAGAAAGGAATAAGGAATTGTTGAACAAATAATGTAAAAAATATGAAAAACATGTTGTTCTATTCTAAAAGGATTAATTATCTACTCTTCAATGTGGCGATAGCTTTGTTTATTTTTTTCCTTGAATTATTTTTTACTTAAATAACAAATAGTTTAATACAAGGTTTTCCTTTCTCTTTCCCCTGGATTTTTCTTAAAATTCATACAATAGGTATAAACCGAATGTGAAGTCTACAGCTTATTTTCTTCATATTTTTTTTCATGAGTATATTCTAGTGACATCTAACTACGTCTCTATACAGCCCAAAAAGCATAATTTGATAAAACACCATCATAATAGCTGTCAGGATATCGTCAATATTGCCTCGTTTTTTCGCAAAGTTTAACAAGTTTGTATATTTTTATCTATACTGGAAATAAAAAAGAGAGAAATACAGGCGTCGTTCAAGTTAAGATGACTAAGTTTACACACTTTGCTATGTATAAACAGTTACCGTTTCATGGGAAACTGTTTTTACCTGAAACCATTTCACAAATTCAATTAACTTATTTTGAATATCTTGCCATCTTGCACTTCTTGATGAGAAATACAATTTCAATTAGTAAAAATACAACTTTTAGTTAAAAAAACTTATAGTTAAAAGTCTGCTGTATGCATAAAGATATTTTTAATGATATTACAATAGTAATAAAATAGTTGGCTTATCCGTCGTCGTGATACCAGCCGTAAATTCCTTAAATAATCTGATATCACGCTTATGGAAAACCCAATTATTTTGAAGATACCATAATATCATTAGAATATGTTTATGCATATAGCAAACTTTTAACAATAAGTTGTCTTAGCTAAAAGTTGTACTTTACCGTCATAATTATTTCTTTATATTTTGTTACAAATTCGGAGTAATAACCCTTAAGAAAAACCTTGTATGAAAATATTTGGTATCTCAGTAACATAGAAAAAAATAATAATAAACAAAGCTATCGCCACATTGAACAAACAGTAGATTATTAATCCCTTTAGAATAGAACGATATGGTTTTTATATTTTTTTACATTATTTGTTCTATAGTTCCTTTCTGTGCTTTCTTTCAAATGCAAAATATTATGTCAAGTGTTGATCTCTATATTTTCATAAGGAGAAAATTTGTAAGAAAAAGTTAAATAAAAGGCCATAAAAACGTTATAATATGTATGTTTTACAGGGCTGTAAATATTGGCATTTATTGATTTTACCCAGAAAAAATTGTCTAGACTAACTAACGGACAGACAGACAAACATAGGGATGACAAATTAATCCTAATACGTCACAAGAATTTCGAAGTTCTTTCTTGAGAAGAACTTTTTGATAAACTTATTTTTGACATGGAATCCATAGGTACAAGTGTGACAAATGTCTTTTCAAGTTGCTTTTGCCCACGTTTTGCTAAATATATATCTTATAAACTCGTTTGGTAGGTAATGATACAGAGTGCATGATACAGAGTGCTGAAGTTTTTATCGACGCGCCAAACTGGCAAATTGATTTTACTATTACTGCTTCACATTGCTCGATCTTTCATGTCAACGCAAGACCTCATAAATATCTGGAAACCCTTTAAATGGCTAGGCAATATAGGGGCTCGGGCTAGTATTCCGTTTCAGAGCCCCTCATATCCAGATTTACTTTTCTTTCGCGTTTGTACAATATGATATATATTCCATTCATTATAGCTTGACTCGAATGACAGGTCTCATCACTTCCTAGATTTTTACGGTTTTTATTCCAACGTTGTGGTTTTAAATCTAGTGCCTGTAAATCGATGAACTGACGGTATCTTTCATTCTAATCAAGCTATAATGTACGGAGTATAATCTGTATAGTATGTACACGTACGGTGCGACAAGGATTTAAGGCGATTACCATCGCCAAATTAGCAGCTCGATATTTGTCACTACGAATATCAACGGAAACGACATTGAAATAACGTTCATATCAGCGCGCAATTCATAGAGGCTGTTACGACGCTCGCTGCGTCCTTGATAGGCCGAAATAGGAGAAAATTATACTTTTCACATGGACGTGATTGTTCGACTGAATAATAATATGTTAAGTTTATAGCTATCAAGTTTATCTATTTATCAAAGCATAAATGAATTCAATTGGCCAAGCCACTTAGGAGCAGTAGGAAATTTAAGCCAAAAAACAGCATTCAGTTAAAACAAAAAATCATGTAGAAGTTTTGGTGGTATGAAAAAGAAAAATGTTGCATATGTTGTCTAAGAGTTGATTATTCATAATACATTTTTTCATTATTTTTGGTTTGGCCATAAAGAAGGAGTAGGCTTTAGAAAGTACCCATTTGGCAATAGTAAGGCCCTTAATAGTAGTTTATGCTACAAGGGCGCAAAGGAATAAATTACGAGGACGATTTAAAACACGAGCGTAGCGAGTGTTTTAAACGTAACCGAGTAATTTATTGCTTTTACGCCCGTGTATCATACTACGTTTTTTAATGCATAGTGTGAGGAAATAAAACAAATATAATCTTGTGAACTTTAAATTATAATTGGCTCAAAAGGACTGTATCCAGAGCCGTTAAACAGTGGAAAAAAAAGTATAACATCTATGGTACACAGGAAAGGCTGCAGGTTAGCCAACCATAGTAAATAAATTAAAAAAAAATAATAATAATTAAGCCCTAGGGCAAAATAATCGACTTTTTGTTCGGTTTTGATGCATAAAAAGTGGGCCTTTACGAGCACTTGCATTGAAAATAAATGAACGTAGTGAAGAGCAGAACTAACACCACCTTCATATAAAACGACACATTTTGACAATTCGCTGCGTTGTACAGTGGAGACCGCATCAAATACAAATACAAATACAAATAATTTATTTCTGTAACTTAATCATAAATATTTTTACAAATTGTTGGAGTCTCCTTTTAAGTAAAGAATATACCTGTCTTAGGAGGCTCCGCTCTTCCACTATTTACATTGATAGTATATTATGAAAAAGAAAAGATTCAATACATTTAAATTTTGACAAATTTAAGAATAAGAATGTGGAGGTATGTACTAGTGTGTGAATTATGGTCTGTGTGAGGGTATGTGGGTGAGTGTAATGTTTGAGAAAAAACCCTGTGGTGAGGGTTAATGTATGTGTATGTGTATGTGTGTGTGCGGGCTTGTATAGTGAGGGTGTGTAAGCGGTGCAAGTGCTATGTACTGCAAGAATGTTCAGAATAGATTGTGTTTCTTTATTATCTATGTATTTATATGTAGTATATATGTAGTAATATGTAAAAAATGTAAACCAATATATTTTAAGGTATTTCGTAGATGTAATAAATATATGTATTAATAAATTTAGCCAGGAATTTGCAACAAGGTTTCAACTTGCTCATAACTGTTTGTTTTTAACCATTTTGTTACAGACTTTTTACATTCATAGCTATTCATAGGGTAGATATTTATGTGTTTATTGACTAAGTTATATAAATGCGCAGATTGTTTGAGATATTGTCTACTAGCATAAACAGATTTAGCAGAAAGTACCGGTGCCACATTATCTTTCCTCCTTTTGTTAAGAATACAGGGATCATATGGTAAAGATTTGTGCAGTTTTAAAACAGCGTTCAAAACATAAAGTTTTTTAATTGTTAGTAAATCACACAAATTGTATAGGTCTTCAGTAGGAAATCTGAACGGTTTAAAATACATAACTTTCAGTAGTGACCGTTGTGCCCTCTCCAATTCAAGGAATTTTTCTTTAGTAGCCCCTCCCCACACTGGTATACAATATACCAGGATGGATTGGGCTAAGGTTATGTATATTTGGTTTAGAAGAGTCGTTGTCGTGACATGTCTTAACATTTTAAATATCCATATCAATTTTCTGATTCTGCTAATTACCAGTTCTAAGTGAGAATGCCAAGACAGACGCTGGTCTACCATAATTCCTAGATACTTTGTTTTTGTAACTTGAGTTATTAAGTTACACAAACAGTTAGAATTTTGGATATTATTACATTTATGTATTTTTATTTGGAAATCGTCTGCTGGCTGTGTACTATTATATTTTGTGAAACATATGTAGTTAGTTTTAGTCATGTTTAATGTAAGAATATTTAATTTTAGCCAGCGAGCAATTTCAGCAAGCCCTTATTCGGCAGAGCCACGTACAGCGTCCCATGAATTACCAGCAAAAACAACAGCAGTATCATCTGCATAGGAAAATATATCCCCTCTATTGATCTTCATATCACATAAGTTATTAATATAGATTAAAAATAATGTTGGGCCCAACACACTACCCTGCGGGACACCGAAAGCTACTTTTGAATTGTCACTGATATATTTTCCAATTTTAACGCTTTGTTTACGATCCAGAAGATAATCTTTGAAAAGTTCAAGAGGGACACCTCTTATACCAATATTCTCCAACCTGCGCACAAGGATGGGGACAGAGACTGTGTCAAAGGCCTTTTTTAAATCAATAAAAACAGTAAGACATTTTTTACCTTTGTCTACGTGGCTCACAATGCAAGACGTTAGTGCTGATACGGCGTCTTCTGTTGATATGCCTTGTCTAAACCCATACTGTGATTTGGATATTATATTGAATTTGTTTAGGTAATTAATCAAACGAATATTAATTAATTTTTCAATTATTTTTGATAAAGCAGGCAGAACAGAAATGGGTCTATAGTCACTGGGATTGTCTCTGTCCCCTCCCTTGTGTACCGGCGTAATAATAGCTTGTTTAAGAGTTGCTGGAAAATGCCCTTGCCGAAGCACAGATTAGTCAAATGAGAGATGATAGGAACGACAGAGCTACTTGCAATTTTAAGAAATTTGGTAGATATATCATCCCAACCAGGAGCACTTTCAGACCTAAGACTCTTTAAGACCAACATCACCTCCCTGGTATCAGTTTCTGATAAAACAAAGGATGTCACTTGTGAGCTTGACAGTTCTGAGGTAGCACTGAATGGTTCTGGTGTATCATCGTTAAACTTCGGCTAATGTTTTTCCAACATTAGCAAAATAATCATTTACTAAATTAACTGACTCATGTTGAGATGTTTTTATATTTAATAATTCTAAACTTTTTGTATTGTTTTGTTTACGATGAGTTATTTTGTTTATAGCATTCCATAAGGTTTTGGGAGTTTTATTAGCTTTGGTTAATTGTTCTGTGTCATATTTACGTTTCAACTTCTTGATAAGGTTGTTGCAGTAGTTGCGATATCGCCTGTAAGTAATTTTTAATATTTCGTTTCCAGGGTCAACACGCAATTTCTTCTGCATATTATTTCTATTTTGAATACAGCGCAAAATGCCCAGAGTTATCCATGGTTTAATAATGCGATTATTTCTCGGAATAAGTATAGTTTTAGTATTCTCTAACAAGCTTTTTCTTACTATATTTATGAAACGTTCGGTTAATATAATGGGCTCGTTATATAATAATAAGTCTGATAGGTTACTTTCATTTAAGCTTATTAATGCTTTATCAAAGTCAATTTTTATTTTAGTTTTTGAATTTGTGTCCTTATGTGCTACTTTAGACAACTTTAGAAAAATCATACGATGGTCTGTGATAGTGCTATCTATAACCGCTATGAAAGCTGATTTCTTTTTGTTATTATCTAGTTTTAGATTGAAATGATCCAAACAGTTTTCATATCTAGTAGGCAAAAAGTGACCTGGAAACAAGCTGTGCATAGTTAACATATTAAGATAGTAATGTCTATTAGAGCGTTCAAATGATTGTTCACTATCATTAAAGATGATATTTATATTGATGTCACCCGTAATTAAAATATTTTTGCATGACTTGATGGTTTTCAAATGTAGATCCAAAGATTTTGTAAAATCGTCTGCATTTTTGTTTGAGGGAGAACGATAAATTCCGAGGATGGTCAGTTCATTTATAGTAAGCTGCAAGCATGATGCATGTGTCAGCCTTATTTCTTTGACGCTCACGTTATAATTCTTTTTAACATATAGGCAATTACCCCATCACATTGGTTAAGATGACAAGTTGTAGAAAAAGAATTATAATTGTCAATTTGTGGTATAGGTTTCATTGGGTCAAGTCTACATTCTGTTAGGATAATTACGTCAGCATCAAATTCAAGCTGAGACAAAGTAACATGCAAATTGTCTATATTCTTATTAACACTTCTTATATTTTGTGAAATAATCGTCAGATCCGTATTTTGTATGTGAACAAGCTTCTGAAAATCTTCAACTTGGCATGCAATAGATTGCGCGGTTTCTATATTGTCTATTTCATACAATGTCGTAAGGGAGCTAGACATATTTAATGAATGTAAAATTGCGTATTATTACCAGATCTATGTGATACATTTTATATAAATGTTTTTGGTTTGTGTTCTTAGCATAATTATCTTTGTATATGTTTTTATTTGAGTTAGTAAATACAATTATACCCGCATATATTATGTATTCATCGTGTTCAAGTGTATGTGTAAGGAGATTATTTTTAGATTTAGTATCTAAATATATGAGACTTTTTGTGTTTGTGTAGAGATTGAGAAAGTGAATATGTGTGTTATGTTTGATTTTATGTAAAAAAGGATAACATTGTCTTATTAACTTGAAGTTTTTAAGCATCAAGTAAGACACATTGGACTTTGTACCTATCTTACATTCTTCTCTGTAGGGGCTAATGTCTTACTTCAAGTGTATAGCTTGATGTGGTCTCCACTGTACCATCCATCGCTGTCATCCACGTTCATTAAGATCCTAGTCACACTGTATTTTCTTTTCTAAACTGTAACTTTTAACTAGTAAGAAGTAACTGATTAATTAGTTATAGCAAAGCACAAAACTTTTTGATATTTTGAAAATTTTCTTTTATTAACGAAGTTAGCGATAGCGATATATATCACCTTTAGTATGAAATCGTGTCAGATGACGTCACGAGACATGCCGTTTAGCTCACTTTGATTGCCAATAACTTTGTAATTTTTTGAGATATTGAAATTCCAATTATTTGAAATTCCAAATAGTCACGTAAATAATGCCATTTTGGAGCTATTTATAACCTATTTATAAAGGTGCAACTTAAGAGCCGTTTAGCAGGCGGATTGTAAAAAAAACACCTTTTTGTAATAAATCAAAACTGAACACTAAATTCAAAATTTGTTCAAAAGTTATCCTACAAAACCACAATACCTATGTATTGTGAAAATTTGTGTATACGGTCATAACAGAAATTCCGTTGGTGTCTGCAAATTAGAATTTTAAGATATACTTCTCATTAAAAAAAATTGAAACACTTTTCAAGTTTATGTTTTTAATGGATTATTAAAAGAATATTGTATACGAAAAAAAATAAAATGTTATAATTATATACAGGGTGTAATCGTTAAGTGTGACCAGGCGATTATTCCGTAACTATTACAGATATCAAAAAAAATTAAACTGATATCAAAAGTACGTTACCTAATCAGTAAAATGACATTAATAACTTTTTGAAAATTAAACGAGAAGTATCCAAAATTTTGACATTAAACATTCCCATACATTTATTAAATTGGAAATATATATTTTTAGACAAAAGTGTGTCTTAAGACATTGCTTATAAGTACGTAGACTCAATAAAAGATTAAACAAATCATATATATATTTTTTCAATTTAAGGAGGTCCTTATAATATCTTCCAAAGAACCCTCGGAAGTCTGGCGTAGTTCATGCTCTAGGTACAGTCTTAAGTATATTGGTTCAGCTCAATACGGGAGCAGCGCCGTGCATGTGCCGTGGAACGCTAAATATGTACAATATGCAGTCACTATTGTTGATTTGTGAAACGAGGTTTCCGAATATTGAATTAATAAAACTGCATAGCTGCCGCACACTTCTAAAAATTCATGAAAAGTTTTTGCGAACCTTCCACATTTTTTCTGAATTTAAAAATTGGTGATAATCTAGAACGCGGGTCAACTGAATAGAACATCTGTTACTCTTTTTGGATAACATTTATTAGTAAAGTAAAAAAATAAGCGACAGAGATCTTACATATATTAAGATCTGGATAAGACTACAGGGGCATATTGTACATTGTTTAAACGCTTATAGATTTAATACTCAGAATATATATAAATATAAGCACGAGTAATCGTTGCAAAATTAAAAATTAAAACTTATTTTTAATTTTGCAAATAATTTTTTTGTTAAATTTTACCATTACATTTACCCGTAAATTTTTTGGATACTTTGGCCGCCAATACATTTTTTTATAGGTTATTCAATGTCCAAACAATTTTACTTTCACTTAATAATTATGTAAAGCAAACCACACATTCACAATAAGTACATCAAAAATGTTATACACAACCTTTTACACACTCATTTCGTATATAATCTTTACATTGTTTAACCTACTAACTACCTCAATCAAATAATTCAAAATACGTACGTAAATATGCATACTTTCACCCAACTCGTTCCTTTTTCAACTAGCTAGAATCGAGCCACACAATACGAAACAATTATAAAACATTGGAAATAGATTCAGGACAGTGAACTACCTATTTTTCAAGCCGGCGGTAATTTAACAGTACAACAGAAAATATAATAATAAAATACAACAGTACAATATTATCAAATAATATTTACTAAAATGTAAATTAATTAATAATATTTTATGGAACTATGAAGAGGTTATTAAGAGGAGGCCTTCCTTTTTCAACAGTTTTTGAACGATTGTACTGAATCTACCACAGACGCAATCAATATGAAACTTATATAAATGTTTTTTCAAACCTTTATCTTTACGTTGTAGGTAGCGTTACCTAATTGGAAAACTTTCGCTCGATAGATTTTATTTTTGAAAATAGTCTCTATTTGAGTGTTTTTTTTTGGTTTTGTGTTTAATAAATGTGATTTTTATGGTTCTTATTTTACTATCAATACGAAAATCTTGTTTATTGACCTATTAAAGTAAGTTCAAAAATTACTCAAATGCAATATTGTAATTTTAGTCGATTTTAATCTTAAAATTAGACTCGTTCTGAATAGTTTCGCGCGCATTTTGGCGCACGCGATTTTCAACTTGATGAAAGTTAGTCTACGGGTTATAATTAAATAAGATAAATAAATAATAAAATTTCTTTATTGACACAGATTATAACAAATAAAATTAACAAAAATATCAGAGATCAGCTTAATTATTACACAAGATAAGTAGTTGCTCTGACACCTAAGGTAAGAGAGTATCTTGAGATTTAGGTGTCAGTGCCCTCCCTATGGTTGACCTTAGCTTATGGACAACAATGTAGACTTTACAAGATAAAGTGCTCAACATTTAATTTTATACAAGAATAGATAATATTATCAAGTGAATTAAATTAATAAGGTGCATTGTTGGATTAAATTATCAAAATACAAAAACATGGTTAATTATATCGAATAACATGCAGTGTTAGTATTTGTTGTGATAGGTGTGTGCATGTAAAAAAAAAAAAATTCTTGTACTTTTATTCCAGAAATATTTATTTTTGTTTTAATTTAGGCGACCGGTTTCATATGATACGTCATTGGGCCAACCTTTCTTTTGTTTTTATTAATTTAATTGAATCAAAGGATTCTTAGAATATTGAATTTATTTCCTTAAATAACTATTAAAATCAATAATTTGATGGTCCCATGATGTGTCAAACGAAACCGGTCGCCTAAAGTGAAATAAAAATAAATATTTGTGGAATAAAAGTACAAGAATTTGTGTTTAATTTATAAATTAGGAATGCTTTAGCACTCATAATTATAATATTCTTTAATGTTCTGGGTCGAGCCTAGTTTCCACTTCACAAGGCAACTTAATGTGGGAATTAGTGTCGTCTTGTATATTGTAACATGTTTTTGCAATAAAGAAATTTTCATTTTTCATTTTTTCATTTTAGAATTAGGGTAAAATTGGCGGTCTTATCACTAAAAAGCGATCTCTTCCAGACAACCTTTGGATGGAGGAACACTTATAAGTAAGAAAACAATGCGTAGAGGCGGTGTACAGAATAAATAGATACAATTATACATATATATGTATATATTTAAACATACGTATATATATATATATAATATATAAACAAAAACAAATCAGTGTAAATATAAAAGGAACAGGTAGAAATAAAAAATATTAGCAACAAGATTAATAAAGAAACAATTTGATCAAACTAAAAGATAATGTTGTTTAACCAGAGTTTTGAAAACTTGTAAGGATGGAGCTTGTCTTATTGCAAGAGGAAGGGCATTCCATAAACGTACAGCTTCTACAGTAAACGAGATACCATAAAAACAAGTAGTATGAACTGGAAATGCTAAATGAAGATTTTTAGATTACTTTAGTTAGATTATAGTCGTTTTTACAACGAAGAAAAACAAAGCGATCTTTCAAGTAAGAAGGAGTGAACGGGTTGAACAAAACAGAGTAAAGAAGAAAGAGAATATGAGAATTTTGACGAAGATGGATAGGAAGCCACTCCAGCTGAGAACGATATCGTGAGACATGGTCATATTTGCGTAATCCAAATAAAAACCTAACAGAAAAATTCTGAAGATGCTCAAGTTTATTTAGTTGTTCCTGACTAAGATCAAGATAACAGCCGTCAGCATAATCTAAAATAGGTAGTAGGAGAGATTGTGCAAGCGCAACCTTCGTAGCAGTGGTAAGAAGTTTTTTTTGACAAAAGTATAAATATTAATACATTGTTTATTATGTATTTACATTGTTTATAAGTAAAATTCCTAGAGAGAAGATCAATAAATTAAATATATTTTTTTCAATACAAGGAGAGCCCAAATTTATTCGAACGAATCCTCGAAAGTCTGGCGTTGTTCATGCTCTAGGCTCATGTACAGTCTTAATGAACAAATTCGAGTTCAAGTTTTAACTTGCATTTGAAGGCAAGTAATTAATAATAATAATATAATATTTCATTTATTTCAGATATCAATGATCCATAAGTAACAATTAATCTAAAAATTACGTTAGTAAAAGAGAATTAAATTAAATTAAATAGAAATTTGACCACAGGCCACACTTACGCAGTGCCACAACACAGGACAGTCGCAGCTGTCCGCCACCGCCTGCAGGATGCCGTTGTCGCTGACCCGCACTCTGTGCATTAACGACGCAGCCCGCTTACGCAATATAGCTGGGAATCCGTCCACGCATGCTTCGGCAAACATTCCCGATGCACTACAAAAGCGGGGCAGCCCAAACAGCATCCTGAAAGCGTTATTGTACTGGACGCGCAGGGCGCTCAGCGATTTTTGAGAGTATTTACACCAGAGGCTGCTCGAGTATAATGATTGACAGTAAGCTCGGAAGAGCGTGATCTTGACATCTTGTGTACATCGAGCAAACCTCCTGATAATCATGTTGCTTCTCACCGCCAACGCCCTGCACTCCCTCTCTATGTCTTCATCGTCTTTGAGGTCGTCTGTTAAAACATGGCCCAGATATTTAAACTTTGTCACCCTCTCGAGTGTAGTGCCATTGAGGGTCAGAGGCGGAACTACACTAGGACACTTAATATATTTAAATTTAATGATAAAATGAGAATAAAAACCATGTCAGTGACATGCTTAGCTTGATGACTATACACTTTGGGTATTAATTTTTTTCTCCCTGTTCAGCCACGCAAACTGCACGTTGCAGCGTTTTAATGTTACACGATTTCACCCTCCCCTTTTACGATATTGTAATATTCATGCTCTGGAAAATTGTCCAACAAGATGTAGTCTCCAGCTATTAGCAATAACGTGGACAGCAGTTCAGCGCATTGCTGGAAGTCTGGACGGTGGCCCGCTTCCAGTTGCCAGCATTTGCACATTATGTTGTAGATCGCAAAGTCACAGGTCTTTGGCTTCTCCATGACCTTGCCGTTTAGCACCTGTAATTTAGATTTTAAAAAATCAGACAAAGTAGGACAGTACGTTCAAGTGAAAGGGAGTTTTTGATAATGATGTCATGTCAAGGATACTAATAGAAAAAAAAGGAAATTAAAGCTGAACACATACCGCTAGCTTGATCTCGATCCGCTTACCCTTGTAAGACGTGGTACCCCGCGTGGTGAGTTTTGACAACAACACATACCATTGGCTCGACTTCCTCGACCGTGTATATATACACGCCCAGCGTGTTGAGCCACAAACAATATACACCATTAGTTTGACTTCCTAGACCCACTTGCCATGGAAAGCGCTACGCCCAACGAATTAAGCTACAATACTTGCCATCAGTTTGACGACCTCGACCCACTTGCGTATGGAGACCGTGGAGCCCAATGTATTAAAAGACAATACATACCATCAACTTGACTTCCTCGATCCGGTTGCCCGGGTAAATTGTGGTGCCCAGCGTGTTGAGCCACAACTAATAAATATCATCAGTTTGTCTTCCTCGACCCACTTGCCTATGGAATGCATGGCGCCCAACTTATTAAGCTACAATACATACCATCAGCTTGACTTCCTCGACCCGCTTGCCCGGGTAAGGTGTGGCACCCAGCGTCGTGAGCTCCCACAACAGCACACCGAAGCTCCAGACGTCAGACTGCACGCTCGTCTCCTCTGCTGATAATGACTCAGGGGACATCCACCTGGAAAAGTTATAAGAATCCAGCAACTTTAAAGCTTTAAAACAAATTAAATTAAAACATACATTAATTTTACTCGTATTAAGTTTTGTATACACACATGCCTGCGCTAAAAGTATGTATATTTGCCTCAAAGACTCGATATTATCGTACCACGTTGTGAAGCACTGTAACAAAATTGGCTTTGAATGTGTACAAATCTGAACCCTATTACCAAAATTGAATCGGTCAAGTACTGATATAGAGCTGGGCCTGCGGCTACAAGCCAGCTCTCAGCCACAAAATGTACATTCTTCAGGGTACAACTTTTAATTTTCTGAGCACGTCATTCATAATAATAATATTAAATAAAATCTTGTATTTCAGAGACAAACTCCATATTGTGTTAGTAACAGATTAGATACTTATTTACTATGTTAGTAACAGGTAATTTAAAACAAAACAAATAATTGAAATAGAAAACTATAAAGAGACGCTAAGGCAAGGGCTTCTCGTCTCTTTAATAAGATGGACACTAGTCCAGTGCTTCATAAAAGCATAGTCCGCATCCAGTCTGGCCGCTATCACCTGTAGAAGACTGTTGGAGCTACTCTGCACTCGATGCATCTGGGACGCGGTTCGCAGCCTAACGATAGTATTAATATGCACTGTATATTTTTAATGGTTATTTACCGAACTGGTAAGGGCAGATTTGTTTGCCTCACGTATATCTGCTCCGCGTTGACTTCGCGAGCGAGACCGAAGTCGGCGATCTTGCAGACGAAGTCAGAGCTAAGTAACACGTTTCTGGTAGCCAAATCTCGATGGATTATCTGAATGAATGAAATGAATGGATAAATTAATTAAGTTATTACTGTAACGATGTAAAAATCTTCATGAAATAAGTTTCATATAATATTTACATGTAGCTATACAAAAATACAACATTTTAGTATTTGGAAGTTGTTGCATATGTAGTCGGCACATCGTAGAATTGAGTATATCATGATCTGCCTAGGCATATCACACTCCTGTTAAAACTAAGGGGGATCGCCTCGGTCCGCTCCACTACACTCGGCTCCCCAAAACGCTTCTCTCCGCTCGTCGTTGCACCTATTTTTGACTTTTAGTGAAATATTTTCTGTATTATACTTTTAGATCTGCCCAATTCTACAATCTGCCCACAACAAATACTTGTTGATCAAATCTGAAATAGAAGAGTTTTAAAAGTACACTGACTTGCTACTCACACTTGTTTTTCAGAGGACTAGGCAGGAACTATATATCTTTAGGATTTAGGACTATGTACCTTTCGTCACAAATTAGATACAACCAGAAGGCTGACTCGACGACAGAGCGAAAACAGACGCACACATGCGTAGACGCGTACGTACGCTGATCTCAGCAGAATTTCGTATTGGCATTCACCCGAGTACCTTCGAAATCGTGGTACGTACGCGTCTATATGCGTGCGCCTGTTTTCGCTAGTTATTCGGAGTAAACATCCTGTAAGTGGTTATTTTGTGCTTTCGTTTCTCCCACGTCTATCAATATCAATCAATAGGTAGGTAGGTTAGTAAAATTTTCAACAATAAAATACCTTTTCTTATTTCAATGAGAAAGGGTGTTAGGGTGTATGTATGTATGAGGGTGTACATAAACGTGAGTTTATGTATATTTTCAATGCAAGTGCTCGGAAAGGCCCACTTTATCGATTATTTTGCCCTAGGGTTTTATTATTATAATTTTTTTAAATTTGTTTACAATGGTTGGCTAACCTGCAGCCTTTCTTGTGTACCATAAACGTTATACTTTTTTTACTGTTTAACGGCTATGGATACAGTCCTTTTGAGCCAATCATAATTTAAAGTTCACAAGATTATATTTGTTCTATTTCCTCACACAATGCATTGAAAAACATAGTATGATACACGGGCGTAAGAGCAATACATTACTCGGTTACGTTTATGTAGGTATAATTCTTGAGGTACTTAGATGTTAATTAAAATACAAATAGAAATAATTGATAATTTAGATCTAAGGTAATTTAGAAGAAGAGTAATGAAATAAATTTATGGTGCAAACGTGGAAACTAAAGCTGAACCGGGCTGCCTAGCAGGACGTATACCAAATTGGCGACATACTGAATGGCAAAGTCGAAAGTACTCGAAATATTAGAACTTGTAGAACTAGATTGATGGATGTACAAGAAGCAAAAAAGGTATGTTAGTATCTTAGTAGATAGAAATCTGTAGTCTCTGTCTATTCCTCTGGGAGACAGGCGTGAGTATGTATACAGGTTGTAATCGTTAAGTGTGACCAGGCGATTATTCCGTAACTATTACAGATATCAACAAATTTTAAACTGATATCAAAAGTACGTTACATAATAATCAGTAAAGTGACATCAATTACTTTATGAAAATCAAACGAGAAGTATCCAAAATTTTGACATTAAACATTCCCAAACGTTTAGTATGAGATTAGTAGAAAGGTTTTAGTTTCCTTATTTTAAAAGGTTATTTTACTTAGTACTGATATAAAAGGAAACTGTTTATTAACCTAACAAAGTAACAAAACTATCTTTTAATTGAATAATATTTATTTCTTAGTAAGTACAAAATTTTGTATTCAAAGCAGATGTTCGAAGTGACGTCCTTGTTGTGCAATACAATGTATGGGAATGTTTAATATCAACATTTGGGATACTTCTCGTTTGATTTTCAAAAAGTTATTGTTGTCATTTTACTGACTAGGTAACGTACTTTCGATATCAGTTTAAATTTTTTTGATATCTGTAATAGTTACGGAATAATCGCCTGATTACACCCTGTATATATGTATTGATATAACATACGTCCTCCATGCATGAGCATCCATTGAATTTCTAAATGTGACTATCGCAAATAACAGAGATCTGTCTTCCACATACCCCTTGTGAGCTAACATGCTCCATCCCTCTCGCGACTTGAAGAGCGAAGCCTATTAGCTTCTGTGACGTCATCCGCAATGAAGCCCCGGCTGGTAGATCGTAGGACTTGTTAGCCTGTACCCTCCGCAGAAACTGGTTAAGCGATTCCGAGAGCAGCTCCATTATCAGGAATATTGGAGACTAAAACGTAAAATTTTTAAATAAGTTTTCATCTTGGGAAATGAAATGAAATGAAATAATGACATATATTTATTTCATCATCATCATCATCATCATCATCATCATCATTATCATCATACATTCTTTATTGCACAAATAAGAAGTACAAAATGGCGGACTTAATGCGTAAAGCATTCTCTACCAGTCAACCCAAATATGGTACAAGAAATATAAAAAGTAGTTACTATAATAACAAAGTAATTAAAGTTACTCTAAATCTAAACTAATGACTTGGTAACTTAACCTTACCTAAAAAACTATATACTTATGACTTATGCTTTACTACTTATGATGTAGGTACTTACATACATAATTATGTATAGAGATATATATCTTAGATATAGAAGACATAAATAATAATGAATGACTGCGAAAAACGAGCAATAAGAAAGAAACTAATCATACCTATAGTGTCTGTGTACAGAACACTTAAAGGAGTTATGAGAGGTAAGCCTATAGAAAGTCTGTAGTACCTGACATTGTGCACGTCATTTTGCATCAAGTAGAACTGAACTCTATGACGTTTCATTATTGTTGAAAATAGTGTGATCTGAGCCGTGGCTGTTGCGACAACCAAAGCATCGCGCGCTTTCAAAAAGTGCATGTTTTAGTCAAAAAACATTTATTACTCAGAAAATAATAGCAAATTTTTTATTTAAAACATTCATAGCCTGCCTTATATTGAGATCAGTTATAATGCAAAGTTTCATGATCTAATTTCAAGTATTTATTGAAATCTATAGGTTTATTGCACGTTTTGGAGGTTACTTTGCAATTTTTCCTATAAAGAAAATTTCACGGAATCACGTTTTCACCACATTAGTCCTTAACTTCACCATATATTTATTTCGGAATGATTGATGCAGTATTATTATTGATGCAATACTGGACCATACGAAGAAATGTGAGGTATTATGGATTCGATATATCAAGAAGCTGCACTATTAAAACGAAACTAGTCAGGGAACATCTAACTAGAAAAAGTGAATGTCTGACTGAAGAAAGTTCACTAAGATAATGGGATTAGAAAAAACGCCCAATTCATAATTGCAAGCCTGAGACTGATTATTTTAGGGTTGTGCATAGTCTTGGCGTTTAAAAGGCCTCGACCACCACACTCCGCGGGAGACATAGTCTCCTGACTGACGATCTCGGATGATGCATCCTATGAATGTAATATATGCAGACATTATAGGTAATAACTTTCAGCTAAAATGGTTTCATTTATTGCAGTATACCTATATATGTCTGGTAACCGGTAAAAAGACATTCAGAAGCGACATACGAAAGATGCACTATTGAGCCCTCTAAATGGGAAGAAGGTTAAATTGCACTAAACTGAGGGGTGGGAGCTTGTGTTCATGCAAATCAAGCACGTAATTAACCGATCAATATAATAAAAAATGTTCTTACCCTCTCAGTACAAGCTCCTAGAAGTTGGACCACGTTGCGATGGTTCCCCAACCGCTTCATTATAGATAACTCACGCAGTAATTCTTCTTGAGCGTAACCTGTTGCACTCACTGGGGTGGTTTTCACGGCTACTTTCTGCTGGGCATCTCCGTCTACCCAAAATAACAGCAAAAATAAAAGCCTGTTGTATGTCCGTACTACAAAATGTACGGCTTTATATTAGAATTTACAGAAATGAAAGTAAAAAATATACTAATAATTATTTAGTTATTCTACAAAATACTATACTATACTTGAGGCTTGGCTATGTAGTTTCTTAGGTTTTAAATCACTCTTGAAAATTTCTATGAATCTGAGTAAGTGGGAGAGTTGACTGCACAAGTATTAACAAGAGCACGTGGATGTGTTACAATAGGAAATTCATGATAAGAAAAGAATACTAGTTGTTTATTCTATTTTATTATACAAATAAATTGCACTACTTGCCAACGTTTTTTTCGAACTTCGCTTCAGCCAGGAACACTCGGCCGAAGTTTCCAGCTCCGATCACATCCAGCATTACTAGGTGGCGACGAGGAAACTGCCAGGGGTCTTCGGGATCATCAATAAAAGGAGCATCCACTGAGATGCTCTGTGAATCCTTGAATTTTTTTTGTAAAGTATTTTCTTTATTTTGAAAAATCTAAATCTAGTTACAAAAGGGTTGATCAGTGATTGCGGAGTTCGATACTGATCTTAAATTATAGTAGCAATAGGTAAGCATCTCACAACCATAGCTGGGTGGTGATCGCGGTCGGTCCGCACACACAACACGCTTCCGTCTGCCCGTGTGTGAGGGCCGTCCGTGATCCACATACATACAACTGCTGTTACAATTTTGCTTGATGGAACTGAGAATATGGAAATAATTTTTGCGAATACTTACTCGCTGCTTTTTTTTAATTTTCTTGATCCATAAATAGGCAGTGATAATAGTAATGATGATTAAAGGAACCACAATAATTATAATTGTAGTGGTTCTATTAACAGTGTCTTCTGTAAAATTATTTAAAAAGTTATAACATTTGTGCTCAGGCAGGTTTCTATTTAAATATATAAAAGTTGGGTACTAAAATACATGAAGAAAGCTGTCTTTAGAATATGTTTAGAATTTACATAATCTGTCTAATGTCCCAAAAAGCAGTATAAACGATAGTTTTATGTATATAATTTGCATGTTTTATTTACCAACGTGGTCAACGTGGAGGAACACATCCTTGAAGACATAGCCAGCTTCATTGGAGGCGTTGCAGGCAAAGTTACCAGATTCGTGGCTGGTCAAACCTTCGATCTCAAGGTAAATACCTCGGTTGTGACAGCGAGGGTGTGTATAATTGTCTGATATAAGTTGCCCATTGAAGTACCATGCGACATGTGGCTTAGGCGCGCCGGTTGCTTCACATCTAAGCATGGCGGTCTCGCCTTTTAATTTGTTAGAGCTTTTGGGTGCTACTTTGAATTTGGGCTTTTCTGGAAATTAAAATAATGCTTATATTTGCTATTAGGGGAATGCTAAGGCTAACTTGCTTCGTTTCGTTTCTTGGTTTATGTGCAGTTCTGTACTTTAAAGGTGTAAAAATCTCTAAATACAAAATACAGGATGGCGCATTATTTACTAAAAAGGTTATGTTACATTTATTACGATGAAAATGGATGTGATTTTATTATGAAAACGTATCAGAACAATGGTTAGATGAAAGAACTTGTGACAGGACAGC
The DNA here is from genome assembly GCA_934047225.1 of Ypsolopha sequella. Classification (NCBI taxonomy): domain Eukaryota; kingdom Metazoa; phylum Arthropoda; class Insecta; order Lepidoptera; family Ypsolophidae; genus Ypsolopha; species Ypsolopha sequella. Next base: position 8,749,401 of record OW203994.1, on the reverse strand, counting down.
AAAATCAAGAAAAGCTTACGACAAATGTTACCAAGAACCAGTGGATTAGAAAATAGGCAACTAACCTATTGCATTAGTGTTGATAAAGTAGTGTATGAAACTTCACATAACTAGGTATTAAAACACTTGTGTATACTATTAAAAAACTGTCTTACCAGCTCGTTTTTTAAACTAATACTCGTGTTTTAATAACCTCTTTAAGTGCCAGTTTCATAAACTACTATAATTTAATTAACTTTCTTTTAAAACAAATGACGAACGTTGTGCTTTAATAATATTTACATATCTCTTGCTCTGTAAGTACACCCTTACACCCCTGAATGCCGGGGTGTATGACTATCATTACAGCATAGGTTTTGGAATTTGAAAAAAGAACTGTCATACTCATACTGCACGAAGAATATTTTTAAAAAGTTAATATTTTTTTCTCGGTATCGATTAATTACTCGAATCGGAATCTAGACAATTGATTTTATAAAGATTTTATTTTAAATATGGAACTATTTGTTTCCACATCGTATGTTAGATGGAATCGATTTAAAAATCAAACTGGCCAGCAAGATTTGACGCGCTTGCGTGCGTGAAAAAAAAAAAAAGGCAGTCTACTAGTAGGCGCGAAAGCATCGCGAAAGTAATTAATTTTCTTGTTTGAGTTCTTTTTCAAAAGTTTTAAACATGTCTAGTGACGAAGACATAGATCTAACGCCCGATTTTATTAAAGAAAGGGCAAAAACAGTTGCCGAAAATATATTACCGCCGAACTCGAAAGAAAGATATGTAAAGGCATACGACGAATTTATGAAATGGCGGTCAGAAAAAAAAGTGAAATCTCTTTCTGAAAGTGTTTTTATATCATATTTTGATAAATTATCTAAGAGGCTACAACCTTCCAGTTTATGGTGCTTTTATTCCATGCTAAAATCTACAATGATGACAAAACATGACGTGAATTTGAAAGATTTTTCTAAACTTACTGCTTTCTTGAAAAGGCAGTCTGACGGCTTTAAAAGCAAGAAATCGAAGGTATTTACTGCAGGAGAAGTACAGAAATTCTTAAATGAAGCTCCGGATGAAATTTATTTAGCAATAAAGGTACCTACGTATTTACTTGCCCTTTTTAATAAGTTACCAAAATATTTCACAAAAATACTATGCGAATTTGGTGCCTTTAATACAACTTATGTCTTTTTTACAGGTTGTTCTAATTTTTGGGATATCGGGAGCCTGCAGAACCGTGGAATTGACAAACTTGACAATAGAAAATGTAGAAAAACATAACAAATTACTACTCATAAAACTGCCTAACACGAAAACTAAAATTGACCGGTCATTTGTTGTGCATGAAGAATTTGCAAATTATGTTGAAAAATATCAAGCTCTTCGGCCTGAAAACGTGGATACAAATCGTTTTTTTCTTAATTACAGTAAAGGAAAATGCCACAGACAAGTAATAGGAAAAAACAAATTTACAGGCATGCCAAAGCAAATAGCCACATTTTTAAAACTGAGTAACGTAGAGTTATACACCGGGCATTGCTTTCGCAGAACATCAGCGACTCTATTGGCTGATTCGGGAGCCAACCTCACTCTGTTAAAAAGGTACGGCGGCTGGAAGTCCAGCAGAGTGGCCGAAGGTTATATCGAAGATTCGGTGGCAAACAAAAGCAAAATTACTTCTAAAATAACAGAAAATATAAACTTGAAATCACCACGTCAAAGCACATCATCTGAGCCATTTTTTAATGAGAAAATAGTACCAGTCAACTGCCGCCATTTACGATGCAAGAACCTCAAGTCACTCAAACTCAAGTCTTATCATCACAAACTCATACTCAAACTATTAATATTCCTAAAAAGAACGTGATCATATCTCTTACAAATTGTAATAATTTTACTATTAATTTTAATTAAATACACATTTTTTTCTTCTTAATAAATGTTCATTGAAACCTGCTGTCTTGTTGTTTACTTACCTCACAATCGATATGTAAAGCAGAGTATTTATCTCGGGCGTAAGCATCAATTGCATACTCGGGTTAATTAGCGCTTTCGCTTCGCTCAGGCGCCAAAAACCTCGTATGCAATTGATGTCATACAGCCCTTGGTTAATAATCTACTATTACATTTTACCTATATACTACAGTTGTTTTATTTCACAGTGGGTCAGGTTTGGTAGGTAGTAGTAGAGCGCGCTCCTGCTCCCATTCCCGCGTGTTTGCGTACGTAATGTGTGTACGTGAGCGGCAGCCATAGATAACCCCCTTTAGATGCCGTCACACCACCTGCTCGACAATGTCCAATTACATATCATGCAACCTCAACGTAAAGTAACGCATTATATCTCAAGGGATATAAAGTTATATGAAAATCCCTAGGGATTAAAGTGATTTAAATTTGGAACGTCAAATTCGTGTGGAAACTCGTGGAAAACAAATGCCCATATGGAATTGTAAAGAGGTTTGTTCGAAAATCGGACTGGCCACCATAAGCAGAATTCAACAAAAAGAAAAAAAGCGTTTACAAAGAATGTGAAACAAAAGACGGTGTTTGGTGCTGTGATTGTCAGTGAATTTTATTGAATTATTAATGTTGATAAAAAACATCGAGCTTTTTATTATCTCGCAGAAGGTGTGAAAAGTAGAGTATGCTCCTCTGGAATAAAGCCTGTCTTTGTCTTGGGCAGTTTGAACCCCTCGCTTTACTCAGGACTCTATATAACTCCCTCGCTACGCTCAGGAGTTAACTCTAGAGTACCTCGTTACGCTCAGGGTTCAATATGCCGCCCGTGACGTAAGACACTGCTTTATTCCCTTAGTGCATAATCTACTATTCTTCTGCATACATTCACTAAATTTGGTGGAAGGTGCGGGTTGCGGGGAGCCTGACAGCGCCAACGTGTCAAGGACGTGCGTGATATGCACCGACCGAGTACTTACAATTGTGATGGGACACAGCATACGAACATTATAGATTCCGTGTCGTAAGAAATACAATTTAATATAAGAACATCTACAAATTAATCAAGAAACATATTTTACACTGTTAAACACTGTTATTCGTATGATACCATCTTCTTCTGTGACAAGTTCCATCCATCTACTTCTTCTCCTCTCACAGCATTTAGAAAACCTTGGACTAAATGTTTCTTCTGAAAATTTTAGTTAGTAAATGCATGATAATAACATGGTTATGGTATATTTTATAAACACATCGCCATTAATATGTATTATCTTTGTTGATTAAGAGTTTCCGGAAATAACAAAAAAGAAAAACGGAAAGTAACTCAAGCGTATGAAAGCACATCACTATTATTACACTTGTTTTCGACAGAAAGGACAACTAATTTGATTAATCTCGTAAAAGAAAGAGATTTAAAAAAAGTTATCAACGGATTCTCAAAGTTCTTCAAATTGTTTACTATTAAAAACCATTATAACCTGACCTCTGTAAGACTGGAGAAATAAAAATACATCAAAATCGTTTTACATACTAGTGGAAAGTTACGCCCTCTCTTTAGTAGTTTAAAGTCCCAGACGACTTTTTTCACCATTTTACTGTTCAGGAACTAATTTTAACTATTTTTTACACGGCACGAAAATGTTTTACGGTGGGATGGCATGCGGTACGCACGGATGTAAAATCTGGTCGATACTGATGACGTTAATCCTAGCACATATTGCTGTCAGTGCAAATGCACTGATGCGTGGTGAGCGTCAGTTGCCTGGTATAAGGTATCATTTGGGGGCTATCTGCGGCGGAAGCGCGTTTCAGATACGTATACATACGTGCACGCACTACTACATCCAAGCATGACCCGCACTCGTGAGATAAGACAGCTGTTTACAGTTAATGATGTGTTTGAGGATACTCACCCAAAACGTTAAGTAGGAAGGGACCGAAGTCCTTATAAGTGCCATTAAATGAAATCCGACAAGTATAATTGTTATGGTCCGAAACGTGCACCGGATGTATTTTCAAGATCTGTCCTGTGACGTCAGTAGACACGCGAGAACTATTTGGTTCAAAATTACCAGAACTCGTATACCATGTCACGTTGTAGTCTGCACTGCAAGAAAACTATTATTTAGGATTTTTCTTCGGAAAAGTTTTCCATACTGGAAAAATAAAAGGAAAAGCTGAAGAAAAATCCTGCACAAATAATAAAAAATAACTTTTGACTAACGTACAACTACAACTTTACCTAATTTTTATACAAATATTTAGAAATTAAAAAACGCATTTTCTGTTGTTTTGCAAAGATCTTTAGTAGAATAGAATAGAATATAATAAGTCTTTATTTGCATTGATAAGAGTACAAAATGGTGGTGTTATAAATTATAAAGAAAAATGAGCGCCTTAATCAGCTTATATTATTTTGCATACAAATATGTTGGTTAACGAAGTTAAGACCTTAATATATTTAATTAATTTAGCATGCATGTCCTAAAAAAAAAGAAAAAATTAACAGATTACATTGACACAATGTCACATCCTACAAATGTAATTTATATAAGTAAGAATGAATAGTGTGACTTCATTTATTAGTACGTTTCTTTTCACACTCTATAGGCCATAGAAGAAAAATTGTTTTCCTCTACGCTGCAGGCGGTTCAAGAGACTCTAGCAAAGGCTTTTCCAGAGGCTGACAATGTGAGATACCTCGGTAGAAATTGCAGTCAGACGCTCTAAAAGTATCTGGGGCTCGTTTCTTCTCCCACAAATGAATACAAATTTTCAACAACTACGAATGCATATCAATACTACGTGCTTAAGAAGATGGCATAATCTAGCAATTTTTTTTATTACCCGTCCAGCACAATAAGTCTAACGGCAAAGACCTTATTTGCTTTTCATAGAGGCGATTAAATGTTGGCTCTTTGGCCTCTTTTTCTTGGACGCGTAATATTAGTGATCACGCAGTGAAACAACAAATTGGTGTGTTTTTAGCTAATACTGAAATATTTTGTAAGAAAAAAATATTGAATTTAGGTGATATACCTTCATATTTCTATTACCTATTTTATGAAAAAAAAAAAACAAGTTGATCTCTTAACCGCGTTCTTGAAGCGAACGTTTGAAAACAACAAAAAAAAGAGGGTGCAAAACATTTTTTTTTTTGGCAAAAGTATAAATCTTAGTACATTGTTTATACGTAAGATCCCTACAGAAAAGATTAATAAACCAAATATATTTTTTTCAATACAAGGAGAGTCCGAATTTCTTCAAACGAATCCTAGATAGACTGGAGTTGGTCATGCTCTAGGCTCAGGTACATTCTTAGTGACCATGACCGAAAACGGCCGCAGCCGTTCATCATACTTACTGGTACTTAACTATGCAATACAGGTCAACCAATCGTCCACTGATAACTTTTGTGCTTTGAGAAATATACATGGGAACTGGAAACTCTGTACGATGATAATTCTCTTCAAAACCCAGTTTCACAGACATCACTTTGATGCTCTGATAGTATGTCCAGGCAAAACAAGTATAGGTTCCAGAATCACTTGAGATCGTTTTTGAAAACCATAGATTGCCGTCTGGATCAATGGAGGTTCTATCTTGTGGAATGGTGCCTTCTTGTTTGTTCCAACTAAACTGCGGTTTTGGCCAGTCCATCAAGCTAGAGTAATTACATTTCAATGCAATAGGTTGTGACATTTCTGCGTTAACTGATGTGTTCATTGTGATGATGCGATATTGTATTCTGCTGCTTCGTACAATCCGAACAAAGACGGTGTCCGAAGCAGCCGTCCCGTGCTCGTTCTCTGCAAAGCACTGATACTGGCCCGCGTCTTCCGCTCGTGGTCTTAAGAACACCAGAGACCCTTGTCCAGACATTTGCGTGACACGGCCTCCTAGAGACGTGAAGTTGAACCTCACCGAATCCTTTGTCCATGTAAAGCTGTAAGAAGATGAGTAAGGGTATATTGAAAATAGGTGTCTAGTAATATAAGGTATAAACCAAATTTGGAAGAATAGTCTACCTTGGCTGAGGATCTCCCACTGCTTTACAATTTAGAACAAACCTTTTAGTGATTATACCTCTCCGCTGGAAAAAATTAATGATATGAAAATTATCAAATCGTTCCAAAGGCAGTGAAGTTTCTGTCACCACGTCGATATCTTCACCAGGTTGCTCTGTTATCTCTGGGTGTGACAGCACTGTAAATTAAATACATAGAAATATGAATAGTACAGTATTCCAGAGAACAAAATGTTGAAAGTCCAAGTCAAAGAAAAATATGCACGAAAAAAATGTCGCTTATCCTAAAACTCTACAAATTGTTGAATTTTCATGATGATAGTAATAGACATCACAGTATTATTAATTAAAATAAACAGAAACAGGGTACTAATATATAATTTATCTACTCTCATACTGCAATAAGGTAGTACTTTGTACAAATAGTCCCTACATTGTTTATCAGATGTTATAATATCACATTACAACACCGCAATTCTGCGCTGTAATTGGCCCAATTTATTATAAACTGTCACTTTTGTTTTGCTAGCAGCTAATAAAGCTCGAGAAATTGGGTTATTCCCATCGGCAGTGCAAAAAATGTATATATTTTATGAATCTGCATAAAATGGCCTATTTAATGCTATAACTTTTATATTGTTATATAAAAATCTAGTTTTCAAAACTACTTACAAAGCTCAACGACTCCAAGACGCATTTGACACAAAACGTGATAATAAAAATCGGGTTGTTTCGAATTAATAATACGAACACATTGTCTATGCACTAAAAGCACAAAAAAAAAAACAACAACACATTGCCCAAATATTGCACAAATACGAATAAATACATTTTTTTACGTAATTCTGCGAATAACCTCAAACCACACTAATATTTGGCGATAACATGGACTTATGTGGTTTCTTTTTTCCTCCTTTGCAATAATACTTTATGAAACTGGCAAATAAAGAGGTTATTAAAACACAAGTGTGAGTTTAAAAAAACGAGCCGTCAGCGAGTTTTTTAATAGTGTGCGCAAGTGTTTTAATACCTAGTTAAGTGTAGTTTCATACACTACTTTATCTACACTCTAAGAGTAAACAAAATAACCGAACTTTTGCAGTTTTTCTAAGTTTTTGGTTGTTATTTTCATCATATTGTTCTTGAATAAAAAATGATCGTGTATAAACGCTACAATCATCTATAATTTTTATTTAAGTAACTTAATAATAAATAATTTAATAATAATAAATATCAAATTACTTATTTATATAATAAAGTAGGGAAATTGAGGAAAAATTTACTCGAAAAGAGGTGACTTTGCGAATTTATTCTGTCAAGCCAGCTTTATCAAATAGTGTTTCCATCGTGTATACAGTCTATTATATATACCCAATAATACCAATACCAATATATTTCCCTAGATTTTAATTTAATTGTTTACTACTTCAAACAAAGGTTATAAAAACGTGTTTGTATCTGTAAAAAACTCGGTGCACTCTTAAGCGGTTTTTCTTTTTCTTTATCAAAAAGTTACACCGAATCGACATCACCGTGTAACTTATATATATATATCTCTTTCACTCGTTCATAAATATGATTGACTGAAAGAGATAGATATAAGTTAGAATAGGAGACGAATATCACGCGTTCATTTTCAAATTTTTCGTAAATCTGTTGGTCGAAGGTATATTGTAGATAAAGTATTGTGTGGAACTGAACATAATTCGTTTCGTAAACAAGCACTCGTGTCCCAATGTCTCTGAGTATGTCACAGTTGCACAAACTTATTATTCATACGTATATAATATGTAAATCAAGCCCTGTTGCAACAGATAAAAAGCAAAGATTTTTGATTCGTTATCGTCGATGAAAAGGGCGGTTCAAGTATTCAGTTAACACTTGATACAACTCCTACACCCTTTTGGGTATACACATAATATTAATTTATATCACATAAATTATGAGTGATTATTTATAATTTCATATAATAAAGGTTAAGTGATGCTTGCCTCGATGAACAATCCAGATAAAGTGATTTGGGTTGGGTCTTATAACGAGCCACCTGAATTTGAGATAATGAATGTGGGGGTTTCTTGGGGTCAAGCCTCACCCCCGTGTGCCATTTTTTTTCTAATAAACGGGAGTTCATTTTATATTAAAAATAATTAAATGACATGAACAGAAACACGACGTCGAAATTGTGTTTGGTCACGGTCAAGTAATGTCTGTCAAAATAGGCACTAACAGGTGAAACGAAACGCAACGCCACACACCGCTGCCACGCTGCCGTGCTGCGTTCATAAACTATAGTGAATATATGAATAAAGTATATATGTAGTGTGAAGTATATATAAAACAAAGCACTTTTTTATTTAAATTAAGATAACTAATTACCCAGAAAACTTATTTAGGACAAAAGGCGAGGAGCTCTAAAGCCGAATTAGAGCACCCCGACTCCTCGCAGTCTTGTGGCTACAACCTCTAGAGTGTATAATAATATAAAAAGTTGGAGGCACGAAGTAAGGGCAGCTCCCGCCCGCAGTAACAAAGACTAGGCACCCGTGTGAGCCGTAGCGGCTGAGGCTGATCATCAGAAAGCAGAAGGTGCGGAGGTGAGCATGGGTGCTTACACTTCGTTACGCAGGGGCGTTGCGACTGCACTTTCCGCAACGCCGAAGCAGTCGCAGATGTAACTGGGTTATTAATCAGTGAAATGTTATAAAAAATTGAAGTTACGATTTTACAAATAATTTTTGAAAAACGATGAATTTTCTGGACAGGGGGGAATGTGGAAAACCTTTTTCTCCCCCCACCTTCCCCTACTCTTTAAAGAGACAAAAAAGTGAGGTTTCTCAAAAACTATACATCACCTAAAGGGGGTGCGATGAGGGGGCTTAAGGCGATATGTAAAAGTTTTAGCGTCCCTGTTACTCCATATGCGAAAAAATCCTCAGTGTGAGAGGGACGGATTCGTGGAAAAGTAGCAAAAAGTCGGTTTTTTATTATTATAAAATGTACTAAAGTTGCTATCAAAATTTCGTTTGACCAGCCCCCCTATTCTGTATCTTTAGTTGCCAACTGCACGAGGTGCCTATCATCAAAAACATAGCTAAAAACTGAAATTTCAAAATTGCCTTTAGTGGGTATTGAACTATTAAGGTTAAACGGTAGTGCCAATTTCCATACAAAATTAATTAACCAAGATCAGCTGAAGTACAAACTTTAGCTTGTATTTATCACTGTATTTTATTACATTTTAATACAAGAATGTCGCGAATTTAAATAAAAGTTATATTTTACAACAATAATTGGGTTATTTTAGCTTTTAAAGTTCAGTTAAATGTCCATCATTTTACGTGTGTAGTTGTGGATGTCATACTATAAAACTGTTAGATGTGTGTGAATATGCTTTACGTGTGTGCGGTTTAACTACATGGCGGTTTCGCATGATTAGATTGCGTACTAAATTGTACTTAAATTTCACACCAATATAAAATACTTCAATAGCATAAGTTTTATACTGTCTGACTACAAATCATAAGGTTCAGAGTTCGATTCCTGTCACATGTATTTATTTTGTTTTTGTTTTGTCTATTATTATTGATTCCAGAATTGTAAATATAAATAAAAATTATTTATTGGATTTATTCCTTCACTTGTGCCAAAATAAATTCCTTCGTGCCCAGGCGCTGTTCGTGCCTAATTAAAAACCGACAGATGAACAACAAAGTGATTTTACATATAAGGGTTCAGTTTTTCGTGATGAAATAATGAACCTTAAAAAAACGGTCATGTGCAGGTCAGACTCGTGTACCTAGGGTTCCGTATTGAAAATAGTAGGTAGGTAGTTAAAGTTTTGCCAGTAACTGATTATGAAGACAAAAAAAAGAATTGATTGCAAGTACATACCTACCAATTATATTTACAAAAGAAAAAAAACCGCGGCTAAGTTTTTAAATAATAAAAAAAATATAGGTTATAAAAGAAAAAATGTTTTTTGTGAATTTCTTTACCGCTACATTTTTCCTGCAATCTTTGCAAAATAATCTATTATTGTGATTTATATTTTATTTGATCACTAGCCTTTTGCCCGTAGCTCCGCCCACGTTTATTCAACTCTTTTCCGTTTTCGGCTTTGGCTTTATTTTATGAATAAATAAAATAAAATAAAAAAAACACAAAAAGTGACGTTATCCTCGGAGATTAGTACTTCCGGCTTCTTGCGTCCTAAACGAACGCTTTTCGTTCCTAGCTGAAAATAACGTTCACTAGGTATTCTCTCATCAGGATAAATACTTACTTATCACGCTTTATTTCGCATTTATATCCTAGGTATATCGTAACAGGGAGAAGGGTATTCGCAGATAAACAGGGCGGCAAATCGGTATCCACACGGGTGTTCAAATAGGTAGCGGTGAGCCTGGTTACATGCAGCAGGGACAATCGTCTTTCATTCAAGCCGCCATTATTGAGCAATGTCGGCAAATATCAAAGGGACGGCACGCGCGGCCGGCGACGACTCTGTGTTGCCATAAACATAGATTTATCTGTACTTGTAGGGATTTAGGAACATTTACAGAAAACAGATTGGACCAGTTATGTACGGAGAAACGAGTTTGTACGGAGGTTTTTTTATTTAGCGCTAAAAGTTTTGGAAGAGATTCGGACGCTTCATAGAGGTAGGGACTTTAATTATCCTTGTTGTACCTGAATGTAGAATTTTCAATATTATTTTCAGTTTTTTTGTTAAAAATAATCGCTAATCTTGATAGATTTCATAGTTATTTACTCGTATAAATATTGTTTCTATGGTACAGAATTTTTATGTCAGTCAGATTAATAAGTTTTTCGATTAATAAGTTTGTTTTTTACCAATAAATGAGTATGAGTATGGCAACACTAACTTCGTACGCTTTCGCTACGTTTGTTCGTTTTTGTTTCCGATTCAAAGGTTTTAGGTACCACATTTTGGCTAGTAAGTAAGTAGGTAGGTAGTTAGTTACTATCTTTCAGCACGGACCCTACACAGACCGAATCCCTACTAACATTTTATTTTTCGAAATTCGTCATACTGATTACTTACTTACCAAGCCTCGAGTATTAATTTATATATTATTTTATATTATAAATATATATAAAGTAACTATGATTTATATGACCAAATTCATATTGGAGACCAGTGATGTAAAGTACATAGGTATTTTTTTTATTCATATCGCTGTTGGAGACACGATAAGTCGTCAAGATCAAGGTTCAATGACCCGTTTTACGAAATACGAAAAATATTTTTTGTTTTCCTATACAAATTCATGGTCTACCCCGAGTTCCGAGTACTCCCGAGTCCCCGACTCAGTATATAAAGCCTAAATTGTATTTTCTGTATTTCACAGAAAGTAGGGTAAGTAATCGAACCTTGTTACTGATCTGATCACTTATAAAGTCTCCAGTATGCATTTGGTCATATAAAACAAAGTCACCTATTCACCTTATTATACAGGCAAATTCATAATGAAGACCCGGTAACTTCAGCGATGTATACAACAACAACATATCGTCACGACATGAATCCCCGAGGGGGTGTCAGAGGTGTTCCCGAGTGTGAACTATGAATTGCAAATCACAGAACACACTCGGTATACCCGCATTTCATCGAACATTATTTTATACTTTTAAGTATATAGATAGACACATACTCTCCAAAACAATTAGATGAACTGGCCAACCAATAATCACCTCTGTAACAAGGCAATAAAGTCTATTCGTCTCATTAGCTTGGGCAGTTTAAAGATATTGCCGTATTTCGGGGACAAAAACACATGTTTGAGGGCATGCCGGTTTACCTCACAGTGTTTTCCTTCACCGTTCAGCAAGTGGTAAGTAAGAACAAATACTATGCACATACATATATGTCGCCCGACCGGGGATTGAATCTACTAACGTCTAAACTAATTAGACGAATGGCGAAGACTTTATTACCTTTTGACAGAGGCGATTATTAGTTGGCCCATTTGTCTAATTGTCTTGAACGGAATATTGATCTCAAGCAAGACTGAGAGCACAGCGTTCTTTCTGCCCCTAGATACCGCCACGAACTTTTTTTTTTAATTTCGCATATGATATTGATCCGTAATACTGATTACTTACAATCCGGTCTATGTACTTTTACGCATTGTATTATGAAAATTAGAGTGCATTATGTTATGTTTATGTTGTTCAAGAACAACCCCGAGAGTCTCCAGTATGAATTTGGCTACTCAAATATCAATCAGTCACCTTATTTAGCGAGATGGAGTCGTCCCAGTTACGACGAAGTTATGATAGGTTCTAACAGATGGCGCTAGTTTATTTAGCATTTTTTAAGAAATTGCAGCATTCGTTCGTAAAATTTATTAGAGCTTCATTAGAGCTTTTTTATTTTTGTATGATTTTATAATGGTTAAAAATGTGATTATACTCTTATTATGCTTATATCATTGCATATATCAACAGCATTATTTATGTAAAATAATTTGTTTATTACCTGTAAATATTATGAATTAAAAAAAAAAGTTTGGTACATCATCTCTCTCAATTCGCGGGTTTCTCCCATAATTCAATGTTTTTTCCAATCTAAAAGTAGTTTGCTTGAAAGGATGTAATTGTAAGTACACCTTACATGATTCTTCAGAAAGTCACATCATCGAATAATTTTCTTGAATTTGATGGAAAATAATCATTTTGATGGATCAAATAAAAAAACAAGTAGGTAATTTTGAAATATTTCACAAAAATGGAAAAAGAAAACATTTGTAGTGATGTGGGATCGATCCTTGCTCGAGCAGATCGAAATTCCACAGGTGTAACCATTAGACCAATCAATCTCTACACAGCGCTTTGAAATTAACAATTAGTTTATATATAATTTCATTGTGTATGTGTGCGTGCATAGCTACGACAAAACAGCAAATTTTAAGATTGTTTGGGCCCGATGTAGAAACATACAACAGAAAATGACACAATTCTGCCTTTATAAAATAATTAAAACATTAAAACTGTCGCATCATACAACGGAGCGAAATATTTTGTTTGTTTACTATTTTTAAATACAAAAACCAAATTATAGTAATTATAGTACCGCAGCGCCATCTATTGACAGGAAACTTAGAATCAGGCACTAGTGTTTAACCTTAACAATCTGTGTCGTCACTTCAAGTGCGAAAATATCCTTAGGACATCGGAATTCGATAGTATATCTATGTTTTTGATGATAGACACCCAGTCCAGAAAGCAACTAGAGATACACAATAGGCCCGCAGGTCCTAGATACTGTTGAAACCCACCTAATAAAATATAGTTGCAGTCTATATGTCATTCTAAATTGTCAAACCAGGAGAATTGGTGTCGGAACGGACCTCATTTCAATCAATATTTCTATCGAGCCGAATTTCTCCAATCGCGTTTCTGTTTTAGCAGATCCCTAGAAAAAGAATCCAAAAATAATATACTATTTTATCAAAATAATAAGTTATTTACTCAAGTAGATATGCAAGTCCTTAAAATATCGATTTTTTTTCCGTAGCGCCTTAAATCCCACCCCCTGTCTTCCTCCTACTTAGAAACATCTTTTGAAAGTGTCTTGATTTAAGACTTTAAACAGTGATTTTAAAGCACTGATTAAAATAAGAGCTATGGGGAATACCTAAATTTGGTATCAAACCGACAATATTTGAGTAATCGCATAATCTGATAATACTTACTGTAAGCTGGTAATATTTCCATTGCGGCAACCACGAGAATATACGTAGGTATATTCATGACAAAAAAAAAATGAAATTACAAAAGCTTAGTCAACCATTAGTAACAAACACTTCTAATTGTGATGACGTTAGAGAATCAACTGGCATGTAAGAGTTAAATAGGAATTTATTTCAGTATAGTATTCGAATATTAACAGGAAAATTTGTCATTTATTTTTACACTTGCATATCCTTGTATTGTCTCCTGGGATAGTATAGGGGGCGACTATTTGTACTTAACATAAAAGGACAAATAAATGTGTGTAATATCTATACGGAGTATAAATCGATACTGCGATAGACTAAGCTTCGCACAAAAAATTAAAATCTGAATGTGATTCGGTTTTTTTGCATAAAAGTAGCTTTCTGTTGAGCAAGGAAATTTTAATAAAAAAAAGGCCAGTATTTTACCCCACCAATTTATGAAATGAAAATAACCCTAAACATTCTGAAATATACAATACCTACGGTATAGGTACACACTTATAACTTAAAAACCCAAAGCACACCTTATGCACTCGGGAACAAGCGAACCGTTGGAACAAAACCCAGTTGGATCCGTACTTCAAACATTCTACAAACGATTGTCGTGTACAGAGAAGTGAACTATGTATTTTATTTGAACGGTCCACATAGAGAGCGATTCAGGAAATAGTGAAAAAAAGTATTGAAGGAGTGGTATATAGTGATAACAGACAAATAACTCAATAACGATGTTTTAATACATTGTTTTTTCATAGAATTGCAATTTTTATGTACCGTGTTAGGATTCTAAAGAGACAGATTTAGCAAGCTGGGTTGCATAATCTTTACCACCATCTTGGGGATGCGTATAGTGGCTCAAGGGTAATCTTCCGCAGATACAAACAACAGCTGTCACTCTTCATTACATTATGTACCCGAGGCATGACATGTCATAGTATTAAGCGCAGGAAGTGAGCAATTGCTGGACAGGTATATGATACGTGTCCACAAATTGCTATTGCTGTTGAGGCAAATATGGTGTTTTTCTAAAATATGGTGAAGAAATTACGTTAAAAAGAAATACCAATATTCACTGCTTAAACCTGGGTATAACGCCATCACTCAAATAAAAAATCAAAATTCAAATTGTTTATTTTGCAAAGCAGGTATATATAATACACTTTTTACACGTCAAATTTAATCTAATAAAAAATATGTATGTAATAATAGTAGTTAATGCTACAAGGGCGAAAAGGAATAAATTACGAGGACCTTTACCGAGTAATTTATTGCTCTTACGCCCTTGTATCATACTACGTTATTTAATGCATAGTGTGAGGAAATAAAACAAATATAATCTTTTGGACTTTAAATTATGATTGGCTCAAAAGGACTGTATCCAGAGCCGTTAAACAGTGGAAAAAAAAGTATTACAATTATGGAACACAGGAAAGGTTGCAGGTTAGCCAACCATTGTAAATAAATAAAGAAAAATAATAAAAATAAAGCCCTAGGGCAAAATAATCGACTTTTTGTTTGGTTTTGATGCATAAAAAGTGAGCCTTTACGAGCACTTGCATTGAAAAATAATAAATGTACATGAACTAAATTAAAGGTTTATTTAATTTATGTAGCAATTTATATACGATTAAATTGATAGGTAAAATATACGAGTTAGAATATTATACAAAGTGAAATCCAATCAACCGCCCGAACCCATACCGGAGACCCGGCCCGGGACCAGGAACAAGGTTCAATGATCACCACTTCCAGATAAAGAGAAAGTTAAAATTTATTTTTGACTCTATAAGGGGGATATATTTATTCAAAACACAAAAACTTATATAACATAATAAAAACTTAAAACTATCCTATAAATAAAATAAACCTATTACAAATAAAAAACTGGATCCAGATCGCTGTCCCTTGGTAAGGTGCCCAGAATGCTGGCTACATTACCTCTCTGGATGGCCAGACTTATTCTCTGGCCGAGGTAAGCACCAGCCCTCTGGTCACCCGAGACGTTGACCAGGCGCGATGACAGTTCCTTAAATAATTTTCTTGCCTCTGGACCCCACGGGCCCAAAGTCTCGACGCCAAACGGCATAAACATGTAGCAGCTATCTAAGCTGACATATATGCGCCGTTTGTTGCTTTCGGCCGAATCCGCCGCCGCACCAGCAGCTTTACAAGTTTGTCTCACATGGGAGGCCGCCAGTGTGTCGACGCATGTAGCGTCCCACACTAGCGGACGCCCATGTTTCCAAGGAATTAATGACATACCATCAGGCCTCTTGCCATCGTCTCGTACAATCCCCTTTGGTTCAAGAGTGCACGGTGTATTGACGGTGACAAGGGCCCTCCGGATGATGTCATTTAGGCTGGCATGGCGGGAGAGACGGCCAGCGCTGCGTCGACACGAGAGCCCGTGGTGGCCGTATTGGTCAACGTCGGTTCCACAGGGGCAGCGATGTGGATGTGCTAAGATCGTGCCTAGCCGCAGGCCGATGGCGGTGCCAAAAGAAATATCATCCATAAGTGTGCCTATGTTAGGCGAAGGGAGAGCCCGTAACCAGTGTCCCGACTCACGTTCTGAGACGGCAAGGAGACGTGCCCGCTCTGTGTCGCTGATGCAGGTTTCTAATAGTTGTTTTAGAGAAAGTTAATAGAGAAAGTTAGATAAGAACCAGAAAGCTCAGATTTTGTTGGCTGAGATTTAACGGATTCAAACAGAACAGACAACAAATATATCTGCTGAAATACAACATGCTTTTACGTACAAATGGCCATGAGCTAAAGTCTTCTTCGTCTCTAGTGGGTACTAGAATCAATGTATAAAAATTCATTCGAGAAGCACATGAAGATTTATTTTCCGGTGAACAAAAATAAGCCGTGTGATGACCGATAGAGTAGAATAGCACCAACCCAATACTCTATGGGGTGTCGTAAAAGGCGACTTATGAGATATAGGTGGTAGAGCTGATGCCGGGCTCGACTGTGGAGGTATCACCATCTTACTTGGAAACCCCCTCGAAGTTATTCACGGGAGAGTAAGAGGACAGCTCTCGAACAGGCATAAAACCATGTCTGGAACCAATTGATGGCGGTATATCCATTCACAACAGCCGGGCCTTATATAAAACAGACTGGCGACGAGCAGCGGCGTCACTGATGCGAGGGTTGCGGCACCGCGCTCACCAACCCGCCTGTCCAGCGTGTGTGAGTATTACTTCCAAGAGGACCGCCAAGAGTGGCGAAATCTTGGAAAAGTCTATGTCCAAGGGTGGACGAAAAAAAAAAAGGCTGATGGATGGATGGAACAAAAATTACTGATAAATTGATACTTAGAGGCATGGAATACGGATGGTAAACTGGGACAGTAACAGAGTGGTAATCAGGATGATGATGACGAACATTGGGTAGATCATTTGTCGTTTACTTTGTAAAATTGTAATGTACATATATTATAATGATACAATTGGAGGTGCGGGGCATCCTGGCACAGGTATTGTTTAAATACTTAATAGGATGTTCCAGCAACTAATATTTCTATTTTTAAGCTTTTTTTTCGCAATAAATACATTTTTCATTTTCATTTCATTTTCATCATCAGCTCGATGGGCTTTCGTCAATAGCAAATGCAGTTGGAAGCTCAACTGTTTACTCAACAGGTTACTTTAATAGCTTCTTAGATATAATAGACAAATTGTTGTCACTTATTGTTTTTAAATTGTTCAAATTGTTACTTGACAGACAGTCTTTTTAATAACGACAATTTTAGCAATTAAAATTTCCCATTTAATGCTAGGCTAAACACGAGGTATATTTTTCACAGTAAGTTATTATACAAGTTGACTTTTTGATCATCGTCCAAATTTATACTGGAGGCTTGATAAGTGATCAGTATCTTGGATCAGTAACAATTTTTGTGAAATTCGTATAATGAAATTTCGGCTTCCCATATAAATTCAGTTCCAGTCCCGAGTGCATCACTATGGGGAGGCGAAATTACATTTTACGAATTTCACCAAAATTGTTACTGATGCATGTTACTGGTCACTTACCAAGCCACCAGTATGAATTTGGACGATGATCAAAAAGTCACCTTGTATACATATGTATATTATCTATTTTTCAATGCATGTGCTCGTAAAGGCCCACTTTTTATGCATCAAAACCGAACAGAAAGTCGATTATTTTGCCCTAGGGCTTTATTATTATTATTTTTTTTTATTTATTTACAATGGTTGGCCAACCTGCAGCCTTTCCTGTGTACCATAGACGTTATACTTTTTTACAACGTTTAACGGCTCTGGATACAGTCCTTTTGAGCCAATTATAATTTAAAGTTCACAAGATTATATTTGTTTTCATTTCCTCACACTATGCATTGAAAAATGTAGTATGATACACGGGCGTAAAAGCAATAAATTACTCGGTTACGTTAAAAACACTCGCTACGCTCGTGTTTTAAATCGTCCTCGTAATTTATTCCTTTGCGCCCTTGTAGCATAAACTACTATAATACTATGATAGGCGAGGCGAGTGTAACAGGTCTCTTATAAATAAACAGTCGATCGATATGCGTTTGTTCTCGTGCTGTTAAAAATCTCGCATAATGCTAGCGAGAGAAATTGTCAAGTAAAAGTACGTTCCTGGAAATAACTGCAGGTTGTACAACAAGTTACTTTCTAAAGAATAAATCTGTTTCATTTTAAAACTTATACTTGAATAGCGCTTCAATGGAAACACCAGTACTTAATGTTCAAGGTCAGAGACTATGAAAATTAAGTTAGGAAATGTTATTCTATTTTTGTGTCTCTGAGGGTAGTAAAATAAATGTTACCTGTGGTTAATGCCAAAGTATCCTTTCTCAAGTCTAGTCGCCAAATTGGTACTTTCTACAGCCTACTCCTCGTTTATGGCCAAACCAAAAATATTGAAAAAATGTATTGTGAATTATCAACTCTTAGACAACATATGCAACATTTTTCTTTTTCATACCACCAAAACAACCATATGAAAAAAAAAATACAACCGAGTGGTGTTTTTTTGGCTTGAATTTCTTACTGCTCCTAAGCGGCTGAGTCGATTATTTAATTCATTTATGCTTTGATAAATAGATAAACTTGATATTTATAAATATAACATAGGATTATTTAATCGAACAATCACATCCATGTGAAAAGTATTATTTTCTCCCATTTCGCCCTTTCAAGGACGCAGCGAGCGTCGTAACAGCCACAATGCATTGCGCGCTGATATGAATGTTATTTTAATATCGTTTCCGTCAATATTCGTACCGACAAACATCGAGGTGCTAATTTAGAGAAGGTAATCGCCTTAAAGTTTACCCTCTTACTAACGAAAAAAAAAAAAAACAATAGAAATCTACCGTAACATTAGACGAATTGATCCTTCTGCAAAAAAATAGGCTAAGATTGATATAAATAAATAGTTCTCGTTTGAGTGTTGCACGTGCCGTCATGATGATTTTGAGTATCCATTTGTAATTTTATTATAATAAAAACATTAATTGTGACGCACACACAGACAAATCTTTAACCAGTTCTCCTGATGAATGTTATCTTTCCCTATTCTTACAATGAAACACTGCGTATGTGTGCGTTTAACCCGCCACGCCGGCTTTATTGTAAGTGGATTTATATACCTAACTAGGTTAAAGTTAGAAATAATATACTTGTTAAAAATGTAGCTTGTTTTCCTTGATGATAATAAATAAATAAATAAAATAAAATAAATAAATTTAAATCATCTAGCAACCCTTATACATTTATAACCCTTCTACATTCGTAAAAGGAATCTCACTCAGACTTTGATCAAGCAAATCCTGACCACAATACACCGTTTCCCGAAATTGCCTTTACCACCTTGTGCAAACTAAACGGACGCCGAAACAGGACAATGGCACAATACATGTGCGCACAACTGTACCTACATAGATAGGGGTAATATATTGCCTCGGTGAAATATTGCATCTGCATTCAGAGTGCGAACAATATCCACCAATTGAAAAACGCATAATTTACGCTTTGTAACTGTCAGGGAACGTACGACTGCAGTGGAAGCCTATCTAAGTGTAATTCGCATATGATGTCCGGGTTCTGCGTTGGATGTAATTCGCATATGATGTCCGGGTTCTGCGTTGGATGTAATTCGCATATGATGTCCGGGTTCTGCGTTGGATGTAATTTAAATGAGGGATTGTATATATAAGTAAAAGTTTTAGCGTCCCTGTTACTCGGTATGCGAAAAAACCCTCAGTGCGAGAGGGACGGATTCGAGGAAAAGTAGCAAAAAGTCTGTTTTTTATGAATATAAAATGTTCTCAATTTGCTATCAAAATTTCGTTTAAGGGGGTATATCGTGAAAATGGACACTTTTTTAAGTTATTTATCTGCTGTTTAAAAGAAGTCCCAAGTTAAATAAATTAGCATAACAATTTTGGGACTTTTTTCTAGATTTTCACCTGGAGTAACGGGGACCTTTTCACGGACGATATATCACCTTAAACAGGTCCTAAATACTGTTAAAACCCATATAATAAAATATAATTGCAGTCCATATGTCATTCCAAATTGTCAAACCAGGAGAATTGGTGTTGAAAAAGACCTCATTTCAATAAATATTTGTATCGAGCCGTACTGCTCCAATCGCGTTTCTGTTTAAGAGGCCCCTAGAAATAGATTCCAAAAATAATACACTATTTTATCAAAATAATACATTATTAACTGAAGTAGATATTGTAGCATTCGCTACAGGTATTCAACCTTTTTCATATATTTTTAGTCTTTCTTTATCGTTGATTGCTTAACTGAATTTTCAAATTCGAGAATTTGGAATGTTTTGTCAGATTCTTTTGTTATTTTTCTCATATCGAAGAGTATCGTTGTCGAAACAACACAAAATTTGCAATGGAAAATATAAAATTTGAAATCCCATTGGATTCTTGAAACAGAGCACATTTGCCATAGAACCATGGAAGCCAGTTTTTTCTTTATTTCCTGGTAAGTTTTGTGTACTTTTTGTTTCATTCTGTGTAAATCCCTTTTGTCCCGTTTCCAATACGTTAATTTCCTTTTCCAGATTTCATAAGCATATCTTGACGCTGTTGTTTTATTTCTTTACAGCGACCCTTCGGGTTTTTTAAGGGTTTCTCCCCATTTCTTCTTCAATTCCTCCCACCATCTCGTACGGTTGTACCTATTGAGGCCGGATATAAGGACCACGTACCCTGGTGGGGTAAGCTTCCGGTATTAAAACAGAAGTCGGCTTGGCTTGATCGACTACTCCCAGGAAGACTGGAAACACCTAAGTCACGAAGACACCCTTACCAGGTTTTTGTATCCGTAGCCTAACATCCAGTAGTCTGGATATCCAGCATCAATTATTTTTTTCCTTAGTGTAAAGCTAGATAACGATTGCTCTTAACACCTTAATATTACGTTTTCTTCCGGATTAGAAGTTATTAAAACTTCCGCGAAATCGTAGTTTCTGGGATCCTATAAACTAGTTTCGGTATCCAAATTTAAATCCATTATTTTGTAAACAAATGCATCGTTTAAGCTAAAGGAAAACAAAATCCTAAATAAGACGAATTAGGCATAATTTTGTGTTGATTTTATAGATTCCTTAGTACCCAATACTCTACAGATATTATCGTGTTTTATACCATATTTTTTACTTCAGTTTTGTTATTTTTAGTTCATTTAAAGTTAAATTATACAGTTTCTTTATCCAGATTTACCTCTTTTTTTGGCTGTCACCAGGCTTGCCTGGTGGCAGTCCAAATTTAAGGCCGAACCTACCAAATTACGTTCGTGATTACGAAGTAGCTAAAACATATTTTAAAAAGAAACGCTACAATATGCAAGTTCAAAAAGTGTTTTTTTTCCGTAGCGCCTTAATAATTGTGGGGAGGAAGCAAGTTTACAGGTATTTGTATCCTTAAAAGTTTTATATATTGCAAACGGTAAAAAAATCAAGTTAAATTTTAACGTCTGCTTTATAAATTGTGATCAAATTGAAAGACAAAAAAAAACAAGTCGTTGACATCATATTGAATTTAACCTCACTGATGAGGACACACGAAGCTGCAATGAGGCTTGCGGCTTGCGGCTTGTGGCTTGCGGCCCCTGATAATCCCATACTTCGAAGCTGCCTGTCTCGACATTGATCGACATTGTAGGAGAGCAAGCTGCTATATGTTTCCAAACTCCACTTTTATATCCTTTTGGCATAGGTGCTGAAAAAGAAATGACAAATGCAAGTTCAAATACGTTTTTTTTTAATTTAATTAGGCCAATGGCAAAGACTTGGTTTTTTTGGTTGGCTCATTGGCCTATTTGCAAAACGGAGCCCTATTAAGGCGACTATCCTTGTGAAAATTTGAGATTCGACATTTTTGATATCATCTCCAGCGTTTTATATATTTATCATTATATAGTATAGTACCGCTAACATAGTTAATTAAAACAGTAAACAAAAATATGAAGAAAAAATATTTTTTTACCCTTTTCTCGTCAAATACGGATAAAATGCAAAACTAATCAGTTTAAATAAATACATTAAAATAATAAATAAAAAAACATATTCCGATGGTTCTCTTCATTTTTATAAACCACATCTGTTTTTTTTTTTAATTTATTATTTGTATTTAAACTTTTATTTCTTTTATATATAATTTGCTATTTGGGTACGTTGTCCGATGACAGCGATGACTTGAATTTTGTTTTTATTATTTTTTAGGCTTTTAGTTTTTTTTTACTTTTTGGTTTAGTATAGGTTTACCTAGTTTTAAGTTTTTTTTTGCAATTGAAGTTTAATTTATTATTATAAACTTATAATTATATTAATATTATTGAATTAGCGTGTTGGATTATTCCAAATTCCAATTTAAACTTCAATGTTTTGAAAATGATTTGGAAATTAATTTTCAAATAATTGGAATATTGGCACTACTTAGGAGCTTTGAGAGTGATTGATCACGGTCACGAAAAATTTTAGAAAAATATTTTTGCAAAAAAACACGGATTTGAGAGATTTAGTGCATTTTACAATTTTCCCGCTAATTTCACTAAGTTGTAGTCGTCTTAATATCACTCTGCTGTCTGTTAAATAATTTTTCAAGGGGTGAAGGGGGATCGTAGAGAACAAATATATTCTTTATTTGTCAGTTTCGGACCATTTTTGTTACGGGATCTATCTCAAACACTAAACAAGTTAGGAATTTGGATTTTCTAAATATTATGAAAGATATACTGTATTAAATAACAAATACAAAAATTTTAACAATTTTACTTTTGTTAAAATTTTATTCAGGTCTATTAACTTATTAAATGCTACGGAACCCTCAGAGCGCGAGACCTACTCGTACTTGAACGGTTTTTTCAAAGTACTCCCAAAGTAATAATGCGCACACAATGGGGTCTACTTTTATAAAGGCCACCAATTGGCGCCACTGGCACGTAAGGTATATGTCAAAGGTTTGTTAGGTTAGATTTACATAGAAGTTCGATTTTTGTTTTGCTTATCCATATAATATTATTTTTTTTTTCTTTCTTAAATGCGAATAAACAATGCCGCAATGATGTGCAGTTCCGTTATGTTCGAAAACGAAAGGAGGACTTAAGTTTTGTTTTAGCCCCTCTTTTCTTTAGCTCTAATCTTAATTCATTTACTTTCATTGCACCGTACCTTGAATAATAAACCTGAAACTATGAATTTATCTCGACTAATACACAAATAACTAATAAAAAGCCATAGCTTTCGCCGTTTCGCGGGCATTTGACGTTTCTCTATACCTGTCGCCTCAGTGGCGCCACCTGACGTCGATAGTAGCCCTCATTCTGTAGCCAAGCGACCGGACGTACCACGTGACCGTATTGATTGTATAGAAAGTGTAAGGAAATACGAACTTTGCCGAACAGTGGCGAAGATTTGTATGCGCATTATTACTTTGGGAGTACTGTAAGTACTTTTGCCAGTCGTAGCTCTATTTTCACTAAATGCAATATCTGCCCTTAAACTCTTTTCTCCGACATGTTTCACCAAAATAGTTTCTTCTGCTTTTTTTGTTTAAGTATAAAGTTTTGATGTTTAATTTTGTTAAGTGGATAGGTTTATTTTATTTATAGGATAGTTTTAAGTTGTTATTATGTTATGTAAGTTTTTGTGTTTAAATTATTAACAAAATATAAAAAAAAGTATAAAACAATGCCACATATTGCAAAACTGCATCTAAATTTGTTAATCAGTTGACAAATTCTAATCGAAAATAGATTAATTAAAATTGTTAGGTCATTACTTATGGAATTGCTGTTTTCTTTGGAAAATTTGAAGGAAACTCAATTTTCTGTACTAACATTATTGCATTTTTTTTGGACTGACAATTTCAAATTTTATAATTTCTTTTGTGTATAAATGAGACAACATTAAACTAACAGCGACATTAATAAAATTTTTGTAAAGTGTGTCCTGTGAAAAATTATATCGAATCTTATCATGAAAACGGATGGCATTCAGGATTTTAGTTATCAAACTGACAATAAAAACAAAACTTAATACGTAGATGTTAAACCGTGAAATCAACTTTCAAACAAAAAACAAACAATGGAAATAGCTATTGAATTACAGAAATTATGAATTCATGAATCTCTTAGAAAATTTCGGCAATTTCATAGGTAATGGCCTATTATTACTGGTCAGTTTCCTTTGGTTATACAGACAGACCTACGTCCTACATATATGTTAAATGTTAACTAACAGGGAAACCTGCATTCAGATCCATTTAGTAATGCAGCGGTTGCTTATAATCTGGGATCGGATATTCGGATCGATATACATGGTGTAACAGAAAGGTGAAACCATATTTGAAGAGTTTATTCAGGCAATGGTATAGAACAACTTTTACTACGGAACACAACCTGTATCTCGAAGAAAAAAATTAACATTTTCATAGGAAAATGCAATGCCGCTTGGCTGAAATATATGGAAGGGCAGATTTTTTTTTTGAGATTTCAGGGTTGTTTCCACAGTAAAAGTTGTTCTATACCATTGGCTGAATAAGCTCTTCAAATATGGTTACACCTTTCTGTTACACATTGTATATCTAAAGTTGGAAAAACTGAGAAATTTTGTAGGTGTTACCGGCAAACAAAAAAAAAATGTAATAAAAAAATTTGGAATTCAATACAATTCCTAGGAAATTTATAAAATGCCAAGCTTATTTAGGCCAAACAGAGCAAAAGGAAAAACAGAAAGCCGATCAAAAATAAAATAAAATAAACAAATAGATAAATCAACTTGGCATTTTATAAATTTCCTAGAAAAGTATACAATTTCTAAATAATATAAATTTACAGTAATATCTATTGAGTATTAGATACATCATCGTAACGTATTAAGCAATGCCACAATTTCCGTAATTTTCACTATCAAAATAAATAATATTTTAAGAATCCGACTACCTACCGACCTACAAACTTTTTCAAGGATTTTTCCAACTTTAGGTATATATCGATCCGATTATCCGATCCCTGCTTATAACCCAGTAGAAATGGTATAGATCTCTATTACTCGTACTTTATGAACTTTATTCAATTACAATTTTTTCATCTTAGTATTATTGTACCTCTAGATTGAAAGAGATAGATCAGCTAAATTTACTAAAAGGATTCTGATTGAATAACACAACTCTAAATTAAGAAATTTCTGTTATAATAAGCATTTTTCTCATTGTTTTTTTTTTCTAAGTTTTTAGCTTTCCTCTAGATGTCGCTGTCCATGACACCATAGATAAAATATGTTTCGTAGCAATCAATGTCAAAGTAGTTTTTAGTTTGTTTAGAATCCGTGCAAATTTTGTCTTTGATTTTGTTGCTAAAGTATACGACAGTGCCATCTAGGAATCTTATTTAACACTAAATTTGACACAAGGAAAAACGCTCATTGTCACTGCTGGTGATGTTCAAAACAATAACTATACCATAAATATTCATAACAGATAATGGGTTAATACTTAATTATTGATATAACTTTGACATTTTTATGACCGCCCCATTCGAACGTAGTCGATTTCAGTTTACGTTCGAATGTGCCGCAACTCATTCAAACCGCTCCATTCAGACGTAATACTCATATAATAAATATAAAATGCTATCTTTGAAGCGTTTTTGCGCGATTGACACATTTTTTATTTTACGTGTTTTTATTTTTGATTAAATATACAGGTAAAATAGTAGATTGTACAACAAGGGCATAAAACAATCCATTTTATCGGAGACGTTCGGCGAGGGCATATATTGAGTCGAGGATAAAATGGGTTTTATGCCAGAGTTATACACTCTGCTTTTCACTTCAATTGCGAGGAAATGAAACAGTGATATTGCTAGCAAATGTCATATTTAACATTCAGTAGGTAATATTTAATGCAAATTTAAATAAACAACTTAATATATGTACCTATTCAGGAAAAACAACAGCTTTTTCCCGCCAAAGTTTTTATTTTAAATTTCTTCCACCATTATTGAGTTTTAAAAAGTTTGTCTATGATGATGTACTGGCTGTATGTACGTTCTGAGAAGAAGTGAACACTTTTATGCACTAAAGTAGAGCCACTGAGTGATGGCACTTATGACAGCTGCATTTAGTGATGAGGTACATTTCAAATTTCCGTTCAAAATAAAAATCAAGTGTGAGTTTACTCAACATTAGACACGTCATTCAACATTCAACATAATGATACAAAAGGAAAATGTGCCAAAACCAGTGGCATAGCTATCGGAGGGCTATGCGGTGTAGTGCCTCGGGGCCAATGATCGATCATTGCTCGGGGCCCCCAAGAGATGTTTAAATATCTAAATTGAAAAAAGTATTTTACTATCATTTATTTTCGTTTAGTTTAACTTCGTCATTGTTTTGTTTTTAATTAAATATTATTGCGTAACTTGGCGACCTCAAACACGACCTATAAAAAATGAGAAACTTTTTTTAAAAAAAATCTTTATTTCTATACGAATTCTATTGCACAATAAAGCAACATTCAAATCGAAAAATAATAACCGAAACAAGTAGTACATCACTATCAACAATGAAGTATTACATTTTTTTAATTCACACATGCTTATAAATAATTACGATACTTTGTAGGCATTTAAACGTCATAGGCGCCATCACTCAGTGGCTCTACTGTAGAGCAGGGGTCGGCAACCTTATGCTATAGCCGGGCCACATATGTTGCCAGAGTATCAGTGCGGGCCGCACTTATATTTATATGTTCGGGCATGTATTTTTAATATTTGAAATAAAACGCATATATATTCATACAATTATGTCTTTTTTAATTGAACTACTATACTAACATAAAAGTAAGAACTAGTGAGATTTTTGAGGCTGCATTTGACTTGCAAGTTTTTTAACGTCTGCTTTCATTTTAGTAGTAGACACGCGCAGTATCGCGTCTAAATGTTCATCCGTTAACCGCGAACAATTCTTATTTTTGCGGTAGTTGAGAATTGAAAAAGTCTGCTCACACAAATATGTACTACCAAACATAGTTATTATCTGCTGAGCAAACTTTTTCAATTTTTTGATGTTTTCAGAACTCAAACCTCCGTAGAACTGTATCAAGTCAGTGCTTTCCTTAAATGCCGTTTTAAGTGTGCTATTACTTTGCAAATCTACTATGTTCATTTGCAAATTGCTTGGTACCTCACTAATATCAATTGCAAAAGGGTTTTGGAATATTTCCATGTTAAGGGAGCTCTTTTTAAAGTCGGTGAATCGATTTACAAACTCAGTTTGTAGTTGTGTTAACACGTTTCTCATTGTAATATTTTGCCACACAAAATTATCTCCAGCTTCTTCCACGGCTTTCTTGCAATTAGAAAAATGGTCAAGCTTTTTTTCATCAATATGCTTGATAAACAGTTTCAGTTTCATTTCAAATGACTTTACATCTGTATACATATCGCAAATCAATTTATTTTTTCCCTGTAAGCGTTTGTTGAGCTGATTCAGTTCCTTAGTCAAATCAGTCAAAAAACCAAGATCGATAATCCACTGTTTGTTAGTAAGCTCTTCTACTGGCTTTCCTTTCATCTCCATGAAGTTGCCAATTTCTTTCCTCAAATCAAAAAACCGTTCCAAAACGGCACCTCGACTGAGCCACCTCACTTCACAGTAGTAAACCACGTCACCATGTTCAGCTTCCAGATCTTCCAAAAACTTTTGGAACTGACGGTGTGTGAGCCCATTTCTTCTTATAAAATTAACAGTGGATGTTACAGTATCCATTATTTCTTTCCAGGATATAACTTTGGAGCACAATGCCTCTTGATGGACAATACAGTGAAAAATCAATGGCACAGTAGATCCAGAATCTTTCACTTTGCTGATGATTCTCCCAACAACACCTTTGTTTTGACCGCTCATGTTCTTGCCTCCATCGGTAGTGACACTTGTTAACTTTTCCCAGCTTAATTGCAATGAATCCAGAGCTTGTTCCACATGGTGAAATAAATCTTCTCCCGTAGTTGTACCTTTCAAACTGCAAAGTTTCACAAGCTCTTCGTAAACAGTAAAGTTTTCGTCAATGCCGCGTACAAATATGAGTAGCTGTGCTGTATCCGACACGTCCGTACTTTCATCCATCGCTAAAGAGAAGCAGTCGAAAGACTGCGCCTTATCCCTGAGTTGTTCACACAAATTAGCACCCAAGTCTTCAGTACGTCGGGTGCAAGTTCTTGCAGAGAGACTAAGACTTTCAAACATTTTTTTTCTGCTCTGGGCATATTTCTTCTGCGATAGCTAAGACACACTCTTTTACTAATTCACTATCGGTAAACGGACGTCCACTTTTTGCAAGAATCTCTGCTACCCTGTAACTGGCCCGAACATTCAATTCGCTGTTGTCTGCCACAACCTTAAATATGTTTTGTTGATTTTGTAATGACGATTTCAAAGTGGAAATTTTCCTTTTCCGTATTTCTCCTTCAAGACAGTCAAATTTAGCTTTGTGCTCAGTGTCGTAATGTCGCTTCAGGTTATATTCCTTTACTACAGAAATACTCTTTTGACAAATCAAGCATAACGGTTTTCCTTTAAACTCGATAAAAAAGTATAATTCTGTCCATAATTCGTTAAAAACTCTTTTTTCTTCTTCTATCTTCCTTTTTCTTGAAGCCATGTTTATATAATTATTCTGTAACAATAATGAAAAAAATTAAATTCGTTGTAAAATTATATGTTCCAGTTAGCACCTACAAATTCAACTCCACATTCAAATAATAATTAAAACATGACACACTCGTAACTAACTTCATGTCATGTAACTACTATCCCCGTCCTTATAACATTTACCCATCAATCTGAAGGTTCACATTAACAAGCAGTAAATAAAATAAAACAAAATGCTCGCGAGTGCATACAACTTACCTCATACGTCGTGCGTGAGAAGCTATCAGCGAAGGGAAGAAAGGTGAAACGAAACGCGTAGCTAGCAACCAGATGAGACGTGAGTTTCCGGCGAATTTCCACAACCGAATGTGGCGAGAGCCTCGCGCGGCTGTGATTTTAACTAAAACCGGTCGCTTTGAATTTTTTCGCCGCCGCACACCTGCGTCTAATCAAAGACTGCCGCCCCGCCTATTGTCTCAAAGGAGCCGCCCGCCGCAGCACGTGCGGCGGATAAACGCAAAAGAAATTGCCAAGAATTGAATAAGTACAGCAAATATTTATTTTCGGTAGAAACAATACATAACATCACAGTCTTGATAAACAGTTCTTAAGAAATGAAATAGAGGTACATTTTTATCACCCCGCGTGGGAGCGAGCTTTCAAGAATACTCTCATGGCCCAGCAGCATGGCCGTATAAATTCTAGTGAATTTATATGGCCTTTTGCTTCGGTATTTTTTTCTTACGGACCTCAGGCTTGCGGGCCGCACCGAGATAGTCTACGGGCCGCATGCGGCCTGCGGGCCGCCGGTTGCCGACCCCTGCACTAGAGCATAAAACGTAGTTTTAGTCCGCTTGTAGCAAGCATAAACAAGAACTTTACGAGGATGAAAAGTAAAAATAATATTTAATGTATCATTCAGGTTTTGATTATACATATTATTTATATGTAGGTATCATGCATATTAATAATTTTTCAATGCAAGTGCTCGTAAAGCCCTACTTTTTATGCATCAAAACCGAACAGAAAGTTGATTATTTTGCCTTAGGGCTTTATTTTTTTAATTTTTTTATTTACAATGGTTGGCTAATCTGCAGCCTTTCCTGTTTACCATAAACGTTATACTTTTTTTTCCACTGTTTAACGGCTCTGGATAAAGTCCTTTTGAGCCAAAGTTCACAAGATTATATTTGTTTTATTTCCTCACACTATGCATTGAAAAACGTAGTATGATACACGGGCGTAAGAGCAATAAATTACTCGGTTACGTTTAAAACACTCGCTACGCTCGTGTTTTAAATCGTCCTCGTAATTTATTCCTTTGCGCCCTTGTAGCATAAACTACTATTAAATGAATTCGATACAGGTTGAAAACTTGAACATAAACGAGTAGGCAGCTTATCTAAACTTAAAAAAATATCAAATCCCTGAATCTGCTACGTGAAAGGATAAAATAAGAAAAAAATTATTAGTTGCTTACAGAATACACAATAAACATAAACACGCTTTATTGTGCACCAAAAGAAAAATAGCAAAAAGGGCAATACAAAGTTGGAAAAATAAATATATAGGCAACAATGGGCGGTCTTATCGTTTAGAGCGATTTCTTCTAGATTTTCACAATACATTTTATTAAGAACATATATTGTATTTATTGACGGAACACTCTTGAGAAGAGTCCGAATCGCTCGTGATATTTATTTTATTTATATGACCAATAATCTATTTACGGTCTGAAACGTGGCACTAAGAGAGTAGACAAGCTCTTGAGGCCATGTTTGGTTTCACAAAAAAGCTACTTTTTCTACCTGTCATCACAATTAACTATGATTTACTTTCCCGAACATAAAAAGCTTAGGGACATTTAGGGACCAAAATAGCCTCATAAATTCTCAAGTCTGTATATTACTGCAAACCGATCGGTTGACATACCTAATACGGACTCATCTACAATATAATTCCGTTTTCTTTTAGGCTGACATTTCTCCAGCACTTTCTCATCCTGAAGGTACGGAGCAATCTGTTACGTAAGTAACGTAAAACCCGCCGCATTTATAAAGATTATAAGAGATTTTTTTCATTTATACAAACCACTTGCTAAAAGGTCCTGCATGCCCTTAAAACGTGTATTTTTGCCTTAAGGTGGATGGTCCAAGGTAATCTTCATACAAACTTGTGGGAACCAATAACGACGACAGAAGTATTATTATTTAATGCTGTTACCTTTTTCCACACGTTCCATCAACTTTAAATCCGCGAATAATCAGGTTTTTAACAAACAAACATTTTTAGAATTTTTGTAATCCAATGTATGAAAGTTTTAAAATGCAAAATTAGACTGTTAAAACATTTTGTTTTTAAGAAAAACTGAATATTCGCGGGTGTAAAGTTAATGGAACGTGTGGAAAAAGGTAACAGAATTAAATAATAATACATCTGTCGTCGTTATTAGTTCTCACAAGTTTTTTTTATAAAAACTACCTTGTAGCTATCCTATCACGCTGGGACGTAAAATCGTTGGTAAGACGTAGGTGCGATATATAACTCAGTGGCGTGCACAGAACTTTTTGCTGGAAAAGCTAGCAATTGTTCAAGAATAACAATAAAAAAATATAATAGTAGTTTAGGCTACTAGGGCGAAAAGGAATAAATTACGAGGACGATTTAAAACACGAGCGTAGCGAGTGTTTTAAACGTAACCGAGTAATTTATTGCTTTTACGCCCGTGTATCATACTACATTTTTCAATGCATAGTGTGAGGAAATGAAAACAAATATAATCTTGTGAACTTTAAATTATAATTGGCTCAAAAGGACTGTATCCATAGCCGTTAAACGGTGTAAAAAAAGTATAACGTCTATGGTACACAGGAAAGGCCGCAGGTTAGCCAACCATTGTAAAAAAATAAAAAATAAAAAAATAATAAAGCCCTAGGGCAAAATAATCGACTTTTTGTTCGGTTTTGATGCATAAAAAGTGGGCCTTTACGAGCACATGCATTGAAAAAAAATTTAAATATCACTTTCAAAAAAAAATGTATGACACCAGGGTAGACAATGTCTACCCTAGAGTGATAATTTCCACTAGTTACAAACTTTTTTTTTCAATGTGGCATTTAAATTTTTTCATATATTTTTTTGTTATTCTTGACCAATTGATTGCTTTTCTAGCAAAAAGTTCTGCGCACGCCACTGATTATAACTGTGACTTGAACAGTTGGATCTCGGTATCATTTTAAAATTTTGCGTTTTAAAAATGGCTAATGCTTTTCAGTCCCGCACCCGATCATTTTAAGTTAGTGTTAGTGCCTAAATTGATCACAAAACCTAATGCATTATCGTTTTATTTTTGACCTTATCAAATTAGACTTATTTTACAGAGATTCAAGATCGCAAAAATCTTGATTATATGACAAAGAAAATGATCATCAAATCATAATGAGCCTGTGACTTGAATAGTTGGCTCTCGGAAAATTTTAGCTTAATTTCTAAAAGTTTTTTTTTTCCGTGAATATAATATGTCATTTTAGGGCCTAGTTTCCATTATTTTAGCATATAAATTAACGATTAATTTTTATGATTTTTGAAAGAATTGTCCGATATGACGTCACTTGAGAATTTAAGACATTATTTTTATTGTGATGTGTGATTGCTTACAGTCGAAAGCAAATTATTGTAAATTTGACTTGATAAAAAAGGACACATTTTTAAACAGCCATTTCTCAAGTGACGTCACACGAAGGCAAATGGAAGTTGCAGCTTTTTCGTAAAAATATTCATCATGATGAGGTTTTTTTAGACCACAAGTTCTAAAATAGGGCTTATTAAACCTTAATCTCGAAATGGGTTTCGAATTACTACACCTTAACATAATGTAATCTAAGCGAATTATTGTACTATTTTTGACCGTATCACATTAAACTTTGTTCGTAGATTTGTCATATAATCAAGATTTCGAATAATTAATCCAAGGACTCATTTGCCTTTGTAATCTCGCATCCCTGACAGCCCCTTAGGGACACAGGTCGTGACGTTTAATTTACATAAATATGATATTTCTTGGTTGCATCTTGTTCAATCTAGAGTTTAATTTATGTATTTAATATTTATATATGCACGTACCTATTTTAAGTAGAAAACGATAGTTTTGTTGGTAAGAAAAATTGTTCAAGTGCGAATAAGCTATGCGAGCACGTACGCGTCGATTAGATAAATTTGACAGATATAATCGATAAATTCTAAACAATCACCCTTATTGCAATGAAATAAGAGTTACATTTTTATTTATCGAATCGATGTCGAGTCGATAGCAAGTTCAGATTCGCGAACCTAGGGTTCCGTCTCAACATTATTTTCATATTTTTTAGTCTACCAGTTTCGTTAAAAAGGGAGATATACAAATTTTTGCGGTTTTCCTTAGGTTACTCGAAGCCTGTTGGAGCAATTATAGCACAATTAAATATTTTAACAATAATCCTCTTTAATACCTACAATTTGATACCAATATCGACATTTATCGACACGTTTCGCTACTTTCTTATACTTTATGTTTATCAACTTTCTTATACTACGATTGGGTTCATCAAATATTCCTTATGCACATCATTCTATACGTAACTACTTAAGGTTTCTCGTATTTTATCAAAGCCAACAATACTGAAAGAACAACTCCGGAAACTATGTAGTACGTGCGTGAAATTTGAAACACTTCAGCAGATTGTTAGGCTCGGGCCCTAAATACCTTTTTAACTAGTTACAGATAGGCCCTAAATCATGATGATGGGCTCGTGTCGAGTGCTGTGAAGTGTTGGGCGGGCCTCGCGTGACTCCAGAGATTTACAACTCAATCCAACAATCAGTGAAACGGTTAACTAGCCGGCAATAAAGATAGGGCCTCCCAGAAGTACCCAGCAAAGTCCGTAGTGCTTTGGAACAAGCATTAAAATACAGTGATCCGCGAGATGTTATTCGTGACGCGGAGTTTGGGTCCGTGGAATGATTGCAGTATTTGCCGATAAGTGCGATAATGATGTGTGAATCGTGCTGTTTTTATCTGTGATTTATTTGTGGACGTAATGACACAGAATAAATAATGGTAACGATTTATGTACAGTTCTTTACCGCAGCCGTGTAATTTCTAATTTTAGATAGGGAAGTTGCGGGTCAAATTACGTTGGGACGCGATAAGCGTGTGGTCTGCATGGCTATATTTATTGAAATCTAGTACACAAATATTATTTACTTGCCTATGTGGTAAGTTAAAATACGTATATTAAAATGTGGTTAAATAGAAACTGGGCGAAAGACCAACAGATATGGAGATTTTTTTTTGGAAGTACACGGTTTGTTATCCCGTTATCAAAATCTGACCCGACAGTTTTGAGATATTTCAAGTCAAATATATTAGTATTATCTTACTTTAATACAATAATGTCGCTGAAAGCCTTCTGGGTACACTACCGAACGACGATGGTGATCTGGACAGCATTTTTTATTTATTTTAATAATTTTAAAATTGTGCATGTAGGTATATAGCTTGTAATTTACTGTATTTGTATTTGTAGGTATAGTCTAGTTTTTAATGTTATCAAACTGAAATATAATATTAAAATATAAATATAATTATAAAAATGTAAAGGTATAGTTATTCACTTGCATCAGATTTCGAGTAGTAATCTTCAAAGGACGACAAAAAAATGTATGCTCTCCTTCCTATCTTCGAAGTTAAGCTGAGGAAGAATTGATCCTCGATAGCAATTATATTGATTTACAATAGACTTTCGACATGGTCGTGTATGGATCCACAGAACACATGAAATATAAAAAAAACATACTAATAGCCAATGACATAATTTGAGGAAAAATAAGCGTTCCAAACAATTTTTATACATTTCGAAAAATAAATACGCTTTCAAAAATCTAAAATTGGTAGTGCTGGCTGTAAAATTTGTAATTTTTTTTAAAGAACCATCGGTCTGTGAATGGCTCTCCTACTTGACCTTTTTTAAATAAGTAGAATATTCTTTTTTATGAGGTAAACGTAGAGTGTGGTGTTTGTGCTTCTGAAAGTTCCGTTCTGGTAAAGCGTCAGCATCTTTCCTTTCGTCCTGAAGGTTCCTTCCGGTGCCTTATTCCGGGCCCATATTCCATTGAAGACTGAAAATTATTATTTGCATTATGGAGGTTTATAATAATCTGCATCACAAAAGGATTTTTGGACAAATTCGGCAAGTTCCTAGAATTTTCGAAACAAAAAGTAAATAGGTTCCAGAGTAACGTTAAAAAAACCGGTAAATTTTCCATACATACAAACTTATTCTATATACATGCAGTTTATGAATGACTAACTTAACTTGAAACTTACGATCCCTTAAACTCTATGTATCTAAAGGGTCAATTAAGTTGGTCTCTATTACTTCTTGAATAATTAAATATAGGTAATTATCTATTTTTTTTCTATACATGTGCTATAATACCTACTTTTAACGAAATACCAAGTTTCTATAATAAGTCGACCTGTAAGTGCCCTATAGGTTTGTATGGTGCGCCGTTTACCTACTCGTATATCAATGACCAATTTGTATGAAATTGATTACGTAAAGGATGTGATATAATAAAGCTTATCCACAAGCAGAAATTTCTCTAGCTCTGCAATTTTTTTTTGCGTTAAGAGCACTGTGCTCGCTCGGACTCCCAATTTGCGCTGTTCGCTGATAATATCCTTATTTATTAATATTTGCCTCAATTTTTAACTTTGTAACTTATCATTAATCTTGAACCTAAAACATTTGTCAAAATCAAATACACACAAAAGCTGCAAGCGTTTAAAAGTAAATAATGGAATATGGAATTTACATTCAAGGACATTTAAACGCTTGTAACTTCTGTGTGTATTTGATTTGGGTAAATGTTTTAGGTTCAAGGCATGGATGAATGTACCAGATAAGTTACACAAATTCAAAGTGGAGGTAAATATTAATAAATAAGTATATGAGTGTACGTCGGTTAGGCGGATTCTAAGCTCCTAAAAGTTATACACCTATATCATGATTTAGCTTGGAATTTGCAATATGCCATTATGCCATAAACATATTCATCATCTTGAGGTTTTTAAGAGGCTATGCGAATTTTATTTTTGTCATTGTCACTCTAAGCGAAAAATCGCGCAGTGCGAGAGGGGCAAATTCAGGGCAAAAGGGAAAAAAGTTAGTTTTATATTTTTATTAAAAAAACTAAAATAGCTAGCAAAATTTCAAATATCAAATCTCTGGATATTGTTGAAACACACCTAATAAAATATGTTTGAATTCTGTATATGGTTCCTATCCGTCAAACGAGGAGAAAATGTGTGTTTGAAGACCTCATTTCAACAATTATTTCTATCGAGGAAAATTTATCCAAACATGTTTTCCAATTTCCTAGATTATATATTCAAAATGCATATACCAGAAATTTATTAAAATTGTCCGTGTATTTCATGGAATACACAGAAAAGAAACACCCGTATTTATTTCGCATATCGCCTTAAGACCACAAGTTATAAAATACGGTTTATTAAACCAAAATCTCGAAATGGTTTTCGCATTAACACACCTTAACATAATTTAATCTACGCGAATTAAACTACATATTAAAAACAAAACAATAAGGTCTCCTAAGTCACGTTATTATGCTAAGTCTAGTATCCCTGTAGACACAACTAGTGTATGAGTATAAAATAATACCTTTTCAAAAGCACTGGCAAACTTCATCTTCAGTTCAGGTCCCAGTACTTTGTTAATAATACATCCAAGCATCCATAAAGTCTCTTTGATAGAACTGTTTTGCTTTTCAAATCAGTCGAGCAGCGAACCAAGAGTGGGGGTGGTCGTGACAAGCAAAAGAGAGTTGAAATAGTGTAGTCCGGGGTTGTATCAAATTATTTCAAGTTTTCTTTAGAAACTCATAAACTTTATGGAAACGTATAAGTTTTATGACCACTGCTTTGCTTGCGTTGATTTTCTTGAAGAAAACGGGAGATCACGCGACGGGAAAGGTGTTGTACCCAAGTGCTACTGTATTCAGCGAGACAATGCAAAGCAGTCCATTCACCCCTCAGTATAATGATATTTAACCAATGAGTTTCTATACCAAATGTGTACTTAACTTTAGAAAACGATACTTCCGACATGTGTGACTTCTGTTGTATAGTGCGCGCCAATCTTTTAGTCGCCTCTGAATGAGTTACGAGTGCAAGCTTGCGCAGGTACAGTCAAGGAAACAATAATATCAACGGTTGATTATTAAATGTTTACTATAAGTGGGAAGGTGTACTTGTTGTACTAACCTGTTTAATTATTTATTTATTATTTTAGTAATATATTTATTATCTTAACTATATAAATAAAACGCATCAATATAAACACCATTTTCTTACATTGTCGCTTTAAAACGCCATAACATCCGCGAGGCATTACAACAATAACAAACTAAATCAACAAAACTTTAACAAACAAAATCAACAAAACAACAAATAAAGGCAACAAAAACAATAAACTATAACGAACAGATTCAACGATAAACTTAACGAATCATGGAATTTTTTCCTCGAAGGTACTTTTCATGCAACGCGCATGTATGTAGTGTACGGACGTAGCACTAACACTAAAGCATGGTGTTGAATGGCAAGCGGGGGGTGTGATGCGGCACGCAGGCGGGTGTGCCCCGCGCCCTCGCTCCTGTAACGTCTCCCTGACACCGTAAAACGGCTATTGCGTCGCCTCTTGCGGATATCTTCAGAGGCGACTAAACGATTGGCGCGCACTGTACAATGTAACTACACATGATTATCATTGTACGAGGGTCAGGCAGGTCAGGAACAGTCCGAGGCCGCTTTCTTTTCTTTTGTTTCGAGCGAGAGTCGAGACGGCGGCATTTCCTTTGACGCGCCGGCAGGTGTCAGTCGGGGGAATTACCAGCTTTGTATCGTTTCACTAAACGTAGTATAGGGTATAGTGTTCAACAGCTAAATGTCGTCCAGTCCAGTGAGATGTGTTCAGAAGCTGTTCCCCAATTTCTAAGTAATGTATCAGCGCTACCTTTTAATCTTGTTGTGGTGCTATTATATGTAGATGATGTAGATGTAGATGATGTAGATAGTAGATGATGTAGCCAACATTGCAATAGAGATCGGACTGTGTGGCCTGAAGCACTAAAATATAGCGTATATAATAGCCCAGAGCTCAAGCTATCTCACTGTAAAAGTTTTATTCCAATTCTTTTGTTAGTTGCAGAGTTATTAACAAACAAACGCATCGATATAGATTTTGACAGAGGCTAGCTTATACTCGCTACTTTATACTCGACAAATCAGCCACTACCTAACAACTACATAACAAAATTCTTTCGAGCAGAAAATTATTGCAGTAATTTATCAACATGGTTAAAGTATACAGATAACGTTTACAGAAACATATAATCACGGAAATAAATTGAACAGAATCCTCTAGTCCTCGATAAATGAATATATATCCATATTTCCGTCAGCATATTTCTCAGCATTACAGAAAAGTCGAGCACAACTCTAGAGCGTGTAGTGTGGGGAGAGTATAGCTTAGATAAGTCGCCCCAGTAAGTCGGTCGCAGCCGCGGCGCGGCGTGGGGCGCTCCGGTTTTCTGCCCGAACTATTCCTCACACGGTGCATTACCCTCGTCCACCGCATTCGAGAGCTATTTGCTGCCGGAGATTAGATTAATGTTGCCACTTTTCTACTTGTCGTAACCACGAAAGTTTTGCTGAAATAAAACCCCGACCCGGGCTTAGTTTCTACGCGATTGTTTCGCATCCGCCACTCAATTTACGATGTTATCGTCGAAATTGCGGAATAGTATACCATACATTTTTTATGCCTTGTTTTCTTTTACTTCGGGTTGATGGAAATATTTCTTGGATGCTTCTCTACAAAACGTTTTCTTCGTACAGAAATAAACCTGAAAGCAAGCAACAATGGCCTTTTCAGGCGACTTTTTCTTTTGAATATTTGAATTTCAGCGTCTTAACCCTCAAAGGAGGTTGGATAAATTGTAGCCCGTTTGTAGGTGCAATTCCAGCGTTCCACGCTTCCGTATCCGAGTTTGTACAGAAAATATAACTGTGAGGTGTAAACGGCCCCTGGTGAGCCGGTTATTACCATCGTTACCATTAAATATCTTTCGCAAATAGCTCCGAGAATGTAGGACAAAAATACCCAGAGCATTACCCAAACAACGTCGATAATCTTCGGGTAATTTGGGGTTAAAATAACCTGTTTTATAATGCAGCTGTTTAGTTTAACTATCTGGGAAATAAAGCAGGTGGTTTGTGGATGTAGCATCGTTATTGAAAAGTTAAATAATTAACTTTTTTTGATACTTGTATTAAACGTTTTTGACGTTTCGTACATAAATTTTAATTTGAATTATATTCAAGATATATTAATTTTACTTAGGAAAGCACTCAGAATTATTGAAAAAGCTCACTGTTTGGAACATTGCAAGC
Organism: Ypsolopha sequella; assembly: GCA_934047225.1. Taxonomy (NCBI): domain Eukaryota; kingdom Metazoa; phylum Arthropoda; class Insecta; order Lepidoptera; family Ypsolophidae; genus Ypsolopha; species Ypsolopha sequella. The sequence goes on along the minus strand of OW203994.1, from coordinate 8,709,980 downwards.
CTCTTTTTATCAACTGTAAGTAATTTATACATTTTTATGATATCAACATTGACGTAAATTAACGTCAATGGATATCAATCAAAATTTTTAATTAACTCAAATACAACCTTGTAACGAACATACATACACATCTTTTAAGGAATAATAATAATCTTGTTATGCCTTCTTCTAATTATGGCCCGTTAAACAAAAATTTTAATTTTATAAGACCAAAGATATTGAATGCTCTTAACAAAGATATTAAAAACTGCGATAATTTCAATCAATTTATTTACTAGAAAATTTGAGGCTTTTTTATTGGAACGATATTTTTACAATTTTATCTACACTCATATCGAAAAATCCTGAGTATAAACATAAAAAGAGTGCATAATGACAAATTTTTTACGAACTAGAGATTAATGTTATAAAAGTACAGCTACACCAAGAAGGAAGCCAAAGGGAACTTAGTCCATGCAGCCATGTCTGAGGTTTTAACAGGTAATGGTTCGAGTGTTGGTCATACTTGTGACCAAACCCATGCGCGGTGGACTGCGGTTGATTTTAACTTATGGTAGAACTTGTAACCGTTCCCTTGTCTCACATGCGCTGTGAATTTGCTGTATTTTGTGCTTTATTTATTAGTTTAATATTTTACTGCTTTTTTGTTTGTTTAAAGTTTTATTCTGGGCAAGAATGTCTGACAGCAGTAATACTGAGCAACAAAAATGACGAACAATCAAAACGAACCAGCAAAATCAAGAAAAGCTTCCCATAAATGTTACCAAGATCTTATGGATTGGAAAGTAGGTAGGTAACCTATTGCATGAGTGTAGATAAAGTAGTATATGAAACTACACATAACCAGGTATTAAAACACTCGTGTATACAATGAAATTAGTTTTATAAACTACTATACATGAATTCTTTAAGTTGACATGGTATCCATTATTTTGACTTCCTTATGCTATTAATTTATTTATTTTTGTTACTTGATTTCTCAATAATTCTTAATATTCTTTCTTTTCTTATCGTTATTACAATTAAACAAATTGTCTAAATCATAATTAAATTTAACACTTCAATTCTAAATTCACTCAATATTTATGCTACAAAACCTTATTACCTATGTATTGTGTATGTTGCGATCGCAAAGTTTCCATTCGTTTCTGTAAATGAGAATTTCAAAATTTTTTATCAACAAAATTTTTATATTCAAAATTTTTGAAATTCTAAAGAAACTGTTGGGGTCCTAGCTCGGTGACAAATAAAGAACGCAGTGAAACTGCGGTACAATCGTGACTTAAACAGATAATTTTTGACAGTACCGGTGTTGCCAGGCTTCGTTGGTCGCTGTGGTGTTTCCAGCTTCCTATTAGTAGATCCTCAACAGAAACCAATGGAAACTTTGCGATGGCAACATATAACCTATAATACATAGGTAATAAGGTTATGTTGAATAACTATTGAGAGAATTTTGAATTTAAGTGTTCTGTTTCGATTAACTAGAAAAGAGCGGGTTTTTCACAATCCGGCTGCAAAACCGCTCTTAATACAACACCTTCGCATGGTTTTTAAATAAACTATTCTAAGCCTAAAAATTAGAAAACGGAGCCTTAATTGTGAATTGTTCATCCACTACCTATCCTATCCCCTATCTTCCATTTTACAAATATTTCATATCACGGAATCGTCGTCGGTGTACTATTCGAGTCAAACGGTACTTGCCCGGTTTTTAATCCTTATTGACTAAATTGCCATTGAAGTTTCCCTTTGATTTAGTATTTATTAAGACAAAAGGCTGTTAGTATTTCAATAATATCATTGTTCCATTTGGTAAGGACAATGGTATTATAGGAGTATTTCTCTTATTGCCATCTAACAATTACAATTCCAATAACCCAAGTCCCAGCTCCAATAAAGTTAACTTTACACCATCAATATTACTTACTTACCTAACCATCAAACTTTTTAGACAATATTATGATTAACAGTTTGGAAATACATAGCTGATATCTTAAATGGTGTCTTATACATTTTACTTATCATATTGAATAACTTCAAAAATCATATTTATAACAAATATATTTTTCTCGAAAAATATTAAATGGTTACAATTTTTATTTTTTGGACACGAAAGTGCGGTTGTATCGATTTAACCATTCTACGGGCGGGTATTATTATATTTGCCATATTTTTTCTTGCGATAATGCCTACATTTGTCACCACTAGGCTTTTCTGCAAGAGCCAACAGCTTTAACGCTTTGCTGCTCCTTTTGCTGGTTAATGGTAAACTAAAAAGTTTGACAATAATATTGTCAGTGTGTGGCTAGCCTAACGACTTCCACGATACAGTTAAATAATAAATGTACAATCCTTCAGAGAGCTATAACTTCGTGCGGAACGTTGAGCCAGCTGGACCATTGCTATTTGTTTCGTTCCACAAACATGGGTACAGGATTTCCCGTGGGCGGCCATAATGAACATAGCATTGTTGTATATTTTGTGGTAAATATGATTTGCTGGGGTATTGGCTTTGAAATAAAGACCGGAAAGTAATATGTTCCTTGAAACTTTGTTGTTAATACATATGTCGTAAGCAGATCGTAAAGTATGAATTCGATAATCTTTCACAAAGTCAAAAATAGGTGCGACGATGAGCGTTTTCGTGATAATAAATTTGGGGGGCCGAGCAAAGCGGAGCGGAGCGAGGGGACCCCCTAGTTTTAATATTGGCTATGCAATATTAAATTGGCTATCCATCCAGTAATTATTTTTATATATATAAAATAACAATAATATATTATATCCTATAATAGCACCAACGACAAACCTTGGTTTCTAGGGTTCCGTAGTCAACAAAAAGGAACCCTTATAGTTTCGCCATGTCCGTCTGTCTGTCTGTTTGTCTGTCCGCGGCTTAGCTCAGAGACTATTAGTACTAGAAAGATGTAATTTGGCATGGGTATACATATTTATCATGCCAATAAAGTGGCACATTAAATTTTTAAAAATATATTTTTAGGGTACACGTAAAGTGGGGATGATTTTTTTTCTCGTCTATCCCTTATTGTGGGGTGTTGTTGGATAGGTAATTTAAAAATATCGGGGATGTGAGAACACCATTTTTCGATCCAGAGTTCCGTTTATGAAATATTAAGCTTAAAAGTGTTAATTTTTGTTAGAGTCAAGTGTTCCCCCCCCCCTGCCAGCAAAGCGGTTGTATTTGGAGACGTGAAAAAAATCACGGCTGTGAAATAACGAAATTAAAAGGAAAACTATCACAGCTAAGTAGGCTTTACAAGTTAACGAGTACAGATCGCGCCAAACTTTTAGTCCCCTCTTAACACGGGGCGATTCGCGTCAGCAGGAATAAAATGGATGGGCCGTTCCTGGGAAGAGCAACTTCGTTTGGCGCGATCTGTATAAGTCGACAAACTTATAAAATGTACCTGGAGAAGAAGTCCGCATATTGTGCAGGGCAACTACGGCACCCTACACTGTGCGTGGCCCGACCCGCAAGTGGCCGGTTTTTTTATTATGGTGTTATTAGGCTAAGTTTTATATTTCTTCAAAGCATAATACGTTACAGCACGAAACTTCAAATAATACAGGTGGATAAGTTATTTCGTTATAGCTTTATTCCGTAAAAACAAACTATTTACAAAAAAGAAGTATTAATTTATAATTACATTCAATTGTATTTCAACAGCAGAAATTCACGTTCTCAAACGCAAAACTTATTATTGTCTTTCTTATTTTTGAATACAAAGTATAAAATAACTTTGATTTATGGCATTAGTTGACCATAGTTTAATATCAATTAGGCTTTAGCAGGTGGTAGAGCTGACGCCGGGCTCGACTGTGGAAGTACCACCATCTTACTTGGATACCCCCTCGAAGTAATTCGGGGGAGAGTAAGAGGACAGCTCACAGGCAAACACCAGGAAGCCCACCATGCCTTGGACTAATGGATGGCGGTATATCCACCCCTAATAGCCGGGCCTTATATGGAATAGACTGGTGACGGGCAGCGGCGTCACTGGTGCGAGGTTTCCGGCACCGCGTTCACCAACCCACCTGCCCAGCGTGTGTGAGTATGGGCAATTCTTCCAGGATGACCGCCGGGAGTGGCAAAGTCCTGGAAAGGCTTATGTCCAGCAGTGGACGAACTAGAATGATGGATGGAGGCTTTTGTAGTCATGTTCTGTTATTTTAACCATTGCTTTTTTAATGGTCCTTTTCAGCAACTGTAAAGCGTGTTTGTAATTGTTGTGCAGAATCTTTTAATACTTAAAAATAACATCATCATACCATTTTTTATTTGGCAGAACAACTGCACTTGTGTTATTTTACTCTTTCACAAAAGCCTTTCCCATAAACATATCCGTGGCACATCGCCCCGGACCGGTCCTGCTGATGTGCTATATTTCACCAACTTTCTATACTCGTAGAGACTGTCGCGAGAGGTTCGCGAACAGCGAAAAATAATTCACTTCTACCCTCATATTTCATAACTTTATTCTAACAATAACCGGTCGAGTACTCGCTGTTGAAAAGTCGAATGTTAGCCGGATATGCACGCGACATTGTTTAGTTTTTGTTGTTTCAAACTATGCTTGAGATGAAAGTGTTAAATTAGATTTGGTTCCAAATTTGTTGGTTTACATGATTTATTTGTAACCATTAGTAATGTTAATTAATCATACATTTAAATATTATTTAAGATATTTGAGGCCTAGAAAATAAAAAAAATCCAGTTGCCAATGGATAGTGTAGTCTACAATGCGAAATTCATATCATGTTTAGAAGGTCTAAACTTTACTTACATCATACAAAAGTCAAAACTTCATTTGATTAGTATCTATTTATCTATATTTCTGAAGTGTGAATATTTCAAAGTAAATGTTTGTTACGTAGCCAACAGCCTATATAGCAGTCTGCAGTCTGTGCGTAGCGGCGCGTAGTACATGACTTCCTTGGTCTACGCCGTAGCAGCTACGGTCTGTTGCCTCGCGTGCTCGAGCGGCGTAGCAGCTACGATGCGTGAACATTTTAAGATTTATACTCCCAGTTGTACGATACAAGACATATCTGAGGTCGATCTGCCATCCCTTACGTTTCCTATAAAAAAGGAAGTGACAGCTTCGATTTAATATCGACCACTAATCTTGGTTTCTTGCAACTATGTAGGTGATAGCTAGATATTTATCATAAAGAGTTATTTATTTATTTATTAAAAAGTTAAGGTCCACCAACGGGCCAACACCAAAAAGGATTACACAGATTTACTCATTACTATGTTTTAGGTGCAACCCAACCCAGTTAAAGGTAAACACAGCATCAATTTTTAATGAGAACAGTTAATAAAAAAGTTATGTTCACGATTACAAAATTAAAAACCAAAAAAGTTATGCAGCGTAAATAATTAAATAAAAATAAAAAAAAAGTTCCATAAGAATAACCCTACCTAAATCTAAATCTACCTTTGATCTGATATAATACCTTCTTGAACTGTGAGATTGACCGACACAAGACGTCTATAGAATTTATCTCCTTAAATAAAGTGTTGTTCTCACGATATTCTGGGGATGATACTAACAAAGCCCAAGACCTGCAGTCTTGACAAACATAGCGATCGCTATCCTACCGATAAAAATACAATATTAAAGATTTTGCATAGTCTCTTCCGTCAAACTATCGACTGAAATCGAAAGGGAATTCGATACGCTTCCGATTGAAGTCGATAGTTTTGATGATAGACACTAGAAATAATCGATTTTTATCACTTAACGACCAAAATCGCTAGGATAGCGATCGTTATCTTTATTATTATTACATACGGCTTGAACATTCACGTGTGATTGTTGTTGACTATATGCCAACCGTTTCACCGATACAATTTCGGCATTATCAAGGCGAGTGTCGTTCTTAGGACGACGACGCAGCGTTCACCGTCGTTGGAATTAAAAGAAAATTAAAAGAATCAAGTGCATCCACCATCCCACCCCCCTCGACGACGCAGCCAACGCTCAGCGCACGAGCAATGCGTGCAGCTCGCCGATCGGCGGCTGCCAGTGCCCGTTTGACAACGACGGTGAACGCCGCGTCGTCGTCCTAAGAACGACACTCGCCTTGATAATGCCGAAATTGTATCGGTGAAACGGTTGGCATATAGTCAACAACAATCACACGTGAGTGTTCAAGCCGTATGTAATAATAATTTAGTATGTCAGCTCACGCGAGTTTTAATAATATTATCGTTATCTTTGTCGAGACCAGGTTGGTTTTCCAATTTATTCGGTACTGAAGGGTTTAAAATTAACAATTTGGAAGCTGATACGATGTACGCAGTAGTTGATACGACTTAAAAGATCAGAGCAAGCGATTATTCTACGGACGATCTTGAAAAAAAAATTAGCTGATCAGCTATTCATCTCGTATCCCCAAGTGAACCAAAATTAAATTTATTCAGACGATGAAGGTACGAAACAAGATCTCTGCGTTATAGATCTTCGTTCATGTATTTTATACTCATGAGATTATTATTACAATAATTTATTTTAATAATTATGTCACAACTTTTTTAAATAAATTAATCAAGTACTTGCGATTGGTAAAAATAAATCATAACTATTTATTATATATAGGTATATATACTACATAATAAAACGTACGTGCTCGTAATTTACGAGCTAGTGTATCAAGTAGTTAAAATAAAATTCGGGGTATATGGAAGAAAAATTCATAGGTTAGAATGAGTAACTCAGTGGCGCAGTTGGTAGTGCACTTATCGAGAAACAAGAGGGCAAAGTTTTGAAGAAGACCCACTATTTCATGACCCTTAACAAACGTCAATAATCTTGGGGCAAAATAGGCTTTCAAACGTGATTGTGCAGCTAACTTCAGGTCACTATAAACCACCATGGTATGTGCCTGTGGTTGTTGGTTTATTTAGTTTATTCTGCTTATTTACATAACCAACTTACCCACGATAGTTGAGTGTGTTTATTTTGTTTAATCTGATGACCACACCCCTAGTCTGTAATGTAATTTAATAATATTAATAAAACTTATACAAATATTATTTTTAAATTAAAACCCTTGGGAAAAGCGATATCACGAATCTAGTTATGAAATAATAATCCTTTCGCAAATTTATTATTTTATTGTACAATTACATAGTATAAGTGTTTTTATTAGGTTTCATAATAATATGTTTGGTTTGGTTTGAAATATTGTTTTAATTATATGATGAAATTATTTATTCGATTAATCTATAAAGAAAATCGCAGAAGCAAAATTCTTTTATCTACTTCCACATTGCAATAAGGTAATTACAACATCAAAAGCGGTTTTATAAGTATCTACATTGTTTGACCAATGTTATAATATTACATTATATAATGTTATAATATCACATTATAACACCGCGATTCTGAGCTGTGATTGGTCAAATTTATTATAACACCGCTTGTGAGTGAGCGGTAACGGTATGTCTTAATTAAGGGGCTATACCGTGAAAATTTACACTTTTTGAAGTTATTTATCTGCTCTTTTAATGAAGTTCCAAGTAAAATAAATTAGTATAACAATTTTGGGACCTTTTACTAGATTTTGGTCTATCAGAAACGCGATAGAAGGAATTTCATTCGATAGAAATAATTATTGAAATCAGGTCTAAATTTACACTTTTTTTGATATTCTGACAAATTAGGATAGCATACAGACTTGAAAAATATTTATTTAGATGGGTTTTAACTATACCTAAATTACCGGTTATGGAATTTTTTGTAGCTATTTTAGTTAATTTTTAATTAATTTAAAACCGACATTTTGACAATTTTCCCCGATTCCGTCCCTTTCGCACTGCGGGTCTTTCTGCCTGGAATAACGGGGACCTTTGCTAGCACGGTATATCACCTTAATAAGCCACGGCTTCTGATTGGTCTCAGGGATCTACATACTAATTCCATGGGCTCAGGTATCATGACGAGTATCACGACAATATCATGACGAGTGTTCTTTTTATAATTTTTCGTGAAATAGTTTTTGATGGACGTGGATAAAGTATTGTGCAACATAATTAGACATTGAGACACTCGTGCCATACTATATATTCTCTGCTCGTGCTTTCGTAAAAGTGGTAGATTAAGGTGATATGCGACAAAATACGGGTGTTTCTTTTCTGTGTATTTCATGGAATAAACGGAAAATTTTAATAAATTTCTTATATATTCTGTATATGCATTTTGACTATATGTATAATCTAAGGTTTTGAAATTGGAAAACATGTTTGGATAAATTTTCCTCGATAGAAATAATTGTTGAAAGGAGGTCTTCAAACACACTTTTTCTCCTCGTTTGACGAATAGGAACCATATACAGAACTCAAACATATTTTATTAGGTGTGTTTTAACAATATCTAGAGATTTGATATTTGTAATTTTGCTAGCTATTTTAGTTTTTTCAATAAAAATATAAAACCAACTTTTTTCCCTTTTGCCCTGAATCCGCCCCTCTCGCACTGTGCGATTTTTCGCTTGGAGTGACAGTGACAAAAATAAAATTTGCATAGCCTCTTAATAAGCAGATTTTTATTTTGTTTGCTGCATTTCTGTGTGGGTTTAAGCTTTACGAGACTGATTTGGTCATAGTCTATTGTTTAACTATTGTTCTTTCTTTTACAGTTCCAAAAGGGTTACGTCCTATTAATTTATTCCTTCGTAGTGAATAAATAATTAATAAAAATCATTTATTTCAGAACTTGCTTCAATAAATAAATAGCTACGCCAAATCACGTCTTTGGACATTTACAAATTGAAATGTAATTTTAACTGTATTCTAGGAATAAATAATTTAATTAAACGCTTATTTACATACTAGATGTAGTAGTAAGTACATCAAGGACAAACAATTATAACATTTATTTGAATTACAAAATACCAGTACGACTAAGGGACAAGTAGTGAAGGTTTTTCACACAAACTGAATAATTTATTTAAACGTCTGATTCACACAAACATAAAAGTCCTGTCAACGTGATTAAAAATCAGCATTATTGAAGCACAAAATGACAACCCGAAAATGCGCTATTCGTCGACGCGGTCAACATAAAGCTTATAGGTAGTTCAGTATTCGTCCCTCGTCCGTTGTCGACGGAGCGAATTCTGATAGCCTGATAAGTAGACGTGCAGCGCGCGTGACGTGCGACATGAACGTGCCGTTGCTGACACATCGCAGTTTTGTAGCGGGCGTACGGTATTTTAATAATAGTTTTCAATGCATGTGTTCGTAAACGCCCACTTTTTATGCATCAAAACCAAACAGTAAGTCGATTATTTTGCCCTAGGGCTTTATTATTATTTTTTTATTTATTTACAATGGTTGGCTAACCTGCAGCCTTTTCTGCTTAGGTACCATAAATGTTATACTTTTTTTTCCACTGTTTAACGGCTCTGGATACAGTCCTTTTGAGCCAAATATAATTTAAAGTTCACAAAATTATATTTGTTTTATTTCCTCACACTATGCATTGAAAAACGTAGAATGATACACGGGCGTAAGAGCAATAAATTACTCGGTTACGTTTAAAACACGAGCGTAGCGAGTGTTTTAAACGTAACCGAGTAATTTCTTTGATTAATTTAGTGAAGATTCGTTATGCCCTTAATCGATTGATTCGAGAAATCGAACAGGTATTTCGTACTATATTGTATGCAATTACCATCAGCGAAAGAGACAGATTGACGAAACAAGACTTTTGAGCGAGCAAGACAGGATATTGCTTGGTCGGCTCGGTTAAAGGTGTAAGGGCACAGGTAAAGGTGTTTTCAAATACGTGCACACAAACGCCGCCTGGAATACTACTAAACAAAGATAGGCCCGCTGGACCTGTATTTTTGGATCCAACCGCGTTGTGGTTATACCGCATCTTCACTAAATTAATCAGAGAGTAATTTATTGCTCTTACGCCCGTGTATCATACTACGTTTTTCAATGCATAGTGTGAGGAATTAAAACAAATATAATCTTGTGAACTTTAAATTATGATTGGCTCAAAAGAACTGTATCCAGAGCCGTTAAACAGTGGAAAAAAAAGTATAACATTTATGGTACCTAAGCAGAAAAGGCTGCAGGTTAGCCAACCAATGTAAATAAATAAAAAAAAAATAATAATAATAAAGCCCTAGGGCAAAATAATCGACTTTCTGTTCGGTTTTAATGCATAAAAAGTGGGCCTTTACGAGCACTTGCATTGAAAAAATATAAATATAATTTTCCTTAGGCTACTGTTTCTGAAAATCGGGGACATATTTCAAACTTTCTAAGGTTAACCGTGTTTCAATACTACCCATACACACGTCACAAGTAAGCTAGAAGGCAACCTATACAGGGTGGAAAGTTAAAATGGGCCACTGAAAGCTGCTTCCAGATACGTGGATGCTACAAGAAGGCGGCTTTAGGAGACTTACTTTAGGAGAGTTTTACTTATGCATTCACCGCTTTTGAAAAAAATACACAGTCATCGAGAGAAGTAAAAAGTAAAAAAAGTTTTATTGCTTCGAAAAAAGTTATTACAGCATTTTAAAAATCATACAAATACGTATACTGCACAGAAATAAAAACACACACAATTTGAACAGTGGTCCCCAAACTCAGCCAGGCCAGTAACGCGGGGTATCAAAAATTTGTTGCTGTGACAAAGGGTATCATTACTACAAATATATATACATGTATATAACTAATAAACACACGTGAGAACATACTTAGAGTAAATCGTTAAACACAAACATAATTTAATGTTATCTAAGACAAACTCATTATAGAGTAAATATTCTGTCTTGTCATAATTTAAAGTAAACGAAACGGTAACTTTCACAAAAAAAATATGTTTGTCCTATTCTAATGTCTTACTGATAAGGAGCATAAGTCTTTATGAGGTCGAACGAAGTCAGGGTACAAAAACCCTAGAAAACGCAAAACAAGACTAAAAAAAAACAATTAAATCGTCTTTTTCGGTCCTGTTACTGATATGATAAGGAATATACTTGAATTCAAAGTATTAGACTCCCAAAAGAAAGGAAAAAAAAACATATTTCATACTACATGCATGGTAATTTAGTTTATTTTGCATTTTTTGTGAGTCTAATACCTTTACTTCAGCAGACACGATAGGGAGTATGTTCCTTATATGAGGATCGAAAAGAATGTGTTATTTTTGAAAATTTTCGTGTTAAATATATGGAAATCGTATTGAGTTCTTATACCTGGACCTCATTTGATCCCAAACGTATCTGATAGCTGCTCTTAGAGCCCCATTGTAACTTTCCACCCAGTGCACTAGACTGAAACTGTGTCGCGAGTTTTTCGCATTAAATCCAAATGGTAAGTAATTTGAACAAAATTATCGTTATTTTGGATACTCACAAAAGTTTTTACTATAGACCTCTAGTTTCTTGCTACTATTTTCAGTGGCGGAGCGGAACCAAGTCCAAAAATATGACTTGGTGAATGTACTTATTCGCTGGTTTATAAATTATTGTTTTATTTTATTTATTTTATTCAACCCATATTTGCGAATTCCTAAACTTTTACGCGGCAATCAAAACTGACTTGTATGTTACTTTGTATGTAATAAAAGATTATGTTTTTTCTTTTCTATTCAGTTTTTTTTTATACTGTTTCACAAATTTTACTCATAGATAAAATAACTATGGTATTACACAAAGTTTTGCCTCATCGGCATTCCCAAGGGATTTATTAGATGATTCTATTACTTATATCACATAAACCTACTCTATTACTTATTTTACCTGTTGGTAAAATAATAACAATAGCAAGTGTAATTTTATTGAAATTATCCTAATATTTTTAATGACATTGCGAGGACGGTGCGAGTGTCTGATTGTACTTGGATTGTTGAGCGCGGTTGGATCCTTTTCAAAATAAAATAGTATTTTGGCATTGTTTTACTTCCCGAAATAAAATAAATTATTTCATTATAGTTCTTGTACCTTCATTATACGCAGAACAAATCATCAGCGGTCCACCCGCGTGGTGTCGGGATCATGATGACTCAGCGCGATGTGAAACACTCCCTCGCAGTTTGATCCTGCACACGTCAGATCAACCACTACAAATACACCTCATTAACATCATTTTATAAGCAAAATGCGCCTCAATTCTGCTAAAGCTGACTGTCCACCAGAGCTGTGCGGGGAAACGGATTGGTGACTAGGAATAAATCCACCAATTGGATCCCCCTGAGCTGTGTGGAATAGAAAAATGAAGCGTTGCTATTGGTGGACATTTTACTACCTCACCGCTTTAGTTTCATGCAAAGCTCTGTTACACAGCTAGCTCAGTAATCATGTTAACTCTTTATAGGTACAACAAAAACCTTATTTGTTTGTTATCAAGAGATTATTGACGGTTTGGCCTGGTTCTAAAACAATATTTTTAGTGATTTACAAGATAAAATTGAATAAAACTTTATGAAAATTCAATCAAGTTAATCCCTAAATCAGAAAATGTTCAAAATTAAAGTATTGGTCAAGATTAAAAGTGGTTAAGATTTCTAAAGACATTATTATAAATAAATAAAATAAAATAAACAGTAATTTTCTTGATTTTTTACACAAACACTTTTACGATATGTTTCATAAATTTATATATTTGTTACTTCCCAACCGGTCTCGGAAACTAATCCATCTTGTCGTCGTGTCATTATTATTTTTATTATACTTCACAAAGTCAACAATTTGCATTTGTGAAAAGTGGTCTGATTTCCATGTATACTCGGTTTCCGGGATCTTTTTGGTCGCTGATCACGGTAAATGTGTCAAAAAACATACTTTGACATTTGTGAAAAGTGGTCAGACTAGCATAAAACTTGGTATCGGAGAATTTTTGGGCCTGTGGTTACAGTAACGATTTTTGACAATCGACAATAAGAGTATGACATAGCCAAAACAAAAACCAGTTCCGGGCGTGGCTTATTCTATTTTACGATAGCGCGCGGGGGGAAATTCGTCCCGGTCTCTAAGCTCGCGTCACCATAGCAAAAATACGAATAGAGTGGACGAGGCAGGGTCAAAAGTAATACGTATTTTATTTTATCTAATTTATTAGTGTATTTGGATCATCGTCACACGGCATTGATCCTACTTGCTATCACGTCGGGACGTAAATTTATTATGGTCGGCTAAAAGTGTTTTTTTGAGTGTTTGATTTATCAGTTGACCCTCGGAACATTTCAGACACTCCTTTAGAGATACATAATAATATTGTGACGGTTAATTGTCACCATTACCCATTCTTTAAATATTATTCGCCCGTTGAGCTGGTTTTACACTTGCGGGAAAATAAATTGGACCAAAAATTTCTTTACAAAAAATTTTTACTAAAGTTGTTATTACAAAAACTGGAAACTAACAAATATTCTCAGAAGGAATGCACCACGTCACTATCTATCTCACTGTAGCCTATATCAATTATGCCTCTTTCATTCAACCACGTTTAACTGCGTTACTATCTCATTCTAACTCATTTTAAATAGCGTCACTATTTATCTCACTCTAACGCGTGTTAAATGGCATTTCTAATGAACGTCAAATATTTTTACTGCCCTGCCTCTTTCATTCTAAATTCTAATTATTAAAAAAAATACGCAGCTCCTTTGGTAGTAAAATAGCAATAACTTTTTTTTCAAAAGTAATACACAGAAATTGCCAGATCATTTGAAAAACAATATTTGATGAGCCGTTATTTAAGACAATTTGCAAAACTAACATAGGACATTTTTTTTCAGGGTGTGGTATCGAACTAACCTAATTACAAAAAATTGCTCATAAATTGGTTTTTTTTTTTCTTCCTGATGTAACAGCATTTCAAGGTTTATTTTTGACTTTATCAATAGCATGACTATTCAGAGTTGCGCAACAAAAATTTTATTCTTAGAATTTAGAACTAGTTAGCTTTGACTCTCAAAAATCTATTCGAATTTATAAAAGTACCATCAACTCGAAGACTATCTACTTTTTGCTGAGGTCATAATTTGATATTCTGGTCAGTCATGAGCTGGCCTACCAGCCTTCCAAGGGAAAGCGTTGACTTTTGGGACACCTGTTTACCCTTGGGATAAATCGCCAAGTGTTTAAAATATAGAAATTTATTTGTATCATAGTTTGAAATGTTCAGGTCCCTTTACGCAAAATGAAAAAACAAAACTCTTTTAGGATTAATTTGTTGTCCCTATGTTTGTCTGTTTGTCCGTTTGTCTAGGCAATTTTTCTGGGTAAAATCAATAAATGCTAATATTTACAGCCCTGTAAAATATACATATTATAACGTTTTTATGGCCTTTTGTTTAACTTTTTCATACAAATTTTCTCCTTATGAAAATATAGAGATCAACACTTCACATAATATTTTGCATTTGAAAGAAAGCACAGAAAGGAACTGTAGAACAAATAATGTAAAAAATATAAAACCATATCTTTCTATTCTAAAGGGATTAATAATAATTTACTATTTGTTCAATGTGGCGATAGCTTTGTTTATTTTTTTTTTCTTTGTTACAAAGATAACAAATATTTTCATACAAGGTTAAGGGCTATTTCTTCGAATTTGTAACAAAATATTAAGAAATAATTATAACGGTAAAGTACAACTTTTAGCTAAGGCAATTTATTGTTAAAAGTTTGCTATATGCATAAACATATTTTAATGATATTATGGTATCTTCAAAATAATTCCGTTTTCCATAAGCGTGATATCAGATTATTTAAGAAATTTACGGCTGGTATCATGACGACGGATAAGCCAATTATTTTATTACTATTGTAATATAATTAAAAATATGTTAATGCATACAGCAGACTTTTAACTATAAGTTTTCTTAACTAAAAGTTGTATTTTTACTTATTGAAATTGTATTTCTCATCAAGAAGTGCAAGATAACAAGATATTCAAAATAAGTTAATTGAATTTGTGAAATGGTTTCAGGTCAAAACAGTTTTCCATGAAACGGTAATTGTTTATACTTAGCAGTGTGTAAACTTAGTCATCTTAACATGAACGACGCCTGTATTTCTCTCTTTTTTATTTCCAGTATAGATAAAAATATACAAACTTGTTAAACTTTGCGTAAAAACGAGGCAATATTGACGATATCCTGACAGCTATTATGATGGTATTTTATCAAATTTTGTTTTTTGGGCTGTATAGAGACGTAGTTAGATGTCACTAGAATATACTTATGAAAAAAGATATGAAGAAAATAAGCTGTAGACTTCACATTCGGTTTATACCTATTGTATGAATTTTAAGAAAAATACAGGGGTAAAGGGACATCTCAAGGAAAACCTTGTATTAAACTATTTGTTATCTTAGTAAAAAATAATTCAAGGAAAAAAATAAACAAAGCTATCGCCACATTGAACAGTAGATAATTAATCGCTTTAGAATAGAACAACATGGTTTTCATATTTTTTACATTATTTGTTCAACAATTCCTTTCTGTGTTGACTTTTAAATGCAAAATATTATCTCAAGTGTTCATCCCTACATTTTCATAGTGAGAAAATTTGTATGAAAAACGTAAAAAAAGAAACGTAAAAACCTAAAACGTAATATAAATAAAAACGTCAAAAGTATGTTTTTACAGCTCTATAGAGGGCCGTTTATATTGGTATTTATTAATTTTACCCAGAAAAAATTGTCTAGACAAACGGACAGACAGACAAACATAGGGATAAGAAATTAATCCTAAAAGAGTTTCATTGTTTTCATTTTGCGTTACAGAACCTGAACATGTACCGACAGGATTATCTACGATCTAATAATTTTGCCATGCACTGTAAATATTTCAAAATAAATTTCTATATTTTAAATGCTTGGCAATTTATCCCAAGTAAGTGTACCTATATAATTTGCAAAAAACTTCACTTATTGGACCTGAAATGGTGAGCCAATACTAGAGGGTAATTTCACGAAAAGGTCATTGACCTTTGTTACAGATCTCAGTAAGTATAAGTAAATTAATTTGGGTTTCAATAACGATCACAAAATTATTCTTTTAGAGTAACATATATTATTTTCCCGCATAAAAGTATGAATTCATTCCAAATTCATTCAGTTTTGTTGTTATGACTATGGCACGATGTAGCTAAATCACTCATACGCATATTTTGTTGAGTTTTTAACGGCAGGAATATGATGCTCCTCGAAATATTACTTTATAAAATTAATTTCAATGTGTTTTGAAGTAGTTTTGGGTGATGTTTATAGCTTGCAAAAAAGGGCACAGGTTCCACGTCTTACGGGCGCCAACGCTAGGCGTAGACTGACAATATCTTGCTGCCGCTGACTGCATCAGTGGATTTACGTATTTTTGGAAAAAGGGGGTGCTTTTTTTGACCCGAATAACGTGGTATTTGGAAAATGAATAGATATCATTCACACTAATTTTATTTAAAAAAAACCAACAAAATCGCGAAAGCGATACCTGAAACAAAATCAATAAGAAGTGTGCAATAGAGGGTTACAAAAAAATTCATTGACAGTACAAATATGAATCGATTAACGTGGTTTGTGGAAAATGAATACCTTAAAGTTCAACCAAAAACATGTATTTTTTTTATGGCTATACGTAACCTAATTATTGCAACAAAATCATCCGAAAGCTGACATTTTATTTCTGTTTGTATTTCCGTTCCCCTTCTGCGAAAAGTGGTTTCATTCGCATGAAACTCAATCTCCGGAACTTTTAGGTCACTTATCACAGTAAACCGCTAGTCTTTGGGGACCCTCCAAAAATTGCTAAAAGCTAAAAACTATTTTAACTAAATAACAAGATATAACTATAAAGACCCAAAAATTGCTTTCAGCGAAAAGCTATTTTAACAAAGATTGTAAGTACTCGGTATGTAAATAATTAGTGTATTTTTCATAGATCTGAATTTAGCTTATGATATTTCAGGAAAATCTAATTACCGAAGTGGCATGAAAATAACTCTCTATACGTACGCCATAGGGAGTTATTTTTACGCCACTTTGGTAATTAGATCTGCTAATAATGTCATTATTAGCAGTTGTACCGTACCGTCCGTACATCCGTCCGTAATAATTTTTTATACTATTTTTATAGCTAGGAGTGTTTTTCGGACAATTATTACTCATGATTTTGTTACACAACTGAAGAATCGACCCGTAAATTTAGACAACGATATAGTCAAATGTCGAGTCTACTAACGAATTTACATCAGCGAAGGTTGAAATTATCCCAACTCATCAAAAGTCTGCTAGAAAATTAAAACTCACTAGCAGTGACGTATCGGTGTTAATTTAATGTTGATTATTTATTTAAGTTTCTTAGGAGGGACTATGACGCAAATATAAATAAAATTACAGACTTAAGATGATTTTTTTGTAATAATCAGGGTACCCATAGTTATCAAAAAAATATACCTATATTCTTTTAACGTCAATGACATAATTTTCAAGAAACTGCATCATTTAAACCATTTGTTTTTTGTAAATAAAATCGTTTGTAACCGTTAAATGATATCTAGCGATTTAAAAAAAAAACCGTTTTAATTTCTGCTTAAGAAAAACAAATTAATAACCTGTGTCGACCATCGGCAGAAACGATCAGGGGTAAACTGCGAAAACACACTCTGACTGTACACAACAAAACATGGGCAGAACGAAATGACTGCCAGCTGTCAAAACTAATGATACCGCAATCGAATGGTAAGGTAACAAGATACTTATTAAAACTAAAACGGTCTGACCTACGTGACATGGTAGGTATCAAAACTGGGCACTGAAACCTAAACAAACACCTTTTCACCACAGGTGGCACCGATAGCCTATGCAGAGGGTGCCTTCTAGAGGAAGAGACAGTGGAACACGTGCTACTCCACTGCTCTGCAACCGAAGATATAAGACGAAAAACAGGGATCACGACGAGCTCCGACTTCCTATCACTGGACCAGTTTATGTGTCAGAATGCTGAAGCTGTTCGGCTCTATTTTAAGGAGCTGTCCTGGCTGGGCTAACTGACCGGGGGGAAGTGCACAATATTCACGATTGTGGAGAATCAGTGCAGGACTCATCGCCCCCGCTACGAATTTAGAATTTAGAGAGCACGTGATATTTCGGCTGTCTTAACAGCCACGGCCCAGAGCGCGCTTTTTTAAACAATAACGAAACGTCATAGAGTTTAATTCTACTTGATGCAAAATGAGGTGTTCAATCTCAGGTCACCCATGCCCTTAATTCTCACTGTTGCTAAAACAATAATCCAGATTGTGGCTCGGACATGTTTTCAAAATTGGCAAATTGTCATCTAAGTCTTAGATATACGTAAGTAAATACGAATTTCAGCAATTACGAATTTGAACTTTACTAAGAAAAGTCTACATAGCATGACGTGTCACAAGTATTCACAACTCATGGCCTTTGACGGAAGATCAGCAACACGTTCTGCTGTGGCATTTTGCTGAGTCAGAGACCTTTTTGTTTACTGCATCTTGTAAACTATCTTAAGCTAAAAGTTTAAAGTAAGAAACTATTTATTTATTTTGTCTATTGGCTTTTTGTATTGGTGTAGCATCAAAACGTCTTTTCATTCTTTCTTAAGATTATTTACTGGTGATAGCTGTACTCCATTTCTCCTGAGCTTGTTAAGGTAGCGTCATTACGTTTGCACTAATTTTTCTACCGTTCCTTTCGCTTGCTGTCCCTAAACTAGCGAGTGAATGATTTGCAAATGAAGCATCAAGTACAGCTCGACTAATAAATCTTGAGTCAGTCAGTAGTTAATGTCGCTAATGTTACAATTTGTGACTTACATTTCACGGTTTACTCTCGGTAACAACCCTTAACTCCTTAACAACTAAAGATTTAAATTCAAGCCCTAGGCTTGCGCAGGATCTTTTAATAGATCACGTACCTCAGTGTCTTTCTGTATTTGCTTCTGTATTTGCTTTTAAACATATTAATTCATTAACTGTAATTAAAGCATTTAAATCGCTTAACTTGAAAAAAACCGAGGACTTATGGGGCCTATCTGTGAAAGTTATAAGTTCTGTTATTGATTTAATAGCTCCTTATTTGGCATTAATTTTTAATAAATGTGTAGATGATGGTATCTTTCCTGACTTAATGAAGTTTAGTAAATTGATCCCCCTTTTTAAATCAGGCGACCACGGGGACCCTTCAAACTATAGACCTGTGTCAGTTTTACCGGTATTGAGTAAGGTTTTTGAAAAAATAGTTTTTAATCAATTGTTATTTCATTTTAATTTAAATAAGTTACTTCACTGTGAACAATATGGATTCACTAGAGGGATGTCAACCACAGATGCAGGAGTTGCTTTAGTTAAGCACATTTTTGATGCTTGGGAAGAAAAGCAAGATGCATTTGGTGTATTTTGTGACCTCTCGAAAGCCTTTGATTGCGTTAATCATGAAACACTCTTATGTAAATTGGATCACTACGGAGTGAGGGGCAAATCTTTGGCTTTATTGAAGTCATATCTTAGTGATCGTATTCAAAAGGTAGACATTAACGGGGTAAAATCAAGTGGAGCATTAGTTAAAATGGGTGTCCCGCAGGGTTCCATATTAGGGCCCTTGCTGTTTTTAATTTACATAAATGACCTTCCATATTTAGTTAAAGACTTAACGAAGATAGTATTATTCGCAGACGACACGTCACTTATTTTTAAAGTTAATAGACGTAAAGATATCCTTGACGGCGCGAATACAACTTTATCACTGGTGCTTGATTGGTTTACTGTAAATAATTTAGTTTTAAACGCAAAAAAGACAAAGTGTATAAAATTTACGTTACCAAATGTAATTCAAGTGGATGGTAATTTGCTTTTGCAGGGGTCCAAGCTGGAGTTAGTTAACGAAACAAAGTTTTTAGGCATTACGGTAGACTCTCGTCTTCAGTGGGGTCCCCACATAGAAGCCCTATGTGGTAGACTTAGTTCGGCCGCATACGCTGTTAGACGCATAAGACAAATTACTGATGTAGATACTGCTAGACTAGTCTATTTTAGTTACTTTCACAGCATTATGTCATACGGCATGCTGTTATGGGGTAGAGCCGCGGATACAGACGCAGTCTTTGTTTTGCAGAAGAGAGCAATTCGGGCTATTTATAATATGAAGCACCGGGATTCATTAAGACAAAAGTTCAAAGAAATTAATATATTAACGGTTCCTTGTGAATATATTTACCAAGTCCTTAGATATGTCAGAAAAAATGTTGAGTCTTTCCCAAGGCTTGGTAAGCAACATTGTAAGGAGACCAGAAATAAGCATAAACTGGCTTTTCCAAAAATCAGACTCGCTAAGGTGAGTACCTCTTTTGTAGGACATGGTATAAGATTTTACAATAAACTTCCAAAAGAGGTCCTTACTTTGTCAGGGAATAAGTTTAAACTGTATATTAAGCAGGGCCTATTGAAAAAGGCATATTATAAAATAAATGAATATTTGGATGATGGTGAAGCATGGTGTTACAGTGATAATGATACTCGTAGTAAGTTATAATTTAATTAAATAGTATAATTTCTTAACTTATGATTCCTCTAAGGTGTAAACATTAATTGATTATAGACTGTAAAAGGAAAAGGACTATATGAGACAGGTAGACAAAGATATATATGTTTTTCTTTTTTTCATTAACCTGAATTCCTACTGTCTTGTATTTTCTTATCCCTTGGTTAAAGTAGATATAAGTCATATATTGTATAGTATAAGTTTTATGTTGAAAAAAAGACATGATCTTGCTAAGTTTCTTGCCCTTCTTCTTAGCAAGACTAATCGAATGGGCGGAGGTAGGCATGTATTTATATATGTAACCTATTAGTATGTAGTATATAGGATGGGATTTGGTCGGCCGCCTGGATTCGTGCTGGGGGCTCGGTTGGTGATCACTGAACCTTGTTCCTGGTCCCTGGCCGGGTCTCCGGTATGGGTTCGGGCGGCTGATTGGATTTTACCTTGTATAATATATATTTTACCTATCATTTTAATCGTAAATATATTGCTACATAAATTAAATAAACCTTTAATTTAGTTCATGTACATTTATTATTCTATTACATATATTTTCTTTATTAGATTAAATTTGACGTGTAAAAAGTGTATATATCTATACCTGCTTTGCAAAATAAACTATTTGAATTTGAATTTGAATTTGAATTTGAATTTGAATTTGAATTAACACCTCTGTCACCCTCTTGGGTCAGTATGACATATTTAATATTTATTTAATTTTTTATTAATTTTACAGAAGAATATGTAGTTTTTTACTTTATGTGTTAAAAAGCACGCCAGGTAATTTACGTGTTAAAAGGCATGCCAGGTAAATTATGTTTTGTTGTTAAAATTTCTCATTTTTGATACAGTTTCCACTGGCCTAAGTTTCGTTATAATACCGTTTCAATAGGGGTAAAAATTATGTATATTTGTACATTTTCCTTCAATAGGGCCTTCAGGGTTTAAGTTAACTTTTACCAAGTTTTTCATAAAAGTATATAAAAGATCCAAAAATGTAAAAAAAAATATATATCAAAGATGTAAACAACTCATAAAAGAAGCAATGCATGCGCAAAAGATAGAGCGTCTTTCTATCTCTTAATGTTTCGTTTCGCACTTTGATAAACGCGGTATGCGTGCCTGCACGAGTAGGAGAGAAACCGGTATAATCTGGTAATCGGTATTCTGGCAGTCCGGTAAAATTTTTTGAGCCACGATCGTGCCGGAAGTCTATTCTAAATCAAGTGTTACCGAAAACTCTACTGGTAAGGACACTGTATCTACAGCGCAAACTAATGATTATACAATTTTTAAATATTAAAGTAAAATAGTAAACGATCAAAACTTGATAGTTTGACTTGAATCCACAACTTTCTCCACTTCAGTAGTCTTCAAGTTGAAGATCGATCTGCTCATTAAAGTTAATTAGAGGAAACGAAAAACTCTAATTAACAGCTCCTTTTTATAATGCTTCTCTCTAATAATAAATTTTGCGCGTTATTTTGGGATTCGTCAAGTTTTTATTGTCAGTATTTCCTATCATTTTTACTCGAAAGTTTTGCCTTCAATCAGAAATTTTAAAACACAATTTGGTTCAGGAACGTGGCTTAGCCTACGGGCAATATTTACTTTAAATAGAAGAAAATAATAGCTTCAGAATCACAGAACAACTATTTAAATGTTCTGAGTTCAGAATACTATTTTACTAATTCACTCCAATTATGGTCTTAAATATTTTATCGGTCAGAAAAGCGGCTTGGCCCTCGGCCTTCTACGCTTTCTAGGTAGAGTAACATTTCGGTCGGAATTACAGCTCAGTGATTATTGTCGCCAATGATATTATTTACTGGAACATCAAGTCAGAGGGCTACAAAACTATGACTTTGTGAAACGTAGTACAGATTTTTGTACCAGTGCAACTTTGCCCTAAACAAGGGCTTGGGCTGTGCTCTCAAAAAACCGACTGTTTGTTTGTAGGAACATAATTATGAAATACCTTTTTGAGTCTGATTTGTAAAAACCAGAAATCAACTCATTACTTAGGATCTTATTTTAATGGCCTAATAACAACCTCAACATGAGCAAAGCCACAAGCAAAAACAAGCAGTAATAAAAACATATATATCAAGATCCTTATTTAAAAGCTTCTTTTCTCTCATGCTTTTAATTTAAGAAAATCAATGTACCTATATTATAAGCGAGCGATGTACCTCCTAACAAACATTCAGGGCTACTGCAAGGGTTATAAAATATCTATTAATGCGCCCCTAAAATCTTTCAGATTAAACTAGGGTTATAGCACGCTCTAAACCTGATATAGCCCCAGATTAGGCATAACATTTTACTGGCTTAGGTCCTACAACGGCGATACGAAGGTCGTTAAAAATAGAATTAAACTGTACAAGAGGACTAAGGCAGTCCTAGAGAGTTGATAAATATACGAGTTGTAGTTTAGCCACGCCTAAAATTTTAGGTGAAAATTAACCCCATGTTATTTTTTCCGGTGTTATTAAAGCGCTAATGGAGACTAAATAAACGTCTAAAGTGATATCACAGGTCTACATGGCGATGAAATGTACTTATAAAAGTGATATTGCAGGTGTAATATGATCAATTTTAGCTCTCTGGGTTGTAGCAAACACAATATTTCTTTGAATAGGAACTCCTTAGGTGGTAAAAAAAATATTTCCGTGCTTTTTACACGCAGAAAACAGAGTGATCTAATCAAGTTGATAAAGTGGATTACGTTCAATTGGTGAAATGGAAGCACTCTCAAAATATCATATTTTTACTGGTACACGTGTTAAGGATTAATCTGTCATTGCGAAGGTAATAATATGCATAAACATTTTTATACGGGATCTTTATAAGTGACCTGTGCCCGTACTGCTATTACTGTCGCTGGGTTGGAAGATAAATTAAAGACTGAATTTGTTGAATGGCACAACAGAGTAACTTAGCGGCTCGCTGGCTGATTCGGAAGTGAGTTGCGGAATTGGTTACCGCATATTTATGTAATTCCGAGTGAGATAAAATGGTCCTAGTGGCGCTTCCGTGGCAATTTTGGGAGCAACAGAGGCCTTGATGATATCGTCTTTGCCCGGGTTTCGTCTCCGCGGGATACAACCAACGGGCAATTTTGAGAACTATCTATATATATAAAACTATTGTTTTTAGACCCATCTTGGCGGCATTAACATTGGGAGACCACCGTCCCTAATAGCTTAACTATTCTATTATTAAAATCTATCTACGTTTATATATTTTTAAATACTATCTTAATATTATTTTATCACCAAAACATTCTGTAACCATAAAAGTAATAAGACACGAAAGTTATAAATGTTTATTTGTTATCAATCTAAATGACTTACTAAACCCAACGTATGTACATAACTACGAGTATGACAATTTATAGCCGGTCGTCCGGAACAATTTTCATCTTAAAATTAAAGCGCCCATGGGATAACCTCTATTTACTAAAGTGTAACACGTATTATATAGGTGTAACTTAAGGTTTGTACAGAATTAATTCATGTTTATTTTTATCATTGACTCTATGCTTATAACTTTATAACATATCGGGTCAGGAATTACAATTAGTCAATTGATATAGTGACGTTAACTTAAGGCTCCGATTATATGCTTATATGCGTTATAGCTTCTAAGAATGTACTGTTGTCATGATTAGCGCTTTTTATGAACAAATACATGTATGGTAGTTGTATTAAAGACTTTGTTACAACCTTGACATTTAGAAGAAATGTAATGATAGCCTATTAAACTCCGGCCGTTCATTCGAGAGAATGGTGACGTTTGCAAATGTCAGGGGATAAAACCTTTTTTTTACTGTTTTGCATTTCAATATTTTATATTGATCATGATGATTTTAGGGTAGATTGTATATCGTTAAAAGGTCCCATTTGTTAATAAAAAGTATTTTTGTCGTATATATTTTCCACTTCCTAGTACAAAACTTATTGAATCAGCTGACTCAATTTCTACGTAAAAGTAAAAAAAAAGCGCAAAAAATATTATTTTTGGCGAAAAGTTGTCTATTAGCGATACTCTGTTCACTTGAATTTAAGAACCTTATATAGAGGTTGTCATTTTATTTATGTAGCGGAAATCATATTGAATTAAGACTCTGTATCTATTTTCATTGCTTTATATTCTCTTATGATGCGATATATAGTTGCCATTGATGCTCCAGTCATTGCAACCACCTTTTCAATACAGGCAGCAGTATAGCCCATAATTCGGGTGCTTGCGGCCAATTTTTCACCGCGTACTTGTATACGTTAAGAATAATTTCTTTTTCACCAGGAACTATTACACGACGTGTTCTTTTCTTTCTCGGTGAAAGAAAGTTTGCGTCCGTGTTTTTTGAAAAGCCCGGTTGCGGGTCCATTTTATGTCTTAGTGCCAGTCAACCAAGTAAACTGTAAATTTCGATAAAAATACTACCTACTAAAATATCGAAAATTTAAAAAATAATTACATATCAAATAATTTAATACACAAACACGGATCGCATGTATATAACATTAGAGGACAAAGAAGCCGAATGAAGTTATTTGTTTAATCAATAAAATGTGTCAAGTTATTTCTGTCAAATCAGCAATCATAATGCCTGCAGTATGAATCCTCGACTTTTTGAATCGACATTTCAGAAAAAGGTTTATAATATCTGCGGTGTAAGGCAGTGTTGTCGTATTATAAAACTGATATACCTTACCAAATAATAAGATCGTATATATATTCTATTCCAGGGTTTTTATTTATAAAAAAAGTTTAAATAATCATGATTTAACGTGCCTTTATTTATTTTTGTCGTGAAGAAGCTCTTGTTGACTTGTAGTATTTTTTCGAGATATCGCCACACTCCATCTGTCATCATTCTCTCGAATTAACGGCAGCAGTTTAGTTAAAATATAAAATAAAATTTGTTAGTTAAAATTTTAGGAATCCCTAATAATCTTTGAAACCTCTCAATATCTTACACTTATAATTTCTTTTGCGCTTGCTTATAAATGATTGGTTTTCTAAATGCCAAAATCATTTGTACCATAAATAATTATATGTATGTAATATGATTCTTTTATTGGGTCCTTACATATGAAATCAGCGTTTTGTCAAACTGGCCACTTTGATCTCAAATATCTGGCATTTGGCTAAGAATTCCAAATTCAAATTTATTTCAAATTTAGGCTTGTGTATTTGTGTTTTGAATTTAGTGATTCATTTGTTTTCACGCTATTTGATTCTTTGATATCGGTCTGTTCTCAATATGGAAAACTTAAAATATCGCATTATTTACGAATACGACTTCCACCGCGGTACCAATGCTACAGAAACAGCTTGAAGGATCAATGATTTGTCTCATACTGTAAAAGAAAACACGGTACGTTTTTGGTTCCAATGTTTTCGTTCTAGTAATTTTAACTTATAGAACAAACCCCGTGGACGACCGGAGACCCTAGTTGACAACGAAGAATTAAAGGTTATCGTGGATCCATCGTAAACCACGTCAGAGTTAGCGGCAGGCTTCGGTGTGAGTGACAAAACAATTTTAATTCACTTGACAGAAATGGGAAAAGTGAAAAAACTCGAGAAATGGGTACCGCATGAATTGAGTGAAGCACAACAACAAACACGCATTGAGTGCAGTGCTTAGAATAATAAAAAGGTGCAGCGTTACATTACTCAATCGTTACAATAACGAGAGAATTTGGAATCGTATATGTGTAGAAAAATGGGTCCTCTACGACAATCGGAAACGCTCATGAATCACAATGGTTGAAACCCAGGAGTACCAGCTAAATCCTGTCCCAAGCATAAGTTGACTGAGAAAAAGGTACAGGTGTGTGTTTGGTAGACGTGGGGATCTAAAAAGGCAGAATCATAAAATTATTTGAAAGTAGGATAGAGTCAGAGTTTCTTCATGCGTGCAAAAGAGACGGCATTACAACAATCTTAATATGATTCATCCAAAGTGGCCTTTTTAGAAGACCAGTGCTGGTGTCATACACTACAGTTTCTTAAGATATGGCCAAACGATTACGGCAGATCTGTATTGTCAACAATAATAATTGCAAAGCATGATGGAAAAGCTCGCTATTCAACAACCGAGACTAGTCAATTGCTCTAGCCTACTGCTGCTTCAGGACAACGCTAGACACACTGCACGACGGACAGTCGCTAAATTAGAGGAGCTGCGAATGGAATGTCTCCGACACCCACTATACTCCCCAGGCCTTGCTCCATCATATTACCACTTTTTTCGCAATTTGGACAATTTCTTGCAAAGGAAAGAAATTCAATTCCGTTGGGGCAGTCCAAACCACCTTTAAATATTTTATTGATTCTCGCTCCCACAATTATTTCAGCAATGGAATCAGTAAACTACCGATAAATTGGCAAAAGTGCATAGATAATAATGGTACATACTTTGATTGATTAAATATAAAATTACATATATTTTTTCGTTTCACTTTTTCCATATACAACACCAATTTCATATTTCAGATGACCACCGAAGAAAGTCAGGAACAATCAACCAATGATAATTATTCAGGCTATGGCTACCAAAATCATGATTGATGACAACGATGTCTATCGAATCCTTTCTCCATAGACAATACAGCCCAGAAAGACGTCTATTGTTCAATATCTTGCGTACAAAAAATTCTGTCAACAAGCCGAGGCATGAAGAACGGGATACTGCAATCTGGGGGCACGATAGTGCCCCCCGCCAAGACGAGCCAAAGGAAGCGGGGCACTATGTATCTTTTCTCGAAGCGTTTCGTCATATTTTCGAACCCTCATAGCTTCGGTCTAGATAATACTAGAGATACCAAATTCTCAAGGTAGCATGTCGAAGCAGTCTTATTAAACACGATCAGTTTCATTTGTCTAGCTTTTATACTTTGAATGTTATTAATACCTAAAATACGTCGATTTTGTCACTCACTCACTCACTCACTCACTCACTCACTCACTGATGATCATCAAAAGTCTAGGGTACTTCCTGAAGTCCTAGAAAGCTGAAATTTGGAATGCAGGCTAAGACTAGCACACAAACAACAAGAAAATTAAGAAATTTGTAACTTTCACCCTCCAACCCCTCTTAAGAGGGGTCTGGTTCTGTATTAATTAAAAATTAAATTCCAAACTTCTGGAAGTCCTAGAAAGCTGAAATTTGGTATGCAGGCTAGGATTAGCACACAA
Source organism: Ypsolopha sequella (assembly GCA_934047225.1). Taxonomy (NCBI): domain Eukaryota; kingdom Metazoa; phylum Arthropoda; class Insecta; order Lepidoptera; family Ypsolophidae; genus Ypsolopha; species Ypsolopha sequella. The sequence goes on along the minus strand of OW203994.1, from coordinate 8,682,205 downwards.
AAAACAAGAAAATTAAGAAATCTGTAACTTTCACCCTCCAACCCCTCTTAAGGGGGGTCTGGTTCTGCATTAAATAAAAAATTAAATTCCAAACTTTCTGAAGTCCTAGAAAGCTGAAATTTTGTATGCAGGCTAGGACTAGCACACAAACAACAAAAACATTAATAAATCTCTAACTTTCAATTGGCTCTTCCAAGATCATTCTATCTTACGTATAGCGCCACAAACTTATCTAAACTTATAGAAACAGATCATTTTTGAGTGGCGAATTATATCTGCTCGTTCAGATGTGTTGACAGAAATTGGTCGCCTGTTATGAGGAGTCTATGTGGGCTGTATTCGTCTATGCCTGTCTCCCTCAATTCATGATACCAATAATAACAAAAACGCAGAGAATTCGGATATGAATGTCAATATCGAAATAAATAATAATAATAATAATATTCATTTATTTCAGATAAATTAATCCACATTTATAAATAAATTGCTAAAATACTAAAATTTAAAAAGAACACAAAAAAAAATATTATACAAAATAAAGCAGATTGAAATTGTGTTTTTTCTATAGCCCAATCTTTTAATGATTGAACCACGGATGACAAAGATTTCTAAGGTGTCAAGTGAATTAAGTCCTTATTAAAATTCATGATTTTTTGTTAAATTCAGCTTTCAGATCATTTACGAGTACCCTAAAGTAAAAAACAAAGGAGGTTGTAAATGTCAATAAAGATGAAATTCGCTTGACTCTTTAGAATTGATGTGCATATGGTCTAGACAGTTTCTAAGGGCCTTTCTGAAATCTTTCTTCAATGGCGTATAAGTTGTGGGTACAGAAATTTATAAAATGATAATTATAAGTCGGGAAACTTAATTTTTATTGGTTGCAATAATAACAAACTAACAAACACGTACTATTTAGGCAACAAAATTAAAATAAAGCGCTCGGGCGTGACTTTATTTGTATGAGTTTCACTATAGCCATTGACTAAGTATTACTACGTATAAACTGACGCCTTACAACACTAGGTGTCGCCATGTGATGCAAATAAGCATAATTTGTTGCAAGTAAACTCTCGTGGTGACCAAGTAAACACGTGGCTGTAATATCTTTGTTTAGAAAAACTAGATGGCGCGCACGCCACGCTTTTTAATGAGCGGCATTTTCGCAGCAGGGCAGCCACTTGATAATGGCTCCTCCCTTGGCGTATTCGTGTTCCGGTATTTGGATTTTTGATCCTTTGAAGCGGGACTAAACACTGGCAAAAGGACGGAACCACGTATTCGATATTCAGGTATTCGGAAAATTCAGCAAATCCCAAAAACGAATACACAAAATATGCGTAAAAATAAAGAATACACATGGCTCTGGATTGGGGCAAATACACGAGGCACCGCGCCGGCCGGCATGAACAAGTTACATTTTAAATTGGTAACCTTTATATTCTTCATTGTGTTTTCAAACTTAACCTTGCAGTTTTGTTTCATACCTTTTGTAGGTAATGATAAGTTGGTAATTTCTGTTCAACTGATTTAAGTAAATATTACCTACATTAACTGACTTAAATGGTGCGAAACCCCTAGGGTGCGAGTCTTACTCGCACTTGACTGGTTTTTTATTCTCTATTAAAATATGTTTCTCAAAATAAAACTCACAAGTTGGTAAAAATTAAAATATTTACTAAACAATATCACTTATAATATATAAGTAGACAGTGACCTACATGTGGTCACTGTAAGCATAGACATAGTGATACTGCGCGCTCCCTGCGTGACGTCACGGTTACAGGTGGTATCGCCCGCGCGCCGTCCGCCATAGCATAGACTAAGTCTTACTGCGTATAGACTAGCAGTTCCCATACATCAGTTTGTAGCCACAAAAAAAGGTGTTACATTCTAATGAAATCTAGATGGCGTTGCTAAATCCTCTAACGAACTCGATGCTAAAAAGACCGATTGGTGACGCTAGTGGCACAACGATGTCACGTAATATGAAAATAATTCCCACTTCGATAATAGATGGCGCTGAAATATTCACTGTTAGTGTTGCCAACTTAGCGCTTTCGGTGCTAGATCTAATGCAATTTTAATTTTTTAGGAGCTGGCGCCTAATCTAAACCCTTTTATCAATGATACATTTACACAAAGAGAGCAAAATTTTCAATGAATATTGCTTGCAGTGTTCATTGTAAATTTTTATAGACACAACGAATTGTGAGTCTAGCTCTTTTTTCGCATAATTAAGCATTCTTTTCTAAGAGGATGTAGCCAACATTAACAGATTAGTCATTGAATGACCTTGAAAAACATTGACAATCGGGATTGTTGCGGCCTGAAAGAAGATATAGTGACTAGAATTTAAAAAGGAATGCTTCAGTGGCTTAGACATGTAGAGAGGATAAATAAAAATAGAGTGACGAAATTTATGGTGCGCAAGTGGAAGGTACAGCTCGACCAGGCCGCCCTAGAAAAGATAAAGATATTTATTTGCATAAATTGGGGTACATAAGTTGTTATAAATTATATATAGTTCAGCACAATTTGCCCAAATAGGCATGCAAAATTTAAAACGGTAAGATTATATTATTTTACAATTATAATAGGATAAGTATTAATTCTATATTCTTAATTTTATACAATAATAATCTCTCTAGGTCTAAGATCTATAAACTCTTTAATATAATAAAAACATTTTACAGACAACCAGCTAAACAGCATTTTCTTAAATAAGCGAGTAGGTAGTTCTTCAAGAGAATCAGGTAACTTGTTTAAAATTTTGATTTGCATAAAATATGTATTTCTTTGGCAAAAATCAGTTCTATATTGTGGTGTTATTAATTTATTAGGGTAACGGGTATTAAAACTATACTTGTTTGAATTTTTCGAGTACAAGTTTTGATGGGATTTCGCGAAACATGCTATTTTGTAAATGAAGAGACTCGGTAAGGTTAACAGCTTATGTTTAGCAAAGTGGGGCCTACATGAATCTGTGGGAGCAATATTGCAGATGGCACGAATAATTTTTTTTTGTACGACAAATACTCTAAGGACGTATGCTGACCAAATTGGTGACATACTGAAGAAGGGCAATGTCAAAACTACTCGAAATAGAAGAGTTTGTATGACTAGATTGATGGATGTGCAAGAAACGAAAGAGGTGTGTCTGGATCGTAGTAGATGGAAATCTTTAGCTTTTGCTTAAGGCCCTTACTATTGCCAAATGGGTACTTTCTAAAGCCTACTCCTCGTTTATGGCCAAACCAAAAATAATGAAAAAATGTATTATGAATAATCAACTCTTAGACAACATATGCAACAGTTTTCTTTTTCATACCACCAAAACTTCTACATGTTTTTTGACCTCAAATTCCCTACTGCTCCTGAGTTGCTTGGCCGATTGAATTCATCTATGCTTTGATAAATAGATAAACTTTATAGATATAAACATAACATAAGATTATTCAATCGAGTAATCACGTCCAAGTGAAAAGTATAATTTTCTCCTATTTCGCCCTCTCAAGGACGCAGCGAGCGTCGTAACAGCCATCATGCATTGCGCGCTGATATGAACGTTATTTCAATGTCGTTTCCGTTGATATTTGTAGTGACAAATATCGAGCTGCTAATTTGGCGATGGTAATCGCCTTAACCCTCTGGGACACAGGCGAGAGTATATGTATGTATGTAAATCTAAAAACGAATATAATGTACTAAAACACACAAATTAGGCTCGCAGAAACAAACAGTAGCATAGTCACGTCGCAAGTAATCCAATATGAGCTCTGAGGAATGACGCTTGCTAGCTATTTGTCACAGCCTCGTTTTTCTACCAATAGATGGCAGCAATTTGGATTGTACATCGCGGTATTAAGATTTCTTCGTGTTAACCACATTTATGTAAATAAATAAAGTCTTCGATTTCGTTCCAAAAGTTATGACAGTGCAGTTGTTTTCATTTGTGTGTGTAGTGTCGTGAACAGCCTCCTCAGTGGCTAAGAATACTAGTGTAATGCAAAATGGCTACATGACAGTGCTATTTTCGTGAAAAAATAAAATAAATGAAAATTAACTGTTCAAGAAACTGCAACTTTCTTGGCTATGGAATAATTAAGTTCTGCACTCTTGAACTTGTAAACAAAATAAATTAAGCGCTGAGGAACATAGCTCTTTTGTGTTTGATATAAATTCTGCGTTCCTGATTAGTTATCTATCTAGACTCTTTCTTACTTTAACGACATGATAAAAAAATTATCGTTTTCCGATATGTGACAAAAATTTGACAATTGCCGCATTCGCAAATAACCTGTATAAAATATGAATGTGGCTAACGCTTACTGAAAAGTGTGAACAATGAAAAATATATTTTCCCTTAAGAGCGGTTTCGCAGCCGAGTTGTGAGAAGCCTGCCTTTTTCTAATTAATCGAAACGGAACACTTAAATTAAAATTTCACTCAATATTTATTCAACAAAACCTTACAGAAACCAATGGAAACTTTGCGATGGCAGCACACACAATACCGTAGATAAATAAAGGAAGGATAGATTGATTAAACCAACCGGTTTCTATCTTTATAAAAATAAAATATTTTAGTACGAAAGGATCAAATATTTTGAACCCAAAAGCTTAATTTAGCTTATTTTTAATATTTATTTTTATTATTATAATAATAATTATAAACATTGGTTTAATTATTTGTTTAAAAGATAAATACTTATCTATATTTATATATATATATATATATATATACATTAGAACAAAGCCCGCGTAAAACTTATTATTTTCGCCGCTACCTAGTAGTTCGACTTATTATTTTTGATGTCGCTACTGTACTAGATAAATTGTGACATATCTAGTGCCATCTATCGAACAGTTGATGAAACGAAATTCGATGTGTTTGCGTGTGTAGCAACTATACTGCGCCCACAAAACAAAAATTTGCTAGAATACGACAATACGCGCCACATGGCATACGATAAATCTGAGGATAAATCGCTCAACCGTGCATGACAGTTGAGTCAAAGAGTAAAGTTATATACCGGTATGTATGAGTAGTGTGTGTTAGGTAAATAAAGCGTATTTTAATGCACATATTTTGTTTAATTGATCGTTGTGCGCCATCTACCGGATTCCAGAATAACCATCTGCACGCTTAGTTAGATTGCCAGCTTACCAAAAAAAATTTTTTAAAACACCTGATTAAGAATTCACTATTTTCTGATGCCATGCTTTGAAAATTTTGTGTTTTTATTCATAAAATAAATAAATATGTTGAACCAGAACAGTAAAATGATATATTTTGTCGATTTCAGACAAATTTTATTTCCAGCGAGACAAGTAACGCCATCTAGCAACGTTATTTTTAGTATTGCGAACAGTACAAGGAGATAGCAATCTATCCTTCCTTTATTTATCTATGACAATACATAGGTAAAAAGGTTTTTTTGTTGAATCACTATTGAGTAAATTTTGAATTTGAGAGTGGTTTCGCAGTCGGATTGTGAAAAGCCGCCTTTTTCTAATTAAGGCGCTCTTATCCCAGAAGAGTGACTCTCTGTCTTTTTCTTTACGTGTACTTTTTCGTTGTTTTTATCGGTTTTTAAATTGTTTAAACATAAGGGATATGTTTATTAAAACCCACTTACGTGGTCGACCTAGAAAATTTAAAGAGCAATATTACCAGATATGTTTTGTTAATAAAAAAGTGGAATTATGGAAATGGCATGATTTGAAAGGTCTTATTACATGCTGTGTTCGTGAATTATTTCTATCGAGCAAAGTTTATCTGATCGTGTAACACATACGTGGAAGACCTAGATAAAGGTTCGAACTATATTGCGTATTTTTTTTTGGAAGTCTTAGACGATATTTGAAAGTTCTATTTGACTTTGAAATTACTGATTTTGGGATAAGAGCGCCTTAAGCGAAATAGAACATTTAAATTCAAAATTCACTCAATAGTTATGAACAAAACCTTGTTACCTATGTATTAAATTTTGAACTTCTAATTTACAGAAACCAATGGAAACTGCGATGAAAGCATACACAATACATAAGTCACAAGGTTTTGTTGAATAATCATTCAGTTAATTTTGAATTTAAATGTTCTGTTTCGATTAATTAGAAAAAGGCGGGTTTTTCACAATCCAGCTGCGAAACCGCTCTTAAGTGTGAAATTATGTTTCGATTAATTAGAAATAGGCGGGTTTTTTACAATCCAGCTTTGAAACCGCTCTAAAATAAAATTAAGCCAAGATAAATTAAAAAATTCAATATAATTCTCTTAGAATACTTGAAAATAATTTATAAATTTTCACCAACAAATTAGCACAGAACTAATCAATAAAGCCAGTACAAACAGACAACCCTTTTTGTGACAAGGATTAAAATATAAAGACGAGGGCAACCGACGGTCGGTTCTCGTATATTAGGGGACCATTTATTTGAATTAATTTATCTCGTTCGAGTAAGCATTTCTTCAAATACCCTCATCATTTCACTCAAGTGTCACATAGAGAAGACGGCCTTCAGTCAGCTAAAGAGAAAAAGATATCCACAGAATGAATCTCTATAAAACTGCCATTGGTAAATATAAAAACTGTATTTGATCCACAAAGCTAAAAAAAAAAAATATATATTCTTTAACAAAACACATTTACTCGCAGGTTATTCTAACATTGTTGAAAAAACAAAAATTTCATTAAAAAAATAAATTAAAACTCCGCTTTTGCGGAAACCTTAAAACTTGTTTAGATGCTAGAACTTTTCAAACAACAACCAGTAATTTTTATAAGAGCATAACGAACATTTTTATGAGCCGAATTCCGCGCATTTTAAATTTCTTAGCCGAGTTTAAGAATAACTTTCCGAAGGTAGTCGGAGGAAAACACATAACTCAGGGCAGAAACCGTCTAATTAGTGAACTTTTTTGAAGTTTGGTAGGAGGAGTGTTACCATATTTTAGGGTTGAAAATTCCTTATCTTCTTATTTATTTAACAAACACTCGCTGAGTTTTCCGCGTTGAACCTACTCAATTCTCATAGCTTAATTTATAAACCCTTTTTTTTCAGAGAATATACGTAATTTTAAGACATGGTTTTCGTTATTTTGGTATATAAATAAATCATATTTTTTAAGGAATTGGAACTAACGCCGCTACCATACCCCTTGTTTATCAGCTGCGCCCCTCTGTCAATGTCACCGACGCGCCAAAAGATCCTTGTCGTACTGTACTCGATGAACCAAGGATTCTGTGTCATTGAATTCCTCTAAAATGTGCAATAACCAGAACTTCAGTGTATATTAGTGTCGATTCGGTGTACCACGACTTAACTTATTTGACAGGACTAAACTTAATTTAAGCGTCCTGTCCTTGTCTTTTCGTTAAAAAATAAATAAAAAGACAGGACGCTTAAAATAAGGTTAGTCCTGTCAAATAAGTAAAGTCGTTTGACACTGAATCGACACCATTATTAAATTTGATTAAGTTGCTTACTGCGATGATTTTACGGAGATGTAATTTATCAGTCTAAAGAAATATATTTGAAGTTGGCAACATTGTCTAGTATTTGGTATGCTAGGTGCTACAGAGAGTTGATAATAAAGATTTTAGGGTTTCATAGTTAATGCCTGGACCGGTGGGTCTACCGCGTAATTCTCATTTACATCACCATCAATTTGAGATTGAAATTTGGCGTGCGTGCGACGACGCCCGCCTAACATGCCATCTCTTTTGCACGCGTTGAATTTCGCATGCATTTGCTTGAAGTTGATACAAATAAGAATTACGCGGTAGAGCCCCGGGACCGTAGATTATTCTATATACCAGTGACCAGTATCCAGTACTGCGTTTGACGGTTTATTCTACCACCCAACTTTACTATAATGAGAAGGCCATACCCCTATTAAATGCGAAAGTGTGTTTGTTGGTTGATGGTTTGTATGTTTGTCCTTCTTTCACGCACCAACGGAGCAACAGATCGACGTGAATTTTTTGCATAGAGATAGTTTATGGGCTGGAGAGTGACATACGCTACTTTTTATCCCGGAAAAATGCAATCTAAATCAGCGCAAAACCGCGAGCGAAAAAAAAATCTATTTGGAACAAAAAAAAAATTCTTTTTCTGTTTGCAACGTTAAATTACGTTTTTCGTGATTTTAGTGATCTTTCCGATTTTTTTTCTGTGATTGTGATACTTGTGTCAAATCTGGTAAATTTTAATGTAGTTCAACTTCTTAACTACTTACACAAATTTTATTTGTTAAAAATATTTTGTTTTAATATGTTGAATTGTCCAAACGCGAGAGCATGTTTGGCGAAACCGAGCTTTAAGTAAGTAAGTAAAAGTAAACATTAAGTAAAATAGGTAAATATTCTTATTGGATGTGTTTTCAAAACTCCATTCCCGTTCGAAGTTAATTTGCATTTTATCACAAATAAGATCCACAAAACAAACCTATATTTAAGTCGCAAGGCAAACTTTATTTCTCAAGTTGAGCAGTCGTATACGGCTGCGCATGAACTGAAGTTCCCAAGTTTTGAGTGCGGAGTTATACCGATGGAGGGCGTTTCTTTGATTTTTAGACGTGGTTTCTTGATTCAAAAGAAACGGGCGTTTTTCCTTGTGTCAAATTTAGTGTTAAATAAGCTTCCTATACTTTAGCAACAGAATCAAAGACAAAATTTGTACAGATTCCAAACAAACCAAAAATTACTTTGACATTGATTGCTACGGAACATATTTTATCTATGCTGACATGGACAGTGACATCTGGCGGAAAGACAAGAACTAAGAAAAAAAAAAAAACGAGAAAAACGCTCATTACTAGAGCAATTGGCTGACTACCAGCACCCCTTTGCTAGTCTACAAACTATAAAGCTTTCAAAATTTATAAAAATTACGCTAACGTGTATAATTATATCTTATGTTATCAAATTATGTCACGTCGTCTTTACAGGTAAAGATATACATATTCTTCATATTCTTTATTGTACACACAAAACATCATTTTTACATAGTACTTAGATACATCATGTACAGAGGCGAGCTTATCTCTAAAAAGAGATTTCTTCCAGCAAACCCGGATTGAAAAAAGAGAAGTAATAATAAAAAGTAGACATACATACGTGTACACTAAATATATAATATACTTACATAAATAACAACAATATACCTACATAAATAATAATTAAGTAACTATTTAAACAATAAACATGTTTACTTATATATATATATATAATATTTACAAAAAATAAGATAAAAATACATAACAATAGTTAAAATAAATATTGTGCTATCTACAGATACTCATGGAGTTGAAAGGTAGTACTCTTTCACTCTGTTTTTAAAAATACCGAGTGTAGGACAGTCTCTAATGTTATGGGGAAGCGAATTCCATAATCTTATGGCCATGACGGTGAAGGACTGGCCGAAAGCACACGATTTGTGCACAGGAGTTTTGAGAAGAGAGACAGTACGTGCACGAGCCGCCTTGTCCCTAGAAGACAACAAAAGTTCAAATCGTTCACGAAGATAAGAAGGGGAGCGAGGATTACTGAGAATGCTGTAAAGCTGGGTAAGGATATGTAAATGACGACGCTGACGGATAGGGAGCCATTTGAGCTCTTTGCGAAAACAGGATATATGGTCGAATTTACGTAAGCCATAGATGAAACGAATAGCCAGATTTTGAAGGCGCTCAAGCTTATTTAGCAACTCTTCATTGGCATCAAGAAAACAGACATCGGCATAATCGATCAAGGGAAGAAGAAGAGATTGTGCAAGGGAGATTTTAGTTTTAAAGGGAAGGAAATTCTGGAGGCGCTTCAGAGCATGAAATGCTCCAAACACTCTTTTACTGATCCCATTTATGTGAGGAGCCCAAGACAAGCTGCTGTCGAATATAACACCCAGGTTTTTAGCAGTTTTAGCATACACAATAGGAACCCCATTCATTGTCACAGCTGGTATATTTGAGTTACTCAGTTGCCTTAACATGTATGGACTACCGAGCAGCAAAGCTTGCGATTTGTTTGGATTGACGAGTAGACCATAAGATTTCGCCCATTTTTCTATTTTATCAAGATCATCATTCATTTTTCTAATTGCGGACTCTGCTTCATTCACTGGGAAATGGAGATAAAGCTGCAAATCGTCTGCATAGAGATGGTAGCGAGAACATAAGGTGTCAGTGATTGAGTTAATAAAAACTGAAAACAGGAGAGGAGAGAGAACGCCACCTTGAGGAACGCCAGCAGTGAGTTCACAGCACCCTGATGTAACATCACCAGAGCGTATGCACTGCCGCCGACCACGAAGATAGGTATCAAACCATTCTATTACTAGAGGAGATACGTTAAGAGAGCCTAAGACCCCTAACAGTACGTCAAAGTTGACACAATTGAACGCACTGCTAAAGTCTAATAATGTTAATACAGTTACTTGTTTGCTGTCGATTGCGAAACGAATATCGTCCGTAACCTTAAGTAGAGCAGTAACTGTACTATGTCCACTACGGAATCCTGACTGATATGGATTCAGTAGGTTATTTTTGGAGAGGTAAGATGTCAGCTGATCATGAACAAGGGATTCAAGGACTTTGGAAAGGATGGGAAGGCTTGAGATAGGCCTATAATGTGAGAAAGAGGAAGGGTTAGATGTTTTGGGTAAAGGAATGACGTTAGCTTGTTTCCAGGCAGTAGGAAAGGAGCAGGTTACCATAGAATAGTTCATAATATGGGTGATGGTAGGTAAGAGTTCGTCCAGAATCGTAAATAACATTTGCGAACATATTTCATCGTCACCTACGGCTTTAGACGATATGGCTAGAATGGCTTTCTTAACGTCACTCGTAGTAGCAGTTATGAAGGAGAAAGGTGTACAACTAGGTTTCGGCTTATTATTAAGATTAAAGAGAGTTTCATTTTTAGTGTCGTCTTCTAAAGTGACAGGAGATTTGGAGAAATGCTGATTAAGTGCATCAAAATCAATGTAACTTGAAATGGTTTCAGAAGATTTGCCGATACCTAGTGTTTTAAGAAATTTCCATACCTGTGCAGGATTGTAATTATCTATGGATTCATGAATGTGGCGTCTCTTAGAATCCCTACACATTCTACTACAGCGATTACGCAGCTTCTTGAAGTGCAAAAAGTTTTCTTCAGAAGAGTCTTTTTTGTACTTCCGCTTAGCCCTATCCCGTTTTGCCATTAAGTTGCGTATGCTTTAAGTTAAATATACGTAAATTATTTGTAGAAATATTCTTGAAACCCACGTAGAATGTGCAAACCGTGTCCTTTCCACGCTACTTAATTTTTGTTTCATTCACTGACTGCCACGGAATAGGATATAGGTCCCAAGTTAACTTTTGCGAGCCGTCCATATTGAATATACTCCATCAGTATAAATCCGTGGTTTCAATTTAAAGGCGCTGCGGGTGTCACGTGCGGAACACGGCAATTTTCCGTCATTGACAAAGCCGAAAAAGTGGAAGTGCCACAAACGCAGCCCAAATATTGGCTGCCTGTGTGTCCCAATACTACCTAGCAGGTAACAAAAGTGAATTTGATACGCTTCCGATTTCAGTCGATAGTTTTAGTGGTAGATATTTTGCCTTCGGTTTGTTTTCGGTTCATTGGTTATTTTACTAACGTCTCTTACAGTCTATGTTGACCAGGGTCACTAAGATAATAATAATGAAAACTGCATCCAAATCCGTTTAGTGGTACTCGAGTTAAGACAGCAGATACATACATATAAACAGGCAGACAGACAGACAAAATTCTAAAAATGGTAGTTTTAAAACACTAATAGCCAATTTCAAATACAATTTTGAAAAAATATTCACTATACAAACACGGCTTTTATTAGGGTTCCGTAGTCAACAACAAGGAACCCTTATAGTTTCGCCATGTCCGTCTGTATGTCTGTCCGCGCCTTAGCTTAGAGACTATTAGTACTAGAAAGCTGTTATTTGGCATGTATATAGATATTTATCATGTCGATAAAGAGGAACAGTAAAATTTTGAAAAAGATTTTATTTTAGAGTACCTCCCCTACACGTAAAGTGGAGATGATTTTTTTCTCGTCAATCCCCTAGTGTGGAGTGTCGTTGGATAGGTCATTTAAAAATATTGGGCGTCTGAGAAGACCATTTTTCGATACAGGGTTCCGTTTGCGAAATATTAAGCTTAAAAAGTTTTAATTTTTGTTAGAGTCAAGTGTCCCCCCCCTGCCAGCGAAACGGTTGTATTTGGAGACGTGAAAAAAATGATGGCGGTAGTATACATAACGAAATTAAAAGGAAAACTTTCAAAGCGAAGTAGGATTTACAAGTAAACGAGTACCGATTGCGCCAAATTTTTAGTTTCCTCTAAACACGGGGCGATTCGCATCAGCAGGAACAAAATGTATGGGCCGTTCTTGGTAAGACTGCAACTTCCGAGCGTACTAGAAGTTTACCGCGATCTGTATTAGTCGACAAACTTATAAAATGTACTTGGAGAAGAAGTCCGCATATTGTGCAGGGCAACTACGGAACCCTGCACTGCACGTGGCCCGACACGCACTTGGCCGGTTTTTTATATTATTAGTATAGATTTAACGACTGAAATCGGTCGGAAAGCGATCGCTATCTTTGTCGAGGCGCAGAAGAAAAAGTAGTTTCGAGTTTGCAGGCCCTGGCCGCTTCGTTATATACCTAGTTTAAAGGTGTCGTAGAATATAAATTTTGAGAGGCAGCCATTGACATAAATAGAAAGGACATGGCGCCATAAAAACGGTGCCCCTAGTAGACACTATGTACAGGTTTGGGCACCAATTTTATAGTACTGAAAATATTCACGGCATTCATTCGTTAGGGCCAATCCTTACTTTTTGGATCATTGGGGGGCAGCGCAAAACTGACCTTGACGTCAAACGCGACGATTTAAAAGCCCGACCACTCGCGGCCATCAATTTATAATAATGTAGACACTCATGTAAGCTAATTAGCCATCTTCGGGCGCTCCAGCGCCATACCGACTAGGAGTAGACCGAAAACAGTCGGAGTGGATCAATTTATAATACATCATCAGGGCATAAATCCTTGAGAAGTGTCAGAGGTGTTTGTGAGTTTGGACTGGTAAATGTAAGTTTCACCGATTATTACGTCGTGAGGGGTCGTGAGCCCTATCGCCGTAGGTTAGGTACAAATATGGACCCACGGCGCCGGCGCTTGTTCCCAGCGTGTCGTTCGAAAATGCCTCTATTGATAAATTCATTTCTCTAATTTTTTTTATAAATTTTAAACCTAAAATTATAAAAAAAATATATATTGTTTGTTACACTATAAAGAACAACTTAATTTTAGAACATTATTCGCTCGTATAGCATGAAAATATTGTTCAAAGTCAAGCTGTGTTTAGAGTAAAATTAAGGAAAATTGGTTATCTCTTTAAAATCACTAATGGTATATGTATGGTTTTTACAATAAAATAGTACAAGGAAAACTCGTTATTGTAATATTTTTTCCGTTTATTGCGTCCATGTGAAAATAATTATTTTCTCCTATTGCGCTATCCGGATACCCGGTGACCCGGTGCGCGCTGATATAAACGTTATTTCAATGTAGTTTCAATTACATAAAATGTCAATAACAAAGATGTATTTAATTGTTCAAATAATCGATACAAAAACGAATTGAAGAAAGCGCTCTCTAACAGTAGTGTCTAACAATAACGTAACTTATCAAATCAATCATATAACTATTTTACTAACCCAAGTTGTGTGCATGTGCATGTTAGTTTTACGTTTAATATTTAGGTTGTGTGTAATGTGTGTACAGTTCAGAATTTTGTGTTTTTATTTAGTTAAACTATAGATTATATGCTTATGTATTTCATGTTTGCGTCTATCTAAAAAATATTAATGTATTAAGTGAGTATGTTGAGGAAACTGGTATACTTATATAGCAATCTTACCTTACAAAATCTGTACCATTTTCTGTTTTTACTCCGTGTTCCAACAAATAAATAAACACATTGAGAAATTGATAACTTCACGAAATCACTGACGCTATTATTTATTGCTTAGAATTTAGATCAGATAAAACCTTCTTTCTTTAGTCATATTGATTGACACGTTTTTTGAAAACAAAATTAGCGTAAAAATATAATTTACTTTTTGTCCCAAAACAATACGTTTTGTAACGACTGAAGTTTCTCAATCGTACAGAATTGTTAATGAGATGCGTGTTTTAAATACCAGTAACTCCATCTATGATGTGGATGGATGAAGCACCTTCATACACACATAGGCGAGCTGAAGTGGAAGCTGAGCATACAAGCTGATATAGTTCTGCCGTATTTGCGACCTTATAATAGGGCATCATAAGGGTGTTAGATTGGACTGAAAGTTGAAGATTTATTTTACGTCAGACTGTCCAAAGCACTTATAGAATGTTCTAGAACAAAATAGCAACAACTCATGGAATTTATTAGGCCTCAAAGAAACTGTCAAAGTAATTACTACATTTCGGTATTGTGTTGACAGAATTTTATGCACAGTGTTACAAAAATTATAGAGGACGCAAGAATTGGTTATTATATCTCTACTGAAACTTAATGATTTTGAAGGGAATACCTAGGTTTCAAAAAGGGTGTTCAAATATATATATAATAAGTTTTAAGATCGGCTTTTCTTATTTTTTTATTGAAGGATCACTTAGAGCTGCTTGACGTGATATGGAGTGTTTGAATTTATGAAAACATAAGGTACGTGTTATGAAGCGAAGGGGATGTTTTCTTAAAGTTATGGATAAAGGTGTTTTCGTAATGAAATGTCGACATGTCCGTTTAGTTTTCTTGGAAATTGGGTTTTAAAAAGAATTACTCTGTTATTTGAGTATTCTGTGTTACACTTTAGAATTTACTTTTATCTTGCACTTAAATCTAAGTTTTGTTCAAGTTTGACGAAACTGGGTTTCGAGGGCCTTTGACAGGACCATAAACCCTGAAAAATATGGTTTTGCTAGGGAAGGGGAGAGGCGTCATGCGAGGTTATATATATGGGTACTGACGTTTTGATCAGGAAGTTTTCAGCAACCGCCGTGGACTGTGGGTCTAAAAGACACACAAATATCGATTCTATATACCTGAACGCGATCAACTGGTATAAATAAACGGCATATGAAGGAGTGTGCGAAAAACCCGTTATAGTTAGGGGCGTACGGGCGAATAGTTGACCTTTTAAATTCGTGTTGAAGTGTTGTGATTTACGTTACGTTTTAGCGTCGGTTCTGAAATAATTTATACTAGCGACGTGCACGGTTGAAATTCAGAGCTCTGAAATTAAGTGTCGGGAGTGAAGTAAATAATATATTTTCAGTGTTAAATACGAAACGCGGTTTAGCTTTATATATCAATTATTTGTATCACAATTTATTTATGTAAAGAATAATATATACGTCCCTTATTCCTATCCAAAATTTAGGACCTTTAGAGTTTCTACGTCTAGCTGTGCTGCTGTATATTCGATTAACAAAAAGTCTGTGAGAAATTCGAGATTTTATAGGTACTGCGAGCTACGGGTGTCACACCAACATATTATTTCTTTCCCCTCTCACTTATCCACTTCTACAGGATTTTAGGTACAGGTACAGGAACGAGATTTCTGCATAAAATTTCTCACATGACTTTTCTTTACAATTACCATTTTTAGGTCTTCATAATTTAGATTTTTGTTGTGAATGATATGGATACTGAGTTTTATGTTAGGAACCCTTTTTGGTTTAGGGACGGGGTCGTTGTGGACTGTGGTCTCTGGAGACGTCCGGGAATTCACATGGCTGTTAACTCTGATGGGAAGCCTTGCATAATGCTTGTGTCGGAACCAGAGTTGGTGTTTTCTGCATCAGGGGCTCTTTAGGTTGCACCTACGATTATCCCGTCCACACGTCAAGCGTAGAAAATTAGAAATTGACTTGATCAAGTCGTAGGTGTGATGAATGAATGCTTTAGAGGCAGTTTTTGTGAGGTTTTGTATGTATGTGTAAATTTCTAGGGACACTTAGGTTATAAGGTGTTGTCTAGGTTGTTTCGCAGGAATTTGTTCGGAAGCGGTGTCATTTTGTGTGACAACGTGGGGGTAATTATTGGTTGGTCAGGGAGATTACCGTCTAATTTTGTAGGGCCCCCACTTCATTCTGGACTCATCTGGGTCTAGAATCCCCTCAAATATCAAACATCTAGCTAAATCACCTTAGCGCTTGCAGCCGCCGATCGTCGAGTATCTACGGTTCATCAACCCCTTTTTCTAACCCAAACAACTGCAATATTATATGTTACACACACACACACACACACACACACATTTTACTATATTATCCGATAATTACATAATCATTTATCTAATTAAAAATATAACGTCGCGCGCAACATACGAAGTAATGAAAGTGTTATTCGCTTAACGTCTCACGGAGTGTCGAATCAAAAGTGGTTTTACATAGTGATTTAGTCGTAATGTGTTTCGTTTTCCCTTGGATTTTCAATGGCAATAATAGCCTTGAAATAAAGCTGAGTTCCAGAATACAGCTAAGTCGTATCATTTAACCAATAACTAGTACATTAGTTTTTCTTGATTACTTTATTTTTCTTTGTTGAATTATGATATACATTGTTTTGAGCATAACCGTTTTGTAACATAACGTAGTGTCCTAATCTACTAGACGATCACACAAATAAATCACGGCCAATGATTTAATTTGAAATGAATAAATCGATGTACTCTCAAGTATGTCATTATAACGTAGTAGATGTAGAGAGGTATATACCAATAACCTCATTCTACGGGTGGTACCGCTTCCAGCGGTCATCTTTTAATTATTAAATAAATACATAATAAGTACTGTAAGTACATATGATTGTACATAACACATATGTATATACATCTCTAAGCAGAATAAATATTTCTCTTACAGTACTTCACACCCAGAACTATTTTGTTTCAGATGGTCCACGTGACCAAGGATTTAGGTCATTCAATCTTGTATTATTTTATAATACGAGAACCTAAATAAAAGAGTCTGGGTTGCATTCATACAAAACGGTTAGAAAGTTCCACATATCATAATTCACAAAGCTTTATTATTTACGAATAGTCAAAACGAAAGCTTTTTACCGCTACAAAACTATGCGTTTTTTTTGTAAACACGAAGTTGGTCGCGACGATGCTGACAAAACATGTGTTTACTTTTTTTGATTACAATAGTTTTTGTTTCAAATAATGCTATTATTTTACGTGATGTTCGTGACTCTGTGTCATTTATATAATAGAACATAACAAGTTATTAGTTATTTACTTTGGTCTAGGTATCACATACGTATATGTCTAATCATTATACCTAAATTACGAGATTCTTCGAGATCATTTGTTTGGGTTAAGGCTAGGTAAATTCATCTTATAGTTAAAACTAAATGAGGTATACAAATTATTTCTTATTCATCTTGCATTCCTAGAAAATAAACGTAAACACAGCACTTGACAACACAGATGTTCGTATTATTATTTTGAAGGCCGGCGCCAAAATTCCTTAGAAATGGAATGGCGTTAGTACTTTAGTTGGGTTTAACTGTTTTCACTTTTTTGTTGTTTTGTGGTTTAGAGCATTCAATTTTTGAGAGACGGCACTTGTTTACTTTATGGTCGGTACTTTGTCTAATTTATTGGGGCGTCAAAATTCCGTCTTAGGTTTTCTTTATTTTTTTTGCTCTTCACTTTCTTTCTGTTATGAATTCTCGTAGTATGTAGTTTTCGATATTCATGATCTAGACAAATCAATAATTTATAGACTACGGGCGTATCAGACAATTCAGAGTATAAATTTTAAAACCCGAAGTTAAATAAAGCACGGCTGCTGGTTTTTTTTGACTTCCGTTAGAAGTAGAGAATGGTCGAGGGCATTGGTAGCAAAGTCGCTTGGTAAGAGAGAGGACCGGGTTCGAATCCCTGGTTTATAGTGTCTCACGTTCAGATTTGTCTATTATGTTAATTATGTAATCTATGTTAATTACGGCAGTTAGTTCTAATAATTTAAAAGTTTCGCGTAAAAACTGTATCACGGATTTAATTAAATTTAATAGAAGGTCATAATTATATGTTACTCACAATTGTTTTGGGAAATTTATTACATGATAGGTATTTTAAATTAGATATTGATTTTATCTTTCTCTGGGAAGTGGAAGCATTTTTATGTCATGTGTGTAAATGTTGGCACTTGTCGGAATTAAGCAATTAACTTTATCTGAGCCACAATTTGAACTGCGTTCTATAGTTATACTAATTTAAATAAATTAAATTTATCTGAGATACGATCTGAATTGCACTCTTCGTTTACGAGGTTTTTGAAAGAGATAAGTATTATTTTAAAGTGATTAGAGAAATATCTAAGCGTATAATGAAGTGGTTTAGAGTTACACAATTTAGTATAAATAAATGACGTAGCAATAGAATATATGTGTGTGGATATGTTATTTAATTTGAGGGTTTTAATATTGACGGATTGTGTATTGATAATTAAGGTGATTAGTGCGGTTTAGTGAAATACATACAATTTCCGATTGAAATTCTGTCTATAAGTATGTAAGTGTGACTATAAAACAGTACGTCTGTCTCTTTATATTATGAGTTTGTTTGTCACTATGTATGTGTGTCGGTATATATAACCGTCTGTCTGTCTAACAAAAATAGGATACGTTAGTTAGTCTATATAGATTTGTGTCCGTTTGTCACTCCGTCTGTCTGTATATCTAAGATAGGGTCCGTAAGTCTGTCTGTGTATGTGTCCGTACAGCTGTCTGTGTTGTGTAAAATGCGTATGTATGAAAGAGTGTTTCATTTTGACAGGCTAAATCACGGGCGAAAAGCTAGTTATCAAATCTATAGAACGATTGGGGATGAAAGAGCGCCATCTATAAAATATTGCCTGAACCACCCCTAATGCTTTTAAGGGTGGATGCCGAGATTTGAACCGTCGAGTGGGACTCTGCGCGTGAGTGGTTTACAAAACTTGCAACATAGATCCGGTGGGTGGCGCTTGTGTTGATTTTTTTTTGTGTACAACGTGGAGTGGATTTCAGAAAGTTTCTCGGAGTTGGTTGTTTAATGGGGTTTGGCTTTATTACAAGAGAGGGCACTTATGCTATAGATTCATGAAATCTAAATGTGAAATTGGTTGACTATTGTGATTTTGTCAAGTTTTCTTTTCTACGAATTTAAAAACTGTGTCAACAATCAACGGGCGCTCTGTAACGACTGAAGTTTCTCAATCGTACAGAATTGTTAATGAGATGCGTGTTTTAAATACCAGTAACTCCATCTATGATGTGGATGGATGAAGCACCTTCATACACACATAGGCGAGCTGAAGTGGAAGCTGAGCATACAAGCTGATATAGTTCTGCCGTATTTGCGACCTTATAATAGGGCATCATAAGGGTGTTAGATTGGACTGAAAGTTGAAGATTTATTTTACGTCAGACTGTCCAAAGCACTTATAGAATGTTCTAGAACAAAATAGCAACAACTCATGGAATTTATTAGGCCTCAAAGAAACTGTCAAAGTAATTACTACATTTCGGTATTGTGTTGACAGAATTTTATGCACAGTGTTACAAAAATTATAGAGGACGCAAGAATTGGTTATTATATCTCTACTGAAACTTAATGATTTTGAAGGGAATACCTAGGTTTCAAAAAGGGTGTTCAAATATATATATAATAAGTTTTAAGATCGGCTTTTCTTATTTTTTTATTGAAGGATCACTTAGAGCTGCTTGACGTGATATGGAGTGTTTGAATTTATGAAAACATAAGGTACGTGTTATGAAGCGAAGGGGATGTTTTCTTAAAGTTATGGATAAAGGTGTTTTCGTAATGAAATGTCGACATGTCCGTTTAGTTTTCTTGGAAATTGGGTTTTAAAAAGAATTACTCTGTTATTTGAGTATTCTGTGTTACACTTTAGAATTTACTTTTATCTTGCACTTAAATCTAAGTTTTGTTCAAGTTTGACGAAACTGGGTTTCGAGGGCCTTTGACAGGACCATAAACCCTGAAAAATATGGTTTTGCTAGGGAAGGGGAGAGGCGTCATGCGAGGTTATATATATGGGTACTGACGTTTTGATCAGGAAGTTTTCAGCAACCGCCGTGGACTGTGGGTCTAAAAGACACACAAATATCGATTCTATATACCTGAACGCGATCAACTGGTATAAATAAACGGCATATGAAGGAGTGTGCGAAAAACCCGTTATAGTTAGGGGCGTACGGGCGAATAGTTGACCTTTTAAATTCGTGTTGAAGTGTTGTGATTTACGTTACGTTTTAGCGTCGGTTCTGAAATAATTTATACTAGCGACGTGCACGGTTGAAATTCAGAGCTCTGAAATTAAGTGTCGGGAGTGAAGTAAATAATATATTTTCAGTGTTAAATACGAAACGCGGTTTAGCTTTATATATCAATTATTTGTATCACAATTTATTTATGTAAAGAATAATATATACGTCCCTTATTCCTATCCAAAATTTAGGACCTTTAGAGTTTCTACGTCTAGCTGTGCTGCTGTATATTCGATTAACAAAAAGTCTGTGAGAAATTCGAGATTTTATAGGTACTGCGAGCTACGGGTGTCACACCAACATATTATTTCTTTCCCCTCTCACTTATCCACTTCTACAGGATTTTAGGTACAGGTACAGGAACGAGATTTCTGCATAAAATTTCTCACATGACTTTTCTTTACAATTACCATTTTTAGGTCTTCATAATTTAGATTTTTGTTGTGAATGATATGGATACTGAGTTTTATGTTAGGAACCCTTTTTGGTTTAGGGACGGGGTCGTTGTGGACTGTGGTCTCTGGAGACGTCCGGGAATTCACATGGCTGTTAACTCTGATGGGAAGCCTTGCATAATGCTTGTGTCGGAACCAGAGTTGGTGTTTTCTGCATCAGGGGCTCTTTAGGTTGCACCTACGATTATCCCGTCCACACGTCAAGCGTAGAAAATTAGAAATTGACTTGATCAAGTCGTAGGTGTGATGAATGAATGCTTTAGAGGCAGTTTTTGTGAGGTTTTGTATGTATGTGTAAATTTCTAGGGACACTTAGGTTATAAGGTGTTGTCTAGGTTGTTTCGCAGGAATTTGTTCGGAAGCGGTGTCATTTTGTGTGACAACGTGGGGGTAATTATTGGTTGGTCAGGGAGATTACCGTCTAATTTTGTAGGGCCCCCACTTCATTCTGGACTCATCTGGGTCTAGAATCCCCTCAAATATCAAACATCTAGCTAAATCACCTTAGCGCTTGCAGCCGCCGATCGTCGAGTATCTACGGTTCATCAACCCCTTTTTCTAACCCAAACAACTGCAATATTATATGTTACACACACACACACACACACACACACATTTTACTATATTATCCGATAATTACATAATCATTTATCTAATTAAAAATATAACGTCGCGCGCAACATACGAAGTAATGAAAGTGTTATTCGCTTAACGTCTCACGGAGTGTCGAATCAAAAGTGGTTTTACATAGTGATTTAGTCGTAATGTGTTTCGTTTTCCCTTGGATTTTCAATGGCAATAATAGCCTTGAAATAAAGCTGAGTTCCAGAATACAGCTAAGTCGTATCATTTAACCAATAACTAGTACATTAGTTTTTCTTGATTACTTTATTTTTCTTTGTTGAATTATGATATACATTGTTTTGAGCATAACCGTTTTGTAACATAACGTAGTGTCCTAATCTACTAGACGATCACACAAATAAATCACGGCCAATGATTTAATTTGAAATGAATAAATCGATGTACTCTCAAGTATGTCATTATAACGTAGTAGATGTAGAGAGGTATATACCAATAACCTCATTCTACGGGTGGTACCGCTTCCAGCGGTCATCTTTTAATTATTAAATAAATACATAATAAGTACTGTAAGTACATATGATTGTACATAACACATATGTATATACATCTCTAAGCAGAATAAATATTTCTCTTACAGTACTTCACACCCAGAACTATTTTGTTACAGTTTGTTGGTAGTTAAATTATCGAAATTTGCACAAATTGTGACATTTAAGGCAAAGAAAATATAAGGGGAAGAAATGAACATATTAAAATTTAAAGTATGTAGACAAATATGACCATTGAGAATTTTTCAATGCAAGTGCTCGTAAAGGCCCACTTTTTATGCATCAAACCGAACAGAATTATTTTGCCCTAGGGCTTTATTATTATTATTTTTTCAATTTATGTACGAGAAGTTGGCTAACCTGCAATCTTTCCTGTGTTCCTTATATGTTATCCTTTTTTTTCACTGTTTAACGGCTCTGGATACAGTCCTTTTGAACCAATCATAATTTAAAGTTCACAAGATTATATTTGTTTTATTTCCTCACACTATGCATTGAAAAACGTAGTATGATACACGGGCGTAAGAGCAATAAATTACTCGGTTACGTTTAAAATCGTCCTCGTAATTTATTCCTTTTCATCCTTGTAGCATAAACTACTATTCAGATTTTCGTAGATTTCGCAAACTAAGTGTTCACACATAACAGTTACTGTAATAATCGAAAATAGAAACATATATAGTGCCTGTTTTAGTTAAGTACATTACCAAAATAAGCCATGAAAATAAAAACGACCGTTTTTCATAAGCAATCCTTTCTTTTGATACCAAATTTCTATTAATTTTCGAGGCGTTACCAAAAAGTCTTCCTTAGAGGCCGGCAGAGCAATCCTAGTTCATACAAACGAAATTACAAAACCATTTGTAAATCATAAAAGTAGTGTGTATTTATTCTGATTGTATTATAGAATATCTAGGTTCCCAAATACATATTAAATGACTTAAACATGAAATATGAGAAAAATAAGCTTTCTATGGAAATTTTCAATTGCTTATATGTCGTCTTTAAATCAGTGTCCTTTCAAAACATATATTTGGGAACCTACATTTTCTGTAATCCAATCGGAATACATACACATTAATTTATGAATATCTATGATTAACAAATGGTTTTGGTATTTCGTTTGTATGAACTAGGATTGGTCCGCCGGCCTCTTAAGACTGCTTTTAACGTGTGCCTGACTTCACTGTTATTAAAATAGAATGACTAACAAGGTTACTTCAAAAGCTTAAACTATTAAAAACGCTTCAGTTAGTTAAAAAGTTTCCGAGAAATATAAATGACGAGAAATGTTCAACTCCAGTAAGTTACCCCGTCGTCGTGATAAAGTGGAAATTATTTAAACTTACATATATTTGAATATCGGAGAACTATTTGCAATTACAGTCTTTATAGCTATTCTCAAGACAAGGACGTCGTTAAGCCACGGGCAAATTAACTTCACTGTTAATTTAACTTAATAACGAGCTGTTAACTATCTGAAACGACCATTCCCAGTACATATTTTCAAGAACTTCTTCAACTGAATTCCATGACTATAACCCAAATAACGATTTAAAGGCATAGATATTCCCCTCATAATCATCATCATCGTCATAATTAAGGGGTCTTGGGTGTCTCTTGTCGTTGCAGCACCTTCTACCCCTTCTTATTCTGGGCTCTCTTCTTCAATTCCTGGTACGACTGGCTAGACATGCTTGACTTTCTACAAAATCTTGGCTGTCTCAACATCACCCTGAAAGTACACGCAGAATATTGAAGGCCCTCTGCATATATTTGACCTACAGGCCGCTCGTGTAAAGTGACTGACAGTATGCAGTTTCGAGGCAAGCAGACCAAATACATATTGCCCCTACGTGATTTGAATTAGTAAGCCAAAACTCACTAGTTACAAGGCGGGCACACCACAACATTCACCACAACGATCCCCATAAATAAGTTCCTGAAGTCAAAATGATATATTCTGCGAATGTAAGTTGCTCATCCATCACCGCAGAAGGTTGTTTAGTCGCCACTTAGTATATCAACATTGTCACTCAAACGGCGCTCGAAGGTTGCGAGCGACTTGGGACAACTTTTTCCGGCGGATAGTAATTATTTTGAGTGGAGATACAGCTGCGACGAAGTTCCAGACAACTTTAATGTAATGAAAGCGCAATATTTGTAACGACGAGGACATACATATTAAGCGTAGTATAAAAGTAACGGAATCGGAACGTGTTTTCGGTATTGGAAACGAAGTAATGGAATGGATATTTTTCTGTTGACGTTACCAGATTGTAATGTAATGTTCCGACGAAAGTTTTTATTACAAACAAAGATGGTTGAGGAAAGTCGAGGCAACTTTTGCCGGTAGCTTTATATTTTCAGCTGCTTCACGGTGAAAATTAAAAATCTTTTACAAAAGCCGGCACTTATGAATTCTTTTGCCTTGTATGAAGCGCTTTGCTTCTATGATTAATAACTCTTGGAAGGAAAGCAGCTTTTATTAGCAAACACTTAGAATATCGACAAGAAATAAAACACAAATGTATAGAAAGGTCTTCCAACGATCAATAACTGACAGTTTGTAAAAAACCAATTAAAGCAGTTCAATTTCTTTTCATTTCATTCCTTTCACGAACGGAAAACGAAAGGAATGAAAAGTGAAATCAGCTTTTTTATAATTAAATAGTTGGGGTAGGTATCGAAAAAAAAGTTAATGTTTTTGAATTACAAAATTATTTGAATTACAATTTAATTTGATATGATTATTATTTAAGCCATACTGACTATAGTTTCTCTAAGGTTCTAGTTGTAAGAAAGGAAGGAAATTTTACCCATGATTCGACTAATTTTCTCTGTTTCTATTGCACATTTTGATCCTTGTTTGGATAAAGATGAAACCTGACTTGGTGATACACAAAATAATCTATCCGAGTGTTAAATTAAATTAAAAGCTTTTGCAGAATCTTCAAAAAACCAAACTGGTGACTGACTGACGCGCGCTGACTGAGTATGAAACTGAAACAGCCTGTACAACATTTCTATATTATTAATTAAAAATAAAAATGCATTTTATGCTGTTTTAAATGTTTCAATGTTTGGTTTTATTTATTTAGTATACTCACAATATATAAAAACAATAAAAATTGAAAATATATCGAGTAGAAATATATTTTTTCAATGCAAGTGCTCGTAAAGGCCCACTTTTTATGCATCAAAACCGAACAGAAAGTCGATTATTTTGCCCTAGGGCTTTATTATTATTTTTTTATTTTATTTATTTACAATGGTTGGCTAACCTGCAGCCTTTCCTGTGTACCATAAATATTATACTTTTTTTCCACTGTTTACCGGCTCTGGATACAGTCCTTTTGAGCCAATCATAATTTAAAGTTCACAAGATTATATTTGTTTTATTTCCTCACACTATGCATTGAAAAACGTAGTATGATACATAGCTTAGACTGTTAGACCCCAAAAAAGGCATCAGTTTAGTTTTCCGGAAGAAAGGATGCCACTTGCCACAATTGTTTATTGGACCAATATCTACCGATAAAGATCGGTAGCCTTCGGGAGCCTCTTCAATTTGGGGAGGGAAGGGAGTTCAAAGATGCACTGCGCCAAGCGTCATTTAAAAAAATTAAACTGTCTGAGTTTGTCAACTACATCAAGATGGGTGTCTTTTTCAGGTAAATTAAGGACGTAGAATTCATTTCTGGCATAAAAAAATGTGATATTTTAAGTAGTTTCTTGAAAATTTTTACATAGTTTAAAATTTTATGAAATATTTTTTACTTTCAGGCGCCACCAAAAAAAAACCTCAGGTTTTTTTAAGTAACAAAAAATACTTTACGAAAGCCTATTTTATGCAGATAAATAAAAATATAAGTTTTATTGGATTTTGAAAGGAAAAAACCGTAAAAAAAAAATAAAACAATGTCGGTGAGCTCTTATTTTACTACTACTTATTAACTAACCTGATAAAAGTATATTTATGTATAGTGTATTTATAAAAGTATATATATGCATAAAAACTATAAACACGTAAAAATGCTTTTCTATGGTTCTAAAAGAGTATTAACTATTTAATTATCATTTTAATTTTTTGCAGCTTCTACCATCTATAACAAATAGTTCTAGGTGTGAAGTAAGTAAGTACTGCTGTAAGAAGACAATTGTGTTCCTGGTCACGAGTACCAATCTTTAACAAATAGGTTCTGGAGTAGTCCTATCTTCTGTAAGAGAAATAAATATCCTGCTTATAGATGTATATACATATGTGTTATGTACAGTCATATGTACTTACAGTACTTAGTATGTATTTATTTAATAATTAAAAGATGACCACTGGAAGCGGTACCACCCGTAGAATGCGGTAATAGTAATGCATATACGTCTCTACGTCTCCTACGTTATTATGACATACTTGAGGAGTACATCGATTTATTAATTACAAATTAAATCATTGGCCGTGATTTATTTGTGTGGTCGTCTAGTAGATTAGGACACTACGTTATGTTACAAAACGGTTATGCTCAAAACAATATATATCATAATTCAACAAAGGAAAATAAGGTATTCAAGAAAAACTAATGTACTAGGTATTTGTTAAATGATACGACTTAGCTGTATTCTGGAACTCAGCTAGAGTTCAAGGCTATTATTGCCATTGAAAATCCAAGGGAAAACGAAACACATTAATGACTAAATCACTATGTAAAACCACCTTTGATTCGACATTCCGTAAGACGTTTAACGAATAACACTTTCATAGCTTCGTAAGTTGCGCGCGACGTTATATTTTTAATTAGATAAATGATTATGTAATTATCCGATACCATAGTAAAGTGTGTGGGTTTGTGTGTAAAATATAATATTGCAGTTGTTTGGGTTAGAAAAAGGGGTTGATGAACCGTAGATACTCGAGGCACGGTGGCTGCACGCTGTACGTTGATTTAGCTAGACTTTTGGTATTTGAGGGGATTCTAGACCCAGATGAGTCCAGAATGAAGTGGGGGTTAAATTTATTTTAGCACAGTTGCATCTTTTTTGCATCCTACTTTGCATTGACACCTTGTTATCTCGAAGCAAATGCTGTCCGCAGCTGGGTTGTCAGACCAGTGGGGTATCTATTGGCTATTTTTCTGCTTCCAGCCCCAATCGGGGGGACTAGGCAGAATTTGTTGCAGTACTAAAGCCTGGCCCCACTCATGAACTCCCTGGCAAACTGCGCGTAATATTTTCTCCAGGATGAAACGAATAAAGAAGAGCTGTTTGGCTTCCTGTCGTCCAAATATCACCCGATGGACTTGCCCATCAATAAAGAAATTTATGTAGCGAAGGGTAATCTGTTCTTTCCAATGTTGCTCGTGAACTGCCAAAATTGGAGCCATTTAACTTGAAGCGTCTGACACGCGAATGATGGTTCACTTGGCGGATACAGTAGACCAGGGTCATACGAAGTTAATGCACAGCAAACACCGATGTGGTAGTTATCGCTCTGGCATGTGTACTGAAATTGCCAAGATTAGAGGTATTATGGGTTCATGAGGTAACGGGGAAAAACCACAATTTCTTGGCATGCCTCTAGATTGAATCAGCTCTAGGTATGAGCGTTTCTTTCAATAGTCAAGAATGTATAATATATAAATTATCAGTTTAATAGCGTGAGTGAGTGTGCATAAGACAATTTATTTTGTTTAAAGGTCCTGAAAGAGCGGAGGTCTTGCCTGTGTTCCACAAACTTAGTGGATGCGATACAGTATCGTTTTTTAACGGCAGGGGAAAGAAAAGTGCTTTTGAAGCATGTAATTCATTCTCTTTTGCCACTAAAGGGTTTAAGGATCTTAAAGATAGCAATATAAATGAGGCAGAGATTGTGCTACATAAGTTTGTCATAGCCATGTATGATAGGTATGCTAGCCAATCACTGAGTACTAACTAAAACATTAATATAAAGTTAAATTCATCGTAGCGAAAAGTCATATTACATGAACTTTTTCAGATCAAGTCCCTGTCCCTGCACGACTATCAATCATTGCCGTAAATATCTTTTTACAAAAACAGATCGGCAAATTGAAAATTTACCACCAACAGAAGCGGCCCTTTGTCAGCATATTTTACGCGCAGCTTGCCAGGGAGTTCATGAGTGGGGCCAGGCTTTAGTGCTACAACAAATTCTGCCTAGTCCCCCCGATTGGGGCTGGAAGCAGAAAATTAGCCAATAGATACCCCACTGGTCTGACAACCCAGCTGCGGACAGCATTTGCCTCGAAATAACAAGCTGTCAATGCAAAGTAGGATGCAAAAAAGATGCAACTGTGTTAAAATAAATTTTATATGTACCGAATTGTACCACTGCGGTAGAAGCTACAAAAAATGAAAATGATAATTAAATAGTTAATACTCTTTTAGAACCATAGAAAAGCATTTTTACGTGTTTATAGTTTTTATGCATATATATACTTTTATAAATACACTATACATAAATATACTTTTATCAGGTTAGTTAATAAGTAGTAGTAAAATAAGAGCTCACCGACATTGTTTAATTTTTTTTTACGGTTTTTTCCTTTAAAATTCCAAAAATACTTATATTTTTATTTATCTGCATAAAATAGGCTTTCGTAACGTATTTTTTGTTACTTAAAAAAACCTGAGGTTTTTTTTTGGTGGCGCCTGAAAGTAAAAAGTATTTCATAAAATTTTAATGTATGTAAAAATTTTCAAGAAACTACTTAAAATATCACAATTTTTTATGCCAGAAATGAATTCTACGTCCTTAATTTACCTGAAAAAGACACCCATCTTGATGTAGTTGACAAACTCAGACAGTTTAATTTTTTTAAATGACGCTTGGCGCAGTGCATCTTTGAACCCCCTCCCCCCCCCAAATTGAAGAGGCTCCCGAAGGCTACCGATCTTTATCGGTAGATATTGGTCCAATAAACAATTGTGGCAAGTGGCATCCTTTCTTCCGAAAAACTAAACTGGATGAGCTAACGGACCCAGCTAACACGGGCGTAAGAGCAATAAGTTACTCGGTTACGAAATCGTTATAAATCGTCCTCGTAATTTATTCCTTTTCGCCCTTGTAGCATATACTACTATTAAAGCATCCTAGGTGATGGATGTCGCTATATAACAGAATATAATATTTCTTTGATCGATGCCGACCACGCCATCTGTTCCTTAGAACAAGGGGTGAATTTCACATAACGCCATGTCGTGAAACAACCGTTCAGTTGGTTATGGTATTTCAAGTACATACAAAAATTCGGTATACAGGTATGATGGAAAAATTCGTCGGTCCAGATAACAACCTCGGTGGCGAAGTCGGTAGCACACCTGTCAAGCAGGAAGTCGCAGATTTGAATCGTGGCCTTTCACATATTTTTTTACTCGAAATTTGTTTCTAATTGATTGTTTCTAGTGTGTATTTAATTCTTATATAATTTTTAGGGTTCCGTACCCAAAGGGTAACCAACGGGACCCTTTTACTTAGACTTCGCTATCCGTCTGTCTGTCTGGCTGTCTGTCTGTCTGTCCGTCTGTCCGTCTTTCACCAGGCAGTATCTCATGAACGGTAATAGTTAGACAGTAATTTTCACACATGATGTTTTTCTGTTGCCGCTATAACAACAAATACTAAAAAGCAGAATATAATAAATATTTAAGGGGGCTCCCATACGACAGGCATGCTTTTTTGCCGTTTTTATAGGTACTGTAACATATAGCTAGACAATATGTTAGGTTTAGGTAAGGCTAGGTTTTATAGGTAGGTTAAAGGACTATTTGTTCGTGTTTAGTTGGCAATCGATAACCTTTATGGATCGACATACGTCGCATTGACTGAATTATTTCGTGTTTTCCAAAAATAAATACAGATCGAGTATAAAAGATCTTTCAGGCAAAACACGAGCAAGATTCCTCAGAGAGTCCGATTAGTGCGGATGTGCTTCTCCATCCATAAATTATTGAAGAAATATAAGAAGCGAGTGCTCTACCAAATTTGGAGCTCCCCTCCCTTAATGATCAATTGATAACTAGACTGTATATAAAAAGAAAAAAGAAAACATAAGAGAAGATAAACTAAAAATAAAGTGGTGTGATTCAGAAACATCCCTATAAGATCCCGAGTACACGGTGTGCGCACCACAGTACGGAACCCTTCGTGTGCGAGTCCGACTCGCGCTTTGCCGGTTTTATTCTATACTATTTATTGTTTTAAGGAATATCAGCAAATTTACCCAATTTAAGTATATCTTCGTTCCCATCCATTCTATCACAGATAATATAATACCTATGATTCTGTTTTATAGAACATTTTTTTTTTTTAAGAACTATGCTTTTAGAGATAGGAATATTTTCATTTGTTCTAGGAATGAAATGATTTAGTTGATTTATTTTTTATTTATGTATGTACAGATTTTGTGACAGATGTCAAAAGTGACATAGGTACCTATATGATTTATTTTTATGCAGATTTGTGACAGCTGTTATATATTATAAGTTATAATTATAAGATAGATCAGGAGATTTCGTAATATTTGAGAGAATGCTAGATATTATTTTATACGTTTTTAAATAACAAGCGTAGGTACAAATTTTTGTACCTACACCATTGCATTCAACTTGGTGCATGCTTTAAGCTTTCAACTGTACAGATCAGAAGGCAAAATCTGAGAATTGCGTTTGTGTGCGTGCACACCTACAGTGTAGAGAGTAAAGCGGCTGGAAGCGCGGAGCATTCGTTAGACCGATTTTTACATTCGGCTTGAAGCCTGCCCCGCCCGGCACGTGGCGTGGCTTCACCCTGCCGCGTATTTCCCGCATTTCACCTACGGTACCGCTAGCAGATTGAGGCACGTTTAGTTGTTTCGACTTTTGATTTTTTTCAATACAAATTAGGGATATAGCCCCTACATTGGGTACACGAACAAAATTGAGCAGCCAATCAAAAGAAATTGTGATAAACTTGGTAAAGTATTTTTAAGATGTAATTATATTTGAGGGTCAAGATGCCGCAATTGATGCCCGAAAAGAGCGAAGTTGATGAAGGTGCAGTGTGAGCTGGTGTAGAATAGATATTATAAAATTGTAAATAAATAAAACTCTATACGCAATTTTTTGTCTGACTGTAAATTTGGGGATCACTCACACAAACGCAATTCTGAGGTCTTGCCTTATAACCTGTATCCCGCTGTTAAACTAATAAACGTTTAAAATTAAAATGAAATTAATTGGATGAATTAAATAAAATTAAAATTATTAAATTGCAAAAACACATTAAGAGCGCACCGAGCTTTTTACACACACAAACACGTTTTTATAACCCTTGTTTGAAATAGTAAACAATTAAATTAAAATCTAGGGAATTATATTGGTATTATTGAGTATATATACTAGACTGTATACATGATGGAAACATGATTTAATAAAGTTGGCTCGATAGAATAAATACGCAAAGTTACCTCTTTTCGAATAATTGTTCCCTTTTTTTCCGTACTTTTTTATATAAATAAGTAATTTAATACGATGATTCATTTACTAAAATATAGTTTATAGATAACTGGAGCGTTTATACACGATAGTTTTTTATTTAAGAACAATATGGTGAAAAGTAACAACGAAAACCTGGAAAAAGTGCAAAAGTTTGGTTATTTTCTTTACTCTTTACACATAAAGAAAAAGATAGAGACAAAGGCAAACGCTCGGTGCGCCCTTAAATCAAATATATTTTCAATGCATGTGCTCGTAAAGGCCCACTTTTTATGCATCAAAACCGAATAAAAAGTCGATTATTTTGCCCTAGGGCTTTATTATTATTATTTTTTTTTATTTGTTTACAATAGTTGGCTAACCTGCAGCCTTTCCTGTGTACCATAGACGTTGTACTTTTTTTTCCACTGTTTAACGGCTCTGGATACAGTCCTTTTGAGCCAATTATAATTTAAAGTTCACAAGATTATATTTGTTTTCATTTCCTCACACTATGCATTGAAAAATGTAGTATGATACACGGGCGTAAAAGCAATAGATTACTCGGTTACGTTTAAAACACTCGCTACGCTCGTGTTTTAAATCGTCCTCGTAATTTATTCCTTTGCGCCCTTGTAGCATAAACTACTATTATGACCATTTGAGCCCGGCATCAGTCACAATCAATTTATTTATTTAAATTATATTGCAAAACGTTATCTCTACACTATTTAATACAACACGCCCAAGTTACCTTGAGACCTGGCGAGCGAGAGGTAAATCCTGTAGTAAACACGAAAATTCGGGTTTAAAGTTAAATTGGACGGGTTGTAGATATCAAAACACAGACACCATTTTGCTTTAGTCACTCGCAAATGCATCGGGTAAAGTAAATGAGCTCTGGGAACAGATAATTTCCACGCTTGTTTGCTCAAGATACCAAGTAGTGGACAGCAAGCTTGAGAGCATTGAGTGGCATTAGTTACTAGTTGCTTTGTAGGACAAGTACAGCGGGTCTACCACGTAATTCTGATTTTCATCAACATCAACTTGAGATTGAAATTTGACGTGCGTGCGACGACGTCCGCCTAACATGCCATCTCTTTTGCACGCACGTCAAATTTCAATCTCAAGTTGATGTTGATGAAAATCAGAATTACGCGGTAGACCCGCAGTTCTACAAGGATGTTATGGCGCGTGGATTGGCTGTGTCCAAAATAGGAACTAACGCCCAACTACTCCTTGTTTCACAGCTGCGCCCCCTGTTCTTGTCATCCACGCGCCATCAGATCCTTGTAGCACTGTACTTACTCATAGTACGCCCACACGTCAACTTACATACTTAAGAGTCTATATCTATATCCACGCCTAATAATTAATTTCCTAATATTATATTTCGGAAATAACGGTTATATTCCATGTTGCTCGGAATGAGTTTACGAGAACAGCGTTGTTTGTGCTGTGCTACAAGAAGGTGTTTTTGTAAAATTATTGAAATTGTATTTAAAGGATACAGAAAGTAAGATTTGTGGTTGTAAATATACATATCTATCGAATTAGGCTAGCCTGTAAGGATAGATGCTTGTGAATAAATAAATAAATAATACCTCACATTATTTCGCATGATCCTCTGTTATATCAATAATACTGCGCCAATCACTCTGAAATAAATTTATGGTAAAGTTGAGGACTAATGATACGCCTCAAATGTGGCAAAAACATAATTTCATTATCTCGATAGAAAAAAAAAACGGTCAAGTGCGAGTCAGACTCGCGTACCTAGGGTTCCGTAACGTGGATGAAAAATTTAATTGACATACGGACGGACGGACGGAAGGACAAGAGAGTCTCTCCATAAACGTTCCCTTTGTACCTTTAAGGTACTATGGCACCCTAAAAATGTAAACTTACCTCCAAACTGTACAATCAACAGCTAGAATCACAGATAATGCTGGTATTCAATTAAAACTTTAAATTAGATCATAAAACTTTGCATACTAAATTAATAACTGATCTCAAAGCACGCCCAGAATGTTTCACACCAGTTCACTCAATAGAAAAAAAAACCAGCCAAGTGCGAGTCAGACTTGCGTACCTAGGGTTCCGTATCGCGGATGATGAATTTTTTTTCGTGAATTTCTCAACCGCTATGTTTTTCCTGCAATCTTTACGTGAACACATATTACCATGATTTTTTTCATATTTTTCAGTCTACCAGTTTTAGAGATAAGGGGGGAACATAATTTTTTTTGTGATTTTTCGGGGATTTCTCGAAATAGATGCAACTAAATATGACCAAATTGTATATTTTTAGAATCAGCTTTTTAATATCTACAATTTGATACCCATATTGTATTTTATAAAATATTTTTTTTATTTATTTTACTTCTTTTTTATATTTCTCATTTTCGCCCAACTTTTTTTTTATTACTGTTGCTTTCTTGTAATTGGCCAGTTATGATCTATAATTGATTTTTTTTTTCATATTTTTCGGTCAACCAGTTTCGGATATAAGGAGGAGGACATACATATTTTTGTGGTTTTTTGAGGATTCTACGAAACCAGTGTCAGTAAAAATCGTTAAAATATATATTTTTACAATTAGCTTTTTAGTATCTAGAATATGTATGATACTCATATTGTATTTTTAGGATAATTATTTTTTATTTTTCTCACTTTTGTTATGGAAATATTATGAAAAATTTTAAATTTTTCCTTTTTTTTTTGCTAAATTTCAAGTCTTTATCTTTAACGGTGCTAAAGTTATGACGTTGTGACATACTGACGGACGGACGGACAACGGTGTCTCACCATAATGGTTCCTTTTGTACCTTTTAGGTACTACGGAACCCTAAACATAAAGTAATTATTACCATAAAAAATATTTGTTCTGTGACACACGTGTTTTTAAGATCGTGCGTTGCTTCGGTTGCACGCTTTGTTTAACAATACGTCATAGAGTTCAGAGTTTTACTTGATGCAAAATGACGTGTTTAATGTCAGGTATAGTTCCATCCATCCATCAACCTGGTTCATCCACTGCTTCCCAAGATTTCGCCACTTTTGGCGGTCCTCCTGGAAGAAATGCTCATTTATTCAGATTTGTAACTGGATCAGTTCAGTGACTCGTTATGAGAATCTAGTCATTATCTAACAGACGTACCTACTGGCTGACAGAATTACATTTCATCGTATTGAGTTAAAGAAGAAAATAACAAAAAAGAAACAATATGTCATCGTCACGGCATAAAGCCCCGAGGGGGTTTATTTTTTGCATCCTAACGTATTTAGTAAGGGTTGAGCCATAGACAATACAGCCCAGAAAAACGTCTATTGCTCAACATCTTGCGTACAAATAATTCTGTCAACAATCGAACCGGGATACTGCAATCCTATTGTCTCTTCCAATCTTACGTATAGCGTCACAAACTTATCTTTCCCGAAGACGAAGACTCTAATAAAAATAATATAGAAGCCATTTTGGTTTGGCCTAGCGAAACATATAATTTTGGAGTGGCGAATTGTATCTGCTGGTTCAGTCAGATGTGTTGACAGAAATCGGTCGCTTGTTATGAGGAGTCTGTAGACTGTATTCGTCTATAGGTTGAGCCTTATAACCGTACTGCTTTTTAGGGCATACGTGTTGCCTCACAGTGTTTTCCGTCACCCTTCAGCAAACGGTAAGTATAATTATGAAATAATGTGCACATAAATTTCAGAAAACTCATTGGTGTATGCTAGCCTGGTAGAATTCGAATCCGGGACTTAAGAGGCAGGTAGCCGCCAACGACTTTGAGTCGACCTGTGTTGGTACAAATAACGATAGAAACTATATTGAAATAACGTTCAAATCAGCGCACACTGCATTACGACGTCGTCGCGTCTCCGGATAGCGCAAAATAGGAGAAAATAATATTTTTCACATAGACGCGATGGTCGAAAAAAAGGAATAATTTTATTTAGCAATAACTTCCTTGTATTTGAGTGCAAGAAGCATACAATTACCATTAGCAGTTTTAAAGAAATAACCAATTTTAGTCTAAAAACAGCTTGACTTTAGACAAAATTTTAAGCATGTTCATGTATTTTATATATAAGTTAAAGTCTAAAGTAAGTTTAGATAGGTCTGTTTCGGTTAGATATTTTTATCTTGATCTCCTTATTATTTCCCAATTAGTATTTGCAATCTCCTTATGTTATTTTATTTATCTTTCTGTTTGCTTCCCAAAGTAGCCTGGAAGATATTGCTATGAGCAGTAAGTGCCACCTTTGTACACTATGTTTAAGTTTTTCTTTTGTATGTCTTTATTACTTGTGTAATTGTGCAAAAAGTTTTTTAAATAAATAAATATTTTCAAAAGTAATTTCCTACATTTAAGTTGTTCTTTATAGTTTAAAAAATGCTATATATTTTTCATAATTTTTAAACATACCGCATAACTTTATCAATAGAGTCATTTTCGGGTGAGGCTGGGAAGATGTGCCTTAACTTTGTCCTACCGACTGAGTTACTGCTGCGCGTTATAAGAAAATTAACATCCCAATATTCCATTACCCAAACTTTCTTCACCATTTTGTTCTTGAAAGCCACTTCTTAATCAAAATAATTTCAAGAACACACAAGCCAACAAAATAACAAAATCAGTATTCCCAAATTAATCTAAGTTCACAACTTAACGCAAATTACAAAGCGCTTGGTATCATAAATCACACACAACCCGACGTGAGCTAAAGTAAAATAAACAGCAGGAGAACTAATTAGTCCAGAAAAGTCACGAGAAAGTAGCAGGGTTGTGGGCAGAGTGGAGTTTGATGTAGCTCCTACAAAATTAGGCAAGTTTTGGGCGACCGCGTCGACCAGGGCCGTAACAAGTTAATTTAAACTGGCGAGTAATTTCCCGAGCTGCGACACTAATTCAATTAGTTCAAAGTATACAAACAACCCTTTTGTATTGTCTAAAAGTGCGACGAAATAAGTGATTAGGTGGGACACTTTCTGATTAATTTCGTGACGGGTGAGACGTCGAAGGAAAAACGAGGGAGGCATGAAATATAAGTAAAAATGTTTGGGCGTACTCATTTATTGAATGAATAATATAAAAAATTCAATGAGTTTATATCGCTTGTTTTCTACCTTAAGGTTAAATATCAGTCACTCGGTACAAAGTGCACAACTTAATTTTGTTTTTCTTATTTAGAAGTTAAAAGTGAAAAAGATATTAGTCTGTGGCAATTCACGCCAAAAGTTCAGTATAAGTTGAGTTATTATTTAATGCACAATTAGCCACGATTTTGTCGAAACAAACTAAAAACAGCATTGTAAGCTTGTTTGGACAAAATCGTGACTAAAGTAAGGTTTTTAATTCGAGACACTCCATTGACAGATAGAGTGTTGCCATTATTCGAAAAATAAAAATAGGGAAAGATATACGTCGATGTGTCGATATCGATATTTACTGCAGCATGACGTATGGTAGTAATGCGCGTTTACGAGATATTTCAACAATCGAGATAATCATAATCAATCAAATTTACAATCGAGATAAACGTCCATCTTGTTGATCGGTTGAATGATTGAGACATTTTTTGATTGTTCCAAGATACGAGATATGCTCCGTTAGTAATTTAGTTATATAAGTATGCAGTTTTATTCGTAATGACTTTACGAATAATACATTTTGAATAGTGGGTTTTTATTATAATCGATTCAAATAATAAGCCACCGAGAATGACTATTCTAGAGTGCGGTTCAGAAAATAACTTAAAGACTTAAAGACTTAAAAGGACAAAAGAGACAAAAAGAATGATTGGTTGGTACTGTTGTCATGTGGCACTAGGTCAACCGTGATTGGCCGACTCAAAGACACAGTGTACACTATTGGAGCCTTCGCCATACAAAATTGTGTTCAACACACTTCATCGTGGTGTAATTTTTCAGCTCTTATCAAACTTCCATGTATTTTTCGTTCACTGGAAAAAGACGAATCAATTGTCTTTACTAACAATAAAGTAAAAGAAAAGTTTTGTCTGTACATTCAATATTTTTGCGAAATTTAAAATGAAATGTAGCCAAATCTACAATTTTTAGAATTTTTGTATGCCTGTCTGTTCCGTTTCATTTCGAGAATCACTCAACGGGTTTGGATGCAGGTTTTTAAAGGTTATAAGTGGTGTTGATAAAAAAATCACCAAGCTGAAAACTGACGATTTTTTTAATTTGATTAAAAGATACATTCACGTGAGCGAAGCCGCGGACAAAAGTATGCTATAAAACAAATGTCATTATTAAACTGGTATTTTTAGTTTTTGCAAATTCAAATTCAAATTCAACGTAATATTGGTCTGTGGGTATATACATAAACGTATATAGATGAGTAGAATACCTAAGTGCACAATTAGATAATCACAACTGACTGCACTACTTAGTACTCGGAGCTGAATCAGTGATGTGGACAAGAATAACTATGTAAACCTAGAAATGACCTGAGCTAAGACGCGCCTTGAATACAAGGAAAGGCATTATGTACATAACATAGCTATCAGACATACTCTCATGAAGTTTATAAAGTAAGTAAATACATTCATGGACATAATTCTCATAGCTTAATTTCAAAAATATTTATTTTTAAATATTTTTTGACAGTGTACGCCATTTTAGGATATTGTTTTCATTATTAAACCTACTAAAAAGCCTTATTTTAAAGGACAACATTATTTTTCGCTATCTTGAAGAACAAAAATTAACAAGCTTTTTGAACGCTCCTAAATTGAATTCACAGGTAACAGACAACAGATAAGAATGCAACATTTTCAGGTGATTCCATTTGGTCAGTATGGCAAGCAATCAGTATTTCTACTTCTTGGTAGAATAACGACTATGTTGTTAATTTATTTATTTTAATATTTTAGTATTTTCCCCGGGGTTGCACCAACTGAAACATTGTTTTTAGAAAACCTACTGATAAAATTCTTCAAGAAAGATTACCGGAATTGATTATTATCAAAATTAAATATTTTTTTTTGTCAAATTCATAGTTATTTTAGTTATGTTAGTCAGTTTTAAGATTTATATCATACTGTTCAGCACGTGGTAAGTAAGAACAAATACTATGCACATAAATTCCGAAAAACTCGATGGTCGAATGCCCGACCGGGGATCGAACCTGGATATCTCTACCGCCGCTTCCATGATAAGTTAATGCTTATTTGATAGGTATAATAAAAAAAATGAACAACTTCGTAAGCGAATGCGCTGCCATCACTGACATATTATTATGATACTGGCCGCCACTGATTCTAAGCTCTATGATTGAGTAAAGCGGCGACATAAGAGGTATCCACTTGAATTATTTATGGTAGTATCTCCAATACATTGGTTCTATTTTTTTTCCGACGACGTGGTTTTTAATATACTTTTTATACAAATATAAGAAAAACAATCATAAGTTGTGCGTTGGGAACCCATCGCATTCATCAACGTCAGTTGTTCGGTGCAAAGTCCACAACTTAACTTTGTTTTGCTTATTAAGGGCGCACCGAGCGTTTGCCTTTGTCTCTGTCTTTTTCTTTACGTGTAAAGACTAAAGAAAATAACCAAACTTTTGCAGTTTTTCGTTGCTATTTTCATTATATTGTTCTTAAATAAAAAACTATCGTGTATAAACGCTCCAGTCATATATGAACTTTATTTTAGTAAATGAATCGTTATATCAGTCTACTTATTTATATAAAAAAATAGGGAAATAGAGTTAAAAATCACTCGAAAAGAGGTAACTTTGCGAATTTATCCTATCGAGCCACCTTTATCTAATTGTGTTTTCATCTTGTATTCATCTTGTATACCCAATAATACCAATATGTCTCCCCAGATTTAAATTTAATTGTTTACTACTTTAAACTAGGGTTATAAAAACGTGTTTGTATTTGTAAAAAGCTCGGTGCGGCCTTAAACATGGAATCACGTTAATAGACGGCAATTCTGGCACTATTTTCTATGATTAAAATTTTGTATAGAGCATGATAAATACCATGCGATGTAAATTTGAATAGTATAAGCCGTCAGATGGTGATAACAAAATGTAAGGAAAACGTACCACAGGTTTTCAAGTCGATACACATTCACAGAAAAACCATTTTCATACCAACCGAAATCTGTCATCGTAAGTAGCTAAAAGTCGGTTTTTTATAAATATAAAATGTACTAAAGTTGCTATCAAAATTTCGTGTCACTAGGTCCTAGATATTGTTAAAAACCATCTAATAAAATATAATTGCAGTCTATATGTCATTCCAAATTGTCAAACCAGGAGAATTGATGTCGAAAAAGACCTCATTTCAATAAATATTTCTAACGAGCCGAATTTCTCCAATCACGTTTCTGTTTAAACAGATCCCTAGAAAAAGATTACAAAAATAATATACTATTTTATCAATATAATACATTATTTACTGTAGTAGATATGCACGTTCTAAAAGTGTCAATTATTTTTCTGTAGCGCCTTAAAGCTGTCTTTATTCACCAAAAACGAATTAACTGATTAGATGGCATTTTTACGGACTTTTGACCCCAAGCCTTTGAGTAAATGGGTATTAAGTGGTTATGCGCTTCTCGCCTGGGTGTCATTCAGCCACTTCACCAGTAGCATGATAACGTGACCATAACCTTGATATCACGTTTTGTTTTGTTCCAATCTCCTCAGAAACTAGCTTGGAGCATTTTAACATTTCCTCTCTCGTTAAATGGTGCCGCTGCATGATGCATACAGTAGCATAAATTCGAAATTAACTGCTAATTTCTTTTATAACTTCAATTTGACACCAAACAAAAAAGCAATGTAGGTAAATTGAAACCTTTGAACTTTGCTAAAGTTAAGCCGCGCAAACTCAGAATTATTCTGAGCGCGCAAATCTTTTGTTTTTATTTATTTTTCCTAATTTAAATTTGGAATCACCCAAAAAGGAATAAGCTTTCTTCATAAGATTTTAGAACCGGCTAGTATTTTTTGAGTTTAAGAACTTTGCACAAAATATCCCTAGACGCTGTTGACGTTGACGTGTGTATTTTATTTCAGAATAATAGTCGGTGGTCAGCGTGAACGGAGTCGTGGACTGAAGCTAGTTTGAGATTATACAGGTGAAATCTATATCAGTGGATGAGCTGTTGTATCTGATCTTAGTAATTTAACACGATAAACACTTCATGCATATTGTAATCACGCTTCAGTAAACGCTTCACAAATTCACGATCCTTGATATCGAATGTTTGATGGAGATGAGATGCAACTTAGCAATGACTATGATGCATTCCCCTAAACGTAGGTATACCTTACTATTAGTAAATTATGCGTGCATTTCTTATTTAAATCTTAGTAAAATAATAAATTAAATATTATAATAAAATAAGAATAATTAAGAATTGAATTAATTGAATTAAGTTGTTTATTTCATATTCTTGGTAAAACGACCAAAATCTGCTTTTGTTCTAAGTAAACTGTTATTTATTTAGAGCTGCTTAGCAGCTGGATTGTGAAAAACCCGCGTTTTTCTAATTAATCGAAACA
Organism: Ypsolopha sequella; assembly: GCA_934047225.1. Lineage (NCBI taxonomy): Eukaryota > Metazoa > Arthropoda > Insecta > Lepidoptera > Ypsolophidae > Ypsolopha > Ypsolopha sequella. Next base: position 8,641,218 of record OW203994.1, on the reverse strand, counting down.
GAACACTTAAATTCAAAACTTGCTCAATAGTTATTCAACAAAACCTTATCACCTATATATGTATATGTATGCTGCCATCCCAAAAATGTTCGATTGGTTTCTGTTAATTAGAATTATAAAGCATTAAATTTTAAAATTCTAATTTACAGTTTTACAGTTTCTGTAAATTAGAATTTTAAAGTTTTAAATTTTAAAATTCTAATATCTGTATGTAAGTACCTGTATCTGTATAACCAATGTAAATTTTGTGATGACAATTTACGCAATACATAGGTAATGAGGTTTTGTTGAGGAACTATTTAGTGAATTTTAAAATTAAGTATTGCTTCGAATAATTAGATAAGGGCGCGTTTTTCACAATCGGCTGATAAATGGTTCTTAACGGTAGTAAATAAATTTTATTGAAACTATGAAATTTCTCTTTGAAATAGCAATTTTGTCTTTTAATGCCTTTATTCCGGTAAAAATTTGCGCATTAAATACGGGCTTGATTTGGTGCGGCGTTTTATAAAATGATGTTTGGGGTAGAGTTAACCTCGAATCAACACGTTAGCTGATTTATATTAAAAATATGTGACAATACGAAAACTAATAAGTACCCCGCAGTCAAAGTGTTTTTCTGTTAGAATATACAAGGTCTAACCATATTTGAAGAGCTTATTTAGTCAATGGTTTAGAACAACTTTTACTATTAAAAATAGCATGTATATCGAAAAAAAAAATTGGTCACTTCATAGGAAAATGCAACGCCGCTCGGCCGAAATGTATGGAAGGACGTTTACGTGACGACGTTACGCCTTACACTAAACGTCTTCATTTGCCCAGGTGAAGGCAGTCTAAATCTGCTGAAACTGGTCGGCTTTCCCGATCATAACACGTATTGAGGTGAGCCGTTTTTATATCAATCATGAATTATCCTCAAGTCTCATTTAATTCTATAATTGTTACTGAATGACCATATAAGTGCATTGTAATCAAAAAATCAAGTAGGTAAAGAAAGAAAAAAATATGTTGATATTGATAAGGTAGGTGCATATGGGATATATATATATATATCACACAATGGGATTTTTTGTTTTTATTATAAAAATTCGATATTTTCGATCCCTGTTAGACATGCATGTTAATCATTATTTCATAAAAAATTGAGATTATCTACTAGTTGAAGTATGTACTATCAGAAATGTTATATTTTATTATGTTTATCAATTTACGAGTAATTAATTTAAAACCGTTTCTTTAGTACGGAGTCTGTTTCAATATAATATTATAGACTTAACCGTGTTTATTATTTTATTATGTTTAAACTTGGAAAACATTTGTGACAGCGATACCTCTGACCAACGAACCTGTACAGTGTACAGTGCTCCCAAAGTAATAATGCGCATACAAATCTTCGCCACTGTTCGGCAAAGTTCGTATTTCCTCACTCTTTCTATACAATCAATAAGGTCACGTGGTACGTCCGGTCGCTCGGCTATAGATTTTTATGCGCATTATTACTTTGGGAGCACTACATATTCTGTTACGGTACACTTTTTTTGAAACATAGCCATCGTTAGATATTGATACAAGTATCAATATCGAATCAATATCAATATTTCAAGTTTGAAAATAGCAGATCTCAGTTGCTGCTAGCCCGTAGTTGCTTTGTGTTATCAAGTGACTTTAGGCAACTTGGAATTTCTAACACGTTGTTTTTTATGTTTCTTAACAAGTATCAGAAAGCTAGTTTTAGGTTTCCCAGACCAGGTAACAAAAAATTAAAACTGGACAGTCGAAAAGTTACTCCAATTAAAATTTTACTAGCTCTCATACTCTACATAAAATGTACATAAAAGTAGCCATGTAACCTCTGTGAGTTATTCACGTAACAACAACACGCCTGTCCCAAAGTTTCCTTTTACAGATTCAGTGAGAGTTTCTAGGGAGGCCGCTTCAATTTTACTTAAATCAAATATGTATTCACGGACCCTAAATGACATGAATTTTCAACCACGTAACTTGGTCCCGGCGGAACGGAACGTGTCGTCAAAATGGGGCACGATTCGCACGGCGTGCGAGCACTTCTTAAATAATGAATCTGTTGGGAGCAGACTTTACAGAGAGGAATGTAAGGGTCACCCTTGGTCTTGAATGTGGTAGCACGGTTTTGGAACGCAATTATGTAAGTTGCGCTTTAACGCTCTCTTAGTTTGTAAAGATACAGTCTAGAGAATTTGTACTCAATTTTGAACCTTTTTGAGTTTGAGTAGTCCGTGGAAGTTATAATTATTATAACTATGCCCGCGTTGAATTGATAATCGTACAAAATAATGTGGTGGGCTGAGTCATGCATGTCCGAGCTGTTTGTAGTTTAAACGTCACGAACTCAGGCGCCGACCACACAGAGCGCACTATGCGTTCTGCGGTACAAACAATAGAACGCGATATAATATACTGGGGGTAAAGATGAAGTTGCGGGAGCCGGAAACTAGCAGATCCATACGAACAAGTTTTACTATGGAGCCAATCCTCGAATCGTGAAAAAAAATTCAGCTGCTCCATAGAAAAGTGACAGCTACCCGAGTAAAATGTATGAAACAACTGTTTTCTTTTTCTCGATTTCTCAACTTTTTTTTACGATAAGTTGTTCGTATGAACTTTTATTGTTGCAAGTTTCCGGCTTCCGCAAATTCATATTAACACCCTGTTTATAAACGGGTCTTACGTATACACGAGACATGTAACTGCCTCGAAAAGTCGGGTGTCTTTTTCGTAAAAAGGTAAAAAAAAAAAATTTGTTCGCGGTAGACCCGATTATAGATAATACCTATTATAATATTGAACGCGTGTTCTCGTGTTCTCTGTCTGTAAAATCCAAGCCCTGTCGCATATATTACAGTGATCGCGGAACGCGGAACGCAAACGCGCTTTTTCTAGTCGGCGCCTCAGATTAATTTTGTGTCAATAAAATTTATTGACTAATACACTAATACACTCTGCATATAATTTTTTTATTTATACAAATACCTAACACTCATGTTCTCCGCAAAACTAGATTCACACACGTTACATTCTATTCGATGCAAAATTAGTCGGTAGGTCCACTTGACTACCTAAATACGAAATCTACGTAACTAATTATTCACTTCATATAGTAATGATTTATGATATAAATAGTATATAGTAATAGTAAATAGTAATAGTCAAGGCACGAGTCTAACTCGTACAGGTGTGTGTTGTTCTAATGATTTTAAAGTACGAAACCACACAGTTTAATACGTTTATACGTGAATATGGAAGTCATTTACAAAATATAATTGCCCGATGAATTGGGCACTAACGCATTGTAATGAAAGGTTGTCTATCACGTAAAATCAAACCAATCGGTTGATTAGAAAATGATGAACACCTGTTTCAAAACCTAATTGAGTTATTATTTTTATTATTATTATTTTATTCTCTATCTGTCAATCACTTAACCATTTTATAATTTTTTTTTTAATTTTGATGTTGTTATTTCCGCTGATGCCGACAAAATGGCGAAGTATAAATATACTAAATATCTAAAGTGTTTTTATAAGAATATAGAGGTATAATATAACGGTATATGAACTTTTAAAAAAAAGGTCATTAAATATTAATTTATTTGTATTTAAATAATTTTATATAATTCAAATTAACATAATATCATTGCAGTATAGAAACGCAGAAAGAAAAGTAAATCTGGATGTGTGATTTCTTTCTGCGTTTCTATACTGCAATGATATAATGTTAATTTTTATCTCCTTGCGATGGATAAATCGCCAAGTGTTCAAACAAAGAAATTTATTTCTGTCATAGTCTTAAATAATAAAAAAAAATATTCGGAAACCCAACAGTCAATTACAATGAGCTTATTTAAAAAACATCGTCATCTGTATATATAAAATTCGAAGTCCTGACTGACTGACTGACTGACTGACTGATATATCAACGCAAAACCTAAACCGCTGGTCCTAGAGACTTTAAAATTTTGCATATAGATACCTTATATAGGTATAGTGTAGGCATCCACTAAGAAAGGTTTTTTCAAAATTCACCCCCTAAGAGGGTGAAATAGGGGTCCAAAGTTTGTATGGGGAAACAAGATTAGTTAGACTATTTTATTGGAGACTTCACAGGAGTACTCCTATTTATAAATAAGTAAACATGTGTTTCAGGTTTTTTCAGCATTTAACCCCTAAAAGGGGAAAATGGGGTGACAAAGTCTGAATAACATGGGTATCGTTTGTATGGTTTATCGGGTTGCTGATTACGAAAACAACAACGATTTTAAAATCCAACGTGGTGGACGTGAAAAAAACTTTTCCAGAATTCAACCCCTAAAAGGGGGAAATGGGGTGACAAAGTCTGAAAACCAACATGGGTATCGTTGGTATGGTTTATCAGGTCACTGATTACGAAAATAACAACGATTTATAAATCTAACGTAGTGGACATGAAATACCATCATCCCCTGTTGGGGTGCGATGGGGTTGAAATGTGTAAATATCAATATGGGTGTTGTTTTTATCGTTTTGTTTCGGACGTTAATTACGAAAATGTCATCGATTTTGAAATTTAATTAAGTGGACATGAAAATTCTTGAAAGTATGTGTACCAGAGCAAATCGGCTGTAACAGACGGACAGACAGACAGCCACACAAGTGATCCTATGAGGGTTCCATTTTTTCCTTTTGAGGTATCTATATATCCACAATCTATCTATCTATATCCCAGCAAAATATCTTTGGAACGGAAGGTGGTACATCCCTAGGGGTTGGACTAAGGGGTGCCAAAAAAAGTTTTTTTAATGTCAAAACTTTGACGGCCTGTATCTCCCAAACGGCTGGAATTTGACCCATGTTGATGGGTGTCTAGGAAAAGTTCTCGACGAGATCTACCTACCGAAGTGTCAAAACTTTACAGGCCCGTATTTCCCAAACGGCTGATGCTTGACCTATGTTCATGATCCTTTAAGAGAAGGGCTCGGCAAAATCTAGATGACAATAAAAAAAAAGTCGAAAAAAAAATTGACAAAATTTTGATCGGCCATATCTCCCGAACGGCTAATTGTGAAGAGTTCGGGTTTCAACTATAGTGATCAAAATGGGGCTACATGACCAAAAAAAAAAATTGAGTTTGACAGGTTTTGAAAGGTCCAAAAAAGTATTCCGATTTGCATGAAATTCGGTATCAAGGGGCATTCAGGGTCGCCGATTACGCTGCCGTATTCAAATTTGTAATTTTTTGACAACTGATAGGGATTTTGACAATTTATCGGAAAAACTTTGATCGGTGAGCCCCCGTGTTGGGCACTCTGGTGAGGCCGAAAAACGAGCATGTGAGGACGGAGAACGCACCCGCGAGGCCGAAGGCCGAGCAGGGCGCGTTCGTAGTCAAAACATGCGAGTTTTTCGGCCGAGCACTACAACTTGATTCCCAGAGGGAGTGAGAGCAATTACAATTTTTGTTTCTGAAAAAAATGTTATTTGTTTCCTGTAGGCCACGCGGGCGAAGCCGCGGGCAGAAGCTAGTTTTAAATAAAAGTGGTAAACTTATAAGTAATGAAACTAAGACCAATTATAGGGTTTCACAAAAGTTTTTAACTGTCAAAGAGTATTTAAAAGTAGTCTAAACGAATTACATTTTGAAAAATAAATTAAAAACAAAAATACAGACTGACAAATCCGAAAATCGGTCAGTCAATATGATATCAGTGCTCTCTAAAGTACATCAATTCACATGAACAGGTTTCGGTGTAGAAGTTGTAAACAACTCAAGCGACCGGTCGCGGTGTATGGCTATTGAATTGTGGTAGCGTATGAGTACGTAGTAATACTTTATATTCTCTTGTATGAGTAAGTTACTGTGTCTTTATTGACAGAAAAATATTTTATTAATACATACTTAAGAGTAAATTTGATTTTTAACACGAATAATTATTTTACAAAATTGCCTCGAATAACAATCCCAATTTTTTTCGGAAATTATACAGAGTGGCAGTCTTTCCATGATCTGTTTGTTGCATTAATATATAGAAATGATTTTCTTCAAGATGTTCATAAACTACATTACTTGAAGAGTAATTTATCTGGGGAAGCCGAAGCATTATTGCGAAAGTTTGCCATAACCGATGAGAATTACACTAAAGCTTGGGTGATTTTAAAGAAGCGTTACAGTAACAAGAGATACCTTGCTAATTGTATTTTAAAGAAGTTTTTTGGTCAAAAACAATTGAATACGGAGTCCGCACGAGCTTTGAAGCAATTATTAGATACTTCAATTGAATGCTCAAATTCACTGGAGAATTTGAAGTTGCCAGTAGAACATTGGGATGCTATAGTTATCTACATTATAGTGTCAAAGCTTGACTCAGAAAGTCACAAGCAGTGGGAAGAAACTGTTGCGAATGAGAACTACAATAAGATACCCAATCTAGAAAAACTTAAATCATTTCTTGAAATTAGATTCCGCAAACTGGAAATGATTGAGTCTTCCACTAAGAGCGAGAGAACAAAAACGTTTCATACCCTTGCAGCAAATACAGAACAATGTGCTTTCTGCAACAAAACCATTATATTTACCAATGCAAGCAGTTCACCCCGCAACCAGTAAATGAGAGATATGAGTTTGTTCCGAAAAATGGTTTATGCTTTAATTGTTTGGTCCCATATCATTCAGTTTACAGATGCAAACAATCTACCAGTTGCAAGATTTGTCATAAGAGACACCATTCTCTACTGCACTCTGAAAATAAAAGAACCAATGTAGAAAAAGACCAATAGAGAGAGATACAGAAAGACCAAGAGAGAGAGATACAAAAAGACCACACAGAGAAGGAATTAAGAGTAACAGCACACTTCTCTAGAAAAGAACAACCTGGAAGAAACGTGTTATTGGCAACAGCACTGGTTGATGTTTTATCGAGAACAGGTCAAACACACATCATCCGTGCATTAGTCGACCAGGGTTCAATGGCCTCATTCTTGACAGAAAGATCGGTCCAATCCTTTGGGTTGAGACGAATAAAAATCAACGGCGTGGTCTCCGGGATCGGTGAAGGAAAAAACTCTATAAAAGCCAAGTACATGGTTGAGTTTAAGATACAATCACGGTGTGACACAACTTTCACCGCAACAGTCAAGGCCTTTGTGCTTGAATCGCTGACTAGTTATTTGCCCACTCAAGAGATAGAGCCATGCAATTTGATGGATTTTGAACCGTTGCAACTGGCGGATCCTACGTACAGCACACCAAACAGAGTAGATATTCTGCTTGGGGCCGATATTTTTTGCAAGATAATAGATATTGGCATAGTTAAAAGTCCTAATGGAGTAGTAGCGCAGAAAACCCACTTGGGCTGGATATTATCGGGTGAGATGAATGATTCAGACAAAACTAAGCAGCAAGAAGTAACGAGTTTACATGTTACACTATTAGATAATGATTTACTAAAGAAGTTTTGGGAGATAGAAGAACTTATTCCAAAAAAATAAATCATGACCAAAGAAGAAGAACAATGTGAGAAAATATACAAAAAGACAACAAAAAGAGACGATACCGGAAGATATATAGTTAATTTGCCTTTAAAACAGAGCTTAGAAGAGACAATATTGACATGTGGTGATACAAAAGAACAAGCTGTGAAAATATTCAAACAACTGGAGAGGAGATTTGAAAGGGACGATAAGTTAAAGACAGAGTATTCTCAAGTCATAAAGGAGTACCTAGAATTTATCATATGTGCAAGGCAGAAGAAGACCACCCACTGACTACATAGATATGTAGTAGATACCACACCGTGCAGTGGTGAGAGAAGACAAGGATACTTCCAAGGTCCGTGTAGTATATCACGCATCCGCTAAGGGATACAAAGGACGTGCTCTTAACGATTGCATGATGGTTGGTCCCACTCTACAACCAGACTTACGAAGTTTGATAACTCGTTGGAGAACACACAAAGTCAAATTGGTGATATAGTTAAAATGTATTGACAAGTAAAGATAACACCTGAGCATGCAGATCTACAAAGAATCGTTTGGCGGGACAGTCCAGATAAAGAAATTGAGAACTACAAACTGCAGACTGTTACTTTTGGCACAGCATCCGCACCATACTTGGCAGTTAAAACTTTGAATCTGTTAGCGTGTGATGAATCGGACAAGTATCCAAAAGCAGCAAATATAGTGACAAATTCCTTTTATATGGATGATTTAATGACTGGAAGTGATAATGTGCATGAAGCATTGGAAATTTATGACGAAATGAACAACCTAATGAAACTTGGTGGATTTGAGATGAAAAAATGGTCTAGTAATTGTGAGGAACTAATTAATTTTATACAAGCCGAAAGAAAAGTTTGTACGGAAAATTTAGAAATTAAACTTGATGAAATCATCAAAATATTGGGTCTGACGTGGGATAGAAGAAATGATGTGTTTAAATTTACAGTCCATTTACCTGAGATCACCTATCCCATCACGAAAAGATCGGTATTATCTGATGTAGCGAAGTTGTTTGATCCTTTCGGCTGGCTAGCACCAGTAATAGTAAGAGCAAATATCCTGATCCAGAAACTTTGGTTATGTGGATTAGACTGGGACCATGAGTTGCCATCACACCTATCAGAGGAATGGCTAAACTACAGGAATGATTTAACAAGTCTTATTGATATACGTCTTAATCGTTGGCTGAACACAAGTTCTGATAACACTTTAGTGGAACTCCATCGATTTTCTGATGCCTCTACTTCAGCATATGCAGCAGTAGTCTACCTCAGAGTTATAGATGCACACAACGATGTTCAAATCAGACTAGTAGTTGCTAAATCAAAGGTGGCACCACTGAAACAAATTTCTGTACCACGATTAGAATTGTGTGGTGCTGTATTGTTGGCAAGGCTGTTGAATGATATTGCAAGCCTTTTAAACATCTCTTAAAGCAACATCTTTGCATGGACAGATTCAACAATTGTTTTATCGTGGCTGCAATCCCAACCAACAAGATGGCAAACATTCGTTGCAAATAGAGTATCGGAGATTATTCAACTTATTGACAATGACAAATGGCAGCATGTACGATCTTTGGACAACGCAGCAGATCTTGCTTCAAGAGGAATAAATGCTGCCGAACTATCAGAAGCAGCTATTTGGTGGACTGGACCAAGTTGGTTAAAAAACAACGAAATTGAGTATGAAAGACCTAGTATCCCACAAACAGAGTTAGAAGAAAAGACTAACACTAAAATATATCACACTGAAGTGAGAGAAGAACCTCTTTTGGAAAAGTTTTCATCTTTAACGAGGATGAAGAGAGTATAAGCTTACTGTAGAAGATTAAAAAAAGGAGATAAACCTGAGTATTTGACACCAAAAGAAATGGATAAGATGTTAGAGAAATGTATAGAATACTACCAAACTCTAGCTTTTGAAGAAGAAATAAACCAATTAAAGAGAAAAGAGCAAGTAAAGAAGAAGAGTAAACTGGCTAGTCTAGCGCCATTTTTAGATGAGAACAAATTGATAAGACTAAGAGGTTGGCTACAGGGAGCTGAGTTGCCATATGATGAAATTCATCCAATTATACTCCAAGAAAAAGATCATCTTGCAATGCTTCTAATTACAGATGCTCATTTGAAAACATTACATGGTGGCCCACAGCTAATGATGAGAATTTTACGAACAAAATATTGGATATTGGGTTAAAAAGTTGCTGTAAAACAATATATAAGAACGTGTGTCATTTGCATCAAACAGAGAGCAGCAACTCAGCAGCAAATTATGGGACAACTACCGTCAGTTAGAGTCAATCCTGGACAAACTTTTTTGAACACTGGCGTAGACTACGCTGGACCCATTCAGATACGCATGTCTAAAGGCAGAGGCTACAGATCGTCAAAGGAATATATCTGTCTATTTGTCTGTATGAGCACCAAAGCAGTCCATTTAGAAGCAGTGATAGATCTAACAACTCAAGCCTTTATTGCAGTTTCAAGAGATTTGTTTCTCGAAGAGCACATTGTGCGAATCTATGGAGTGACAATGGCACACATTTTATAGGCTCTACCAAGGAGCTAAAGCACATGTTTGAGAAGGGTAAAAAGAATTTTTCCATTGAGATTGCGGAAATCCTAGCCAATGACGGAACTACGTGGCATTTTATTCCTCCAAGGTCACCAAACTTCGGTAATATCTGGGAGGCTGGAATAAAGTCAGTAAAACTGCACCTGAATAAGGTTATTGGATCAGCCACACTTACATACGAAGAGATGTCAACTTTGCTGGCTCAGATTGAAGCGTGCCTCAATTCACGCCCTTTAGGAGAAATATCAGAATCGAATGCACTTCCCCTCACACCGGGGCATTTTTTGATTGACGAGCCAATTACAAATGTTCCAGATGTCAACCCTGCAGAACATAATTTAAATGTATTGACCAGATGGCAATTAATACAACGCATGACCTAACAATTTGGATTAGGTGGTAAAGTGAATATTTACACACAATTCAGCAGAGGCATAAGTCGCAGAAGGTCATACCTTCACCAAAGATCGGATATATAGTCATCATAAAAGAAGATGACCTGCCACCAATGAAATGGCTTTTGGGCAGAATAGAAATATTGCACACAGGGCCAGATCAATGTGTGCGTGTAGTGTCAGTTAAATGGAAAGGAGATTCAATCCTCAAGCGGCCACTGTCCAAACTAATTCCTCTAGTGTCTGTTCAGAGTTAAAATGTAAAGGTATATTCGTTTAATTTTTGTGACACCATATTTTTTTTATATTTGTCATAGTGGGCAGTGTTAGTAAGGACTGAGCCCTTGGTGGGCGGAATGTCTAAGTTTTTTGTTTTTGATTAATAAAAGTAGATGGCGCTTACCTCTGTTACATCACGATATCGTTTGTTCCTACCAGAAATGTGTAATGATCTGAGAGTCAAAATGTCAGTGTCTTTTGAAAAGTGTCTAAATAAATCGGTTAGTAGTACAGTACGGTGTTTTGTTGTGAGCATACATACTTAATTAATGCTGTCCACTGCCTGGTCCTTATTGCTGCTTTCTAACAGTACAATATAAAATCCATGATATACTGCCCATAGGACTTAATATGGTCTTTGATACCGAACATTCATAGATAGGTTTTTGAAAAAATAGTTTTTAATCAGTTGTTATTTCATTTTAATTTCAATAAGTTGCTTCACTGTGAACAATATGGATTCACTAGAGGGAGGTCAACCACAGATGCAGGAGTTGCTTTAGTTAAGCATATTTTTGATGCTTGGCAAGAAAAGAAGGATGCATTTAGTGTATTTTGTGACTTCTCGAAAGCCTTCGATTGCGTTAATCATGAAACACTCTTATGTAAATTGGATCACTACGGAGTGAGGGCAAATCTTTTGCGTTATTGAAGTCTTATCTTAGAGATCGTATTCAAAAGGTAGACATTAATGGGGTTAAAATGATTAGAAAATGATGAACACCTGTTTCAAAACCTAATTGAGTTATTATTTTTATTATTATTATTTTATTCTCTATCTGTCAATCACTTAACCATTTTATATTTTTTTTTTTTATTTTGATGTTGTTATTTCCGCTGATGCCGACAAAATGGCGAAGTATAAATATACTAAATATCTAAAGTGTTTTTATAAGAATATAGAGGTATAATATAACGGTATATGAACTTTTAAAAAAAAGGTCATTAAATATTAATTTATTTGTATTTAAATAATTTTATATAATTCAAATTAACATAATATCATTGCAGTATAGAAACGCAGAAAGAAAAGTAAATCTGGATGTGTGATTTCTTTCTGCGTTTCTATACTGCAATGATATAATGTTAATTTTTATCTCCTTGCGATGGATAAATCGCCAAGTGTTCAAACAAAGAAATTTATTTCTGTCATAGTCTTAAATAATAAAAAAAAAATATTCGGAAACCCAACAGTCAATTACAATGAGCTTATTTAAAAAACATCGTCATCTGTATATATAAAATTCGAAGTCCTGACTGACTGACTGACTGACTGACTGATATATCAACGCAAAACCTAAACCGCTGGTCCTAGAGACTTTAAAATTTTGCATATAGATACCTTATATAGGTATAGTGTAGGCATCCACTAAGAAAGGTTTTTTCAAAATTCACCCCCTAAGAGGGTGAAATAGGGGTCCAAAGTTTGTATGGGGAAACAAGATTAGTTAGACTATTTTATTGGAGACTTCACAGGAGTACTCCTATTTATAAATAAGTAAACATGTGTTTCAGGTTTTTTCAGCATTTAACCCCTAAAAGGGGAAAATGGGGTGACAAAGTCTGAATAACATGGGTATCGTTTGTATGGTTTATCGGGTTGCTGATTACGAAAACAACAACGATTTTAAAATCCAACGTGGTGGACGTGAAAAAAACTTTTCCAGAATTCAACCCCTAAAAGAGGGAAATGGGGTGACAAAGTCTGAAAACCAACATGGGTATCGTTGGTATGGTTTATCAGGTCACTGATTACGAAAATAACAACGATTTATAAATCTAACGTAGTGGACATGAAATACCATCATCCCCTGTTGGGGTGCGATGGGGTTGAAATGTGTAAATATCAATATGGGTGTTGTTTTTATCGTTTTGTTTCGGACGTTAATTACGAAAATGTCATCGATTTTGAAATTTAATTAAGTGGACATGAAAATTCTTGAAAGTATGTGTACCAGAGCAAATCGGCTGTAACAGACGGACAGACAGACAGCCACACAAGTGATCCTATGAGGGTTCCATTTTTTCCTTTTGAGGTATCTATATATCCACAATCTATCTATCTATATCCCAGCAAAATATCTTTGGAACGGAAGGTGGTACATCCCTAGGGGTTGGACTAAGGGGTGCCAAAAAAAGTTTTTTTAATGTCAAAACTTTGACGGCCTGTATCTCCCAAACGGCTGGAATTTGACCCATGTTGATGGGTGTCTAGGAAAAGTTCTCGACGAGATCTACCTACCGAAGTGTCAAAACTTTACAGGCCCGTATTTCCCAAACGGCTGATGCTTGACCTATGTTCATGATCCTTTAAGAGAAGGGCTCGGCAAAATCTAGATGACAATAAAAAAAAAGTCGAAAAAAAAATTGACAAAATTTTGATCGGCCATATCTCCCGAACGGCTAATTGTGAAGAGTTCGGGTTTCAACTATAGTGATCAAAATGGGGCTACATGACCAAAAAAAAAAATTGAGTTTGACAGGTTTTGAAAGGTCCAAAAAAGTATTCCGATTTGCATGAAATTCGGTATCAAGGGGCATTCAGGGTCGCCGATTACGCTGCCGTATTCAAATTTGTAATTTTTTGACAACTGATAGGGATTTTGACAATTTATCGGAAAAACTTTGATCGGTGAGCCCCCGTGTTGGGCACTCTGGTGAGGCCGAAAAACGAGCATGTGAGGACGGAGAACGCACCCGCGAGGCCGAAGGCCGAGCAGGGCGCGTTCGTAGTCAAAACATGCGAGTTTTTCGGCCGAGCACTACAACTTGATTCCCAGAGGGAGTGAGAGCAATTACAATTTTTGTTTCTGAAAAAAATGTTATTTGTTTCCTGTAGGCCACGCGGGCGAAGCCGCGGGCAGAAGCTAGTTTTAAATAAAAGTGGTAAACTTATAAGTAATGAAACTAAGACCAATTATAGGGTTTCACAAAAGTTTTTAACTGTCAAAGAGTATTTAAAAGTAGTCTAAACGAATTACATTTTGAAAAATAAATTAAAAACAAAAATACAGACTGACAAATCCGAAAATCGGTCAGTCAATATGATATCAGTGCTCTCTAAAGTACATCAATTCACATGAACAGGTTTCGGTGTAGAAGTTGTAAACAACTCAAGCGACCGGTCGCGGTGTATGGCTATTGAATTGTGGTAGCGTATGAGTACGTAGTAATACTTTATATTCTCTTGTATGAGTAAGTTACTGTGTCTTTATTGACAGAAAAATATTTTATTAATACATACTTAAGAGTAAATTTGATTTTTAACACGAATAATTATTTTACAAAATTGCCTCGAATAACAATCCCAATTTTTTTCGGAAATTATACAGAGTGGCAGTCTTTCCATGATCTGTTTGTTGCATTAATATATAGAAATGATTTTCTTCAAGATGTTCATAAACTACATTACTTGAAGAGTAATTTATCTGGGGAAGCCGAAGCATTATTGCGACAGTTTGCCATAACCGATGAGAATTACACTAAAGCTTGGGTGATTTTAAAGAAGCGTTACAGTAACAAGAGATACCTTGCTAATTGTATTTTAAAGAAGTTTTTTGGTCAAAAACAATTGAATACGGAGTCCGCACGAGCTTTGAAGCAATTATTAGATACTTCAATTGAATGCTCAAATTCACTGGAGAATTTGAAGTTGCCAGTAGAACATTGGGATGCTATAGTTATCTACATTATAGTGTCAAAGCTTGACTCAGAAAGTCCCAAGCAGTGGGAAGAAACTGTTGCGAATGAGAACTACAATAAGATACCCAATCTAGAAAAACTTAAATCATTTCTTGAAATTAGATTCCGCAAACTGGAAATGATTGAGTCTTCCACTAAGAGCGAGAGAACAAAAACGTTTCATACCCTTGCAGCAAATACAGAACAATGTGCTTTCTGCAACAAAACCATTATATTTACCAATGCAAGCAGTTCACCCCGCAACCAGTAAATGAGAGATATGAGTTTGTTCCGAAAAATGGTTTATGCTTTAATTGTTTGGTCCCATATCATTCAGTTTACAGATGCAAACAATCTACCAGTTGCAAGATTTGTCATAAGAGACACCATTCTCTACTGCACTCTGAAAATAAAAGAACCAATGTAGAAAAAGACCAATAGAGAGAGATACAGAAAGACCAAGAGAGAGAGATACAAAAAGACCACACAGAGAAGGAATTAAGAGTAACAGCACACTTCTCTAGAAAAGAACAACCTGGAAGAAACGTGTTATTGGCAACAGCACTGGTTGATGTTTTATCGAGAACAGGTCAAACACACATCATCCGTGCATTAGTCGACCAGGGTTCAATGGCCTCATTCTTGACAGAAAGATCGGTCCAATCCTTTGGGTTGAGACGAATAAAAATCAACGGCGTGGTCTCCGGGATCGGTGAAGGAAAAAACTCTATAAAAGCCAAGTACATGGTTGAGTTTAAGATACAATCACGGTGTGACACAACTTTCACCGCAACAGTCAAGGCCTTTGTGCTTGAATCGCTGACTAGTTATTTGCCCACTCAAGAGATAGAGCCATGCAATTTGATGGATTTTGAACCGTTGCAACTGGCGGATCCTACGTACAGCACACCAAACAGAGTAGATATTCTGCTTGGGGCCGATATTTTTTGCAAGATAATAGATATTGGCATAGTTAAAAGTCCTAATGGAGTAGTAGCGCAGAAAACCCACTTGGGCTGGATATTATCGGGTGAGATGAATGATTCAGACAAAACTAAGCAGCAAGAAGTAACGAGTTTACATGTTACACTATTAGATAATGATTTACTAAAGAAGTTTTGGGAGATAGAAGAACTTATTCCAAAAAAATAAATCATGACCAAAGAAGAAGAACAATGTGAGAAAATATACAAAAAGACAACAAAAAGAGACGATACCGGAAGATATATAGTTAATTTGCCTTTAAAACAGAGCTTAGAAGAGACAATATTGACATGTGGTGATACAAAAGAACAAGCTGTGAAAATATTCAAACAACTGGAGAGGAGATTTGAAAGGGACGATAAGTTAAAGACAGAGTATTCTCAAGTCATAAAGGAGTACCTAGAATTTATCATATGTGCAAGGCAGAAGAAGACCACCCACTGACTACATAGATATGTAGTAGATACCACACCGTGCAGTGGTGAGAGAAGACAAGGATACTTCCAAGGTCCGTGTAGTATATCACGCATCCGCTAAGGGATACAAAGGACGTGCTCTTAACGATTGCATGATGGTTGGTCCCACTCTACAACCAGACTTACGAAGTTTGATAACTCGTTGGAGAACACACAAAGTCAAATTGGTGATATAGTTAAAATGTATTGACAAGTAAAGATAACACCTGAGCATGCAGATCTACAAAGAATCGTTTGGCGGGACAGTCCAGATAAAGAAATTGAGAACTACAAACTGCAGACTGTTACTTTTGGCACAGCATCCGCACCATACTTGGCAGTTAAAACTTTGAATCTGTTAGCGTGTGATGAATCGGACAAGTATCCAAAAGCA
This sequence comes from Ypsolopha sequella, assembly GCA_934047225.1. Lineage (NCBI taxonomy): Eukaryota > Metazoa > Arthropoda > Insecta > Lepidoptera > Ypsolophidae > Ypsolopha > Ypsolopha sequella. The sequence goes on along the minus strand of OW203994.1, from coordinate 8,624,942 downwards.
GCAAATATAGTGACAAATTCCTTTTATATGGATGATTTAATGACTGGAAGTGATAATGTGCATGAAGCATTGGAAATTTATGACGAAATGAACAACCTAATGAAACTTGGTGGATTTGAGATGAAAAAATGGTCTAGTAATTGTGAGGAACTAATTAATTTTATACAAGCCGAAAGAAAAGTTTGTACGGAAAATTTAGAAATTAAACTTGATGAAATCATCAAAATATTGGGTCTGACGTGGGATAGAAGAAATGATGTGTTTAAATTTACAGTCCATTTACCTGAGATCACCTATCCCATCACGAAAAGATCGGTATTATCTGATGTAGCGAAGTTGTTTGATCCTTTCGGCTGGCTAGCACCAGTAATAGTAAGAGCAAATATCCTGATCCAGAAACTTTGGTTATGTGGATTAGACTGGGACCATGAGTTGCCATCACACCTATCAGAGGAATGGCTAAACTACAGGAATGATTTAACAAGTCTTATTGATATACGTCTTAATCGTTGGCTGAACACAAGTTCTGATAACACTTTAGTGGAACTCCATCGATTTTCTGATGCCTCTACTTCAGCATATGCAGCAGTAGTCTACCTCAGAGTTATAGATGCACACAACGATGTTCAAATCAGACTAGTAGTTGCTAAATCAAAGCACCACTGAAACAAATTTCTGTACCACGATTAGAATTGTGTGGTGCTGTATTGTTGGCAAGGCTGTTGAATGATATTGCAAGCCTTTTAAACATCTCTTAAAGCAACATCTTTGCATGGACAGATTCAACAATTGTTTTATCGTGGCTGCAATCCCAACCAACAAGATGGCAAACATTCGTTGCAAATAGAGTATCGGAGATTATTCAACTTATTGACAATGACAAATGGCAGCATGTACGATCTTTGGACAACGCAGCAGATCTTGCTTCAAGAGGAATAAATGCTGCCGAACTATCAGAAGCAGCTATTTGGTGGACTGGACCAAGTTGGTTAAAAAACAACGAAATTGAGTATGAAAGACCTAGTATCCCACAAACAGAGTTAGAAGAAAAGACTAACACTAAAATATATCACACTGAAGTGAGAGAAGAACCTCTTTTGGAAAAGTTTTCATCTTTAACGAGGATGAAGAGAGTATAAGCTTACTGTAGAAGATTAAAAAAAGGAGATAAACCTGAGTATTTGACACCAAAAGAAATGGATAAGATGTTAGAGAAATGTATAGAATACTACCAAACTCTAGCTTTTGAAGAAGAAATAAACCAATTAAAGAGAAAAGAGCAAGTAAAGAAGAAGAGTAAACTGGCTAGTCTAGCGCCATTTTTAGATGAGAACAAATTGATAAGACTAAGAGGTTGGCTACAGGGAGCTGAGTTGCCATATGATGAAATTCATCCAATTATACTCCAAGAAAAAGATCATCTTGCAATGCTTCTAATTACAGATGCTCATTTGAAAACATTACATGGTGGCCCACAGCTAATGATGAGAATTTTACGAACAAAATATTGGATATTGGGTTAAAAAGTTGCTGTAAAACAATATATAAGAACGTGTGTCATTTGCATCAAACAGAGAGCAGCAACTCAGCAGCAAATTATGGGACAACTACCGTCAGTTAGAGTCAATCCTGGACAAACTTTTTTGAACACTGGCGTAGACTACGCTGGACCCATTCAGATACGCATGTCTAAAGGCAGAGGCTACAGATCGTCAAAGGAATATATCTGTCTATTTGTCTGTATGAGCACCAAAGCAGTCCATTTAGAAGCAGTGATAGATCTAACAACTCAAGCCTTTATTGCAGTTTCAAGAGATTTGTTTCTCGAAGAGCACATTGTGCGAATCTATGGAGTGACAATGGCACACATTTTATAGGCTCTACCAAGGAGCTAAAGCACATGTTTGAGAAGGGTAAAAAGAATTTTTCCATTGAGATTGCGGAAATCCTAGCCAATGACGGAACTACGTGGCATTTTATTCCTCCAAGGTCACCAAACTTCGGTAATATCTGGGAGGCTGGAATAAAGTCAGTAAAACTGCACCTGAATAAGGTTATTGGATCAGCCACACTTACATACGAAGAGATGTCAACTTTGCTGGCTCAGATTGAAGCGTGCCTCAATTCACGCCCTTTAGGAGAAATATCAGAATCGAATGCACTTCCCCTCACACCGGGGCATTTTTTGATTGACGAGCCAATTACAAATGTTCCAGATGTCAACCCTGCAGAACATAATTTAAATGTATTGACCAGATGGCAATTAATACAACGCATGACCTAACAATTTGGATTAGGTGGTAAAGTGAATATTTACACACAATTCAGCAGAGGCATAAGTCGCAGAAGGTCATACCTTCACCAAAGATCGGATATATAGTCATCATAAAAGAAGATGACCTGCCACCAATGAAATGGCTTTTGGGCAGAATAGAAATATTGCACACAGGGCCAGATCAATGTGTGCGTGTAGTGTCAGTTAAATGGAAAGGAGATTCAATCCTCAAGCGGCCACTGTCCAAACTAATTCCTCTAGTGTCTGTTCAGAGTTAAAATGTAAAGGTATATTCGTTTAATTTTTGTGACACCATATTTTTTTTATATTTGTCATAGTGGGCAGTGTTAGTAAGGACTGAGCCCTTGGTGGGCGGAATGTCTAAGTTTTTTGTTTTTGATTAATAAAAGTAGATGGCGCTTACCTCTGTTACATCACGATATCGTTTGTTCCTACCAGAAATGTGTAATGATCTGAGAGTCAAAATGTCAGTGTCTTTTGAAAAGTGTCTAAATAAATCGGTTAGTAGTACAGTACGGTGTTTTGTTGTGAGCATACATACTTAATTAATGCTGTCCACTGCCTGGTCCTTATTGCTGCTTTCTAACAGTACAATATAAAATCCATGATATACTGCCCATAGGACTTAATATGGTCTTTGATACCGAACATTCATAGATAGGTTTTTGAAAAAATAGTTTTTAATCAGTTGTTATTTCATTTTAATTTCAATAAGTTGCTTCACTGTGAACAATATGGATTCACTAGAGGGAGGTCAACCACAGATGCAGGAGTTGCTTTAGTTAAGCATATTTTTGATGCTTGGCAAGAAAAGAAGGATGCATTTAGTGTATTTTGTGACTTCTCGAAAGCCTTCGATTGCGTTAATCATGAAACACTCTTATGTAAATTGGATCACTACGGAGTGAGGGCAAATCTTTTGCGTTATTGAAGTCTTATCTTAGAGATCGTATTCAAAAGGTAGACATTAATGGGGTTAAAATCATGTGAAGCATTAGTTAAAATGTGTCCCGCAGGGTTCCATATTGGAGCCCTTGCTGTTTTTAATTTACATAAATGACCTTCCTTATTTAGTTAAAGACTTAACTAAGATAGTACTATTCGCAGACGACACGTCACTTATTTTTAAAGTTAATAGACGTAAAGATATCCTTGACGACGCGAATACAACTTTATCACTAATGCTTGGTTGGTTTACTGTAAATAATTTAGTTTTAAACGCAAAAAGATAAAATGTATAAAATTTACGTTACCAAATGTAATTCAAGTGGATGGTAATTTGCTTTTGCAGGGTGTAGCATTCGCTACAGGTATTCAATGTAATGCTACAAGGGGTTTAAGCTGTAGTTAGTTAACAAATTATGTTTTTGGGCATTACGGTAGACTCTCGTCTTCAGTGGGGTCCCCACACAGAAGCCCTATGTGGTAGACTTAGTTCGGCCGCATACGCTGTTAGACGCATAAGGCAAATTACTGATGTAGATACTGCTAGACTAGTCTATTTTAGTAACTTTCACAGCATTATGTCATACGGCATGCTGTTATGGGGTAGAGCCGCGGATACAGACGCAGTCTTTGTTTTGCAGAAGAGAGCAATTCGGGCTATATATAAAATGAAGCACCGGGATTCATTAAGAGAAAAGTTCAAAGAAATTAATATATTAACTGTTCCTTGTGAATATATTTACCAATGTCAGAAAAAATTTTGAGTCTCTCCCAAGGCTTGGTGAGCAACATTGTAAGGAAACCAGAAATAAGCATAAACTGGCTTTTTCAAAAATCAGACTCGCCAAAGTGAGTACCTCTTTCGTAGGACATGGCATAAGATTTTGCAATAAACTTCCAAAGGAGGTCTTCACTTTGTCAGAGAATAAGTTTAAACTGTATATTAAGCAGGGCCTATTGAAAAAGGCATATTATAAAATAAATGAATATTTGGATGATGTTGAAGCATGGTGTTACAGTGATAATGATATTTGTGATGATAGGAGGTTATAATTTAAATAAGTAGTATAATTTCCTAACTAATGATTCCTCTAAGGAGTAAAAATTAATTAATTACAGACAGTAAAAGGAAATATACTATATGAGACAGGTAGGCAAAGATATATATGTTTTTTTTTATTAACCTGAATTCCTGCTGTCTTGTATTTTCTTATCCCTTGGTTAAAGTAGTTTAAAAGTAGAAGTTTTCTTATCGCTTGATCTTGCCAAGTTTCTTGCCCGTTCTTCTTAGCAAGACTAATCGAATGGGCGGAGGTAGGCATGTATTTATATATGTAACCTATTACTATGTAGTATATAGGATGGGATTTGGTCGGCCGCCTGGATTCGTGCTGGGGCTCGGTTGGTGATCATTGAACCTTGTTCCTGGTCCCTGGCCGGGTCTCCGGTATGGGTTTGGGCGGTTGATTGGATTTCACCTTTTATAATAATATTTTACCTATAATTTTAATCGTACATATATTGCTACATAAATTAAATAAACATTTAATCTAGTTCAAGTACATTTATTATTTTATTACATATATTTTTATAAGATTAAAATTTGACTTGTGAAACGTGTATTAAGTATACCTACTTTGCAAAATATAATTTTTGAATTTTGAAACATTATCGTGTACGGGACCGTCTTTAGTTTTATATTTTCCTGAAATTTGTGAAATTCGATTTCATACTTCATGATATGATTAGATATGCTCATGAGTCACGATACAAATACGAACTACACTTCAAGCACCAAATTGATAAAAAAAATGAACGCTAAGCCTAGCCTGCCTGTAAGTGTCGATGGGGTGTGTGAGCCGACGCAAATAGCAAAATTATTTAAAAACTGTTTCAGAGTCCAATCACCGCTTGTTCCTTCACCCAGAGTGCCCAGTGATGAGATGCATGATAGAGATATCGAAACTTGATTCCAGGCAAAATATTTGGCATTGATTATTTCCAAAATAAAAAGAGGAAAATCACCTGAATATGATGGTCTCAGCATTGAGCATCTACAAAATGCGGGACCTCATCTCCCAAGAGTGCTTGCTTTTTTATTCAATGTATGCATAGGGCATTCATTACTCCCTGATGATTTAATGAGAACTGTGGTTGTACCAGTCAATGTCAATTTTTCCCATCCCTAGTATCAAAGTAAAAAAAATGTGAAAGTACATCCCTAGTACCGAGGGACATCTCTAGGAACAAGCCCTTTGGGCTCGATAAAATGACAATTTGTCCCATACATAGTTTCAAATAAAAAAAAAGTAAGTCCCTAGTGATGGGACACACAGGCACGAACTGCGCACGCTCGCGCTTCGCGCTCGTAATCTTATTCGTATGGCTCGCTTAAGTCCCATAAAAATTCCCATACATTCTGCCATTTTTCAGAAAAACTGTTAAAAGTAATTTCAAATGTCAAAAAATGTCAAATGTCAAAGTTTTTTCCCAGTCCGAATTCAATTCCTGATATGACACCCGTACATCACTATCATATCAGAACACTCCTTATGACTAAACTACCATGTCAATGAATTAACAATCCCATTTTTGGGATAACAGTAATTTTATTAACATAATGAATCATAAGTTCTAATATAACTCTTATTTATAACAATTCACAAGTAGAATATTAGTTGAAACGTTTGACTCTGAGGGACACATTTAGTTTAGGCATAGTTATTTAAACATTTGTGTAGACATTTGGTCGTCATGTACATGAGCATTTTGCTAGATGGCACTCTTCCCGTTTTATGTTGGTGAGGTCAAATGTTCAAGGGCATTCACAATTGTTTAAGACCGGAACTGCTACTATCTCCTATCTCCATCTGAGAATAAATAAAAAAAAATATGCATTAGGATATTGAAGCATAAATAGTGCCACTAAAAAAAAAAAAAATTTACATTATATCAGTGCAGTATAGAAACGCAGAAAGAAAAGTAAATATGAATGTGAGGAGCTCTGAACCGGGATCCCGGTTCAGAGACTGTGTTTATATACTGCAATGATATAATGTTAATTTATACTACTTTACTCATTACTCATACTTTATTCATTAACTGTAATTAAAGCATTTAAATTGCTTAACTTGAAAAAAACCGAGGACTTAGGGGGCCTATTTGTGAAAGTTATAAGTTCTGTTATTGATTTAATAGCTCCTTACTTGGCATTAATTTTTAATAAATGTGTAGATGATGGTATCTTTCCTGACTTAATGAAGTTTAGTAAATTGATCCCCCTTTTTAAATCAGGCGACAACGCAGACCCTTCAAACTAAAGACCTGTGTCAGTTTTACCGGTATTGAGTAAGGTTTTTGAAAAAATAGTTTTTAATCAATTGTTCTTTCATTTTAATTTAAATAAGTTGCTTCACTGTGAACAATATGAATTCACTAGAGGGAGGTCAACCACAGATGCAGGAGTTGCTTTAGTTAAGCACATTTTTGATGCTTGGGAAGAAAAGCAGGATGCATTTGGTTTATTTTGTGACCTCTCGAAAGCCTTCGATTGCGTTAATCATGAAACACTCTTATGTAAATTGGATCACTACGGAGTGAGGGGCAAATCGTATCAAAAGGTAGACATTAATGGGGTAAAATCATGTGGAGCATTAGTTAAAATGGGTATCCCACAAGGTTCCATATTAGGGCCCTTGCTGTTTTTAATTTACATAAATGACTTTCCTTATTTAGTTAAAGACTTAAAGAAGATAGTATTATTCGCAGACGACACGTCACTTATTTTTAAAATTAATAGACGTAAAGATATACTTGACGACGCGAATACAAATTTATCATTGGTGCTTAATTGGTTTACTGTAAATAATTTAGTTTTAATAGCAAAAAAGAAAAAAAAATATAAAATTTACGATACCAAATGTAATTCAAGTGGATGGTAATTTGCTTTTGCAAGGGTCCAAGCTGGAGTTAGTTAACGAAACTGAGTTTTTAGGCATTACGGTAGACTCTCGTCTTCGGTGGGGTCCCCACATAGAAGCCCTATGTGGAAGACTTAGTTCGTCCGCATACGCTGTTAGACGCATAAGACAAATTACTGATGTAGATACTGCTAGACTAATCTATTTTAGTTACTTTCACAGCATTATGTCATACGGCTGCTGTTATGGGGTAGAGCCGCGGATATAGACGCAGTCTTTGATTCATTAAGAGAAAAGTTCAAAGAAATTCATATATAAACGGTTCCTTGTGAATATATTTACCAAGTCCTTAGATATGTCAGAAAAAATGTTGAGTCTTTCCCAAGGCTTGGTGAGCAACATTGTAAGGAAACCAGAAATAAGCATAAAACTAGCTTTTCCAAAAATCAGACTCGCTAAGGTATAAATTGGATTGTGGTATTGATTGGAGATCAATAAGCTTTTACACAAAAACCAGGAAAACATTTTAAATCAGCAGTTAGAAGTTAATAGATCGCCGCTACTTCATTATTTCAATTAATTAATCCATTTAACAATTAAAATTGTTATATTTTTATTTCATTTAATTTGACATTTATGCTTATTAGGACTCATTTGACATTTAAACTGACATTAAATAAACATTATATATTATTGTATGTAAATTCCCCATTATTCGGGTAATTTTGTCGCATGACATCACTGATACATGTTCGACCTACCTACTTAATTATATTTTCTGTCAACATTATCATTGTTTACGTTGCTCAGAGCTAGTGCCTGGAGTCATGTAAAATATTTTAATTAAGATCTTCCCTTGAAAATGGAGTAAAATCCGAAACCGGTTGGGAGTTAACACAAATAAAGTGAAACTACAAGTACAAGTGTTTTAATTCAAGAAGGTCCTTACTTTGTCAGAGAATAAGTTTAAACTGTATATTAAGCAGGGCCTATTCAAAAAGGCATATTATAAAATAAACGAATATTTGGATGATGGTGAAGCATGGTGTTACAGTGATAATGATAGTAGGTTATAATTTAATGAAGTAGTATAATTTCCTAACCTATGATTCCTCTAAGGTGTAAACATGAATTAATTACAGAAAAGGAAAAAGACTATATGAGACAGGTAGGCAAAGATATATATGTTTTTTTTTTTTTCATTAACCTGAATTCCTGCTGTCTTGTATTTTCTTATCCCTTGGTTAAAATAAATATAAGTCTTATATTGTATAGTATAAGTTTTATGTTGAAAAAAAAGACATGATCTTGCTAAGTTTCTTTCTTAGCCAGACTAATCGAATGGGCGGAGGTAGGCATGTATTTATATATGTAACCTATTAGTACTCGTATGTAGTATATAGGATGGGATTTGGTCGGCCGCCTGGATTCGTGCTGGGGGCTCGGTTGGTGATCATTGAACCTTGTTCCTGGTCCCTGGCCGAGTCTCCGGTGTGGGTTCAGGCGGTTGATTGGATTTTACCTTGTATAATATATATTTTACCTATCATTTTAATCGTATATATATTGCTACATAAATTAAATAAACCTTTAATTTAGTTCATGTACATTTATTATTGTATTACATATATTTTTTTTATTAGATTAAATTTGACGTGTGAAAAGTGTATATATGTATACCTGGTTTGCAAAGTAACTATTTGAATTTTTAATTTGAATTTTATATATCCTTGCGATGGATAAATCGCCAAGTGTTCAAACATAGAAATTTATTTCTGTCATAGTAAAAATAAATAAAACAAATAAAACGGAAAAAAATAAATAGTGTGAGATTATAATAGGATTCATGTCGTGACGGTGTATGACTTCCTCTTCCTGTGAAATAATAAAACATAACCTAATATTACTATTAGATGAGGCATGAGCCACGGCAAAGGCTCGGGCTAAAGTATTTTGTTGTTGAGATTGACTGTTACTTGAACTTTCACTGGAACTGCCACTATCCATGCTATAAATGCGAAAGGGTGTTTGTTGGTTTGTCTTTCTTTCAACACAACGCAAAGCTTTGCTGAGTTCACTCAATAGAAAAAAAAACGAAGATACCTCTAAATTTGATGTGAACAATAAATGACCTAATGGGTTAGTCTTACAATATTTGAATAATTTCATCTAGGAGTCGAGCTATTAAATAAAAGCTCAGATTTTCATAAGCGCGTGTTTCATGGTGTTCGTAAAAGCCACACCACAGAGCACTCTATTTTAAAAATAAAGGAAACGTCATAGAGTTCAGTTCTGATTAAGGCCCTTAATAATAATATCTTGATCTGCTTATTATTTCCCAATTAGTATTTGCACTTTCTTTATGTTATTTTGTTTATCTTTCTGTTTGCTTCCAAAAGTAGCCTGGAAGATATTGCTATGAGCAATAAGTGCCACCTTTGTACACTATGTTTAAGTGTTTCTTTTTTATGTCTTTATTACTTGTGTAATTGTGCAAAAAGTTTTATAAATAAATAAATATTTTCAAAAATAATTTCCTATACTAAAGTTGTTCTTTGTAGTTTAAAAAATGCTATATATTTTTCATAATTTTTAAACATACCGCATAACTTTATCAATAGAGTCATTTTCGGATGACGCTGGGAAGTTAAGGCGCTCTTATCCTAAAATCAGTAATTTCGAAGTCAAATAGAACTTTCAAAAATCGTCTAAAACTCCAAAAAAAAAAAAATACGCAATGTAGTTCAAACCTTTATCTAGGTCTTCCACGCATGTGCCACACGATCAGATAAACTTTGCTCGATAGAAATAATTCACGAACACAGCATGTAATAAGACCTCTCAAATCATGTCATTTCCATAATTCCAATCTTTTATTAACGAAACATATCTGGTAATATTGCTCTTTAAATTTTCTAGGTCGACCACGTAAGTGGGTTTAAATAAACATATCCTTATTTTTAAACAGTTTAAAAACCGATAAAAACAACGAAAAATTACAAAAGTGTGGTTATTTTCTTTACTCCTTACACGTAAAGAAAAAGACAGAGAGTCACTCTTCTGGGATAAGAGCGCCTTAACGTTGTCCTACCGACTGATTTACTCCCAATATTCCGTAACCAAAACTTTCTACAGCATTTTGTTCTTGAAAGCCACTTCTTAATCAAAACAATTTCAAGAACACACAAGCCAACAAAATAACAAAATCAGTATTCCCAAATTAATCTAAGTTCACAACTTAACGCAAATTACAAAGCGCTTGGTATCATAAATCACACACAACCCGACGTGAGCTAAAGTAAAATAAACAGCAGGAGAACTAATTAGTCCAGAAAAGTCACGAGAAAGTAGCAGGGTTGTGGGCAGAGTGGAGTTTGATGTAGCTCCTACAAAATTAGGCAAGTTTTGGGCGACCGCGTCGACCAGGGCCGTAACAAGTTAATTTAAACTGGCGAGTAATTTCCCGAGCTGCGACACTAATTCAATTAGTTCAAAGTATACAAACAACCCTTTTGTATTGTCTAAAAGTGCGACGAAATAAGTGATTAGGTGGGACACTTTCTGATTAATTTCGTGACGGGTGAGACGTCGAAGGAAAAACGAGGGAGGCATGAAATATAAGTAAAAATGTTTGGGCGTACTCATTTATTGAATGAATAATATAAAAATTTCAATGAGTTTATATCGCTTGTTTTCTACCTTAAGGTTAAATATCAGTCATTCGGTACAAAGTGCACAACTTAACTTTGTTTTTCTTATTTAGAAGTTAAAAGTGAAAAAGATATTGGTCTGTGACAATTCACGCCAATAGGCCCAATAGTTCAGTATAAGTTGAGTTTATGAATCAACAGCTTGAAATTTAATTGCACAATTAGCCACGATTTTGTCGAAACAAACTAAAAACAGCATTGTAAGCTTGTTTGGACAAAATCGTGACTAATTGTGCATTTTATTTCCAACTTTTGATTTATAAACCTAACCTATAGTAAACTATATCATTTTCATTTTTAACTTCTTAAATACTGATCAATTACGGATTCGTTTCGATACTTCCTAGACCTAGAGTTATCATGAAAGAAACGGCGAAAGAAACATAGAAGACTTATTTCTAACAAAGTGTCATTCGAAAATGGCACCAAAGACTTAAAAGGACAAAAGAGACTAAAGGAATGATTGGTTCGTACTGTTGTCATGCGGCACTAGGTCAACCGTGATTGGCCGACTCAAAGACACAGATGGACACTATTAGAGCCTTCGCCATACAAAATTGTGTTCAACACACTTAAATACTAACAATAAAGTAAAAGAAAAGTTTTGTCTGTACATTAAATATTTTTGCGAAATTTAAAATGAAATGAAGCCAAATCTACAATTTTTAGAATTTTTTTATGTCTGTCTGTTCCGGTTCAGTTCGAAAATCACTCAACGGATTTGGATGCAGTTTTTTATAGGTTATAAGTAGTGTTGATAAAAAATTCACCAAGCTGAAAACTGACGATTTTTTTTATTTGATTAAAAGATACTTTCACGTAAGCGAAGCCGCGGGCAAAAGCAAGCAAGTAATACTATAAAACACATTTCATTATTAAACTGGTATTTTTAGTTTTTGCAACGTAATATTGGTCTGTGGGTATGTACATAAACGTATATAGATGAGTAGAATACCTAAGTGCACAATTAGATAATCACAACTGACTGCACTACTTAGTACTCGGAGCTGAATCAGTGATGTGGACAAGAATAACTATGTAAACCTAGAAATGACCTGAGCTAAGACGCGCCTTGAATACAAGGAAAGGCATTATGTACATAACATAGCTATCAGACATACTCTCATGAAGTTTATAAAGTAAGTAAATACATTCATGGACATAATTCTCATAGCTTAATTTCAAAAAGATTTCTTTTAATTTTTTTTGACAGTGTACGCCATTTTAGGATATTTTTTTCATTATTAAACCTACTAAAAAGCCTTATTTTAAAGCATTAACATAACAGCATTATTTTTCGCTATCTTGAAGAACAAAAATTAACAAGCTTTTTGAACGCTCCTAAATTGAATTCACAGGTAACAGACAACAGATAAGAATGCAACATTTTCAGGTGATTCCATTTGTTCAGTATGGCAAGCAATCAGTATTTCTACTTCTTGGTAGAATAACGACTATGTTGTTAATTTATTTATTTTAATATTACCGGAATTGATTATTATCAAAATTAAATATTTTTTTCTGTCAAATTCATAGTTATTTTAGTTATGTTAGTCAATTTTAAGATTTATATCATACCGTTCAGCACGTGGTAAGTAAGAACAAATACTATGCACATAAATTCCGAAAAACTCGATGGTCGATTGCCCGACCGGGGATCGAACCTGGATATCTCTACCGCCGCTTCCATGATAAGTTAATGCTTATTTGATAGGTATAATAAAAAAAATGAACAACTTCGTAAGCGAATGCGCTGCCATCACTGACATATTATTATGATACTGGCCGCCACTGATTCTAAGCTCTATGATTGAGTAAAGCGGCGACATAAAAGGTATCCACTTGAATTATTTATGGTAGTATCTCCAATACATTGGTTCTATTTTTTTTCCGACGAAGTGGTTTTTAATATACTTTTTATACAAATATAAGAAAAACAATCATAAGTTGTGCGTTGGGAACCCATCGCATTCATCAACGTCAGTTGTTCGGTGCAAAGTCCACAACTTAACTTTGTTTTGCTTATTAAGGGCGCACCGAGCGTTTGCCTTTGTCTCTGTCTTTTTCTTTACGTCTAAAGACTAAAGAAAATAATCAAACTTTTGCAGTTTTTCGTTGTTATTTTCATTATATTGTTCTTAAATAAAAAACTATCGTGTATAAACGCTCCAGTCATATATGAACTTTATTTTAGTAAATGAATCGTTGTATCAGTCCACTTATTTATATAAAAAATAGGGAAATAGAGTTAAAAATCACTTGAAAAGAGGTAACTTTGCGAATTTATCCTATCGAGCCAACTTTATCAAATTGTGTTTTCATCTTGTATTCATCTTGTATACCCAATAATACCAATATGTTTCCCCAGATTTGAATTTAATTGTTTACTACTTTAAACTAGGGTTATAAAAACGTGTTTGTATTTGTAAAAAGCTCGGTGCGGCCTTAAACATGGAATCACGTTAATAGACGGCAATTCTGGCACTATTTTCTATGATTAAAATTTTGTATAGAGCATGATAAATACCATGCGATGTAAATTTGAATAGTATAAACCGTCAGATGGTGATAACAAAATGTAAGGAAAACGTACCACAGGTTTTAAAGTCGATACACATTCACAGAAAAACCATTTTCATATCAACCGAAATCTGTCATCGTAAGTAGCTAAAAGTCGGTTTTTTATAAATATAAAATGTACTAAAGTTGCTATCAAAATTTCGTGTCACTAGGTCCTAGATATTGTTAAAAACCATCTAATAAAATATAATTGCAGTCTATATGTCATTCCAAATTGTCAAACCAGGAGAATTGATGTCGAAAAAGACCTCATTTCAATAAATATTTCTAACGAGCCGAATTTCTCCAATCACGTTTCTGTTTAAACAGATCCCTAGAAAAAGATTACAAAAATAATATACTATTTTATCAATATAATACATTATTTACTGTAGTAGATATGCACGTTCTAAAAGTGTCAATTATTTTTCTGTAGCGCCTTAAAGCTGTCTTTATTCACCAAAAACGAATTAACTGATTAGATGGCATTTTTACGGACTTTTGACCCCAAGCCTTTGAGTAAATGGGTATTAAGTGGTTATGCGCTTCTCGCCTGGGTGTCATTCAGCCACTTCACCAGTAGCATGATAACGTGACCATAACCTTGATATCACGTTTTGTTTTGTTCCAATCTCCTCAGAAACTAGCTTGGAGCATTTTAACATTTCCTCTCTCGTTAAATGGTGCCGCTGCATGATGCATACAGTGGCATAAATTCGAAATTAACTGCTAATTTCTTTTATAACTTCAATTTGACACCAAACAAAAAAGCTATGTAGGTAAATTGAAACCTTTGAACTTTGCTAAAGTTAAGCCGCGCAAACTCAGAATTATTCTGAGCGCGCAAATCTTTTGTTTTTATTTATTTTTCCTAATTTAAATTTGGAATCACCCAAAAAGGAATAAGCTTTCTTCATAAGATTTTAGAACCGGCTAGTATTTTTTGAGTTTAAGAACTTTGCACAAAATATCCCTAGACGCTGTTGACGTTGAGGTGTGTATTTTATTTCAGAATAATAGTCGGTGGTCAGCGTGAACGGAGTCGTGGACTGAAGCTAGTTTGAGATTATACAGGTGAAATCTATATCAGTGGATGAGCTGTTGTATCTGATCTTAGTAATTTAACACGATAAACACTTCATGCATATTGTAATCACGCTTCAGTAAACGCTTCACAAATTCACGATCCTTGATATCGAATGTTTGATGGAGATGAGATGCAACTTAGCAATGACTATGATGCATTCCCCTAAACGTAGGTATACCTTACTATTAGTAAATTATGCGTGCATTTCTTATTTAAATCTTAGTAAAATAATAAATTAAATATTATAATAAAATAAGAATAATTAAGAATTGAATTAATTGAATTAAGTTGTTTATTTCATATTCTTGGTAAAACGACCAAAATCTGCTTTTGTTCTAAGTAAACTGTTATTTATTTAGAGCTGCTTAGCAGCTGGATTGTGAAAAACCCGCGTTTTTCTAATTAATCGAAACAGAACACTTAAATTCAAAACTTGCTCAATAGTTATTCAACAAAACCTTATCACCTATATATGTATATGTATGCTGCCATCCCAAAAATGTTCCATTGGTTTCTGTTAATTAGAATTATAAAGCATTACATTTTAAAATTCTAATTTACAGTTTTACAGTTTCTGTAAATTAGAATTTTAAAGTTTTAAATTTTAAAATTCTAATATCTGTATGTAAGTACCTGTATCTGTATAACCAATGTAAATTTTGTGATGACAATTTACGCAATACATAGGTAATGAGGTTTTGTTGAGGAACTATTTAGTGAATTTTAAAATTAAGTATTGCTTCGAATAATTAGATAAGGGCGCGTTTTTCACAATCGGCTGATAAATGGTTCTTAACGGTAGTAAATAAATTTTATTGAAACTATGAAATTTCTCTTTGAAATAGCAATTTTGTCTTTTAATGCCTTTATTCCGGTAAAAATTTGCGCATTAAATACGGGCTTGATTTGGTGCGGCGTTTTATAAAATGATGTTTGGGGTAGAGTTAACCTCGAATCAACACGTTAGCTGATTTATAAAAAATATGTGACAATACGAAAACTAATAAGTACCCCGCAGTCAAAGTGTTTTTCTGTTAGAATATACAAGGTCTAACCATATTTGAAGAGCTTATTTAGTCAATGGTTTAGAACAACTTTTACTATTAAAAATATCATGTATATCGAAAAAAAAAATTGGTCACTTCATAGGAAAATGCAACGCCGCTCGGCCGAAATGTATGGAAGGACGTTTACGTGACGACGTTACGCCTTACACTAAACGTCTTCATTTGCCCAGGTGAAGGCAGTCTAAATCTGCTGAAACTGGTCGGCTTTCCCGATCATAACACGTATTGAGGTGAGCCGTTTTTATATCAATCATGAATTATCCTCAAGTCTCATTTAATTCTATAATTGTTACTGAATGACCATATAAGTGCATTGTAATCAAAAAATCAAGTAGGTAAAGAAAGAAAAAAATATGTTGATATTGATAAGGTAGGTGCATATGGGATATATATATATATATCACACAATGGGATTTTTTGTTTTTATTATAAAAATTCGATATTTTCGATCCCTGTTAGACATGCATGTTAATAATTATTTCATAAAAAATCGAGATTATCTACTAGTTGAAGTATGTACTATCAGAAATGTTATATTTTATTATGTTTATCAATTTACGAGTAATTAATTTAAAACCGTTTCTTTAGTACGGAGTCTGTTTCAATATAATATTATAGACTTAACCGTGTTTATTATTTTATTATGTTTAAACTTGGAAAACATTTGTGACAGCGATACCTCTGACCAACGAACCTGTACAGTGTACAGTGCTCCCAAAGTAATAATGCGCATACAAATCTTCGCCACTGTTCGGCAAAGTTCGTATTTCCTCACTCTTTCTATACAATCAATAAGGTCACGTGGTACGTCCGGTCGCTCGGCTATAGATTTTTATGCGCATTATTACTTTGGGAGCACTACATATTCTGTTACGGTACACTTTTTTTGAAACATAGCCATCGTTAGATATTGATACAAGTATCAATATCGAATCAATATCAATATTTCAAGTTTGAAAATAGCAGATCTCAGTTGCTGCTAGCCCGTAGTTGCTTTGTGTTATCAAGTGACTTTAGGCAACTTGGAATTTCTAACACGTTGTTTTTTATGTTTCTTAACAAGTATCAGAAAGCTAGTTTTAGGTTTCCCAGACCAGGTAACAAAAAATTAAAACTGGACAGTCGAAAAGTTACTCCAATTAAAATTTTACTAGCTCTCATACTCTACATAAAATGTACATAAAAGTAGCCATGTAACCTCTGTGAGTTATTCACGTAACAACAACACGCCTGTCCCAAAGTTTCCTTTTACAGATTCAGTGAGAGTTTCTAGGGAGGCCGCTTCAATTTTACTTAAATCAAATATGTATTCACGGACCCTAAATGACATGAATTTTCAACCACGTAACTTGGTCCCGGCGGAACGGAACGTGTCGTCAAAATGGGGCACGATTCGCACGGCGTGCGAGCACTTCTTAAATAATGAATCTGTTGGGAGCAGACTTTACAGAGAGGAATGTAAGGGTCACCCTTGGTCTTGAATGTGGTAGCACGGTTTTGGAACGCAATTATGTAAGTTGCGCTTTAACGCTCTCTTAGTTTGTAAAGATACAGTCTAGAGAATTTGTACTCAATTTTGAACCTTTTTGAGTTTGAGTAGTCCGTGGAAGTTATAATTATTATAACTATGCCCGCGTTGAATTGATAAATCGTACAAAATAATGTGGTGGGCTGAGTCATGCATGTCCGAGCTGTTTGTAGTTTAAACGTCACGAACTCAGGCGCCGACCACACAGAGCGCACTATGCGTTCTGCGGTACAAACAATAGAACGCGATATAATATACTGGGGGTAAAGATGAAGTTGCGGGAGCCGGAAACTAGCAGATCCATACGAACAAGTTTTACTATGGAGCCAATCCTCGAATCGTGAAAAAAAATTCAGCTGCTCCATAGAAAAGTGACAGCTACCCGAGTAAAATGTATGAAACAACTGTTTTCTTTTTCTCGATTTCTCAACTTTCTTTTACGATAAGTTGTTCGTATGAACTTTTATTGTTGCAAGTTTCCGGCTTCCGCAAATTCATATTAACACCCTGTTTATAAACGGGTCTTACGTATACACGAGACATGTAACTGCCTCGAAAAGTCGGGTGTCTTTTTCGTAAAAAGGTAAAAAAAAAAAATTTGTTCGCGGTAGACCCGATTATAGATAATACCTATTATAATATTGAACGCGTGTTCTCGTGTTCTCTGTCTGTAAAATCCAAGCCCTGTCGCATATATTACAGTGATCGCGGAACGCGGAACGCAAACGCGCTTTTTCTAGTCGGCGCCTCAGATTAATTTTGTGTCAATAAAATTTATTGACTAATACACTAATACACTCTGCATATAATTTTTTTATTTATACAAATACCTAACACTCATGTTCTCCGCAAAACTAGATTCACACACGTTACATTCTATTCGATGCAAAATTAGTCGGTAGGTCCACTTGACTACCTAAATACGAAATCTACGTAACTAATTATTCACTTCATATAGTAATGATTTATGATATAAATAGTATATAGTAATAGTAAATAGTAATAGTCAAGGCACGAGTCTAACTCGTACAGGTGTGTGTTGTTCTAATGATTTTAAAGTACGAAACCACACAGTTTAATACGTTTATACGTGAATATGGAAGTCATTTACAAAATATAATTGCCCGATGAATTGGGCACTAACGCATTGTAATGAAAGGTTGTCTATCACGTAAAATCAAACCAATCGGTTGATTAGAAAATGATGAACACCTGTTTCAAAACCTAATTGAGTTATTATTTTTATTATTATTATTTTATTCTCTATCTGTCAATCACTTAACCATTTTATAATTTTTTTTTTAATTTTGATGTTGTTATTTCCGCTGATGCCGACAAAATGGCGAAGTATAAATATACTAAATATCTAAAGTGTTTTTATAAGAATATAGAGGTATAATATAACGGTATATGAACTTTTAAAAAAAAGGTCATTAAATATTAATTTATTTGTATTTAAATAATTTTATATAATTCAAATTAACATAATATCATTGCAGTATAGAAACGCAGAAAGAAAAGTAAATCTGGATGTGTGATTTCTTTCTGCGTTTCTATACTGCAATGATATAATGTTAATTTTTATCTCCTTGCGATGGATAAATCGCCAAGTGTTCAAACAAAGAAATTTATTTCTGTCATAGTCTTAAATAATAAAAAAAAATATTCGGAAACCCAACAGTCAATTACAATGAGCTTATTTAAAAAACATCGTCATCTGTATATATAAAATTCGAAGTCCTGACTGACTGACTGACTGACTGACTGATATATCAACGCAAAACCTAAACCGCTGGTCCTAGAGACTTTAAAATTTTGCATATAGATACCTTATATAGGTATAGTGTAGGCATCCACTAAGAAAGGTTTTTTCAAAATTCACCCCCTAAGAGGGTGAAATAGGGGTCCAAAGTTTGTATGGGGAAACAAGATTAGTTAGACTATTTTATTGGAGACTTCACAGGAGTACTCCTATTTATAAATAAGTAAACATGTGTTTCAGGTTTTTTCAGCATTTAACCCCTAAAAGGGGAAAATGGGGTGACAAAGTCTGAATAACATGGGTATCGTTTGTATGGTTTATCGGGTTGCTGATTACGAAAACAACAACGATTTTAAAATCCAACGTGGTGGACGTGAAAAAAACTTTTCCAGAATTCAACCCCTAAAAGGGGGAAATGGGGTGACAAAGTCTGAAAACCAACATGGGTATCGTTGGTATGGTTTATCAGGTCACTGATTACGAAAATAACAACGATTTATAAATCTAACGTAGTGGACATGAAATACCATCATCCCCTGTTGGGGTGCGATGGGGTTGAAATGTGTAAATATCAATATGGGTGTTGTTTTTATCGTTTTGTTTCGGACGTTAATTACGAAAATGTCATCGATTTTGAAATTTAATTAAGTGGACATGAAAATTCTTGAAAGTATGTGTACCAGAGCAAATCGGCTGTAACAGACGGACAGACAGACAGCCACACAAGTGATCCTATGAGGGTTCCATTTTTTCCTTTTGAGGTATCTATATATCCACAATCTATCTATCTATATCCCAGCAAAATATCTTTGGAACGGAAGGTGGTACATCCCTAGGGGTTGGACTAAGGGGTGCCAAAAAAAGTTTTTTTAATGTCAAAACTTTGACGGCCTGTATCTCCCAAACGGCTGGAATTTGACCCATGTTGATGGGTGTCTAGGAAAAGTTCTCGACGAGATCTACCTACCGAAGTGTCAAAACTTTACAGGCCCGTATTTCCCAAACGGCTGATGCTTGACCTATGTTCATGATCCTTTAAGAGAAGGGCTCGGCAAAATCTAGATGACAATAAAAAAAAAGTCGAAAAAAAAATTGACAAAATTTTGATCGGCCATATCTCCCGAACGGCTAATTGTGAAGAGTTCGGGTTTCAACTATAGTGATCAAAATGGGGCTACATGACCAAAAAAAAAAATTGAGTTTGACAGGTTTTGAAAGGTCCAAAAAAGTATTCCGATTTGCATGAAATTCGGTATCAAGGGGCATTCAGGGTCGCCGATTACGCTGCCGTATTCAAATTTGTAATTTTTTGACAACTGATAGGGATTTTGACAATTTATCGGAAAAACTTTGATCGGTGAGCCCCCGTGTTGGGCACTCTGGTGAGGCCGAAAAACGAGCATGTGAGGACGGAGAACGCACCCGCGAGGCCGAAGGCCGAGCAGGGCGCGTTCGTAGTCAAAACATGCGAGTTTTTCGGCCGAGCACTACAACTTGATTCCCAGAGGGAGTGAGAGCAATTACAATTTTTGTTTCTGAAAAAAATGTTATTTGTTTCCTGTAGGCCACGCGGGCGAAGCCGCGGGCAGAAGCTAGTTTTAAATAAAAGTGGTAAACTTATAAGTAATGAAACTAAGACCAATTATAGGGTTTCACAAAAGTTTTTAACTGTCAAAGAGTATTTAAAAGTAGTCTAAACGAATTACATTTTGAAAAATAAATTAAAAACAAAAATACAGACTGACAAATCCGAAAATCGGTCAGTCAATATGATATCAGTGCTCTCTAAAGTACATCAATTCACATGAACAGGTTTCGGTGTAGAAGTTGTAAACAACTCAAGCGACCGGTCGCGGTGTATGGCTATTGAATTGTGGTAGCGTATGAGTACGTAGTAATACTTTATATTCTCTTGTATGAGTAAGTTACTGTGTCTTTATTGACAGAAAAATATTTTATTAATACATACTTAAGAGTAAATTTGATTTTTAACACGAATAATTATTTTACAAAATTGCCTCGAATAACAATCCCAATTTTTTTCGGAAATTATACAGAGTGGCAGTCTTTCCATGATCTGTTTGTTGCATTAATATATAGAAATGATTTTCTTCAAGATGTTCATAAACTACATTACTTGAAGAGTAATTTATCTGGGGAAGCCGAAGCATTATTGCGAAAGTTTGCCATAACCGATGAGAATTACACTAAAGCTTGGGTGATTTTAAAGAAGCGTTACAGTAACAAGAGATACCTTGCTAATTGTATTTTAAAGAAGTTTTTTGGTCAAAAACAATTGAATACGGAGTCCGCACGAGCTTTGAAGCAATTATTAGATACTTCAATTGAATGCTCAAATTCACTGGAGAATTTGAAGTTGCCAGTAGAACATTGGGATGCTATAGTTATCTACATTATAGTGTCAAAGCTTGACTCAGAAAGTCACAAGCAGTGGGAAGAAACTGTTGCGAATGAGAACTACAATAAGATACCCAATCTAGAAAAACTTAAATCATTTCTTGAAATTAGATTCCGCAAACTGGAAATGATTGAGTCTTCCACTAAGAGCGAGAGAACAAAAACGTTTCATACCCTTGCAGCAAATACAGAACAATGTGCTTTCTGCAACAAAACCATTATATTTACCAATGCAAGCAGTTCACCCCGCAACCAGTAAATGAGAGATATGAGTTTGTTCCGAAAAATGGTTTATGCTTTAATTGTTTGGTCCCATATCATTCAGTTTACAGATGCAAACAATCTACCAGTTGCAAGATTTGTCATAAGAGACACCATTCTCTACTGCACTCTGAAAATAAAAGAACCAATGTAGAAAAAGACCAATAGAGAGAGATACAGAAAGACCAAGAGAGAGAGATACAAAAAGACCACACAGAGAAGGAATTAAGAGTAACAGCACACTTCTCTAGAAAAGAACAACCTGGAAGAAACGTGTTATTGGCAACAGCACTGGTTGATGTTTTATCGAGAACAGGTCAAACACACATCATCCGTGCATTAGTCGACCAGGGTTCAATGGCCTCATTCTTGACAGAAAGATCGGTCCAATCCTTTGGGTTGAGACGAATAAAAATCAACGGCGTGGTCTCCGGGATCGGTGAAGGAAAAAACTCTATAAAAGCCAAGTACATGGTTGAGTTTAAGATACAATCACGGTGTGACACAACTTTCACCGCAACAGTCAAGGCCTTTGTGCTTGAATCGCTGACTAGTTATTTGCCCACTCAAGAGATAGAGCCATGCAATTTGATGGATTTTGAACCGTTGCAACTGGCGGATCCTACGTACAGCACACCAAACAGAGTAGATATTCTGCTTGGGGCCGATATTTTTTGCAAGATAATAGATATTGGCATAGTTAAAAGTCCTAATGGAGTAGTAGCGCAGAAAACCCACTTGGGCTGGATATTATCGGGTGAGATGAATGATTCAGACAAAACTAAGCAGCAAGAAGTAACGAGTTTACATGTTACACTATTAGATAATGATTTACTAAAGAAGTTTTGGGAGATAGAAGAACTTATTCCAAAAAAATAAATCATGACCAAAGAAGAAGAACAATGTGAGAAAATATACAAAAAGACAACAAAAAGAGACGATACCGGAAGATATATAGTTAATTTGCCTTTAAAACAGAGCTTAGAAGAGACAATATTGACATGTGGTGATACAAAAGAACAAGCTGTGAAAATATTCAAACAACTGGAGAGGAGATTTGAAAGGGACGATAAGTTAAAGACAGAGTATTCTCAAGTCATAAAGGAGTACCTAGAATTTATCATATGTGCAAGGCAGAAGAAGACCACCCACTGACTACATAGATATGTAGTAGATACCACACCGTGCAGTGGTGAGAGAAGACAAGGATACTTCCAAGGTCCGTGTAGTATATCACGCATCCGCTAAGGGATACAAAGGACGTGCTCTTAACGATTGCATGATGGTTGGTCCCACTCTACAACCAGACTTACGAAGTTTGATAACTCGTTGGAGAACACACAAAGTCAAATTGGTGATATAGTTAAAATGTATTGACAAGTAAAGATAACACCTGAGCATGCAGATCTACAAAGAATCGTTTGGCGGGACAGTCCAGATAAAGAAATTGAGAACTACAAACTGCAGACTGTTACTTTTGGCACAGCATCCGCACCATACTTGGCAGTTAAAACTTTGAATCTGTTAGCGTGTGATGAATCGGACAAGTATCCAAAAGCAGCAAATATAGTGACAAATTCCTTTTATATGGATGATTTAATGACTGGAAGTGATAATGTGCATGAAGCATTGGAAATTTATGACGAAATGAACAACCTAATGAAACTTGGTGGATTTGAGATGAAAAAATGGTCTAGTAATTGTGAGGAACTAATTAATTTTATACAAGCCGAAAGAAAAGTTTGTACGGAAAATTTAGAAATTAAACTTGATGAAATCATCAAAATATTGGGTCTGACGTGGGATAGAAGAAATGATGTGTTTAAATTTACAGTCCATTTACCTGAGATCACCTATCCCATCACGAAAAGATCGGTATTATCTGATGTAGCGAAGTTGTTTGATCCTTTCGGCTGGCTAGCACCAGTAATAGTAAGAGCAAATATCCTGATCCAGAAACTTTGGTTATGTGGATTAGACTGGGACCATGAGTTGCCATCACACCTATCAGAGGAATGGCTAAACTACAGGAATGATTTAACAAGTCTTATTGATATACGTCTTAATCGTTGGCTGAACACAAGTTCTGATAACACTTTAGTGGAACTCCATCGATTTTCTGATGCCTCTACTTCAGCATATGCAGCAGTAGTCTACCTCAGAGTTATAGATGCACACAACGATGTTCAAATCAGACTAGTAGTTGCTAAATCAAAGGTGGCACCACTGAAACAAATTTCTGTACCACGATTAGAATTGTGTGGTGCTGTATTGTTGGCAAGGCTGTTGAATGATATTGCAAGCCTTTTAAACATCTCTTAAAGCAACATCTTTGCATGGACAGATTCAACAATTGTTTTATCGTGGCTGCAATCCCAACCAACAAGATGGCAAACATTCGTTGCAAATAGAGTATCGGAGATTATTCAACTTATTGACAATGACAAATGGCAGCATGTACGATCTTTGGACAACGCAGCAGATCTTGCTTCAAGAGGAATAAATGCTGCCGAACTATCAGAAGCAGCTATTTGGTGGACTGGACCAAGTTGGTTAAAAAACAACGAAATTGAGTATGAAAGACCTAGTATCCCACAAACAGAGTTAGAAGAAAAGACTAACACTAAAATATATCACACTGAAGTGAGAGAAGAACCTCTTTTGGAAAAGTTTTCATCTTTAACGAGGATGAAGAGAGTATAAGCTTACTGTAGAAGATTAAAAAAAGGAGATAAACCTGAGTATTTGACACCAAAAGAAATGGATAAGATGTTAGAGAAATGTATAGAATACTACCAAACTCTAGCTTTTGAAGAAGAAATAAACCAATTAAAGAGAAAAGAGCAAGTAAAGAAGAAGAGTAAACTGGCTAGTCTAGCGCCATTTTTAGATGAGAACAAATTGATAAGACTAAGAGGTCGGCTACAGGGAGCTGAGTTGCCATATGATGAAATTCATCCAATTATACTCCAAGAAAAAGATCATCTTGCAATGCTTCTAATTACAGATGCTCATTTGAAAACATTACATGGTGGCCCACAGCTAATGATGAGAATTTTACGAACAAAATATTGGATATTGGGTTAAAAAGTTGCTGTAAAACAATATATAAGAACGTGTGTCATTTGCATCAAACAGAGAGCAGCAACTCAGCAGCAAATTATGGGACAACTACCGTCAGTTAGAGTCAATCCTGGACAAACTTTTTTGAACACTGGCGTAGACTACGCTGGACCCATTCAGATACGCATGTCTAAAGGCAGAGGCTACAGATCGTCAAAGGAATATATCTGTCTATTTGTCTGTATGAGCACCAAAGCAGTCCATTTAGAAGCAGTGATAGATCTAACAACTCAAGCCTTTATTGCAGTTTCAAGAGATTTGTTTCTCGAAGAGCACATTGTGCGAATCTATGGAGTGACAATGGCACACATTTTATAGGCTCTACCAAGGAGCTAAAGCACATGTTTGAGAAGGGTAAAAAGAATTTTTCCATTGAGATTGCGGAAATCCTAGCCAATGACGGAACTACGTGGCATTTTATTCCTCCAAGGTCACCAAACTTCGGTAATATCTGGGAGGCTGGAATAAAGTCAGTAAAACTGCACCTGAATAAGGTTATTGGATCAGCCACACTTACATACGAAGAGATGTCAACTTTGCTGGCTCAGATTGAAGCGTGCCTCAATTCACGCCCTTTAGGAGAAATATCAGAATCGAATGCACTTCCCCTCACACCGGGGCATTTTTTGATTGACGAGCCAATTACAAATGTTCCAGATGTCAACCCTGCAGAACATAATTTAAATGTATTGACCAGATGGCAATTAATACAACGCATGACCTAACAATTTGGATTAGGTGGTAAAGTGAATATTTACACACAATTCAGCAGAGGCATAACCGCTCGAGCGCTTGAGGCGCGTGACCTTGACGACCCTCGCGCGCTTGAACATTTTCGCAAAATTGCAAGTTGTCGCGAGCTTCACTAAACAACCAATTTGAAGAGAAGTTTATATGAATGACTATTAATATGTTTTATTATTTAAATAGAGTATGAAATTGGCTACTGCACTGTTGTATATAAGATGTTCTAGGATTAGTTTTAGTTATTGAAAAAGGAGAATTAAAACTATAACCTTAATTTTAAAGCAATTGTTTACATAATTTTTTATTTAAATTTATATGATTGCAATGAGTATTTAATGCAAAAGCTAAAACTGTGCATCGTTACTATTATTTCTCAATCAGTTCCAAAAATCATTAGATTTACTGCAACAAGAAAATACGGGTTTCATCGACGACCATTTAGGGTCAACGCACACTCCGTTTAGTCTTGCTTGAAAGAAAAGGATTAATATTTGTTATTTAATGTCATAGGGTTACTGAAAATAAAACATGTGGTATATACATGCTTTTAAATATGTTTTAATATTACGTAAAAAAAAATTGCAAGTACAGTTGACATAAAAAGGTTGAATAAATAAAATAAACATGTCGTCATAAACTAGTGTATTTTTAGATTACTAGTAATAATACTAAGTACAGTACATGGTGGGCTTTTCTAAAATAAAAGTTTTTATCTATATTGGTACGGTTGGCATTAACATTTTATATCCATTTGTTGCACATATCTAAACAAATATCACAAAAACCCCAGCAGATATTAGAAATTTTTGGTTGTTGTAGTTGGTAGTATTTTATTTTTTTTATCGAATTATGTACAGTTGAAAAAAAAATACATTTCGACATATGATACAAAAACGACCACTTTATTTAAAAAATTACAGTAAACAAAAGACATACAAATCCCAGTCATTACTGGTATTAGTAGTTGGTAAGATTTTCAAGCTTTTATCGAATTATGTACGGTTGACAAAATAAATTTATACATTTCGACAAATAATACCAAAACAACCAGTACATTTTAAATTAAACTCGATTTTTTTACGGTTGGCAATAACATTTTATATGCATTTATTGCATACGTCTAAACAAATTACATGAAAATCACAATAGATATTTTTACTGGTATCAGTACCGCTTACAGTACTTCACTTCAGTCGAAGAACCGGCGGCGGGTTGCGAGGTTTCCGGCAGTATCGTGGCAGGTGACGCCGCGGACGTGGTGGCAAATAAAGCAGGGGTGCCCTGTGAGGAGCGTCGCACAGGTTCCCTGTTTGTGCACCGTATTCCACGCGCACGCCCGCGACCGCGACTACGCACTGCTTCCTGATGCAGATTTTCGGCCTACAAGAAATTTTTTAGTTATTAAATAGTACACAAACTCTTATACCTACTGTTATTCCACAATAACAAAATAATATATATATTTTTTGTTGACGGTACCAAAATTGGCTAGACATTTTATTGTTTCCTATTTGCAACGAATTTAGATTTTTTTTGTTGACGGTACCAAAATCGGCTTGATTATTAATTATTTCTTTATCGCTACGTAATTCCTTTTTTTTTTTTTAAAGACCATGGCTAGGAACAAAATTCTTGAGATAAGACGTCTAATTATCTTGGTTATTTTTTTTTATTTCCCTCTTACCCCTTCCCCACCTTTATATTCACGAGGTAATAACCTATTTCTAACCAAAACAATTTTTCGACTCGAGCAAAATTTATAAATTTTATTTTTGCCAAATATGGATAGGTAAACAATCATACACGTCCTAAATTTGATTTTTAAACTTTTGAATGTAGATAAATTTATAAACTTAACTTTTGACTAAAAGTGGTTTATTAATTTTAATTAATTAATTAATTTTATATAATTAATTAATTGTGTTCTAAAATTTCCTTCAGTGTCCGCCAATCTTTCTATATAAAATGGCTGCCGAAACGTCAAACAAAAATATTTTTTCCTCTCGCACCAACAATATGGTTTGTTTAGGCTGAAATTTCGCTTTTTCCGTATGTCATACATACTAAAATGATCTGCATTAAATTCTCCGTCTTCGGAAACAAGTTTTTATTAGAAATATCAAAGGAATATTACCAAAAAGATCGCAAACGCGAATCACAAAACGAAATATTATTTGGTATTGGTATGCCAATGAAGGTTTTTTTTTGTTATTCACCAATATTATTCTACAATAAGGTTACACGTCTCTTTACGGTAATTTTAATGTATGACAATATATAGTTCTATCAAATATTACTCACGTTATTTCGAAAATTCCGAGCGGGGACGCGACACGTAAAATCTTGATCAGCCGTCTTGTCGTTTATTTTTTTTTTCCTTCTGAATGATAGAGATGTTCCTTATTACCGGTTAATATTATAGCCAAGAATATAAACCATCGACTAAAAGTCGAACAAATGGTGTTACCATTCACACATTTAAATAAAATCAACTTTTACGACGCAGGTCACTGGGTATGAAAGTCATACCCAAAGCACGCAAGCCCCGAAAATTGTTGGTATGAATGTCATACCCAAAGCGCTCGAGCGGTTAAGTCGCAGAAGGTCATACCTTCACCAAAGATCGGATATATAGTCATCATAAAAGAAGATGACCTGCCACCAATGAAATGGCTTTTGGGCAGAATAGAAATATTGCACACAGGGCCAGATCAATGTGTGCGTGTAGTGTCAGTTAAATGGAAAGGAGATTCAATCCTCAAGCGGCCACTGTCCAAACTAATTCCTCTAGTGTCTGTTCAGAGTTAAAATGTAAAGGTATATTCGTTTAATTTTTGTGACACCATATTTTTTTTATATTTGTCATAGTGGGCAGTGTTAGTAAGGACTGAGCCCTTGGTGGGCGGAATGTCTAAGTTTTTTGTTTTTGATTAATAAAAGTAGATGGCGCTTACCTCTGTTACATCACGATATCGTTTGTTCCTACCAGAAATGTGTAATGATCTGAGAGTCAAAATGTCAGTGTCTTTTGAAAAGTGTCTAAATAAATCGGTTAGTAGTACAGTACGGTGTTTTGTTGTGAGCATACATACTTAATTAATGCTGTCCACTGCCTGGTCCTTATTGCTGCTTTCTAACAGTACAATATAAAATCCATGATATACTGCCCATAGGACTTAATATGGTCTTTGATACCGAACATTCATAGATAGGTTTTTGAAAAAATAGTTTTTAATCAGTTGTTATTTCATTTTAATTTCAATAAGTTGCTTCACTGTGAACAATATGGATTCACTAGAGGGAGGTCAACCACAGATGCAGGAGTTGCTTTAGTTAAGCATATTTTTGATGCTTGGCAAGAAAAGAAGGATGCATTTAGTGTATTTTGTGACTTCTCGAAAGCCTTCGATTGCGTTAATCATGAAACACTCTTATGTAAATTGGATCACTACGGAGTGAGGGCAAATCTTTTGCGTTATTGAAGTCTTATCTTAGAGATCGTATTCAAAAGGTAGACATTAATGGGGTTAAAATCATGTGAAGCATTAGTTAAAATGTGTCCCGCAGGGTTCCATATTGGAGCCCTTGCTGTTTTTAATTTACATAAATGACCTTCCTTATTTAGTTAAAGACTTAACTAAGATAGTACTATTCGCAGACGACACGTCACTTATTTTTAAAGTTAATAGACGTAAAGATATCCTTGACGACGCGAATACAACTTTATCACTAATGCTTGGTTGGTTTACTGTAAATAATTTAGTTTTAAACGCAAAAAGATAAAATGTATAAAATTTACGTTACCAAATGTAATTCAAGTGGATGGTAATTTGCTTTTGCAGGGTGTAGCATTCGCTACAGGTATTCAATGTAATGCTACAAGGGGTTTAAGCTGTAGTTAGTTAACAAATTAAGTTTTTGGGCATTACGGTAGACTCTCGTCTTCAGTGGGGTCCCCACACAGAAGCCCTATGTGGTAGACTTAGTTCGGCCGCATACGCTGTTAGACGCATAAGGCAAATTACTGATGTAGATACTGCTAGACTAGTCTATTTTAGTAACTTTCACAGCATTATGTCATACGGCATGCTGTTATGGGGTAGAGCCGCGGATACAGACGCAGTCTTTGTTTTGCAGAAGAGAGCAATTCGGGCTATATATAAAATGAAGCACCGGGATTCATTAAGAGAAAAGTTCAAAGAAATTAATATATTAACTGTTCCTTGTGAATATATTTACCAATGTCAGAAAAAATTTCGAGTCTCTCCCAAGGCTTGGTGAGCAACATTGTAAGGAAACCAGAAATAAGCATAAACTGGCTTTTCCAAAAATCAGACTCGCCAAAGTGAGTACCTCTTTCGTAGGACATGGCATAAGATTTTGCAATAAACTTCCAAAGGAGGTCTTCACTTTGTCAGAGAATAAGTTTAAACTGTATATTAAGCAGGGCCTATTGAAAAAGGCATATTATAAAATAAATGAATATTTGGATGATGTTGAAGCATGGTGTTACAGTGATAATGATATTTGTGATGATAGGAGGTTATAATTTAAATAAGTAGTATAATTTCCTAACTAATGATTCCTCTAAGGAGTAAAAATTAATTAATTACAGACAGTAAAAGGAAATATACTATATGAGACAGGTAGGCAAAGATTTATATGTTTTTTTTTATTAACCTGAATTCCTGCTGTCTTGTATTTTCTTATCCCTTGGTTAAAGTAGTTTAAAAGTAGAAGTTTTCTTATCGCTTGATCTTGCCAAGTTTCTTGCCCGTTCTTCTTAGCAAGACTAATCGAATGGGCGGAGGTAGGCATGTATTTATATATGTAACCTATTACTATGTAGTATATAGGATGGGATTTGGTCGGCCGCCTGGATTCGTGCTGGGGCTCGGTTGGTGATCATTGAACCTTGTTCCTGGTCCCTGGCCGGGTCTCCGGTATGGGTTTGGGCGGTTGATTGGATTTCACCTTTTATAATAATATTTTACCTATAATTTTAATCGTACATATATTGCTACATAAATTAAATAAACATTTAATCTAGTTCAAGTACATTTATTATTTTATTACATATATTTTTATAAGATTAAAATTTGACTTGTGAAACGTGTATTAAGTATACCTACTTTGCAAAATATAATTTTTGAATTTTGAAACATTATCGTGTACGGGACCGTCTTTAGTTTTATATTTTCCTGAAATTTGTGAAATTCGATTTCATACTTCATGATATGATTAGATATGCTCATGAGTCACGATACAAATACGAACTACACTTCAAGCACCAAATTGATAAAAAAAATGAACGCTAAGCCTAGCCTGCCTGTAAGTGTCGATGGGGTGTGTGAGCCGACGCAAATAGCAAAATTATTTAAAAACTGTTTCAGAGTCCAATCACCGCTTGTTCCTTCACCCAGAGTGCCCAGTGATGAGATGCATGATAGAGATATCGAAACTTGATTCCAGGCAAAATATTTGGCATTGATTATTTCCAAAATAAAAAGAGGAAAATCACCTGAATATGATGGTCTCAGCATTGAGCATCTACAAAATGCGGGACCTCATCTCCCAAGAGTGCTTGCTTTTTTATTCAATGTATGCATAGGGCATTCATTACTCCCTGATGATTTAATGAGAACTGTGGTTGTACCAGTCAATGTCAATTTTTCCCATCCCTAGTATCAAAGTAAAAAAAATGTGAAAGTACATCCCTAGTACCGAGGGACATCTCTAGGAACAAGCCCTTTGGGCTCGATAAAATGACAATTTGTCCCAAACATAGTTTCAAATAAAAAAAAAGTAAGTCCCTAGTGATGGGACACACAGGCACGAACTGCGCACGCTCGCGCTTCGCGCTCGTAATCTTATTCGTATGGCTCGCTTAAGTCCCATAAAAATTCCCATACATTCTGCCATTTTTCAGAAAAACTGTTAAAAGTAATTTCAAATGTCAAAAAATGTCAAATGTCAAAGTTTTTTCCCAGTCCGAATTCAATTCCTGATATGACACCCGTACATCACTATCATATCAGAACACTCCTTCTGACTAAACTACCATGTCAATGAATTAACAATCCCATTTTTGGGATAACAGTAATTTTATTAACATAATGAATCATAAGTTCTAATATAACTCTTATTTATAACAATTCACAAGTAGAATATTAGTTGAAACGTTTGACTCTGAGGGACACATTTAGTTTAGGCATAGTTATTTAAACATTTGTGTAGACATTTGGTCGTCATGTACATGAGCATTTTGCTAGATGGCACTCTTCCCGTTTTATGTTGGTGAGGTCAAATGTTCAAGGGCATTCACAATTGTTTAAGACCGGAACTGCTACTATCTCCTATCTCCATCTGAGAATAAATAAAAAAAAAATATGCATTAGGATATTGAAGCATAAATAGTGCCACTAAAAAAAAAAAAATTTACATTATATCAGTGCAGTATAGAAACGCAGAAAGAAAAGTAAATATGAATGTGAGGAGCTCTGAACCGGGATCCCGGTTCAGAGACTGTGTTTATATACTGCAATGATATAATGTTAATTTATACTACTTTACTCATTACTCATACTTTATTCATTAACTGTAATTAAAGCATTTAAATTGCTTAACTTGAAAAAAACCGAGGACTTAGGGGGCCTATTTGTGAAAGTTATAAGTTCTGTTATTGATTTAATAGCTCCTTACTTGGCATTAATTTTTAATAAATGTGTAGATGATGGTATCTTTCCTGACTTAATGAAGTTTAGTAAATTGATCCCCCTTTTTAAATCAGGCGACAACGCAGACCCTTCAAACTAAAGACCTGTGTCAGTTTTACCGGTATTGAGTAAGGTTTTTGAAAAAATAGTTTTTAATCAATTGTTCTTTCATTTTAATTTAAATAAGTTGCTTCACTGTGAACAATATGAATTCACTAGAGGGAGGTCAACCACAGATGCAGGAGTTGCTTTAGTTAAGCACATTTTTGATGCTTGGGAAGAAAAGCAGGATGCATTTGGTTTATTTTGTGACCTCTCGAAAGCCTTCGATTGCGTTAATCATGAAACACTCTTATGTAAATTGGATCACTACGGAGTGAGGGGCAAATCGTATCAAAAGGTAGACATTAATGGGGTAAAATCATGTGGAGCATTAGTTAAAATGGGTATCCCACAAGGTTCCATATTAGGGCCCTTGCTGTTTTTAATTTACATAAATGACTTTCCTTATTTAGTTAAAGACTTAAAGAAGATAGTATTATTCGCAGACGACACGTCACTTATTTTTAAAATTAATAGACGTAAAGATATACTTGACGACGCGAATACAAATTTATCATTGGTGCTTAATTGGTTTACTGTAAATAATTTAGTTTTAATAGCAAAAAAGAAAAAAAAATATAAAATTTACGATACCAAATGTAATTCAAGTGGATGGTAATTTGCTTTTGCAAGGGTCCAAGCTGGAGTTAGTTAACGAAACTGAGTTTTTAGGCATTACGGTAGACTCTCGTCTTCGGTGGGGTCCCCACATAGAAGCCCTATGTGGAAGACTTAGTTCGTCCGCATACGCTGTTAGACGCATAAGACAAATTACTGATGTAGATACTGCTAGACTAATCTATTTTAGTTACTTTCACAGCATTATGTCATACGGCTGCTGTTATGGGGTAGAGCCGCGGATATAGACGCAGTCTTTGATTCATTAAGAGAAAAGTTCAAAGAAATTCATATATAAACGGTTCCTTGTGAATATATTTACCAAGTCCTTAGATATGTCAGAAAAAATGTTGAGTCTTTCCCAAGGCTTGGTGAGCAACATTGTAAGGAAACCAGAAATAAGCATAAAACTAGCTTTTCCAAAAATCAGACTCGCTAAGGTATAAATTGGATTGTGGTATTGATTGGAGATCAATAAGCTTTTACACAAAAACCAGGAAAACATTTTAAATCAGCAGTTAGAAGTTAATAGATCGCCGCTACTTCATTATTTCAATTAATTAATCCATTTAACAATTAAAATTGTTATATTTTTATTTCATTTAATTTGACATTTATGCTTATTAGGACTCATTTGACATTTAAACTGACATTAAATAAACATTATATATTATTGTATGTAAATTCCCCATTATTCGGGTAATTTTGTCGCATGACATCACTGATACATGTTCGACCTACCTACTTAATTATATTTTCTGTCAACATTATCATTGTTTACGTTGCTCAGAGCTAGTGCCTGGAGTCATGTAAAATATTTTAATTAAGATCTTCCCTTGAAAATGGAGTAAAATCCGAAACCGGTTGGGAGTTAACACAAATAAAGTGAAACTACAAGTACAAGTGTTTTAATTCAAGAAGGTCCTTACTTTGTCAGAGAATAAGTTTAAACTGTATATTAAGCAGGGCCTATTCAAAAAGGCATATTATAAAATAAACGAATATTTGGATGATGGTGAAGCATGGTGTTACAGTGATAATGATAGTAGGTTATAATTTAATGAAGTAGTATAATTTCCTAACCTATGATTCCTCTAAGGTGTAAACATGAATTAATTACAGAAAAGGAAAAAGACTATATGAGACAGGTAGGCAAAGATATATATGTTTTTTTTTTTTTCATTAACCTGAATTCCTGCTGTCTTGTATTTTCTTATCCCTTGGTTAAAATAAATATAAGTCTTATATTGTATAGTATAAGTTTTATGTTGAAAAAAAAGACATGATCTTGCTAAGTTTCTTTCTTAGCCAGACTAATCGAATGGGCGGAGGTAGGCATGTATTTATATATGTAACCTATTAGTACTCGTATGTAGTATATAGGATGGGATTTGGTCGGCCGCCTGGATTCGTGCTGGGGGCTCGGTTGGTGATCATTGAACCTTGTTCCTGGTCCCTGGCCGAGTCTCCGGTGTGGGTTCAGGCGGTTGATTGGATTTTACCTTGTATAATATATATTTTACCTATCATTTTAATCGTATATATATTGCTACATAAATTAAATAAACCTTTAATTTAGTTCATGTACATTTATTATTGTATTACATATATTTTTTTTATTAGATTAAATTTGACGTGTGAAAAGTGTATATATGTATACCTGGTTTGCAAAGTAACTATTTGAATTTTTAATTTGAATTTTATATATCCTTGCGATGGATAAATCGCCAAGTGTTCAAACATAGAAATTTATTTCTGTCATAGTAAAAATAAATAAAACAAATAAAACGGAAAAAAATAAATAGTGTGAGATTATAATAGGATTCATGTCGTGACGGTGTATGACTTCCTCTTCCTGTGAAATAATAAAACATAACCTAATATTACTATTAGATGAGGCATGAGCCACGGCAAAGGCTCGGGCTAAAGTATTTTGTTGTTGAGATTGACTGTTACTTGAACTTTCACTGGAACTGCCACTATCCATGCTATAAATGCGAAAGGGTGTTTGTTGGTTTGTCTTTCTTTCAACACAACGCAAAGCTTTGCTGAGTTCACTCAATAGAAAAAAAAACGAAGATACCTCTAAATTTGATGTGAACAATAAATGACCTAATGGGTTAGTCTTACAATATTTGAATAATTTCATCTAGGAGTCGAGCTATTAAATAAAAGCTCAGATTTTCATAAGCGCGTGTTTCATGGTGTTCGTAAAAGCCACACCACAGAGCACTCTATTTTAAAAATAAAGGAAACGTCATAGAGTTCAGTTCTGATTAAGGCCCTTAATACCGCCAAATGGGTACTTTCTAAAGCCTACTCCTCTTCTATGGCCAAACCAAAAATATTGAAAAAATATATTATGGATTATCAACTCTAGGACAACATATGCAACATTTTTCTTTTTCGTACCACTTCTATATGAAAAATTGTTTCAACTGAATGGTGTTTTTTGGCTTGAATTTCCTACTGCTCCTAAGCGGCTTAGGTGATTTAATTCATTTATGCTTTGATAAATAGATAAACTTGATAGCTATAAATATAACATAGAATTATTCAATCGAACAATGACGCCCATGTGAAAAGTATTATTTTCTCCTATTTTGCCCTTCCAAGGACGCAGCGAGCGTCGTAACAGCCACCACGCATTGTGCACTGACTTGAACGTTATTTCAATGTTGTTTCCGTCGATATTCATACAGACAAACATCGAGCTGCTAATTTGGCGACGGTAATCGTCTTAATACAAAATGAGGTGTTTTATCTGGGTTTATATGCACCAATAAGCAGGGTTTACATTTAGGGTAGTTAGAAGTAGAGTAACTGGTGTACTATTAAATAGTACACTTATCCAACTACTCTACTCGCTTTTGTCTTTTACATTTAGTAGTGTGAAAGTAGAAAGTTAGAAAAATAAACAATGGACGCTGTTTGATGGCGTCGCTATTTTTATTAGTACTTTTTATCCTTGGTACTCTACCACGTACTCTATCCGTGTAAGTTAGGTCCGTATTAATTATTTTGTATGGCTTTACTTAGGTACATATTTTTTAATATTGTATTTTTTGAATATGTGATTGTGTAAATTTTTGACATCTAATGTATCTAATTCTATTGGCATGTAATGAAACTTATGAATAAAATGATTATGATTATGATTATGATTATAAGGTCCATATCTGTGCCCAAAATACGGTGATAGAGCTCACTACTTACCACACTCGGACGTAATAATCGTTGATGAAACGTGGATGTACATACAAGCATGGACTGTGACATGCATTCCACAGTCCATATTCAGAAACACCTCTGACAACATCTCAAGGATTCATGTCGTGACGATGTATGACTTCCTCATCCTATGACAGATTAAACATAACCTAAAATTAGAACAATTCGAACCTTTATCACCAGAATTGGATCCAGAATTGTTACTAGAACTCCCATCTGAAAATCAAAAAAGTATTTATGCATTAGGATAATGGAGACTGCGTTCTACAAGCCTAAATATTGCTAGTAAACGGAAAAAAAAAAACAAAACAAATACAGCAGAAGAAAAAATAGTACGAGATTATAGAATTCATGTCGTGACGGTGTATGACTTCCTCATCCTATGAAATAATAAAACATAACCTAATATTACTACTAGATGAGGCATGAGCCACGGCAAACGCTCGGGCTAAAGTATTTTGTTGTTGAGATTGACTATTACTTGAACTTCCACCGGAACTGCCACTATCCATCCTACAAATGCGACAGGGTGTTTGTTGGTTTGTCTTTCTTTCAACACAACGCAATAGCTTTGCTGAGTTCACTCAACAGAAAAAAAAAATCGAAGATACCTCTAAATTTGATGTGAACATATGACCCCATGGGTTAGTCTTACAATATTTGAATAATTCTATCTAGGAGTCGAGCTATTAAATAAAACCTCAGATTTTAATAAGCGCGTGTTTCTTGGTGTTCGTAACAGCCACACCACAGAGCACGCTATTTTAAAGTTAAAGGAAACGTCATAGAGTTCAGTTCTGATTAATACAAAATGATGTGTTCTATCTGGCTTTATATGCACCAATAAGCAGGGTTTACATTTAGGCTAGTTTGAAGTAGAGTAACTGACTGGTGTTCTATTTATCCAACTACTCTACTCGCTTTTGTCTCTTACATTTAGTAGTGTGAAAGTAGAAAGTTAGAAAAATAAACAATGGACGCTGTTTGATGTCGTCGCTATTGTTATTAATTCTTTTTATCCTTGGTACTCTACCATGTACTCTATCCGTGTAAGTTAGGTCCGTATAAGGTCCATATTTGTGCCCAAAATACGGTGATAGAGCTTACTACTTACCACACTCGGACGTAATAATCGTTTATGAAACGTGGATGTACATACAAGCATGGACTGTGACATGCATTCCACAGTCCATATTCAGAAACACCTCTGACAACACCTCAAGGATTCATGTCGTGACGATGTATGACTTCCTCATCCTATGACAGATTAAACATAACCTAAAATTAGAAAAATTAGAACCTTCATCATCAGAATTGGATCCAGAACCTCTAGTAGAACTCCCACCTGAAAATCAAAAAAGTATTTATGCATTAGATTAATGGAGACTGCATTTTACAAGCATAGATAGTGCTATTAAACGAAAAAAAAAAACAAAACAAATAAAGCAGAAGAAGAAATAGTGCGAGATTATAGGATTAAGGTCGTGACGGTGTATGACTTCCTCATCCTATGAAAAAATAAAACATAACCTAATATTACTATTAGATGAGGCATGAGCCACGGCAAACGCTCGGGCTAAAGTATTTTGTTGTTGAGATTGACTATTATTTGAACTTCCACCGGAACTGCCACTATCCATGCTATAAATGCGAAAGGGTGTTTGTTGGTTTGTCTTTCTTTCAACGCAATAGCTTTGCTGAGTTCACACAACAGAAAAAAAAAATCGAAGATACCTCTAAATTTGATGTGAACATATGAACCCATGGGTTAGTCTTACAATATTTGAACAATTCTATCTAGGAGTCGAGCGATTAAATAAAAGCTCAGATTTTAATAAGCGCGTGTTTCTTGGTGTTTGTAACAGCCACACCACAGAGCACGCTATTTTAAAGTTAAAGGAAACGTCATAGAGTTCAGTTCTGATTAATACAAAATGATGTGTTCTATCTGGCTTTATATGCACCAATAAGCAGGGTTTACATTTAGGCTAGTTAGAAGTAGAGTAACTGACTGGTGTATTATTTATCTAACCACTCTACTCGCTTTTGTCTCTTACATTTAGTAGTGTGAAAGTAGAAAGTTAGAAAAATAAACAATGGACGCTGTTTGATTTCGTCGCTATTGTTATTAATTCTTTTTATCCTTGGTACTCTACCACGTACTCTATCCGTGTAAGTTAGGTCCGTATAAGGTCCATATTTGTGCCCAAAGTACGGTGATAGAGCTCACCACTTACCACACTGGGACGTAATAATCATTGATGAAACGTGGATGTACATACAAGCATGGACTGTGACATGCATTCCACAGTCCATATTCAGAAATACCTCTGACAACACCTCAAGGATTCATGTCGCGATGATGTATGACTTCCTCATCCTATGACAGTTTAAACATAACCTAAAATTAGATTAATTAGAACCTTCATCACTAGAATCGGATCCAGAACTGCTACTAGACATCCCATCTGAAAATCAAAAAAGTATTTATGCATTAGAATAATGGAGACTGCATTTTACAAGCATAGATAGTGCTACTCGTATTAAACGAAAAAAAAAACAAAACAAATAAAGCAGAAGAAGAAATAGTGCGAGATTATAGGATTCAGGTCGTGACGGTGTAAGACTTCCTCATCCTATGAAATAATAAAACATAACCTAATATTACTACTAGATGAGGCATGAGCCACGGCAAACGCTCGGGCTAAAGTAATTTGTTGTTGAGATTGACTATTACTTGAACTTCCACCGGAACTGCCACTATAATTGCTATAAACCCAAAAGTGTGTTTGTTGATTTGTCCTTCTTTCAACTCAACACAATACTCGTAGCTTTAAGTTCACTGAATATGAAAAAACCGGTTAAGTGCGAGCCCGATTCGCATACCTAGGGTTTCGTAATGCGACAGTTTTGGGAATGTTGCCATTTTGATTTCGTGAATTTCGCAACCCCTATATTTTCCCTGTAATCTTTACATAAGTACATAAATATTACCATGATTTTTTTTATTTTTTTCGGTCCACCAGTTTTGGAGATAAGGGGAGGGGACATACACTTTTTTCTGGGTTTTCAAGTATTTCTCGGAATAGATGCAACTAGATATATGTTAACTATATATTTTTACAATTAGATTTTTAATAGGTACCTACAATTTAAAACCCATGTTGTATTTTTATATATATATTTTTTTAATTTTACTTTTTTTTATATTTCCCATATTTTGTGCTCACCTTTTTTAAATCGCTATATTTTCCTGATATTGGCCAATTATGATCTATAATCAACATTTTTTTCATATTTTTCGGTTTACCAGTTTCGGAGATAAAGGGGGAGGTATAAACATATTTTTGTGAGTTATTAAACATTTCTCGAGACTAGTGCCAGTAAATATAGTAAAAGTATATATTTTTTCAATCAGCTCTTTAATTGATACAAACTACAATTGTATTTCTACAATTGGATACCCATATTTTATTTTTAGAATAATATTTTTATTTTTCTCACTTTTAAATTAACATTATATCATTGCTGTATAGAAACGCAGAAAGAAAAGTAAATCTGGATGTGAAGAGCTCTGAACTGGGATTCGAACCCGGGACCTCTCGCTTACCGGGTGATTGCTCTACCAACTGAGCTGTCCAGGTATCAACACAACTCGTGAGTTTACCGATGTGCTTTCCCATACTGCAATGATATTTATAGATACCCACTTTACAGTGAGCCTTATCCTTGCAATGGATAAATCGTAAAGTGTTGAACACTAAATAAATTTCTATGTTTGAAACATAGAAATTTATTTCTGTCACAGTTTCTCAGTTTTGTTATGGAAATATTTTGAACAATTCAAAACTTTCATATATTTTTTTAATTAATGCAATTTTTATGCCAAATTTCAAGTCTTTATCTTTAACGGTGCTAAAGTTATGAGGCTGTGACATACGGACGGACGGACGGACAACGGAACCTCACCATAAAGGTTCCTTTTGTACCTTTTAGGTACTACGGAACCCAAAAAAAATTACAAAGTTACCTCTAAATTGCATAATATAATTTATAGTGATAAATATTCGCCAAAAAACTTCCTAACGTAAACGATATTAACAGCTATGAGACGGACGTGGACGCCACAATAATAACTGCCAATAGATATTACCGACATGGATTTCTTAGATCATTTTATTTACGAAGTATATCTGGAAAGTGTCTGCGAAAACACCAACAGTTGTAAAATTTATTGAAAAAGGCGTTACTTTGCGGAAGTCCATCATAAATTTGTGGATATATTAATAATTTGCAATATTCCGCTAAACACTCTTACCATGCTATTCAAAATGCAGACTCAAGCACCGCCCGCCCTCCCGGATAAAACATGCACAAGCAAAGCAAGCAGTACGAGCACAAAATAAAGCAATCTTAAATAACAAGCAAGTTTTCTTGCTTGATAAGTTTTTTTGCTTGTTATTTAATATTGCTTTATTTTGTGCTCGTACTGCTTGCTTTGCTTGTGCATGTTTTATGCGGGAGGGCGGGCGGTGCTTGAGTCTGCATTTTGAATAGCACGGTAAGAGTGTTTAGCGGAATATTGCAAATTATTAATATATCCACAAACCAACAGTTGTTTTGTGCGTTTGTCGATTTTTAAAAAGCTTACGATAGAATGGTGAAGGATGACTTTTGGACAATCCTGTTCGTATACGGAATGAGACAGTTAGCCTTGCGGATCCTGAAATCTCTCTACGAGAATTCTAGTGCTTGTTTCAGGATTAACGGAGCAAACAATGAATAGTAGGGATTGAAGTATTATAAAATGTAGGTCCAGCTCGATTGATGTGCCAAATTTAATATTTTTGTTTTATATTGTAGATTATTATGTAGATTCTAAATATTCCAAAGGTGCTATTTTTTTCTCCATAATTTTTTCGGTGATTTTCAGCATCGTGTCTAAGATGGCGGCCTTGTACTGACTTCTTCAACATTCATTGCACACTGTTGACCAATATGACAAATTATATCTTTTTTGGATCAAGAAATACGAATTTACCATCAAAATAAAAGTAAATTGAGTTCTTTTTCTTTTAAAAGCTGTTGAAAAAATCCCCGAACTGTATCATGTATCACGTGACTGACGTAATACAGAGGTGTAATAGGATCTTAACTTGGACTGATATATTTAGCCCAAAAATAATAAGTGCATAAAAGTTTTTTTAAAAGGCATTATAGTTTATTTTTATTGACAGTACATTTATTTATTTATTTACTCAATTGTTTAACAATGCAGCTTACTAATTCGTTAAACAATAATAATTAACAAAATACTAAAACATAAATACCATTTTAAAAACAACTACTAGAAAGAAAACAACCGAAAGTCCAGACTATTAAGTATTTACATAAAAAATTTAATGTTACTTCTGTGAACTCATCCAAAGTTCAACTGAGCAAATCTATTTCCTCATTTACTTCATTTAGTACCCTCACAGCTCTAGTGAGTGGCGCGCCCTCTGTTAGGAGGTTAGTCCTAGCCCGCGGCAGCCATAGCAGCCTCCCCGCGCGTCGCCGCAGCCCCCACGTGCCCTCACTAGGCACCACCAGTTTAATGCTCTCCAGCAACGTGGGATTGCACAGCCAGCCTCTTAAAATCTTAAATGTTGTAGTGGCTAAATCAGCCCCCTCCTAGCCTCTAGTTTTGTGTACCCAACCATTCCATTAACAAATAAGCTTGGGTATAATAAAGGATACCCAGGATATACTCCATAAAAACTTATTTTGTATTTTCTCCAGCATCAAACTATATTTAGTTGCATGTGGAGCCCAGATGATTGAATTGCTCTCTAATTTACTCCTCACTAAAGCGTGGAGAGAAATTTCTGTTTAGCGTCTCCCGAGTAAACAACAACTATGCTCAAAATTCCCCAATACACTATTCTTACACAAATCCAATACACTGTATATCCCGGTCACATTATCTTGAGACCTGGCGTCGATGACGTCACGTCGCGTCGGCGCCCAGATACAGAGCGCGGGGAGGTGAAAGGAGAACGGGGGCGGGTGGTTCGCATTCCAGCGAGGTCTCGAGATAATGTGACCGGGTTGTACATTATTTTTTCAAATTAAAATAAAAAGTTTCATAACATTGATCCTTTTGATTGTACTAAACATACCTTCAAAAGGCGAATTCTAAAAACACTTTCTCTCACAAGGTAGTCTCTTATTCATTTTATACTTTTATTCTAAATATTTATTTATATATTATAGTCTATTTACACATGTTTAGATATGTATGTATTTATTATGTACCTATATATTTACATATATTTATATTTACATATACATAGATACATAATTATATAAATGTGTGCTCATGATTTTGTTAAGCGATGAAACCTAATTCTCTAGATTAAGTCACCCGTGTATGTTTTTGTTTAATTATTATTGTTAACTGTATTTACGGTGGATTGCTGTCACTGGCGATATTCACTGTGCTCCTTTTTTCTGTATTATTATTAAAACTGTATGTGCTGTTGAAGTCCCAAATCAAATGAAATAAAATAAAAATAAAATTAATAACGACAAACTTTTAAAAATAGAAACCAATGATAAAAACTCCATACAGCCAAGCCGACTGTAAAATTTTAGACTTATTTACGTTTTTAGAAGGCTCTTTCGCTTGCTATTTAATTATTTTTTCAGTAAATAAAACAAGAGAGACACCATCTTTTGGTTTCCCATAGACAACTTTTTGTTATTTATCAGTGTCAGTGTTTGAATTCAGAACATCCACTTAACACAGAAAAACCAAAAAAAAGAGGTTGGAAAAAAGGCGCAAAGATGTGATGGCGTCTTTTTTTGTTTTATTTAAAAAATATTGCATTTTGGGTGTTTTGATCAACAATAGTGATAGAATATTGTGAATTAAAATCGCCGTAACCTGTATACTGTGTTGTTCAATGGAACAAAAGTGCGGGCTGTGCCTTTTCGTGTGTTTTTTCTAACCCTGTTGTATTTGTGTTATAAGGCTATCATTATAGCGGACACGACAGGACAGACCTTTCAGATGATCCTCAACAGAAGAGGATAGTGCATATAAACACATAATAACTATAATGTCAGACATGGCTGTATGGGCTAAGATCCCTTTGCCTTTCCATTTAGTGGGAAAATGAAACAAAAAAAAAACAGAAAAAAAGAGGAAACTCACTTCGCCTTAACAGGTATTGAACTAAAACAACTAAAACACTTAGTCACAGTGTCTGTCAATTAAAATGATAACATAATAATAACTGTAATATTAATTAATACAACTCGTATAATTACAACATCTACTAGTTACTTTTAACTAACAATAATTATTTAATTGATAATAAAATTATAATGTCAACATAATGACCTTCTTTTAGGCAAATTTTTCAGGCAAATTTTCAAGGTATCCCTTTTTACTACTGAAGATCCTCTTCACACAGAACAACATACAATTAACATGTAGAAAATAGTTTGTCAAAAGGAATAATAGTAGTTTATGCTACCTTGTAGCTGGAGAAAAGTAATAAATTACGAGGACGATTACGAGGATACGAAACGTAACCGAGTAATTTATTGCTCTTACGCCCGTGTATCATACTACATTTTTCAATGCATAGTGTGAGGAAATAAAACAAATATAATCTTGTGAACTTTAAATTATGGTTGGCTCAAAAGGACTGTATCCAGAGCCGTAAAAAAAGTATAACATTTATGGTGCACAGGAAAGGCTGCAGGTTAGCTAATCATTGTAAATAAAAAAAAAAAAAAGTCCTAGGGCAAAATAATCGACTTTCTGTTCGGTTTTGATGCATACAAAGTGGGCCTTTACGTGCACTTGCTGTTTCAATCACAATGATCATTTGACAATTTATAGATAATATTTCGTGGTTTCATTTTCGATATAAATCAACAGGTAGTTCTTTGACCTACAAGGCAACACTCGCACGCTTTAATAGTTTTATTTAAGTATTTTATAGTTTTAATCGATTTTTATAAATCGAATCAAAATCGTTACTGTTACCCTCCTTACCGGTAGCCATGACAGCTCATTCTTTTTCCGTGCGAGGCAACGAGTGCACGCGCTCCAACCTTCGGTCGTTACTTTAATTTGAAACAAGTTTGCATTTTGAGGGTTTGCGATGCCTAAAAGATCTTACGAGGAGAAGATTGACCGTTACAAGAAGAAGATGAAGAAACTAAAGGATAAACATCGTCATAAACGAAGACGTCTGGATAATTCCATTTCATCCTCAGACCAGGATGACCCAAATAATACTGAAGGTCAGTTAATTTGTACCGTAATTATTTTTATATGTGTCATGCAAGTACTGTTCAAAGTGAAAGTCTTGTTGTGGTAAATTGCCATAGATTCTAATTTGAGCGCGGCAAAAATCTACCCGCCATAGATTCGTAAATGAACGAGGCGTTTGGTTTTTAATGAGGTCATGGATGTTTGTGAACCATCCCTGATAAAATACCTATTTTATGTACGGCTTACGTTATGACCCACCGCCAGTGTCGGCTCCACTCGAGCCAGTCCAAATTTTGGATGACTCGAGTTTCCCACCTCTGGATTCAGAGATTTTATCAGCTC
Source organism: Ypsolopha sequella (assembly GCA_934047225.1). Lineage (NCBI taxonomy): Eukaryota > Metazoa > Arthropoda > Insecta > Lepidoptera > Ypsolophidae > Ypsolopha > Ypsolopha sequella. The sequence continues at coordinate 8,580,238 of OW203994.1, read as the reverse complement.
TCGGTGAAGCGACTGATCAAGGATATTCATAACAACTTAACCCAGTTATGGCAACCTTTGCTCAAAAAAGGAATGACTAAAGAGAACAAAGATAAGGTCATAAAACAGTACCTTATACCCAGTAATTGTACTTTGCTGCAAGCCCCAAAGCTAAATATTGAGATCTCAGCGGCAATTCTTGAGATGGTAAGATTACGTGACAAAAAAGTTGAAACTACCCAACAGCAGCTGGGTGTGGGTATTATGACGTCATTACTGACAAGCGATGATAAGGTGGAAGTGATCAAAACTCTTAGTGATGGCTGTCGCATTTTATGCGATTTGCATTATTCCGAAACTCAGGCTCGAATTAAAATGATTACGCCTGGTTTGGCTAAACCATTCCTCAATGTCATACAGGATAGCGAGCGAGATGAGACGCTATTTGGAGGTAGTCTGCCGGAGAAAATTAAAGCGTCTAAGACAATCGAAAAACAGGGATTGCAGATCAAAAAGAACACGCAATCAGCCAGGCCGCATCCCGTCGTAGCTCAAAACCCAATGCCAGTCCGCCAACAGTTCCAGGGAAACTGGGCCGGGCCTCCCCGCTACCCGACGAGCAGGGGGGGGGGTGAGGAGGACAGAGGAGACTCCACATATCATCGCGTCGACCAGTTCCGGCAACTGCGACGACGGCGCAATCCAGAGCGAATCAGGGCCGGTCACGTGCCCCAACACGCAACTAATACAGGTACATTCAGGCCGGGTTCAATTTTTCTATAATTGTTGGCTCCGCATTGCGAATAACGCTAGTATTCTCAATTGGATCCTGAACGGTGTGCCTATTCCGTTTATAAATAAACCGGTTCAGTATAATGTACCTCGAATCGCTTGTTCACCGAGTGAACAACGTGACATGTCATCAGCAATTGAAAACCTAAACAAGTTGGGTGCTATATTACAGGTAGAACCAAGTTTTGATCAGTTTATCTCTAGTACCTTTTTAGCTCCAAAGTCTAATGGAAGTAAGAGGTTTATTCTGAATCTCAAATCATTAAATCAATTTATTCCTAAATTGCATTTTAAAATGGAAGATTTCCGAACAGCCTGTAAGTTAGTACAAACCAACTGGTTTATGGCAACTATAGACTTGAAGGAGTCGTACCTACTTATTCCTATAGATATTGAATTTCGTAAATATCTCAGATTCCAATACATCGCGCCAAATTCGAGCAAAATTATCACTTATGAATTTAACGCTATGCCGTATGGACTCGCGACAGCACCGAGGTGCTTCACTAAAATTATCAGAGAGGTTGTAGCTTATTTACGTGGTAAAGGGTTTAAATCTGTCTGCTATTTGGATGATTTGTGTTGCTTAGGCGGTAGTTACGAGGAATGTCTTCGTAACGTGAAGGAAACCGTGAGGTTATTTGAATGTTTGGGCTTCATAATTAATTACGAGAAAAGTTGTTAGCAGCCACAGAAAACATGCAAGTTTTTAGGATTTATTTATGACACCACAGAAATGAACCTTTCGTTACCTTTAGATAAACGTAATAAAATAGCCCACATGGTCCAAAAATTTTCAAAACTACCCACTGTATCAATCCGAGATTTTTCTCAGTTGATAGGAGTTCTTGTGTCAGCGTGTCCGGCGGCGCGCTATGGTTGGTTATACACCAAAATATTAGAGCGGCAAAAATATTTATTTTTACAGCAGCATGGCTCGTTTGACGTAAAAGTTAAACTCCCCAATATAATATTGGATGACCTGAACTGGTGGAGTGAAAATATTTACAAAGTAAATAGTCCAATAAGAAACTCCAGTTATGTGTTGGAAATTTACAGCGATGCCTTACGCACAGGCTGGGGTGCATTTTGTAATGGATTACGGGTTAATGGTGCTTGGAAGTATTGTGAGCTTCGATTTCACATTAACTATTTAGAGTTATTGTCAGTGTTTTTAGCCCTCAAATGTTTTGCTCGGGATAAATCCGAATGCACAATCTTACTCCGCGTAGATAACACCACGGCTATAAGTTATATAAACCGCATGGGTGGTATACAATTCCCCCATTTAAACACACTTTTCCGTGACATTTGGCAATGGTGCGAGATGAGAAAATTGTGGCTCTTCGCTTCGTATATAAACACGAAGGACAACATTGAAGCCGATGAAGAGTCACGTAAGGCTAACCCTGACGTGGAGTGGGAATTATCGGATGCTGCATTTAGGTACATTGTTAAAAAGTTGGGTCAACCGGAGATTGATTTATTCGCTTCTCGCATCAATGCTAAGTGTCACGAATATGTGTCCTGGAAGCAGGACCCGGATGCCATAGGTGTTGATGCATTCACAATAAGCTGGAACCGAAAATTCTTCTATGCGTTCCCACCATTTTCTTTAATAATAAACTGCATACAAAAGATTATTCAAGATAAAGCTACGGGTATCCTTGTTTTTCCTATGTGGCCTGCACAGGCCTGGTACCCGCAACTGATGGATTTATTAGTGGCGGATGTAGTTGTTTTGGAGCCACGTCCAAATCTAGTATTGTCGCATTTTAGACATCAACATCCGCTGCACCAGACGCTTACCCTGGGAGCAGCGCTGCTCTCGGGCGCGCGTTCTCCCGCCGCGGCACGCCACCTGCCACTCTGCGTCTGATGCTCGCCTCACTGTCCGATAGTACGTTACAGCAATACGGCGTTTGTTACAAGCTGTGGTGGCAATATTGTCAGGACAATGACTATGATGCTCTGTCTTACATGTTGTGATTTTTTTTGACTGAGCTATTTGAAAAGGGTGCTTCTTACGGGTACGCTTAATAATCATCGCTCAGCGCTATCCTTGCTCCTTGGAAACAATTTAGCTTCAGACGACTGTGTCAAACGACTCCTCAAAGGAGTATTCAAGTTGAGACCATCTTTACCCAGATACTCCAGTATCTGGGATCCTCAGCTAGTGTTAAGTCATATTGCGGAATGGGTTCCCAATAGCCAATTAAGTTTAGAGAAATTGACGAAAAAGCTTGTCGTGTTATTAGCTTTGTGTACCGCACATAGAGTGCAGAATTTTTCTCTAATTAAAATTAGTAGTCTTAAAATAAGTAAGAACGGAATCGAAATCATAATAACGGATATTATTAAAACTTCAGGAATAGGACGCGACCAGCCAGTTTTGCATTTAACATATTTCAGTGAAAATATTTCGATTTGCCCGGCTACAACGCTTATAGACTATATGTCTAAAACAGAGGATTTAAGGGCTTCAGGCGTAGACCACCTCTTATTGACTGTGAAACGTCCCCACAAGAACGCGACAGCACAGACAATAAGTAGGTGGATAAAACAAGCGTTGTGCGCGAGCGGCGTCGACGTGGCGATGTTCGGTGCGCACAGCGCCCGCCACGCCGCCACGTCGGCAGCGCGCGTGGCCGGTCTTAGCGTTGACCAGATCCGAAGGACTGCTGGCTGGACTGCATCCTCCCAGACTTTTGCTAAATATTATAATCGGCCTGTTGTAGCAGAGTCAAACTTTGCAAAATCTGTCTGTTTACCTTTCAATGATATCAATAATGATCCAGTTTAGTTTTTTCAACTACCTATGTAAATTGATATTTGTTTTTGTTATGTTCGAAAAGTAAAAATAAGTACTTATGATTATGCCTTCATCTCGTGTTTCATTTGTTGTGCATACAAACAGAACTCACCAGCACAAAACTTCATCTCTGAACATCTACCTGTTGATTTATATCGAAAATGAAACCACGAAATATTATATATGATCAAACGAACTTCTTAAGTGAAGTTCGATCGATATAATATGAGTGGTTTCATTTGAAGATATAAATCACCCAACCCACCCTAGACCCTGTTTTGTGCAGACACGAGAAGACTTGAACTCAAGTCGCAACTCTAAAAAGAATGAGCTGTCATGGCTACCGGTAAGGAGGGTAACAGTAACGATTTTGATTCGATTTATAAAAATCGATTAAAACTATAAAATACTTAAATAAAACTATTAAAGCGTGCGAGTGTTGCCTTGTAGGTCAAAGGACTACCTGTTGATTTATATCTTCAAATGAAACCACTCATATTATATCGATCGAACTTCACTTAAGAAGTTCGTTTGATCATATATAATATCTACTAGGTAATTTTACATGTCTCCCGCAGTGAATAACTTTACCACTGCCTGTACCGTCATTATCATCTATGGAGTTTCGTGAATCTATTGGGTTTTTATTCGGTTTTACGGTAGAAAATCCATCTATATCCCTTTGTGCTGTTAATTCTAGAAAATATAGTCTTTGTATGGGTCTTACCTTAATACTTGTGGCAGTCTTCACCTCTGCCGTTCTATTGAGCCCGTCTTTTCCTGTGAATAATTTTGTTATGATGCCTAATGGCCACTTCACCCTTTTCTCTTCTGTTTCTACTAAAAAAATTTGCCCTATTCTCACTTCTTCTTGTTTATTTTTTTGTCCACCTCTCTGTATGAGTTCTGTTAAGTATTTTGCCTTGAATCGTTGCCGAAAGTTAACTGGAAGTTTTTGTAAGTATCTCAGCCGAACATTCTGACTTTTTGAGTCCAAGACATCAAGATCAGCTGTTTCAGAGGACGGTAATGGTAGCAAGAAACATGCAGGTGAAAGCGGTTCCAGCGACTCTGCTTTATTGTCCTGAATATAGGTAAGTGGACGAAGATTCATCACCGATTCGCAGTCTCATATTATGGTTTGTAATTCGTCATACGCCACGCTAGCCTTGCCTAGTACTCTTCGCAATAGGCCTTTCATAGATCTTATTAAGCGCTCGAAAAAAACCTCCCCACCAAGCTCCAGTGGGAGCATTTAGTTTTCATTTTATTCTTTTCACGCTGTTTGATTTCTGTACTTCACTCCAGTCTATAGATTCTAATAGGTTCTTAGTACCTACAAAATTTGTACCATTGTCTGAAATCACATTCTTGACGCGTTCTCGCCTTGCAATGGACCTTCTAAACGTTTTTATGAAGGCTTCAGTTGATAACGTAAGACGTCAACTCCAGATGTACAGCCCAATAAACTGCACAGGTGTACAAAACTATCCAACATTTTTCACCATTACGTAAGTATAGCGGTCCCATCAGGTTTACGTCCATGTTCATTTGAATATATCCTACTTATTCTAAAAATCTTCGTGATTTTATTTTGTCAAGGCGTTGAGTACACCAAGGTAGATTAACTCAATATGAGTATTACATTAATAAAGTCTTCAAATTGGTTTCAGAGGCATTTTGGTTTTGAAGGTTTATTAAACACAAAACGCACACTGAGGGAGGAAGTCGCAAACCAGACATGAGGTGACGACTACTGGAATTGGCGGGGAGGGGCTAGTCTGCTTGCGGTAGTCGCAACCACAGAACAATTTAAATGTTCTGAGGTCGCAACCCTCAAAACAAACAGTTCTTTTCAGAACTAAACCACCCTTAAAAGTTTCTCTATTTCTACTGACAACGTCACACCAATTCTTTTCAGCAAATGATTACAACCTTGGCTTGCAGCGGAACAACAACACCGGGATATTCCTTCCAGATGATTTTGGACAATACATTAAAATTACTCCTGTCTGTCCGAGCTGGTCTTGGTTATAAACTTGTATAAGATTGGTAAGAGGTGGATCGTTACAATTTGTAATGGTCAAATGTGCTGCTGTTTCTAATATTATCTAAAATAAGACCTGTATTTACATGCATATTTACTATCCTATATTTAACTCAACTTTTATAACTCGAGGACTACTCATGCTTATCCGATATAGATTGGGTTTTCTTCTAACTACTAAAGCTGAAGGCTATCATAAAGACGGTCATGTCTACCAAATAAACGAATACAAATGAACTCACCATTATCATCACCGGTAACTGCGTGGATACCGAAGGTCTGAAATAACCAATACGCCCCAAAATTATAACTCATACAGGTTTAACGACCAACCAAATACTGCGATCAGTTTGATCGCTGAACGACACCAGCTTAACTGACAGCAGGATAGCATAGACAAATGTCTTGTTATAAGATGCGAGCTTCGTCCGACGATCAAACTGAACGCAGACCTGCAAGTTCTTCGATCAGCTATAAAATATAAAAACGGTCTAATCACTCGCCATGACTTAGAGACCACTTTGGGTAGCTCCATCGATGTCAGAGCATGTTTGTAAGCTTTGAACTAACACGGGTAATCTAGCCATCCCCTGGGTAGTACGACCGAGAGTGGCTTCGGGCCAGACTGGGCCAAAAATATCACAGTTTAGTAGACATCAACCGTCTTTATATTTTAAGGCATACACGGACCTATCAATGACTTTGTTTTAGGCTCTATAGAAGACGCTTGTCGCTTGCGACTTCGTTTGCTTGTATTTAGGATATAAATGTTTAATATATCTAATACAAAATTTAACAGAATTTTAAATTGATCTGAGGCAAAATGGCACTCTGAGAAGTGACCGTAGTCAGAAAAAAAAGTGAACACCCCGTTTCGTTCCCTTAAATTTTGAAATTTTGAACCCGCCTTGGGTTGGTGAGAGCTTTGCTGAAACCCTCGCATTAGTGACGCTGCTGTCCGTCACCAGTATGTTTTATGTAAGGGCCGGCAATTGGGGATGGATATACCACCATAAATCGGTCCCAGGAATGGTGGGCCACCTGGTTGTACCTGAGAGCTGTCCTCTTACTCTCCCACGAATAACTTCAGGATCGTTTCCAAGTAAGATGGTGGTACCTCCACAGTCGAGCCCGGCATCAGCTCTACCACCTATAATCTAAATGTTAAGTTAAGTTAACTATAATACTCTATATATATTATTTTATCACTTCTTGTAGGTATCTATTGTATCTATGTTCGAGTATATATTTATTATATAGTATAATATAGTTAACTTAACTTAACATTTAGGTAATAGGTGTAGTATATATATAAATATATATATATATAGCTATTTAAATCTGGCTATAATCTTTCTATATATCTATCTCCAGTGGAAGGCTGTGCGTTCTCTATCAGTCAGTCACACTTAGTGATTGGTAGAAGATATAAAGATAGTACAAGTCCACTTACGATTAGCATCACGACGACAAGACTGAATAAAATGTAAGACTTCATCTCTTCATCTACTTGACTATCGTTGCCATACATATGTTGACCCTTTTATACCCCGAAACAAACTGCGTCAACCTTAAGTACGAGTAAATAGCCCAAAAATTATAAAAATAAAAGGTAACACCTGTTTATAAGTCTATTTGAGAACACTTGTGTAAATACTTATTTACTTGCAGTGTTATTCACGCTTCGCTTTTATCTTAAAATCTCACTATTGTCATGTAATTAGAAGCAAACACGGTGTAATGAGCTGCATCATAGTAATTTAAATATGACATAACGTATTTAGAATGTCACTGGGTCAGTACCATGCGGTTACCTACAGTTTTCTCCGATAGCGGACACATCATCGACCTTCTGAGCCGAGGCCCCAGTGCTGGGGGCACTTAGGTGAATGCGTTAATAATAAAATAAAACCGGCCAAGTGCGTGTCGGGCCACGCGCAGTGTAATGTTCCGTAGTAGTTACCCTGCACAATATGCGGACTTCTTCTCCAAGTACATTTTATAAGTTTGTCGACTAATACAGATCGCGCCAAACTTCTTGTACGCTCGGAAGTTGCTCTTCCCAAGAACGGCCCATACATTTTGTTCCTGCTGATGCGAATCGCCCCGTGTTTAGAGGGGACTAAAAGATTGGCGCAATCTGTACTCGTTAACTTGTAAAGCCTTCTTATCTGTGATAGTTTTTCTTTTAATTTCGTTATGTATACTACTGCCGTAATTTTTTTTACGTCTCCAAACATAACCGTTTCGCTGGCAGGGGGGGGACACTTGACTCTTACAAAAATTAACACTTTTAAGCTTAATATTTCTCAAAAAGAACCCGCGATCGAAAAATGGCCTTAACATACCCCCAATATTTTTAAATTACCTATCCAACGACACCCCACACTAGGGGATAGACGAGAAAAAAAAATTCATCCCCGCTTTACGTGTAGGAGAGGTACCTTATACTTACCACTTTATTGGCGTGATAAATATGTATATCCATGCCAAATTACAGTTTTCTAGTACTTAATAATCTCTAAGCTAAGCCGCGGACAGACAAACAGACAGACAGACAGACAGACAGGCATACAGACAGACAGACGGACATGGCGAAACTATAAGGGTTCCTTGTTATTGACTACGGAACCGTAAAAACCGGTCGAGAGCGATTCAGACTCAAGTACCTAGGGTTCCGTAATTCGACAGTTTTGGAAATGTTGTCGTTTTGTTTTCATGAATTTCTCAACCGCTATATTTTCCCGTAATATTTTCATATTTTTCGGTCTACCCGTTTTGGAGTTATGAAAGTAACATAGCCAAACAATATTTTTACAATCAACTGTTTATTACCTTCAATTTGATACCCATATTGTTATTTTATAAAATATTATTTTTAATTTATTTTACTTTTTTTATATCTCTCATTTGTGTTTATGTTTTTTTATATCGCTTTAGTGTTTATGTAATTGGCCGGTTATTGACCTATAATTGTCATTTTTTTTACATTTTTCGATCTACCTGTTTCGGAGATAAAGGGGCAACATAAATTTTTTGTGCTTTTTCAAAGATTTCTCGAAAACAGTACCAGCAAATATAGTTAATTAAAGTATATATTTTTAAAATCAGTTTTTAATAATATCTGCAATTTGGTACCCAATTATTAGGATTTTTTTTATCTCTTTTGTTTTTTAATACCTGGCGCCTACAATGCAAATACAACTAACTGCAACGCGTAATCTTTGATTTAAATTCCTAAAGTAGTGATTTTTCTGCAAGTTTGCATTATCAAATCAGATGCAAGAATAAACGCCTATATAGGCTGGTTATAAAAATTTTTGCAACGTTCACATTTCAAACCTAAATCGCAACATCGAGGGTCAAGAATTGGTGAATCATCGCATCGGTCTATTCCTGTCGCGCCGCCCGCCGCCGCGCCGCCCGTGTCCCCAACCAAACCAGAATTTCATTTCATTTCATTTCATTTATTTATTCACAAGCAATATACATCATATTTGAATTTCATACATAATAAAACAAACATAACACTAATAACTTATTTCTACAATTATGTACATTTATGTTAATGTCAATTATAATATGTCAAAAATTTAATAATTATGTCATAATAAAAATTTGTCACAATTCATCAATTTGGTACAGATTCCTCTCCAACAAAATCACGGCGGGTAAGTCACTGATCTAGCAACTAATAATATATAATAATAATAATAGTAGCCTCTTAAAGTCCAACCCTACGTCCGAGCCGAACAGCAGGCCACGTAAGAGGCGGACAACGTGTACAAAACTTACACGGCTAACAGGGCAATGGCAAACTCTTAATGATGGAAAGGAATAATGGTAAACGTATAGGGCCGCTACCTGGGGGTGATCGCCAGGGCGCGTCTGGGGCTGGCGCTGGACGTAGCAGCATGCGAGCCGCCAGCACAAACCGCAGACTGGTCCAACCACCTGACCAGTCCGCCAATCCACCATCACCACCAGTTGGCTTGGTGTCGGCAGGGTCTTCACAGACCCAGCACTCGGCACTCGCCGCTGGTGAGAGAGTACGGCGCATGAGATGGTCTAGCGAAATGAACGCCAATGCCATGCGCGCGTACTTCAGAGCAACGGGGGGCAATACCGGTGCAACGGGATATCGAGCAGTAATGTTCCGCGAATTTCTGTTGCTGGAGCCCTCGATAACTGTCACGGAACAAAACCTAGCGGACAGAGTTCGGTATATACAGCGCTCTAACGTATTTAACGCTGCCGAACTCGAACAACTGAGACGCGAGACTGTTCCTGTAATGGATAATGCACCACATGTGGAAGATGTCTCTACCCAACCAAATGGCAATGAAGAGTCAGAACTTAATCCACAAAATGTCGCAGAAGAAAACATTGCAGAAACGGTCTCCCAGGATTTAGAGCAAATGAGGAGCATATTAGAAGAGACGATTGTAGAGTATCGCCAAGTGCCTATGGAACTGAGGCCTCGGCTTCCCCGAGTGCCTCTGAGCATCAAGGTTCGGGATGTCGTTGGGGTCATTAATCAGGTGCTGCCTCCATTTTTGGAAAGCAGCATCGACCTCTGGGATACGGATACGGTGCTATTCAGCGCCGCTATGGCAGTTTGCCGGATAGTTGGCGTTCGTATGCCAGGTACTGGATCATTCACTCCCAGAAGTGGTCAGATACCAGCCTGGCAACGCAGAATTAACCGCCGTATCACCAGAGCAAGGATCCTTATCGGCAAACTGACCAGCTTCAGGTCAGGCAACACGAGGCCTAGAGTGATGCGCTTTGTTGTGGAGGCATTTGCTGGGCAAGACATTGATATATCGCACTCAGACTTTAACCAAAACCTAACAGAGCGCATCGACTACCTGAAGCAGAAGATTGCTGTTTGGGGTAAGCGATTAAGGCGATACTCCGAAACGGTAAAGAGGCACCAACACAATCGTCTCTTCGAGAGTGACCAAAAGAAGTTTTACAGAACTCTGGAGCGTCCGGAAATGAGATCGATAGGCGCTCGACCGGAGCAGGCTGATGTAGTCGCCTTCTGGCGAAGCCTATGGTCACAGCCTGTCACTCATCTGGAAGGCCCGTGGTTCGAAGCTGTCGAAGGAGCATGTGCGTCTATCACGCCAATGAACCCAGTCAGAATCTCAAAGGAGGACGTAGCTGCTGCGGTCCGTAAAGCCCCGAACTGGAAAAGTCAAGGACCAGACGTACTGCAGCATTACTGGCTGAAAGGATTCTGGCGTTCCCATGCTACCCTCGCAAGGCAGTTCCAACAGGCCCTTGACGATGGTACGCTCCCGAACTTCTTAACTACCGGAGTCACTCACTTAGCTCCAAAAAGCGAAGATACCGCGGATCCATCGAAATACCGCCCCATCACGTGTCTTTGTACTCTATACAAGACGCTTACTTCCGTTCTGAACTCCAAGATTTCTCAACACATTGTTGAAAATCACATCATCTCGGATGCTCAGAACGGATGTAGGGGTGGTAGCCGCGGTAGCAAGGAGCTGCTCCTCATTGACGCGGTCGCTGGCAAACTGGTCAGACGCAACCGTCGGAACTTCTCCGCCGCCTGGATAGACTACAAAAAGGCTTTCGACTTGGTTCCCCACTCTTGGCTCCTAAGGGTCCTTGAGCTGTACAAAGTCGACAATACAGTTCGACACTTCCTTGAAGCATGTATGGGGCAATGGAGTACTATCCTTAGTCTAGCAGGTGAGAAAATGACGGATGCCGATGACCAAATACGGATAAAAAGGGGTATTTTCCAGGGTGATCGTCTGAGCCCGCTTTGGTTTTGCTTGTCGCTGAACCCTTTGAGTCAACTTTTGGAGAAATCAGCGGCGGGCTTTCAGTTTCGGAGGGGAGGAATGCGGATATCGCACCTTCTCTACATGGATGACCTGAAGCTTTTTGGCCCCACAGCTCAGAAACTGGAGGAGTTGTTGAAGATCACTGATGATTTCAGCAACTCCATCAGGATGGAGCTAGGGGTCGAAAAGTGTGCGGTCTTGCATGTGGAGAGGGATCATGTTGTTCGCTCCGATGGAGTCGATGTCGGCTCCAATCGATTGAAATCCCTTTCTGAGACTGAAACATACCGGTATCTGGGCATGTCCCAAACAATCGGTGTGAATGAAGCAGACATGAAACAAGCCGTTTGTGGGGTATTTTATAATCGCCTGACAAAAGTGCTTGAGAGCTTTTTGTCGGGCGGAAATAAGGTACGAGCTTATAATGCTTGGGTCATGCCTGTTGAGCACGCGATATGACGGCAGTGCTTTGTATCACCATAGGTTTTAAAAATAGCGGGAAGTGAAGAGAAATAATTACGAAGATGAAAGATCTGACCTTGGGAAGGAGCTGCATGCACCACAAACCACGCTTCGCCTGAGCCACCAAGTCTCTGGTGTTCTCCAAGATGGTTTTCTTCTTCCTCTTCGTGCCTGGTTGCGCTCTTCTCGGCTAATCTTCTTCGTAATAGTAATAGATGAAAATGAGGCGCACAGCGGGTGCGATCTCAAAATGGCGGGCGGTAGGGTCGAGGTAGGACCTAGTCGAATGACAATCAGCGTAGACCTCCGGCGTGAAAGGCTTCTGATTGACGACTGCTTGATTTGCGTCCAAAACTAAGCGGGTGGAGATGCAGCGAAAATGACAGTTGAAAATATTAATTCACAACTACCCCGCAGTATGAGAGCCACAAGAAGTGGCGCGAACATTTGCCCCCGGCGTTAAAACCATTGGTTTTAAAATAAGAATAGAAAAGTAAAAATAAGACAGAGAATAACGAAATTTTGAAGCGGGGGCAAAGAAAGGAGTTATTGAGATGGGAGAGGGCAAAGACGCACGACAGGTCGTTTGTAAACACCTGTCGTCGTTTTGACAGAAGCTACCCTAATGACATTATCTTTGCCAGGGTATACAGCTACAATAACACCGAGCGGCCATTGAAGCGGTGGAGTGTTATCGGTAACTACAACGACAACAGATCCAATTTTGATTGGGTTGGAAGGTGTATTCCATTTTCCTCTAGACTGGAGAAGATGGAGATAATCATTCTTCCATCGCCTTGCGAACGATTCTACCATTTGATCAAGCAACGCGTAGCGACGTAATAAATTAACTGGCTCATCAGCCACCTTACAAGCGGGTAATTCTTTTAAAGGAGTTGACATCAGAAAATGTGCAGGAGTTAACGCGCTAAGTTCAGATGGATCTTCACTCAGCAGCGTAAGCGGACGAGAATTTATGACACATTCTATTTGCGTAACTACAGTTAATAATTCTTCGTAGGTCAACAGTTGAGTACCTACTACTCTATGCAAATGCGTCTTAAATCCTTTGACATATATCTCATAATGTCCCCCAAAATGTGGGCTACGTGGAATATTAAATTTCCATTGTATTCTATGATCGGCAAGTTCATTCGCGAAAGACGTTTTAAATTCTTCGGAGTTTGTCAAATTGTAAATTTCTGAGAGGGCATTTCTAGCGCCTACAAAGTTCGTAGCATTATCTGAATATACGAAAGACACTGTTCCACGTCTAGATAAAAAACGTTTGAACGCGGAAAGAAAAGTGTTCGTGCTAAGATCAGTTGCCAATTCAACGTGAACTGCACGAGTCACCAGGCATACAAATATGCAGAGGTAACATTTAACGGGACGGACTCCACGTTTTCGATACGGAGTGATACTGATAGGACCACAATAATCCACAGCGCAGTGGACAAAAGCTTTAGCCTCATTAACGCGGCATGATGGTAAATCTGCCATGAAAGGGAAGGTTTGTCTCGGCTTCGCCTTAAAACAATAATTGCAGCTATGTATTACGCGACGAACAATATTTCGACAGGAAAGTATCCAAAATTTTTGGCGGATTATTGACATTAAAGCCACTGGTCCAGTGTGACAATTTTTGCGATGATAATGAATGATAATCAATTCGACAATATGATTTTTACGAGGTAACAACACAGGGTGTTGTTGATCGAACGTCATGTCTGTGTTGCGAAGTCGACCACCAACGCGTAACAATCCATTTTTATCTAAAAATGGCGATAGTCGATTTAAAGCGGGAGAACAAAGTTTATTTGACTTTAATCTTTTTATTTCATCAAGAAAATAAAATGCTTGAAGAGCTTTAATCAATGCAACTTCAGCGAAATCCATATCGGTAGCGGTAAAAATATTAGAGCGCGGTAAAATACGTAAAAATCGGTATATGTAAATGATTGTGTGTAAAAGCACAAGCCATGACGAAATTCTTTCCGAAAGAGAAAGAAGAGGATGCGGTTCTTCATTACTAAAAGCGGGAAGAGAAATTGTTTTTGATTCCGGCAAGTTTTCTTCAATAGAAGCTGATTCTATTGTTTTGATTGGCCACTCTTTAGCGTCCAGATAAAGCCAAGCAGGTCCAGTGAACCAGAGCGGGTGACTCATCAACTGCGTGGGAGTGAGACCACGGGAAAGACAGTCGCTCGGGTTTTGAGAACCAGCTGTATGGTAAAAACATTCAGCGGGAATAGCGGATATTATTTTTGTTATACGCGTCGCGACAAAGGTTTTAAACCTGTGCGGTGAGGAATGTATCCAGTGTAAAGTTACCATAGAATCGGTAAAACAGTAAATACGTTCAATATTGTGACGTATTTTATAAGCGTCAACTACACGACGAGTTAATTTCGACATGAGTAACGAGGCACAAAGCTCAAGGCGGGCGACACTGACGGTCTTGAGCGGACAGACTTTTGACTTTGCGCATACCAGCCGAATGCTAGTGCAAGTGTCTGAGTCATCTTGTACTCTAATATATACGACACATCCGTATCCACGTTCACTTGCGTCTGCAAATGATATTATCGAAATTTTCGAATTTTGGAACACGTCTAAGTGGCGTTTAATACGTAAATCCCGCAAAACAGGTAGCTCCTTCAAATAGTTTTGCCAAATCTGCGCAATATCAGAGGGTAGTGTTTCATCCCAGTCTAATTTTAAAATACAGATTTTCTGCAAGAGTAATTTTGCGTACAAGATCACAGGAGCGGTAAAGCCGAGGACGTCGTACTGACGTGCTATCACGGACAAAACATTGCGTTTAGTACATGGGCGACTATCTAGCGATACAGTAAAAGAGAACTCGTCAGAATCAGGCGACCACTGTAAGCCAAGAACTTTAAGAGTTTGAGTTTGTTCTTCAAAATTCTTACTAGAATTTAAGCGGTGAGTATCAGGCAGTGTATCAAGTAACTGTTGACAGTTACTAGACCACTTGACGAGCTCAAAGCCACCGGCCTTAAGCAATCCTACCAGCTCATCTCTGAGCTGTAAGGAGCCCTGCACGGTGGGCGTGCTATAGCAGATGTCGTCCATGTAACAGTTTCGTGCGGCTACAGTAGCGGCGAGCGGGTACGCTGAACTCCCATCCTCACAGAGTTTCCTGACTACTCTCATCGCAAGGAAAGGTGTTTTCCAGATTATGTCGTAGTTAGTTGCGTTCGGTGTGATTCCAGAACAAATCGAAAGTGCCCGGCCAGAAAGTTTACCCATCAGGTATTGTACTCGTTCGTTGTCGGTCAAGTCCGGATTATCGTGAATCGTGGTTTTAAATGTTTCATAGAATGTTGGCCACATAGTAGCTTCACCAGAAAAACCAACGAGTTCCAGTTTTGGAAGCTTGATAGTAGGTTTTTTGGGACATTCCATGTCACGTGGAGCTTTAACTTTAGAGTCAGCCGATTTCGAAGAATGTGATAACTTCCGGTTGATGTATTTGCAATGGGAGTAAAGATCCTCAAAAGCTGACCAACTTTGATAATTTGGTTCAAAATTAGGATTTATCAATACCTCTGTGTCATTAATTTCATCTATGATTACATGAATTTCTGAGCGTACAGTATCCAAAGTTTCGACATTGGCCATAAACAATTCTGCCGAAGAAACATCCTCTAAAGCGGTTTTAGAAAAGTCATAAACTCTCTGAAGGCGATTAAACAATTCTTGCCTTTTATTTTTAAGCTTCTTTAAACTATACGACATCTTTAATTTTGCAGCTTCTGCGGAATTTGGCATGTTATATAGTACAAAGTTAGGCAAGTACCAGAACTATTGAAAGTTTTATACTGACTACAACATAGAATAATGCTAATGAGTTAGAGATAACACGGGCGGCGGACGAACCTGTGTACGAGTACCTCTCGATAATATTAAGAATTAGCAGGTAGGCAGATAATATTTTCTGTGAAATGATCAAATGGTATAATCGCAGCGGATAAATTAACAGAATGGCGTATTTCACTGTAGATAATTTACAATTTCCAGTATATAGGAAATGGAATCACTAATATTTTGACGAATGCGGGGTTTTAATGCATAGATAATGCAAATAAGAGCGGGAATGCGGGGTAATACTGCGGGCAGAATGAAAATTAGAGCGGAATTCACGTGTTCTTTAGACAAAGAACATGAAGATAGCGGTTGGAAATACCAAAAAATCGTTATAGATCGCAGATCAAAGGGCCTAAAATGGATCTAGATCCGGCTCGAATGGCCAAAAAATGAGCACGCGATATGACGGCAGTGCTTTGTATCACCATAGGTTTTAAAAATAGCGGGAAGTGAAGAGAAATAATTACGAAGATGTAAGATCTGACCTTGGGAAGGAGCTGCATGCACCACAAACCACGCTTCGCCTGAGCCACCAAGTCTCTGGTGTTCTCCAAGATGGTTTTCTTCTTCCTCTTCGTGCCTGGTTGCGCTCTTCTCGGCTAATCTTCTTCGTAATAGTAATAGATGAAAATGAGGCGCACAGCGGGTGCGATCTCAAAATGGCGGGCGGTAGGGTCGAGGTAGGACCTAGTCGAATGACAATCAGCGTAGACCTCCGGCGTGAAAGGCTTCTGATTGACGACTGCTTGATTTGCGTCCAAAACTAAGCGGGTGGAGATGCAGCGAAAATGACAGTTGAAAATATTAATTCACAACTACCCCGCAGTATGAGAGCCACAAGAAGTGGCGCGAACACCTGTTCTCATGTACACATTCGGTGTGCTCAGATGGACTCAGACCGAACTAGATCTCACTGAAGAGCTGCTTGATAGTCTGGAGCGTCTTCAGAACTTGTGTATCCGATTTATATACGGACTGCGCAAGTATGATCACGTCTCCGGCTTTCGATGCATGTTGAAGTGGCTCCCGATTTGTCTTCGCAGGAACTTACATATCCTTTCCCTGTTATTTAATATTCTTCACAATCCCGTATACCCCAATTATTTAAAAGAAAGAGTTGTCCTTCGCAATGACCGTAGCAACAGCACGCATCGCTCCTGTCACTTTTTCGATCTGGCGATGATTGCCCACACCACCGATCGCTGATCGCTATGGAATGGGCTTCTGCAAACCCTCAAAGATCTTCCTTCTGTGTCCTCTTTTAGATACAAGTTGAAAATTTTTTACCTCTCATCTAATATGATTCTAATATTTTAAGAACATTTATCAAATCGAAACTTATCGAGAGTTTAAAACACAAAACGCGTCGATATTTCCCTCAGTTTCGCTGGGACATCGCAGCGTTCAGACGTGTGTTGTGTAGCTCGACGTCATTTTACCTCCCGCTCGCACGGTTGCTCCCTTTCCCTCGCGTAGATTCTTATGGAGAGGCGAACTGTATCATGAAAGTTGCTCTACTTGAACTACTATATTGCACTTATCATTTAATGAGTAAACAACTATGGATAAAATATTTTTTGAATATTTTAAGAAATCCCTGTTTCGATAAAATAAAGTCTAATCTATGTCCGTCCATATTTCATAGCATCATAACTTTAGCACCGTAAAGATAAAAACATATAAAAAAGTATAATAAATAAAAAAATTATATAAATATACAATATGGGTATCACATTGTAAGTAATAAAAAGCTTATTGTAAAAATATATAGTTTGGCTATATTTAATTGCATCTATTTCAAGAAATCCTTGAAAATCTATAAAAAAATGTATGTCCCCCTCTTATCTCCAAAACTGGTGGACCGAAAAATATGAAAAAAATCATGGTAATATGCGTTTACGTAAGAATTACAGAAAAAATAAAGCGGTTGAGAAATTCACGAAAAAAATGTAAAAACTAAATTTATAATCCACAATACGGAACCCTAGGTTCTGACTAGAGTCTGACTCGCACTTGGCCGGTTTTTTTTCAAGATGTTTGTGGTAGGCCGTTTTGTGGGCGGTTTTAATTTAGTTTTTGGAGCTTTTATTACTACCCTTAATTTTTACCATAAGTATCCGGTTATCCGGATAATACATTATCCGTTATCCGGATAGTAAAAATCTGCAAATAATTGCATGCCCTAATTCGCTTAGATTAAGTTATGTTAATGTGTGTTAATTCGAAAATCCGAAAACACGGGATGGCGTGACGCAAATTTTATACCAGCACCGCTGTCGCCACTTTTTCGAATAACTAAAGCCGAAGCTACATCCTTTTTATGACTTTACTTACTTTTATTTAAAATATCTTAAAAAGCTATCGAAGTCACTAAAACTGACAGTCAAGATAACAACGTGCTAGACAATAATGCATCAAAACAAAAGAACGTACGCAGCTGCGGTTCTTATCATTAAAACATCACATTTCTAAAACTAAATTTATTACCTTTTTTATTGCAACTTAGTCATAATCATGGACACACAAACTGACAGACACTTAATTACCGTAAGAGTTTCTATTTTTGATATTATATTACTTAAAGAACTGATTGTAATATGTGTGTGAGTATTAGGAATACATAATTTTAAATGTTTTCATTGTTACGATTTGATTATTAATTTTCTACGTTTCCAAATTTTATAAAGGTATTTTTTATGTCAGGCATTAGTTAATTAAATGAAAATCTTGATGAATAATAGTACATTACGATACGAGAGCGATGAAACGTTTACTGACGAGTGTGAGTTTGCGGCACGAGCCGAAGGCGAGTGCTGCAATCACACGAGTCGAGAAAAAGTTTCTCGCACGAGTTTCGTATAATTTTTTATAGCACAAGTGCGGAAAATGCCGACTTTACTAAATGCAAAGCGGTCATTTTACGCACAGTGTGCTATAAAGAAATTTTCGGGCACAACTACACGCTTTTCAGGGCATGCAGGTTTCCTTAGAGCGGTAGGGCTCATCACGTTGAGACGTAATAATCGTCAGAGAAACGCGGATGTACTTATAGGTACACGTATGGGTGGCTTATAACTTATGACTTGCATCTCACAGTTCACAGTCGGTACACCTCTTGACACCCCTTCGGTAAAAATCTGCAAATAATTGCATGACCTATAAAATGTATTGTGTCTAAATACTGATCACTCTTACTGCTACCAATAAGCCATCTATTCCAGGTAGATTTACTTTTGTTTATTTTGCTTTTGCAATTCATTTTGTTTGTTCCGATAAACAAACCAAACTTTGTAAATTACCGTTACTTGAATAATTAAAAATCTTCACATGTCAAATTTTGAGTAATAGTACACTCATTTAACGAAGTAGAGCAACATTCAGGTGCGGTCTCTAACATCTTAATGCAGCGGGGGGAGCGCCACTTCTAAAGCCTCAGGTAAGATGAAAGCGAAATGTTGCAAAGAGAGTCTGGGGCCCTTGAACTGCACACCCCAAATAGACAGTGTATGTAAACATTAACAAATTTGTTTATGTGCTTTATTAACTCTGTAAAGTCGTTAATGGAGACGCAGTACTAACAGTTAAACAATTTACTGGTTATATTCCAGATAATTCGCAGTCGATGTCACTGTCATTGTCTGTACATTTCTGGCTGGGTTCACTTGGATATTGTTGGAGAGAATAATTTAAACACCTTGTGTGTGCATCCTCTTTACTATTTAGTTATTGAAATATAAACATATTGTTTTTGGTAAGGCTCGCCGCCATTACTTGCTTGCTTGTCATGTCTTGTCATAATACACGCTAAAACATAAAAATACTTTTATTATAAACCACAACATGGTAGCAGAGCGTGTAGTTTCAAATATTGGTTAATTCGATCTACGAAACCTCTGCGTAATATAAAATAAGTGCAAACAAACACATAAAACCAAAAATAAAACTTACCCTAAAAACCAACCAAAAAAAACGTGTTGTGTTGTGCACCGTAAAAAAAAAATATTCTTAAAAATGAATGAAGAATCCTCGATATTAGCAAATATACAGCGGTTACTCGACGAGAAAACATTTGCTATGTGGAAGTTCCAAATAAATATACTATTTAAAAGTCAAGGATTACACGAAATAGTAAATGGCCCAGATAACGCAATCGCCCTTGGGGGTGACAAAAAGGAGGAAGAAAAAAGAGACGCTCAAGCTCAACGGATCATCATGACCACAGTGGGCAAGAAACACCTGCCTTTGCTGATGAGCTGTGAAAATGCTCATCACATGTTTAAGAAGCTCTGTTTTATCTTTGAAAAATCATCAAGTCAACGGAAATGCGACTTGTTACAAGACTTTTTTCAGTACAATTTTGACAAGAGCAAAGATATAACTCATCACATCAGCGCACTCGAAAATCTGGCATACCAACTCAATAATGTTGGAGAAAAAATTAATGAAAACATGCTTGTATCAAAAATACTTTCGACATTGCCCGAACAGTATAACAACTTTATTACAGCATGGGACTCGACTCCATTGTCTGAAAAAACAATTAATAATCTGACAGCTAGGCTACTGACTGAGCAACAAAGATCCAAAATTAACCCTGAAGAAGTAACAATAGCCTACAAAGCAGCGGGAAAAAGACAATTCCCAAAACAAAACGTAAAATTTTGTAAAATATGCAAGAAAAACAACCACAGTGAAAGAAACTGTTACTTTAAGGACAAACAGCAATGCTCGATATGTAAAAAATACAACCACAGAGAAAATAACTGCTTTTTCAAGAAGAAGGAACATGTTTCTTTTCTGACAGAAACAGAAAACTTTATAGTTGATTCCGGTTGTTCTTCGCACATGACCAATAACAGTAACATTTTAAAAGATCAGCAAAATTGTCAGATTGAAATACAAACTGCAAAAAAAGATCACACTATTATCTCACAGAAAAAAGGTAAAATTGAAACAAATAATTGTGAATTTGAAAATGTTCTGTTTGTACCAAATCTTCAGAAAAACTTGCTGTCTGTGAATGCCATCACTGAAAAAGAAGGAGAGGTTATATTTACAAAACAAAATGTCATAATAAAGAAAAATAACCTTGTTTTAACTGGAACAAAGAACAACAAGGGCCTATATAATATCAACCTTACAACTAATATTGATGAAAATGCATTGTTGTCATGCAAAGAAGATTCTGCAATGGACTGGCACATCAAGTTTGGCCATCCTGGAAAAGAAACATTGAAAAATATTACCAAAACAGTCAACGGTATTAATATAAATCACGAACAAATTGACTCTCTTACCTCTACCTGCGATGTGTGTGTTAAGGCCAAACAGCATCGTTTACCATTCAAAACTCAGCGCTGCCGAGCTGAAAGAAAGCTGCAAATCATACATACGGATGTATGTGGGCCGATCACACCAGTAAGTTGGGATGAAAAGAAGTATGTTCTCAGCTTTATCGATGACTACACTGACTACACTCAAACTTACCTGATAACGTACAAAAGTGAAGTATTCATGTATCTGAAAGAATATGTGCAAGAAGTAGAAAGAAGCACAAACATGAAAGTGAGTGTGATAAGATGCGACGGAGGAGGTGAGTACACCAGCAATAATCTTAAAGAATGGTGTCGCGTGAGAGGAATCAAACTTGATTATACTATACCGTATAGTCCTCAGCTGAATGGGAAATCTGAAAGATATAACCGCACCCTAATGGAAAAAGTGCGTGCACTGTTATTTGAGTCCAAGTTAAATGAAGAAATGTGGAGTGATGCTGTGAGAACAGCAACATATCTCATAAACAGAATACCTAAAAATGCTCAAACACAAACACCTATAGAAAAATGGTCAGGCAAAAGACCAAATGTAAACTGTATACAAATATTCGGATCAAAAGCATACAGTAAAAGACTAAAATATCTAAAAAAACTAGAAGAGAGATGCGAAAAGCTTATTCTTGTTGGTTATGCTCCTATTGGTTACCGGCTATGGAATACTGAAAAGAGAGAAATTGTTATAAGAAGGGATGTGATTTTTGTCAAAAACAATCAATACATTGAACAAGAGCAATCTGAAGATTCTGAAGTAACAATAAAATTGTATGATGAAGAAGATAATGCAAACAAAGATGAAGAAGATAAAGAAATTATAGATGATGAAGATAACGAAGAAGAAGATGGAAAAGATAATGAGAAAGAAGATGAAGAAGAATGTGACACAAAAGATAGATATGATGAAGTTACAGAAATTAAAGACACTGATTTCAAAAAAGAAGAAAATGGAGAAATAAAAGAGGAATTTCCAGAAACAATAAATATAAATGAAGATAATGATGATAAACAAGAAACCAGTGACTCTAAAAAGTCAAGAGAAAGATCTAAAAGAGTAAGGAAACCACCACAAAGATTTAATGATTATGTCTTGATTTCATACAATGAAGCACTATCTGGAGAAGACAAAGAACAATGGAAAAAAGCAATAGAAGAAGAAAAGCAATCATTAAAAGAAAACAATACATGGAAGGTTGTTGAATCCGTGCCTGAAAGAAAGAAAATACTAACTAGTAAATGGATTTTGAAAATAAAAGAAGATGGTAAATATAAAGCTCGTCTCGTCATAAGAGGATTTGAGCAACAAGAAGGGATTGACTACAACGAAACGTTTAGCCCAGTCATAAATAGCAGCCCACTAAGAATACTATTTGCATTAGCTGCGATGAACAACTTCTTTATAAAGACGTTTGACATCAAAACCGCCTTCCTATATGGTGAAGTGGAAGAGGATATTTACATGTATCCTCCAGAAGGAATAGAAATAAATGGAATATGCAAACTACAAAAAGCTTTGTATGGCATGAAACAGGCTCCTCTGAGATGGAACAAAACATTGACGAACTTTCTGAAATCTGAAGGATTGAAGCAATTGAAAACAGAACCCTGTATTTTTAACAATGATGAAGGGACAATATACCTAGGGATCCATGTCGATGATGGAATTTTTATTGGTAAAAATGAAGCAGACATAGAAAATATGACAGAAAGAATAGGAAAAAGATTCAAAACAACTGTCGACAAAAATCCAAAGAAGTATATTGGAATGGAGATATCACATTCAAAAGAAAACCTGAAACTAAAACAGGAAAAATTTGTAGAGAAATTGCTAGAATCATACAATATGAAAGATGCTAAGACAGCAGAGACACCAATGGAAACAAACAAAAGAGAAGATTCACCGATAGACACATCATTTCCCTATAGACAACTATTAGGAAGTCTAACATACCTCGCCAACAAGACCAGACCCGACATCAGCTTTGCTGTAAATTACTGCAGTAGGAATGTGGAACATCCAACAGATAATGACGTAATAAAAATAAAACGAATCCTGAGATACCTGAAAAATTCAAAATCAAAGGGTCTGAAGTATGAAAAGGGAGAGAGAGAGATAGAACTCACTGCATACTGTGATTCTGACTATGCAGGTGACATTGAAACGAGAAAGAGCACAACAGGCTACATAATCTACTTTTGCGGTTGTCCAATCAGCTGGTGTACGAGGAAGCAACCAGTTGTAGCACTCTCTACCACAGAAGCGGAGTACATCGCAGCGGCTGAATGTTGCAAAGACATTTTGTACCTTAAGTCGTTGATTGAAGAACTGTTAAGTGCAAAAGTAAATGTTAAATTGTATGTGGACAATCAAAGTGCCATAAAGTTAATTGAAAATGGTGTTATAAATAGACGCTCAAAACACATTGATGTTAGATTTAAATTTATTCACGAAAAAGTGATTGATGGAGATCTCAGTGTGTGCTATTGCCCAACAAATGAGCAAATTGCTGATTTATTTACAAAAAGTTTAAATAAGATTAAATATAACAATTTTGTGAAGCATATTGTATCCTTAGATGTGTAAATTTTCAAATTTTCATTTTCAATGTTGAGAAATAAGCACAACAAGTAACTTAAACATATGTATACCTTACTTAATTATTTTTTTAAAGTTAAAAACAAGATTTTTTTCTCAAGAAGATAGTTTGTTTAGCTTTAGTTATTTAGAATATTTTTTCTTTAAAGAAGTACTAAAATTAAGGGGCTGTGGTAGGAAAATAATTTTATTACTTACTAGCTCTATAAGAATATAAGATAATATTTTTTTAATTTCTTTACTGATAAGTTACATTAGATTAGATTAGTACATTTATATTGTAATAATAAAAAAAAACGTAAGTTTATATAAAAACTAAGGTATTAAAATTAAGGGGCTGTGTTGGAGAGAATAATTTAAACACCTTGTGTGTGCATCCTCTTTACTATTTAGTTATTGAAATATAAACATATTGTTTTTGGTAAGGCTCGCCGCCATTACTTGCTTGCTTGTCATGTCTTGTCATAATACACGCTAAAACATAAAAATACTTTTATTATAAACCACAACAGATATTAATTTATTTTTCGTTTCCACATATCGTGATCACACGGCAACGAAGAGCAGAGAGAACGGAAGTAACAATAGATAATTTATTGAATTTTTCTTCTAATTATAAAGTAATGATATACACTAACAAAAACCACCAATCTGATGCAATCAGGTGAAAAGACCAAGCGAAACCAAATGCACGTAAGTCGATTGTGAGATTGCTAACAGTACTGACGCGGAGTGACGCGTCGTTGGCGTGAGCGGTAAGAATCGCGGGGGTCAGGAGGGAAGCCCGTATTCCACCCAAATCCCAAGTTAACTCTTGCGGGTTGTACAATGTCAAAAATCCAAGGTACAACGACATACAATTACACCTTTAGGTCAGATTGAACAACCTTTTCAACACATAATCGGACTACTTCCCTTATCAGAAGATTATCGTTATTGTGTCGCAATAATTGATCGGTGTACTAAATGGCCTGAAGTCGTACCATTATAGTAGTTTATGCTACAAGGGCGCAAAGAAATAAATTACGAGGACGATTTAAAACACGAGCGTAGCGAGTGTTTTAAACGTAACCGAGTAATTTATTGCTTTTACGCCCGTGTATCATACTACATTTTTCAATGCATAGTGTGAGGAAATGAAAACAAACATAATATTGTGAACTTTAAATCTGGGGGCACGGCAGTGCCCCCGCCGAGTCTCGCGGAACGGCCGTACCATCCTTTTCTCGAAGCAACTCACGGCACTTTCAACCCCCCTGTATCTTCGTTGTGGGTAAAGCTAGAAGTCTGAAATTTCAGTAACCAAAAGTACTTACTGATCCTACTTCTGACCCCAAATTACAACTTTGTACCTATATTTGATTACGAAATATTTCAAGTCAAAGTTCCCTTATTTTGTCACTGACTGACTGACACATCATCAAAAGTCTAAAGGTGTTCTAGCAGGCCTACAAACTTGAAATTTTGCATGCGGTTAGTGTTAAGTGTACATTGCAACAAAAAAATATAAAAATGTTATTTGCGGTTGGTAATTTAATATTTCCATACAAAGTCTATACAAAATGTATGTTTCCAGCTGCATCTATAAATTTGTATGACACTAGATGACGTTGGTGGTATGCTGCTTTGCATTAAAGACATCTACCACGAAAAATTATACCTCGTGACGCTAGATGGTAAAAAGTGCAAAAAAATGTATACCTTTATTTCCGAAAATAGAGCAAGTAGTAAAAATAAAAAATAAAACCGTTAAAGTGCGAAAAAAAAAAACGGTTAAGTGCGAATCGGACTCGCGCATAAAGGGTTCCGTACCCCTACACAATACGGGTACGGAACCCTAAAAGTAAATAACAACAATATAGATGCCGTAGCAACATTAAGGCGACAAAAAACAAAGCGATAAAACGGTAGCGCCTGACAAACAATTCGGTACCTTTTTAGTACGGAACCCTAATTTTCATTATTTTACTTTAAAGTATTTACTACAGACTGCCCAAAGTTAAAACTTGTACTTGTATGTATTACCGTTCTAAAGATAGAGCCTTTGTTATAATAATCTGTTCCTTGGGTAAGGAACCCTAAAAAGGGTGATTTATAATGTTCGATACATTCACAATTAGTCAATTTAAGAAAAGAATATCAACATTTCGTAATTAAGTCACTAAAAAAACGGTAAAGTGCGAATCCGACTCGCACATAAAGGGTTCCGTACCCCCACACAATACGGGTATGGAACCCTAAAAGTAAATTGCAACAACATAGATCTATGCCATAGCACCATCAAGGCGACAAAAAACAAAGCGATAAAACGGGATAAAACGGTAGCGCCTGACAGAAAATTCGGTACCTTTTTAGGAAGGAACCCTCATTTTTTATTATTTGTTATTTTACTTTAAAGTAGTCTGCCTAAATTTTCAACTTGTAGGTACTTGTATGTATAACCGTTCTAACGATAGAGGCTTTGTTATAATAATCTGTGCTTTGAGTAAGGAACCCTAAAACACATTTAGTCTATTTAAGAAGAGAATTATCAACATTTGGTAAATAAGTCGCTATTAAACCGGATAAGTGCAAGTCGGACTCGCTCACGAAGGGTTCCGTACTACCATCACACAATATGGGTACGAAACCCCAAACCATTATGGTAAATACCAACAATAAAGATGACATAACAACATAAAGGTGACAAAAAACAAAGCGCTAAAATGGTAGCGCCTGACAAACAAATCTGCACCTTTTGAATAAGGAACTCTAACATTTTTCTACCCAAAATTGTTGTATTATAAAGATAGAGCTGAAACAAATAACGTCGAATAATTGGACCCCCCTTGGATTTCCATTTCATATTATTATTTGCCGTGATAGAGGACAAAGTAACATATATTATGTGAAAATATTTACGCGCTATATTCACCTATAACGGCTGAAGCTGTAGACCCCTGTGATATATGGATAGACAGCGGAGGCTTAGTAATAGGGTCACGGAATCTTAGGATACGGAACCCTAAAAATCAAGGTAAAAGGTTATTTATCCAGTAAAGCTTACAGGAAAAATAAAGCGGCTAATGTTGTATTATTTGTATATGCATCCTCTATGATGTAGGTATAATGAAATGTCTTTGTACTCGTTAGTCATTGAATAAAGACCAGGTTTAGACATAATAATGTACTCTGTGGTTTAGACTGACAAACATTATATTCCTTGGACAAACCTGCCTTTCACTTCATGGTCAAAAGGAATATTAACCTGCCTGTTGCATCTAATTCTGGATAATAATAATAATAACTTACCGTAAAAATGAATAATGCAATGTAGCCTGAAATATTATCCACATCTAGTTGTCCCTATACCTGGAGATGGTTTATGTTGGTTCCATTCTTTGTCATTCTCTATGTATGAGAACATTGAGTCGTCGTATGACATTAGGTTTGCGGTAGTCGAGTATGTGGAAGCGCATTGGGATGAAATGCAACTTTATACGTGTGACGAGCGTGGAGACACATTAACGCAATGATGAAAACTACCACCTACGGTTCCGTATCCGAACTTATGGAAGCCACTTCTTTGTATCCATTTACTTTCGAGGTTTACAAAAATGACCGTTTGAGAGGATCATTTAGTGGTGATCCTGGGACGCCAGTGAAACGTTTACAATTCTCTGGTAGCTTCTTAGGTGGTCATTATGAAGTGCTCCTTCCCGATACTAGTTTCTCTGGAGTATGTCCAGATCAGTAAAAGGGAGTGGGCTTCAAGAAAATCCGTAGCTGACGTGCAAGAAATATTACCCGAGAAGAAAAAAAGGAGGACTACCTACAAAAAGAAACGAGATCCCATCAAAAACATAAAATGTACAAAAATGTCGAGTCTCGCAATGCAATCTTTCCACCGTAAAAAGTTGTGAGATCTTATGTAAAGCCAAGTCTGTTATTTTAGTTTGTATGGAAGCACCTTTTCATTTTAGTTAGTATGGGAGCACCTATTGAACAAATGTATCATTAATTGTTTCCTAATTAGTTACCTACCAACATTAAGTGACTGTATTAATATTAGTCATCTTTATTTCTCTAATAAAATATAGTGACTTGGCAATCGCAGAGCACAAATAAAGCGCTGATGCGTAGAAATATCTTCTCAAATCGCTAAAAAATTGGTATTAGGTAGATATGTTGTATATGTTGCTGTGCGATTGCGAAGTCACTATATTTTATTATAGAAATAAAGATGACTAATATTAAAACAGTCACTTAATGTTGGTAGGTAACTAATTAGGAAACAATTAATGAAACATTTGTTCAATAGGTGCTCCCATACTAACTAAAATGAAAAGGTGCTTCCATACAAACTAAAATAACAGACTTGGCTTTACATAAGATCTCACAACTTTTTACGGTGGAAAGATTGCATTGCGAGACTCGACATTTTTGTACATTTTATGTTTTTGATGGGATTATAATTGGCTCAAAAGGACTGTATCCAGAACCGTTAAACGGTGGAAAAAAAGTATAACGTCTATGGTACACAGGAAAGGCTGCAGGTTAGCCAACCATTGTTAACAAATTAAAAAAAAAATAATAATAAAGCCCTAGGGCAAAATAATCGACTTTTTGTTCGGTTTTGATGCATAAAAAGTGGGCCTTTACGAGCACATGCATTGAAAAAAGACATAACAGCTGAGATTGTAGCTAGAGTACTAGTAGGTACCTGGATTTCTAGATACGGCTGTTCAGTTAAAATTACGGTTGACGAGGGTCGTCAATTTGAATCTAAACTTTTTATTTAACTTTGTAATCGATTAGGTATTAAAAAAACAAGAACGACAGCCTATAATCCAAGAGCTACCGGCAAGTCGAAAGAATGCATAGAACACTTAAAGCTGCTATCATAGCTAAATGTTCAGATGGAACTTAAACATTGCAGCATCCCCTAATATTCTTAGGAATGCGAGTAGCTATCTCCGCTGTACGTGTCGTCATTATTAAATAATGTATATTATTAAATAATAAGTTCAAGTAATAGTGAATCGTTAAATTTAGTAGTATTGCTAAAATCATTGAGTCCATCCATCAGCCTAGTTTCGGCCACTGCTGGACATAAGCCTTTCCAGGACTTTGCCACTCCCGGCGGTCATCCTGGAAGAATTGCCCATACTCACACACGCTGGGCAGGCGGGTTGGTGAGCGCGGTACAGTGATCGCAGCAGTGATGCCACTGCCCGTCACCAGTCTGTTCCATATAAGGTCCGGCTATTAGGGATGGATATACCGCCATCCATCGGTCCCAGGCATGGTGGGCCTCCTGGTTTTTTGCCTGTGAGCTGTCCTCTTACTCTCCCCCGAATTACTTCGAGGGGGTCTCCAAGTAAGATGGTGGTACATCCACAGTCGAGCCCGGCATCAGCTCTACCAACTGTAAAATCATTGAGTATTGCAGTAAAATCATAGAGATGTATCGTGAGGAACTCGCTTGCACACAGTAGAGGCGCGAGTTCGCGACACCTGTGGCATACTATGCCTGTGGTTCATGGTTCGTAGTACCACTGCTGAAGCTATCTGTGTATGCGTGCGCTTTGATAAAAATATACGTTTGAGATATTCACGAAAAAAAATGACAAATTAAATTTTTCATCCACGATACAGGACCCTAGGACCAGGACGCAGTCTGACTTGCACTTGAACGGTTTTTACATAATTAATTTTGCTGGTTCTGTTAGATTAATTGTTATTTTTGTCAGACATTTTTGTCCAGAATAAAACTTTAAACAAACAAGAAAACTGTAAATATTCAATTAATCCATAACGCACTAAATCCATCCAGCAGTTCACCTCGCATGTGAGGTACCATATTATATATAATTTGTGACATTCATCTTTTTTCCCATGATGATGAATATTTTTACGAAAAAGCTGCAACAACCAATTCCCTTCGTGTGACGTCACTTGAGAAATGGCTGTTTAGAAATGTGTCCTTTGCTTAAGATACATTTATATTAATTTGCTTCCGACTAATTTGACAGATGGATGACAAATGAGTAGACAGACAGAGACAGACCACTTTTTTATAAGCAATCACACATCACAATCAGTATAATGTCTAAAAGTCTTAAGTGACGTCATATCCAATTATTTAAAAAAATCACAAAAAAGTAATGGTTAATTTATATACCAAAATAATAAAAGCGATGTTATAAAATGGCGTCTGTTCTCGGAAAAAAACCGGCCAAGTGCGAGTCGGACTCGCGCACGAAGGGTTCCGTACCATTATGTATATAAAAACCAGCCAAGTGCGAGTCGGACTCGCGCACGAAGGGTTCCGTAACATTATCTATAAAAACAGCAAAAAAATCACGTAAATCCCCTTAAATATTTTTTTATTCTGTTTTTTAGTATAGATATACAATATTTTATTCTGTTTTTTAGTTATAGTGGCAACAGAAATACATCATCTGTGAAAATTTCAACTGTCTAACTATCACGGTTCATGAGATACAGCCTGGTGACTGACGGACAGACGGACAGACAGACAGACAGACGGACAGGGGAGTCTTAGTAAAAGGATCCCGTTGGTTACCCTTTGGGTACGGAACCTTAAAAAACGGCAAAAAAACATGTCTGTTGTATGAGAGCCCCCTTAAATGTATATTTTATTCTGTTTTTTAGCATTTGTTGTTATAGTGGCAACAGAAATACATCATCTGTGAAAATTTCAACTGTTTTACTATCATGGTTCATGAGATACAGCCTGGTGACAGACGGACAGACGGACAGACTGACGGACAGACAGACAAACAGACAGACGGACAGACATACGGACAGCGGAGTCTTAGTAATAGGGTGCCGTTGGTTACCCTTTGGGTACGGAACCCGAAAAAAGAAAAATCTTTTATAGCACACTGTGCGTAAAATGACCGCTTAAAGTCGGCATTTTCCGCACTTGTGCTATATAAAATTATACGAAACTCGTGCGAGAAACTTTTTCTCGACTCGAGTGATTGCACCACTCCCTTTCGGCTCGTGCCGCAAACTAACACTCGTCAGAAAACGTTTCATCGCTCTCGTATCGTAATATACTATTAGATATTAAGCAATGGGAATTCATACCATTCCATATTAAAACCTCAAAATATGGCTGCATGGGCTAAGTTTCCTTTGCCTATCAACCAACTTCGTGGAACTATACTTTTATTGCAGAAAAAGTTATTTAAAAGTATTAGTTTGCTAAGCAAACTGTTCTTTTGAATATATTTTTTCTTATACGAGATATGTATAAATGCATAGCACGATTTTCGAGTTCATAATCAGGATTCTACGATATGATAGTATATTGTACAACTGTAACATATATTGAGATCTTGGGTTGCGACTGAGTGCTTGGTAATTTTGCACGAGTGTCTGAATATCTAATTATGTCCAGTTGCTTACAATACTTTATCTACAACCATCAAAAATATCGTCTTTATTTACCCATAATATTTTCAACTAACAATTTCACGAAAAATAAGAAGGAGAACATTCTTTCATGAACCTTGGGTGCATCGTCTCGTTAATGCTTCTTGAAGGCTTATCATGATAAAGGGGGCGTGTCTTAAGAAATAATACCGGGACTTATTTCTCGTCTCTTTTATTGATTGGGTCTCTAGCGGTTTTATAATAAATTGGGCCAATCGCAGCGCAGAATCACGGTGTTATAATGTAACAGCGGATAAATAAGCTAGGTACTTATAAAACTGCTTTTGATGTAGTAATAGCCTTATTGCAGTATGGGAGTAGGTAAAATATATAATGTGTTTGGCCATTTATGTCTAGAGTTTTATTTTATCCATGGCCCGTAGCATAGTGTCTAATCACGCACGACGCCACTAGTTGAATCACAAGTGCAAGGAGCATGACGTACTGTTTAATCGCAAAAACATCGTGTCACGCTTCTCCCACCTGTGATTCAACTAAGTCGCATCGCGCCTGATTAGACACTATGCTGCGAGCCCTGATCACACCCCGACACTTCATACTGAGTGCTCGTGCTCAAGTTATTTACCTACACTCTCACGCACACACTGGCTTGTCCGCACACGGTTGTGTGTGTGCGTGAGCTAGTCTAGGCACTACTATATAATCTGTGGTCTAGGGCTGACAGCAAGCGTGTGAGCGTCGTCGATCAAGAGGGACAACATTTATAGTCAGCAACTTTTATGATTCTCTTCCTAAGTTTTAGCGTGGTTATATAATCCCTAGGTCCTAGTTCTGGTGCCCCATGGATTAATTTGGATTAAAAATATATATATCGTCACGACCTGAATGCGGAGAGGGTGTCAGAGGTGTTCCGAGTGTGAACTTTGAAATGCAAGTCACAGTCCACACTCGGTACACCCACGTTTCACCTACAAATATTACGTCCCAACGTGATGGGTGGTGAGCCCTATGGATCGCCGTACTTCGGCCAGAAATACACATTTTTAGGACATGTTGAAATTTGTTCAGCTCGATCGGTCACAAAAAAACATTCGATTTTTAAAATTTTAACTTAACGTTGAAATTCTTACCAACTGTTTGACAACTGTTTGAGAATTGCAGATAACGTCCTAAACCAATACATAAAAGAAAATGCTTTAGTTCAAATTTAAAAAATCTCCGTTCTTTATTTTTTGCTCCGTTTTTAATGCATCCATAAATACCACAAAAACGAACCATATTAATTAAAAATCAGTATCGTAATAAAACAACAAATTAAATACACGCGCAGTGAACGAGTGGTACTCGAGCTCTGCTTGCCTCCAGATTTACCACTAACTTGCGGGGGACCGCGGGGGACGATAAACTCGCGCGGGGAGGTGAGTGTCGCTTCTTTACGTAGTAATACTTTATATTCTCGGCCCTGATGTTGTTTAATAAATAGTAATATGTAGTAATAAATAATAATGTATTGCAATTCCAATGCGACTTTATTAAATCAATAACAAATAACCTACACCTACTTTATTGTTTCTTTTCTTCCAAAGGACGAAAAACAATTTTCAAACTAGACTGCTCAAACAATATTTGTTGCAATATACCATTGACGAGTACGTCAATGCCATATGGTGTACTGTACATTGTAAATAAGTAATTAATTAAAATTCGGTCACGACGCAAGTGATAATGAATGACTTTCAACATCAGATAATTAAAAATGGTAAAAACCTTCTGTGTAAAACTATTACGTAATTAGGTCGTATGTATCTTTGTATAAAATTGACATGTTATTTTCTTATTATCGTTTAAGCTAACTATGTAGATGGTGCCACAATGTTTCTACATTGCGATATAGCTTGTCCGATTTAGAATGGTAGATACTTTGAGTTGATTTTTGTCGTCACTGCAAATAAATTATATAGAAGTTGATATGTTCTCTTTACTTGAAACTAACCCATAGGAATTTAAACACCTTCAGTTAAAGACACCACCATCCTCCTTGACCTTTTACGGTAAATCTTTTACAGTTGAAGCTGTGCGTTTGCGCGGCTTGGTTGAATCACAAGTGCGAGGAGCGTGACACGATGTTTTTGCGATTAAACCTCCTCACATCAAGATTTACTTTTCTTTTGCGTTTCTTAACCGCAATTATATTAGGAATCAGAACTTTTTCACTAAAATCAGATGACATTAATTATTTATGCTGCCCAAATCATACTGATGACTCGGTAAGCATCAAGGTTCGATTACCCTTTTTGGGAAATTCAAAAATTGTTTACTTCTTATTTCATGTAAGCGCATGTATTATAGTTTCCGTTATTATAGTTTCCGTGATACTGATTACGTACCAAGCCTCCAGTATGAATTTGGCTGGGTATATAAATGTCACCTTGTGTACGTATCGTTCCACAGTTATAGTAAACTATTCATAATTTCTCAGTAAGTGTTAATAGACTTGGTTCGTTTCGTAATAGACTGCACGAGTGTCCCAATGTCTAATTATGACCTGTTACACACAATACTTTACGACCATCAACAATATCGTCGTTGCGTGACATAATTTATAATTTCAACAAACAATTTCACGAACAATACGAAAAAAAAAGGAACACCTATCATTGTCATGATACCCGTCATGATACGATGATGATATCAGAGACCATGGAATTAGTTATGTACCTGCCTGAGACCTATCAGAAGTGATAATGACTACAATGGGCGTATATTGGTGATTGGTTCTCTAGCGGTGTCAGAATAAATTTGGCCAAGTTATAATGTAATATTATAACATCGGTAAAACAATATAGTTACCTTTAAAACTGCTTTTGGGGTTGTTATTAATAATGGAAGTAGATAAAATAATTTGTGAAACTGCAATTTTTGGGAAAATGAAGTAGATAAAATAATTTGTGAAACTGCAATTTTTGGGAAAATGAATAATATCTGCAAAAAAAATCGCACCCCGAAACAAAATTCAAATACATCGGCAAATTACTATGGGAAGGCTTTGGCGTAATTTAAAACTTGGAAAAAAAAAGTTGTTCTTTAGATCAATAGAAAAATACACAACTTGTACGTTAATTTAATTAATTTCAAAGCAAAATACAACAAAATTTAAAACCAAGCCAGATAAACTTCCTGAAGATTGCAGCCAGACTATTTGAACTCTTCAGCAAACACCGTGCTAGAGTCAGTTAGAGTGTATCGAGTTTAGATTTCAAAGCTAAGCTTTGGTCGGGCAGTGTTTACAGTAAATAGTTGTTGTATTAATTCTCACAAGACGATCTCCTCGTGTAGCCTTTCTGAACAGCCATGAAACCTTCTTACAATATCAACAAACTATGTTATTATTACATCTAGTTATTTAATTAATTCGAAAGGGCTACGATATGAACATCCGACCGCCGAGAAAGGTTTCAAGTAACAGATCGATAGCTTCGGTGAATAATCCAATTTATATCGCCCTATTCACAAAGGTATTTCCAGAGTATATTATTTTAATGGCGGATAGTCTTCACAGTCTGAGGTCATTACCTATTAGGTAAGTGCGGCTCATGCTCAAACATAATTAGAGAGCTAAATGACAAACACATTATTTCAAAGACCTTTTACATAGCGTCTTCTTAGGATATAATTTTTAAAATTAACTAGCGTTGAAAATATAATAATAATTATTAAAAAAAAAATTGAAACACTTGAATCATAGAGAGGAGATGTTTGTGAGTAACGTTCGATACACGAGATTATTTCTGGAATTAATTGATTAATATAAAATTAATTGTCTGGAAAAAATATTTAATGTTCAATTTGTGTTTAAAGTTTCGTTGTATGATGTTACGTTTTTGTAAACCCAAAACACAAAACAGTATGAACGGCCGTTTAGACATGATGACAGATCTGACGTTTCTGAAACGCGGAACAGATTTCCTAATTTAATTTTTTTATTATTAAGCGATTACTTATCCAAACTAATATTGTTTATACCGTTCATCATTGTCACAATTCAAGGAATCGAATTGCATATTTTTTTTCGCGATTTTGGCGTTCGTGTGAGTGATACGGGCACACAAAGGTGTGTAGAGCGTCATCTCACTCTTTTCTGTGAATTTTGTCCCTTTCTAGCTTTTTGATTTTATCTTATAGATTAAACGCATTGTCCGAAAAATGAGGTCTAAGAATTTATTTTATTATTCCTAGACAGATAAAATTTTACAAGAAAAGACAATTTTGTATCGAAAACATTAATTGTCCAGGATTT
The DNA here is from genome assembly GCA_934047225.1 of Ypsolopha sequella. NCBI lineage: Eukaryota > Metazoa > Arthropoda > Insecta > Lepidoptera > Ypsolophidae > Ypsolopha > Ypsolopha sequella. Next base: position 8,544,797 of record OW203994.1, on the reverse strand, counting down.
GAACCTGCAAAGGTAATAAAGTACCTATTCTTAATTTCACTCGATACATAGGTTCGTGTAATTTTAGTGACAGTGGCTAACGCACGAATAATGCATCTGCTTTGATCGATTTGTATGTGATACCAATCGTGTCGTCGGGTAGACCAACAAAAAAGACAAGTTTAAGGTAGCGATGACAATAATCGAGCATTTTTCATAATCAATTTTTCAATTCAATTTTCATAACATCTTCAGTGGTTATAATAATCGAACGATTCGCGAGCAGATAGTTGTCCGAATTCAGTTAGAAATTCATTTCAGATTTTTCAAGAAATTTCGTGGAATAAAAGTTGTTAAATTTCATGCGCAGACAACATTACCCCCTTCGATAAATGTAATGAAAATTACATGAAAAACACGACTGCCGTTGCAAAAAGTAAACTAAAAAGATCAAAACAAGTTGTGTTTGTTACGACGTACAAGATATTGGAGAAATACTTCACTTGACATTCCTACTTAGTCGAAGTCAATGCGTCATTCACCCAGAGGAGGAAAGGGGATTCCTATCCCAAAGCAACTAACGTATGTACATACGCGTTTTGTTATGTATTTTTTGTTCGAATTAATTTTTACTGCAGTCGGGCGACCGTTTCGTTTCGATTATACTATATTTTTAATAGCCCCCGACAGCGGTGAGAATTAAAACCATACGTAATTTTAAGTTCCTTTAAGTCAACTGCAAGTGCCCTTAACGTTTTCATGGTGAGCCAATTTGTATGAAATTGACTATGTAAAGGTATTTTTTTTTCGCGTTGAGTTAGAAACCTGTGTTTTTAACACCACCATGGAGTTGAAGACTTTTGAAAGTTTCAACTTGATATCTTTCATGGGAACCGACTGACGGACAGATGGACAAGTGCGGATCGATGGATCGATGTGCGGAAACCTAAAAATTCATGAAAAAGTATGGAAAAAGCTTTTTCTGGGAATGACATAAAGCAAATTACTGAATTAACAACTATTTCCCTAAAGTACGAGTCTAGTAACTGTGTTTTTTTTTCCATTTTCCATGTAAATTAATGCAACCATTTTTTTGTCATTAATATTTTGATTGAAAGATATATATTTCTTTAGTATAAGTCTTCTTCTATGCCGATGTTTTTAGACGAAAGTCGAGAACGTGTTATCATTCGACCAAAAGCAACGACGTGTGATCATTGGATAAGGGCCGCGGGCGAGAGCGGTGTGGGTACAGGGTACGATTACCAAATGACGTTATCCTATACAAATATTTGAGCCACGAACCAACCCTCGAGAAAATTCGTCCGTCATACCCATTGGGCTCTTACTTAAATACTTACAAGACAAGGCCAAGACGAATAAGAAACGTAACACATGGAAAAATATCACGGAATTGATAGTTGTTTAGGTCAAAAGGAAATTGGGAGTGCCCTTTTTCTGCCGGGTATTATCCCAGCATGGGCTTTGTTTTGTTTGTTAGTGGAAATGGAGGGATAAAAATACTTGAGCAGATTTTATTAGATCACTAGCTTATGCCAGCGGCTTCGCCCGCGTTGATTAAGTTTTTGTACAGTCATATCGAATCTGTAAATATTTTTTAGACCATTTAGTACATAGTTGACCTGACTCTGGTTTGGAGTGTATTGTTTTTCATCATCTCTAATTCGATCACCATGTAAAGTTTTTCGTGAGGCCGAAGACCAAGACACGTTACCGTCTTTGGCGAGACCGAAGGCCGAGCCGCTTTTCCGATCGATACTATTTTTTTTTCTATGAATTAATCTTCTGCTAATGTGTCTTTGATAACTGATTTAATCCCCTATTATAGTATGTTTGGCTAGGCTGAAGTCCGAGCCGTGTCTCTTAACGCCACAATTTCTTGTTCCCATGGGAACTAATTTCTGGGATAAAAAGTAACTTATATCCTATTCCAGGTCTAGAACTATATTTCAACAAAGTGTCAGGTCGGTAACGGTCTTTTCAACAAAGTGTCGGTTCAGTAGGTACGGCGTTAAGAAGTCACAAACATACATACATCCATCCAAACAAATAGTGGGATTTAGAGCAATAAAATGAAATTTTGTGGGTTCGAGCACATACTTATGCCATGACCGTTTGACATTTTGGTATATTATTCTATATACCCTCATGACGTAACCATTCCGCCAAGCCACTCATCGTGTAGGATGACGTCATGAGTAGCTTTAGCGCGGAGTGGTTACAGACAGCTGTAGCATAGTGGCTGTAATATCAACAGTCATTCATTCTTTACCAACTTTTGTACATTTTCGTGGAAATCCCTGTATTCTGTCACTCTCTTAGTTTCAGGGCAAGCGCTCTTCATCCTTGCTAAGTCTTATCGACGTTTTCCATCATGTGCGGTTATGACCAAGCGTATAAGCTCCAGTACAAAGCCCAATGTACTGGTTACAGTGCCATTTTTTAGTATAATTATCAGGAATGACACTGAATATAAATATGATAATAATATTTACAGGCAAAAAATAGGCAGAAAAACCTAAAAAAACCTGTCAATTGCGAATAAGACTCGCACCCTGAGGGTTCCGTACCATTTAAATAGGTTAATATACTTAAATAATTTAAACAGAAATTAAAAACACATACAACCTATAAATTCTGTAAAACAAAAGTGCAAAAATAAGTTGGTTGAGTATTCTGGGATGTAACACTAAAACTACATCATAAATCGGCGTTTTCAGTATTCATTGTTTAAATACAGCATATTGTACATCCATCCATCAGCCCGTATTTGTCCATTGCTGGACATAGGCCTCCCCAATATTACGCCACTTATTGTACATAATATATAGAAATTTCAAATTCACAACTACCTTGGGTTTTGAGATAGACCCCGTAACAAAAATGGTCTAAAACTGCCAACTTTAATGGGCAATAGTTCTAATTTTTTGAAGATAAAAAAGAATTTAAAATTATTTATGCTCTACTAAATGAGCTCTTAAGTATGACACCCCACATGCCAGGGTAAGAAAAAATGTATTTTCGGCTTCATTTTCATGTATGAGAAATATTTAGAAATAATTTTGTACGGCCCCCTGAAAAATTATTTAATTAAATTTTTAATGCAATATTCAGTTTTAGGTCAACATTTTACACAACATATCAAAACTTCAGGTGTCACAGACAGACAGACAGACGGATTAACAGGGCTCCGCTTTGCCCTTTGGATACGGAACCCTAAAAATTGTATCGTATTAAACCAAAAGTACGAGGGGCTATTCTGAAGAATCAGTCAAAGCGAGATTTCTAAATCTCGAGCTATGTAAATATGTATAAAACGGGTTTCTACGGTCGAGAAGGCTAACAGACTGAGAAGTCAGACAGACTCCTGCTATTGTTCCGTAATTTCGTTACTCCGAAATTCAAATACCGAGTATTGTAAAATTACTCGAATAGAGATGCCAAAGCCGAGGTGTTTGAAGAATGTAACGCATATTTCAAGAGTCTCGAACACCTAGCGAAGGAATATTCTGTGCAAAAGAAGTCGCCGCAAATACATTTGTCATACTGTACAACGATTACGCCCATGCGTTTCGGCAGCCAAAAGACGCTACACAATCGTAACCAGAAATGTACCTTGATGGTTAAAGCTTAGAGTCTATTTTGGCAGCAACTGCAAAAGCTGCCGCTATGTAGCAGTTAAAATTGCCGCAGGGTACTGCGCTTGCAATAACGCGGGAGTCGCCGTGATTTGTGAGGTCAGTAGATCACGACAGCCGTTTGCTTGCCGGCTGTCTGCCTGGAAAAGCGACCCATAAGGGGGTGAAATTCGATAACATAAGCAAATGGTTAGGAGATTCATGCCATATGTAAACATAGAGGTCGTACTTATAGAATTAAATGAGACTTGAGGATAATTCACCTCAATACGAGTTATGATCGGGAAAGCTGACCAGTTTCAGCAGATTTAGACTGCCTTCATCTGGGCGAGTGAAGCTCACTCACTCTATGATTTATATAAAAACGGCTCACCTCAATACGTGTTATGATCGGGAAAGCCGACCAGTTTCAGCAGATTTAGACTGCCTTCATCTGGGCGAGTGAAGCTCAGTGAGCCGTTTTTATATAAATCATAGAGGTCATATTAAATTAAATGATTAAATAGACATAGTCTACTCTAAAATACTGAAAAATTTTCGCAAAGACATATCCGTACAGATTAAAAAATTATTTGACCGTACAAAATTCATAGTACGTAAAATGTATTTAAAATATGCAAGTTGAAAAGTTGCGATCTTCACCCATTGCATGTTTTGTTTACAAAAAAAAAAACAATATGTTCGGTAGCGTGTAGTCCATTTACAGCGGTATTGGAATAATCAAATAAACGAATACGTTGTAGATACTCGTAGGATACTAAATAGCACCCATCATCATAATACCAAGCATACACACTCGAATATTTTTTTTTTAATATAAACTCTAAAGTGTCCCACTGCTGGGCAAAGGCCTCCACTTTCTGAGACCACATATCATGGTCCTGCGCTACTTCCGACCAACCCAGTAAAAAAAAAGATTGTAGATCGTCTTTTTGGTTTGTCTGGTCTGGCCGTCGATAGCCGTCATCTGACAGTGTTAAGGTAGTGTTACAGGCATTTGCGCTCATTTGATCAACGACTTTGATAAACGATATCGAGTTGTAAATTGCCCCACCAGCGGGGCTATTGTGTATCTTATAATCGGTTGCCAACTGGGTGCCTATCATCACAAATATATATATACTATCGAATTCTAATTGTCTAAGGATATGTTCGCACTCCTCGAAGTAATTTGGGGGAGAGTAAGAGGACAGCTCACAGGCAAAAAACCAGGAGGCCCACCATGCCTGGAACCGATGGATGGCGGTATATCCATCCCTAATAGCTGGGCCTTATATGGAACAGACTGGTGACGGGCAGCGGCGTCACTAAGAATAAGAATAAGAATAGTTTATTTTACCAAAAGATATACAAAAGAGATAACTAAAACTTCAAAATAACAATATTCTAATTATAACTTATTTACACAATATCTATTGGTCCCCAAACTAGATTAGGTCTGTACCGCAGGAACCTAGGAAGTACGACATCTTAAAAGAACAATTTTGCGTCGATTATTTGAACATAACCAACTGTCGTCGTGGTAACATTACATAAAACAAAAATATTCAAACAACAAATTTACTCCATGAGAAATAACTACAAAAAATGGCAAAATAAAATAAAAGATAGATATTTAAATATATAAATACATAAATAAAAAATAAACTAATATAACATTAATTCAAGTATTACCAAGCACTTGCGCGATGATAAACTTTCACTCATGTGCATAACATATTTTATTTAAAACATTCAGGATTTTATTTTTAATATTTCTTCAGTCCGATCATAAGACATGCCAAGAAGCCAGTTCCTGATTTTTATTCTTGCCTCTTTCACTGAGCAGCCCTTTATGTTACATAGTCTTGTTATTCTGTTGTAAACAAAAGGAATCATGAAATCAGGAAGATGCTGAGCAAAGGAGGTTTTAACGGTTGTTATTGGCGTTTTAACATAAGATGCGAGTAGGTATCGGAGTTGATTGTTTGTCGGTGCATGAGAAGAACAACCTTGAGTATATATAGTTGGCGGATGTTAAGAACGCGAGCCTCCGAATATAAAAGATCTGTGGAATGCCTAAAAGGTTTTTTAAGCATTACCTTAAGCACAGAATGCTGCGCTCTCTCAACCTCAATCATTGCCGTAAGTCGCGATCCTCCCCACACAGTGATACAGTAACTCAGAATAGACTCACATAAAGACGTGTATACAAGATTAATTACATGTTTGTCAGCAGAGTTACGTAATAGTTTCATTATATGAATCAATTTCCTTGTTTTCTGCGAGAGAGCACTGATGTGTGATTTAAAGGATAGATGTTGGTCTACCATTACTCCCAGGTAGCGGATTTCTTCTGAACGGTCAATGCTATCACAGAAACAAGGGTCAGAAATACCACACGAGTGGATTTTTAGGCTTATTGGCGATTTAGGTTCCGAGGCTAGTGTCTTGTGGAAACAGATATATTTAGTTTTCTTGGCATTCAAAGTGAGCAGGTTCATGTCAAGCCAGTGCTTAACTTCAGCTAGCCCCTGATTTGCAGCATGAACTGTTGCATCCCAGGTTTTACCGTGAAATAACACTACAGTGTCATCTGCGTAACTAATGACGTTGCATTGGACAGGTTGATTTTGCAAAGATCATTCACATAGAGAATAAAGATACTGATCACTGGTGCGAGGGTTTCGGTATGACAATTCTTGTATGGGCAATTCTTCCAGGATGACCGCCGGGAGTGGCAAAGTCCTGGAAAGGCTTATTTATGTCCAGCAGTGGACAAACTAGGCTGATGGATGGATGGATGTTCGCACTTGAAGTGACGTCCCAGTTCGTAAATAGCTCAATACTCACTGAAGACAATAACATTTTGAAAGAAGCTCTGTAGCGATTTTTACCCACCTATTTAAGTGCATATGACTAACGTGACCAGCCCAGTTCCATTTTAGTTTTGCTGTCTACGCACCAACGTCAGCAATACCTCTTCTGGAGCGCAGTTCAGTGTTTCGGGCATGGTCGATCCGTTTTACACTTAGAATGCTGTGCTCCATTACTCGTTGGCAAACTTGAGGACTTGTGATGCTCGGTTAGTGACCACGTTTGAGTACAGTAAATAAGAACAAGAAGGAAACACAATCATGTGAACAAATTTACGCTTTAGTGACAATAGAAGGTCGCTCTTCATCAGCTCTTTCATGGACCAGTAGCTTTTCCAGGCGTTATCGATATGTTTATCGATTTCCTTGTCTTGCCTCGATCTCGTTGTCTAATCGATGTAAGTACGTGCTCGTGCTCTACGGTCAATCGCTAGCTTATCGCGCTTTAAATTGATGCAGATAAAATGTCGTCCTTTTTCGAGAAAAGTTTCGTTCTCGAATGTCAAAATCGTCCTACTTGCCGCATTTTTCGGTTACTTAGATACAATTTTATGACAGTCCTAGTTGATCGATTGATCTGAGTTACGTGCGTCCCACAATCGATTCGATTCGATTTAAACTGTTTTTATTTACAAATTTATCTAATCGACAGGTACGTGCTCGAACTGCTGTTATCGAAGGAGACTACATGACCCAGATAAATGTATTCGTTGACATTTACATAACTCTTACCTCCCCATCTACCTCGTTCCTATGTAGCTTTCTATTGGTCATCAATTGTGTTTTGAACCGATTTTCTGAAGTCCAACGTCAAGGCTCATGCACTGTTCCTTAAGCATGTGTTCCAGTTCTGATGTCAATGAAGCAAACATGAGAATATCGTCAGCAAAGTGGCAAGCCATACATATGTAAAAATTACATGACCAAACAAATTCTCTCCACCATGTGGATAGGTGAGACATATAAAAGTCTTATTCTTGAAAATTCCTCATACAACCTAGCAGATTCAGAAAAATAATACTTACTCAGACAAGACCATAATTCCAGACATGTGCTCTTAACATCACTGTTGTGTCGTAAATGGGATCCCTTATAATCAGCTTAGTTACTCATGTCTGCACGAGACGTTGTATCTTGTCTTTAAGGTGGTATCTACCAAGCCCCTTTTGCTTTGAAAGCCTTGCTGGTTATATCACAAGGTGACAGTAAAAAATACCTCGAGTGTAATCTCGCTATACAATTTTAGTACTATCTTCTTTTAAGTAATGAGGGGTAGAATAACAGTTCAAATAAAGAGTTACAGAAACTGGATAATTTTGATGTCTATGTAGGTATAGCTGTAAGTTTGTGGCTATAGGTTAAGATACCTATATACATTTTTACTGCTTCTTTGGTCTAGTAGTCGAGTCTCAGCCATACGAACGTTGCAGATTCAAATCCCGAAAGGGTGCAATTTTAGTCCTGCCTGCTTGCCTCGGAAACTAAATAATAATATTAATAATTTATTGTCGTTGTTGTTTGTCCATAAAGGTTACCTTTGAGTCCCTTTCGAGATTCCCAGGATGGTCCCAAAAACACAGCACTTGGTATATTTGCTTATGGTTACGCCTACACTCCCTTTCGTTAAAGTGCATTAATACATTTGATAGTTGTGGGGTATTTGTTAGTGGCGATAATTATAGTATCGTGTACTTTAAGGTGTTCTGTCTCTAAGTGTGACCGAGCTGGTGTATGACGTCAAATTTTTTTTGGATGGATTTGTTTCTTTCTGAAGCCTATTGTGTTGTATATCAAATTCAAGGGCTTTGTGAGCTGATTGTAAAGATCATTGATTACATTTCAATCACTCGTTTAAAAAAAAACAAAACATTTTCAAAGCACACCAAGTTTGGGCTCCAAGGTAGAAAACAGCTAAAGATTTTTTTAGGAAACATACGTCAAGTGACTAACACATCGCAAGCAAAAAAAAAAATCAAAAATATTATACACATATATTTTTTATAATTAATTTTTTGAAAATTCCTTTCATTTCAGAGCAACCTGTATACTGTACGTGAAACTAAGTAAAATAATTTTTAAAATATTTATTTTTTTTTTATTTATTATTTTTGCTTTTTGCTCTTTGCCCTGAGGATATTACGAGTATAAGTATATTGTTCGCGCCACTTCTTGTGGCTCTCATACTGCGGGGTAGTTGTGAATTAATATTTTCAACTGTCATTTTCGCTGCATCTCCACCCGCTTAGTTTTGGACGCAAATCAAGCAGTCGTCAATCAGAAGCCTTTCACGCCGGAGGTATACGCTGATTGTCATTCGACTAGGTCCTACCTCGACCCTACCGCCCGCCATTTTGAGATCGCACCCGCTGTGCGCCTCATTTTCATCTATTACTATTACGAAGAAGACTAGCCGAGAAGAGCGCAACCAGGCACGAAGAGGAAGAAGAAAACCATCTTGGAGAACACCAGAGACTTGGTGGCTCAGGCGAAGCGTGGTTTGTGGTGCATGCAGCTCCTTCCCAAGGTCAGATCTTTCATCTTCGTAATTTATTTCTCTTCACTTCCCGCTATTTTTTAAAACCTATGGTGATACAAAGCACTGCCGTCATATCGCGTGCTCATTTTTTGGCCATTCGAGCCGGATCTAGATCCATTTTAGGCCCTTTGATCTGCGATCTATAACCATTTTTTGGTATTTCCAACCGCTATCTTCATGTTCTTTGTCTAAAGAACACGTGAATTCCGCTCTAATTTTCACTCTGCCCGCAGTATTACCCCGCATTCCCGCTCTTATTTGCATTATCTATGCATTAAAACCCCGCATTCGTCAAAATATTAGTGATTCCATTTCCTATATACTGGAAATTATAAATTATCTACAGTGAAATACGCCATTCTGTTAATTTATCCGCTGCGATTATACCATTTGATCATTTCACAGAAAATATTATCTGCCTACCTGCTAATTCTTAATATTATCGAGAGGTACTCGTACACAGGTTCGTCCGCCGCCCGTGTTATCTCTAACTCATTAGCATTATTCTATGTTGTAGTCAGTATAAAACTTTCAATAGTTCTGGTACTTGCCTAACTTTGTACTATATAACATGCCAAATTCCGCAGAAGCTGCAAAATTAAAGATGTCGTATAGTTTAAAGAAGCTTAAAAATAAAAGGCAAGAATTGTTTAATCGCCTTCAGAGAGTTTATGACTTTTCTAAAACCGCTTTAGAGGATGTTTCTTCGGCAGAATTGTTTATGGCCAATGTCGAAACTTTGGATACTGTACGCTCAGAAATTCATGTAATCATAGATGAAATTAATGACACAGAGGTATTGATAAATCCTAATTTTGAACCAAATTATCAAAGTTGGTCAGCTTTTGAGGATCTTTACTCCCATTGCAAATACATCAACCGGAAGTTATCACATTCTTCGAAATCGGCTGACTCTAAAGTTAAAGCTCCACGTGACATGGAATGTCCCAAAAAACCTACTATCAAGCTTCCAAAACTGGAACTCGTTGGTTTTTCTGGTGAAGCTACTATGTGGCCAACATTCTATGAAACATTTAAAACCACGATTCACGATAATCCGGACTTGACCGACAACGAACGAGTACAATACCTGATGGGTAAACTTTCTGGCCGGGCACTTTCGATTTGTTCTGGAATCACACCGAACGCAACTAACTACGACATAATCTGGAAAACACTCGTTTCTACTTTTCAAGACTCGCGTAGTTTAGCCACTACTTATTTGGATCAAATGTTTGAATTTCGCCCTTTAACTACCGCTAGTTCAAAAATTTACGCAGATTTACGTTCCGAGTATAACAATATAATAAATGAATACCTAACTAAAGGTTACATATCCCCGCTTCATAATGATGACCAATTATCTCTTGGTTATTATATTCCGCATCATCCCGTAGTGCGTGTTGATAAATCAACGACAAAGGTGCGTATTTGTATGAATGCCAGTACTAAGACTGACTCCGCTGATGGTACTCGTGTCTCATTAAATGACACGCTGCACACAGGTGCTAATTTGCAAAACGATTTGTTTTTAATTTTACTTGACTTCCGCTTGTATGAAATCGCTTTTACCTCGGATATCAAACAAATGTTCTTACAAGTTTTGGTTAACGCCGATGATCGCAAATTTCAAAAGTTTTTATACCGCTTTGACACGTGTTCACCGCTTATCGCTTATCAGTTCAATCGCGTCTGCTTTGGACTACGTAGTAGCCCTTTCCTTGCGATGAGAGTAGTCAGGAAACTCTGTGAGGATGGGAGTTCAGCGTACCCGCTCGTCGCTACTGTAGCCGCACGAAACTGTTACATGGACGACATCTGCTATAGCACGCCCACCGTGCAGGGCTCCTTACAGCTCAGAGATGAGCTGGTAGGATTGCTTAAGGCCGGTGGCTTTGAGCTCGTCAAGTGGTCTAGTAACTGTCAACAGTTACTTGATACACTGCCTGATACTCACCGCTTAAATTCTAGTAAGAATTTTGAAGAACAAACTCAAACTCTTAAAGTTCTTGGCTTACAGTGGTCGCCTGATTCTGACGAGTTCTCTTTTACTGTATCGCTAGATAGTCGCCTATGTACTAAACGCAATGTTTTGTCCGTGATAGCACGTCAGTACGACGTCCTCGGCTTTACCGCTCCTGTGATCTTGTACGCAAAATTACTCTTGCAGAAAATCTGTATTTTAAAATTAGACTGGGATGAAACACTACCCTCTGATATTGCGCAGATTTGGCAAAACTATTTGAAGGAGCTACCTGTTTTGCGGGATTTACGTATTAAACGCCACTTAGACGTGTTCCAAAATTCGAAAATTTCGATAATATCATTTGCAGACGCAAGTGAACGTGGATACGGATGTGTCGTATATATTAGAGTACAAGATGACTCAGACACTTGCACTAGCATTCGGCTGGTATGCGCAAAGTCAAAAGTCTGTCCGCTCAAGACCGTCAGTGTCGCCCGCCTTGAGCTTTGTGCCTCGTTACTCATGTCGAAATTAACTCGTCGTGTAGTTGACGCTTATAAAATACGTCACAATATTGAACGTATTTACTGTTTTACCGATTCTATGGTAACTTTACACTGGATACATTCCTCACCGCACAGGTTTAAAACCTTTGTCGCGACGCGTATAACAAAAATAATATCCGCTATTCCCGCTGAATGTTTTTACCATACAGCTGGTTCTCAAAACCCGAGCGACTGTCTTTCCCGTGGTCTCACTCCCACGCAGTTGATGAGTCACCCGCTCTGGTTCACTGGACCTGCTTGGCTTTATCTGGACGCTAAAGAGTGGCCAATCAAAACAATAGAATCAGCTTCTATTGAAGAAAACTTGCCGGAATCAAAAACAATTTCTCTTCCCGCTTTTAGTAATGAAGAACCGCATCCTCTTCTTTCTCTTTCGGAAAGAATTTCGTCATGGCTTGTGCTTTTACACACAATCATTTACATATACCGATTTTTACGTATTTTACCGCGCTCTAATATTTTTACCGCTACCGATATGGATTTCGCTGAAGTTGCATTGATTAAAGCTCTTCAAGCATTTTATTTTCTTGATGAAATAAAAAGATTAAAGTCAAATAAACTTTGTTCTCCCGCTTTAAATCGACTATCGCCATTTTTAGATAAAAATGGATTGTTACGCGTTGGTGGTCGACTTCGCAACACAGACATGACGTTCGATCAACAACACCCTGTGTTGTTACCTCGTAAAAATCATATTGTCGAATTGATTATCATTCATTATCATCGCAAAAATTGTCACACTGGACCAGTGGCTTTAATGTCAATAATCCGCCAAAAATTTTGGATACTTTCCTGTCGAAATATTGTTCGTCGCGTAATACATAGCTGCAATTATTGTTTTAAGGCGAAGCCGAGACAAACCTTCCCTTTCATGGCAGATTTACCATCATGCCGCGTTAATGAGGCTAAAGCTTTTATCCACTGCGCTGTGGATTATTGTGGTCCTATCAGTATCACTCCGTATCGAAAACGTGGAGTCCGTCCCGTCAAATGTTACCTCTGCATATTTGTATGCCTGGTGACTCGTGCAGTTCACGTTGAATTGGCAACTGATCTTAGCACGAACACTTTTCTTTCCGCGTTCAAACGTTTTTTATCTAGACGTGGAGCAGTGTCTTTCGTATATTCAGATAATGCTACGAACTTTGTAGGCGCTAGAAATGCCCTCTCAGAAATTTACAATTTGACAAACTCCGAAGAATTTAAAACGTCTTTCGCGAATGAACTTGCCGATCATAGAATACAATGGAAATTTAATATTCCACGTAGCCCACATTTTGGGGGACATTATGAGATATATGTCAAAGGATTTAAGACGCATTTGCATAGAGTAGTAGGTACTCAACTGTTGACCTACGAAGAATTATTAACTGTAGTTACGCAAATAGAATGTGTCATAAATTCTCGTCCGCTTACGCTGCTGAGTGAAGATCCATCTGAACTTAGCGCGTTAACTCCTGCACATTTTCTGATGTCAACTCCTTTAAAAGAATTACCCGCTTGTAAGGTGGCTGATGAGCCAGTTAATTTATTACGTCGCTACGCGTTGCTTGATCAAATGGTAGAATCGTTCGCAAGGCGATGGAAGAATGATTATCTCCATCTTCTCCAGTCTAGAGGAAAATGGAATACACCTTCCAACCCAATCAAAATTGGATCTGTTGTCGTTGTAGTTACCGATAACACTCCACCGCTTCAATGGCCGCTCGGTGTTATTGTAGCTGTATACCCTGGCAAAGATAATGTCATTAGGGTAGCTTCTGTCAAAACGACGACAGGTGTTTACAAACGACCTGTCGTGCGTCTTTGCCCTCTCCCATCTCAATAACTCCTTTCTTTGCCCCGCTTCAAAATTTCGTTATTCTCTGTCTTATTTTTACTTTTCTATTCTTATTTTAAAACCAATGGTTTTAACGCCGGGGGCAAATGTTCGCGCCACTTCTTGTGGCTCTCATACTGCGGGGTAGTTGTGAATTAATATTTTCAACTGTCATTTTCGCTGCATCTCCACCCGCTTAGTTTTGGACGCAAATCAAGCAGTCGTCAATCAGAAGCCTTTCACGCCGGAGGTATACGCTGATTGTCATTCGACTAGGTCCTACCTCGACCCTACCGCCCGCCATTTTGAGATCGCACCCGCTGTGCGCCTCATTTTCATCTATTACTATTACGAAGAAGACTAGCCGAGAAGAGCGCAACCAGGCACGAAGAGGAAGAAGAAAACCATCTTGGAGAACACCAGAGACTTGGTGGCTCAGGCGAAGCGTGGTTTGTGGTGCATGCAGCTCCTTCCCAAGGTCAGATCTTTCATCTTCGTAATTTATTTCTCTTCACTTCCCGCTATTTTTTAAAACCTATGGTGATACAAAGCACTGCCGTCATATCGCGTGCTCATATATTGACGTATGTTTCACAAAAAAATTCTTCAACCGTTTTTTACCTGCAGAGCCACTTGATGTGTTTTGAAAATGTTTTTTTGTTTTTTAGTAAACGAGTATCTGAAATGTAGTGATGTCATACATTTTTACAATCAGCTCATATAAGCTCTTTCATTTGATATCACAAACAGCAGAAAAAAAATCCATACAACTAAATGATGACGTCATACACCAGCTCGGTCGCACTTTGAGACAAAACACCCGGTACACGACAGTACACGACTCTGTAGTCCATTACGTAATGACGACCCCATTATGGGGGGTCGAACTATAGTAGCTAAAACTATTAATTTATATAAATACAAAAAAAAGGCCTTAAACGGAACTTTATGAAAAAAAAAAACAGAACTATGGAACAGTTTTCAGGAATTAAAGAATTTAAAAGAATTATTTATTACTAGCGATAACCACACAAATCCTGTTTAGTAGTTTAAATTATACGACTTCATAGCCGTTGCCCGCGGCTTTGCTCACGTGGAAGTGTTTTTCAACTATCGACAGTTTTTGGCTTAGTGGTTAATTTATCAACACTCCTTACAGCCTATGTGCTGACCAGAGTCACTGAAAGAAAACCGGATCCAAATCCGTTGAGTGGTTCTCGAGTTAAAACGGAACATACAGACAGAAAAAAAAAAAAAATTTTTGGCCTCGTATACTAATAATCTATTTCATTTTAAATTTTGCAAAGATTTTTAATAATAATAATAATATAATAATAATAATTCTTTATTTCAGGCAACACATGACAAAATATAAAATACAATGACAAGGGCCCATAGTAAATAAATACCTTACAGACTAACATACATAATATAACACTAATTAATTAACACTTCCTGACTGGCGAAGTGCTGCACGCTTGTGGAAGTGGGGGGGTGTCAGCTAACCTTCCACGGAATCGCCGAAATACGACACCCTTCGGCCAGAAGTCTTCCTTCGTGACGAGAGCGAGGATCGTAGTAGGTACTCGCACAACAAATGAGTTGAAACTCACGTTGTTGCGCGAATGCAGCTTCTCCACTCTCAAAACGATGTTTGTTTTTTTCTTAATGTACTTCACCAAATCAGCTGGCTGGGTGGTGAAGTGCAGTCGGGACACGTACAACAGCGTCGAAGGTAGTGCAGGACGCAGCAAGTTGTCCGGTCCAGTCGGCGCAGTTCCGCACTGGTTACGTCGATGGGGCATCCTCTTCTTCTTCTCTACCAAGATGAAGCCCTTCTCAACGACCTGACCAGGATAGGGGTCCTGGGGTACCACACTGCGAAGGGGCTCACGGCGACTCTTGTCTGGCTCCCTCTCGGCGAATGTTTTGGTTTGCCGCTTGTCGGGAGATTTGCTGGCGGCAGCAGCAGCGTACCCGTTTGGGGTGGATACAGACACACCGGTGTCGTCACCGCGAAGTGAGGCGCGGGGGGCGGCACGGGTCGAGCAGGGAGCGTGGGATGCGGGGCGAAGTAGTCGGCGGCCGGTGAATTTGCTGACTCCGAACTATCGCTCACGCAGTACGCTCCACGTCGGGTGTTGATGTTCGAAGCCACAGGTGACCTACATACCGATGTCGTCTTGCGCAATGCATTGACTTCGACACGCAGCTCACTGATGGTGGTTTGTGAGGCTTCGAACTTCAGCTCCAATTGAGTCAGACTGGATCGAAGGGATGTTATGTCCCTCAATAGCCGGGTCACGTCAATGTGGTCGAAGGTAACCGGCGGAAGTTTGCGTAGGTCCTTCGCCACAAAGGTCAGCACATCGTCGGGATCCTTTTCCTTCAGCACCTTCACGATGTCCTGAAAGCTTTTCTCTCCCTTTTCATCCCTCCTGCGAGACGGCATCTGGTCGGAGATGTTCAGCGACGCGTACAATAGAGATTTCGCGGTTCGAATCTCTTCTTCCGTGAAGTTAGTCTTGCAGATCTGCGCAATACTAACTTCGTCCATCACGTCCAGGTGGTACTGCAGGAACGCCAGGACTTCTTTGGGCACGAGTTGTCCACTCATGATGTCTGTCGTGTCACGGACGCGCAAGCGGCCGCGGCAGTACGTGAATATATTAATTCAGAGCGGTAAACAGTGAGGCGCGTGCATCATCGAGCGCGCACTGCACTGCACTTAATGCAAAGTCATACTTGTTTACTACTTTATTGTTGGTAAAGATTAACTAAGAATTTTATTACATAGATTTGTATTATATCCATCGCTTGGCAAATTCTAAATAATATGTATTAATCAGTTTTGCATTGGATTCCGTTCCGTCAATTTAGATGGTAAAAATTCGAAAAAAATATGGCGTATTTTATTGACTCAAAAGAATTATTAATTACACTTTATAAATAAACATACTTTTAATCTCCTTTTAAATAAATTACTTAAAAAAAAGCATGAATTTCACGAAAAAAGCGATTCAATTTCCATATTTCAAAACCGATAGAAACGAAACCAACCCACGCAGATAATTACTAGAAAACAACATCTTTATTACATAAATAAATTATAATGAATGTCCTAATGTAGCCGTGATTTCAAAATAACTGATTTTTGCGTGCACGGCATCTGATTAGAGCAGGATAGACAGTTAAAAAACAAAAGAGTTAGAGCAGGACTGAATTTTAGCATTGTGCAGCCCCTTAAAAGAGTTCGACGCGGTGGCAGGCGACTATATTTTGGTCGAAGTACAGTGCTACAATGATCTTATGGCGCGTGGACTGGTTGTAACCAAAATCGATACTAACGACGCTACCATACTCCTTGTTTAAGGCGTATGACCACGCTAAATAAGCAACTCGATGTGTGTCGGTACAAATATCAACGGAAACGACATTCAAATAATGTTCATTTCAGCGTGCCTTGAAAAGTGGCTGTTACGACAACTACTTCGTCTCCGGCTAGCGCAAAATAGGAGAAAATAATACTTTTCACATAGATGCCATAAACGAAAAAAAAATTTTGAACTTAAATTTTTTAGATCTAAAAATTTCCTATAATTTGGTGAAATAATATTTAAAATCAGTTAAGGCGTTTGGAAGGAGTAAGAGAATTCTTGTGTTAATCATGTGAATCTTTCGATGACTTTCGATTTTTTTTTGTCAAAACTTACAATAGAAAAACAGTTTATGAAATTTAAAATTTATTTTTGACTCTATAATGCCTATCATATATTTTTATGACAGTTTTTGGACCACCCGTGTGGGAGGAGTAGGCCTTCAAAGACAGGTCCAAATTGCAGTTGGCGTATCCATTCGCCTTAAGGGCGCCCTCCTGTCACTGTCATCCACGCGCCATCAGATCCTTGTAGCACTGTGTACCGTTTTGGTCATATCGTAAATACAGTGTGCCCTTATCACACATGTGTGGTATAGCGCCCTCATCAATCCATCCATCAGCCTAGTTCGTCCACTGCTGGACATAAGCCTTTCCAGGACTTTGCCACTCCCGGTGGTCATCCTGGAAGAATTGCCCATACTCACACACGCTGGGCAGGCGGGTTGGTGAGCGCGGTGCCGGAACCCTCGCACCAGTGACGCCGCTGCCCGTTACCAGTATGTTCCATATAAAGCCTGGCTATTATGGGCATGGTGGGCCTCCTGGTTTTTGCCTGCGAGCTGTCCTCTTACTCTCCCCCGAATTACTTCGAGGGGGTCTCCAAGTAAGATGATGGTACCTCCACAGTTGAGCCCGGCGTCAGCTCTACCACCTGTTCGCCCTCATTCTTCCTAAACTCTTTTTTGCCAAGCTTTATAATGTATCAGCAAATATAAAGTGAGTCTTAAATTCTGTTCAGACCTTCTCATGTTATTAATAAATGAAGTTACTTGTTGTATATATATATATATATATAGGTATAAATAAACAAGACTAGGTATACAAATAAACAAGTAAATAAATCTATCTGGATTAGACTGATTTAATAACGTCTAGACAGACATGTAATGTAATTAGTGACTGTGTTTTATTACAAAAACAAATTAAATTTTCACAGAGTTGGTTGTAAACTGAATTGTTCGAGATAAAGGAACAATCTGCAAAACATTTCGTATTTCAATCTATCGATTCTGCTGTTTCTGTCATTTAAGAGTGGCCTACCCTAGCCACTTTTTAAATACCCGTCCAGCACAATAAGTCCAATGGCAAAGACTTTATTTGCTTTTGATAGACGCGATTATATGTTGGCATATTGGCCTTCTTGGTTTGGACGCGAAATATTTAAATTGGAGTGTTTTTAGTTAATACTGAAATATTTTATAGGCAAAACCTTATTGAATATAAGTAAATTCCATTCATATTTCTATAACCAATTTATAAAAAAAAAACAAGTCGATCCCTTAACCACGTTTTTCTGCGGAACGTTAAATACAAAAAAAATGGGTTGGAAATATTGTTTTTATAAAAAGTTAAATATATTTTTTAACAAATTATTATATACACAAATTATATACAGTTTTAATTAATGAGGAGCCATTCGACTAAAACCATATGGTTTAAATGCGGTATGGCGAGATCTCAAACTTATGTTAAATCTATAGTTACAGCCACAAGCTGCTGATGTTCAAGAAAATAATACAGATCATAGTTTACGAAACAGTCGATGCTCCCACACAGGTGAAGTATCGTTATTAATATTTGCACTTGCACATCTAAATGAACTAATGAAGAAGGGGGGCGAGTCATTTGGGCTTAGACGATCTCTAGTTCATAAGTGGGTAGGTACGTTAGGTTTCGTAAGTTCTTAGTTTACACGTTGCTTTCATGCCACCAGGGCCCGTAGCATAGTGTTTAATCGCACACGACACCACTAGTTGAATCACAAGTGCGAGGAGCGTGACATACTTTTTAAGGTGTCTCCGTCGGAAAAATTTGCAACTAGATTCGTGGTGGTTGAAATTTCGAACAAAACCATATTAAAATAAAGTTCTTATCAGCTCGCACTGCAACATGGCTGTTACGTCAGTCGCTGCGGCTGACAAGTGCGAAAATAGTGTGTTTTTAATTTATTTTATCTAAAAAAAATGAATTTTCAAGAACTGAGAAAACCATATCATTTAATATTATTTTGTCTAAAAGTTTAAAAAATTTTATAACTACTGTTTCGATAAAAACTGTAGCAGTTATATTGTTACAAGTGGACAAAAAATCAAGAAATAAGGGTAAACTTCTGTATAATAAAATAAAATTCAGGAAAAACCACATCATTATTTGTATCATGTAGATAACTAATGTATTTTTCTTCTTCTAATAAATGCTATAGTTACCGTATAAAATAGTTATAAAGTTACTCGGTTCAAGGTCGTTGGCGTTGGGAGAACCTTAATCGCAAAAACGTCGTGTCACGCTCCTCGCACTTGTGATTCAACTAAGTTGCGTCGCGCGCGATTAAACACTATGCTACGGGTACAGATGACATCAAACTTAGACAAGATCGGTTATAGGGAAACGCAACAACTATAGCTAGCCAGACGTTGACGTAAATAACTAAAAGTAGATATAAAAATCAGAAAAGCACATCATTTCCAACATGTGATGATTTTTGAACGATGATCTCGATCTCATTTATTGTGCTGAAAAGTTAAGGCGAGTATAGATATTCTACGTCACGATGTCCGTTTAGCTATGATTGAAGTAGTGACGTGCACAGATTGCGCAGAGCACGTTTTATGCCGCTCCCGACATTACGCACACTAGATAAAAGTGCGTATGCACGCACTACTACATCCATAGTTAAATGGACTTCATGAAATAGAATATCTGTAGTAATTATAAATAAAGCCGCGGTCCAGAACAGATATGCTAAATTCGACCTTCTGACCAAAAGATACTAGCGCACCACCAGCGGGATTCTCTGAAGCAACCTCGGTTTCATTTGCATTCTCCCAAGCAATAGTCGTTGGGTCAGCGAAACTCAGCGAAAGGGCTTACACATTTAAACATCATCGGATCGATTTATAAGTAAAATTGCAATTAAAAGTTAGACGACTTAGGAATAGGTTCAATGCTCCTGTAGCATTTGTTCCCAAATTCAAATATTCATTAAATAAATTTCATTAATCAAAAACAGAAACAACAAACTATTTAATTACTGAGTGACAATTTGTCAGTTAAACGGACATCCGTTGTCCAGTGGGATTGTACCAAGCGGTGGATCACCTGTCAAATAAAGTTTAATTTATTGTCAGGTCGATGGACGGTGGCCACCTGAGTAAGGCGCCACGCCAGTTGCCGGGTTAAGTTAAGGTTTATTGGGAAAATGGAAGAGTGAATGAACTGTGAATTTGTCTTAGTTCAAGGTCCGTTAAACAAATAAAGTCCACTTTTCGTCCTTGTAACCGAGGAAAAACGGGGGAAAAGTAAACCTGCACATTGCACATTTTCTTTATAGCACTCATACTCGTATTTAGGCAAATAAACTCTTCATTTCATTTCAGTACATAATATTTAGTTCATTTCAGTGCCCTAGTGGTTAGTTAAAACGTATCGACCATCAGTCCCGAGGACACGGGTTCAAACTTCGTACTGGCACAGTTGTGTTCGCTGTTTCTCCATCGAAGATATGTCTTACCACTCATCACGAACGTAGTAATCGTAGATGAAACGTGGGTGTGCGACTGTGGACTGTGAAGTGATAGTCACAACCCACACTAGCATGAAATACCTCTGACATCCCCTTAGGGATTCATGTCGTGACGATATTTATTTTATATTGCATAATGTCCCTACCTACATAGAGCTGAAAAAGTTATGAATTTCTTTCTCAAAGGTTATACACGGAAAGTAAACTTGTAAAATAAAAGACACGGTCATGGTTTATTGCACTAACAAATATTCTTTTCACTTCTCATGCTCTAAAAAGTACTAGTTTATGCTTGCTACAAGCGGACTAAAACTACGTTTTATGCTCTAGCTAGTGCATAAAAGTGTTTATTTCTTCAAAGACTATGGCACTAGGCCATACAGCCAGATACACAGTACAACTTCATAGACAAACCTTTTGAAACTAAATAATTTTCGACAGAACAGAAGCTTCAGATGATACTCAAGTGAGTAAAGAATAAATAAAATACGTGCATCTCTAATTATTTATTTAGGTTATTTAGACATGGCCGTATCGGGTAAGTACCCTTTGCCTTCCCACTTGGCGGAACAATAAAAAAAAATAGTTGCGGGAAAGAGCTGTTGTTTTTTCTCAGTCAGCAGTACATATTTAGTTGTTTGATTATTTAAATTTGCATTAAGTATTACTGAATGTTGAATATGTCATCCAGTGATGATGAAATAATACTGCTTCATTTTCTCGCAATTGAAATGAAAAGTTGAGTGTTGAATTCTGCTACAACGAGCCATAATATTACCTCAAACTGTAGCTGCCTTCGCCAAGGCCCAGGCAGCCAAATATCATGTTTTATGCACTCGTATTCGTATAACAATCTACTATCATTGTGGGCTTTATTTAATAAAACATTGCAAGTGTAAAAATTGGCAGCCTTATAACGCTTAAAGCGATTTTTTCGACAACCTGTGGGTGCAATCGTTGTACCGGTTGTAAGGGACAACGCGTTGGCGGTGTATATAAAAATACAAACTACCTATACAAAAAGAAATCTTGCACTTAAATAAAATATTTATATTCACTACCTACAATAATATTATATCACAAATATACATGGTGTTAAGATGATTATCTTTTTCCTTAAAACAGGATGTTGTTACTATGGCGCCAACCCTAAAATCACAAAAAATAAATCGGCTGTTTCATACATTTGGTCGAGTAGATATTTAACTTTTCTGTGGAACAGCTGATTTTTTTTGTGATTCCCATAGAAAAAGTTGTTCATATTCATGGGTATAATATAACAACCTGTTTGAAGGAAAAAGGCTATATACTTAACATCCAGTATTTTTTTTATTTTTAGGGTTCCGTATTACCCAATAGTTACAAAAGGAACCTTTATGGTGAGACTCCGCTGTCCGTCCGTCCGTCCGTCCGTCCGTCCGCATGTCACAGCCTCATAACTTAAGCACCGTTAAAGATAAAGACATGAAATTTGGCAGAAAAATAGCATTAATTTGCCTACATATCACGATGTAAAAAAATATGAAAAATTTGAAATTGTTCAAAACATTTCCAAAACAAAAGTGAGAAAAATAAAAAATATTATGCTTAAAATACAATATGGGTATCCAAGTGTAGATATTAAAAATTTGATTGAAAAAAATATATTTTTGCTATATTTACTGGCGCTGGTTTCGATAAATCCTTACAAAATAAAAATAAAATATGGGTATTAAAGCTGATCATAAAAATATAGTTTGGCTACTTATATTTAATTGCATCTATTTCGAGAAATCCTTGAAAAACCATACAAAAATGTATGTCCCCCCTTATCTCCAAAACTGGAGGATCGAAGATTATGAAAAAAATCTTGGTAATATGTGTTTACGTAAATATTACAGGAAAATTATAGCAGCTGAGAAATTCACGAAAAAAAAATTACAAAATTAAATTTTTCATCCACAATACGGAATCCTAGGTTTTTTTTATTATTTGCCTTGATAGAGGCCATATTATCACGTATTCTACAGCTGAAGCTGTGGAGCCCTGTGACAGGCGGACAGACAACGGTTTGTCACCCTTCAGGTATGGAAAGTCATAAACCTAAAAACAGCATCTGAGTTGTTTGTTAGAATAACGAATTACACGAATAAACAAGAGACCCTTTTCGTTAATTGTATTTTCTTTAGCGTAAAGCTGCTTTTAATTATGCTATGAGTACATCAAACAGATAATTATTATTGCAAGACGAGATGTATGTTTGTGTTTAAACCACCTTAAGAGTGCACCGAGGTTTTTACACAAACAAACACATTTTTATAACCCTTTTTTGAAGTAGTAAACAATTAAATTTAAATCTAGGGAAATATATTGGTATTATTGAGTATATATACTGGACTGTATACACGATGGAAACACGATTTGATAAAGTTGGCTCGATAGAATAAATTCGCAAAGTTACCTCTTCCACTTTTTAATATAAATAAGTAATTTGACACGATGATTCATTTACTAAAATATAGTTCATAGATAATTGGAGCGTTTATATACGATAGTTTTTTATTTAAGAACAATATGATAAAAATAACAACGAAAAACATGGAAAAAGTGCAAAAGTTTGGTTATTTTCTTTACTCTTTACACATAAACAAAAATATAGAGACAAACGCAAACGCTCGGTGCGCCCTTAAGGCGATTACCGTCGCCAAATTAGCAGCTCGATGTTTGTCTGTATGAATATCGACGGAAACGACATTGAAATAACGTTCAAATCAGTGCACAATGCGTGGTGGCTGTTACGACGCTCGCTGCGTCCTTGAAACTTGGGCGTCATTGTTCGATTGAATAAATCTATGTTATATTTATGGCTATCAAGTTTATCTATTTATCAAAGCATAAATGAATTAAATCACCTAAGCCGCTTAGGAGCAGTAGGAAATTCAAGCCAAAAAAACACTATTCAGTTGAAACAATTTTTCATATAGAAGTTTTGGTGGTACAAAAAAGAAAAAAGTTGCATATGTTGTCCTATAGTTGATAATCCATAATACATTTTTTCAATATTTTTGGTTTGGCCATAAAAGAGGAGTAGGCTTTAGAAAGTACCCATTTGGCGATATTAAGGGCCTTAATACACGAACAAAATAAACCAAGTTAGATCTTTTTTAAGTGACCCCGCCTGCCTGTACAAAGCGAACTCTATTCCAACATTTTCCTTAACATTACTCTAAGACGACATCACCTCAGCCCCCGACCCTTAGTGTCACATAAACCGCAAAACTTCGTTAGGTGTAATAAAAAGTTAGTACTCTGTGGGCTGGCTGGGCTTGCTTCGTTCGTGGCTGGATTGCGCATTACCAGCTCCATTATAAACAAGCCGGTACTGCCTACGACACAACGCCCTCTTTATCACATCCCCCCTACTTCTCCCCCTGAAACGACCCTCCCGCATGCATAATTAAATCTCCGCGGTCAAATTAGCAATTTGGACCCCTACACAACAGGACATAGTTCAGTTTTAAGCGCGTCTTTATTGTAGCTCCAAACAAATTCATTCATTTGTTACAGCGGGCTCAATTAGCGAAGCGAACTCGGCACCGCACCCAAGCAACCAAAGACCATTCGGGTCTTAATTTTTATTGCGGTGCCCTTTGTTGTTGCGGCAGCATCTTCAAATTGTCCTTTCTTGGGTGAACGGCTGTTTATTTTGTGTACTTTTTAGTCTCTTTTCTAGTTTATAGAGAACTAGAAGAACGAAGAAGCCTCAGATTTTGAACGTAGACGGTTAATGAGGAGGATAATTTGTTACAAAAAAACTTGTACATTTGCATCAATGTAGATATTTTTTTGTATACTTTTGGTCTGAATTTTGGGCTAATGTTTTGTCACCTATAGTTTACATTTTGGTAAATATTATGTGCTTTCGTGTTTTTATGCTTTATTTTTATAACAAGGGAGTTAGAAAAAAGGGAAACGTACTACAAGGTTTAATACAAGGTTTATTCGTGACGTCATTAGACCTACTGAGCCTAATAAACAACTTAATCTGTTAAGTCCTCATTATCGCTAAAACAAAAGATGAACATTTAATCGGGATATGGACAATATATTAGGCGTAAGGAATTAGTCCAGTCACTTTTTGTTAAAAAATAATTATATGTGAAAGGTTGATTTATAAAAATGTATTTTTCTCAATCATGTTCGGAAGAGCCTCAGTTTTGCACTAGGGGAAAAATAATATACATATATATGTTTATAAATGAATCGCTGAGGGCTGTGTGGCTTTTTTTCCTTTGGTCTCTATTTGTAAAAGTTTGTCGTTATAAAAATACTTTCCGCCTAGGGCGTAATGGATTTTCATATATTTATTTTTCCGGTATTATCACCGTCCATCGCGTTCGGATGTAATAATCATCGGTTAAACGCGGGTGTATCGACTGTGACTTGGCATTTCACAGTTTACACTCGGAAACACCTTCGGAGATTTATGCTGCGACGGTGTTGTTTTTTTTTGCTTCGCTTGTGCCAAAAAAAATTTCTACATTCCAAATTTCAAGATGGTAGCTCACAGGGAAGAATCCAACAAGTTTTGATGATCAAAGCAATTTTATGATAAAATCTAAAATAACGCATAGATTTGAACGAAATTTAGCTGCACATATAATATCTCAAAAAAAACAAATTTAACTACTCAGTTTCGAAACCGTGATACTTACGCTAATGGACAAAAGCTACTTACTGGAATGTTTTTGTCAACGAAACCCAAACGGAAGCTCATTTACAAAGTACACAAAATAACGTGCAGTATTTTCGGGATTTATTGATGAAAGTAAAACAAAATTATCTTTGTACTCAGAGCTGATCCCCCAGCCGGAATGCTTGTTTGATTCGAGCAAACCTATTTAAAAACGCTTTTAGCACACGAAAACATTTACACAATAAACTTTTACATTTTATGTATGAGTTTGTAATTTTATGTTTAATCAGTGAATATTTTTAAGAGGTGTCATCACACTCAAACCTTCATCCGAACGCTATCAACACATTGTGGGGTGTCTATGGAATATTAAAGTATTTTAGGCTTAAGAGGCTATGCGAATTTTATTTTTGTTACTGTCACTCCAAGCGAAAAATCGCGCAGTGCGAGAGGCACGATTCAGGGCAAAAGGGAAAAAGTTGGTTTTATATTTTTATCAAAAACACTAAAATAGCTAGCAAAATTTCAAATATCAAATCTCTAGATATTGTTGAAAAACACCCTCATATAATATGTTTGAGTTCTGTATATAGTTTCTATTCGTCAAACAAGGAGAAAAAGTGTGTTTGAAGACTTCATTTCAACAATTATTTCTATCGAGGAAAATTTATCCAAACATGCTTTGCAAATTCAAAACCATAGATTGTCAAAATGCATATACCAGAAATTTATTAAAATTTTCCCTGTATTTCATGAATTACACAGAAAAGAAACACCCGTATTTTTTTCGCATATCGCCTTAATCTAGGTTTAAGAGCCGTTTAGCAGCCGGATTGTGAAAAACCCGCCTTTTTCTGATTAATCGAAACATACTTTTTTTTTTTTTTTTTCAGTAGTTATTGAACAAAAAGTTA
This sequence comes from Ypsolopha sequella, assembly GCA_934047225.1. Classification (NCBI taxonomy): domain Eukaryota; kingdom Metazoa; phylum Arthropoda; class Insecta; order Lepidoptera; family Ypsolophidae; genus Ypsolopha; species Ypsolopha sequella. The sequence goes on along the minus strand of OW203994.1, from coordinate 8,518,647 downwards.
TTTACTATGTATTGTGTATGCCATCACAAATTTTCCATTGGTTTATGTAAATTAGAATTTAAAATTTTGAAATTCACATTTACAGAAACCAAAGGAAATTTTGCGATGACAGTTATAAAACGATAATAATTATAAAACAATTAGCTTTTCTATAGTCGTGATACCAGCCTTAAATTTCTGAAATAATTTAATATCACGCGTATGAAAAATCCAATTGTTTTAAAGATATATTTATGCATATAGCAAACTACTGTTAAAATATGTGTTAGCTAAAAGTTGTATTTTTCCCTTTATAATTATTTACAAATCCGGAGAATCGACCCTAAACACAAGGGAAGTAAAATAGAAACGCACTGGTATAAAACTTTGATGAGGGCTCAAGAAATGTACTCTACGAATTCTTAAGTCACAACTTTAAACGAAATATTCAGTGAAGCTTCCAGCTTGGCTCAAAAGCGCAGGCATTAAGCCCAGAGATCAAACTTTTATTTTAGACTGAGGTTTTATTGACATCTTATCTTGTTGAATCATTATAAATGTAGGTGCAAACATTTGCCAACAAAAACTAAAAAAGGATCACTTTTACGCACCTAACAAGTGACCGCTTTATTTTTGTTACGTGTTTTACCTGGCTGTAAAGACAAAATGATTTGAGGATCATTTACATATACTCACGCCTGTATCCCAGAGGGGTAGGCAGAGACTATAAATTTCTTTCTGCTACGATCCACACACACTTTTTCGCCTCTTCAACATCCATCAATCTAGTCATACAAGCTGTTCTATTCCGTGTACTTTTGACAAAGCCCTTTTTCAGTATGTCGCCAATTTGGTCAGCATACGTCCTTTTTTGCGGCCTGCACCCGTAGCACAGTGTTTAATCGCGCGCGATGCGACTTAGTAAACAGTATTGTCACGGTCCTCGCACTTGTGATTCAACTAAGTCGCGGCGCGCGCGAATGAACACTGTGCTACGGGTGGTGGTTGAGCTGTACTTTCCACTTGCGCACTATAAATTTCTTTCGCCACTCTACTTTCATTCATCCTCTACAAGTCTACATGTCCAAACTACTGAAGCATTAATTTTTATATTCTAGTCTCTACATCTTCTTAATAATTTTCATGATTTAATGATACCTATAAATATTAAATAACTTGTGTTATATAAATATTAAATAACTAATAGTGTACATGATCAAACTCCACATACCCAGATGTCTGTGGCAAAAGTAACCCAATAGACGGGTAAATCCTTGCATTGCATAGCTCCGTAGTTGTTTAACAAGCTGCCCGACCACATAAAAAGGTGCACGCGTTTCGAGCATTTGTGAGTAAGGTCAAAGCATATTTTTTTTTTTGGAAAGGCATACTATTCCGTAAAGGGATATCTACCAGATGATGTTCCGTAAGCATACCACATGACTTAAGGGTTGGTTGCGCCAAACATGCTCTCGCGTTTGGACAATTTAGCTTACTAAAACAAAATATTTTTAAGAAATAAAATTTGTGTAAGTAGTTAAGAAGTTGAACTACATTAGTTATAATTTTTCAGATTTGACTCGAGTATCACAACCATTGAGAAAAAAAATCGGAAAGATCAGTAAAATCACGGAAAACGTAATTTGAATTTGGCTTTGGAACTAGTATGATCAGTCTACTGATATAACTACAAAATAAAATATTTTTTTATAGAGTAAAGAAATGAAAGTATTATGAAAGTAAAGTATATGAATTGTATTTCCTTTCGTTAAATATTCAAACATTCTACATTTTTCCTGTACAGAAAATATACACAAAAGAATTTGAATTTCTTTTTAAATAACGAAAGGAAAAAAATATTAAAATATTTTATGAATAAGGTACTTACTTTGATATATTGACGAAAAAAAAAGAAATTTCAATTTGGAACAAAACAAATCTTTTTTTTCTGTTTGCAACGTTAAATTACGATTTTCGTGATTTTGGTGATCTTTCCAATTTTTTTCTCAATGATTGTGATACTTGTGTCAAATCTGAAAAATTATAATGTAGTTCAACTTCTTAATTACCTTACAAAAATTTTATTTGTTAAAAGTATTTTGTTTTAATATGCTAAATTGTCCAACCGCGAGAGCATGTTTGGTGAAACCGACCCTTAAGAGCGGTTCCGCAGCCGGATTGTGAAAAACCTTTTTATAATTAATCGAAACAGAACAGGTTTCTGTAAATTGGAATTTCAAAATTTTTTGATAAAAAATAATTTGAAGTTTTAACTCACAGATACCAATGGAATTAATAATAATAATAATAATAAACACTTTAAATGACAGAGATGAAGAAACATTATACATTGGCTAATTGAAATTTAAATTGAGTGCATAAAGAGTGACAAAATATGTATGTAACTATTAAAATATACCTAAAAGTATACCTAACTACCTAACGGTCTAAAAACTAAACTAAAATAATATATATATTATATGTATTTAAATATTATACACTACATAAATACGTACGGTACATAAATACTAGTAGCTAGAGCTGCTGAGAGGACAAAAATTGCTTCTTCAAGTTAATTTTGAAGGAAGCGATCATCGTTGGAATCGAAGAAATCGTTGCGATGGCAACATACAAAATACATAGGTAATATGGTTTTATTGAATAACTATTGAGTGAATTTTTAATATAAGTGTCCTGTTTCGATTATAGAAACAGGCAGGTTTTTCACAATTCGACTGCGAAACCCCTTTTAAGAACATATATATCGTAAAACTATTGTTCCACTTAAGAGGCTATGTGAATTTTACTTTTGTCCTTGTCAATCCAAGAGAAAAAACGTGATTTATTGTGAAATTATTTTTTATGAAATGTAATAATATAATAAAGTAATAATTTTTGACATGTCATTATGAATAATAAATAAACCAGTATGAGTGTGAGTACACCCTAACTAAACCATTGACTTATCTTGGTTAAAGCTGGAGATGTTTTAGGTGTTGGTACTCTGGTTGGTAACTCAGTTCTTGAAACTTGAGCCACTGAGATTAAATGTAAAGTTTAAATGAATTCTTGCCTCTTTGAAATGTTTGATACAGGAGATAAGGGACGCTTCAAGTAAGATGCGGTCGCTACAAGATTTTTTTAATAAAATTGTGTAATCAAAATGTTTTTAGTCGGGACATTTTATTTAAAATGTTTTGTAATCGTTTTACGTCGATTTTTTTTTTTTTTAGACAGACTAGTTTTATTATAAGCCTTTTGGCTTTAATAATTTTACCAAAGACTTAAGGAGGGGGACAGAGAGTCCCAGACATCGTCACGACATGAATATTGAAGAGCGTGTCAGAAGTGTTTCCAAGCATGGTCTGTGAATTGAAAGCTTCCAGGCGTTTTGTGCACAGGGTAGCTTATACAACGTACATAGTTCTCTATTCCAGCTCTGCTCACTTAGAGATTACTTGCATACAATCTGACATAATAGTTGCCTCTTTGGACGGTCGAATACGATATCTGAGGAAACCATGTGCAGTGCAGTCTTGGAGTTCACAATGCTATGCTTTCATCTTAGGAAAGCTGATATTCGTGTTTATATTTTGTACAAAGGTAAATCCTTATAATATGTAACTCCTTTTTTTTGAGGAATGAATGAACCTATTTATTACTATTATATAATTAAATGAGACTTCAGGATTCATGATTTATATAAAAACGGCTCACCTCAATACCTGTTATGTTCGGGAAAGCCGACCAGTTTCAGCAGATTTAGACTGCCTTCATCTGGGCGAGTGAAGACGTTTACGCGACGACGTAACGCCTCAGTGTGAGGCGTAATGTCGATTTCCCGATCATAACACGTATTGAGGTGAGCCGTTTTTATATAAATTATTTATTACTAATTTGTTATACACTAAAATGTAAAAGACGAGTTCAACCAAATTAAAGGGCCCGTTATCCCTGACGTTGAGCATCTCATTTTACATAAAGAAGGACTAAACTCTTTGATTTTTTTTTTAAATAGCGCGGTGCGCTCTGAGCCGTGCCTGTTACGAGAACCAAAACATCGCGCGCTTTTGAAGAACACGTTTTTCGCTCAAAAAACGATTTTACGGTGAAATTTTAATTACATTTTTCTTCATTTTCTGTAATTTTCCTACGATTTGGTAATTTAAATTTTATATAAAACGAAAAAACATGAAACATCGACCAAGCTTTGGTATTTTTTTTCGATCGAACAAAGTATAACGTATCGCGTTTTGAACCGCAAAAAATTTGCAGAAAGGATGTATCTAAAATATATATTTTTTTCAAACACAAAATATCACAATTAAAAGACACAAATTTGAGATAAGCGCTTTCTTAGCGCAGGTAGCTATGTTTGTAATAAAAATAATGGATGTGATCAGTACAGTCACGCTGAGTAACTTTAAATGGTTAAATAACCAAGGTTTTTTTTAACAGAGATAATAAACTTTCAGTTAGCAGACTGAAACCCAGAGCTAAGATTAAGCTGTAACTTAGCTTATGATCCAAACAAGACAAAAGTAACACAATAGTAGTTTATGCTACAAGGGCGCAAAGGAATAAATTACGAGGACGATTTAAAACACGAGCGTAGCGAGTGTTTTAAACGTAACCGAGTAATTTATTGCTTTTACGCCCGTGTATCATACTACGTTTTTCAATGCATAGTGTGAGGAAATAAAACAAATATAATTTTGTGAACTTTAAATTATAATTGGCTCAAAAGGACTGTATCCAGAGCTGTTAAACAGTTGAAAAAAAATATGACATTTATGGTACACAGGAAAAGCTGCAGGTTAGCCAACCATTGTAAAAAAAAAAAAAATAATAATAATAAAGCCCTAGGGCAAAATAATCGACTTTCTGTTCGGTTTTGATGCATAAAAAGTGGGCCTTTACGAGCACATGCATTGAAAAATTTATTTCTTATTTCGAATATAGAATAGTTTCCTTTGATATAGCTAGAGGGTTCAATATCAGCCTGTATACTAACTATATAACTAGATGTAGGTTATAATAGAAGATTATGATTGACAAAAATTCGAATATAATGTTATGTTATGAGAGAACTACGTATTTTGTTGTACAGGTTAATTCAGGGATGGGCAAACATTTTCCTACGCCGGCCAATATTTATAAACAGTATCTATCGTGGCCCGGATTTTTAAAATTTTTGTTTATAATATAATTCGTTATTGAGTAAAACATATATTAATATTTTCCGCAATAAACTTTATAGGATACATTTTATATCATAGGTTACATTATTAAGCATCTCTTTTTTTTGCTAAATTAAATGATATGAAATATAGATATTCAAATGAGGTACAGTATGAAATAGTTTGGAAATACGCGATTGATTGATGGGAGCGCCACTGCACTTGATTGATGAATGTTTGTGATTTATATTATATATTTCTGGGTCGATGGTCACGGGCCAGATTGCAGCCATTCATGGGCCGGAGATGGCCCGCGGGCAGGAGTTTGCCCATCCCTGGGTTAGATGGACGCGTAGACCGTGGCCGCCAAGTGTGTCAATATAAGAATTATCTGAAGAATAACTGTTTTGAACTTGATTCCAGAAATCGCAACAAAAAAATTATCACTATAAACCAAGATATATTTTTAATGAGAAATCCATCGCTTTGAATACTCTAATTATTAATAGAGTGCATTACAAACTTAAAATCAATCAGAAACAAATTTAAAAGCACAAATATTTTGAAAAATTCCCTCAGCCAGGATTAGAACCTGCGACCTCCTGATTACATGACAGGCGCGCTACCGACTGCGCTAAGTTTTAGCGTCCCTGTTACTCCATATGCGAAAAAATCCTCAGTGCGAGTGGGACGGATTCGTGGAAAAGTAGCAAAAAGTCGGTAAAATGTACTAAGCTATTTTTTCAAAAATATTTTCAAGTAGACTTTACAAATACACAATATCCACATTTTGAATACAATTTAACAATGAAATTAGTTAGGATTTCAGAATTACAGGAAAAAATAAAACAATTTAGAGGTCTTTTCGGAATTAAATTCTATCAAGAAAATTTCATCCAATCGCGTTTTCCTTCAGTGAGAATCTTAGACAAATACTCAATAAACATTTACTCAAAAATGAAATACGTAGATGACGTTATAGTGGAGTAAATGGATTCGAAAAAACCTCTTTTTTTGTGGTATCACCTTAACGAAGAGTTTTTTCATCATACCTGTACACCGAATTTTTGTTTAATGACTTGATACGCCAGCTGTTTTGTTTCTGAATTTATTTCTGATTGATTTCAAGTTTGTAATGCACTTTTAATAATTAATGTTAACCAAGACAACAGCCGCAAACCTAAACCGGGCAATCCGATTGACCTATTATCGGCATACGAAAGCCGCATGCTCAATGTACAGAGCAGCCCGTTCAGATTACTTGCATACAATCCGCACATAATGGCCGCCGCGCTTTGCCTGCAACGTTATCTGAGAGTCGCACGCTGTCTTGGATTTACATTGAGTGTGGATTTTCTTTGAAAACGTATTTTAGATTATGTTTCTCGAATGGACATGTTTTGAGTGGCTGACTGATTGCGCTTATACTCGTAGTTTGTAATATTAAGTGGAAAATTACACATACCTGGGGAAAATGAGGACATCTTTAAATTTTCGTTTAGATATTGAATCAAGCTTTTTTCAAATGTTTAAGAAGTTCTCCGCTTTTTTCTCTAGAGTTCAGTTAATACCTATAATATACAGTAAAAACCTTCAATGAATATTTTCTATGAAATTTTGAGAATAAAGCGGCGATATCTCAAGCGGTAGAATGCTGCGGCCTCTCAATCTATCAGGTTCTATATCTATCCCCGGTCGGGCATGCACCAATGAGTTTTTGAAATTATTGTGCATAGTATTTGTATTACCTAATACTTATTACTTGCTGAACGGTGAAGGAAAGTATCGTGACGAAACGTGTATTAGCTCACAACCTATCACGTTGGGACTTAGATAATAATCTTCGGTGAAACGCGGGTGTATGGAATGTGGACTGTAACATGCATTTCATATTTCACAATCGGGAACATCTCCGACAAAACTTTGGGTACTAATGTCATGACGATATATTTATTTTAAAATGTTTACGAACTTATAAGTTTGAGAGAGATGGTTAGAAGATAGTTGCTTACAAGGGCAGATCTCTTTGTTCCAGAAAATTCACAGCTTCAGCTAACAGCGTAGCGCGAGTATAAAGACATGGATGTGATCCCATAAGTGTATACCTTATTGACTCTACAGTACCCTAAACATTTAAACAAATATAACACGAACGAAAACAACCCAGTACCTCCATTGGGCCCCCCTACTTCTGCGGAATATACTGAGAAACATCTAACATTGTACAAAAAGGTTGTTTAGCTTTATGGCAAGGAAAATCAGGGCATAATAATAATAAAAGGAAAGGTCCACTAAGTTTGGAAATTCACCACGGCAACGCCACAAGACGCTAATATAACAAAGGGTCAGATATAAAACGGGATTCAGTGAGAAAACCTTGCCATTGTTACTGGAGCACCATTGTTCAAAGTTATATTAAAGTGGAAATTTAATACTTCAAAGGATTGTGTGTGGTGGAGATATTGTCATGTCGTACAACTTGTAAGCTTTGTGTAGATAGCTGTTTATTTTATTCTGCGGTTTTATTGATGATAACGCACACTTTTGTGTTTACCCCAATGCTTAGTATGAAAATATTAAATTAGCTGCCCAAAATAGTATTTCATAATAATAACTATAATAAAGGCGTACGGATGTGACGACCTTATCACCCTCTGGTACGTCCAGTATGTCCAGTGCAATCAGACAGCGCAGGGCGGCTTGTGGCGAGCCGATGCTGAGTGGCGGCACCAGACCTTACCTCCAGAGGACACTATCAGACTTGCGCTTACACACATATATACACACAGCAATGCACCCCCCGCTTCTGCGTGGCCAGAGTAAAGATGCAAGAGCGGAACCTATGCTCCAGGTTGGAAGTTTAAAATGTCATAACGCCAGGGGCACTTGACTGCATGCTCTTGCGCCCCGCAGACTTACATAATTCACCATTGGGACACTCGTGCAGCCTATTATGAAACTTAATACTAGCACTGCATTTTAGTATCTTTTAAGGTGACGGAACCAGAAAAAATCAATGTAAAAACCACATAAACCATAACAATAGATGTCAAAACCGTGCCACAGAATCAGTACGCAAGTTTAACTCACAGTTTATGTAATGGCAAAAAGGTAGTAAAATATATACACTAATAATAAAGTAGTAAAAATGTCGTGTCTGTATATAGTATTTTTTCATTGTGGTATATCTGTATTGTACTGAAGCCAAAACTACCATTTCTAGAATTTTGTCTGTACCACTCAACATATTTGGACGTGGTTTTCTTTATTATCACCGTAATGACCCTGGTCAACATAGGTAACAGGCTACATAATAAGGAGTGTTGATAAAATAACAGCTAAGCCGAAAGCTGTCGATACTACTCAAACATTAAAAGATACACGAAACACCGCGTGCAAAAGCTAGTAGGTATCGTATGAAGGAACTCACTTTGGCAAACGTATTTTATTTTACAGTGTTATACATTTTGAGGTGTGAATTGCAGTAGTTTATGGTTCAAACCAACATGAAGGTCAGATTTGATGATATTTATAGTAATTGCTATCAACTGGAATAGCATAACAATATAGTAACATTACATAAAACTAATGTTACTTAGAGAGAGAGAGAGAGAGAGAGAGAGAGTAACTAAAAAGCACGAGTGAATTGTAATCTAAATTGTAACTTTAGTCTAACGGCTTGTGTCCGAGAACCAGGGCTATAATGACGCCAATCACCTCAATAGTAGAGTTGCACACCAGGTTAGAACCGTTCCATACTCTAGAAGAGGGCCCTCTGGATCAAAAACTTGAAAGAGAAATGGACTAAACTAGTGACTTACTGAAGAAGGGCCAACCTAAACTCATTAGGAATAGAGCTTGTATGATTCGAGTGTTGTGAAAGAAGTGAAATAAGTGTGTCTGGATCGTAGTAGATGAAGATCTTTGTACTCTGCCTACACTTTTAGGCACCAGGAGTATAGTTTTGTAAGTTAAATGTACAGTTTTAGTCCAGTTATTTTGTTTTATATGTGCTAATAACGCAGACTCTTTGATCGGTGTGCTCAGCCAAAACTGGTTAAATTGCTATACCTAACAAATTTACCATGAGGCCTATCCTCAAATTGATAAATGAACATCTGTTCTATATCCTACCTACTCGCAAAAAACATAATGAGGGGTTTTCAAAGTCAAATTAAAAAAGAAAAAGTAGTACCGAACGACACAATAGATGGCGCAGCCTGTACTAAGAGTGTCAAAAAAGTTTTCCTGACAACACTGGATTCTTTTGATTTTGACACTTCTTCTTTGCTTCTTTCTTTTTTATGGTCAATCCGTGCCTCAAATGTATTATTGCTAAGATCCATTGTTCTTTCCGTAATTAGTTAAACTGTGTGTTCCTATATTTTTACAATTAGCTACAACGCATGGGCTGACCATGTTGAAAGTTGAATGAAGTACCAAGCTATTAACGTAAGTAATATAGATAGAAAACATCATTGTTGGATTTAACAATTGAATTGACAATTTTTATCTTGCTGCCCACAGATTAAAAAATAATCTTTGCTTTTTGACACTTGAAAGCAGGGTAACGCCATCTGTGTTTACTTCTGCTTAGCTTGATCAAGTTCAGTCTGGAAAACCGCTCATTGTGAAATCCCTTGTTGTTTTTGTATCGATACAATAATGTCATTGGTTGATTATTTTTGGCGTTAAATTGTTTATTACATTAACACGTTCACTTCTTTTCGAGGCCTTTATACCAACTGAACCACCGTTGTAAATAATTTTGTATCTTATGATTATGTTTTGTTCGCTTTTGATTTCGGTAAAAACCAACTATTTATAGCTTTTTCGTGTGAACTTAATCCAGGGGTACTAAGGCGAAGCAATCCTCCACAGATTAGCTTTGTAGCCATACTCCGCTTTCACAAGACATTTTCAAAGGGTTTCACCTGAGAGTCTTGCCGAGGCAGTTTAGGGTACTAATTAGCACTAATAATCCAGGGCCGTAATTAGAGACCAAGGAGAGAGGGATGCAATGGATGAACGGCCGCCATTACGTAAGGGTTGATGTGATGTTGTTTACCCCAAGAAGGTTGAATTTCTTAAGCCTTTAACGTTTAGGTAAGTAGAAAATTGTATTTTAAGCAAGAATATAGAAAAGGTAATAATAGTATTTCTCATCAATAATCTGAAAACAAGTTGAATTTAACTCGATATGCGGGAGTTATATATATGCTATTTACAACCCCAGGGAGGTAGGTAAATTTGAAAATCAAACGAGGCACCTTTCTTTGTTTTTTGGGACAAGGTCACATATTTAATGTAAGACCCCGACAAGATGCTTAAAAGTGATACAATAAATTGGTTTACTTTTTAAAATGATCGCATTGGCCATCAAGAAAATCGCAAGAAAAAAAAGACAAAAAGAAAATTGGCGCCACGCAAATCTTGTTGAAAACGTTGTTGGAATATATGTTTACCGAAAAAGTTATGAATTCAAGTGATAATGATGATTTTGATTTGACGCCTGAATCAATAAAACTATAGGCAAAGGCAGTCGGAGAAAACCTGTTACTTCCGATTTCAAAAGAGAGATGTTTGAGAACCTATGACGTTTTAATCAAGTGGCGGACTGAAAAGAAAGTAAAATCTTTCTCGGAAAGTGTACTTTTTGTAAGCTGTTTTTTATTTCCTCGCATTAGTGATGAAAAGTAGAGTATTGCACTCGGGTGTAAGTGATCAATTACACCATCGAACCATAAGCACCCTCTCGGGTGTAATTGATGACTTACCTCCTTTGTATAACAATCTACTATTGTGCAACTGCGCAACATAATAAGGGACATTCGGACACGAGTGCTTGTTTACGAAAATAACGAAATGAGTTTGCGACTTGCACGAGTTTCCCAATGTCGTATTATGTCCAGTTGCACACAATACTTTATCTACGACCATCAAAAACAATTTCACGAGATATGAGAAAAAGAACACCCGTCATGATATTGTAGTGATACTCGTCATGATACCTGAGCCCAATTAGCCTGACACCAATCAGAATCGAGAAGCGTAAAGGGGCAAGACAGACCATTAGCGCTTGTGATTGGTAATCTAGCGGTGTAATGATAAATTTGGCCAAGCGATTTTGGGATGAATTCGTCCCAAAAAAAAAAGATATAAGTATGCAAATTTTAAAACTGATCGCTCGATCAGATTGCAATATTATAACATCGGTCAAACAATGTACGTACTTATAAACCGCTTTTGATGTTGTGATTACCTTATTATTGCAGTATGGGAGTAGATAAAATAATTATTAGAGTGTACCTACGGAATTGAAATTTCCTGACAAACCTTTATTAAAAACGTTCTCAAAATACATTAATATATCAAAATGAATGAGGTCAGATGGAATCGTTGTTTATTTTATGAAATGTGTGAATTTTCACACATGCCACACGACACAACGTTTCATTTAAATAACGAAATATAGTGGTTTTATATATCGTCACGACATGAAGTCCTGAGGGGTGTAGGAGGTGTGAAATGCAAATCACAGTCACAGTCCATATTCAGTCCACCCGCGTTTTAAGAGCACAAATACACGCTTTTTAGAGCATGCAGGTTTCCTCACAATGTTTTTTTTTTTCACCGTTCAGCAGGTTGTGAGTAAAAACAAATAGTTTTAATTGACGTGAAAAGTATGCAAGTAAAAATTAAACAGCTCCTAAAGAAGAATATTCTATAATCTATGATCAATTAGCCTTAGTAATAATTTTAGTACGGAAATCTTTTTTATTGCCTAATTAACAAGGGATTAAAAAGAAAGATAATAGTCATAATGAAAACTGGAATCCGATTAGAAGGGATAAATTCTTAAGGGAATCGATGAGGTTGGCCAACGGATCGGGTAAAATTTAGCCATTTTAATACATTTTAAAAACTCATTTTATTCTGTCACGGATGCTGAGCGCATCGTTTAATTAAAAAAATTAATAGAAACGAGCACTTAAGATTTGTCCCTGAGCCTATTTTGTAATAAAAAAAAAAGAGATTCAATGTGTTTCCAGTATTTCTGTATTCCATGTTTTTAAACAGACCCCGAAACTGAGACGTAAGCTGGCGATACTATAGTGTCATAGTAAAAACAGAATAATCCCGCGCCGAGCATACTGTTTTAGGGTTGTCACTGTCTTTTGGTTTTACAGCTTAGTGTCATTTAGTTTTATATTAATATTTACAAAATTAATACATACGGATACGTACCTACTTATGCATCATATTTGTTAATCGTTTTTTTAGTTTCTTCTCAAAGAATCAATGTTCGCTGGCTATTCCTAACGAACCGGTGACAGTATAATTCTCGAAAAAATCCTTGCTTTACATTACAACAAACTCTAAAATACTAAAATATGAGTAAATTAACACTGAGATGGCGTCAGCTCAGATTTAATGTTTAATACACAAACTCAAACAAGCGCAACTGCGGAGTGCAGTGGGGCGGCGGGCGTCCCCGTCTCGCCCCGATCTTTCCGACTTAGCAAGTGTCGTTGTGTGCGTGCTGTGGTTCGTGCATACGAGTACGTACTGGCACGCACCAGACACGCACACATATTAGCTGCGCTCGGTACATTTCTTTGAAGATAGCCTCCTATTCTTACTATGTTAGTGTTCTATCTTCGATGTCACAATTTACAAGAAAACCCTGATGAGCTTGCGGGTTTCGTGCTTCGGACGCGCCATTGATTGTAATGAGAATTATTATATTATTAAAACAAAATGTATGTACAATTGTACATCATATACACTTATTAAAAGTCCATGTAAAATGTAAAATTTTCATTTTTTGTTTTCCCGCCAATTTTCGCACGGTTTCAATATTTTCACTGTATTAAATGTCATGTAATGGTAATAAAGACAATTATGTTAACACAGCATGCACGATTCGTGCTTTCACGTACCCCTTCCATTCGAATATATGCTTTAGACAAGATAACTTATTATTTTTTTGACGGAATCCCTGAAAATATCAACAATATACTTGTACTAGTACTGCTAGACCACAACATTTCAGCACAAGTTGTTGAGTTATATCATGAAAGGCGTTTCACTAGCAACGTTAAGGACCAGAATGCATACGGTCGATGCATCGACGAGAGGCTCGCATACAGTAACAGACTGGCAGCTAAAACCTGAGTGCGGCTCTGGTGGCTGGCGCCCCAAGGGTGCTTCAAGGGGCCTTTATAATATTAGTAGTGCGCTTTTGGCAAACAACGAAAAACTTCAAGTTATTGGTAAATGTACTTTAAAATTAAATGTAAAGGGTTGAAAATATTCATTTTTTTTTTTTACTTGAACTCACCGCTATAGAAATTTGTTAATCACAATCCTTGTTCTTCTAAATTATACCCAAAGAAAAGAGAGACATTCTTAAAAAAAAGGGAGTGTTGCCAACATTTAATATCGTTCTCTTTGACAGCGAAACATTTCTTTTTTTTTCAAGAAAGTCTCTCATTACTGACATAAAAGGACAGTATTATTGAATTCAGTATATTATGGGTATTCACCTATGGCGCGTGGATTGGTTATGTCCAATATCGGAACTAACGCCGCTACCATTCTCCTTGTTTCACAGCTGCGCCCCCTATCACTGTCATCCAAGTGTCATCAGATCTTTGTAGCACTGTAGATGCCTCGTTTATTATATTATACATTTAAATAATGTGCCAATACACAAGTTGTTTGGCTTGACAACGTTTTCTGCGACTAGAGTTCCGATTGTTTGAATTCCGAATCTGAATAATACTTTTAAATATATCTATGGGTAATTTAGTTAAAAATCGTGTCTGCACATTAAATATTTTTACGAAATTTTACATTAAATTGGTTATTAGCATTATTCCGAGACCAGAACTACAATTTGTCTGAATTTTTGTCTGTCCGTATGTTTCGTTTTAACTCGAGAATTACTCAGCGGATTTAGATGCAGCTTTCTTTATCATCGTAGTGACCCTGTTTGTTGATAAAATACCCACCAAGCCAAAAACGGGACCGCACGAACGAAAGGCTTCAACAAGATGTAATGTTTTCAGAAAATATTAGGCCTTTACAAATGAAATTGCTATTTTTTATAGAGAATTTGAAAGAAACTTAATTTTCAGTACTATCATTTTTGCATTTTTTTTACGAACGACAAATCTAAAATGTATTATTTATTTTGTGTATGAATGAGACAACATTAGACTAACAGCAACATTAGTTTAATTTTTTAAAAGTGTCAGCTGTAAAAAAATATAACGAATCTTATCATGGAAATGTATGGCATTTAGGACAAACTGTTTTGGAAGATTTCATTTTTTTAATCAAACTGAGAACAAAAACAAAATTAAATACGTAGATGTAAAACCTTGAAATCAACTTTCAAACAATAAAAAATAGCAATTGAATTACAGGAATTATGAACTCATGAATCTGTAAAAAAATTCGGCAATTTTATTTCATAGGTAAATACCTATTAGTCCTGCGCAAGTAGTTCTGAGCATGGCACAAATAAGCTTCGTAATATTGTTTTGACGTTAGTTTGTTATCCTGTTGCTCATAAAAGATTTATACTCTTATTAAACTAAGTACGGAGCATATTGTAGTGGTGGAGACAGGAAATGTTATTCCTAGCTCTTGTGACTTGTAAGTAACGAATGGGAAAAGTAAAACTTCAGCAGTGTCTCATCCTGTTTGTTACGCGGACTGCGCAACGCAAGGGAAAACGGGCGTGACGTATGTGGAAATAAACAGATGTAGTTGATGCAAATATGAAACAATAGTGGATTGGTCTATGTCTGAAGAAGTTTTTTTTTTTATTTATTTATTTATTCATAATTTTACACTATTTTATTACATGATGAATAGTATCCACAAACTCACATGAGTTTGTGCTGATACTACGATTCGTGAATAATACTCATATTCGTGCATGAGATTATGCTCAAATAAGCAGAAACAAATACATATTAATAGCTACCTGCATACAAATTATAATTAAACAATAGATGAAGAGAGAAATTGTTTGTCGAACAGCTGCTTTTATCCGTATCTTAATAACGGCTGACCAAATTGGCGACACACTGAAGAAGGGCAATGTGAAAATTACCGGAAATAGAAGAGCAATCTAAAAATTACCGGAAATAGAAGAGCAATGTGAAAATTACCGAAAATAGAAGAGCTTGTATGCTAAATATTATAAGAGTGCATTACAAACTAGAAAATATCAATCAGAAACAAATCCAAAGACAAGAATTTGAAAAATTCCCCTTGCCAGGATTCGAACCTGTGACCTCTTGTTATCAAGACAAGCGCGCTACCAATTGCACCACCGAGGTTCCTATCTAGACCGGCGAATTATTCCACCATACTTGTCCGCTGTTAGAGTATTCATAGCGATGGATTTCGCAAAATAAACATAATCTGAGCTTGTATGCCTTGATTGATGGATCTGGAGGAGATGAAAGAGGTGTGTCAAGATCGTAGCAGATAGAAATCTGTAGTCTCTGCCTACCCCTCTGGGAGACAGGCGTGAGTATGTATGTACTTAATAACATTACGGTCATATTTTTGAACTGTCCCACTGAAAATCGAAAACCACTTTTAAAGTTAACTAGCTTTTGTCTGCTGGTTTGCCCACGCTGATTTTGTTTACGTTTAGGGATGTCGTATATTCTATTAAAAAAAAAAATTTAGAAAAAACTTTTAGAAATTAAGTTATGGGAATTTGTATTTTTTATTTTTCATTCTAATTTGACCCTGATTTGATACACTTGTAGAAGAGAGCTTAGTTTAAAGTCGTTTAGCTAGGGTTTGGCCCATACATTTTGTGCATACTTATCATTTCTTTTTGATAAGAAAGAAAAGTAATTTATTTTAAAATACCACAGACACGAGAAAAAACATACATACATACAAAATCACAAACAATACAAATTAACAAACAGTACGAGTACATATAACATTAAGAAGACAGTGGTAAATAAAAAAGGATTACAGCTCAGCTTAATGCTGCAGTAGGGGCTACAGCGCTGGTATTCTGCTGAACCCTGACTTAAAATTAATATTAAAACTTAATCTATGCTAGGTGGCTTATATTTTAATACACATAAAAACAAGGAGAAGAATGTGTAGGAGCTATATATAAATAAATAATTATATTTATATAAAATATAAATTATATATATATACCAATATAAAAATACATAAGTACCTCTTAAAGTAAACCTCACTGCTTCGAAGAAAAGACGCATCTGGAACTTACGACTTTAATTTTTAATGTAATGATTTGAGCTGAATTTCTAAAGAATAAAGCCAAAAGCTGTTTTGCTAAGTAAAAAGGACGCATTTGGCTAGATGTTTCTACTTAGTAGTATTATTAATCTTTCCATAGTTTCGCTAAGAAGAAAGGGAAAAATTGAAATATCTCACTAATCCTCACAAAATAAAAACTATTTCAAAGTGTCACTATCTCGATAAAAAGATTGATAAAATTAAATAAGTAAAATTTAGTTGTGAGCGCTAGCAGCGACACATAAAACTCTTTATGTTTTCCGTTAGCTGTATAAGTTTTATAATGTTTTATATGTTTCTTGTATTACTCAACAAACGCATAAAAAAAAGATTGCTATAAAAAATTCAAATTTATCTACTAACATTGAAAGATTACATGTTTGCCCAGATATTCCCATTAAAAAAACCACAGAACATTTAAATCAAAATGTTCTGAGAAAAAAACATTTCTATACCTTACTATGTTCAAAGCCAAGCGACTCTTTAAATCGTGTTTTCTCGGAATAACCTTTTTGCAGATGCATCTTTTGATATTATGACGGCAGTATTGATAAAGTATTCTTCATCTAATCAATCACTTGCAGTATCTTAGGACCGAAGTTTTTGCACTGGCTCTAGTTACTTATATCCATAGACGAATACAGCCTACAGACTCCTCATAACGCGACCGATTTCTGTCAACACATCTGACTGAACCAGCAGATACAATTCGCCACTCTAAAATTATCTATTTCGGTAGGCCAAACCAAAATGGCTTCTATATTCACTACGTTAGAGTCTTCGTCTTCGGGAAAGATAAGTTTGTGACGCTATACGTAAGATTGGAAGAGCCAATAGGATTGCAGTATTCCGTTTCGATTGTTGACAGAATTATTTGTACCCAAGATTTTGAACAATAGACGTATTTCTGGGCTGTATTGTCTATGCTTATATCCTTTGTTGACCGTACATTCATAACATATTTCCTACCAAATATTTTTAATGCCTTTGCTGCAAAATTTTATTAATATATCTTCAAGAAACAGAAAGTATCAAATTCCCGCAGTTTCAATTAAAATTTCCAGTTTCAAGTCCCCGACATTCGCTGCCAACGAAGAGTCAGATAACAACAATTGCACTATTCCGAAAGTTAATTAAACTGAGGCTTTCTATTAAAATGCAAAATAATATCCCTCTAAACCTTAATCCCAGCTTTGCGAGGGCAATTTATTAAAACTTCTTATTTAATCACAAAGTTATAATTTTAGCGGAAAAGTTGACGCAAACTTGAGATAAAGAAAACAAAACAGCGGAAAGCTTTTTCCGGGCCTTATCAAAGCCCATTATCTTTTGACCTGAAAAGTCAAATTATATATTTTTTCTCTTTCATAAGAAGTAAATAAGTTAACGCAAGTTGCTGCTTAGTTGGCGGAAGAGGGAGATAAAGCTAATTTACTGGTTGCTTTGATTATAAATTGTTGATAATTAGTTTTCGGCAGGTGGCAAAAGGAGTTTTCTGTTTTCAACTTTCATATCTGGTTTAACAAACCGCTCTTATTTCATGAGCATTAAGTTATATGAACACGTGCTTTATAAACTAATTTACCAACCAAATATTTTCTCTCTACTATCTATAGTAACGTCAGGAAAACTGAATTGTGACCGCCTAGAGCTTAGGCACATATGTACAAATATGTATGGTATTGAATATGGTAATTAGGTATGGCAAGAAAATCACCAAAGTAGAATGAATGCGGTGGAAATACGTTCCTTACGGAGATGTGTGGTTTGACATAGAATGATAAAGTGGAAAATCACGATATACATATACTAGTATAAAAATGATCGTTTTAAACGATCATTTAACATAGTGCTTTAGATTATTTAACGATTCAACCGTATACCATTATGACATACGAGTAAGTCGTGATAAAATCACATCTTGAAGATCACATCATGAAGTTTTTTTGGGTTGGTAGTCTCATCACTTCATCACAGTCTATTGATATTTTTATATTTACAATATTATTTGATTATATTTATTTTTATGTATGTATGTTGTTTAGAATAAAATGTATATTTCGGAACGTATCCGACAATGGTCTATATATTTTGTCTATGGACTTGGAGCTGTCAAAAAAAACGAGGGACGTGGACATTGTAACAGATCGCGGACGATTTTATAAAATGTGTTATATTAAGGGATATTAACGGCAAATCGATGTGGACATCGTAAAGAACATAAGTGGATCAAGGGCTGATGATATTTTGGCGTGAAGACCATTTTAAGTGAATTTCCTATGTGTGTGTGACATAACCTGTGTCCACGCGGCTTCCGACAAGTGGACTTGTTAATTATTATTTCTTCTGGGTTCGGATGCATCCCGGGGTAGATGGATTGTGTTTAGATTCATCGTGGAAGGTGATCAACGCGTCACGGCACCGGCACGCCTTGGAGTCCACGTGCGCAGTGGTCTTCGTGCGATGATCAGTGGATGACGTCATCATACAATTGTCTGGTAGGACATTTTATACTATTTTTTGTAGAATATAAGATATTTGTAGAGTATAGATCTGGGACAGCTTATGGGCCCCTGTTCCAGCTGCTAATATCGCCCTTTAGCATACAATTAGTGGTGTCTGAGCGTGGTTATGGAATCCTCGCACCAGTGACGCGGATGCCCGTCACTAGTCAGTATTACCACTTTTTGTAAGCTACAATTTGTGGTAGCATCGAGCGTCTGTTACCAAACAAGCTTTGGTAGCTAGTCCGTGGTTAATCCCAACTTTGGTTTATATACATATGGGCGGCGGAACTGGGCGGCCCCAGTGTCATTGAACTGTTAACATAGCTAGGCTTTTACATGGTTGTAATGATATGTTATTGATGTAGCAATTACAATAATATTGGATATGTTTAGTGCTTTGAGTAGATAATTGATTGCCGGAGGGTACCACATTGGTGTGGTTCAGTAATATCAGTATAAATTGTTAATTTAGTACATATCAAGTGTTCTTGTATTACAATGACATAATCATATAACGGTTTATATTATAGATTTGGAAATCAACTTGTTAGCTAATATACGGTTATCTTGGCTTGAATTTATGTACTTACAAGTATGTATACAGTTGCATAGTGGAATGTGCATTCGGGTTTGTGTGTATTGTATACACCAAATATAATTTACATTTGATATTTAAATTCTGGAATTAGGTAGGAACCTATTTGTTTGTTTTGTATTGACGGGGCAGTACATACATTGTGATTGGGAATTAAATTTACTAATTCAATTCTAGTTATAGATAGGGTATCTATTGAGCACTGCTTCTGTATTTTGTGCCTTGTCAGGGTGTTTGCTAAATAGTTTTTATTTATACATTTCCCGGTTTGTTGCGGCATGATGTCCAAGTCTCACAAGGCTGCGTTTGCGAAGGAGCTACGCTGGTTTACGACCGTCCAGGGATTGTTTTCTCGTTCGGATCGCGACAATGCAATCCTGGAGAGAGTCGAGCGGATGCATCAGCGGCTGGCTGATGCAGAGGCGGCTGTGGCAGCACTGCAGGAAAGTGACGAGCCTATGGATAGGTATGTTACGGATTTGGCTCAGATAAAAGGGATTTATGATGCTTTAACAGAGGCGGCCTCCATGATCAAAAAGCGACAATCGGGCAGCCCGGTTGTTAGCACACCTAGACCAACAGATGGCGCCACTGGTAGGGCGCTGGTTATAAAGTCAAATAATATTGCTGATCTAAAGAGGCAAAATTCAGGAGGTCCTGTAGTTGTCACGCCTCAACCGGTAGATGGCGTGTCTGGTAGTTTGGCTAGTTTAGAACTGAATAAATTTAATGGGAAAATGGAAGAGTGGGTTTCTTTTAAAAATATGTTTAATTCATTAGTAAATTCTAGGGTAGATTTATCAAAGGGGCAAAAGATGGCATATTTGATGTCAACATTGGAGGGCGAAGCAAGGTCGCTCATCCAGCACCTCAGGGTAGAGGATGATCATTATGATATAGCGTGGGGCTTATTAAATGATAGGTATCAAAACATGCACTTACTGGCGGATGCGCATGCGTCTCAATTGTTGACGTTACCTAGGGTAACCGACTGGGCACAGCTGAGGCAGCAATTACTGACTCCGGTCACTGTGGCGTGTAATGCCCTTAAAACATTAGATTTACCGGTGGACGAGTGGTCGTTTTTACTCGTTCACATTATTTTAGGTAGGTTGCCTAATGATGTGAGGTCACGTTTTGAGCGGGTGTCCGCAGAAAAAGATGGCAGCACTGTGCCTAAATTTACGGACTTAATGAGGTTTCTTGAATATGAAGCTAGGGTAGCAGAAACATCACAAGCGGACTTGGCGCCATCTGGGGCGCAATCACTTTCGTCTGCTGGCTCATCGGAATGTGGGGAGCCCAGACAACCGCAGCAGTCGCGGGGACGCGATATGACGCGTTTAGCGGCGGTCGCCGTGGTCGAGAGGTCATCGACCTGTTTACAGTGTGGCCATACGGGGCATGACCTGCTGAGATGTCAGCAGTGGCGAAACCTGCACGTCACCGAGCGGCGACGCATAGTGAAGCGTAAGGGCCTGTGTTTCGGTTGCTTGGGCAATCATTTTGAACGTAATTGTCCCGAGCCACGACGTTGCAGTGTTTGTGAGGGGCCTCACCATTTATTGTTGTGTGCCAACAGTTCTGAAGCGGCTTCACCGGTCCCGCAGCGACGGAGCCCTACGGGCGGGGGTGCTTCAGGGAGAACTCCCCCCCCCTTGGACAACGGGGGTGCGTCAGGGAGAAATTCCCCCCCCCCTCGGTCCAGGGAAGGCATGCTGTCGGGCAAAACTCCCGTCCGTCGGAACGGAGGACTGTGGCGCGAGGCGCGCCCCCTCACCGGGAGGTGAGTTATGTATTTGCGCGTGGACCCGTAGGGGGCTTGCCTACGGGCTATCACACATATGGCCATGTTGTGAATTGGGCCCCTACGGGCGGGGGCCAATTGGAGTTGGCAAGGGCTAGGCCCCCCCTCCCCGCGCCGGTTTTGGTGCCAGCTGGCATGGAGCACCGTGTTAAGACGGAGTCACGGGGTTACTCACCGCCGTACCGGGAATACCCGCGGTTAGAGTACCACCCGCCGTACTCAGGGAGAGTTGGAGGCTACGCTCCCCCCATGGTGGGGATGTGCACGCGCCAGCCGTATTACTGCCAGTGGACTGGTCCTGCACTCCACAGGTGGGGTAGCCTGTAACCAGCTTGTTCAAGCTATGAGTACGGAACCGCGGACGGTTCTGTTGCCTACCGCGATGGCTCGCGTCTAGGGCCCCAGGGGGGATTGAGTTAGGGTAAGGGCCCTCCTCGACTAGGAAAGTCAAGTAGCGCACCGATTGGTTTTGAACCTGGAGGTTTCGTTGGTGCCGCTCCTAGGTATTGGTGGACTGGAGTTGAATCAGCGGCTGCAGCCATGGTTATAGACAATATTGTCGGCTGGCAGCCTTCTTTGGACCTTCCTCCGTCCATAATATCATGCACGTCAGGTCTGCATCTGGCAGACCCACGTTTTGTCATCCGGCCCAGTCGATGTTTTCCTGGGCGCGGATTTGTTAGGATGGATCCTATTTGGTTTTTAGAAGACTTTGGGTTCTTCTTCATTGATGGAGGTGTCCACAATTTTGGATATTCAATATTTGATTCGATACTTGGATGATTATGTTCGAACTTAGGAAATGGCTTTCAAATGAACATAGACTGTTTGCAGATTTGGAGGATCCCAATATGATGGTGGTATTATGTTGAAATACCAACCAGTCAATGAAATTCATATATTTTGTCCCCAGCCATGAGTGCAGAGGAGCGTTGGAACGCATTGGTACACTGGGTTCGTGTACTTCAGGCGGACCTCATCAAGTTTAGACTTCGAGTTCTGCGCGAGGATCACGCCAGGCTGAAGTGAGCGGTTGCTCGTTTGAATCATTTCACGGATTATGAAGGACTTCTGCGTTTTGGAGGCTGATTTTGGAGAGCTGACCTGCCATACGGAAGTCTTCATCCTTTGCTTCTACCCAAGACGGACCTTTGGTAAATCTGTTGGTTATTTGTAGATAAGATATTTGTAGAGTATAGATCTGGGACAGCTTATGGGCCCCTGTTCCAGCTGCTAATATCGCCCTTTAGCATACAATTAGTGGTGTCTGAGCGTGGTTATGGAATCCTCGCACCAGTGACGCGGATGCCCGTCACTAGTCAGTATTACCACTTTTTGTAAGCTACAATTTGTGGTAGCATCGAGCGTCTGTTACCAAACATATGTGTTACGTACAATACGTATATTTTGGAACGTATCCGACAGTGGTCTGTGGTTTTTTTGTCTGTAGACACACTGATCTGACTTGGAGGAGTATTATATTCCTTGGACTTGGATGTCAATGGTTGGAAAAGTCAAAGCGGTCTTTGTAATATTTTGTAATAATTTTGTTTAATAACGAGTGTGGAGACCCAGTGAACAGTTTGTGGATCAGAGCGGACTCTATTTTTGCCGGGGAGGCAAGTTACTACTTGGAAGCGGCTTCGAGAAACGTCGCGACGACGTTCTGACTCCGTGGGACACGCGGCGACTGCATGACGTGGTAACATTGAAGAACTGGCTGGTGATATCCTTTATGTATTCTTGGGTGTTGAATTCAACGGGTTATGCTAGGGTTATTAGGGACCTAACTCAACACATCACCAGCGCCGGCAACAAAGAGGACTTTGGGAGATTATATGTAAGTTTGTAGAATTAATTTTATTAGGTTAGTTTACACAAGACATCACCAGTCCCGGGTATACTTTCAAGGGCCCAGCTGCCTGTGTGTGTTTCTGGTGATGGTCTTGCTGGTTGGAAGGTGTCCGTTCGTCGAGCAGGCACCTTTCACCAACAGTATGTATATATATATAAATGATTATTATTGTATGCATATATAATATTTATAATTAACAGTCAGATATAAAAATATATTGTCCAAGTTTATTTAGGTTGGAGTATTAATATTAATACAATACGTATACGGTAAGTAGTTAGGCATTATGTAAATTCAATTAATTGGTTTTGTTTCTTTTATTTTATAAAATTGGTACCCTACTTCCACATTACATAAAATAACACTTTCTTCACCACCCAAAAGTTGGCTGGAAGAAATCGCCCTTGTACATTGTATGTTCAAAACTCTTTACAAAATTATTTATTTAACCGTGTACAATAAAGAATGTACAATTTAAACTACGATAGAAATACATTTCTATGTTTGAACACTTGGCGATTTATCCATCGCAAGGAGTTATAAATTAACATTATATCATTGCAGTATAGAAACGCAGAAAGAAAAGTAAATCTGGATGTCAGAGCTCCTCACATCCGGGCTCTACCGCGTAATTCTCATTTGTATCAACTTCAAGCAAATGCATGCGAAATATAACGCGTGCAAAAGAGATGGCATGATAGGTGGGCGTCGTCGCACGCACGTCAAATTTCAATCTCAAGTTGATGTTGATGAAAATGAGAATTACGCGGTAGACCCACAGTGGGTCTACCGCGTAATTCTGAAATAGAAATCTGGATGTCAGAGCTCCTCACATTCGGGCTCTACCGCGTAATTCTCATTTTCATCAACATCAACTTGAGATTGAAATTTGACGTGCGTGCGACGACGCCCACCTATCATGCCATCTCTTTTGCACGCGTTATATTTCGCATGCATTTGCTTGAAGTTGATACAAATGAGAATTACGCGGTAGAGCCCGAATGTGAGGAGCTCTGACATCCAGATTTACTTTTCTTTCTGCGTTTCTATACTGCAATGATATAATGTTAATTTATGTACAATTTACTCATCTTGTTACGTGGCACACGGCAAAACATACTTTTGTACGCTACAGAACACACGTACATTGTTCCCATTATTATTGTACATTGTACCCACACATTCAAAAGCCAAAAATTAAAAACGACCTCTCATTACGTACATCCATTTTCGTAATGGACTTATGTGGCGCAAGGGACCCCCGAGCTCTGTTTTACAAACTTTCATCATACTAAAAGCCTTACAGGAATGCCGTCATATTAATAAATTACATTTCTCACTGTACAAAATATGAGGGTGAATATGCAGAATTTTAACGCTGAGTTGTGGTGCTGAGCGGTTATTTTGTGGTATGACTGTGATTGAATGTATATTTACCCATTTACAATTAAATATACCGAGTTAAGGTTAAACGACAGTCGCTTAGCACAAAGTGCATAACTTAAATTTGTATTTCTTGTTTGGAAGTTAAAAATTGAATAATATTTTGGTATGAGGCAATTAACACCAATGGTTGAGTATTAGTGAGTTTATAAAGCATGAGTTTGAAATTTAATGCACAATTAGTCATGATCTGGTCCAAACAAAGTTAAAACAGCATTTTATCTTGGTTTTGAGAAAACTAATTGTGTAAACAATTTCAAACTCTTGCTTTATAAACCTCACTAATACTGAACTTTTGGCGTCAAATAGCATAGATCAAAATCCTTTTCAACTTTATTTTTCTAAACAAGAAAAACAAAGTTAAGTTATGTACTTCGCGCTAAGCTACTGACGTTTAACCTTAAAGCACAAAAACATGATAGATTCTTTGGTTTTATTTGTATCCGCAACAATCATACAGAAAGAATATAACAATTTGTAGCGAAATCCATCGTTTTGTAAACTCTCAATAATATTTGCATTACAAGATAGAAACATCAAAAAGAAAGAAATTCTCTGAGAAAAAAATCTTAGGCCGGGGCCTGTGGTCTACCAACCCCTCTAGCGGTTTTCGAGAGGAATCACAATTTTTATTACAAAATATTTTACGCAAACGTTAATGTGTATCGAGAGCAAAACTCATGATAGACTCACTGAACCCGTATCTTTGTCTATCGGAGGTCAGTAACTTGTATTGAGATCTACTAGACTCTTTACAATTTTGTTATTACGTGATAAACCAACAAGCAATGCACGTATTCCCTTCTCTCTTCCATCGGTTTAAACTCTCGCTAAGACATCAACTTTTTTCTTACCTTGGTTAAAGAAATTTCATCGAAGGTTTCCTCTGCCTCCTTTTTTTCTATCTTTCCTTCTATGATGTTAAAAGGCACATATTGTAGCATTCGCTACAAGTATTCAACCTTTTTCATATATTTTTAGTCTTTCTTTATCGTTGATTGCTTTACTGAATTTTCAAATTCGAAAATTTGGAATATCTTGTCAGATTTTTTTTGTTATTTTTCTCATATGAAAGAGTATCGTGGTACAAGGAAGGCAAATTTGCTACAGAAATATGAAATTTAAAATGTGATATCTATTTGGATTCTTGAAACAGAGTAAATTGGCTCTAAATATTGTGAAGGCCAGTTTTTTTCTGCATTTCCTGGTAAGTTTTGTGTAATTTTGGTTTCATTCTCTGAAAATCCCTTTTGTCCCGTTTCCAATACGTTAATTTCCTTTCCCAGATTTCATAAGCATATCTTGACGCTGTTGTTTTATTTCTTTACAGCGACCCTTCGGGTTTTTTAAGGGTTCTTCCCAATTTTTCTTCAATTTCTCCCACCATCTTGTATGGTTATACATATTGAGGCCGGATATACGGACCACGTACCCTGGTGGGGTAAGCTTCCGGTATTAAAACAGAAGTCGGCGCCAGACAATCTTGGCTTGATTGACTACTCCCAGGAAGACTGCAAACACCTAAGTCACGAAGACACCCTTATCAGGTTTTTGTATCTGTAGCCTAGCATTCAGTAGTCTGGATATCCAGCATCAATTGTTTTCTTCCTTAGTGTAAAGCTAGATAACGATTGCTCTTAACACCTTAAAGTTACGTTTTCTCCCGATTAGAGGTTATTAAATTTTCCGCGAAATAATAGTTTCTGGGATCCTATAAACTACTTTCAATATCCAAATTTAAATCCATAATATTGTGAACAAATGCGTCGTTTAAGCTGAAGGAAAACAAAATCCTAAAATAAGATGAACTAGGTATAATTTTTGTGTTGATTTTATAAGTTCCTACGTACCCAATACTCTGTAGATATTATTGTGTTTTATACCATATTTTTTACTTCAGTTTTGTTATTTTTAGTTCATTTAAAGTTAAATTATACAGTTTCTTTATCCAGATTTACCTCTTTTTTTGGCTGTCACCAGGCTTGCCTGGTGGCAGTCCAAATTTAGGTCGAACCGACGAAATTACGTTCGTGATTATGAAGTAGCTAAAAAATATTATTTTTAAAAAGAAATGCTACAATATGTACAAAATTATATATTTATATGAACAAAGAATACTTTAATACCTTTATTAGGCAGAAAATGAATATTACACGTAAAAAATAATAACAAAAATTTTTTTTGTAAAGATTTTAAATATTAAATTTTCAATGCTGGGACCCAGAAAGTAAGTTTTAAGTGAAATATAATAATTTATGAAAGTCATTATATACACAGTTATTTAATATATAGCTATACCTATAGCAAAGTAAATTATTTACTAGGAGTAGGACTTCATTTACAATAGAGCTGTGGTGCTCCATTAATATTAGGCAGGAGTCCAATAAACAAACGTTTAAACAACTGTTATTGAATCATCTCCTCAATACCATGTAAGTTTTTAGTTAAGTAGGTATAATAATTATAATTAGCTGGTGCGGGCGGCCGCGCGTCAGCGGATACCCATGCCAATTCATAGCTTAGCAATGGCACGTAAAGTGGTAGCGGAGGCGTGGCCGCTTATGTTCGGCTGATCGTACTAATTACTTTTATTTAAGTAAGTGCTAATTTTATTAAAATTGTATCAGAGACTCACGGATCCCACAGTCAAACTGTACATGCAGTTTTGTGGGTCATATTTAGCTATAAGATAATCTACCTTTTGATAAATAAAAGTATTCATTCATTCATTCATTCATTCAAGCTCTAAACTTCAACATAATAAATTTATTTCTCTATACCCCGCTACGATTGAAATATTTCATTGAGTATGTTTGCCAATATTACTCTCGAGATACGTTGAGTTAGTTACTAAGAAAATACATAGAAATATTTGAAAAGGATCTTATCCAGCAAAGAATATAAACTATTACTAAGCAAAAAAAACCACACTCTCCTTCCCCAATTAACGTCGCGTCGGTCACCAGCAAAATCAGAGGCACGTTGGTGAGCGGCAATATACAAGGTGGGGCAAAAGTAATGTCATAGTTTGAATTGGCTGCCATTTTGCAGCAAAAAAATTGCTCTGTTTTTATAAAAACTTTATTTGAAAGTGTAAAATTGATGACATTAATTGGAAAAAATTACATCACTCAAATGGCCACCTCCCGAGTTGACGCATAATTGCGCTCGTTTTACGGCATGTTGCTCGCAAAATATCTGACTATCTGGCTCCAAATTGGCGATTTCTTCTTCAATGTTATCTTTTAAAGACTTGCAAGGTTCGTGGTTTGTTGTGGTAAACGCAAGATTTTAAAAAGCCCCAAGGGAAGAAGTCTGGTGCTGTTAGATCTGGCGATCTGGACGGCCAGTTCAAATCTCCAAAATGGAGGATCAAAATTTGTCAAATAAGCAGTAACAATAATTCTACGTTCTTGAGGTGTGTATCGCTCCATGGCTTGTTGGCAACTAATTCTCTATATATATATATATCTACATCATAAATGTTAAAACACAGTGACATTTGGCGCCATCTGCAAAAATGGCAGCCAATTCAAATTATAACATTACTTTTGCGCCACCTTGTACTTAAACCGAAATTAGTGCCGTCCGTTTAATGTGTCGTGACTATTATTAAAATTAATTTTATTCAGTGTAAAATCGCACTCCCTGCCATTACAAAATCAGTGCGCTACACGATCTACGCTGAGTTTCGTAATGTTTATGTTGCAGACGTTCAACATTGACACTCTCGATCAGCTGTGCTCGCACGAGTGCAGTTGCTGATAGTCCTTGAATAATATATGCACACACACATAAGCCAGTATGGACAAGCTAGTGGTTATGTAGTAGGTATTTATATCTGTTCGCTTGTATTGCGTACTAGGGTTTGTTTCCAGATTGCTACAACAGATCCACCTTCGTATGTTCAAAAACTAAGAATAAAATAAAAAAATGAGCAGAAAGTATAACTGAACAGAGGGCCTATTATGTATCTTTAGTTGCCATCTGGACTTGGTGTCTATCATCAAAAACATAGATATAGTATCGAATTCCGATTGTCTAAGTATAAGTTCGTACGTGAAGTGACGATACAGTTCGTAAATAGTTCAATACCCGCTAAAGGCAATTTTGAAAGTTCAGTTTTTAGCTATGTTTTTGATGATAGGCACCTAGTCCAGTTGGCAATTAAAGATAAGAATACAGGGGCTGGTATTATTAGAATAATACCTACATAATTTTTTTAATGAGTTTTATGGGCAGCCAAAGTGTAACGCATAGACTTAGGATTATACAAGGTGACTTTTTGATCATCGTCCAAATTCATACTTGAGTCTTGGTAAGTGATCAGCATCATGAACCAATAACGATTTTTGTAAAATTCATAAAATTTAATTTCGTCTCCCCATAGTGATTCACTCAGGACTGGGAGTGAAATACTAAGGGAAGTCAAAATTTCATTATACAAATTTCACAAAAATTGTTATCGATCCATGATGCTGATCACTTACCGAGCCTCTAGTATGAATTTGGACGATGATCAAAAATTCACCTTGTATAGTTCTGTGGTATAAGTAACTGTACTGTGGTATAAGTGTATATAAGTGTGGTATAACTGTGGTATAAGTAACAGTGTAACTGTAAGTAAAACACGATTGGCGGATCATCATAATGCAGAGTTAAGCTGTCACACTTATCTATGGTAGTGAATGTTTGGAATGGCAAGAAAAGCACCAAAGTAGAGTGAATTCAGCGGAAATGCGTTCCTTATGGAATATGAGGTAGTTTGACATGAATGTTTTTTTTATATTTTATTAAATTGTTACCACTTGTAAATACTGTAAATAATGTTTGACGGTCGTAGATAATTATTGTGTACAACTGGATATAATTAGCCATTAGGACACTCGAGCAGCCTATTACTAAACTCACTTCGTTTGTTTCGTCAACAAGCACTCGAGTCCTAGTCCCAATGGCTCTGGTTATGTCACAGTTGAACAAAATACTATTGAGAAGTCTAATTATACTCCAACAATCTTAATCAATCAAAGTTATTTCTGCGTGTTGCTTTAGACAGACAAAAATATAATTTGTTTTCTTTTCGGTACCCTCAAAATCTTAACTATAGCCAGTTTCCATCGACCTCATGTTTGGGATAAAGCGCAGCCTAGACAGAGAGGCGGCAGGTGCGCGACCTGCAAGGTAACATCCAAACAATCCTCTTTAACACCCTCCCCCCTTCTCACTCCACCCTCCCGCGTTTTTGACCCCACACAACCTCTTTTAAGTAACATGACTTTTAACTTTGCGACCCATCTTTGCTTTAAAGCCCGTTTAGAGCCCATTTTGCGCCTTTAGCTCTAAAAGAGCTTTCGGTTTTAATTAAAATATAAGCGCATACATGTAGCCAGCTATACGCGTCATATTTGCGAATTTAAGCAAATGAATGCTTTATTTTTTAATTTCGTGTAAATATGAATAATGTCGGCTCTCATGAGTCACTCAGTTTAATTAAATGTCTGTAATACCGAAATACTCGTCAACATGAAACTTGTTTACATTGAACAAAAGGTATCTATGTCGTGGATAAATTAGAGGGTCCGTCAAAGTAAAATCTACTTGATTTTATTTTCAGTAGCTATTAAGCCCAATGGTTTTTGAAAACTGCTGAAGTGGGGCCTATATAAATTGACGGGAGGACAGAAATGAGAATAAAAAATGTTGCGTCCTTAAAGTAGGCATAAACTTTTAAAACTTTTAAGTACTTTTTTAAGACCTTTTTATTTCTTTGACGCAAAAACAATTGAAAAAATATCAAGACGATATTTGCTTCTTACACCTTTTATATTTGCAATTAAATAAAAACTCCTTGGTACTCGGTTCCACAAATATAATTATGTTTAATTACCTTTTAAGGGTTTACTACCGGTTTCGTCATTTTACGATATCATCAGGCACTGTATTTGAGGTGTTAATAATACATTTTGTAAAACCACGACTTTGACGTGTTTAAATAAACAGGATTTAGTTTGATTATACGATCAAAAAAAGTATATCATAACCTAGGGGGGTGCATTCGGGTACACTTCAGGTTGAATAAACACATTTTGTAAAGTCATGTTACACTTTCTAAAATAAGCAAAAATTATTATAATTAAATAAATATTGAAATTACGAAGAAGAGAAATAGAAATAACGACGAAAAATTACAACGAAACCGGTAGCAAACACTTAAAAGATAATTAAACATAATTATATTTGTGGAACCGAGTACCAAGGAGTTTTATTTAATTGCAGGATGTCGTTCCATCAATAAACAACAACATTCACCGTCAACCTTTTATATTTAATTATGTGTAAAATAAGAACTGCCATTAGTTCATCGTAACGTGGCGTGAATTATCCAAAATATCGTAAGAAATAGTTCTAGATCGTACTTACAGTTAATGTCACTATTGTTAAGAGTGGTTTCGCAGCTGGATTGTGAAAAACCCATCCATCAGCCTAGTTCGTCCACTGCTGGACATAAGCCTTTCCAAGACTTTGCCACTCCCGGCGGTCATCCTGGTAGAATTGCCCATACTCACACACGCTGGGCAGGTGGGTTGGTGAGCGCGGTGCCGAAACCCTCGCACCAGTGACGCCGCTGCCCGTCACCAGTCTGTTCCATATAAAGCTCAGCTATTAGGGATGGATATACCGCCATCCATCGGTCCCAGGCATGGTGGGCCTGCTGGTTTTTTGCCTGTGAGCTGTCCTCTTACTCTCCCTCGAATTACTTCGAGGGGGTATACAAGTAAGATGGTGGTACCACCACAGTCGAGCCCGGCATCACCTCTACCACCTGTGAAAAACCCGCCTTTTCCTAATTAATCAATAACGAACACTTAAATTCAAAATTCACTTAATAGTTTTTCAACAAAACCTTATTACTTATGTATTGTGTAGGCTGCCAGAGCAAAGTTTCCATTGGTTTCTATAAAAAGAATTTCAAAAATACTTTCAACCATCATTTCAACCTAATCAGTCCAGTTGTTCTGGAGTGAAGCAGAGGATTCTCTAAAAAGGGATTCCTTTTTTTTTTGATGAAATCATAAAAACATATCAAGAAAACATACATATATGTTCAGGAGTAAGTATTTATCCTATCTATACCTGAACAAAGACTTCATCCACGAAGCCGAGAAATATTAGAAACATTTATTACAAAACTTCAAGATTTGAAATGTTAATAAATGTTTTTAATTCTGCTAAAAGCTGCTGATTGTTTTGAAAAGCGCTGTTTATAGCTGCAAACATCTGGGTCCAAAACAGAGTGGCTTTTATGTACAATCTATTTATAAAAATGCTTGGGTGAAATTGTTTCTAGGGAAATATTCTGTGTTCCTAAAAAATCACATCGAATAATTTCATCTTTTGACCTGACTTGTATAGAAAAATTTGTGTGAATATATTATATCCATATGGTTTAACCCTTAAAATTCTTCGCGATTTTTGTTTTCCCGCCAATTCAATATTTGGCTATATCTCTGAAAGTAGTTGCCAGAATCTAATGCGGTTTTTTTTTCTAAAACAAAATTATATTTCCTATTTAATAAAAAAAAACTTGACAAACTGGTTTTTTTTCTTATGCACAGGTGAAAATATACAGAAAAAATGTTTTTATATCTATTATAGAAAAATATAAAGAAAATAAAAATAATTATAACAATAAATAAAAAAAAATAAGATAGACGTAAAAATAGGGTCAACAAACTACAAATAACTTTTTTTTTTATTATCTTTATGCGAGGTGACTTTTTGATCATCGTCCAAACTCATACTGGTGGCTTGGTAAGTGATCAGTATCATGCATCAATAACAATTTTGGTGAAATTCGTAAAATGAAATTTCGACTCCCCATAGTGATTCACTCGGGAGGAACTGAATTTATATGGGAAGTCGAAATTTCATTATACGAATTTCACAAAAATTGTAACTGATCCAAGATACTGATCACTTATCAAGCCTCCAGTATGAATTTGGACGATGATCAAAAAGGCACCTTGTATATATTTTTTATTATTGTTGCTTGTTATTCTAGCTTTCCACGAAATCCAATATTGCTATATACATATACACTTTAAAACTACTCATAGATATTACGTTTATAGCAACTTACCCGTCCCAATTGAAACTAAATCGAGCCGAGAGGTTAAGGCGCTCTTATCCCAGAAGAGTGACTCTCTCTGTCTTTATCTTCACGTGTGAGGATTAAAGAAAATAACCACAGTTTTGTACTTTTTCGTTGTCTTTATCGGTTGTTTAAAAATAAGGGATATGTTTATTAAAACCCATTTACGTGGTCGATCTAGAAAATTTAAAGAGCAATATTACGAGATATGTTTCGTTAATAAAAGAGTGGAATTATGGAAATGGCATGATTTGAAAGGTCTTATTACATGCTGTGTTCGTGAATTATTTCTATCGAGCAAAGTTTATCTGATAGTGTAGCACATGCGTGGAAGACCTTGATAAAGGTTCGAACAATATTGCGTATTTTTTTTTGAAGTTTAAGACGATATTTGAAAGTTCTATTTGACTTTGAAATTACTGATTTTGGGATAAGAGCGCCTTAAGGCACTGCTGGGTGGACTCCTCTTTACTGCGCTACGAATCCCGTTCTGGCAGTTTTGTTAATATAAACAGTCATCCTGCTTGACAGCTGCCTGCTTGCACCACATTTGTCGAGTTGGCTTGTGAGTCTGTTGCACAGGGCCATGGCTTTACAGCTTACGAACATGAAAAAGAGGCATAAAGAGCGGTAAATATCAAGCTTTTAGAGCTCATCCTTTTTGTGCAAGATAGTGTTCACATTTTTCAAGTCTCGGGCATGTTAAGACCCGTTTAGCAGCCGGATTATAAAAACCCGCCTTTTTCTAATTAATCGAAACAAAACAATAATATTCAAAATTTACGCAATATTATTCAACAAAACCTTATTACTTATGTATTGTGTATGCTGCTATAGCGAAGTTTCCATTGGTTACTGTAAATTAGAATAAAAAATTTAAAACTTTGATATTCTAATTTATAGAAACCAATTTTGCGATGACAATTTACACAAAACATAGGTAATACACCCTCCCTAGCAGTTTATAATACTGATCCGAAGGCTTCTGTTCGTAGTGCTAGGGAAATACATACATCACATCTACCCCATTTAGAAAGAAAGAAAGAAATAAGTTTATTTGATGGAAAATGATACACAAGATAGCAGCACACATAAATAATAGCCTAATGCTTATGATTACACAAAAATAAATGAAGCAACAAAGAGAAAACAACAACTTTATACTCTCATTGACACATATATTGGATTCTTGGTTATATAACTTTTCTAATTATGTTTATTTTTGTTTTTTTAGGGTTCCGTACCCAACGGGACCCTATTACTAAGACTCCG
The DNA here is from genome assembly GCA_934047225.1 of Ypsolopha sequella. Lineage (NCBI taxonomy): Eukaryota > Metazoa > Arthropoda > Insecta > Lepidoptera > Ypsolophidae > Ypsolopha > Ypsolopha sequella. Next base: position 8,484,544 of record OW203994.1, on the reverse strand, counting down.
CTGTCCATCTGTCTGTCCGTCTGTCACCAGGCTTAGTTAGACAGTTGAAATTTTCACAGATGATGTATTTTTGTTGCCACTATAGCAACAAATACTAAAAAAACAGAATAAAATAAATATTTAAGGGGGCTCCCATACAACAGACATGTTTTTTTTAACGTTTTTATAGAAAATGGTACGGAAACCTTCGTGCGCGAGTCCGACTTGCACTTGGCCGGTTTTTTTCTTGTTTACGATTTTTCAATAACTTTATATCTAACGCTTTTTTCTTTTGTGTATTGAATTAACTTACTTGTTAGTCGTGCACTTTGTAAAAATAATTTTTGAATATATGGTTTTGTTTCGATTATTTAGAAAAAGGGTGGATTTTTCACAATCCGGCTGCGAAACCGCTCTAAAGAACTTTGTAAAGGCGCTCTATACAAGGACCGCCTGTGTATTTAGATAAGATAGTACTATTTTGATTTGGGTGTTTTTATATCAAAACATTTTTTGTGGCTATTCATGTAGGTTGCAATTGAATTTATTAACTTACTGAGATTTAAATTAATATGCTGTGAAACGTAGTTCTTATTGAAGTCTTTAGTTTAAAAATAACTTGTTTTATTTATTTTATAAACTACACAAATAGACAATTTAAATATTTATCGGAATCAGACTACATAAGAATAAAGGATTTGCTATCACAATGTAGCTTCATAATGACATATCAAAGTCTATGCGATTTCTTTTTACTTTTTTACTCTAATAAACAAAAGCTTGCTAAGCCGCAGTGATACTGTAATAAGTCTTATTATAGCAGTGACGAAGACATGATAATTCTTATTATAGTCATCGCTGTTGCTCAAACTGTTAATGCCCTCTGGAAATTCGCATCCCGTTTAGCTGCCGTGGTGGTTATTGTGAAGTTTTTCTCTCTGATCTTTCACTGATATGACTTATTCGATATAATTATCATGGTTGTGATCTTTATTGAAATAAAACAAAACTTAAATAACATTGAAAACCTACCGATAAAATAAAACTTTCTTACAACAAAACACGCAATATAAAACTATATAAAAATAAACTAAACTAAATAAAAAATCTTATCTAGATCGCCACCGTCATGTGGAAGGGTACCTACAAGGCTGGCAGTGTTTCCTCTTTGAATGGCCAGATTGATTAGATAAACCTAGGGTTTTTTTTGTAAATACTACAAAGTTAAAATAAAATAAATCTTTTGTATGATCTCTTTGCAAGAACAAAAATTCATGTTTCTTTTGAAATTGTGGATTTAGATCAGTCAGAATAAACTTTAAAATCATGAAAGTAAAATAAAACCTTGCTGTGACGTCATAAACGACAAAAGTATGCAGCATTAAAAGCGTGTTTTAAGTTTGTGTGCCCATACATTTACAACGTAATAAATAAAATAACAAAATTTTGCCGGATAAGCCTAAGTGACATTAAGCTTTGTTCTCGAAATGCCATAAATCACATTTATTTAATACCTCTAATTCAAAAATAAGAAGAACCATCTTAAGTTGTGCGTTTCGTGAACTATACGAATCGTTCCCCTTTAAGCTTAGTCGCTTGGGGCTGCTCTTTTAAGGCCTCGCCAGACAACCTATCATCGCGCCTCGACAACAACGCTTTCTGTCCTGCCTTAAGAATATGTAAACACCTGGGTTGAAATAGACTGCTACCTTTAAATGATACCGCGTGTTCTACCGATCATAAAGAACCACTTTTCCCACGAAATATACCCGCGCATTTGGGAAATATTTGAGTTTCAAACAAATATGCGTGAACCTTAACGCATCGAGATACAGGCGCGTTTAGAGGCAACTTCGTCCTTGAAACAGCTGTTCACGCGCAGCATTCTAAAATATGCCTAGCTCTAGCGAGATAAAGTCTTTCAGTTAATGTTGAATATCTTTTTCTCTGAAGATTTGCGCGGGTATTTTTTCTTTAGAGAGTTGTTCAGTATGATCCAAAGAGTATGTAGTTTTATTAATAACTTCTTATAACTTTTTATAACCTGCTGTATATAATGTAGTTCTATACTTAAAGAAGTAAAAAAGAAATCCTTCTTAAAGTTATTTCCCTTACCTCGTGTGTATGATTACAGCTTTTTATTTGCGTGGGGTATATGTTTTTTTTTGTACTAAAGACGATCAGTTTTACATAAACAAAAATGCAATACTCATCTATAAATTGATTTAAGAGGCTATGCGAATTTATTTTTGTCACTGTTACTCCAAGCAAAAAATCGCGCAGTGCGAGAGGGACGGATTCAGGGCAAAAGGGAAAAAAGTTGGTTTAATATTATTATTAAAAAAACTAAAATAGCTAGCAAAATTTCAAATATCAAATCTCTAGATATTGTTAAAACACACCTAATAAAATATGTTTGAGTTCTGTAATATGGTTTCTTATCCTCAAACGAGGAGAAAAAGTGTGTTTGAAGACCTCATTTCAACAATTATTTCTATCGAGGAAAATGTATTCAAACATGTTTTCCAATTTCAAAACCCTAGATTATATAGTCAAAATGCATATACCAGGAACTGATAATTATTTTCCGTGTTTTTCATGAAATATACAGAAAAGAATCACCCGTATTTTTTTCGCATATAATAGTTTATAAAATAGTTTCTGTTTTGTCTTGCATTAGAATTGTTTCATAAGAAATAAGTCATTTTCTATTTCAGAATATCTAATCTTATTTGTGTATCAATAACAAAAGCGACGCCAACAAAACTTTTTTTATTAAGATTTTTCGCTTGAGCTGATGCGCAGATAAACTTTCAGAACATTCTTCATTTTTTAGGGTTCCGTACTCGAAGGGTGCCAAACGGGACCCTTTACTAAGTCTCCACTGTCTCCACTGTGTCTGTCTGTCTGTCTGTCTGTCCGCCTGTCACATAGGTCTATGTACAGCTTCAGCCGCAAAAGGTAACCAGTTGAAATTTTCACTGAATATGTGTAAGCGGTGAAGTTTTTTTTTTTATATAACTTGTTTAAGCTTCTTTAAAAACGGTAAATATACAAGTTTCAAATATATCAACAAATAATAAAAATTAGGGACCCTTACTCAGAGGGTATCGAATTGTTTGTCAGGCGCTACCATTTTAGCAGCTTGTTTTTTGTGGCCTCGATGTTGCTATGGCATCTAAATTACCACAATGTTTTTAAAATACCCGTGTAGTGTGATGGTACCTTTGTGCACGAGACCGATTCGCACTTGACCAAATTATGTCATAAATTCGTTGAACCAAAAATAATGCTATTCGACTTTAAGGGTATTTACAACAATATTATTTTCGAGGGTATGTCCAACAATATTTGCGTCTCAGCTTCTGTCTAAATTCTTTTATAACTTTATCGAGCAAAAGATTTTTCAATAATATGCAACTAAGCAGAATTTACAAAGTCCAACCCAGATTAGATTTTGTACAAAAGCTAAACCCTAGCTACTACATCATAGTGGTACTGACAAAATCCTTTTCAGACGTTTCACCTTTTACGTGGGTCGCCAAAAATAACATTGAGTTTACTTTCATTACGTCGCCGCACGACGACCGGTAGAAAAAGAAGTGAAAAAGCCCATGACACATTTGGCTTAAGCGCGTCGCTGGTCTAATATATCTGCCAATTTTGCTTTATGAGTCCCCAAACAGAAATATTATAGAGACAGGGCCTAAGTCGTGTAAAGCCTCTGGGCGAGAATAGCGTAGCCTCACTAAGCCGACTCTGCCTTCGCACGCACGCCCGCATTAGAGCTAATTGTGATTTAATGGCCTTCCCCCACGATCTCTTTAGGTTTCCTTCACAAAAGGCAAAAAAATCTCCTGTTAATAGCACTTGGCCAGACCTTCTCTAATTAGAGGATTTTTGTTGGAAAATGACACCTTTATATTTGCACCAGACCAATATTTAAAAAAAAATTGGATATTGCACTATGGAGGTGTTTTGTGCGGAGAATAATCATGGAGACCTGCTCTTGGTACATTGTACATTTTAAAAAGTATTTTTGTATAGTTATTAAGTATTGTTAGAATTTTGTATTTTGTATTTTTTTTTCTTGTTACTAAGCTACTATTAAGTCTACTAATATTCTATGTATCCAAAGTTGTCCGAAATAAAACAATTGAATTGAATTTTTATTTATTTATTTATTTCATTTAATAAGATGTTCAACTTATGCATATTTAAATTTTTTAAAGTTTTGAAAATTCTTGCACTGTTGTAAGGTTAGACTCTTTGGTTTACACAGACACAGGTTTGTTCCCTGGGGACGGGTTTAGTTCCCTATGAACAAAGCCATTTATTACATTCGCACGGGTAATCTCTGGAACTATTTATTGAACTGATTCTTTTACTGTTGTAATGGTTAAATTTTTTACTTGTGTGAAAACATATATCTGTGCATATCACTGTAACAGTATATGTAAGGAAGGTTATATTGTTAAATCGTGATTTTTAAGAAAAATTATAAATTGTAGGTTAAGCCATTTCTGGTTTATAAATAATTTTGATTTTGATAGCTATGGTCAGTTCTTTAGGAACATAGTCAATTAACATTTAACCGGGTGCAAAAGGCTAGTGTAGATAAAAGGAAAAACAGGTTTAACTTTATCCTTGTTGGAGACTCGTTCAGACAGTTTTAATTCGGATTTGCGTACATTTAGAGATGTAGAGATATCCATTTGAAATTTGGATAAAGTCACGTCGACAATGATGAATTGTCTGTTTTTCACACTATCATGTATAGGTAAGTACCTATAAATGCGAAAGGTTAATTTGTACATACTGTAGCATTCGCTACGAGTATTCAACCTTTTTCATATATTTTTAGTCTTTCTTTATCGTTGATTGCTTTGCTGAATTTTCGAATTCGAATATTTGGAATATCTTGTCAGATTTTTTTGTTATTTTTCTCATATCAAAGAGTATCGTGGTACAAGGAAGACAAATTTGATACAGAAATATAAAATTTTAAATTTGAAAGCTATTTGGATTCTTGAAACAGAGCACATTTGCTCTAAATATTGTAAAAGCCAGTTTTTTTCTGCATTTCCTGGTAAGTTTTGTGTAATTTTGGTTTCATTCTCTGAAAATCCCTTTTGCCTCGTTTCCAATACGTTAATTCCCTTTCCCAGATTTCATAAGCATATCTTGACGCTGTTGTTTTATTTCTTTACAGCGACCCTTCAGGTTTTAAGGGTTTTTTCTCCATTTCTTCTTCAATTCCTCCCGCCATCTCGTACGGTTGTACCTATTGAGGCCGGATATAAGGATCACGTACCCTGGTGGGCTAAAGCTTCCGGTATTAAAACAGAAGTCGGCTTGGCTTCATCGACTACTCCCAGGAAGACTGGAAACACCCAAGTCACGAAGAGACCCTTACCAGGTTTTTAGTATCCGTAGCCTAACATCTAGTAGTCTGGATATCTAGCATCAATTATTTTCTTCCTTAGTGTAAAGCTAGATAACGATTGCTCTTAACACCTTAATATTACGTTTTCTTTCGGATTAGAAGTTATTAAAACTTCCGTGAAATCTTAGTTTCTGGGATCCTATAAACTAGTTTCGATATCCAAATTTAAATCCATTATTTTGTGAACAAATGCGTCGTTTAAGCTAAAGGAAAACAAAATCCTAAATAAGACGAATTAGGCATAATTTTTGTGTTGATTTAATAAGTTCCTTAGTACCCAATACTCTACAGATATTATTGTGTTTTATACCATATTTTTCTTACTTCAGTTTTGTTATTTTTAGTTTATTTAAAGTTAAATTATACAGTTTCTTTAACCAGATTTACCTCTTTTTTTGGCTGTCACCAGGCTTGCCTGGTGGCAGTCCAAATTTAGGTCGAACCGACGAAATTACGTTCGTGATTATGAAGTAGCTAAAACATAATATTTTAAAAAAGAAACGCTACAATACATATGTATCTATATAGGTACGTACATACATAATTCACGCCTACATGTATAAGGTTAAATAATATTAGTTGGCGAAACTCAAAACATTGGTAGTACTAGTCTATATGAACAACTATTTGTATGGGAGCTAAGCGAGATTCGCAACTTTTTTTCTCTTCCTCCCATACAAATTGCCCCAATCAGCTGACTGGTCGAGTATGGAAAGGTGAAAACAAATTTTAAGAATTCCGCTTAGCTACTATACAAACAATTGTTCATATAGACTAGTACTACCTACGTTTTGAGTTTCGCCAACTAATATTATTTAACCTTATATAGCTGTCCTCCAAAGAGGGATACAGGGGAAAACTTCTTCGGTGTGATCAGCAGATTATGGGGTTTGATTAAATACCTGTACTTTTACACCCGTTATACCCACAAATAAACCACATAATAAAGTTTCAGTTACAATTAATTTTATACTTTTGTAGCGTCACACTTTCAATAAAATTATACCGTAAAATTGCCTTTAGGTTTGCAAAGAAAACGTTTAAAAACTTATTTGAAGTAAGTTTGTTTATAAATATCAATTCAAAAATTTACTTTGGCTGTAAAAATAAATTCCTTTCACACCCATTATACCCACAAATAAACCACATAATAAAGTTTCAATAACAATTAATTTTATACTTTTGCAGCATCACACCTTTAATAAAATTATACCGTTAAATTACCTTCAGGTTTGCAAAGGAAACGTTTAAAACCTACTTCAAGTAAGTTTATGTATAAAAAATCCCTTCAAAAATTTAGTTTGGCTGTAAACAAAATATTTCAAACAATTAGAATATTTACAAAATACTCAGAGTAAAAAAAGTCAATTCAAGAACATTTACACTGAAGCTGGGGCAGTCATTAAAATACGCAGTTACGTTTTATTGTTGAATGGAGTCAAATTGAATATTGATAATTGCTGAATGATAGCAAACGTTTGTTCAGAAACGTTTTATTATATTCACTCGAAAAAAAAAGCTTTCGATTTCTTTTGTTTTGGGCATTCGAATATTGTACTGTACTGTTTAAAATCGTCTGAGAATTTTAGAGATTATAGATATTTTTAGAATTTACTTAACAGAGGTATCTGTCACGTATGCATTTAATGTGTCATCTCTCTTCCTTCTCTTTGACACATAGATTACACGCATTACCTCTTGGTTATTAGTCTCAAAGAAACAGGTAACGTCACTAGTTTCGTTACTTTAACCCGCCACTGGTGACGTGTATTTGACTTACATCGTTGGTGACCCTGGTCTCACGTACCGGGGTTTTTGACTATGAGTTTTTCTTTAATTTACTGTTCTTTATACATTTCATTGGAAAGGCTATACATAAGATTTTTTTTTCTCTTAAATAAACATAAGTATTTCATAAATCAAATGTCTTTATTCTTGTTACATTAGACAATATCTTTGGATGCATTAAAATTATAAGGTATTTTAAAAATTTTTTTTTAACTATAAGATGTTGTAGGAATCTTAAATATTTAACGATAAAATCAGCCTTAGTCAGTTTTATGACATTGGAAACATAAAATAAAGAAACATAAAAGTATTTCTACCAAAAAAATACAACACTAAAATCACTCATCTTCAACAGCCTAACAACTCGAGCAAGTAGGTACTACGTGCTCAAGGCATACATATTTTTTTACATTTATGGCAAGAGAACGGTAAGGGATGTGGAATAAGGCAGCTACTCGAAATCGCAATGTAATTGAAAGTCCGGTGAAAAAGATATTAGGTTTTTCGAACTACCCGGTCTCACAGACGTATAACGTCACCAGTGGCGGGTTAAAAAAATATAAAAATAATATTGACTGCATAAAATTTAAATTGGTTTAAATCAAGATCACTAACACCCGGTTTCTTGGGGGCTGGTTAGATTTATTAATCGCTACGATCAAATTAAACTACGATTAAGCATGATTTGGGTTTCCTGAGTGCCAATCAATTCAGTTGACCAACAGATCAAATCAGTTAACAAATGAAAAGTCAAACGACATGTCAATCTGTATTTGGGTTTCTTGGGGAATGATTAGGCACTAATCACTGTTCAAAATCAATTTTGAAATGTCAAATCGCCTTGTTAACAAATCGTAGGAGTTCGACGAATTAACTTAATTTGTTGGCTTGAAAACGGGTGATATTTTGTGATAGTCTTCATGTCTTCGCTTTCGGAACTCTCATCTAGTGATGGTGAAGTGCCCCAACGACGCGCAGCTGCTAGAACTAGACGCTCAGAATGAGCAGAATGAACCCTATGGAAGAGTTTAATGAAGAGGAGTTTCGAACTCGGTTCCGGGTCCCGAAAGCAGTGATTGTGATGATTGTGGGCCTGATTGGGACTCAGATTATGCCCTATACAATCAGGCGCAATGCTATCAGCGTTGTGGAGCAAATTCTGCTTACAATTAGCTTCTATGCAACTGGGGCCTTCCAGATAACTGTGGCGGACAATATAAGGATCCACAAGACGACTGCCTGTCGAATTATAAAGAAAGTGTCCTCTGCCATTGCCCAGCTGAGACCAGACTTCATAAAAAGTATGTCTTTGTGAGAGAGCGAGACACACACAGCAATCACTGGCCAATTTACATTTCGGGAGCTATACCAGTATTTCACAAGCTAAATTATATTATTGATAAAAATATCTAACATCAATATTATCCAAAAACGCTTGTGCTGATGTTCTTGCTAAATAATTTTCCATCTGAAATAAATTTTAGAAAATGTAAGGATGAGGAACAGTCTATCTATTAATAAACAAGCCCCACCAAGTCCTTGGAGAGCATAATAAAATAAAATATTGAACAAGATTATAATTCAAATTTGAGTAAGACTGAGTACGTAGCCATAGTATGTTTTAGTGACGATATTACGCACATTTTTGTCAGCTACATTCTTCCTTGTCACGCGCTTCAAGTTCAAAAAAGCTGTTTGAAGCTGTTTCGTGGTCCTCAACACCTCTGAACGACTGTTAAACTCGGAGGCAACTTTTTCCCACGTTTGGACCTTTTTAACGATGTTCGCGGCATTTGTGACCTTATTCTCTAATATGTGCTTGTGTCTGAAAAACGATAGTGTATGAATTTCTATTATACGGAAATGTTACTCAAAATACAAAACATGTAATTATTATACATTTTGGAGTTCATGAGAAAAAGTTACGGTACGGTACTTACTTTTCTACAATGCTCAGAAGCATCGATTTTTCACGTTCTGTGAAGTTTTTACCTCGGGTTGCTTTATTATTCATTTTAAATTAGACCAACTCAAAAACTTTTCAAAAAAGCTTTTAATTTTGGCGCAAATCAAAACTTCAACTTGAACTGACATTAATCCTGTCATTGAAATGTCTTGTTTTTTTTTTAAATATTTGACGGCTCTGGAATATAGCTGGCAAATAGTGTAAACTGGCATGCTAGCCATGCAAGAAAAAAGTGTTTGACAGTTCGTATGGTTAACTTAAAATGATCGACTGATTACTAAATTTTTGGCTAATCTGCCCTCAGGAAACCCGATTTGATTTGATTGCTTGGTCAAATTAAATGCTTTGTCAATAAATCACAACTTTGAACAGCCCCCAAGAAACCGGGTGTAAGTGGTCTATATTTTTAAGTAATTTACTAAAAAGTTAATTTTCCTGGTAAATATAGCGTATAGGCATCTACTGTTTGCTTCAGTAAAACAGTTTTTTTCTACGCGTTCGTATACTTTTTGCTACGGGGCGTAGCAATTTATTGCTACGGGGCGCGTAGCAAGCACAGTCCACAATTTTACCGGCTACGTTGAAATCGCCCGCACTCCCGTCTGTCGCGTAATATATGTACGTGTCTACCATTGTTGGGGATTATTTGTTCCTTATTGATGTGTCCATCTCTACATCCATCCACTACTACTATGGGCGTACAGTCGGTAACCTTATGTATCGAGTAACAAAAGATTTGTATTTGTAGTTGTGTACAAAAAAACTACATCAAAATAAACGGGGTTGACTGGGCGCAACCTGGAGTTTTTTTTTTGCTGGATGTCCAAAATGCTCTTAGCCATTCCTGTTTATTTGGATGTAGTTTTTTAGGGTATAATACCCCAAAATGAAAAAATGGAACCCTTATAGAAACCCTTTGTTATCTGTCTGTCCGTCAAGACCCTTTTTCTCGGGTCCCGTATGAGATATCAAGTTGAAACTGATACTTCCTACAGAAGTCTACAGCTGTTTGGTGCTGTAAGAAAATCAAGCTTCCAACTCGACGCCAATAAAAGTGATTGCACTTTACATGACAATTTCATACAAATTGGTTCACCATGAAAATCTATAAGGCACTTGTTAACTTAGAAACTTGAAATTTCATTTACAAGTAGGTTTTATAGCACATACGTAGGAAAAAATCTAAAAATTACAACTTTATCATTATTTTGAAAGTTGTAACTTGCCAACTTAATTAGACCCTTTAGGTACAAAGAGTTTAATAGATCAAAAGTGTCAAGTTAAGTTGGTTTTTATAACTGCAAGTGGACTTATTTATTTCGCCCACCTTTTGCTCCATCAGACAAAAAGCGAGTCAGCATATTATGTCCTGCTATTTTAGATTAAAAGAACTCATAATGGAGTATACAATGTATACCCAACAGACGCCTTCAAGTATTCTGTGTGATCAAGTGTTAATTTCCCCTGTCAACGTTGCGCTTGGCTCGCCCGCCGCTCCAACCTGTAACAGAAAGTTGTTAAAACCCGAGTTTGGTTTAAATTATGCATGGATTGTGCGCCCACTGGACGCGTCAACGTCAGTGCGCCTTTTGCTTATTAATATTTATGTGTTTTGACGCAACCCGTGCGCTGACTTTAATTTGTAGGTAGGGCTCAGTTGTGAAACCGGGCAGTGTAGGGCCTATGGGGGTAGGAAAGTGATCATTGTTTGCATGGCGCAGATGTAGTTGAAATTTTAATGTGCAATCGCGAATGCTTTGTTATGGATTGTGAGCGACGTTTTGGGCGCTGTTTGCTTCATGACTGTAGGTGAGAGCCAAATAATATCACGGGCTTTTTTTTGTTTGGTTTCCCCGCCCAGTGAGAAACTTTGAACTTTATTCTTTGAGTTGTATTCTCTGGAATAGTAAGGTTAATTTAAAGTAGAAATGAATTACAATAAGACTTTTTGCCGGGCTCGATTGTGGAGGTACCACCATCTTTCTTGGAGATCCCCTCAAAGTAATTCGGGGGAGAGTAAGAGAACAGCTCACAGGCAAAAAACCAGGAAGCCCACCATGCCTAGGACTGATGGATGGCGGTATATCATCCATCCCTTATAGCCGGGCCTTATATGGAACAGACTGGTGACGGGCAGCAGTGTCACTGGTGTGAGGGTTCCGGCACCGCGCTCACCAACCCACCGGGAGTGGCACAGTCCTGGATAGGTTTATGCCCAGCAGTGCTAGTGCTAGGCTGATGGATGAAGACTTTTTTATAAGTTATAGAACGCATCTTGGGAACATTAAAAACTGCGTCAAAATATCTTCTATTGATTACCCGTTTATAAGCAAGCTACACATCAGTCATATTTTATAAGTAAAAACATTTAAGATATAATCGTACCTCTTGGATAATATTAGCAAAACCCGCCAGCACCAGTTAGTCATCATCTGTCATTGAGCCAATCAATCAAGCAGCGATTGAGTTTCCATGTTCATGCCCTTACACGCGCTTGGCTGGGTCCTATAATTATATCGAAATTACTAGGTATACAGGTACCTATATAAATTTATAGCCACGCCTCGTAATATGTAAAATTATAGGTAATCGTTGACGATGAAAAGTGAAGAATATTACTTCGATATTTTATAAGTACGGCTATATTGATAGAGACCTAGTTTGTGATGGGAAACAGTTTAAATATTCGTATATATTTATGGAAATTGAAAGAACATTTTTCTACTTGTTTAAGCTTAAACTCTAGTCTGTTTATCGGAGGAGTCAAAACTTAATTTTGCGAATTGCACGGCGGCGGGTAATTCCAAATTTGTTTCCGATAACTTATCATGTCTCGGATGAGTTTACCTGTATAACAAAGTTTTCGCCAAACAGGCTTTCGCGTTTAGACAATTTAGCATACAAACATTTTTTTTTTCTGCTTAGACGCCTAATTACGTTTTTCGTGATTTTAGTGATATTTCAGATTTTTTTCTGGTTTCAAATCTGAAAAATAAATAATTTAATTTAACTTCTTAATTACACAAACTTTATTTGTTAAAAATATTTTGATTTAGTATTCTAAATTGTCCAAACGCAAGAGCATGTTTGGCGGAGCCGACCGACCCTTAAAGCGCCTCTTCCAGCGTCATTCAAAAATTACTCTTACTGATAAATTCTCTCAAATGGGATGTTTAAATATTACAAAAAATATATAAAGTATTATTTAAAGTATAAATAAAAAAATCTTATTTCTGAAAATTTTTCTTCCGTAAAGAAAACAGTATGAAAATTTTGTTCAAAGTCAATTTTACTTAACTTTAGACTAAAATTAAGTAAAATTGGTTATCTCTTTGAAACCACTAATGGTATTTGCATAGTTCTTACACTAAAATACAAGGAAAATATTGCTTAGAAAAATCATCTATGGATTTTTTTTCCATCCATCACGTCCATGTGAAAAGTAGGTATTATTTTTCCACTATTTTGCGCTATCCAGAGACCCAGCGTCGTCGTATTGCAGTGCGTGCTGATATGAACATTATTTCAATATAGTTTCTGTCGATATTTGTACTAACCAAGTCTACTCAAAGTCATTGGTGACTACCTGTCCCTTAAGTAATTAAGCAGGCGTTAGTTCTACGAACAAACTAGATAAAAAAAAAACAGGAATAACTGCGTTACACACAGTATTTCTAATATTCTGATATAAAATTTAGTCAGAACTATATGGAAAAACTTTAAATATGTATGTGACATGGCGTAACTTCTTGCTAAAAGTTTGTGGTACCTTTATTACAAGATCCTTTAGGAATTTTAAATAACTCAAAACACAATTCCGAACCGCTGACAGTATTCAAGTTTTAATTGGACATTCTCCTTGTCCGGATTCTTCCAACTTTGTTGCAGTGACAAGAAATATTTCAGTGAGTGTTTTGTTATTTCAGAAGGTATGAAAATTTATTGTTTATTATGTTTGTTGTCGTTGAAAAGAATTTGCTCTTTTTGGTGCAAAAATAATACAATAATTACCGCACTTATAGCAAAACTTCAAGAGTTATGCGCCTACGCATCCACCCCACCACCCGTGAGGTAGTTAGGTGGATGGTCCAAGGCAATCTTTATACAATCTGCGGGAGCGGAAGCGCGCACTACAATCAGCCTGACTGATCCGCCGCCATCTTGAGATGAAATATATGTAACATTTTGAAAATAGTTATTTGAAATTAGTTATTTCGTGAATTAACTGATTAAAGTGAGATAGACAAAAGATTTTTTGTAAAATGTAAACTTTGCTGTGGAATAGACCTAATTTTCATTTAATTATTGCCTTAGAAATACATACAAAATAAATTAAATAAAATAAAAATCTTTTATTTCAGAGACAAGCTCCATATTTACTACGTTACTTATTTAAGATTACATAACTTATACGTAACTTATAACGTATACGTAACTACGTTAGTAACAGGTAATTTAAATCAAAACAAATAATAACAATAGAAGACAATAAAGAGACGCTAAGGAAAGGGCTTTAGAAACCCTGCCCTTCTATACCTAAGTTCGATTAAAAAAAAATGATGTCAAATCAAAATTTAAAGTAATAAAGATGGATAAAAATGTCCAAATAAATCCATCGATGAAAAAGACCTTTAAAACCACGAGTACAAAACCAGTCAAAACACTAACAAAACACATACACTAGTATAAGTAAAACGATTTTCTGACGAGAACATCAAACGCTCAGCACATTATTCTGTTCAAGAATTATGACGGTCCTTAGCGTTTACTTTTCTCATTGTGTCGTAGCGAAAATAATGGCGCGGGGGTGAGAAAGAAAAAAAAAAGCGCGTCAAATAACTTGGAAAAAAGGCACTTAGGGTGCACATACACGCCTTTTTCGTGTATTTGACGCAACTTTGGAGTTTATTTCCATTACAAACCGTTTGCTTCGTAAAATGGTACGTTTAATGTATTTTCTATGTGTGGATAATAAATCCGATTCTGAAGGCTTTAATTTTAGTTTTAATGATATCAAAACAAAATTTTCTTCATTGCAAAATAGTTCATAAGTGTTAAGAACAGAAGCTAAATTACATTGGAAATATTTTAGGTTTAACAGCACTAAAACAAAAATTAAAGCCTTCAGAATCAGCTTTTATATTGTATTAGTATACCCAATTATAATGTATGAACTTAAAATTATATAAACAGAAAAAAAAACAAAAAATATATATTTTAATGAATGTTATATGGTATCATATTGATCAAAAAATTGTACTTATGAACGAACCCCTCAAGTTGTTGCGTCCGTCCTCACAGGGCGTAACATTTTGTACATTTCAAAGTTGATTGATTGTTTGCAAATGGTGGAATTTACTACACATTGTATTTAATAAAACACTTGTACTTATCCACTGGATAATATCAATATACAATTGATAATATGTAAAGCTGATGATACGGCTTCGAGATAAAGCTCATGACAAGTATCGTATAACAAAACTAGACGCACACAAGGAACAATACAAGGAGTTAAAACACCTTGTGAACGCCAGTCTATACTATGAAAAAAGAGCCTATTTTCAGTATCACATTAATAATAACCTCCAAAATTCTAAGAAACTCTGGCTAAACCTTAAAAAAACCGTTATACCTGATTTTAAAAATAAACAAGCTGAACTACCCGAACATCTCAATAACCCGGTTGATATTGGCCAACACTTCTTAGATCTCCCAAATACCAACACTATTTCAATGTCCCAACTAACTTTTTATGAATTTAAAAGGCACACAAAAGCAAGATTTATGCTTAAACCAGTTGATGAAGGCACTGTTGCAAAAATAATAACAAGTATTAAGACCAATGCTACAGGGGCAGACTAGATATCAATGGATATGGTTTTGCTGACACTTCCTCAAACGCTACGAGTAATCACAGACATAATAAATAAGTCAATCAATACATCCACCGTCCCTGAGCTCTGGAAAGTTGCTCAAATTGTCCCTACTGCAAAAAACAACAACCCTACTGAATATAAAGATCTACGCCCAATCAGTCACCTACCATATCTATCAAAAATACTTGAGAATGTGGTTTACGGTCAGGTCATTTCATATATTGAAAAATAATATTCTGCCAAAATATCAATCTGGGTTTCGTAAAGGACGAAGTACAACCACTGCTTTATTAGATGTTGTGGATAATATTTTGACAGCAAAAGATAAGGGAATGGGTACAATCCTAGTACTACTAGACTTTTCTCGCGCATTTGATTGCATTAAAATAAATAAATAAAATAAAAATAGCCTTTAATTCCCAAAGTTACATTAAAATACGTTTCACATTTTAAAATATTTCATGCATGCACCATGTATCAATAAAAAAAAAAAAATTAACAATGCATTATATGTCATTATGTCATGGTTTCATTTAATTAAATTCATATTAGATTACAAAAATAAATTAAAATAATAATGTCAAAGAAAAAGATTTTTTTATTATAATATCACAATTTAACAGTCAGTCTTTGGGTATCCATTGCTAGATGTAGGCCTCCTCCAACCTATACCAATCGGGTCTGGATTGTGCCATGCGTAGCCAGGTCCTGCCAGCGGTAGCCACGAGATCATCTCTCCAGCGGCGACGTGGATGTCCAACGTCGCGTGGGTGCCAGTGTAGTACACGCTCTGTCCATCTGTTGTCTGTGAGTCGTGCGATGTGGCCCGCCCACTTCCATTTGAGTCTAGCTGCGGTTTCTAGGGCATCTTTAATCTTAGTTTTCTCTCGTATGTCTCTAGAGCTTTTTCTGTCTTTGAGTCGAAAGTTAAGCATACTCCTCTCAATTGCTCTTTGGAAAGATCTCAGTTTCTTTTTCACTCGATCATTTGTTGCCCAGCTTTGACATCCATACAGCAGACATGGCAGTATTTGTGAGTCTATCACTTTTCGTTTCAGGTTTATTAGAAAATTTCCTTTAAGTATTTCTTTCTGAGCCCAATACTTTTTCCAAGATAATGCTATTCGACGATCAACTTCTTTTTCCGTACGGGTCTCAAAACTTATGTTGTGTCCTAAGTAGACATAGTCTTTTACATACTCAATTTTTATAGAGTTCACAAAGAGAGGTATTTCTGGTCCGTTGGTCATTATTTTTGTTTTGCTGGGATTCATATGTAGCCCACAGCCTCTGCTTGCTCTTTCAAGTGATTCAATCATGTAGTTTAGCTACAAAAATCCTTATGTTGGTTCAATAGTTACCTCACAAACAGATGGCAGCAAGTCATAATACCTAGGTCGGATAGCACATTCTCGGCATCCGAACCAGCACTCGTTTCTAGAGGAGTGCCACAGGGTTCCATTATGGGGCCTTTGCTTTTTATGATCTATTGTGCTGATATTGTTGGATCCATTCAGAATTGTGACAACCATAATAATATATATGCGGATGATGTACAAATATACCTCCCCATCAATAAAACCACTTTTGATAGCGACATACAAACAATTAACAACGATCTAGAAAGAATTGCCAATTGGTCCTCAGCAAATTCCCTTGCGCTTAATCCTGCAAAGACCAAATACATGATACTTGGATCAAATTAACAAACACAATACATAGCTGGTTTAAATCCTCAGGTGAAGATCAAAACTCAAGTCATTGATAGAGTAAATGAATCGCGCAACCTGGGTATGATTCTGGATAGTGAAATGCATTTTGAGGGCCACGTGTTGGAACTAGTGCGAAACTGCTTCTACAGACTTAAGGTTTTGTACAACATACGACAGTACTTAAGCACTGAGATGAGGATAAAACTGTGCGAGTCCTTGATACTTTCGAAACTTAACTACTGTCTGGTGGTGTATGGGCCATGTTTGTACAAGAAAACGCACAGACTATTACAACGGGTACAGAATGCCTGCAGTCGCTACTGTTTTCATATACCTTCACGTGGACGTGTGACACCATATCTGAACAGTGCTGGCATTTTAAATATGGAGTCTCGTCAAAAGCTTCATTTTGCCAGTTTATTGTTCGGAGTGATCGAGACAGGGGAACCAAGCTATCTACATGATAAACTTGGATGGCGCAGGGACAGGCACAAGTATAAAGTCCGGAAATGTACACCTGTAATGTCAATGCAGTGTCACAAGACCGCCGCGTTCAGGGGTAGCTTTAAACACCAAGCCACAAAGTGTTGGAATGATATACCACCACCTTTGAGGGAATTAAAACCTAAAAATAACTTCAAAAAATCATACTTCAAATATCTTCTGAGCAACCAAACCAACACGAACTCATAAACCATATTTATTTATTTATCTGTGTAGATAGTTCTTCATCTGCCTATTTTATAACTTGTATGTATGGCCGCATATTGATTACTCACTTACTCGCTTATTATCTATGTATGTTTATTGTACACCATTATTGTTGATTACTAATGTTATATAATTAAAATAGTAGTATATATTATACTGTAACTATTTGTATCTATGTAAGTATGTACAATAAAATGTCGGAAGTATGCGTGACAAAACAATGGTTCTGGCATAATAACAGCGTTGTAGTCTACTTACTGGCTGCAACACATGCTGAGTCAGGGCCTTTTTACCCAGCAATTCATTTTGTTTTGTATCTAAAATGTGTTTGAAACTTCATTTTGTTTTATATCTAAAATGTGTTTGAATTAATTTGTTGATAGTGCTGAGTAAATAAAGATTATATCTATCTATCTATCTATCTATCTATCCAGATATTCTTTGACATATATACTTTTATCTACCCCTATATTGAGGTAATTGCAACATCAAAAGCAGTTTTATAAGTAACTATGTACATTGTTGTAAAATTAATACTTATACACTTTAGTAGTACAAATGAACTTTAAAGTTGATACTTTGCACTATAATAGTATAAATGAACTTTAAAATTAATACTTTGCACTATAATAGTACAAATGAATTTAAAAAATAATGGTTTCCACTACAAGTTTTTCACAGAAACAGTTATTTCCATTAGTTTTAAAGTAAGTTTAAATGTGTCCCAATCATAAATGTGAAAAAGGGGCCGAGTATTGAACAAAGGCCGTGCAAAATGGTTGACTTTGCCGAAAAAAGAATTGAAATCAAATTTGGTCCCGAGTTTGAATGCCACTTTGATGTCTCTCTCTATTTTATTATATTTTCTAAGATTATGTTGTTATTGCGAAATCCCTCGCTTTGAATCCTCTAATTATTATTAGAGTGCAATATAAACGAGAAATCAATCAGAAACAAATTTAAAAGCAAAAATATTTTGAAAAATTCCTGAGGCCAATTTGAATCTGCGACCTCTTGCTTACATGACAGGCGTGCTACCGAGACTGCGCTACGGAGGTTCGTATCTTAGGTATACTATCGAGGCTATGTGATTTTACGCCTTGCTCATTCTGAACAGAAGGCGCTGTCGTCGCTACAATATCTGTTGCATCAGACAGTTAAGAAATTCACAGTTCTCATTATCTAAGATTTATATGTTTTATAAAATGAATTTCGTAAAAAGATTGAGATCTAATTGGTTGAAAAAATAAGAAAAACAATAAAAAGTTGTGCATTTGGAAATGTTAATTGAATAGTCTTATTATTAAGAGTGCATTACAAATTTTAAATTAATCAGAAACAAATTTAAAAGTACAAATATTTTGAAAAAATTCTTCGGTGCTGGATTTGAAACTGCGACCTCCTGCTTACATAACAGGCGCGCTAGCGAGACTGCCCTACCGAGGTTCGTATCTGCAACGACGAATTCTTCCACCATACCTGTACACCAAATTTTTGTAACTACTTGATATACCAGCTTGTAATGCACGTACTGAACGCACACGA
The DNA here is from genome assembly GCA_934047225.1 of Ypsolopha sequella. Classification (NCBI taxonomy): domain Eukaryota; kingdom Metazoa; phylum Arthropoda; class Insecta; order Lepidoptera; family Ypsolophidae; genus Ypsolopha; species Ypsolopha sequella. The sequence continues at coordinate 8,465,518 of OW203994.1, read as the reverse complement.
GGGCGTTATGTGATTTCACGCCTTGCTCATTTGTGCTTTTAAAATTGTTTCTGATTGATTTCAAGTTTGTAATGTACTCTAATAATAATAAGACTATTCTATTCAAGTTTCCAAATGCACACCTTATTATTGTTTTTCTCATGTTTTCAACAAATTTGATCTCAATTTTTTTTTGCGAAACCGACAACCCTGTCTTTGTACTCAACTCGGCCCTTTTTTACATACATTTTTTAGGTGGGATAATATATTTATTACTATTTAGAACGTTTTTATTCTCATGCGGTTATTTTTGGGGTAAGTACTTTGATTGCTTAGAACTAATTTAGATAAGATTCTCTTTGTGAGGGAGCAAAGTGATTCCATATTTTATATGTTTGGCTATACAGGCGTTAACTACTTATTTTTGTGGATTCATAATCGTCCTTAACTTGCAATCCTGGTTCGTTTTTTTTACGATTAAGACAAAGTGTGGTTTTGTACTAAACATAAAGCAGCTCGTATGTACCATCAGTATTATATTAAATAAGTGGAACCCTGGAAGTTTCTTTTTCAACAACACCTAGGTACAGGTGCTGTCATCACATCTGTTCAGGTTGTATGCAGCTGCAGAATTTCTAGAGCAATGTTTGTAGCATGTTGGTGTACGATAATTAGACCGATTAGCTTTACGCAACAAAGGTAATTAGGGTTGTATGGTTAAGGTTGCCATTAAAAAATATTTATAAATATCTATATATATATATATATATATATATATTTATATTAATTAAAATATTTGTTGTCGATTATCTGCGGGCGAAGAGTAGATATTGAAATGAAATGAAAATGAAATTACATATATTTATTTTTGTAATGTATTAATATTCAAACAATAAAAATACATATTTACTCAATTGATTTCGGGAAAATATAATGTTTATTTTGATACTGACTATACTGAACAACTTTAACTAAGCAATAGGGCAAATAGACTCGTTTTTACTTTATTAGGAATATAGAATTCTTTGTTTTTATCTTTTTTTTTTTTCTGAATTTTGACATCTCTGTACACATTTTAAATACCTACTAAGGTAGAAAAAAAGAAAGAAAATTTCGCATTTATAAATACAAATACAATTTATTTATTTGGTTTTAAAATTAATTTGAACTTAGTAAGTCATTAATAAAAATAAAATAACTAACTAAGAGGAGCTATATGTGCGTGTATACTTCAGAAAAAGTGAGAATATTATTTAGTTAAAAATTATATTTTACGTAGCTTGCATGTGGCCGTATACCTATTGATGCCAATGACATAGATCCACAAAAATAATGCACAATTAGTATGTTATTTGGTGCATTATTCTCGTAAGAACGAATAGATAAAATAAAGTTGTAAACAAAAAGTGTCCCATCGAAAGCCACTTTCAAACCTTATATCATGCTTTAATAATAGCCAAAAGCGGATGTGTTAAGCTTTCGAGAGTATAGCTGAAATGGCGACTTGTTTCACCATGTAGCAGTTGATTGGTTTCCAGATTAAATGGTGCTTTCCTTCAACCAATACATGCGTATTCTGCACATGCATAATTCACATACACACGAAATTATGTAACCCGATTCATTTGCTTATATGTCGGGACTTTGGCACAGAGGGCAGTGCTGGCGTTATTTTGTGTGGTCAATTTAGCAGAACGGGAACGGGTAAAGTATTAAAAATAACACTCTACCCATTCCCGTCCACATTCAAACTTTCAACACACGCATCATCAAATATTTCACACCTCCACTGACCGAAATTCAACTCCAGACCTGGGAAACCTCATATAATATGGTCGCTTGGGGCCCACTACGGCCCCGATCTAAACAAGCAACGTTAAATTATTGCACAAACCGGTATCTTTGGAAACCAGCACAAAAGGCCTTATATAATTAATTAATACTTTTTTAACCGTTTATATTTTTTTAATCATCCATCGTTTTGTCTTAAAAATCATAACGAATACATTATTTTTTATTTTTTAGTTTTTATTTTGATGGGATTCTGCTTGCTAGAGGACTACATTATGTTATTAAATTTGGCGGCACTTGGACCAACTTCCATTCAAGTTTGCCCACGGTCGTTTAAATTATTAAAGTAAAAAAAAAAAAACTATCGAGTGTGAGTAGGAGTCAGGCCCTGAGGGTTTTGTGTACGTACACAGTTTAAAACACTAACTTATTCCACGTGCAGATTTAAAGCCATTAAAAACCTTATGTATCCAAGGGGTTTAATTAAGGTGGTTATTTATATAATCTAGAATAATAATATACTTTTCAGTTTTTTTCCTATACCTTTGCTTTGCTATAAGGCCTACTTGTATTCGAACTTTCAGGTTTTTAAGTCAACTGGAAGTACCCTATAGTTTTTCATGTTGAGCAAATTTTAAACGAAGGTATTATGTAACTCTTTCTCGTTTTGAGCCTGATTTTGTTACAGCACCATGGGTCGGTAGATTTCTGTAGGAATCGGGCCTTCACCAGGCCCCAAAAGTATTGACAGACGAACTACGAAGTGATCCTATAAGGTTTCCGTTTCCTCATTCTGAGGTACAAACCCTAAAATTACGTAGTTTGTTGAAAAAGTGCGATTTCTTTTAACAAGAAATGTTAATGACATTTTTAACTCTGCAACTGAATCTGCTTTTATTGCTTTTACCTCTAATTTTATTTGTCGGAAAATGTTTTGTTGTCGCTCTTAATATCTGACATCTGTGTTGCTTGTTGAGGGTGGGTTAAGATTAAAAGACAACAAAAGTAAAATATCGAAGCTTTTATTTACAAAATACCAACATATATCACCTTGGGGATTTGCTGTGTTAGTTTCTTAACACTAATAAAATATGATTACTTCAGCTTCCTCATATAAAATCATACTATTTTTATTACAATTCCACAAAAGCCTTTGAATTCGATATTTATGAATAAAGTAAGGATTACAAATTTGTTATTTGGATGGAAACAAAGAAATAGTATTAAAAATATGAAATATAGTATTACAATGTAAAATATATGTTTAAATGGAAGTAATTGAGGTTACATCGAATTATTATAGAACTGCTGGCTGGACAGCCAGCATATATACCCGGGAAGTTTTATTCATTATAACATGTAATTGGCAGTATTTTGTAATTGTTTCAGGTCACAAGAAAGGTAATTGCCGAATATGGTCTTCAAGATTCACATTACAATAATGCTAGGACTGTCTTGCGTTTTGTCGCGCTAAAATCTACTTTGTGCCTTAATTTAGAATACGATTGTCAGTGAAATTATCTGCGGTTGCGATTACATTCCTAATTGAGACGCATTGTGTTTTAGCTTGCTGTTATGACGCAAATGTAGCCCTAGCATAACACGTGATTTCTTGACAAACCATTTCCGTACATCAAACTAACACGACATGGTGCAATACCTATTTGCTTTGTGAAAAGTGTTGCTTTAAACAGGTATAGCCTCTTTCCGGCATTAAAAGTGGTTTCGCAGCCGGATTGTGAAAAACCCGCCTTTTTGTAATGAATCGAAACACAACACTTATAATCAAAATTCACTCAATAGCTATTCAACAAAACCTTATTATCTATATATTGTGTATGCTGCCATCGCAAAGTTTCCATTCCGTAAACAAGAATTTCAGCAATTTTAATTTATAGAATTTTGAAATTGTAATTAACAGAAACGAATGGCAACTTTACATAGGTAATAAGGTTTTTTTGAATAACTATTGAGTAAATTTTGAAATTAAGTGCTCTGTTTTGATTAATTAGAAAATGGCTGGTTTTTCACAATCCGGCTGCGATATCACTCCTTGCTTTTGTTATAATTGGGTTGCAGTTGTTTTCGAAATTCAAAGGAAAATACTCGCAGATTCATTGATGCTCGCTTCATAGTAACTTGTGTTCAATGTTAGCATGGGCTGTTAAACTGACATGGAATATAAATAATTAAGCCGAGACTTTATCAGTTTATTTACCATCTATCGAAATTGCCTGTGAAGATTAGTTAGGGCCAATAAGATCGCGTTCTACCAATACTTGCATTTTATCATCCTTTAACATCACAAATGTGTCTACATTTAACCACAATTTGACAATTTTGATGTGTTAAAGTGTAGACATCGAAACTACGCGGTTTCTTTTTAATTTTGATGTGTTAAAGTGTAGATGTCAAAACACATCGTAAGGTAGTTTGACTGCGGGTGTAAACTACGCAGTTTCTTTTTAATTTTGATGTGTTAAAGTGTAGATATCAAAACACATCGTAAGGTAGTATGACTGCGGGTGTAAACTACGAACCTATCTCGTGTTCAAGATTGGAACTCGATGATAGAACATGTTATATGAAGCGCCATTGCAAGCTGATTATAACTGCATTGAATAAGACTTTAAGAGTACAACCGGACAACATTATGTACATATTTGCTAAAGATATAATGCGCTTTGAAAACTTTGCCAGTGTTCGCATTCTCGAAAATTAAACGAATTATAAATTGTTACAGCCTATTTGGAAACTTATTAGAGAGTCAATTTAGAATGTGTCAAATATTGGAACCTGGAGCAATCGAGAGTGGGCCTTCCTTTTTCGAGAGTTTTGTAATTATTAGTCCACTACATACCGAATAAATGTGAAACTTTTACGTATGTTTCTTCATATCATTATCTTTCGGCTGCAAATAGCGTTACCTAATTGGAAAACTTTCGCCCGATAGATTTTATTTTTGAAAATAATTTCTTTTTAAGTGTTTTTAACCGACCGATTTTCAACTTTAGTCTCCGAGTTTTAATAGCAAAGCCGTTGTGCGCCGAAGGAAGGCCTCCTCTTAAAAGTGTTATTTTGATTATCTGTAGCCAACCGGACGTGCAATATCTGTCATGAATTGTATGGAAAGCGGAAATACGATTACAAAAATACAATCTTTGCCGAAGAGTAGCGAAGATTCATAGGCGCATTATTTAAATGGTATCTACTACTGCACGTCAACTTGGAAACATTGTTGTAGACAAAGATTCATCTACAGCACAGTAGAGAAGAGTAATAATATTATGTCCTCATTATAAAACGGCCAAAGCGGGCGCTTCCAAATCTCGGCACACCTCGGTAGTAGGGGTGCGTCGCAGTTAAGAGGAGGCCTTCATTTTTTCAAAAGTTTTTGAACATTCGTACAGAATCTACCACTTACCCAATCAATATGAAACTTATATATATGTTTTATCACACCTTTATCCTGACCTTTGTATGTAGCGTTACCTAATTGGAAATCTTTCGCACAATGTATTTTATTTTTGGAAATAATCTGTCTCTTTTTGAGTGTTTTTTGTCTGTGTGTCTCATATTTTACGATCAATACGAAAATCTTGTTTATCAACCAATATAAGTTGGAAAATGACTTTAATGAATTATTGTAATTTTAGTCAATTCTATTCTAAAAATTAGACTGTTTCGCGCGCATTTTGGCGCACGCGATTTTCAACTTTATGTAAGATAGTCTACGGGTTATAATTGCCAAGCCACTGTGCGCCTAAGGAAGGCCTCATCTTAAGTACGACACGGAGAATGTAAGACGCCACCCGAATCCCGCGCATTTATGTGGGCACTTGGGCAGCCCTGACGCGTGCGTCAACCGAGCGTTATTTCAAGGACACTACGTAAAACTGTTACTTTTCTCTACTGTGTCTACAGTATCCAAACGGCAATGAATGGTTGTTCAAAACATAAGTGGGTTGATGTTCTGAAGATATAATAAAATGGAGATGAAATTGTAAATCTATTTTTATAATTTGTTTGTTTTATAATTATAATAATATAATATAACATATGCTTATCAATTTATTATCGTTTCTAAGCGAAGGAACATAATTTGCGACTATTTATACAAGTCAATACGTAAAGTCATTTATATTTTTATCGCTGATAAAATAATCAAATTATTATAATATGAATTCAATTCGTTTTCGAAGTTCAAATTAATTAATTAGCATTTCAACTATAAACTACAAAGCGTAATATACATTTTATTGTCACAGTATGAAATAACAAAGTATAAAGAAATAGTAAGAAAGTATCGTATATTTTGATAATTTATATTTTTTACCATTTCAAGACCGAAGCTTCACTGTTGCATAATAAATAAGCCACATTGCATAATATGTATTCATATTGACTGTAAAAGTTTTTTTAAGTAATTATTATAAGTTACTTATGTAGTTTCAAATTTATTTGTAGCAACAATAATGTATGTACATAAATTTAGAATAGATATGTTTCAGACTTCATTGCAAAAAAAACTTTTTTATCAGTAAAACAAGCTAGTCAATCACAAGAAAGTTTTAATTTTCCATTGCTAATAACAACAACAATTCAAAAACAAGTAAATATTATAGCCAACAAAAATAATTAAGTCAAAATTAAAATTTTCCTGTGACTGGCAATTAATTAACAAAATTTGTTCATTTATTTTAACACAAAACTGAAACTTTACAATAAATATCAATAAATTACATTCTCTTTGGAAGACAAACAAAATTAACCGTATTTTAAGACGAGAAGTTTAACAATTTTCATTTATATATACACCTTTTGACATGTATAAAAACAGTTTTTTTTTTCTATTTACAAAAAAATTTCTAACTACGCCTAACGTTGTTTTGAAGACCCTTCCATTGGTTCACGAAAACCAAACAATTCGACAGTTAAATTGATATAATTCTATGGTTATAATTGAATTGGTATTCTTGTATTGAAACCGTATATATACATAAATATATTTCAATTCGCTTACCTGTAAATATGTTTGTGTTAATGAGCATCCTACGTTCTATGTGGGTTGGTCATGAGTATTTTATTGACATTCCTAAGGTTTTTGAGAGTGATTTCGTCGTTCGGTTGAAGTTGTAGAGCTCTTCTGTACAAATCGGCGGCTGCAGCGTGCTTGCCGTTGGCGTGAAGAATGGCACCCAGATTCATGTGGCTTTCTGCATCCTGCGAGACCAGAATGCAAATATTTCACTTGTTTGCTTTACTAAATGAAATACGCCGGCTCTATTGATACATCGTCACGACATTACACTCCGAGAGGATGCCAGAGGTATTTCCGAGTATGAACTAAACCATAATAATAATAAAAATCGTTTATTGAGCGAAATAAAAAGTTAGATACAGGTCGCGTCCTGTTAAAAGAGCGCTCGGGGCGATTGTGTGTATTGTATCGTTTTAATTCTTTTTACTGATATTATAAAGCCGATTCTGAAGGCTTTAATTTTAGTTTTAGTACTGTCAAAACTTGAAATTTTCCAAAGTAATTTAGTTTCTCTGCTTAATAATTTCAAGGACTATTTTGCAATGAAGAAAAATTTGTTTTGACAGCACTAAAACTAAAATTAAAGCCTTCAGAATCGGCTTTATTATCTGCTCAATATGTTTTTAAATATAGCAAGCGAAAGGCAAGTTCAAAAATAAAACAACAGGCCTAGTACTTTCGTGCGCGAGTGTACCCATGCGCAAACCTATCACTTCCAGGCTAGTACAAAAATTTTTCTCAACTTATTAAAGACAGATAGAAACAATTCACAGCCGTACACCCACGTTACACTAACGATTATTTCGTCTCAGCGTGATGGGTGGTAACCTATCGCCGTACTTCGGGCACATACTTGAACCCGCGTCCTCCGAATTAGTGGTCGAGTACTTGAACAACTTTTTTAAGGCGCTCTATGTAAATAAAATAGGGCTGCATTTTTCTGTGCATTTCATGAAATACATAAATATTTTTCATACATTTCATTTTGTCTAAAATCTAGGGTTTTGATTTACTCGTTAGAAATAATTAATAAAATGACGTCTTTAAACACACTTTTTCTACTCGTTTGCCGAATACGAATCATGTACAGAATATCTAGATCTTTGGTTTTGGAAATATTGCTAGCATTTTTTTTTAATTAAAATAGAACGACACACTTTTTTCTCTTTTGCCCTAAATCCTTCCCTGTCACACTGCGCGTTTTTCTGCTTAGAGTGACAGTGACAAAAATAAAATTTACATTATCACAGAGGTGCACTGTTGGTACACATAAGATTGTTAAATCTTCATAAAAACTCAAGTGCTGGAAGCACAGTTTTTGCCGCTAAAATATTAGGTCTTGACAGATGAAATTGCCGTTTTCTATTGAGAATTTGAAGGAAATTCAATTTACAGTACTAACATTTTTGTATTTTTTTTTTAGGAACTACAAATCCAAATTTTGTAATTTCTTTTATGTATCAACGAGACAACACAGCAAAACAGCAAACACAGCTCACAGCAACAATAATTTAATTTTTGAAGTGTCAGCTGTAAAAAATATAAAGAATCTTATTATGGAAATGGATGGCATTTAGAACGAACTGTTTTTGAAGTTTTAATTTTTGTTATCAAACTGACAATAAAAACAAAATTTTATACGTAGATGTAAAACCTTGAAATGGAAATAGCTATGGGATTACAGGAATTATGAACTCATAAATCTGTAAGAAAATATCGGCAATTTCATATGTAAAGACCTATTATTTCTAAACTAGGCTAGCTTTGTGCCCACGGCTTCGCTCGTTTGGATTTAATTTTAATGAAGTTTCTATGCTGGCCAGTTTCTCGAGAAATAAATCAACTTTTATATTGGCTCGGACCATCTACCCTGCTGGACAAGTTTCATCCGTTGATTGGGTGTGGTATTAAAAAAATATGTCATAACTTTTGATCTATCGCGAGTAATGCAATGAAATAAAACTGTTATAATCCTTAGGAATAGACAGACGTTGCATACCAAATCAAAAAAAAAAAACATAATCAACTACCATTACCATAAAAATAATATCCTAAAAGATAAAAACCAGTTCTTAGAATAAATGGGATATTTGGAATGTAATGGAAAGTGGAATTGAAAAATTAGTGAAACTATTTCGTAAAATTTAATTTACCTCCGGACTAAGTTGCGCCGCTCGAGCGTACAACCGCTCGGCCACCAGGCAATGCGTAGCGCTTTTGAGCTCATTTTCACAATGGTACGCGATCCGTAGCGTTCTAGCAGCTGCAGCCGCTAACCTTGCGTCTGTTGGCAATAGCTCAGCTGCCGCCACCAGGTGCTTAGCTGCGTCTTGCACCCGTTTTTGTTTGATGAGGAATTGACCTGTAACAAAGAGTTTGGCTTAATCAATTTGTTGGAGTAAAAGTAGTTACTAAGCCGCTGGATGAATCATTCAACCGCTTAGTTAACCTGGTCTCTGATTTTTTATAGTATTATTATGGCGACCTTTAAATAAAACCATATACTCGTCAAAAAAATACCCGCGCAAACCTTGAGAGAAAAAGGTATTCAACTGTAACTTAAAGACTTTATCTCGTAGGAGGAAGGTCTATTTTAGAACGCTGCACGTGAACGGCTGTTTCACGGATGACGCTGCCTTAAAAAACGCTCGTATCCCGGTGCGGTAGGGTTTATGAATTTTTATCCTCAACTCAAATATTTCCTAAACTAACGATTTGCGCGGGAAAAGTGGTTTAGTATATAATTTAAAGGTAGCAATCTATTTACACCGCTATATTTCTAATACATATATACAGGCTGTTAAGATGAAGTTACGGAAGCCGAAAACTGGTGATAGTAACCGCTCATACAAACTACTTTCCGTGAAAAAAATTGGGAAATCGAGAAAAAAAACCTGTGGTTCATACATTTTGGTCGGGTAGCTAATGTAAGTGTTCTATGGAACAGCTGATTTTTTTTCACGATTCGAGAGTTGGCTTGTTGTAAAAGTTGTTCGTATGGATACATACTATCGCCAGTTTCCGACTTCTGCAACTTCATCTTAACACCCAATTAGTAATTTCAAGATTTTAGAATAAGGTTTGACATGTTATTTAAATTCAAAGTAAAAATAAATAAATTCAATGTTTTAAAAATTGGGAATATTTGCAAATAAGAGATCAGTTAATAAACTAAACAATTGACATTAAATATATTTTGTGTTTGCATGCCTAACTCTTTGTAGCCAATATACAACGTGTAACAGAAAGGCGTAACCATCTTTGAAGAGCTTATTCAGTCAATGGTATAGAACAACTTTTACTATGGAACAAACCCTGTATCTCGAAAAAAAAATTACCTTTTCATAGAAAAATGCAATACCGCTCGGCTGAAATGTATGGAAGGGCAGATTTTTTTTGAGATTTCAGGGTTGGCTCCATAATAAAAGTTGCTCTATACTATTGACTGAATAAGCTCTTCAAATATGGTTACACCTTTCTGTTACACGTTGTATAGGTGCTAACGGGTGAAATAAAAGTCATAAAAGTCAAAGTCGTACAATAATAGTATTGGGTCACAAAGACAGACGACCCGAAATTAAACATTAGAAATCAATAACAAAGACATCAAAGCGTTTACCTCGTCAAGTAAATAATACCTACAAACAAATGTAAATTAATTTGTGAACCAAACTTCACAGGGTTATATTGGCTCTACGAAAAGCGATTTGGTTTTATTGATCTCACGAACAGCGTTAAACTAAGACGGAGCAATAATAATAAAATCGAGCAAATGTAATTTGCACAGTCGTTTGACATTTAGCAATGTTAGTATAAACATGAATTTACTTATATTTTTAAAAAACCCCACGCCCTATTTCTCACAAAGCTTTAAGGGGGAACGATTCGTATCCTCTACGAAACGTACAACTTAAGATGGTTCTTCTTATTTTTGAACTACAGATATTAAATACATGTGATTTATAGCATTTCGCGAACATAGTTTAGTGTCAGTTGGGCTTTTCCAGCAACTTTTTGTTATTTTATGCATTACTTTGTAAATGTATGGGCAAAAATACTTTAAAGTGCCTTTTAAATTTGTGTGCCCATAAATTTACAATGTAATGCATAAAATAATAACATTTTGCCGGAATAGCCTAATATCTGTAATTCAAAAATAAGAAGAACCATCTTAAGTTGTACGTTTCGTAGAGGATACGAATCGTTTCCCCTCAAACATCAATTGTCCTCACACAGAACCTTGATTTTGTGGCATAGTTGATTACAAAACTTTCATTTGCCGCACCGTTAGTGACCACAGCTACAGTAAATTTGGTGTTGACGGAAACATCATTTTTTTGAAGTAGATTACACAGGACGACTGAAAGTTTTGTAGAGGATTTCTATTTGAAGAGATACGAGGTAACAACTGTGTGCACAAAGACACATAAATAAACAAATCAAACAAATTATGCACAAACAATTTCCAATCCTGGTCAGTTCCGTCGTGAGCAATAAAAAAATATCTATATATTAGGTCTTTACATATGAAATTGCCGTTTTCTAAAGAGAATTTGAAGCAAACTCAATTTTCAGTACTAACATTTTTGCATTTTTTTTTAGGACAGACAAATCCAAATTCTATAAGTTCTTATGTGTATGAATGAGTCAACATTAAGCTAACAGCAACATTAATTTAATTTTTGAAAAGAGTCAGCTGTAAAAATTATTACGAATCTTATCATGGAAATGGATGCCATTTAGGACGAACTGTTTTTGAAGATTTAATTTTTATAATGAAACTGAAAATAAAAACAACATTTAATACGTAGATGTAATACTTTGAAATTAACTTTCAAACAAAAAACAAATAATTGAAATAGCTATTGAATTACAGGAATTATGAACTCATGAATGTGTAAGAAAAATTCGGAAATTTCATGGGTAAGAACCTATTAGTCATCATTATCAATTCATTACATTTCCCTCTGCTAGATACTACCTTGCGAGCACGAGCTGTCAATCTGATGTACGATACATATCAATATACAAGACACGATATGACGATACATACACCTTAGAATATTATTCTAAAACATACACTTCCACAGATCTCAAATGTCAAAGTGTCATAAAATGTAGGGGGCGATATTTATCGCGCGTCAATCCAAAAACCCAGGCTCGTATGTCAGCTTTCCCGTTTTTAAATGAAATAACAGAAGTAAATATAATTTTATTGATTTTAAGACATAATTTAAGAAAAGGTATCGAAAATATAATAAAACAGTTAGTGACGGACGGCGAACATTCAGATTATGAATATTATATCGCCTACTTATGTGTTAATTTGTTGGAAATTACATTTGTCAGTATTTATTTTATAAACTCAAACAAAATGTCGTAGGTTACTGCTTTAATTTGTCGATTAAATATGCCCTGCGGCTAAAACTGCATTAGGGTCTGAGGGTGTAGTAAGGTGTTAAAAGTGTCAGAGTGAGACCGTATGAGTAAGGTCAATAAAATAGCAATTTTATTTTGTGTAACGGATTTTCTATGCCTTTGTAATCAAAAATTTATTTATTGTGTATGACTCATCATAATTAATTAGTCAAAAATACAAACAATCCTTATCTGTTATTAAAAAAACGAAACTATTGTAACTCTACTTTGTTCAAATGAAAGTGCTTATTTTTCAGCAAATAAAAAAAAAGTTAAAGTTAAAGCTGTTCACAACGATAAATATGGATCGATATATAAAATACGTCCTTATATCCCCTATAAAACTTAGTGGGATAATGTTTGTGCTACAACAAATTCGTTTATAAAGAATGGTCAACAGCTGCTATAAAGTGTACAAGTGCCCTGTATCTATATCGCGCACCCACCAACGAGAAACTTTCGCAATATGCGTTACAGCAGGGAACTAGAAATATCCGAGAAAAAGCAATTTGAAGTTTCACTCGTATTTAGACGCCAACTCCAATAGCGAATAGCTTGATAAAACTGGAAGAATCATAGGGGCATTCTAACGTATCTAGAAGCACAGAGACTATTTGGAGTTTCTTCTTGTCGGACTTCTCTAATTTTGTGAACTGACCCTTAATAAAAAGGAAAATAAACCTACTTTATCGTTAACATAGTTCAGAGTGAATTAAAAACTGGAAATGATCAAATAAAAACGATTTTGAAGTACAACAAATATCTTGAAAAAAATATTAGGGCGATTTACGGTAAGGTAATACGGTACTTATTAAAATTTAAACGGTCCGACTTCCGGAATATCGTAGGTTACTTGAGTAAAAAGTTGTTAAAACAAGTATCTTTTCAAAGGTAGAACCGATAACCCTCTAAACAGAGGGTGCCTTCTAGAGGATGAGACAATGGAACATGTGCTGCTCGACTGCTCTGCAACCGAAGTTTGCAGATACAACGCGAAAGGAAAGCATAGCAACGAGCTCCACCTTCCTTTCACTGGACCAGCCCCTCTATTATGTATCTTTACTTGCCAACTGGACTGGGTGCCTATCATCAAAAAACATTGATAAAAATTGAACTTTTTAAGTTGCCTTTAGTGGATATTGAACTATTTACGAACTGTGACGCCACTTCAAGTGCGAACATATCTTTAGACAACCGGAATTCGATAGTATATCCATGTTTTTGATGATAGTCACTCAGTCCAGTTGACAACTAAAGATACATAATAGGCCTTCAGTTCTTATGTCAAACACGCTTTTAAGTATGTGTGCCCATACATTTACAACGTAATGCATAAAATAATAAAATTTTGCAGGAAAAGCCCAACTGACACTAAACTATGTTCGCGAAATGCCATAAATCACGTTTATTTCATATCTGTAATTCAAAAATAAGAAGAACCATCTTAAGTTGTGCGTTTCGTAGAGGATACGACTCGTTCCCCCTTAAATGTTTTCTGAAATAACGGAAACCGTTCTACGCAAATATTTGGCACAAGTAACAACGCATAATCCCGAAATGGCACTAGAGGCTGTCCAATATTTCAACATAATGGGCGGTTAAGTTGTTTTACGGTAAAGGAAAACATTGCGCGGACATCTGCACACTTGGGCAGGAAATGCATGAGACATGGTAACAGTAATGCCTGACAAATTGTTATTGGTGTTTTTCTCTAATAGGTCAGGGTTTAAATATGACTGAGTGAGACATTCCAAATATTCGACAAACTGAAAATATCTCCAAATTTAAAAATGAAATAAAAGAAATATTAATTGACAAAGTTTACTACTCCGTAAAAGAATTCCTAAACGATGACAAGCTGCCCCAGTAGTTAAATATTTTTTACAGTTTAGTGCGTCTGGTTTTTTCATGATATATAGCAATGTAACCAATTATTTTTTTTATTGTAAATATTTTTTGAAATTTAACATTGTATTTTTTATAATGACTTTAATCTAGCTTTAAGTACTTACTTTAAAATATTTGTGTGCCTTTAAGGCGAAACATAGAGAGGCCATTTTAAACTTACGTATATCCAATTATTGTACCTATGTTTGACAAATAAATTATTATGAATTATGACATTGGTGGCATTTCCAAGTTTGCATAAATTTTAGTTCATACGCGAATGTATAAGTGTTATGTAGAACTGACTGACTGATCTTTTAACACCTTATACCAACCGGCTAGACCAAGTAACAGGAAATTTGGTCTGTAGGTTCCTTGTTTATGATTATAAGGAACCGTAGGGCGTTCCAACGGGATCGAAAGAAACGTGAGCCACCCGACCAACTGGAAGGACTGGAAGGTAGATACAGGATCACATCAACGGAAAACAGGAGACCCTTCGATTTTGTGCTAATTTGATTGGTGTTGATTAGTACCTTGCTAAAACGTGATGACCAGAATCTGATAATGGCATTGGTAGGTGGTTACGGAAAATATAAAAAAAAAATTGAGGATTTCCGTAAAGTTTGGGTTGACGATAAGGCTCGAAAAATCGTGTTCCTTTGTTTACCTTATTTCCACAAAAATCTTTTCAACACGGGTTTAGCCGCGGGCATAAGCTAGTAATATATATTTTGGGCCCTATCCTGGGTTCGGCATCAATCAAAAATAATTGGTGATTATGCCCATATACAGATCTATGGCGTATTAATATTTCAGACAATTTAACTAAAACCTCATTCTCTTTACAAATCCGGGATACTTTAATATTCTTAGGTCCAGCCGTTTAGTCTGGGCGTTGATAGATCAGTCAGTCTTTTAGGATATTCGTTTATACATTATATAGATTGATATTAGAAAAGGAGTAGAATTACCCAAAGCTCAAGAAGATGATACTTTTTTCATGTGAACAAATACAATGAATACAACGTTTGTTCAATGTTGAGACTGACCTCAGTTGTAGCAATGGTCAGCGGACGCCATTTTAAATTCATTTCATCGAGCACTATTACGCTAGACAGCTACAAATTGGGTTAGGGCTATTTGCTACATGCAAATCCTGAATTCCTAGAGGCTTCGGCTTTATCGGATATTATCTCTAATAGTTGACCTATTCGTTAATATTGTAGGTATACAAACCATATTTGAAGAGCTTATTCAGTCAATGGTATAGAACAACTTTTACTATAGAGCCAACGTTGAAATCTCAAAAAAAAATCTGCCCTTCCAAACATTTCAGCCGAGCGGCATTGCATTTTTCTATGAAAAAGTTCATTTTTTTTTCGAGATACAGGGTTTATTCAAAAAGTTGAGTTAAAAGTTGTTCTACACCATTGACTGAATAAGCTCTTCAAATATGGTTACACCTTTCTGTTACACGTTGCATAAGGTAAAACGCCCACAAGTATAAATCGTAGTGATAAATGTTTTTTTTTACTTTCTTGTACAAATCGTGGGTCTACGAGGCTTTTAGGGGTAAGAATGTCTATTTGAAATCACGTCAAATAGTTTCTAACAGATAAAATAAGTGTCATACTCATAAATGGGTTAGTACATTAAAAATGAAACCAAAAGACACAACGCCGTTCCAGAGCGCAGACAAAAACAAAATGGCGGTTGATCCAGCAACTTTAAATGGAAAACAGAAACTTTTTAAAAATTTCCATAGGAAGCTGTTGGCCTATTTTTGGTAGCCTTTTCCAGATGAAGTTGTTGAATTGTAAAATAGGTCATGTTTTTATGCAAATTTTCTGGTACAGTTAAGGCGATATGTAAAAGTTTTAGCGTCCCTATTACTCCATATGCGAAAAAACTCTCAATGCGAGAGGGACGGATACGAGGAAAAGTACCAAAAAGACGGTTCTTTATTAATGTAAAATATACTAAAGTTGCTATCAAAATTTCGTCCTAGAAACTGTTAAAAGTTAAAACCCATCTAATAAAATATAATTATAGTCCATATGTCATTCCAAATTGTCAAACCAGGAGAATTGGTGTCGAAAAAGACCTCATTTCAATAAATATTTTTATTTGTATCAAGCCGAATTGCTCCAATCGCGTTTCTGTTTTATAGGTCCCTAGAAAAAAATCCAAAAAATAATACACTATTTTATCCAAATAGTACATTACTGTAGATATGCAAGTTCTAAAAGTGTCGTTTTTTTTCCGTAGCACCTTAAGGCTCAACACGTTTTGTTGATGAGATGGTAAAACAGCTGGAGTAATATATGTGACTGGATTACGGCTGGAGTACGGCTTGGTGCACTCCACGTGTTTTTTAAATATACCCCGGTAAATGGATAATAAACTTTTAATAAAATCACTTACTCAATAGCTTTTCCTACATAAGTATTTTCAATTGACGTAACTCACTGTACTCACTCATAACATAACTCACTACCACTCACAATTCGTAATAGTCCAACTATTGGCATTTCCAAGAAGTTTTTTTTGTATATTTTCCTTTTAATATTAGTATATGTAATGTATTCATAATGTAACTATTCATTATTATACTATTTATGATTATTTTATATTTATTATTTTTATAAATTATTAGTGTGTATATACATTTTTATATATTTTTTATAAGTATTTATTTATTTCTTTTGATATGTATTACAGTTAATTTATGTAACATTGTTTATAATATTAAACAGTTTTTTGTCTTTGTGTGCACTTATGAAATACTCGCTTTATGTTTAATCGATTCTATCACCAAGGGTTTGCTGGTAGAAATCTCTTTCAGAGATAATCTCGCCTTTTGTTTAAACTGTAAGATTACTGTACTTGTAATACGTTTTATTCTTGTGTGCAGTAAAGGAATTTTGAATTGAATTGACCTGTGCCATTAAAATTAGTATTTTTATCTTTTTTTTTGTATAACCATGTCCTTTATGGCAGGTTGACCTGACATTACACAATGATAGCAAGTTTTTCCAGACGACCATTAACGATTTATAATAACAATAAGTAATACTGGAAAAATAAACACAAAGTGAAACAAAAAGCCTTTAGGGTTCAAATATGACGTCATCCCTTTATAACATTCAGATTTAATGTCTGTGCACAAAAAGAAACAGGAAACATATGCCTATGAAAATCAACAACAAAAAACTGTCAATTGGAATTGAGGATTACAAATTCAATAGGTATATCGTTTTTATTGCAAAAATAAACAAAAAACAGTTTGTGATTTGTTCTTTGGATAAAAGATAACATTTGGTCTCGCCATCATGTTGTTATAACTGGGTTAGGGTGTAAATAAGGGGCACTGAGGGAAAATAGACAGGCTGAGCTGTTAGGTTCCTATGTAAATCCCCCCCTCCCACCTTTTAAATTTCTGACCCGAAAGGTTTTGCTATTATTTAAGGGGCTGCACATTGCTAAAATTCAGTCCTGCTCTAACGCTTTTATTTTCTAACTGTCTATCCTGCTCTAATCAGATGCCGCGCGTGCAAAACTTCAGTTATTTTGAAATCACGCCTACATTAGGACATTAACTATAATTTCTTTATGTAATAAAGATGTTTTTTTTCTAGTTTGTATCAGCGTGTGTTGGTTTAGTTTTAATCGGTTTTGAAATACGGAAACTAAATCACTTTTTTCGTAAAATTCATTCCTTTTTAAAAGTATTATAATTAAAAGAAGATTGAAAGTATGTTTATTTTTGAAGTGTAATTAATAATTGTCGTGAGTCAAAAAACACGCCATATTTTTTTTCAAATTTTTGCCATCTACATTGAGGGAACTGAATCTAATGCAAAACTGATTTTGGAGCATTATAAGCTATTAATTTACACAAATTATAAACCCGATCTTTACTAGATCAAAGTAAAATTTTCAACAAATTTTCTCTGCCAGAAAGCGGTTTCACTCACCAAAATGATACCTGACCACCGGGTTCTCTGGTGCTAAGTCTATAGCCTTCTTAAATCTTTCTTCCGCCTCCAGGGATCTGGTTGTCTGAAAAAAAAAACAATAAATTAATACTATGACAGAAATAAATTTCTATGTTTGAACACTTGGTAAATCGACTGATGACGGCCCCGTACCGAGGGCCGAAATATATCGAGTTAAATAATCAAAAGCTCGTAAAAGTTAAATATAATATATTTATAAACAAAATGAAAAATTGGAACCTTTATGGGATCATGTTGGTAGTCCGTCTGTCTGTTATGACCATTTTGCTCGGTCCCGTATGAGATACCAAGTTGGAACTGATACCTCCTACCAGTGGCGTGCACAGAACTTTTTACTGGAAAACCAAACAATTGGTCAAGAACAACAATAAAAAAAATAAGAAAAAATTTAAATATCACTTTGAAAAAAAAATTGTATGACGCCAGGGTAGACATTGGTACCGATTCGGTGAAGCACATCTTAACTTATTTGACAGGACTAAATTTAATTTAAGCGTTCTGTCCTTGTCTTTTCGATAAAGAAAGAAAAAGACAGGATGCTTAAAATAAGGTTAGTTCTGTCAAATAAGTTAAGACGTGTTATGCCGAATCGATACCAATGTCTACCCTAGAGTGAAAATTTCCTATACAAACATTTTTTTTTCAAAGTGATATTTAAATTTTTTCATATTTTTTTTATTGTTATTCTTGACCAATTGTTTGCTTTTCCAGTAAAAAGTTCTGTGCCCGCCACTGCCTCCTACAGAAATCTACGGTACCATGGTGCTGTAAAATTTTCGACGCAAGAATAAGTTTTTTACATCATAAGTAGTGGTTACTTATATGTTAAACGCTAACTATTTATTCCTAATTATTATATAGGTAATATCTAGGAAGTTATTATTAACCAAATTAGTTAGACCCTTTAGATACATAGAGTTTAATAGATCGTAAGTGTCAAGTTAAGTTGGTCTTTACAACTGCAATTGTAATTATTCACCATATTTTTAGGATTTTGTACCCGTATTGTGTGGTGGTACGGAACCCTTTGTGCGTGGGTCCAACACGCACTTGGCTGTTTTTTTTATTTTATTTAAACTATAATTTATATAAGGTCTTTCAATTTAAATGGAAAGTAATTTAGGAGGTGATTCAGTATCGTTAATACGTCACATTCCACTGCAAAGCACTTTTTTTTGCGCGAACTTTTTTTTCGCTTCTCAGTACAAAGTGGTCCGATCAGCTGACTCAGTTTGTATGGACAAGTGAAGAAAAAGTTCGCGCAAAAAAAAGTACTTTGCAGTGGAATGTAATGTATTAACGATACTGAATCACCCCCTAAATTACTTTCCATTTAAATTGAAATTATATATTGACTAGACTTACATTTTCAGCTAGAAGCCTAGCGTGCGCAAGATGTGTTGCGGCATCCCTCGGCGCTTCGGCGAGCGCTGCAAGAACACTGCTCTCCGTTTTGGACTTTTTGAGCTGCCCTAATATTTCTTCTCTCCTCATAAGTAAATTCTGAACAGAAAAAAACATATATTTTCTTCCATTTTCAAAAATATTACAATTCAAAATCATTATATTGTTTAAACTATAATAACACCGATTCGGCGCAACACAACTTGACTTAATTGACAGGACTAAACTTAATTTGAGTGTTCTGTTCTTTTCTTCCTGTATCGAAAAGACAAAGACGGGACGCTCAAAATAAGGTTAGTCTTGTCAGTTGTGTTGCGCCGAATCGATACCATTGTGCGACAATGTCAGGAAATGTGAAAATCACGTATATTTTTTCGGGCGATAAAAAATACAAATTAATATGTTAATTCTCAAATTTATTAATTTTATGGTTTTTCAGAAAAATTTAATAATATTAGGTCT
The DNA here is from genome assembly GCA_934047225.1 of Ypsolopha sequella. Taxonomy (NCBI): domain Eukaryota; kingdom Metazoa; phylum Arthropoda; class Insecta; order Lepidoptera; family Ypsolophidae; genus Ypsolopha; species Ypsolopha sequella. Next base: position 8,445,514 of record OW203994.1, on the reverse strand, counting down.
TTACTATGAAATTGCTGTTTTCTATAGAGAAATTGACGGAAACTCAATTTTCAGTACTAACATTTTTGCATTTTTATTAGGAGGCAAATCCAAAATATGTATTTTATTTTGTGTATGAATGAGACCACATTAAGCAAAGAGTAACATTAATTTAATTTTTGAAAAGTATCAGTTGTGAAAAATTATTACGAACATGGAAATGGATGGCATTTAGGACGAACTGTTTTTGAATATTTAATTTTTATAATCAAACTAAAAATAAAAACAAAATGTAATACGTGGGTGTAAAACCTTGAAATTAACTTTTGAACAAAAAACAAATAATTGAAATAGCTATTGAATTACAGAAATTATGAACTCTTGATACTGTTAGAAAATTTCGGCAATTTATGTTTTTATTACATTTTAAAAATATCTAACATTTTCAATTTAAAATTACACGTGATGAACACGTTCTTACACGTATCACGAAGTATCACCAAGGGGGAGTATCATAGTAGTATCACAAGTATCACACTGAAATTTGTCTTTTTACCAAAAAATGAAAGACATAATAAAGCCGATTCTGAACGCTTTAATTTTAGTTTTAGTGCTGTCCTTAGGTTTTACGAACTGAAGTTAAATTACTTTGGAAAATTTCAAGTTAGGACAGCACTATTATTAAAATTAAAGCCTTCAGAATTAGCTTTATTATCTTTAATTCAGCAAAATTTGCTGTTGAACGGTCGGGCGGACTAGACATCCCGAGGATGCCTCGTTTAGAGACGAAACACGTGTCGATAAGTTTTCTTGCTTGTTATTTAAGATTGTTTTATTTTGTGCTCGTACTGCTTGCTTTGCTTGTGCATGTTTTAGGCGGGAGGGTGGGCGGTGCTTGAGTCTGCATTTTGAATAGCATGGTAAGAGTATTTAGCGGAATATTGCAAATTATTAATATATCCACAAATTCATGATGGACTTCCGCAAAGTAACGCCTTTTTCAATACATTTTTTATTATCTTTGAAAATACAAATAAATAAGGAAATCTCAAGATATATTTCGGGTCTAACCTTATTTATTTTTATTTATATATATAAAAAAAAATAAAGCTGTTATAGTGTATATAATTTAAAAAAACAAATAAATAAGTTTGATACTAGTACAGTGGAGACCACTATCAAGCTAAAGATTTACAGTACGACATTAGCCCCTACAGAGAAGAATATAAGATAGGTACAAAGTCCAATGTGTCTTACTTGATGCGGTCTCCACTGTACCATACTGTATGCAATAGTTAACGTAACTCGTTTAAAGCTTGAATATTTGCGCTTTACGTGGTGTGTTATGAAAATTGTTCAAAGTTGTCTGCAAAATATGAGTATGTTGTAGTTCAAAAAACTTACAAATAAAATCTGTTGTTGACACTTATTTATAAAAGAACCAGCGTTGTTCTAGTACAGCATAAATACAAGTATACCTTCCAGCTATCGCGCCCGCTTTGGACAGAGAAAAATTGCACGTTACATCAACACAATACAGTGTTATCTCGGTTTTCTTATTGCTCGTAGCGTTCTGTTGTTTACATAGAAATTCTGCATGAAAGTTCAGTTGATGTAATGGCCTCTACTGTACTTTATTTGTGCGGTTGCTTATAGCTATGACATGCTATTGTTGTGTAGAGACTGTTTGAGAGACAAATTGTTGTTTGAAATAAAAAGGCTTTTATACTACACCTGCTCGGAAAGTACCTTCTTACTTTTTTGAAAACGATGCAGAAAATACATCATTACTCTCATACAAATATGCGGGCGGAAAAAGTGTATGAAAATTCATTGTTAACGTGCCTGAGCGGGCAGAAAAAGTATATGCAAATCCATTGTTAACGTGCTGTTTTTTTTTCAATAACATAAAGAATGAACAAGTGGCCTAGTGGCCAGTGTTATTTTGCGAACTCGTAGATAAAACTCGAAAAATGATACTGGCCACTTGCTTTTCCTGTACATAATAAAAAATAAGAAGGGAATAAAAAGTGACAATCGCACGCGAGTCAGTCGGTTTCTTTTATTGTATCTTGATTAAAAATAAAATTATACTATTGCCTCGCAGGTGTAGTATAAAGCACTATGTATCACTCGGGAGAAAGTGCGATTACCAACCCGTGTGTATTGAGGCCCTTGGCTTCGCCTCGGGCCTCAAACTACACCCTCGTTGGTAATCTTCCCCTTTCTTCCCTCGGTGAACAATGTACTATTGTGTATATGCCACATACAAATATAAAATGCACGGTACGGGCACAAAATAGATACTACCAGAAGGCCGACTCGACGACGGAGCGAAAACAGACGCACACATGCAACGACGTGTACGTATGATGATCTCGGCAGAATTTTGTATTGGCATTCACCTGAATAACTCCGAGATCGTCGTACGTACGCGTCTATGTGTGCGTGCGCCTGTTTTCGCTAGTTATGCGGAGTAAACATTATAACATAACATAAAAAGTATTTATTTTCAAACACAAAGTCACAATTGTTTTAAAGCAACTAGCTCCCAAAAAGTTAAAACTGAGATCCAGGAACCAGTAATTCTGTAAAGGGTTATTTTGTGGCACGGGTTCCGACGTAGTTAGATATAGCTAAATATTACTTATCAAAAAAAATTGAAGAAAATAAGCTATTGATTTCACATTTAATTTTTACCTTTTGTATGAATCTTGAGAAAATCCAGCCGTAAAGAGGTCATCCGAAGTTCATAAAAAGTTTAAGAGTTAATTTTGTTGTTTCAGGACAAAAGTTGCTTTTAGCAGAAATAAACATGTTTTTTTTAGGATTCTATTGCACGCAAACGATTAAAGTGGGACAAAATCAGCCCACTAATTCCACCTTAAAATAGGAACAATAAAATGTTCTGTTAGCATACTTTTAATAACCATTTACTAATCTTTCAAATATATTTACACTAGCTTCGGCCCGCGGCTTTACCCGCGTGGCCTACCGGAAACAAACAGTGGCGCGCATAGAACTTTTTTCCGGAAAAGCAATCAGAAGGTCAAGTTTGACAATAAAAAAATATGAAAAAATTTAAATAACACTTTGAAAAAAAAAAAGTTTTTGTGACGCCAGGGTAGACACTTCTTTCTACCCTAGAGTGAACATTTTCATATCAACTGATTTTTTTCAAACTGTTATTTAAGATTTTTCATACTTTTTTAGTGTCTTTCACGCCACTGGAAACAAATGACAATTTTTTTCTGATACAAACATTATTACAAGCACTCTCACTACTAGTCAAAGACCTACTGGTTTGAACCTTTAAAAAATTTATTAAGCTATGAGCTTCACCACATTTTTTCCTCAAGTAATTCTAAGCATTTCTAGCCCGGGCCACAAAAAAAAAAAAGCTGCTGGCGGGGGGGAGGGGGGTACAAAGGAGCCGCTCGCCCACCTTTTTTAAAAAAAATCTATACGTTTCCAGTTGGCTACTATGGCAAGTTTGGTATCATTTTTGTGTAAACTGAAGGTGTAGAATTCATTTCTGGTATTTACTTTAATCATTTTCATAGCAATTTTTTGAATAAATCATTAAAAAGTGAAAAGTTTGAAATTATTTTTTTGCTTTGAGAGCTAATAACTTTTGAATAAGAGAAAAAAAACGAAAATAAAAAATACTGTAGTAAAGCGTATTTTATGCAGATTCTAACAGTATGAATTTCAAGAAATTGGTACTACAAAAAGTGGGTAAAAAAAAAATATTACCTCGCAGTGGTGGCGACTCGCACTAGGAGGCGATTAACTATCTAACAAAATGGTGTGTATTATCAGCGTAAAGAATTATTTTATTATTAATTCCTTTGTAAAAAAAATCATTGGTAAAAATACTTGGCTGTACGCTGAATGGCTGGCTTCCGAGCCACACTTTTGAGATTCTTATTTATAAAGTGCATACTAATTGATAACCGCTCGCCATCAGAGCAGAGCTTCTGAAAGTACGATAATATAACAATAAAATAAAAGCATATAACAATAAAAGTGGACTTAAAACTTTGTCTTACTCAGGAAACTTAAAAAAAATAAGAAACATTATATATATTTATATATAGACTTACGTTTAATTAGTGATTACAGTTTCCGGCACAGATACATAATTCTGTGCACCTTAATTTTCTTTTAAAACAGTTGCAACGATTTTTGCATCCTGTCTTGCAACTGCACCGAGTAAGTTCCAAGCACACACTTGCGACATCTGGTAAGTCTGACCAATAAGGGGTCCAAATACCGTCTTCTATACTCCAACCCCAAGAAGAAGGGCTTGGAAGGTTTTGGGTTGGCACTAAGGCCTGGCCCCAAACATGGACCCCTTGGTACATTGCGCAAAGTGTGTGCTGGTGAAGAGCGGCCTTCGTTGGAGGAATGTTCACCAGTTCGTAAATAGATATTTTCTACATTCATTAACAGTTAGTGCAAGGGCTTGAGCTGAAAAGTCAAATATTGGAGTCATTCTCACTACTCCCGCTACATAATAGAAGTAAACAACTTTACCTACATAATATGAATTTGTATCAAATCAGATTTAACTTACCGGTCGTACATTGTAATAACAAATTTCTGTATAAAACTGTCAGCTTCTGCCAATTTCCCATCCATATATTGCGTCAGGGTAGGCGTTCCAGGCGTCAAAGGCTGTCTTTTTGCCTCATTGAAAGAAGATACTGTGTCGCATCCTGTCAAGGCATGGAAAATTGGCAGTACTTCAGCTCTTTCTAGTCCTGAAATTGTGTAGTTTAGTTAGTATGTATTAATTTTATATCACGTTATTAATAATTAGAGCACGATGAACACATACCGAGTGCATTGGCAATAGTGTGGCATAAAAGATAAGTGTGGTTTTTGCCTGTGCCCATGTGAACCCACAACTCTTTTATTTCTGGCAGTTTTTGAATACATGAAATGGCTACGACCACCACTTCTGTATCTACAGTACGAATCATAATGTTTTTATGTCCTCGATCGACAGCGTCAGCAACGTGTAGAACATTCTAGTATCGGCCTCTTCGTGGTTACTTGGTTCAATCATTTTCCTGTCTCGACTAAGATTACTCAAAACTGCAGTCTTTTGAGTTACGTTGAACTCCTTGCCTTCAGCCAAATCTATGGAGGCATCGGACAGATATCAGATCAAAAAGCTCCTCTTTATTTAATTCCATCCGAAGGATGTAGGATTATATAGGTAAAGTTGTTTACTTCTATTATGTAGTGGGAGTAGTGAGAATAGTCTTTCAATATTTGACTTTTCAGCTCAAGCCCTTGTACTACTGCTAATGAATGTAGAAAATATCTATTTACGGCGAGGGATAGAGAACTGGAGAACATTCCTCCAACGAAGGCCGCTCTTCACCAGCACACACTTTGCGCAATGTACCAAGGGGTCGATGTTTGGGGCCAGGCCTTAGTGCCAACCCAAAACCTTCCAAGCCCTTCGTCCTAGGGTTGGAATAGAAGAAGGTATTTGGACCCCTTATTGGTCAGACTTACCAGATGTCGCAAGTGTGTGCTTGAAACTTACTCGGTGCAGGTGCAAGACAGGATGCAAAAATCGTGGCAACTGATTTAAAAGAAAATTAAGGTGCACAGAATTATGTATCTGGCCGGAAACTGTAATCATTAATTACACGTAAGTCTATATATAAATATATACAACGTGTAACAGAAAGATGTAACCATATTTGAAGAGCTTATTCAGTCAATGGTATAGAACAACTTTTACTATGGAGCCAACCCAGAAATCTCAAAAAAAAATCTGCCCTTCAATACATTTCGGCCGAGCGGCATTGCATTTTCTTATGAAACAGTAAAATATTTTTTTCGATATACAGGTTTTGTTCCATAGTAAACGTTGTTCTATACCATTGACTGAATAAGCTCTTCAAATATGGTTACACCTTTCTGTTACACGTTGTATAATATTTCTTATTTTTTTTTAAAGTTTCCTGAGTAAAACAAAGTTTTAAGCCCACTTTTATTGTTAAATGCTTTTATTTTATTGTTATATTATCGTACTTTCAGAAGCTCTGCTCTGATGGCGAGCGGTTATCAATTAGTATGCATTTTATAAACAAGTGTGGCTCGGAAGCCAGCCATTCAGCTTACAGCCAAGTATTTTTTACCAATGATACTTTTTTACAAAGGAATTAATAATAAAATAATTGCTTACGCTGATAATACACACCAATTTGTAAGATAGTTAATCGCCTCCTAGTGCGAGTCGCCACCACTGCGAGGAAAATTTTTTTTTTTACCCACTTTTTGTAGTACCAGGTTCTTGAAGTTCATATTGTTAGAATTTGCATAAAATACGCTTTACTATAGTATTTTATATTTTCGTTTTTTTTCTCTTATTCAAAAGTTATTAGCTCTCAAAGCAAAAAAATAATTTCAAACTTTTCACTTTTTAATGATTTATTCAAAAAATTGCTATGAAAATGATTAAAGTAAATACCAGAAATGAATTCTACACCTTCAGTTTACACAAAAATGATACCAAACTTGCCATAGTAGCCAACTGGAAACGTATAGATTTTTTTTAAAAAAGGTGGGCGAGCGGCTCCTTTGTACCCCCCTCCCCCCCGCCAGCAGCTTTTTTTTTTTTGTGGCCCGGGCTAGAAATGCTTAGAATTACTTGAGGAAAAAATGTGGTGAAGCTCATAGCTTAATAAATTTTTTAAAGGTTCTGTATGGGACCGATCCAATAGATCTCTAACTATACCTACCTTCCAATTGAATGTACAAACTGACAATATCTCAAACAAAGCTAGCGAGGCCGGAAAACGAGCATTGGCTTCTGCGAGAGGCTGCGAAGAACTTTATACACTAAAATCGTTCAATTACTCACTGTGTGTTAAGCATTATAGTAGGCATCAGAGATGGAAAAAACGGCTTTATATTTATATTGATTGAAAACTTGTGCCTTGCTTGCGACCTCAGCCGCGTTTATTCATCTCTACCCCGTTTTCAGCTTCGTATTATTAATCTCTTTTATAGCCATTATGTTGAACAGTGTCACTATGATGGAAAACCGCATCTAAATCCCTTCAGTGGTTTCGGAGATGTGCCCGAACAAACAGACAGACAGAAAAGAATTCTAAAAATCGCTGATTTGTGTTCTATTACCTTTCTATATTTATTACTTTTCTTTAAAGTACAGACACACCGAGTTCTACTTTTTTATTATATGTATTGATAAAGTCGATAGGGTGCTCACTCCCTCTGCTCTACACCTATTCTACGTTTTTAGGTATATTTACCTCTAGATACCATTAGTGATAAAACCTATCCGGCCCACTAAACCCTTTCAGGAGCACCGATATTGAATGAGTCTCTATTCAGTTTAAACGATATTATGAACACAAACATAATACCTTGCTCGTCTGAATACTGGTGACCGAGATTAATGTACTACTTCAAAAATCACATCTATTGCTAGGCAGATTGGGCTTAGGCAAGTACCTAAAAATTGTGGTTGTTTAGCAGATAGAAGGTCTTCGAACGACATCGCTTCCTGGATCTTCAACTTCCTGTTTCATACAAAGCTGGCGATGTTGGTGGGTTGAGGATAGGTGTTTGTTATAACTTATATATACTGTATGTCACAGGTAAATTGTCAAAGCCTTGAAATTATAATTTCACTAGGTTAGGTAAGATTATAAAAAACCTAACAAAAACTTCCTAGGAAAATAAAAAAATTACTGACAATTTATCCTGCGGCTTAAATAATATTGCATAGGGGTAAAAAGCGAAATTTAAATATTGCGTTTAACGCAATTCTGCATTCAAGCGCTCGAGGCTTAAGCGCTTGTGGTTGGTCAACAAGCTGTCAAAACCTTTAGCCCCCGATGCTCTGCATGTGTGATAAACGCGAGGATCTTCACAGAAGCATTGGAAGCTCGTTTACAATTCGCAAATTATATTCAGGCCCAATACTGCGAACACAACTCGTTGTACCTGCCTGGTGCATTCAGAGGTGCAAATACTTTCACATAAAATTAACGAATGGAATGTTTGCCTCGATAATGTTGAACTGACTCTTCCAGTGCTACTATATACGTCGCCACCCTGTTGTTAAATCAGCCTCTTCATTGGATGGCTAGTGTTAACGCACTTACATGTGTGTGTCACTGATGCACGCACACACACATGCCCATGGCGGTGGGCAGCAGCGGATGATTAATTCTGGTCATCACAGGCGAGCGATACGCCACGCGTGATTGTTTATCAATACTATGAATAATAAATTCATTGTGTACGTTGAAGTCTCGTCCTTCATTTACCACGAGCATAAGCATCACCTTCCTCGAACTCTCATCATGAATGACGGTATCCAATTATACGACTAAAAGATGCTAAGCACATTGTTGAACCAGTTGAACGCAACGCTTAAGACCGGTTTCGCAGCCGGATTGCGAAAACTCCGCCTTTTTCTAATTAATCGAAACAGAACACTTAAATTCAAAATTCTCTCAATAGTTATTCAACAAAACCTTATAACCTATGTAAAGTGTATGTTGCCATCGCAAAGTTTCCATTGGTTTCTGTAAATTAGAACTTCAAAATTTTTGAAATTTAAAAATGGTTACATACACAATACATAGGTAATAAGGTCTTGATGAACAACTAATGAGTGAACTTTGAACAGATCGGTACAGAAAAATAAACGACAAAATCTAACAATTTTTTCATAAAAACAAGTAACATATTTTTTTTCGTTTACTTGTCCTTTTACATAAATACGAATGGCAAAAAATCCATCTAATAATGTTTTGAAATTTCGAGATCCCTCACTAACATTTTACCGTTTTTTAAAACTTTATACCCCTTGCGGCAGTTAAAGCAGTGAAAGGGATTTTTTTCATTATTTTTTTAGTTATTCTGTTTACTTGAAGCAACATTTCCGCTTTCCACCCAAATAAAAATTCAAAAAACACAAAATTTGCTCCACCCTATTGAACAGGTGATAATAAAATAAAAATAATAATAATGATAATTAAAAAAACGCATCTAAATCCGTTCAGTGGTTTCGGAGATGTGCGTGAACAAACAGCCATACTGACAGACAGACAGACATAAAAGAATTCTAAAAATTGCTGATTTGTGTTCTATTACTTTTCTGTTGTCACGCCCTTTCTATTTTTATTACTTTTCTTCAATGTACAGACACACTGGGCTTTACTCGTTTATTATATGTATATTGATACTGATGATAATATCGCATTTGGTTCTGGTATGATTTGTCTTCATCATCGTAGCAAACCACAGATCATAGCAAGCGTAAAACTTTTGGGCCGTTTTATTGTTTCTACACTGCCGTAGAAAACATAGACACACTTTTGTTTCATGCCATGACTGACAGAACAATTTGGATAAGTCTACTTCGGTGATCCACACCATCGTTTGAATTTAGAATGAATCTGGTAGTTGAATAGTGGTAACCTAAAGGTAGAGTTCGAATGAACGCGTCTATCGCGGCCGTGATGGCCACTAATAGTGGCCCACTATCTTTTAGTATGGCATTAAGCAACGCGTCATAGATAACGCGCGACGGTGTCTATCGTTCATCGACGCATGCCATCGCCGCGTGACATCAGCGACGATACTTATTACGACGCGTCCAAGCCGTGCGGCGCGGCGATTGCGCATGCGTCAATGAACGATGAACACCGTCGCGCGTTATCTATGACGCACACCTATCTAGTTGCTCAATTCCATAGTAAAAGCACAAAATAACTACTTACAGAAGGTTTACTCCGCATAAGTAGCGAAAACAGGCGCACGCACACATAGGCGCGTACGTACGACGATAGACGTACGCGTCTATGCATGTGTGCGTCTTTTTCGCTCCGTCGTCGAGTTGGCCTTCTAGTAGTATCTATTTTGTGGTAAAAGTATAGCCGCCACGACTATGATCGAAACGTCTCACCGAATTCTACCCGACTTTTAGACACATCAGCTTTCCAACAATCGTACATGGCTTTTAAATGAAACATCTTGATCTTGAAATGGTGTAAAAGCGGCTACCTAAGCTACTTACGCGGCGAGTCCATCCTCCAGTTGGAATTTCAGACGGGATGATTCTCAGCGCTTCTTTATATGACTCTAGCGCTTTATTGTAGCGGGATCTCTCGATATGGAGTTCTGCTAGTTGGACGAGTGCTGACACTCGGGCTTGGTCGTGCTCTCTTCGGTCTCTCACTCGGGTTCCATCGGCTCTGGCGCCAGCTCTTAGAACGGAGATAGCTTCCGATATTCTTTTGATGGCTTTCAACGATACCCCGAGATTTAGGTACGCCACTGAAAAGAAGGTTTTCATTCATTTAATAAAAAAAATTTAGTCAGATTTTGGTCTCGACAGTAGGATGAAGTTACTTATTTTTTTACTGTTGATTGGTCTTCCAAATCATGGGCCCCGGAAATGATTCAAAGATTTTCCATTAAGTTCAACGTGCTGTTAGACGGCGCTACATTTATTACAACAAAGTTTGCAACGTGTGGGTTTACGGAGTAAACGAGGCATACATATTACTCTATACTGGAGCACGTATATGACTATCTCTATGACCGAGTGGTAGAGTGCTCACCTACTTACCAGAGTTCGCGGGTTCAATCTCGGTAGTGCACATAATTTGTGATTGGTCTATGTGTATACGTGGTCTAAAGAAGGCATACACGTTAGACTCTAGGTTCATTTGTGCCCGAAGTACAGCTAAAGGGCTCAGTTATTTCCTATTTGTCGGTCAAAAGCGGGTGTATCAAGTATAGAATTTTACTTGCATATCACAGTTCATGCTTGTGAACACCTCAGGAATTCATTTTGTGTCGATATTTTTTTTCGTTTTTTGTGAATCATATAGTTAATATGGCTAATAGTGGCTCCACTGTAGACAAAGTTGTTAAAAAAAGCTAAGTGAAATATAACACCAAAAGACAAAAAGTCGTCAAAAATATATCATAACTATTTTTTACGTAAAAGTTTCACGTTGTTTTTATTAATAACGATCTGAATGTTGAACATTGAAAACCTTTTTTTGCAATACAAAGTGAATTTGTACCGTATTAACATTTCTATATAAAATTGGTTTACTCGGCAAACAAAAAACTATTGGATTTCGCAAATTATGTTAGCCTAAATACATTGTGTAAGGACAAATACCGTTCTCGAAAAGAAATAGAATTCGCACGCAAATTTTCACTAAACAATAAATTTTTCTTGGAAAATAATTGCTAAAACTATTAAAAAGCTTGAAATTGGGGCACTAGGTTTTGCGTGACAGAGCAACAAATGAACGAAACTTGACGTTTTTTCCAAACATGTTTAATAAAACTTTAGGTCTTTCATTCCATATCCTTTGAGTTCGTGTCAAAAGCAGTTGAACAGAAAAAAAAACTTTGTAATGTTTAATTAAAATTATTATTACGCCTAATCATAACGACAGGGCTGTACTTTGCGGCAGTTACAAAACTTACTAATACTTACAAGCCATTGAGGGCCGAAAGTGAATTGCCTCCTCGAAACTTTTAATGGCTGCCTCATATCGCCTCTGGTTTTGAAGCAATATTCCTCTGGAACAAGAAATATTAAAGTTAAAAGTCTGCTGATAGCTTTTCAGTCGCAAATGGCTGAAAAATGGGAGTTGGGAATAAATTTTCATACTTTGTTAAACTTTACTTTATATCCAGAATTATAGCTAATATAATAATAATATTGCAATTAAACAATTGCTTTTATCTTCTCACATACAACCATAGGTAATTACAGCATCAAAAGCGGTTTTAAAAGTGGCCGATGTTATAATATTGCGTTATTACACTGCAATTCAGTGACGTGATTGGCCAAATTGATTATAAAATCGCTAGAAAACCAATTAAAAGCGAGGACGGGTATAAGGGGCGTGGCTTAAGAAATAAATTCCGTAAATTTATCTGAAATTAGAATTTTGGAATTTAAGACTTTAAAATTATAATGTAGAGAAACCAATGGAAATAATTATACAAAATAAATAGTAGAATGACTAGATACAAAATAAATAGTAGAATTTAAGTCTTCAGTTTATATTAATTACAAAAAGATGGGGTTTAAACTTGTATTGCACTAATAAAAGTGGATGCAAATTTTCTAAATCGTTGATCCTTACACACTGTTACTTGTGGTAGATCAAGCGGCGGCAAATTGCTCACTGCGCGACTACTCAGGTATATGTATAATTAATTAATAAGATGTGATATTAACCCGTAGAATGTATTTATGCCAAGATCTTGCCTGCTACCTATATTGTTGGAGTAGGATCTAGACGACGATTTGTGCAGGACAAATGTAAAGGCATATACATACATACAGTTTCACTCCTACGTTATTTGTACGGAAATTTTCATTGTAATGAACCCGCATTGAATGCATGAGAGGTTTCATTACGAGGCCGCAATGAGTGCGGTGCATTGTTTTATTTGATCAGACCGTCATTTGTAGTCGCCTACAGGTTGTGTCAACAGTTAAAAAGGTTTTACTAACTGATAGTAAATGCAAAATTACATCATATACCAACATGCACCGTGTAATTATGACGTGGTCAGAAAATAAAAACACATGATCCACTGATTATCCTTAACCACTTCCTGAGTAAAATAATTGAAGGGGTTCTTGAAAAACAACCGAAGTCACTGTGAGAAAATTTTACAATCATCATCATCATCGTATGGCCTTTGTGTCCTACAATGTTTTTCTACAAAGCTACAATTCCAGATCCAGGTTTGATAGCCATGTTTTCGCGTCAGGTGGTAGTTGGTGTAGTTGCTCCAGCCCGCCAGAAAACTTTCTGATGGGGCAATCCTCTACGATGTGACGGTTCATAATAGTTATTAAGTTAATATACTCATAAATAATTCGTCATATAAAATAATTATTACTTCAAGTGACTTTGGTTGTTTTTTTCGTTTTTTTTGGAGAAACAGCCAAGGTCAATGTCAGTAAAATAAAGACTAATTATATTATAATAATTACAATTTTAACTAATAAATGTAAAATTTACTTAAATTGACTTTGTTTTTTTTCCAAGAATCCCTTCAATTGAAATTACGCAAAAAAAGAAATTCACTTACCATATAAATTTTTAATTCCTGTTCGTAATTTTACGGTAATTTTCTATGTGGAAGTGTATTTTTTTTCCGCCTTGTCTCAAAAGTTTTTCTATGGGAGTGTTTTAGTGTAAACAGTAGAGCATGTGATTAAATTTTCTGAGGACGTCATAATTACACAGTGTTTGTAATACTTGTATAACATTTGGTTTACTTAGACCGATCAACATTCAAATTTGGAAGGGATTTCCTTCCTTTTCGTTGTCTGTACAAATATGCAAATTATTGTTTTAATAAAACATGTTTTATAAAATACCATTCAAGGGTTTTTTTTATTTTTTGTACGTTATATTTTACAGAACTATAAATACTTAAATAAATAGTTTAAGGCGCTTTCCGATGACGACCCAACTGGGGTCGAAATATAGCGCCTAAAGCTAAATATGATTTTAATGATACCAGAAAAATTATAAAATTTATATAATAATTTGTCGTCGCGGAATGAATCCATGAGGAGGTGCTAGAAATGTTACGAGTGTGAACTGTGAAGAAATGCATGTCACAGTTTACACCCGGTACATCAGCGTTTCACCGACGACTTTTACGTACCAGAAAAAATTTAACATTAATATTTTGTAGTTTTTTTATTTCTGTATCAGAACGACTGCTACATTACAAATCATCTTTGTCAATTTGTGTGTTACCCAATTTGAACTTGCTTTAAGTTTAAATAAGCCACGATATTTGGTATAGGACAAATAGTTGTAGGAAAAATAGAATAGAAAAATACATAAATAATTGCTAATCACAAATGTCAATTAGCTTGAAGAATACTCCTCGAGCTCTCTTTTAGAACGACTACCAAAACTACCTAACATCCCAATTTTTCTACATAATTAAGTTAGGTACATTATAGGTGAACCAAACTTATTCCAAACTTTTGGCATGAAATGCTACAGACCAACATCTTTTTCACTTTTAACTTCCAAAGTTAAGTTGTGCACTTTGTACCGAACGACTGACGTTTGAAATGAAATAAGAAAAAAAAGTATGTTTATATACACGTATATCGATATAATTCTCGAAGATGTGGAATTATTATGAATATCCAATAATTAGTATATTGCAAATTTTAATGCAATCTCAAGAAGGAAAAAGACGAAGAAAAAGACTTAGACGCACTACTTTACTCAAGTGAAGGAGAAAGTTAATATTATGTTATATTAAGGATAAACGTCAGTCGCTTAGCACAAAGTGCATAACTTACCTTTGTATTTCTTATTTTCAAGTTAAAAGTTGAAAAACATTTTGGTATGTGGCAGTTAACAGTTAAGTTTACAAAACATGCGCTTAAAATTTAATGCACAATTAATCATGATCTGGTCCAAACAAAGTTAAAACGGCATTTTAAGTTGGTTTTGAGAAGATCATGACTAGTTGTTTATACAATTTCAAACTTTTACTTTATAAACCTTACTATATATTAATACTGAACTATTGGCGTCAAATGGCACAGATCAAAAAGAGTTTTTCAATTTTAAATTTCTAAACAAGAAAAACAAAGTTAAGTTATGCACTTTGCACTATTCTTAACCTTAAGAGGTCAAAGTTAGCAGAAGATAGAGATGATAGAGATAAGAGAGGCTCTTAAGTTATAGATAGATATATCAATGTAATCTCATGTAGAATATTAATTTATTTGGAATGGTTTTTATTATAAAAATCGATAAAACTTAATTTAAACTCGATACCTATATTTCAGCCCGAAGTATGGGGCCGTTATCAGTCGAAAAAAAAAATGTCACCGTGGGCCGAAATATATCTCGGGTTTCATTTAAACTACCCAAAATAAATAAAGCTCCATCCATCCATCCATCTGCCTAGTTCGTCCACTGCTGGAAATAAGCTTTTCCAGGACTTTGCCACTCTCGGCGGTCATCCTGGAAGAATTGCCCATACTCACACACGCTGAGCAGGCGGGTTGGTGAGCACGGTGCCGGAACCCTCGCACCAGTGACGCCGCTGCCCGTCACCAGTCTGTTTCATATAAGGCCCGGCTATTAAGGATTGATATACCGCCATCCATCGGTCCCAGGTATGGTGGGCCTCCTGGTTTTTTGCCTGTGAGCTGTCCTCTTACTCTCCCCCGAATTACTTCGAGGGGGTCTCCAAGTAAGATGGTGGTACCTCCACAGTCGAGCCCGGCATCATCACTACCAAAAAAATTACACTAACTAATCACTTTTAAAAATTTTAATAAAGCTCAAAAAGGGTAAAATATATCTTTATTCATATTTAGAATAGCCAATATTTCAAATATAAAATCGATAAATTTGCTACAACGAATGGCTTTATTGGTTATATTTTATACTAAACTTAATAACTACCCGAATTCAACAGGATATATATTTTGCGGTATCGCGAACAATGTTGCCGGCAATCATATTAACTAGTCACCGCAAAATTAGTTTCTCATTTATTATGGATCATTAATGTAGTTCATAAAGAGAACGTTGCACACAATTTCAGTGGTTTTTGCATCAATGAAGCTTCATTTGACCATATGAATCGGAACATATGGCGTCATCAAAATTTAGTATAACACGAATTTTTCTAAAACCTGATGGCAAATGCTTAGCCGTTGGCTAGCAGCCATTTGATAAGATTTTTTTATATATGTAATAATTATTTAGAGATCCTTTTTTACATTTTTACTTGGCAATTATATTTTATCACACTAACACTTTTATACAAACTTGCATATTTGAGAACGATAAACATATTTTATATCTAATTATTAATTACAAACTACAAATCAATCAGAAACAAAAATATTTTGAAGAAATTCCTCGGATCAGGATTCGAACCTGCGATTTTCTGCGTACCGACTGCGCCACCGAGGTTTTCATCGCGACCAATATTTATTTGCTATATTTTATATCTTACTCCTTACTTGATTTAACTGTATTTTTATTAAGGGCTGCACAGTGCTAAAATTCAGTGTTTTTTTTTTTAGCTGTCTATTCAGCTCCAATCAAATGCCGCGCACGCAATACTTCAGTTATTTTGAAATCGTGGCTACATTAGAACATTAACTATATTTTCTTTATGTAATAAATATGTTTTTTTCTAGTGTGTGTTGGTTTCGTTTCATTCGGTTTTGAAATATGGAAACTGTATCGTTTTAATCGTGAAATTTGTGCTTTTTAAAAAGTAATACAATTAAAAGAAGATTGAAAGGATGTTTATTTATAAAGTGTAATTAATAATTGTCTTGAGTCAAAAAACAAACAAAGTTTTGTTTTCAAATTTTAGCCATCCACGTTGATGGTACTGAATCCAATGCAAAACTGATATTTAGCATTGTGGAGCCCCTTAAGTTACAATTTTTATTAATTTTTTTTTCACGCAACCTTTAGCATCATTTTTACGTGTGATACAAGGGTTGCTTAGGGTTGCAAGAAAGGAGCCTTCTCCTGTGGCGCAATACTAGACAGAACGACATGTGCAAGCGCCCGGCGCACACCCTGGGCACTGATTGGAAAATCTTTTCACCATAATGAAAAAAATTAACCTACTGTCAAAAGGCTCTTCTTAGAGCAAGCCCTGATTATTGTCTCTATAAACATAGAGGGCTTTTCAAACAACACATCAGAACTCCTCACTGAACTATGCGGGAAGACATGATGCAAGATCTTATGTGTCCAAGACACAAAAAGCGATGCCGGCCAAACTAGGCCATATCTTCTCGGATATACCCTGACGGCAGAGATCTTTCACCACGGCAGCACTATTTTCGTGGTACCTGATACTTGCATCATGTCCGTTTCACTCTCAAACCAGGATTCAATTGCAGTTATTACAGTGGACCAGAGAACCTGCACTGTCACCTCCGTATGCAAGACCCTACGAAGATTATTGTAGGAGATTTTAACAGCCGCAGTGTCAACTGGGGGGGTACCGGAACACAGGTAATGGAGATTCGTTTAAGGACTGGGCGGAGGCCAATGACTTGATACTCGTCCACAACGCCAAGCTACCTTTTTCGTTCAATAGCTATCGATGGAAGCGTGGCTACAATCCGGATCTGAAATTTTACAGCACCAGTCCAACGTGCCCGATCACCTGCATGATGACCGACCTTTTCGAGGCCAACAGCAGTGCCGTCAAAGTGGCTTCTTTCTGGTCCGGAAAAGTTTAATATGATAATAATTCGTAGCCATCGATAAGCTAAGAAGGAGAAGGGATACGCTGAAAAACAGCACTGCAGTGCGCTTTTGGAGCTTATAATGCTGAAGTTTACATTAAAGATATTAATTTCGCAGGCCAAACATTTTCTATTATATAAAATAACTATAAAAATAAGATAACTTCTATTTTAATTCTAGCACTTTGAAATTTAGCACGAGAGTAGTGCTTTATATTATAATACATATATATAAATTAATAAACAAGTAATGTGATACCAAGTTTTGCCTGCGAAAATGACATCTTTGACGTAAACTTCAGCGTAATTAGCACCAATGCGGGCTTAGAATATGGTAATTGGACCGCTGTTCAGAAGTTTGTTTGTCCAGCAGCATTGCTGAAAACGTATTTACGTTTCTCGAACTATGTGTGAGCACATCAAATAATAAGGGAACTAATTTTTTTTAACTGTTATTATAGAGATTATTATGATCAGTTGAAATAAGTAGTTGTTAGGGTTCCGTAGTACCTAAAAGAGGTACAATATAAGAGAAATCTTTAAAAAAAAACAAAAATATGTATGTCCCTTATCTCCGAAGCTTGTAGACCAAAATATATGAAAAAAAAATTCTATTATACTGGCCAATTACAGAAAAACTATAGCGATTAAAAAAAGTTCAGCACTAATTAAATTAGAAATACAAAAAAAAAAGCAAAATAAATAAAAAAAATATTTTATAAAATACAATATGGGTATCAAATTTTAGATATCAAAAAGCTGATTGTAAAAATATATACTTTTACTATACTTACTGGTACTAGTTTCGAGAAATCTTTAAAAAACCACAAAAATATGTATGTCCCCCCCTTATCTCCAAAACTGGTGATAAGGGGGGGACCCGCGGTAATAAAGTGAGTGAAGCTGCGGAGGTGAGCATGGGTGCCTGCACTGCGTTACGCAAGGGCGAAGTGGCTGCACATCTCGAAGCGCTGGAGCTGATGCAGAAGTGAATTTGTATCAAAAAAGGAACTTTTACTTTATTTATGTGAATATTCGGAGATATGCGCTCTTGAAGGCATAAAAATGTGGTCCCCCCTCTATGCAGGATAAAAATGTTAAAGAACTGCTTAGAATGAGATTTCTTACCGACTAATTCTGATTTGTCAATTGCCCACTCGTAACTGCCCATTTAGTTATTTCACTGCTCAATATTATTAAATGATCCATTTTATTATTTTTTACGACTCATTTTTGTTAACTTTACTGCTAAGTTTTAACTGCCGAACTTGTTAATAAATATGCATTTTGTAATGTTTAACTTACCAAAACTACAATATACAACTGCCGCTTTAAATCAGTGCCGAATAATAATAGGGCGAGTAAGTTAATTTTTTAATGGTCAATTTTACATACATACATATACTCACGCCTGTCTCCCAGAGGGGTAGGCAGAGACTACAGATTTCCATCTGCTACGATCCAGACACACCTCTTTCACCTCTTCCACATCCATCAATCTAGTCATAGAGGTTCTTCTATTCCGGGTACTTTTGACATGGTCCTTCTTCAGTATGTCGCCAATTTGGTCAGGATACGTCCTTTTAGGGCGGCCTGGTCGAGCTGTACCTTCCATTTGCGCACCATAAAGTTCTTTCGTCACTTTACTTTCATTTATCCACTTTACATGTCCAAATCATTCCTTTTTCTACTCTAGTGACTAAATCTTCTTTGTAAGTTTGTAAATGGTTAATTTTATGAAGTTAAAAATATTAACATGTGTTTTTTCTTATTTTTATTTTGGCAATAAATAATTTTATTCCAATTCGGTTGCTTTTAACTTCAATATGTTATTTTGGTCTGCTTTTTAGAATATAAATAAATAAATATATATTGTCACGACATGAATCCCCGAGGGGGTGTCACGGGTTGTCGATTCCTCGACACGGCTTTCGAATCGTTAATATTGGCAGAAAAAAGAGGTTAAAAAGAATTTATTTTTTATAAAACAAAAAATTTTTGAGAAAACATTGGCACTCAATGGAGTCGATTCGAAGCAACACAACTAAACAAATTTAACAGGACTAACCTTAACCGTCTTTGTCTTTTCGATACATAAAGAAAAAGACAGAACGCTCAAATTAAGTTTAGTCCTGTCAAATAATTGAAGTCGTGTTGCATCGAATCGACAAAATTATCAAACATGTCGCAATTTTCCTTTCCAAAAACGCGTCGCGCAAACAACTAGCTTTGAATGTGTTGGTTGGTAAGTAACCGGCCATTAATCAATATCACAAACAACACGAAACATGCAGATGCCAGGCTCAACCACAACATCTATCACGGGCACAGCACGCCCGGCCATAGACTATAAAAACATCAGTTGCCTGTTTGCAATGTAGCGGCAGCCTGCAATATTGTCCGCATGAATAATGCAGCAGACCTCCTCTAATGAGAGCCCCCCCTCAGTCCACTATCGTCCACCGAAGCAAATTTTACCTTATTGCATAGCACAATAAGAGTTGACGAATAGTTCTAATTAATGTGGCTTTGAAGACCCACACTCAGATGGCAATAATTCCCTACTAATTCCACTCTGTAGCATGATGCTGTTAGTTTTAATTGCATTGTTTGTGAGGGTTTTTTGTTAATGCGTGTTTGATGGTAAATTTACTTTGGCTGAATACTAAAATCCTTTGTTAACTGAGAACCAGTTACAGAGATTTTAAATTTCATTTAACATGATACTTCAAGTTTGTAATTTTTAATAACATTTTTAACTGGAGAATAAACAGTTTATTGTCCGTTTGAAAAGTATGGTTTAACAACTCGTTGTTAATGTTCTACAAATTAGCTTTGGCAATGAATTATTTAATAGAAAATTAACAGTGACATGAATCCCCGAAGGGGTGTCAAGGTGTGCCCAATAAGTGAAAATTTGAAATGCAAGTCACACACACTCCACACCTTGACACACCCGCTTTTCATAGAAAATTTAGTTTTTGCAAAATTAAAAATACTCATTAAACAACCGCAATGTTGGTTGAAACTGAGTTGACTACAGACTACAACAATAAAACACTAATTACTCATGTTTAGACAACGTTTCTCGCTTTTATCGCGCAGTAAGGTTCAAAATTAAAAAAACATTTTCTTAAATTTTGATGGACGTATTTACCTTTTAACTTTTAAATTTGGCATCAATATTTATTATGTTAATAATATTTATGATGTTAGCAACGCTTATCTAATTTATACTCCGAAATATTCCTACACCAGCAAAAGGCTCATCAAATTAAACCCTTTAGCCATTCACCCATAAAAAATAAGTTTCGACTGAAGTATTATATAAACCAGTCAAGCTGTAGTTAGTAGGAATATAGCCCTACTATATAATCTGTGATATAGCGAATATATTTTTTAATATAAAAGTCTGCCAAGTGATTTTTCAATGGCAATTTGTTTGCAAATATGCTTAATTTATATGTTTATTTAAAAAACACTCACCAAAAATTTGATTAGTTTTTATTTTTCATTATTTTTGTACACAGAAACACGAGTATACAGTTACAATAAAAGGTATCTACATTGTACAAATGGGTGAGCTTATTTCTAATAAGAAATTTCTTACAACAAACCGTTAAGGAAACAGTAAAAATTTAACCAAGAGTAATCATACAAGTCCACAGAAAAAAAAATCCAAGCGCTCTGGAAAAGCACCATCTTGCGTCACGCTTTAAACAAACGTGCTTAAAAATTAAAAAAATATAAATAAAATAAAACAACAGGTTGTGTCGGAGATACAACTGTATATTATTTAAGCAAATACTTCTTGCCATGTGGTACCTTTTGCCATCATGTTTAGCTTTGGGAAAGCATTGTTGTTTTCTTGATATGTAAATATTTACATTTTGGACCAGTAACAATTTGGCAAAACAGTAGCGGGTTATGTGGTTTATTGCCATCATGTTCAGCTTTGAGACAGCATTCATTTTTAGTCTCGGATATACCCTTGCATGCTCTCTGTCAAAATGATCACCACGTAAATATAGTGATCATTTGTTTGCAAGCATCTTTGGGATGTACTAATTGATAATTGGGGTCCATTACGTCTAAGTTTTCTTGAGTTAGCTAGAGTTTGAGGTATAAAATACACAAACACAGCTTATAACGATCTATTAATTATTATTTTAGGTTAATCCGTCCGAATTGACTGCCTCTGTGGCCGGGTAGTTCACCTCTGCTAAGTCACAGGTTCAAATCCCGCGCGATGCACATTCATTTATGTTTGATATGCGTGCTTCGGAAGGCAAGCTGTTGGTTGAAGTAAGGCGACAGGGCTCACCACTTGTCACGTTTGGGCATTTTGTGCTGAACGTTTGAGATGTAATCATTGTCAGTGAAAAGCGGGTGTGGGGATTTACTTAGAATCCAGCCGCAAGCTTTGAGGGGTGGGGTAGGGGGATATTACCGTTTTGAACCAGTATCTTTTGCAAAAAACTTGTTCAACTGCACTTCTCTTCGAGTTTACCGAGCATGGAGTTGCAATACGACTGGGGACAAGATGTTTTTCCAGCGGCACCGACCTGCCGTGCAGTGGATGATTACGGACATCTGGAGTATTTTGGTAGGGCACTCGCTGTCTTAACTTCTTATCAACCACTGAGCAACAAAATAATTATTAAATTTAAAAATAACTTTTTTTTTATGACAATAAAAAATAAATTAACGATGCTGGTGCACTCATTCGCTTATGACGTATCAATTATGAATTAAAACTGATAACAAATAATAAACTATTAAAACATAATAACCTGTAAAAATTAATTAATTTATACTTTGTTAAAAAAAAAGATTATCATAAATTTTTTTTCTCCAAAGAAGTCCCTGTCAAAATACTCTTGTTGTCAACACTTAAGGTTAAACGTCAGTCACTTACCAAAAAGTGCATAATATAATGCTCAACTGTCAGTCTGTCATAAAGTCTTATATAAGATGTTCGCCCTTGAAGTGTTCTCTAGACAAAGACATGTGAAAAACATTTCAGAATTTAATTTCGACGTGTTTCAACTGCCTACGCATGAACATAATACAAGTAACTTATCAGCACAAGGACGTACGAATAAATAACAACTTGACTTTGAGATGTAATCATACAAATAACTTAGAAATTCCATTTCCTTCTGATGTCTACGGGCGAGGGGGGAGAACTTTCTTTTCTTGTATGAAATAACGAGTTGTTACTCGGAATTGTTAGCACTCGAGGCTCCATTGCTTTAATTTGCTGAATAACATATTTGGTACAAATTGGATGTTACAGCTTTAAAAATTACAACGTGTCTTGTTTACCGCTCGCAAACGATAAGGTGAGGTTTACGGTAAAATTATAGCGTGTCTAGCATGCACCAAAGATACAAAGTCAATCTATCTTACTTGTGCTCTCATCAATATCGCGCCTAATGTGTCAAATTGCGAGAATGCAAGAATGATGGAAAGCTATGGCACGTGCCATGTTTGATCCCTGCTCAGGATAAAGCTTTGGCTAGTATAGTACATTTCAAATACCATGGCCTTAGGTGTTAACAATAGGATTAGTGATAACAAAAGATACCTGGCCAGACTCTTTTGCGGTGTGGTATTTAGTTACATACAGATTGCACCGACGCGTGCCAATTTGAAGTGCTCCAAATTAGATAACAAAAGGCAAACATTATGAGCCCCATTGTTAAGTTTCAAGTGGAATCGGGCCATGGTATTTGAAATGTACTATACTAAACTTTTGTGCTTCTTTGGGACTTGCTTAATTTTTATATTCAAATGGACGTTCCTTGTGTTATTAAAGCATCAGTTTTGTTAAATTAACTCAATTCAACTTGAAATCGTTAAATGGGAAATCATGAATGGAATTAGTTAATTAATTACAGTGAAGTCGAAGAGAAATTAGTGAATTTTCACTTATTTAATGAAATCTGTAATTTAAATTAGCCATATTGCTTATAAACATGACTTCAACACTTGGAAAAGGTATGTTTATATGTAAGTGATTTATGTATTTTAGAATGGTTACAAGTACAGCCAGTAGAGATAACACGATGAAGCGACGTGCCTGCCGCAGTCACGCGATACCCGCATTCTGCGATTTACCCAGGGCGACAAATTGCAAATTAAATTAATGTTTACAAAAGCAGGCATTCATTCTAATTTCACCTAGTTGTACACGCATAGGTGCACGTGATGGTGTTAAATATCTTTTGTTGTTTTTTTGTTTGGTGACTGGCGAGAAGGACGGGTTGTTTGAATGTAAATTTAATTAGAAAATTAACTGGTTTTAGAAACTTATTTTCCGGGTATTGAGGAAAACTACACATATTTAGGTACTAAGATACAGAAAAATCTACTTAACAAATATATTTTTTTTATATCTTCAATCGCTTGGACGACTTCAGTTTTTAGATATAAATATATACGGTTATGGTTAATTTGATTTATATTAGTCACATTCAAACTAGAGGCTCAGTAAGTGTTCAGGACTAAGGTTCAATGACCCTTTCATTCACGAATCTGGTTAAAATTTATTGAAAAAGGCATTACTTTGCGGAAGTCCATCATAAATTTGTGGATATATTAATAATTTGCACGTATCGATAAGTTTTCTTGCTTGTTATTTAAGATTGCTTTATTTTGTGCTCGTACTGCTTGCTTTGCTTGTGCATGTTTTATGCGGGAGGGCGGGCGGTGCTTGAGTCTGCATTTTGAATAGCATGGTAAGAGTGTTTAGCGGAATATTGCAAATTATTAATATATCCACAAATTTACGAATCTAGTTGACGCTGCAGTTCAATAGGCCTTCAAAATTAAATTTTACTGTCCACAGGCGCTCGCTATTGTGACTGTTGGAAGGAGCTTTTTTACTTTTGCGTTTACATGGACATGGATGGACGTACCTTCTAATTGGAACTAACGTGAGTAGGTGTAAGTTGTTGTCTATATAACTTGTATCTTATTACTTTTTAAAGTAAATTAAGATAAATTATGTATACTTATGTATTTTATTAGTTTATATAGTACTTATTATATACTTTATTAATATTATAGTAGATATATGTAGTATTATACTACATATAATGATATACATATAGCCTTAACTGTTAATATTGATTTATTGCCCACTTCACAGAGCCGTGCTGCACCTGTTACACTTATGAGTCACCACCAGGCACTGACTGAAAATCAGCGCTGAGGGCTCACACCTTCAGTACATCGCTGAGTCAGTTGCCTTTTACAGCAACAGACGCACCGAGACCGTGTAATAAATTAACAAAATGTGTATAATTTTATGATTTTAAACTACATAAGTATTTTGTAATTGTAAGTAAGTGTAAGTGTAAACTATAGGTATATTTGTAAGTGTGGCTGTTGCAGTAATAAATGTGTTTCTTTCTTTCTTTTCTTTCTTTCTAAAAGCCGTTCTCCACCCTTGTATTATATGAACCGTTATATTTGTTTTGTTTTAAGTGTAATTCGTAAATTTTTTGATTCAAAATTGAGTTGATGATTCGTAAAAGATTACGACGTATTATAAATTCAAAGTATAAAGTTTGAGTCAATTCAGATTAACTTTGGATAACAATTGAACAAAAGAGGCACGTACATTGAACAATACAGGCACGTATCGGTAAGTCACGACTCACGCTTACGGCTATCTACAAACTGTGAACAACAAATGTTGAGACTGCTATTTCTTTAGAAGTAATTAAGAGAATTCTTATTATCTTAACTCTAACTCTTATTAGTTTAACTCGCGCAGGGTAATGTGTAAGTAGATAGTAAAAGAATATAAAATTTTGAAATCATTCAATATAATGGGTTTAGGTGTGGAGAACACCAGTACCACTAAATAACAACTTACAGAAGGTTTACTTCGCATAAAATAACTAGTGAAAACGGTTGCACGCACACATAGACGCGTACATACGACGATCTCGGATGACGTCGGTCGAATGCAAATACGAAATTCTGCAGAGATCATCATACGTACACGTCTATGCATGTGTGCGTCTGTTTTCGCTCCTCGTCGAGTCGGCCTTCTGGTAGTATTTATTTTGTGCCAGTACTCATTAAAATGTATCAAAACCTCTCCATTTACATTTTTTGTATAAACAGGTGTTCTGATTTAATGACCCTATTATAACAAAATAGTTATGCCGTTCCATTTATCAGCCCAAATTATATTTCCTTAACTATATAAGTTGGTGAAACTCAAAACATAGGTAGTGCTAGTCTATATGAACAATTGCTTGTATGGGAGCTAAGCGAAATTCTTAAAATTTGTTTTCACCTTTCCATACTGGAGCAGTCAGCTGATCGGGGCAATTTGTATGGGAGAAAGAGAAAAAAAGTTGCGAATTTCGCTTAGCTCCTATACAAACAGTTGTTCATGTAGACTAGTACTACCTATGTTTTGAGTTTTGCCAACTAATATTATTTAACCTTATATAAGATTTCACTACAGAGAGGTCATATTTTCTATACATTATATATAAATTTTTATGAACCGGTGAGGAGCAATTAATGTTTCCTTAGAAAAGTTGATAGACGCTGTTTGACAAAACACTAGTTGTTTTACAAAAAAGCTCCGTTATGTAAAACAGCTAAAGCTAAACAATGTTCAGCTATTTTACAAAACACGGTGGATTGTATAAACGTTTTGGGTTGTTCAAATGTTCAATGCAGCGGGTCAATGTTTAGCGGTTTTGTAAAACAGTTTAGCAGTTTTATAAAACAGGGTCCAAGTAAACGTTGGATTATAAATTTTGTTAATGACTACAGGAGTCGCCTCGCTCCGCTCCGCTTCACTCGGTTCCATATTTTATCTTAGATGTAAAGCTATTACGCTTCTCCTCGCTTCGCTCGTCGTAGCACCTATTTTTAACTTTTGTTGAAAGACTTTTTACATTACGTCTAAACTTGGGTAGCAGTATTGTCTTACGTAACGCAATGACACTCTAGCTAAACCTGATATAGCTGTTTTACATAACGGAGCTATTTTGTAAAACAACTAGCAGTTGTATAAAACAAATGATTCTAAAATCCAACTTCGACATATATATCTAGTTTCAGTTAATGTAAACTGTATATGAGTCTAACCCGCTATAAACACCAAAAGTACATACATGAAAAGTTGCGGTTCCTACTTTCTCAAATCAACCCGGTAGATTGAGCTGACTGGAGCTGACTATCGAGGGTGTAAAAGAACACCACGTAACTTTTAGCCGATCAATAATAGGCCTAATTGAAAGGCGTTAAGAGTTGCATCATGCACGTCCTAGTAAATGTGGGGGTGGGTAGTCCGTAGTACACGGAACAGGCAGCGTAACTTTGAGTTTACAATGTGTTCTGATCAGAGTTGTCCAACAGCCCGCATTCAAAATACAAATGTGTCTAATATACTGTATTTTTTTGCTGAATTATGATGAACATCTATAAATATATAAAACAAAGTCGTGTTAGTTACACCACTTATAACTCAAGATCGGCTAGATCGATGTTAGTTATCTCTTTTTTGGTGTATTCTTCTCTGCTCTGAATAGCAGAATAATTAATAAAATATCGGATAAATTATCGAATAACAATAAATAAATTAATTAATTTTACGAATGCAAACAGCATGTGGTGCCATCTGTTGACAAAACTACGCATATAAAAGAAACCTATTTATCTAGCGTTCTGACATCTAAACCCCAAGTTTTAAAAAATCGCTTAGTTATTCCAAGAACTATTATTTCTGCATATATTCAATACCCTACGCTAAGCCTAAAAACGGTACTGAAACTACATGGGTCCCTGCCATTCTTCTTTCGCAATGGCAAGCAATAAAACATTTCTGTATTTGCAAAAAAGTCGTAGTAATGTTATTACCTTAATGAAATCCTAAATTAAGTTTAACTTAAGTTAACACGATATTATGAGACTGTTAGGCGGAACGAAGCTAGTAATAAAATAAACTGTACTGGTGAGCCCGAAACAATTTTCTCACAATATGTTTAATCAGTCACGCAGACCACATTGGCGACAACTGAAGCAGGGCCATCTCAAAAGTACCCGGAATAGAAGAGCTTGTATGAATAGATCAATGGATGATGTGAAAGAAGAAAAAGAGGTGTGTTTGGATCGTAGCAGACAGAAACCTATAGTCTCTGCCTACCCCTCTGGGAGACAGGCGTGAGTAAAGTACCCGGAATAGAAGAGCTTGTATGAATAGATCAATGGATGTGAAAGAGGAAAAAGAGGTGTGTTTGGATCGTAGCAGACAGAAACCAGTAGTCTCTGCCTACCCTTCTGGGAGACAGGCGTGAGTATAGTATAATTGTTTATATGATGTATCAGTTACGCTCACGGTGTAGTCGTTCTTATTACTCAATAGTGTCGATTCGGTGTACGATTTAACTTATATGACAGGACTAAACTTAGTTTAAGCATTCTGTCCTTTTCTTTCTGTATCTAAAAGACAAAGACGGGACGCTTAAAATAAGGTTACTCCTGTCAAATAAGTTAGGTCGTGTTACTCCGAATCAACACCATTGTCAAGGTTGTATTCGAATGAAAAAGCAAGTGATTAACCGATTATTAAGTTGAATAACCTTTAATTTCTGAAAACGTTGTCTAGAGACTACTTTAACTTAACTTTTCCTTCTAAAATTGTGAGTTGTTAATGAAAACGACTTAAATAACATCCTTAGAGATTAAAATACGGGGTATCTAAACTTTTCTTTTTTGTTTTTCTATGTCAGATTTTCTTCGGGGCAATTGAGTTACAGAATAACATAAATGGTACCTTACGCGGTACCATAAGCGGCACAAACCTTTTCGCCTTCTTATAATATTGTTTCATTAGTACTTGTATTTTAAAATTGTTTATTAATAACCAGAAAAAAATATTTTATATTTTTTATATTGAAAAGCTTATTCAGCCAAACCTGAAATCTCAAAAAAAAAGTCTGCCTTTCCATACATTTCGGCCGAGCGGCATTACATTTTTCTATGAAACAGTTTTTTTTTGTTTTCGAGATACAGGGTATTGTTCTATAGTTAAAGTTGTTCTATACCATTGACTGAATAAGCTCTTTAAATATGATCACACCTTTCTCACAGATTATATAGTAGTTACTACGTAACAGATACTTCTCTTCCTTGTAAAACGAAAATACCTACCAGAATTGCACGCTACGCTATAGCTACACTATCTACGGTCAGGAAATACATGCAAAAATGTATCTAAGGGGCTCGACTTAGCGTTGATAATACTAAGTACAGCGCGCGGTATAGCGGCGTCGCGTCGGCGCGACACGTCCGCCGTGCGTTTTCGATAGGGTCGACACGACCGACGAGTCGAAAAGAAAAAAAGTTTTGGTAGGCAAGTTCTTTTATTTAATTTACAAAATATTGATTGATGTACAGATCAATCAATATTTTGTAAATTAAATAAATTTTAATTTACCGTTTACAGCTCGTTCACAGTTTATTTACCTCTTGGCTGATCGAAAATGATTCTTAAGGCCCCAGACTCTCTTTGCAACATTTCGCTTTCATCTTACCTGAGGCTTTAGAAGTGGCGCTCCCCCCGCTGCATTAAGATGTTAGAGACCGCACCTGAATGTTGCTCTACTTCGTTAAATGAGGGTACGATTACTTAAAATTTGACATGTGAAGATTTTTAATTATTCAAGTAACGGTAATTTACAAAGTTTGGTTTGTTTATCGGAACAAACAAAATGAATTTGCAAAATCAAAATAAACAAAAGTAAATCTACCTGGAATAGATGGCTTATTGGTAGCAGTAAGAGTGATTACTATTTAGACACAATACATTTTATAGGTCATGCAATTATTTGCAGATTTTTACCGAAGGGGTGTCAAGAGGTGTTCCGAGTGTGAACTGTGAGATGCAAGTCATAAGTCCACCCATACGTGTACCTATAAGTACACCCGCGTTTCCCTGACGATTATTACGTCTCAACGTGATGAGCTCTATCGCTCTAAGGAAACCTGCATGCCCTAAAAAGCGTTTAGTTGTGCCCGAAAATTTCTTTATTCATCAAGATTTTCATTTAACTAATGCCTGACATAAAAAATACCTTTATAAAATTTGGAAATGTAGAAAATTAATAATCAAATCGTAACAATGAAAACATTTAAAATTATATCACAATCAGTTCTTTAAGTAATATAATATCAAAAATAGAAACTCTTACGGTAATTAAGTGTCTGTCAGTTTGTGTGTCCATGATTATGACTAAGGTGCAATAAAAAAGGTAAAAAATTTAGTTTTAGAAATGTGATGTTTTAATGATAAGAACCGCAGCTGCGAACGTTCTTTTGTTTTGATGCATTATTATCTAGCACGTTGTTATCTTGACTGTCGGTTTTAGTGACTTCGATAGCTTTTTAAGATATTTTAAATAAAAGTAAGTAAAGTAATAAAAAGGATGTAGCTTCGGATGTAGTTATTCCAAAAAGTGGCGACAGCGGTGCTGGTATAAAATTTGTGTCACGCCATCCCCGTGGGTTTTTTAGACAACAACTTCTAAAATATGGCTTTACGGGTTTTCGAATTAACACACATTAACATAACTTAATCTAAGCGAATTAGGGCATGCAATTATTCGCAGATTTTTACTATCCGGATAACGGATAATGTATTATCCGGATAACCGGATACTTATGGTAAAAATTAAGGATAGTAATAAAAGCTCCGAAAACTAAATTAAAACCGCCAAAAAAAACGACCTACCGCAAACATCTTGAAAAAAAACCGGCTGAGTGCGAGTCAGACTCTAGTCAGAACCTAGGGTTCCGTATTGTGGATGATGAATTTAGTTTTATCATTTTTTTTCGTGAGTTTCTCAACCGCTTTGTTTTTTCTGTAATTCTTACGTAAACGCATATTACCATGATTTTTTTCATATTTTTCGGTCCTCCAATTTTGGAGATAAGAGGGGGGACATACATTTTTTTATAGATTTTCAAGGATTTCTCGAAATAGATGCAATTAAATATAGCCAAACTATATATTATTACAATAAGCTTTTTACTACCTACAATGTGATACCCATATTGTATTTTTATAAATATTTTTAATTTATTTATTTTACTTTTTTTATATTTTTAAATCACTATAGTTTTCCCGATTATTGGTCAGTTATGATCTATAATGGACATTTTTTTTCATATTTTTCGGTCTACCAGTTTTGGACATACACATTATTGTTGTTTTTTTAAAGATTTCACAAAACCAGTGCCAGTAAATATAGTAAAAGTGTATATTTTTACAATCACCTTTTTAGTGTCTACAGTTTGATACCCATATTGTATTTTTAGGATTTTTTTTTCTCACTTTTGTTTTGAAAAGATTTTAAAAAATTTCAAATTTTTCATATTTTTTTTACAATGTAATATGTAGGCAAATTAATGCTATTTTTGTGCCAAATTTCATGTCTTTATCTTTACGGTGCTAAAGTTATGATGCTGTGAAATACGGACGGACGTAGATTAGACTTTATTTTATCGAAACAGGGATTTCTTAAAATATTCAAAAAATATTTTATCCATAGTTGTTTACTTATTAAATAATAAGTGCAATATTCAAGTAGAGCAACTTTCATGATACAGTTCGCCTCTCCATAAGAATCTACGCGAGGGAAAGGGAGCAACCGTGCGAGCGGGAGGTAAAATGACGTCGAGCTACACAACACACGTCTGAACGCTGCGATGTCCCAGCGAAACTGAGGGAAATATCGACGCGTTTTGTGTTTTAAACTCTCGATAAGTTTCGATTTGATAAATGTTCTTAAAATATTTTTTTCAAATACCGTTTTTTGTTATTTCACTTATTAATAGTTCTATTCTACGTGTTTTAAATTTGACTACGCTAAACGATAGTTTTCTAGTAGAAAAAAAATATTTTACCAGCGGTTGAATTCATAAAATCACAACTACTTAAAGCACTCGAAATAAGAAAACTAAAGTATTATCCAAAAAAGTAACCAGGTAAGATTATTGTTGAAGATATGGGAATAAATGTTACCTGAATAAATTTCTTGCTTTTGTCATAATTTTTACGTGACGTGTGCATGAATGAGACTCTCAACGCGTAGATTATAAATAAAGGTATGTTTAAAGCCTAAAAAACCTATTAAAAGTAGCATTAAAGTAAATGAAAAAATATGTTTTGGAATCTTCAAATTCCACACTATAAATTAACGTAAAATGTATTTTATTTATTGCTTTCTTACTAACTAAAATAAAATCTTTCTTTTCTGATAATTCTGCAAGAATACTGATTTTTTGGAGACTGGAGCCTTAAGTATTGGACATAGAACAGCTGTCAGAGGTAAAATAACTGTGAACGGATACTTTCTTTTTCGCTTCGGATTGTGGTAAACATTTAGTTTAAATTAATACTTTCAAAATTATAATGATTAACGGTTTTCCGTATACCAACTAAAAATATATATTATCTTAATTAAACGTAGGTAATTGAGTTCTGTTCCACACACACCACGCGTGCACGACGCGACGCGCGACGCCGGGTGGCAGCCCACTGGCGGGAAATCACTCCGGTTATGCCTAATTATTATTACCAATCGCGGCAGCTACGCTCGAGTGACGGGGCCCTGCCTTTCTGTTACACGTTGTATAAAATAAAAAAAATTAAAAAAATTAAAAAAGGAAAAACTACTTCCCTAAAAACTAAACTTTTTGATTTATGTGAGGATGTGTTTGTGGTTGGGATAGAAACAGAGGGTGTTTGTGTGCGTGTAGGATGATTTGTGTGGTGGGTCGAAATGAAAGAGAATGTTGAATTGTGTGTATCGTTTTTAAGTATAGTCTAGAATGATTGATTTTTTGAGTCAGGTTTTTGTAATGTTTTTATATAGTTTTCGTTTGTCTGTAAGTCAGTGTTGTCTATTTAGTCCAGGGCCGTAATGAGCACCAAGCGACCAGATGTAAGACGACTCCCAGGTCCTTAGCTGAATATCAGTCAGTGGTGGGTGAAATGATTTTATAATGCGGACGGTGAAGCAGTCGTCGAATGGTTTGCTGTGTAGGCGGGTATGAGTTGGGATGGGTAGTGTATTATTGTGTGTTTTTGTTGTGAATCTGTGTTGGTTGATACGGATATGAAGCGGAGTTCTCGTTTCACCTACATAGAATGCCGGGCAGAGTCGACATTCCAGTAGGTAAATACAGTTTTTTGTTATGCATGATGTGTTTGTCTGAGCTTTGTAAGGGTGTGTTGTGTGGTGTGTATTAATGTGTGTAGATGTGTTGATGAGTGCACAGGTTTTGCACCGTGGCCGTCGGCATGGAGCTGTGGCTGGGGATGTGTTGAGCGGAATGTTTGTGTCTTTTGAATTTGTTTTTGTGAGAATAGTTTTAAGGTTTTTGTTTTGACGATAACAGATCGGTGGGTTAGTGGGGAGTAGTGATTTTGTTTCATCGTTTTGTTTTAGTATGGGCATGAAGTCATTTATGAGTTTTTTGAGTTTAAAACTTCCTTCAAAGTATGTTGTTATGAGTCGGAGTTGGTTGGATGGTTGAGTGTGTCTGTTTTGTGTGTTATGAAATCTAGGTCGGTCGTAAAGATGTTTCTGAATGAATTGGTCTGGGTAGTTACGGTTACGTAGGCTTTTGTGAATAATTTTGTGGTAGTTGTCAAGTGTGGTTTCGTTGCTACATATCCGACGGCCACGGAGTGACATTGAATATGGAATGGACTTTTTGATGTGTTTGGGGTGGCAGCTATTGAAATGCAAGTACTGCAATTTGTTTGATGGTTTGAAATGAACGGATGTGTTGATTAGATTGTTATGATCTATTGTGATGTCGACATCTAGAAAGGTGATTTTTTCTGATGAGATGTTGTGGGTGAACTGAAGTGTGGAGTGATCATTCAAACGCTTGAGGAAGTCATTAAGGGAGTCGTTGCTGTGTGGCCAGATCATGAAGATGTCATCGATGAATCTCCGCCACACCAGGGGTTTCAGAGGCTCACTGTTTAAAAAAGACGTTTCGATTGAACCCATGAAGATGTTTGCAAAGCTTGGGGCCATCCGAGTTCCCATAGCAGTACCTTTTATTTGATGGTAGTATGAATTTTCGAATGAAAAGAAGTTATTTTTGAGAATGATTTCCGAAAGAGTAACAACGAAGTCTGTAGATGGTTGATGGGGTGATGGGCGTGTGTTTAGGTAAGTTTGAAGTGAATTCAGGCCAGCATCATGGGGAATATTTGTATAGAGTGAAACTACATCTATTGTAACTAATATTAATTTTGTGTTGGTTGGTAACTGTACGGAATGGATGATTTCAAGAAAATGGTTTGTATCTTTTATATGTGATGGGAGGTCTTTTACAATTGGTTGAAGGTGAAAATCAACGAAAGCTGAAATTATTTCGGTCGGTGAATCGTAAGATGCTACTATAGGTCTGCCGGGATTGTTAGGTTTGTGTATTTTTGGAAGCATGTAGAAGTTTGGGGTTCTCGGATGGCTTGGGATCATTAGATCTATATCAATTTGTGATAAACCCTCAGCTGTTCCCCTCAATTGGAGGAGATCACGGACTATTTTCACGACCTGGTCACATGGGTCACTTGGTGTAATGGAGTAGAAGGTGGAGTCGGTTAACTGTCGGAGTCCTTCGGCTATATAGTCACTTTTGTTTAAAATGACGGTTGCAGATCCTTTGTCCGCAGGGCAAATGATTATATCATTGTTGTTTTTTAGTTTATTCAGGGATTGTCTCTCTTTGTATGTAAGATTTTGTGTTTTATTTTGTAAGGTTTGGATGAATCGGTCGTCAGATAATTTTGCTAGGATACTTGACATGAATATTTCTATGGGGTGATTTGGTGGTAAGGCTGGCGGTTCATTCGGTGACGGAGGCTTGAATTTTTGTAATGCTTCGTGTGTATTATTGCTATTTTGGTTTGGATGATTTTGCCAGTAGTGTTTCCATTTAATTTTGCGGCCAAATTGCACGAAGTCATTCATCAGTTTGATACGATCGAGAGTTTTAGTTGGACAAAAAGACAATCCTTTGTTAAGTACTGATCTGTCGTCAGGGGTTAAATTAATTGAGGAGAGGTTAACTATTGTGTCTGTGTCTTTTTGTTGATAGTTTATTTTTGGAGGGGGAGGGATCGAAAAAGGGTTCGT
Source organism: Ypsolopha sequella (assembly GCA_934047225.1). NCBI lineage: Eukaryota > Metazoa > Arthropoda > Insecta > Lepidoptera > Ypsolophidae > Ypsolopha > Ypsolopha sequella. Next base: position 8,411,011 of record OW203994.1, on the reverse strand, counting down.
CAGGTCTGTCGGGGTTAGGTTAAGGTCTGAACTTGTATTCAGATTCTGGTATGTAATGGGTAGATTAACATTATTTCGTCTGTAATATACTTTCAGATTTTGTAATTTTTTGTGTAATCTGGGGTATTCATTTGACAGATCCGTTTTGGCCTTGAAAATGACTGCTTGTATTTGGAGAAAAAGGTGGGGGTAGGCGATCAGGCTAACTTTCACAAGCGCATCTAGCTTATTTTTTAAGTCAGTGCATATACAAAAATATTGGTTGTATAATGTGTACGTAGAGTTTAGAGCGTTCACATAATTTGTTATGATCATGTTGTTTCTCATAATGGGTGGTATTGCATGTAGTGCAACTTTTGGGATTAGCCCTTTGGGTGCAGCTCCAATTTCGAGACATTTGCCTAAAAAATAAAGATGTGTATAATATTGAAGTAGTTTACTTGACGTGTTTTTTATTTTGTTGAGAATTTCTTTCATGGAGGTAAGGTTTCTCTTTCCTTAAAACCTTCTTTAATGATTTTGTGTAGAACCTTTTTAGTTTTCTTGTTGTTATCTATGGGTTTGGTTTTACTTTGAGCTGAAGTTCTGTCACAGAATGAAATGTTTGATATAACCAACAAAAATAAGTTTTCACGTTAATAACTTGTAAAAAACACAAATTATGGAGTCGTTCCGAGTATTCGAAGAAAAGGAGAAGAGAGTTTTCTACTAAAGCAGAAAAGTGACTATCTAAAACAAAGTGAATAAACTTCTGGTGCCGCTGCTGTTCCAGTGTCGTGTCTTCAAGATACCGTTGTTTCTCAATCCTTACAGGCTTCGGTGAAGATTGGTTCCAGGATATTGCGAGCAATGAGGTTGTATTTGAGGGTGGGCTCTCTTTATAACAGGAATCACTTTCAGAAGACTCGCCCTTCGAAGAAAATATTGTGTGCAAGAAACGTTATTCTCAGTTTTACTATCTTCGCTGGTGGATGTGTTGGGTCTTGAACTTGGAGTAATATTGGAAGCACAAATTCGTTATTCACAAATTATAAGTAAATCATAGATGTATCTCATAAGATCGCTAATGATGCGAATAAAATGAAAAATATATATATTGCCTTTATCAGCTTGTTTTTTCGTTTTTTATATATAATTATATAGGTAAATACACATAAAAGAAACACAACTATTGCAGAATAACATAATATAGTCCAAGATATACTTCGGGCCCCACTGGGCCCGGCATCAGTTGGAGTAATAATGACAGGATGACAGATGATATTTACAAGATGACAATGAGAATAATACAATAAAAAAAATTAAAAAAATTTAAAAAGGAAAAACTACTTCCCTAAAAACTAAACTTTTTGATTTATGTGAGGATGTGTTTGTGGTTGGGATAGAAACAGAGGGTGTTTGTGTGCGTGTAGGATGATTTGTGTGGTGGGTTGAAATGAAAGAGAATGTTGAATTGTGTGTATCGTTTTTAAGTATAGTCTAGAATGATTGATTTTTTGAGTCAGGTTTTTGTAATGTTTTTATATAGGTTTCGTTTGTCTGTAAGTCAGTGTTGTCTATTTAGTCCAGGGCCGTAATGAGCACCAAGCGACCAGATGTAAGACGACTCCCAGGTCCTTAGCTGAATATCAGTCAGTGGTGGGTGAAATGATTTTATAATGCGGACGGTGAAGCAGTCGTCGAATGGTTTGCTGTGTAGGCGGGTATGAGTTGGGATGGGTAGTGTATTATTGTGTGTTTTTGTTGTGAATCTGTGTTGGTTGATACGGATATGAAGCGGAGTTCTCGTTTCACCTACATAGAATGCCGGGCAGAGTCGACATTCCAGTAGGTAAATACACAGACACAATAGTTAACCTCTCCTCAATTAATTTAACCCCTGACGACAGATCAGTACTTAACAAAGGATTGTCTTTTTGTCCAACTAAAACTCTCGATCGTATCAAACTGATGAATGACTTCGTGCAATTTGGCCGCAAAATTAAATGGAAACACTACTGGCAAAATCATCCAAACCAAAATAGCAATAATACACACGAAGCATTACAAAAATTCAAGCCTCCGTCACCGAATGAACCGCCAGCCTTACCACCAAATCACCCCATAGAAATATTCATGTCAAGTATCCTAGCAAAATTATCTGACGACCGATTCATCCAAACCTTACAAAATAAAACACAAAATCTTACATACAAAGAGAGACAATCCCTGAATAAACTAAAAAACAACAATGATATAATCATTTGCCCTGCGGACAAAGGATCTGCAACCGTCATTTTAAACAAAAGTGACTATATAGCCGAAGGACTCCGACAGTTAACCGACTCCACCTTCTACTCCATTACACCAAGTGACCCATGTGACCAGGTCGTGAAAATAGTCCGTGATCTCCTCCAATTGAGGGGAACAGCTGAGGGTTTATCACAAATTGATATAGATCTAATGATCCCAAGCCATCCGAGAACCCCAAACTTCTACATGCTTCCAAAAATACACAAACCTAACAATCCCGGCAGACCTATAGTAGCATCTTACGATTCACCGACCGAAATAATTTCAGCTTTCGTTGATTTTCACCTTCAACCAATTGTAAAAGACCTCCCATCACATATAAAAGATACAAACCATTTTCTTGAAATCATCCATTCCGTACAGTTACCAACCAACACAAAATTAATATTAGTTACAATAGATGTAGTTTCACTCTATACAAATATTCCCCATGATGCTGGCCTGAATTCACTTCAAACTTACCTAAACACACGCCCATCACCCCATCAACCATCTACAGACTTCGTTGTTACTCTTTCGGAAATCATTCTCAAAAATAACTTCTTTTCATTCGAAAATTCATACTACCATCAAATAAAAGGTACTGCTATGGGAACTCGGATGGCCCCAAGCTTTGCAAACATCTTCATGGGTTCAATCGAAACGTCTTTTTTAAACAGCGAGCCTCTGAAACCCCTGGTGTGGCGGAGATTCATCGATGACATCTTCATGATCTGGCCACACAGCAACGACTCCCTTAATGACTTCCTCAAGCGTTTGAATGATCACTCCACACTTCAGTTCACCCACAACATCTCATCAGAAAAAATCACCTTTCTAGATGTCGACATCACAATAGATCATAACAATCTAATCAACACATCCGTTCATTTCAAACCATCAAACAAATTGCAGTACTTGCATTTCAATAGCTGCCACCCCAAACACATCAAAAAGTCCATTCCATATTCAATGTCACTCCGTGGCCGTCGGATATGTAGCAACGAAACCACACTTGACAACTACCACAAAATTATTCACAAAAGCCTACGTAACCGTAACTACCCAGACCAATTCATTCAGAAACATCTTTACGACCGACCTAGATTTCATAACACACAAAACAGACACACTCAACCATCCAACCAACTCCGACTCATAACAACATACTTTGAAGGAAGTTTTAAACTCAAAAAACTCATAAATGACTTCATGCCCATACTAAAACAAAACGATGAAACAAAATCACTACTCCCCACTAACCCACCGATCTGTTATCGTCAAAACAAAAACCTTAAAACTATTCTCACAAAAACAAATTCAAAAGACACAAACATTCCGCTCAACACATCCCCAGCCACAGCTCCATGCCGACGGCCACGGTGCAAAACCTGTGCACTCATCAACACATCTACACACATTAATACACACCACACAACACACCCTTACAAAGCTCAGACAAACACATCATGCATAACAAAAAACTGTATTTACCTACTGGAATGTCGACTCTGCCCGGCATTCTATGTAGGTGAAACGAGAACTCCGCTTCATATCCGTATCAACCAACACAGATTCACAACAAAAACACACAATAATACACTACCCATCCCAACTCATACCCGCCTACACAGCAAACCATTCGACGACTGCTTCACCGTCCGCATTATAAAATCATTTCACCCACCACTGACTGATATTCAGCTAAGGACCTGGGAGTCGTCTTACATCTGGTCGCTTGGTGCTCATTACGGCCCTGGACTAAATAGACAACACTGACTTACAGACAAACGAAAACTATATAAAAACATTACAAAAACCTGACTCAAAAAATCAATCATTCTAGACTATACTTAAAAACGATACACACAATTCAACATTCTCTTTCATTTCAACCCACCACACAAATCATCCTACACGCACACAAACACCCTCTGTTTCTATCCCAACCACAAACACATCCTCACATAAATCAAAAAGTTTAGTTTTTAGGGAAGTAGTTTTTCCTTTTTAAATTTTTTTAATTTTTTTTATTGTATTATTCTCATTGTCATCTTGTAAATATCATCTGTCATCCTGTCATTATTACTCCAACTGATGCCGGGCCCAGTGGGGCCCGAAATATATCTTGGACTATATTATGTTATTCTGCAATAGTTGTGTTTCTTTTATGTGTATTTACCTATATAATTATATATAAAAAACGAAAAAACAAGCTGATAAAGGCAATATATATATTTTTCATTTTATTCGCATCATTAGCGATCTTATGAGATACATCTATGATTTACTCATAATTTGTGAATAACGAATTTGTGCTTCCAATATTACTCCAAGTTCAAGACCCAACACATCCACCAGCGAAGATAGTAAAACTGAGAATAACGTTTCTTGCACACAATATTTTCTTCGAAGGGCGAGTCTTCTGAAAGTGATTCCTGTTATAAAGAGAGCCCACCCTCAAATACAACCTCATTGCTCGCAATATCCTGGAACCAATCTTCACCGAAGCCTGTAAGGATTGAGAAACAACGGTATCTTGAAGACACGACACTGGAACAGCAGCGGCACCAGAAGTTTATTCACTTTGTTTTAGATAGTCACTTTTCTGCTTTAGTAGAAAACTCTCTTCTCCTTTTCTTCGAATACTCGGAACGACTCCATAATTTGTGTTTTTTACAAGTTATTAACGTGAAAACTTATTTTTGTTGGTTATATCAAACATTTCATTCTGTGACAGAACTTCAGCTCAAAGTAAAACCAAACCCATAGATAACAACAAGAAAACTAAAAAGGTTCTACACAAAATCATTAAAGAAGGTTTTAAGGAAAGAGAAACCTTACCTCCATGAAAGAAATTCTCAACAAAATAAAAAACACGTCAAGTAAACTACTTCAATATTATACACATCTTTATTTTTTAGGCAAATGTCTCGAAATTGGAGCTGCATCCAAAGGGCTAATCCCAAAAGTTGCACTACATGCAATACCACCCATTATGAGAAACAACATGATCATAACAAATTATGTGAACGCTCTAAACTCTACGTACACATTATACAACCAATATTTTTGTATATGCACTGACTTAAAAAATAAGCTAGATGCGCTTGTGAAAGTTAGCCTGATCGCCTACCCCCACCTTTTTCTCCAAATACAAGCAGTCATTTTCAAGGCCAAAACGGATCTGTCAAATGAATACCCCAGATTACACAAAAAATTACAAAATCTGAAAGTATATTACAGACGAAATAATGTTAATCTACCCATTACATACCAGAATCTGAATACAAGTTCAGACCTTAACCTAACCCCGACAGACCTGACGAACCCTTTTTCGATCCCTCCCCCTCCAAAAATAAACTATCAACAAAAAGACACAGACACAATAGTTAACCTCTCCTCAATTAATTTAACCCCTGACGACAGATCAGTACTTAACAAAGGATTGTCTTTTTGTCCAACTAAAACTCTCGATCGTATCAAACTGATGAATGACTTCGTGCAATTTGGCCGCAAAATTAAATGGAAACACTACTGGCAAAATCATCCAAACCAAAATAGCAATAATACACACGAAGCATTACAAAAATTCAAGCCTCCGTCACCGAATGAACCGCCAGCCTTACCACCAAATCACCCCATAGAAATATTCATGTCAAGTATCCTAGCAAAATTATCTGACGACCGATTCATCCAAACCTTACAAAATAAAACACAAAATCTTACATACAAAGAGAGACAATCCCTGAATAAACTAAAAAAACAACAATGATATAATCATTTGCCCTGCGGACAAAGGATCTGCAACCGTCATTTTAAACAAAAGTGACTATATAGCCGAAGGACTCCGACAGTTAACCGACTCCACCTTCTACTCCATTACACCAAGTGACCCATGTGACCAGGTCGTGAAAATAGTCCGTGATCTCCTCCAATTGAGGGGAACAGCTGAGGGTTTATCACAAATTGATATAGATCTAATGATCCCAAGCCATCCGAGAACCCCAAACTTCTACATGCTTCCAAAAATACACAAACCTAACAATCCCGGCAGACCTATAGTAGCATCTTACGATTCACCGACCGAAATAATTTCAGCTTTCGTTGATTTTCACCTTCAACCAATTGTAAAAGACCTCCCATCACATATAAAAGATACAAACCATTTTCTTGAAATCATCCATTCCGTACAGTTACCAACCAACACAAAATTAATATTAGTTACAATAGATGTAGTTTCACTCTATACAAATATTCCCCATGATGCTGGCCTGAATTCACTTCAAACTTACCTAAACACACGCCCATCACCCCATCAACCATCTACAGACTTCGTTGTTACTCTTTCGGAAATCATTCTCAAAAATAACTTCTTTTCATTCGAAAATTCATACTACCATCAAATAAAAGGTACTGCTATGGGAACTCGGATGGCCCCAAGCTTTGCAAACATCTTCATGGGTTCAATCGAAACGTCTTTTTTAAACAGCGAGCCTCTGAAACCCCTGGTGTGGCGGAGATTCATCGATGACATCTTCATGATCTGGCCACACAGCAACGACTCCCTTAATGACTTCCTCAAGCGTTTGAATGATCACTCCACACTTCAGTTCACCCACAACATCTCATCAGAAAAAATCACCTTTCTAGATGTCGACATCACAATAGATCATAACAATCTAATCAACACATCCGTTCATTTCAAACCATCAAACAAATTGCAGTACTTGCATTTCAATAGCTGCCACCCCAAACACATCAAAAAGTCCATTCCATATTCAATGTCACTCCGTGGCCGTCGGATATGTAGCAACGAAACCACACTTGACAACTACCACAAAATTATTCACAAAAGCCTACGTAACCGTAACTACCCAGACCAATTCATTCAGAAACATCTTTACGACCGACCTAGATTTCATAACACACAAAACAGACACACTCAACCATCCAACCAACTCCGACTCATAACAACATACTTTGAAGGAAGTTTTAAACTCAAAAAACTCATAAATGACTTCATGCCCATACTAAAACAAAACGATGAAACAAAATCACTACTCCCCACTAACCCACCGATCTGTTATCGTCAAAACAAAAACCTTAAAACTATTCTCACAAAAACAAATTCAAAAGACACAAACATTCCGCTCAACACATCCCCAGCCACAGCTCCATGCCGACGGCCACGGTGCAAAACCTGTGCACTCATCAACACATCTACACACATTAATACACACCACACAACACACCCTTACAAAGCTCAGACAAACACATCATGCATAACAAAAAACTGTATTTACCTACTGGAATGTCGACTCTGCCCGGCATTCTATGTAGGTGAAACGAGAACTCCGCTTCATATCCGTATCAACCAACACAGATTCACAACAAAAACACACAATAATACACTACCCATCCCAACTCATACCCGCCTACACAGCAAACCATTCGACGACTGCTTCACCGTCCGCATTATAAAATCATTTCACCCACCACTGACTGATATTCAGCTAAGTACCTGGGAGTCGTCTTACATCTGGTCGCTTGGTGCTCATTACGGCCCTGGACTAAATAGACAACACTGACTTACAGACAAACGAAACCTATATAAAAACATTACAAAAACCTGACTCAAAAAATCAATCATTCTAGACTATACTTAAAAACGATACACACAATTCAACATTCTCTTTCATTTCAACCCACCACACAAATCATCCTACACGCACACAAACACCCTCTGTTTCTATCCCAACCACAAACACATCCTCACATAAATCAAAAAGTTTAGTTTTTAGGGAAGTAGTTTTTCCTTTTTAAATTTTTTTAATTTTTTTAATTTTTTTTATTGTATTATTCTCATTGTCATCTTGTAAATATCATCTGTCATCCTGTCATTATTACTCCAACTGATGCCGGGCCCAGTGGGGCCCGAAATATATCTTGGACTATATTATGTTATTCTGCAATAGTTGTGTTTCTTTTATGTGTATTTACCTATATAATTATATATAAAAAACGAAAAAACCAGCTGATAAAGGCAATATATATATTTTTCACGTTGTATAAAAAATATATCAAAATATTTCATGAATATCAACAGTAATTCTTGAGTTGATATTTTTTATTGGGTATTCTTGTGTAGGTCAAGTCTAGACTTACAGGAATGATTGACATAAATAAAATTGATTAATATTTTTTGTTTCTTCTTTTTCTTTTCTTTGGTGTAAACTTAAATTGGTCGTCGTCTAGCAAAACTGAACACAATTGAAAATGTTTGTGGTTTTATGAAATTTAAAAAAATGTTGTTGGATTTATCAGTAATGTTTATTAGAATATTAAAATTACGTTTTTCTAAGAAGGAATCGAGCGGTATCGATCGACCCGCAGGCCGTGGTTTGGCCGTCCCTGCAAGTTCTAGATTAAAGCCGTATTTACAAACGCCTATGTGCTTAGCACTACACACCATGTTCTGCAAACAACCTCCAACAGATCGGGAACATCTTTCGCTGTGTGCTGTCGTGTATTATCTAAGTTTAGTATGTTTTGAGTATCATTAATTGTATTTGTAGATTCAGTGAAATCTGTTTAGTATGACTCTGTTTAAAACTACCAACCGTTTTCAACGATGTAGACGCAACCTTAAGTTAGGTTATTGTACAATTTACTATGAAGGAATATCAGGGGATATAAAAAGGCCGACTTGGATGAATCATGAAATGATTTGAAAAAGCAGGATGGAGTCAGAGTTTTTTCACGGGTGCAAAAGAGACGGCATTACAACGGAATCATAATATGATTCATCCAAAGCGGCCTTTTTAGAGGACCAGTTCGTTTTGTGCGTCATCCGGTTAGTACGACGTAATATAATCGGTCCCTTGACCGTCGTTATTTCCGGATTCTCCTGTATTGTTAAAACTTATCCGATTAAATATGTTTGAGTTATGAGATTTTATGTTATCATATTTTATTTTATATAAAATTTTTACATGATTCCTATTGTCAAAAGAGCAGAAAAAGTGTGTTTGAAGACGTCAATTCAAATATTAATTCTATGGAGGAAGTGTATCCATCATGTCCTCAAAATCCAAAAAAAAACAAAAATGTTGAATTTTTTTTTATGAAAGCTATAAAAAGTGCAAACGTTTCAATTAACAGAAATTGTTTCATTTAATACTTATTTATTTTTGTCCTTAAATGAAAGAGCATAAATACTAACCTTTACTTTTAATTTTAATTTAAAAATAAAGTATTTTAATATTTTTGTACCTTTTGGCTAAAATAAATTATACTCGTATATAGAACCTTAAATTATGGGAATGTGCTTACTCCTAGCTTACAGTTTAAACTTTTTTAGGGGTCAGATATTCATTGCATTTTGCGCATGTGTTATGGTCAATAAAATTTTTCATGAACAAAACCTTAGATTATATAGTTAAAGTGCATATATTAGAAAAAAAACAACAATTTTCTATGTAATTCATGGAAAACATTGAAAAAATCACCCCTATTTCTTACATAAGCCTGTTGAAACCACGTTGTTTACATTAATACCAACATATTTACCAAACAATTACTTTAAACCTTTAACTTTTTAATAAAGATTTGCGCACGTTTTCAACATTTCTCAAATAACACGTTGCATGTTATCTTTGGCACAATATTATCACATAATAATACCCAAGATCTATCCCAAGCTGGTCTCATGAAACTTTATTTAGGTAAGCTATTACGTATATATTCGTGACTGGATCGTGTTTTTACCAAAGTTTCAACAAAGTCTCATCTAAAATAAAGACACCTGAACCAATGAAAATATTGCCAAAGTGTTTTATTTAAATATCAAAGCAAGATTGCTTCAACTTGTGAATTTGTAATAAATGCACTTAACCCTCATTTCTTGCAGAAACAGGCGACGTTTCAACTATTTACGTTTGCAGACGGCCGTATACGCGAAGTCTGAGTATACGTGATATTTTTGAGTCTAGAAAGTAGGAAAAGCTCATAACGTCAGCCTAGACTGCAGCCCGTATAAAATATTCAACTTGTTCCCAAGAGAAACTGCTGGTATGAGACGAAGTGATGTGTGAAACATGAAGGAACACTTTGAGGCGACGTTTTGAGAGCACTGGATATCAGGTTTACGGATTCAGCGCGGCCGTAGGTACTAGCTACGTTACTACTTAGTTTAAGTTATAGTGGACCGACAATATCAACTCCAAGGTTATGAAAGGAGGTAGCTCGACACCTAACTTGAATGAATACAAATTCAAGTGATCACTTCCCCACTTAAGGGCCTTACCATTGCCAAATTTTTCTATTTCATACCACCAAAACTTCTACATGAAAAAATGTATTAACTAAATGGTGTTTTTTGGCTTGAATTTCCTACTGCTCCTAAGTGGCTTGGCCGATTGAATTCATTTATGCTTTGATAAATAGATAAACTTAATAGCTATAAATATAACATAGGATTATTCAATCGAACAATCACGTCCAAGTGAGAAGTATAATTTTCTCCTATTTCGCCCTTTCAAGGACGCAGCGAGCGTCGTAACAGCCACTATGCATTGCGCGCTGATATAAACGTTATTTCAATGTCGTTTCCGTTGATATTCGTACTGACAAATATCGAGCTGCTAATTTGGCGATGGTAATCGCCTTAAGGGTCGCGTATTGAACCGTTGAAGTGAATGACGAACGTCATTTAACGACAGTACTTGCTAGCAGCACATAATAGTAGTTTATGCTACAAGGGCGAAAAGGAATAAATTACGAGGACGATTTAAAACACGAGCGTAGCGAGTGTTTTAAACGTAACCGAGTAATTTATTGCTTTTACGCCCGTGTATCATACTACGTTTTTCAATGCATAGTGTGAGGAAATGAAAACAAATATAATCTTTTGAACTTTAAATTATAATTGGCTCAAAAGGACTGTATCCAGAGCCGTTGAAACAGTGGAAATAAAAGTATAACATCTATGGTACACAGGAAAGTCTGCAGGTTAGCCAACCATTGTAAATAAATAAAAAAAAAAAATAATAATAAAGCCCTAGGGCAAAATAATCGACTTTTTGTTCGGTTTTGATGCATAAAAAGTGGGCCTTTACGAGCACATGCATTGAAAACTACTATTATATACTCTAAAGTAGTAAATCTCGATGCCTTATTTAAAAGGTTCTTTTGACAACAGTAATTTTTATAGTAAAGTGAATCTGACTGTATGTATGGCTGCAGTTAGGGTTACCGTCTAAGCCGGCTGGATTTTAATCAAGACCGGCTTTTTAAAGATGTGTCAATATTATTTTCGTATCATGCCACATAATGCAATTGTCGAACGAATTTTTTCATTAATGAATTCGCAGTGGACGAACAAAAAAAATAGATTGACAGTTGAGTCAATAAAAGCAGTACTACTCACTTTATAAAATTACAAAAGTATGACATGTGCGCAATTTCACATTGAAATTTCTTCAAAAACAAACTTGTTGAAAGCCGTTGCCAGAAACAAAAGTATTAAGTCCAAAAAATGTAATTTCAGTTAATGAAGTTTAATTATAATTTACCGAGTTTGATGTTTAGCAAAGAATCGGACTTATTTTACAAAATTCAGGATTTTTAAACCAGTTAAAAATCCAGTTACTATTATAAGTATTTACATGTTTGGCCTTTTGGTGTAGAGACTCTGTAAGGATATCTAGTCGTGACTGGTCTGGTTGATTCTTCTAGTAACTCAAGACAGAGTAAAAAAACCGGTCAAGTGCGAGACTTGGTTTTCAATTTCAAGCCCTGCTAACCCTAGCTGCAGTACACTGAACTCTATAAGGTGACGATATTTGTCCTGCTGTTTAATTAAAAAACCAGCCGATTGAGCTGTTTCTTATTTTTGAGCAAAAGTACAAAATATGCAGGTTACCGATATAGTCACTTTAGAAAAAAATCATGTGTATTTTCTACTCATCTTGCCTATGGCTTTAGTAACAAAATTTCGCTTATAGATTCATACTTTTTTTCTGTGATAAATAAATAAGTTTATTACGTTGAAATCATTTAACATTTTCTCAATTAGTAGTTCTTAGGTTTGGTACTATGCTAGATTTAATTATTACCCCACATTCTTCACACATATCTTCAAGTTTATAAGTAAAGTAGGTACTTATCTCTTCTTAGTAACATTTCCTGGCTCTAACAATTTCTTCACATTAATAAAGGTTAACCTTAGTAGACGTGCTATGTACGAGTCTGCTCGATGAAACTCTAATCGAAATCATTGTTATTTGTTTCGCATTGAACAAATAGATAAGTTGTGTTGTTTTGTAGCTGTAAACATTAGGACTTCGATCAGTTCACGAATATTGAATTATTGACAATACTCAGAATATAACTTATTTGAATTGACCAAAAACAAATATTTCATTTAATCAAGAGAATACATTAACATCAATAAAAAATAAAAACGTTGTTTTATCTTTTAAAAAACATTCTATTGAGGGTCATTTTCCAAAACCAAATATTTCATTTGATCAAGAGAATACATTAAAATCAATCAAAATCATTCGTAACCCCTCAAGCACGGAACGAATTGGATTGTAGAGCCTTTTTGTATCTCTTCTAAATTCGTAACATTTTAAGCATTTCATTTTCTTCGGGCACACATTTGTCGAAAATCGTTTTTAAGATTGTCGTTTTGATTTTACTCTTTTTTACAGCTTTGACAGGAAAAAGGTATGTTTTTGCATTTTATAATGAGTGTTTTTCCTTATGTCAAATTTAGTATTAAATAAGATTCCTAGATGGTATTGTCGTATTCTTCAGCAACAGAATCAAATACAAAATTTGCACATATTCCAAACAAACGAAAAACCACTTTGAAATTGATTGCTACGAAACACATTTTATCTATAGTGACATGGACAGCGCCATCTGGAAGAAAGCTAAGAACTAAGAAAAAAAAAAACAACGAGAAAAACGCTCATTCTGTATTACTTTAATATGATCATAATGAATTTTGAAAATGTTAGCAAAAGTGTGAATTTTGTGTTTTTATTTGGGATTTCAACAAAAAATGCACAAGGAAAAGCAGAATTGTATTCTTTTAAGCATAGAATACATATTGCATGAGTACCGTACGTTTCGGTCGATTAACTACGAATTTCCCTTTGTTGGAGACTTTCATTTCAATTGCTAAAAGCCGTTCGATTGGTAATTTGGGCTTGAACCTGTCGGTTCCACGGGTTTGGCGTAGTATGAGAATTCTCTAATAATGGCATTCACAAGAGTTCGTTTTTGGATAGTTTACACTATATTAAGATGAACGATCTTATGAAGGTTAAAAATTTCGACTTGAGGTAATTTATCCTATTAGAATATATTCTCTTTTCTAAAACCATTTATAGAATGCTGTTACCTAAAAATATATGACGACTAGACTGTCTAGATATATTAAATGGCTTATGGCTTCTAATATGTGTTACTTGGGTGGGGTTCTGTAGATCTTTTTTATGTATGTTTATATTTTTATTTTATTGTATTTATTTATTTAAGATCCACAGACGGATAACTTATAACATTATGTACTTATAAAACAAATATATAAAAATGACACATTACAGTCCCCATAAAAAGTGGATTCAGTATTCATAATAAACGAATTAAACTATGCGTATACCTATGGCCAAAAATAAAAAAATATAAAAGCTTAAGCTTTTAAATTAAACAGTAGTAAGTTAAGTTAAAAACTAAATTAAACAAATGAAAATAAAAAAAATTAAACAGTTGTGAATTTAGTTAGCTTTTTAAGGTCGCCGCGCGCCGGTGGAGGCGTGAAAGATATCTTTATAGAAGATATGTAGATATAGATAGTACAAGTGTTTTTATGAAGATATTGACGATGTTTCACTGAGAGTCGGCCAAAAATTGCAAGTACAGCCGTTTGGTCCAGGCGCCAGTCAGTTAGCTAATATAACATGAGCCTAGAGAATGATAAACGCCAGAGTTTTAAGGATTCGTTTGAAGAAATTCGGACTCTCCTGGTACTGAAAAAAATATATTTGATTTATTGATCTTCTATCTAGGGATTCTACTTATAAACAATGTATTAAGATTTATACTTTTGTCAAAAAAATAATGTTTTCCACCCACTTTTTTTGGTTTTCAAACGTTCGTTTCAAGAACGCCATTAAAAGGTCAACTTGTGTTTTTGTTTTCTTGAAATAGGTAAAAGAAATATGAATCTACTTAAATCCAATATTTTTTTCCCTACAAAATACTTCAGTATTAGCTATAAATAAACACACCAATTTGTTGTTTCGCTGCGTGATCATTAGTATTACGCGTCCAAGAAAAAGAGGCCAATGAGACAACATATAATCGCCTCTATCAAAAGCAAATAAGGTCTTTGCCATTGAACTTATTGTGCTGGACGGGTAATAAAAAAAATTGTATGGACGGGTACTATCGCCAGTTTCCGGCTTCCGCAACTTCATCTTAACATCCTGTATAGTGTATAGATAGGTATAGGAAATTAAATAATTTTAAACAAGTGTCTCACTCTGCAGATACATATACTAAACGCACACAAGTACAAAACTTCGAATGACTCGAAAACTTCGAGTGGATATCAAAATCGAGTACCTATTTCAAAATGCAGGAATAAAAGCTACACAAATGTTTAAATTTTCCATGCCCGCTCAACAATCCGTGTTGAAGCTCTTTAGATACAATGTTTTTTCACAAAACCCGCTTACAGTTTCCGAGTTAAAATCTAATATTGTTGAGTAAGCTTTTCTATAAAGGTGTGAGAATAGGTTGAATATAAAAAGTTATAGTTACATTATACGGAAACATTGGCGGTCGTGAAAGCGGGTACGGTTTTATAGAAGAAGCCAATTAGAAAATGTTACAGTTTTAAATGTATGGGGAACATTTTTTGATTTTGTTAATCTAAAGGTTTTCGTTTCAGAACGTATTTTCATATATTTCATGCAAATAAAGTTTTACAAAATACAAGTAAAGGAAAGTCTTTGAATCTTAAAGATATTTCTACCAGCAAACCCGTGGTGATAGATGCAATAGACATAATTATAGTAGTATGAGTACTACACATGTAAAAACACAAAAATATCTTATGGATTTAATAAAAGTAAATGTTGCAAGATACCTAGTCTAGTTTTTACTTTAACTATTTCAAATACATATCAAGTTACAATAAAATAAATAAATACTTATAAAAAAATATAATAAAAATAATTAAATAAACATATGCTTACCTATATGAATGGAAGGAAATAACAAAAAATATATACATTTCATCGCGACATGAATCTCCGAGGGAGTATCAGAGTTGTTCCGAGTGTAAGCTGTGTGAACTTGCATTTCACCGACGATTATTACGTCCCAACGAACACCCAACACCCAAATACAAACAGTTTTTAACTGAAACCATTTCACAAATTCGTCGCCTTTTAAATGTCTCGCCATGTTGCACCTCTTGATGAGAGATGGATCGGAGTGCGGTGTGCGGGGGAAGGAAAAAAAATGGAAAAATTGCAGTGGGATCAAAACAATGCCATTGATACAATACAATGCCCTGCGCGTGCAATATAACAACGCGTTTAGGGTGTTGTTGGGGCTGAGGCGCTTTTGTAGCGCTTCCGGCATATTCACAGAGGCCTATATCGACGGCTTCCATGAAAAAGGTGTGCGTCTCTGTTGGAGCGCGTGCGTTCCAGATCCAACAGCTTGCTGAGCACGTTTGTAGACAGGTGGAACTCTCCGATTCTACGCCACTGGATTCGATTGCATGTCCATGTGTAGTGGGGCGTCGAATCATGCTTCTTTACATGTAAGCTGTATTAGCATAAGTTACTTATAATAGCATAAGTTGTTTTATTACTAACATGTTTTATATGGATCTTTGATCTGAAATAAATAAATTTGATTGATTGATTGATTGAATACCATCAGGACGTCACAAACACCTAAATAAGGTGGGCCATCCCGCTCAGCTGCCATATAAATGTTTTAGGTGTTTGTGACGTCCCAACATAAAAGATAACCGCTCCGCCACCTGCAACTCATTTTACCCTCTCCGATAGACATAACATCTTCAACTTCTTGACCAAAGGTTCCCCTACTGCAGGCACTCCGAATACTCAATTAGATTATAAGAAACCAGCATTTGCCCGCGGTTATTAAGTTTATGTATAGTCGTATCGAATCTATAAATATTTTAATGTGTCTTTGGCGGTCTTCGATAACTGATTTAATCCCCTAGTATAGTATGTTTCGCGAGTCTGAAGGCCGAACCGCGTCTCTGAACGACACTATTTCTTGTTCCCATGGGAACTGCATTATGAACTGCAACTGCACTAAAAAGTAGCCTAAGTCCTATTCCAGGTGTAGAACTACATTTGTGCAAAGTTTCAGCCTAATCGGTTAAGTAGTTACGGCGTGAAGAAGAAACAAACATCCATCCATCCACACATGCATCCAAACTTTCGTATTTATACTGATAACTAACGAGCTCACAGACAAATCTGTGCGCGCACGCACATGAACGGATTTCTCCTGCGCGACGCGGTGCGGGTGTGGCGCGATGTATACGCTTGTGAATGGGGGATATAAAGATGCAAGACGCGTTAGCTAGATAACAATAACTGCGGAACGCAGAACGCGGAACATAGAACGTAGAACGCGGCTCTGTGGTTTTTATTTGGCGATACCACAGTTAATAATTCTGTGGTATCGCCAAATGGGTACATTCTAAAGCCTACTCCTCGTTTATGGCCAAACCAAAAATATTGAAAAAGGTATTATGAATTCTTAACGTTGCAAACATATGCAACATTTTTCAATTTCATACCACCAAAACTTATATATGAAAAAAAAAACAACCGAAAGGTGTATTTTGGCTTTAATTCGCTACTGCTCCTACGCGGCTTGGCCGATTTAATCTATTTATACTTTGATAAATAGATAAACTTGATAGCTATTAAAATAACATGGAATTATTCAATCAAACAATCACGTCCATGTGAAAAATATTATTTTCTCCTATTTCACCCTATCAAGGACGCAGTGAGCGTCGTAACAGCCACTATGCATTGCGCGTCGATATGAACGTTTATGTCATTTCCGTCGATATTCGTACCGACAAACATCCAACTGCTAATTTGGTGATAGTAATCGCCTTAAGAAAGGGTTTTTAAAATTCAAATTATAAAGGAGCGATGCGGGGTATTGCAAGTTTATTATTTTCTTAGCGTGGGTAGTGCCGGGGGCAAAATTCTAGTTTATACAGAAAACTCGCTATAGATTTCGGATTTAAAACTGCCATGTTTTCCTTTGCAGCAATAAAACGAGTTGTTTTAATTTCTCTCCAATCCGATTAAAATGGCGTAAATTCCATCGCTATGTTGCGCTCTCGTGTTCTAATAAACCGGCGAGTGCTGTCGCGCCGTACGGTTTAGCGTGCATTGCGGCGTGAGTAAACAGGAATTCTATCTGCTCGTATCTACATACTTGAGCATTGCGTACATAATACTTGTAAATCGACTGGGTGTGAATTTACCTAAACTGTTGGTCTTGTTTAATTTAGTAATGTATTAAAGTAGATTCATGTAAAAGAAATACTTACAGCAATTTTAAATTGATTCTTAGTTTCTTTTTTAATTATTCATTACGTGCATTGTCTATGACTAAACTTAAAAAACAAGACGAGATGAATTGATACGAGTCAAGTTTCACAATAATTATTTATAAAATTAAGCATAAAAAAGAATTGAGTAAGAATTTGCCATTTTAGAGTAGTGACACAGGAGCGATTTATAACTCCGTAGACATCGCCGTGTATCAATGATAACAGGTATAGTAGACAAAATGGAGTGTTACTTCCCAATTTAATAACCTAAGAACGACGGACAACAGCCTTGCTTTCTACGGCTCATTATGCATCCTAGCATCCTAGCGACGTATTTGCCGAGACCAAATGCTCAAAGAAGTTACAAATTACCAAGAATTATTTCGCCTCTGATATATTTATTTTATTAAACTGATCCATTGAAATATGATTGTATTAAAGACATTTATAAAAAGGAAGAAATGTTTAAAAAAATAATAAGAGCGTGCTATATTGCAAACAGCGCAATTTAAAGTTTTATTTAAACACCCGGTACTACAGCATTATGTAGCATACAATAAAGACAATCCACATAGTCGCAATGTCCCTTCACAAAAAATCACACAGAGGTTAAATATGTGCTGTCATGCGCCACAGCTACTTCTGAAAAACAAACAGGGCCCTACCCCACAGCAGCATGCCACACTTTACTGTTAATTAAATGAACAAATTATCGAATAGAGATTTGAAAATAGTCTGTCAGTGGTGATATAAATATTGTGAAAACAGTCGTTCTCACCGAAGCGCTGCTATTTGCCTCTTTTTAATTCATTAAAGTCTGTTTTGAAAAAATTTAATAACATAACAGTTGCTGCTTTTTTTAAAATTATACAAGTTTTTTTTTTGTATTGTTCGTCGTTTCGACGTTTATTTAGATTTTATAGCCACGAAAATATGACCGGGCTACTAGAATTTAGACTGGCAAAGGAAACCCAGTTCAGTATAAGTAGATCTGTAACAAGATTTTTTTTTCTAAAATTTTCTAAACACAAAAATGTAGTTATCACTTTCTTTTTATCAGCTTTCTTTTTCGGACCAAGCCAGCGTCTAGTTGGTTTTAAAAACAGATTCACATCTTGATCGACTTCAAATCCCCCCGTTCGTGAGCACTTTCGATAAACTAAAGTAAACAGCATTTGACATTGCGCTGCTGGTATGTACTAAGTCTGCTCCATTTTAGATTGGACGTACTCGTAGATTGTAACTCTAGTTCGCGGTATTTTTGTACTTTCTCCGATACTGTAGAAAGTAAATTAAAAATAGAGATTTAGTAAATTAAATATAGTGTTCCTTGGATTCCTCGGATCCTTTGGTTAGTTTCTGATTAGTTTACATTAAATATCATATACATATAAGGTGACTTTCATCATTGATATAGTTAAATTTATACTGGAGACGTTCTTCGAAATCATGACAAAAAAATTGTTCCTATACGAACCGGACTAGTTCAAATACAATTCATAGTATAGGCAGTACAGTAGCAAAATTTTTTTTTCGAGTTTCGCCTGAATGGTCATTAAACATTGTTCCTGTTCACTACCCGAGTCTCCAGTATTAATTCAGGCGGTTGAAAATCCACTTTATATGTACGTATAACTATGAAATTACGACAGAATCAAAACTGAGTTTAGACGTGCGTATACCCGTGGTCTTTTACGAACCGCAAAATGTTTACTTACTCCCCCTGTAATTTCCATTCCAATCCACGCTAATGCGTTTTTTATTATTTCAATTTAAACGTACGTATCGACCCGCATAAAAACGTTCCTTCGTTAAACTTAAGTACACTTAACAGATATTAAACCGTAGAAATAATAAAACGAAACGTTATACGGTACCATATCGTATCGAGATAATTTCCGTAACTGTTATCGTGCCGTCCATACAGCTGTCAGAGCTATACGACCTGCGTCCTACTTTCCCAGCCATAAACGCTAATACCTAGCACTCGTTTACGTGCTTGTGTCGTTCTTATTGCGATTAATTGGGTCGTTTGGGCGCTTCCAGGGATAATTTTCAAACCAAAATATTATTTTTGCTACGGCGTAGCAAGAGCTAACTTTATTGTTTTTGCTATGGCGAAACAAGCTCTACGCTACGACTCCATAGTTTTCCTGCTTTGTTAGCCGCAGCTTGGTATGGACGCATATGTTTTAAAACAAAATTCATCATAACGTTGTTTGCTTGAGTCCGTCATTTCGGGATTCTTAGTTGGTATATTTTAAGAGATAGACTCAGTCATTGCCTAGTTTTTTGACGAGGCAGGTATTTTTCATATTTAAAATCGCAAGTATTAATCATATTTACATAACTAGCCAAACGTAAACAATTGCAAAATAGTACCAACATTTGTAGCTGGATATGTAGATAGTTTAAAAGTCAAAAGCGATAAGAGAAAACTGATTTAATAAATAGTTACGCAAGTTACTCTATTACTAACCAGCCTGAATGTAAACCTGCCTCAATTTCTATGCCATATAAGAGAACCAAAGCTAGATCTATTTTATTTATCTTTCACATACTGAGTAAAGTTAATATTTGCATAAATGAACGGCTATTTACTTAGAAGTAATGTACGTCTGCTCAGCTATCTATTAGTAAAGTCTGTTTTCCTAATGCAAACGTATGTAGATCCAAAAAATAAAAAGCAACGGGTGAGAAAAATGCAAATATTTTACAAGTTTTGTATTTTCCACCTGCTTAGTCAAAGTGAAAGCCATGACAAGTATATTACGCCACAGGCGGGAGTGCGGGCGACTTCATACTACGAATATGTAGATTTTTAGAAATATTCAAATTCGATCAAAAGCGGCGGCGCTTGTATTCCACGATAATTATTACAGAACGCGTCGGAAGCATACTCCCGCAACCTGCTTCGAATTTCAAATTCAGTGTAACACTGTTTCTAGTACGACTAGGATCTAGATAGTGTAGTTATGGGACAAGGGCGTGAGTGTGAGCGTGATATATGTCAGTGCTAGTACACACCGGTTTAATCTACGTTTATCGCGAGGGGCGGAGCATTGTGGTATTATATAGCGCCTTAAGTTGTAGATGTCGTCGGCACATAGTAGAATTGAGCGTATCATGATCTGCCTAGGCAGATCATATTTCTGTAAAAATATGGAGGGTCGCCTTGTTCGTTAAATTTATTTACATGTAAACCTTACACGCTCCTTCTCACTTCGCTGATTTTCGATTTCATAGGAGCAATTTCGCAGGGTGATTGTGAAAACCAGCCTTTTTCTAATTAATCTAAACAGAACACTTGAATTCAAAATTCATTCCATAGTCGTCCAACAAAACCTTTTTACATGTGTATTGTATTGTTTCTGTAAACTAGAATTTCAAAATTTGAAAAATACGGTTTTTTCGCAATCCGGCTGCGAACCCGCCTTTTAACGATCTGCCCAATTCTACGATCTGCCCACGACATAGACATCGAGCTTTGTTAGTTGTCCCTTTTGAAACGCAGCAAGGAGTTTGGAGTTTACATTTGTATGAGGCTTGTGTTTTAGCATTTTAAAAAGAAGTCAGTGTTTGGTTTTACTATTAACGTTTAGAAAATTTTTGCACGAATAGATTTTTGTTCGTGAAATTTTCATTTTAATTTCATTATTTGAAATTTGCTTTGATTATATTTTGGTAAGGTGTGGTAATTCGAAAACGATTTCGAGATTTCGGTTTATAGTCCGTATTGAAGAACTTATGGTCTAACTTCCATTTGCCTTCGTGTGCTTGAGACATGGCTGTATAGAGACGTGTCCTTTGCTTTTAAGATAATGGCGTATAATCTCTATAATCTCTAAAAAAAAACAACACGACATGAATCAGGTGTCATAGGTGTTCCGAGTGTAAACTGTGAAATACCAGACAGAGTCCACATTCAGTAAAACCCCGTTTCACCGACGATTATAACGTCCCAACCTGATGGATGGTGAGCCTTATCGCCGTTCTTCGGACGCAAATACACGCTTTTTAGAGCATGCAGGTTTCTTTACGATGTTTTTCTTCACCGTTCAAGCAAGTGATAGTATATAAAGTACTACAAATATGTATAAACCTGAAATTAATCTAGGTTCATCGTGAAGTTGAGCATGTGTCAAGTTCACCACATCACGAGTTTACACATATCATGAGACACGACTTCACGTCACTAACACACACCGCGTTGGTGTGATTTGTAGACAAAATAGTTCGCGAATTACGCGGTAAATGTTTGGAGTAAATTTGTTCCTTGAGCATTTTCTATGTTTATTTTTGAATATGGCTTGCTTATTAATTTGTCACACTTTACAAATAAATTTCTTTTTTGCCCAGTTTACGATTATTAAATGACATGTTTTCCTTATAGAAAATGTCAAATTAAACCTAGTTTACGCAGCGTGTTGCTAATAAGGCAATTATTGTTAAATATTTTAATGTTAAAATTAAAACATTATATCTTTATTGTTAAATCAGGTAAAAGAACAAACTTATAAAAGAATGTAACAATTGGCTGCCTTATCACTTAGAGCGATTTCTTCCAGAGAACCTTTGGGTGGAAATTAATTGTTAAAAAATAACGTGAAGGTGGTGCACAAAATAAATAATTATTATTAAATGGATAACAAATACCTTAAATAAATACACAAGTATAACATTGCACATACAAATACTTAGAATACGATAATTAATATATACAGTAATATATAACAAAATATTAAAAATCTTAGTAGCAGAAGTAGATGGATTTAACAAACATTAGTGTGAGATGGAGTTGCTAGAAGTAAATTTTCGGAGGACCGTAGAGTACGGTCATGAGTAGAGTTTAGGAATTTAATGCAATCTTTAAGATATGAAGGAGTTGAAGGATTGAACAGTACAGAATAAAGAAGAGAGACGTCGCGCCGAAGGCAAACTGGGCGTAACCGAAGTTGTGACCTAAAATCAGGAATGTGATCAAACTTACGACGACCGAAAATAAACCTTATGGTGAAGTTTTGGAGGCGTTTAAGCTTATTCAGCTGTTCCGAAGTTAAATCTAGATAACAAACGTCCGCATAATCAAGGATGGGCAAAAGAAGAGATACAGTAGCAAGCGCAATTTTAGTAGCTGTTGGAAGGAGATTTCTGAGTATTCTCAAGGATCTTGCTGCTTCAAACATCTTCCGGTTAAATTGTTCGCTTTTGGATTTCCAAAATAAGCAACTATCGATAAATATACCTTAATTCTTCACCGTACTGCTGAATGAAATTTGTATCCCATCAAACGTTATTGGAGGCAAAAGTTGCCAGTCGACTCGAGATATAAAGTACTGGCTACCTACTATTATAACCTGTATTTTGGTAGGATTACCTTTAAAGCTCTTGCCATAGAGATAACTTCATGATCTACTCGTATCTCCAACAAGTAAACTTTGTAGCAGCTTTTTGAACCACCACTGATTTTGGTACACAATGTTATTAATACGTTCCTTGAGATAGGAAGGAGAAGAAAAATTGAAAGAACAGAGTATAGGAAAGGATATGGACATTCCGAAGTGAGCGAACAGGAAGCCAGCCAAGTTGGGAGTGAAATTGGGGGTATGGTGAAAATGGGGGTATAATTTCGTTTGATCTCCTAATGGGTCGGCCTTTACGCCAGGGCCACAGCTTCAGGCTTCTAGTGGCGCTTCTTGCTGCGCTTCCAGGCGGTTTTTGCGACGGGCTTTGCCCTGCCACGACACCCGTCAGCGCTTTCATGTATAGCGCGCTCGCTCACTCAAAGCGCTCGAGACTAGGTTCGTACTGTGCGCCCGATCACAGTTTCAACCGCCCGCCTCCCCGCACACCGCCGTCAGGAGAGCGCAAGTTACTCGAAGCCAGACAAGACGCGCAAGCAGCGACCCATTGCCAGCTCTTTACAACTTCATACATTTGTTCTCTCCGCCGGCGCCGTCGCAAGAAGAATCGCTTGGCGCGCCTCTCGAAGCCTGAAGCTGTAGCCGAGGGGTTATGATGCTATGATTCGGTTTTTCACGAAAAAGCGTTTTTTTTTTCGCGAAAGAGCAATGGTGGCGTAAACATGAGTATGCTTTTAGACTGCGACATATATAGTGGGTCAACAAAACGGCAGAACTTTGCTTTACTGTAGCAAAACGGTGATGGCTCAATGAAAAACTCTTCACGACATGAATCCCCGAGGGAGTGTCAGAGGTGTTCCCGAGTGTGAACTGTGAACCCGCGTTTTACCGACGATTATTACGTTCTAAAGTGAAAGTCTTCACGACATGAATCCCCGAGGGGGTGTCAGAGGTGTTCCCGAGTGTAAACTGTGAACCCGCGTTTTACCGACGATTACTACGTCCCAAAGTGATGGGTGGTGAGCCCTATCACCGTTCTTCGGGCACAAATACGCGCTTTTTAAGGCATGCAGGTTTCCTCACGTTGTTTTCCTTCACCGTTCAGCAAGTGGTAAGTACAAGGTAATTCAAATAAATTCTGACAAACTCATTGGTGCATACCCGACCGGGGATCGAACGAGGGTCTCAGATTTAGAGGCGTTGTACTGCCTGAGCTACCGCTGTTTATATACAACGTGTAACAGAAAGGTGTAACCATATTTGAAGAGTTTATTCAGTCAATGGTATAGAACAACTTTTACCATGGAACAAGCCCAGTACCACGAAAAAAAATACCTGTTTCATAGAAAAATGCAATGCCGCTCGGCCGAAATGTATGGAAGGGCAGATTTCTTTTTTGAGATTTCGGGGTTGGCTCCATAGTAAAATTTGTTCTATACCATTGACTGAATAACCTCTTTAAACATGGTAACACCTTTCTGTTACACGTTGTATAAATCAAAAGCGCTACACTTATTTTGTTACTTTTTAAAACTACAAAATTCGTTTACACGGCTCTATGCAAAAAATTTCGTAAACGGGTTTTTCTATTTTTTAGGGTTCAGTACCTAAAAGGTACAAAAGAAAGGTTTATGATGATACTCCGTTGTACGTCCGTCCGTATGTCACAGCCTCATAAGTTTAGCACTGTTGAGGACAAAGACTTGAAATTTAGCACAAAAATAACATTAATTTGCCGAAATAATACAATGTAAAAAAAGTTGTTCAAAATATTTTCAATCTATAAGAGAGAAAAAAAATCCTAAAAGTACAATATGGGAATTAAATTGTAGATATTAAAGAGCTGATTGTAAAAAATATATGTATTAACTATATTTACTGACAATGATTTCGAGAAATCTTTGAAAAACCACAAAAAATTGATGTACCCCCTTATATCCAAAACTGGTGGACCGAAAAATAAGAAAAAAGTCATGGTAATATATGCTTACGTATAGATTACAGGAAAAATTTAATATAGCTGTTGAGAATTTACGAGAACAAAATGACAAAATTTTAATTTTTCATCCACGATACGGAACCCTAAGTACGTGAGTCTGACTCGCACTTGACTGGTTTTTTGTCTAAAATCCATCAACATAATCATGTTTTCCAGGAATGTGAGCAACTCCCTGTTTTTCACTTTGTCGACAAGATCTCTTCCTGAAACGACCATTTTGAATGACGTCACTAGACTGAAAGGAAATTGATGCCAAAACGGGAAATGGATTACGGAGTAAAGATGGAACAATGTCTCATGGAAATAAAACAGGTTAAGTGTGAGTTGCACCTGTGTAGTAAGGATTTCAATTATAATTGTTGTACCGAAAAGTCATACCACGATATGTTAAATAAAATAAAATATTCAGTATCATAAGTATCTATAATTTATAATTATTAATTTTTAAGTTTTATTTAAATTGTGTAACTGATGCCGACCACAATTAGTGGTCGAAATATATTTTACTACTGACCTATAATTATATTTTTTTGTGTTTTCGTATATATATATATAATTTCTTTAATCGAAAAGACAAGAAAAGTCTATTATCATTTTATGATATGTTAAAATCATACTTAGCAACTACCTTAATTCCACAAATATATTTTTTACATGCAAAAGAGAAAGATGTTAATTTCTTGAACTGACCTTCTTCTTTTCTTTTCTTGTTCTACAGAAAAAAATGCATCAAAATAACAGGCTATGCGAATTTTATTTTTGTCACTGTCACTCCAAGCAAAAAGTCGCGCAGTGCGAGAGGGGCGGATTCAGGACAAAAGGGAAAAAAGTTGGTTTTATATTGTTCTTAAAAAAACTAAAATAGCTACCAAAATTTCAAATATCAAATCTCTAGAGATAGTTAAAACACACCTAATAAAATATGTTTGAGTTCTGTATATGGTTTCTATTCGTCAAACGAGGAGAAAAAGTATGTTTGAAGACCCCATTTCAACAATTATTTCTATCGAGGAAAATTTATCCAAACATGTTTTGCAAAATCAAATCCCTAGATTATATAGTCAAAATGCATATACCAGAAACTGACAACAATTTTCCCTGTATTTCATGAAATACACAGAAAAGAAACACCCGTATTTTTTTTTGCATATCGCCTTAATACTCGCGATTTTCCGCACTTGGTGAAACATCTTCATGACTTGAATAAAGAACCTAACCATACCTAATATTGTTTCGCAAAAGAATAATTGTGTATCTAGATTCGCATTTTTGAAGTGGATACTTCTTTGTACGCTCAGAACTTGTACGTCACTTTCGGTACTTCTTTTAACGAAGGACGATTTGATTTCTAGTTATTAGATTATTAAGTTTTTAATCTATCCCGTTTGGCACCCTTCGGGTACAGTGTACATAAACCAGCCAAGTGCGAGTCAGACTTGCGTACCTAGGATTCCGTATTGTGGATGATAAATTTAATGTTATAATTTTTTTTCGTGAATTTCTCAGCCGCTTTATTTTTCTTATAATCTTTACGTAAACACACATTACCATGATTTTTTCATATTTTTTGGTCCACCAGCTTTGTAGTTAAGGGGGGGACATTCATATTTTTGGGGTTTTTGAAAGATTTCTCGAAATCAGTGCCAGTAAATATAATAAAAGTATATATTTTTACAATCAGTTATTAATGTCTACAATTTGATACCCATATTGTATTTTTAGGCTAATATTTTTTATTTTTCTCACTTTTGTTTTATAAAAGGTTTTGAACAATTTCAAATTTTTCATATTTTTTTACATCGTCATTATGTAGGCAAATTAATGCTATTTTTGTGTCAAATTTCATACGGACGGACGGACGGACGGACAACGAAGTCTCACCATAAGGGTTCCTTTTGTACCTTTTAAGTACGGAACCCTAAAAAACAGTGGTGCTTGATGGAATATTCATATTTATAGCTGTGATAGATTTTAAGGTTTATAAATATTACTTGTTAAAATAATCAATGTTATTGTGATAGTTTTCATCGTAATGGGCACCAAGCGACCAAAGACATCCAACTTAGAACATGGGAGGACTCGTATATTTGGTCGCTTGGTGCCCATTACGGTCCGGGTCTTAACAGACAAAGATAAATAATCATCTACCCATCTCCACACTGCCTTTTATTTGTTTTAAATTAATTTATTTTTTAGGCGTTTAGTTTGTTTAAGTTTTAAGTATTTTAGTTTAATAGTTTATTTGTTAATTTATAATCTTATAGTATTTAAAAACCGATCTACTTAATACATTACATATATACTTTTTTTTTTCTTTTGTCTTTCATTTGTCTGTCAATCATCCACTCCATTTTAACATATTATATTAATTTTACCTAATTCCACTGACGCTGACTTTACAAGTCGAAATATATCTGGAAATGATTATTATAATAAAGTGTTTTTATAGAAATTTGTAAATAATGATTTATTTTCAATAAGTAGGTGTCATGAATAGTCATGCATGATACTCCAAGTGGTTTTACAAAGGCTGTGCTTGAACGGGTAGAATGACCGTCAAGATGGGCGAACGGAATCGGGTCAGAGAATTCATTGTGATGCAACGAACTAAAATTGTGATGAAAGAAGAAAGTTATATTATTATTAAATTAAATAAAATTTGGTGTTCAGAGAGTGACGCACTTGCTTTTGGAGAAACTATCGAACGGAGCAGATATTAACGATGTCTAATGGTCATATAATAGTTAAGTGGCAAAAAGTCATGTTGCTAGTATAAAGAGAAAACTGCCAGAATAATAAAAGATGAGTATTCTTTTGTATCATTTGGATAACTTATTTGTTTTATTGAGCCTTTGGCATCCCACTGATTTAATAATGATTTAGTTTAATATTTTACATTAATTACTTGCAAGATTTAGATAAATATACATAACACTGCATAGTTGATTTAAATACAGATAGGTTCGATTTCTATTTGATCGTATTGCATAGCTGATATAATAAAATGTTAATGATCTTTTTTCATAAATTAATTTAAAACCTGGATTATTTACAATTGTTCTGGGTGTAGAGTAGTAAACATAGATTCTGTATTAAAGGTTCGACTCATGACATCATATCAAATGATAAACAGTGAAAAAATATTATATTATATAATAAATATGAAACACCCTTTTTAATCATAAATCTATCACGCGTGTGTGTCCAATCGCGTCTTATTACTTCAATATTAACATCTATTAGGTATATCAATTTTTTATGAGGCTTTCCTTGGATCTAAATCCAATATATAAAAATTAATAAAACGTTTGTGAGACTTCGGCAATTAGGTTTGTACTTATGATTATTTATTCTTTACCGAGGTAAATTCAACCTGCTCTAGAAGCCATATTTAATAAAGTGAAAATACTTACTTCGATGAAGTTTTGATTTCTTTTTTTTGCCATTAAACTCTAAAAGAAAAATCTCTTAAGCGTTTTTAAGACTTCACTTACTAATATAATATAGTTTATTTTTACGAGTATATTTTTTTGAATTCATTTGTTATTTTTGCTTCTAAAAGCAGAAAAGCTTTCTCTATTCAAAAAGCGTGCTAAAATGCTTTTTTCAGCACCGGAACTGAAAAAAAAATATTTTGTTATAATGAAGCTTCAGGCAACTCTCGTTCAATGGACTATAATATACAAATGCTTGTCTTTTTCTATTTTCGAAAACCGTAATGGCCAGTCCCGCTTTAAAAATATCCACCCCAGATTAAAATTATAAGTTATATTGTAAAACAAGTATTTTATATAATACTTGTATAAAACTTTTATTTACTTTTCTCGTAGTAGAGATGAAAAGCGGCGTGTTTATTTAACTCGAGTAAAACCATGAACATACCTAGTCTTCTCGTGCGAAATTTGTACTTTTCAGGCCTTAACCATTAATCTCATATTTTACGTCCTGTTGTCCCATTATACTTAAAGAACAATCGGGACCATAAAGATTAATTACCAATATATTAAATGAATGCAGTGAAAATAACTTCCATTCGGAGTATGTGTGCTTCAAAATTTAATAGAGTGAAAGTATCGACATCTGGAATCAATGCAGCCTGAAAGAAAATGTAGTGACTAGAATAGAAAAAGGAATGCTTCGGTGGTTTAGTCATGTAGAATAGAAGGGGCTATGAGTGATTCAAAACTTATTTTAATAGCCGATCACAGTTTGTTGAAATATAATATTGTAACCATAAAATGCAGGAACCGTTAATAAGATTGATTCTACCCAAAAATTTACAACAAGAGCAATAACCCAAGGCAGCATCCTAGGGTGTATCCTATTTTAATGTAAATTAATAATATACCAAACAAAACAACAGACTACTGTACCCTCTTTGCAGAAGACACTTCGGTAATAATCCCATGTAAAAACGAACTTACTATGAACAGATAACTACAAGACTCCTATAACAAGACTAACTGAAATGAGGTCTTTAAACACACTTTTTCTCCTCGTTTGACGAATAGGAACCATATACAAAGAACTCAAACATATTTTATTAGGTGTGTTTCAATATATCTAGAGATTAGATATTTGGAATTTTGCTACCTATTTTTTTTTTTTTTATAAAAAATATAAAACTGTCATTTTTCGCTTTCGCCCTGAATCCGCCCCTCTCACACTGAGCGTGATTTCGCTTGGAGTGACAGTGACAAAAATAAAATTCGCATGGCATCTAAATAGGAAAAGCCACATAAATGAAATAGCCTCTAAATTATTTAGATTTATATACGTACTATAAGAACTGAAAAAAAAACAACAAACATAAATACTACACAAAGTATGTACTACGCACTCCTGGCTCCAATACGGAATAATTATTTGGGGCAGTAGCATAGATCTGTGAAAGCTATTTGTATTAAAAAATCAATGGAAAACTGTAACCGGAGGATTTTAAAACATATTATGATATTTTACGTATGAAATTGCCGTTTCTCATTGAGAATTTGAAGGAAACTCAATTTTCAGTACTAACATTTTTGCATTTTTTTTTTGGAATGACAAATCCAAATCATATTTTTTTTTTGTGTATGAAAGCAACATTAATTTAATTTTTGCAAAATGTCATAAAATTATTACGAATCTTATAATGGAAATGGATGGCATTTAGGACGAAGTGTTTTTGAATTTTAATTTTGGTTATCAAACTGACAACATATTATTGACATTATCAAATCGACAATGTCAAAAATGAAAACATTTAATACGTAGATGTAAAACCGTGAAATCAACTTTCAAGGAAAAAACAATGGAAATAGCTATATTTAATTACTAGAATTATGAACTCATGAATCTCTAAGAGCATTTCGGCAATTTCATATGTAAAAACCTATTATAAAAACATAAAACGTTTCCAAACACTATAAAAGACTATTTGATAAAAAAAAATGTCTATACGTTGCAAGAGTTTTTAGAATAACAAGAAATTTATAAGTAAAAGATGTTCATTAAATATGTTTCCAATTTTACAAGAGTTAATTTAAGTTGCTGTGCCGTTACTGGGTTAATTTTTGATACGACCTTTTACACAAGGTGACTTTTTGATCATCGTCCAAATTCATACTGGAGGCTTGATAAGTGATCAGTATCTTGGATCAATAGCAATTTATGTGAAATTTCTAAAATTAAATTTCGGCTTCCCATAGAAATTCACTTTCAGTTCCGAGTGAATCACTATGGGGAGTCGAAATTTCATTTTACGTATTTTACAAAAAAATTTATTGATCCATAATACTGATCACTTACCAAGCCACCAGTATGAATTTGGACGATGATCAAAAAGTCACTTTGTATATGAGATCTATGTACACATGTCTGCAATAAACGTTTGATATTTGATGACTAGATAGATGTATGTAGAAGAGGCGAAAGAGGTGTGTGTCAGGATCGTAGCAGATGGAAATATGTAGTCTCTGCTTCCCCTCTGGGAGACAGACGTGGGTTTATATATGTGTGTATGTATTAATAATATAATACAACAATTGTCTTACTAGCGTGTCATTCTCGATACAATTCATCTTCTATAATTAAATTGGGATTCCGAATAATTGTATTTAGTTTCGATTATAAGAGAGGCGAATAAAGATAATATCGGCTCAGCAAAGCCCTTAATACGCGTAAGCCTAATAGAATATGGAGTCAGATTATGTTATTGCCATATTGCGTATTATAGGCATATTACATCACGAGTTAGCTCAGAGCAACGGTAGAACGCTGGCCTCTTAATCTTGAAATCCAAGTTCGTCCCCGGTCGGGCATGTACCAATGAGTTTTTCGGTTTTTGTGTGCATAGTATTTGTTCTCACTTACCACTTGCTGAACGGTGAAGTAAAACATCGTGAGGAAACCTGCATGCCCTAAAAAGAATGTATTTGTGCCCGAAGTACGGCGATGGGGCTCACCACCGATCACGTTGGGACGTAATAATCATCGGTGAAACGCGGGTGTACCATGTGTGGACAGTGCAACAACAAAAGCATTTTTATAAGTACCTACATTGTTTATCCGATGTTTTAATGTTACATTATAACACCGCGGTTCTGCGCTGTGATGGGCCAAATTTATTATAACACCGCTAGATAACCAATTAGAAGCAATGAAGGTCTGTCTTGATTCCTGATGATGTCATTATCGAAAGCTCAACTTGTTCTTTAATAACAGACATTTCAAAGTTAGATTATCTGTTTGTATCTTGACATTTTATTAATTTAATTGATACCTATACAGTCGGCACATCGTAAAATTGGGTATATCATGATCTGCCTGCCAGTATGGGAGTATCACCTCGCTCCACTCCTCTTCGCTCGGCTCCCCGAACTTATTTACATGTAAACCTAACACGCTCCTCCCCACTCCGCTCGTTGTCGTTATTATTCTTGACTCTAAATTTTGGTGAAAGATTTTCAATTTCATACTTTACGATCTGCCCAATTCTAGTATCTACCCACGAAAGATATAAGATATTTCTAATTTACATAAAACGGTAACCGAATAGTCCAACAATACATTTCACGTCACTCGCATGTGATGAAGGAAATCATGCTAAAGGTTCTCAGTTAACCCAGAGCTGAGTGTATATTATGAGGGTTTTATTCAAACAACGGGCGAGAAGACGCCTAAATGGAGATTCGAACAATACCTATTGTTGTACGAGATGCGGGCCGAGATTGAAACGAGGCGGCTCATAAATACGCCATGTAAGGGGATCGGGCGTGACAGTAATTTGTGAAACTGCACGAAGCCCCAGCTTACCCCTCCGGACAGCGTTGTGTGCCCGATTAATTCGAAAACGGCGAGCCATGCTTGTCGTGCTGAATTAATGGGACCACTCGCTGTTTTCTTTTACCCGGCACCATGTTTACTAAAAAGAAGAAGATTTTAATTGTCTCGCAACCACTTCCTAATTTGTTTACCGACCTGATTTCGACAAACCTTGAATAATGCAAAGGCTCTTTTTATAAAGCCCGCAAACAAATTCGCCAGGTTAAGTCTCTACGAAATAAAATTGAAGGTACAATCGCGGGAAAACACATTATCTTTGAGTTTTTATACCTTCAGTCGACGTCTCTTGTAAGAATTGGACTTTGCCTTTTCTATTCCCGCGGGTATAGCGTACCGAATATTATTTTTCCGCCACTAAAAGCAAACTTCAGGACCTTTTGAATGTATTATTAAAGTTCCATTGTTATTTCAATCAGATTGATCAGGGTCTCTGATCGGTTCTTTTAAGTATTGTTTGGAGCATTACTGTTTTTGACGTAGGAAATTGAGATGGGTCTTAATTCTACGTACATACTTATTTTCCTTTCTTATGCTTATTTTTGCGTCACTTTTTTATTATAAAAGAACAACAAAGGAATGAAGAGGTCACGTTTTTTTCTCATTTTCTAAATAAGATTGTTCACCATTATTATAAACGGAGCACTTTTGTGTTGAATTATTAGACTTACAAAAAACCATGTTTTTGTTTGCTTAAATAAAGAGCATATGACAATACCTACCTTTTATGTCAATTCATCATACAGATCGATGTGTACGATAAAATTTACGCCCTCATTCATACTGGAGACTCGGTTAGTCATCAGGAACAATCCCACTAATATTATAAATGCGAAAGTTTGGATGGATGTATAGATGGATGTTTGTTACCCCTTCCCGCCGTAACTACTGAACCGATTGGGCTGAAACTTTGCATAAATGTAGTTCGAGACCTGGAATAGGACAAAGACTACTTTTTAACCCATAAATCGGTTTCCATGGAAACAAGAAATAGTGTCGTTCAGAGACGCGGCCTGGCCTTCTGGGTTGCCAAACATACTACTAGGGGTTTAAATCAGTTATCAAAGACCGCTGAAGAAACATTAGCAGAGTATTAATTCAGAGAACAAATATAGTGTCGATCAGAAAAGCGGCTCGGCCAATGACACATTACATGGAGATCAAATTAGAGATGATGAGAATCCAAAACACTCCATATCTCCAAACCAAAGTTAGACTATGAAATACGAACTACGAACTAAAAATTAATGAGCTGGAAACAAAAACTTAATCAACGCAGGCGGAGCTGCGGACAAAAGCAAGGGTTTAATAATTTTTGCTCCCGTATACACTAGGAATTATGTATGAACTAGTCCAGTCCGTATAGAAACTATCTTTTTCAATGATTTTGGAAAAAAAAAACATTGAACCATGTTCCTGATCACTAGCCCAGCCTCCAGTAAGAAGTCGGGTGGAATTAAATTTCCCCTTGTATATGCATAAAACTCGACGGAAAAATTAAAAGTTTTAATATCAAAAGTTTAGGTTGACGTGTTATTGGCTATCTGCAGAGAAATGGCTGGTCTGATTGGTAACGTTTCGTCACAAATATGTATTGGTATTTATCTACTTTAAAAGTTGATGAGCGGACCTTTAACCTCTTGTACGATTAATAAATTTATGCCGGCGTAGTAAGAACTGCCTTGGTAAAACATAATATATTGCAGACTGTACGCTAAGGTGCCGAAACCGTTTTCGCTAGGCAGTCAAAATTTTGAATGTATACTCCAGAGATGTAAGTAACACAGGATTCAAGATACTCCGAAATGTTCACGATATTCATAGCTATAAAACAGTAGTGTTTGGGCTCTTTTTAAGTCGCCTGCAAGCTGATTGAGAATACTTGATGAAGTGGAAACGGAACTTTCAATCGATAATAGTAGAAGGAATATTGGACTCTTTTGATTTGTCTTTTTCAAATCATTTGCAATCTTCAATAAATTAAACGATACTCTACAAATGTTTATTTCGATTTTACTTTAGGCGACCGGTTTTGCATAACGCATCCTCGGGTCAACAAATTATAAATTTTAATAGTAATTTAAGGAAACTTTAAAAAATTATAATTTGTTAGCCCGAGGATGTGTCATACGAAACCGGTCCCCTAAAGAAAAATAAAATAAATATTTGAGTAACATAAGTACAGAAATTTGTGTATAATTTATTTCCAACAAGAACCAACTATCGAATTCATCGAACATTTACAATCCATGGCTACTAGAGTCTAACAATGAGGTCTTGAGAGGTAAAAATATAAGATGATCATGTTTGGGTTACTTATGATTGCACGTATTTGTTGGCGTTTTGCGACATATGGGTTCTTTCAAGTCGTCTTTGCGAAGTGGTTTACAAAACATGCCAACCAGGGTCTGACGATGAAGAAGAAACTGAACTGTTTAATGGATATCAGTAGAACTATCATATTTAGGCTCTTTCGATTCGTCTTTTTGAATATTTTTTCAATTCATAATAACCAGAGTCTGTTGATGATGAGGTGCCAATCATGGAACTCCTCAGCGTAGCAGGCTACGTTAAAGAATAAAGCAGTTTGTAATTTTTTTTTATCAGAAAATTTGTGATGTTTCTGTTCACCGTACCAACTGCTTCAGGTTGCACGCAGCAAACCCTGTTCATTTTGATGCAGTTTTTTTCTGCACAACAACAAATTGGTCACATCTTGTTACTTGATACATAAAGTTACCGACTATAAGCGGTCTTTTAACCCTTAGAGGGTTCTGAGTAACCTGGATGTGTGACAGCTATGAATTATATATCAATCCACACTTTATTATAATGAGAAAAGTATTGAATTTTTCATGAAATTTTTTATTTATTGGTTTAGTTACAACCATGTGGGAATTATATACCTGTTGTCCACTAAAATGGTGGTTTTTCATGGTGGTTACCTATAAAATATAAATAATTTCATATATTTACATATTTTTATTTAAGAGGTAACCACTAATATAGTCATCAAATAAAACTCGAAAAATTTAATAATTTATGAGTTACTTGTACCAGCCGTATTTTTTTTCGAAATGATCACAAGAAACTTTTGCAAAACAATTTATAATTATTTCGATGCAAAACAACAACAAACGTCACTACTTTGACAAAAAATGGCGTTGCTTTTGACCTGATAGCTCCTAGAGATGTGTTCTGTTTCACGCAAAAATTTTCTATATCATAGACTAATATGCTAAGTCTTGGATTTTGACATATTGCGGGAACACTGTGCCTGTTGTCCCTTAAAAATCGATGGATTTGTACGTGGGAAATAATTTCCCGCTGCGCTTTTAAGGGTTAATAATAACATGAACACAAGCGAGCTTATCAAATGAGATTGATTCCAATACGCTCAGGTCTCAAAAATTATAATAAATACCCTTCTACAGATTCATAAGGCATACTCACAAATTATAATGCGCGTCTGCCATATTCGGCCTGTGAAGAAGGGCCATTTGGAAGGCGACCTCGGCCTCCGCGTTTCGGCCTTGGCTGCTCAGGATGCTGCCCAAGTTGCTGTATGCTGTAAAGAAAAGAGAAAAAGGTCATATTACAAAAATTTGTGGATAAAAGGGGATTTCCGGTTTAGTTTGTGATCTAACTGACTGATCTATTAACGCCTAGACCAGGGTTGTATCAGATTGGTATTGATTAACACCTTGGTAAAACAAGGTGTGCGACTTTGATTTATTAAGTTCTTAGCAGTGTCGCGGAAGCCGGGAGTACCTAGCGAGGCCGAAAAACGAGCATGCGAGGACGGAGAACGCACCCGCGATTCCGAAGGTCGAGCTGGGCGCGCTTACCGTCCACGCATGCTCGTTTTTTAGCCTCAATAGCTTTGTTTGGGATATAGTCAGTTTGTATATTCAATTGAGAGGGACTAAGAGCGCTTATAAAGTTTGTTTCTGAAAAAAAATCCTTTGTTTCCTGTAGGCCACGCGGGCGAAGCCGCGGGCAGAAGCAAGTTTTTAATAAGTATATTCACCAAAAATAAACTCTTAGGGCCTAGACTCTAAAAATACTTAAAAATAGATAAATAAATTATATTTTATGAATTTATAGCTTTTTATTTTTTGTTGATAGATAATTAGATTTATATCATATATTTGTATATGTTTAAAAATAAATTCGACTGACGACTTCCAATAGTGGATCGACATAAATACAGAAAAATTTTACACTTCTTTCATATTTTATATCGATCAAAAAAATATATGTACGTAATAAATGACTTCTTAATAGAGTAATTATACTCTTTAGAGCAAAAAAAACTTTTGGAATATAAGAAAATCTTTTCTACCAGAGAAACATTTATAGAGTCAACTTTAATTTATTCAGCGTTTGTTCAAAAAGAGCCTTGTTTCAAATATAATGCTTCACTATAGAACGAATGAAGTCTGATCTGTTTCCTTTTTCAGCTGCAGATATATAAATAAATATATCGTTACGACATGAATCCCCGAGGGTGTATCAGAGGTGTTCCCAGTGTGAACTGTGAAAATCAAGTCACAGTCTACACTCTGCTCGTTTCACCGACGATTATTACGTCCCAACGTGATGGGTGTTGAGTCCTATCGCTGTACTTCGAGTATAAATACATGCTTTTTAGGGCATGCAGGTTTCCTTAACATGTTTTTCTTTACCGTTCAGCAAGTGGTAAATAAGAACAAATACTATGCACACGAATTCCGAAAAATGCTTCCCCGACCAGCGATCGAACCTGGATTTCAAGATTGAGAGGCCAGCGATCTACCCCTGAGCTACCGCTGCTTCAGTTGCAAACATTCAAGAAATCTTAGTTAAGGAGGCGCGTGCCATAAACCCCGTCGTAAAATATCCAACTAAATAGGGTAACATCAAAAAGAAAATAAAATTCGTTTACGATCAACGCCATTAGCCGTAAGAACATAAATTGGATTCTTACTAGCAGTATGTCTGCATATGACGAACATACATTGTTTGTATGATTTTCTCAACAATGCATTTACGAGTTTTCTGCTTAGTCACAAAGCTTTCATCTTTATTTTAAGGAGAAAGATAAATATTATTCAGGTGAGAACGTGGACAGCTCCGTTGGGAAAGCAAGAGGTCGCAGATTCAAAACCTGATCTCAGGAATTTTTCACAAAATATTTATCTTTCGTTTCCAAATCTGCTTGAGCGTTGGCTAAAGCCGATTAAAAAAAGAAATTCTTTCACCTTTATTTTTTATGGCTATTCTTTTTAACACGTTGAAGGACAGCCATTGCCTTCATACAAGTTGTGTTTTGACACATGGTAGTAGAGAGGAAGGAGAAAGGGGAAACGAACATTTAGGCCCATTGGATTAACAGTAGACAGTAGATTCACTTTGTGACACAATAAACAACACGTGTACTGATTTGTAGAGAAATCTTGACGCTGCTAGCCGTTCCTGTTCAAATTGGTATATCTAATAGTAGGCTGTAGGACGCTGTCCAGCCTCTTTGTTCTTCAACGTGTTAACTTCAAAAGTGTAAGTAGGTTGTGCCTTAAGAATTAAAATTAACGAAAAGATTACAATATTTGGCAACTAATAATAATGAATATTTAAATTTTTATTATAGTCGACGTAATAAAAATTACAGATGAGCTGGAAATTGTAGACGCCAAACAAATCATAACAATGCATCTGCTAATACTGCGCGGAACTTGGTGAAATATTTTTAATACTGCGCGGAACTTGGTGAAATATTTTTGTTTACATATATACACACATACATATACTCACGCCTGTCCCCAGAGGGGTAGGCAGTGACTACAGATTTCGATCTGCTACGATCCTGACACTCTTTCGCCTCTTCCATATTCATCAATCTAGCGACAAAAACTTTTCTATCCCGGGTACTTTTGACATTGCCCTTCTTCAATTTGGTCAGCATACGTCCTTCTATGGCGGCCTGGTCGATCTCTACCTTCGACTTGCGCATCATACATTTTTTTCGTCACTCTACTTTCATTCTTGCTTTCTACATGTCCAAACATATTTAATCAAATGAAAATAAAAAATAGCGAAAGTTCTAGTATAGTGACTTTTTTTCTGGATACAAATGATATAGATCAGCCTACTGATAAAAAAAAACCAGCCAAGTGCAAGTCGGACGCACGCTAAAAGGGTTTCTAACTACCACAAAATACGGTTACGGACCCTAAAAACACTAAAATTCCACTTGCAGTTATGAACCACAAACTTAACTTGAAACTATGTAAGATTATAATTATGTTTTTATTGTGAAATCTATCGCTTTGAATACTCTTATTATTATTAGAGTACATTACTAACTTAAAATCAATCAGAGACAAATTTAAAAGCACAAAAATTTTCAGGTTCAAATCGTGGCCCGAGGAATTTTTTCAAAATATTTGTGCTTTTAAATTTGTCTCTGATTGTTTTC
This sequence comes from Ypsolopha sequella, assembly GCA_934047225.1. Classification (NCBI taxonomy): domain Eukaryota; kingdom Metazoa; phylum Arthropoda; class Insecta; order Lepidoptera; family Ypsolophidae; genus Ypsolopha; species Ypsolopha sequella. The sequence goes on along the minus strand of OW203994.1, from coordinate 8,371,949 downwards.
TAGTTTGTAATGCACTCTAATAATACGAGTAGTTAACTTGACATTTTTTTGTAATTTTCTGATTTTTTCCCATTTGTGTGCTATAAGACCTTACCTGTAAACGAAATTTCAAGAAGTCAGCTGGAAGTGCCCTATAGGTTATGATTCCCTTGTGAGTGTCATAAATTAGTATGAAATTGATTATGTAAAGTGCAATAACTTTTTTTCGCGTTTAGTTAGAAGCCTGATTTTTTCTTTTTGTACCATTAGTTAGAACCCTGTTTTTATTTTAAACCTTTTACTATGCAGACATAGGTATTTTTCTCTTTAACTTTATTAGTGTAACTGTAGAGCACGAGGCGGTTTAAGGTGCTCCTTGTACTGTACAAGGCCACTCAAATTTTAATGCGAAAATAACTTTCTGAGTGTTACCCGTACTTAAGGCGATACAAAAAAAAAAAACGTTTTTTTTTAATACATTTACTCCAATATAACGTCATCTACGTATTTAATTTTTGGGTTAATGTTTATTGAGTATATGGTTAAGCTTCTCACTGAAGGAAAACGCGATTGGATGAAATTTTCTCCATAGAATTTAATTCCGAAAAGACCTCTAAATCGTTTTATTTTTTCCTGTAATTCCGAAATCTTAACTAATTTCATTGTGAAATTGCATTCAGAATGTGGATATTATGTATTTGTTAAGGCTCCGTGAAAATATTTTTGACAAAATAGCTTAGTACATTTCATATCAATAAAAAAGCGACTTTTTGCTACTTTTCCACGAATCTGTACCACTCGCACTTAGGGTTTTTTCGCATATAGAGTAACAGGGACGCTTAAACTTTTACGTATCGCCTTAAGGGAAGTTTTGACGTAATCTTTCTTTTACTGTTTCCGCTTACATTTTTATCAGCAAATTATTTTTTAATAGATTCCTGACAAAAAATCGAGGCAGCACCAAAGAAACCTAATTGTTGAAAAAGGTAAATTTAGAGATACGAGTAACCTGGGAAAATTTCTTTCACACGTCTTGATCTTCAAGCAGCGGTAGCTCAGGGGTAGAACGCTGACCTCTTAATCTTGAGACCCAGATTCGATCCCCGGTCGGGCATGCACCAATGAGTTTATCGAAATGTATGTGCATAGTTTGTTCTCATTTACCACTTGCTGAACGGTGAAGGAAAACATTGTGAGGAAACCTGCATGCTCTAAAAAGCGTTTGTTTGTGTCCGATGTACGGCAATAGGGCTCCAAGTCACCACCCATCACGTTGGGACTTTATAATACTCGGTGAAACCCCTGGTGTACCGAGTATGGACTGTGGCTTGCATTTCACAGTTCACACTCGGAACACCTCTGACACCCCCTCAGGAATTCATGTCGTGACGATACATTTATATATTTTTCAAAGATTTTGTTACGGTTAAATTGGTTGCCTAATCTCGTTTGATCTTATGCATTAATTTAAAATTAATCCAGTCAGTACAACTTTTCTTAACAGTGATTGTCTTAAGACTTAACAACATGTGAAAGTGCTGCCACTTTAGAAAAAAAAAAAAAAAAAACATTTTTTTTTTCCTACAATAATTATTGAAAATCTGCTCAAGTAAATATCTCAAAATATCAATGAACTCTTTTTACAAAGCATAGTTTTCATAGACAACGTCTTCGCTAAAATTTCAGCTTTTGCTAAAAACGGCCGCTTGTGGCGTAAGTTAAAATTCTGGCTATAAAAAGACGTTCTTTCCGAACACTATTTAAAATAGTTCATTGCTATTTCTAGACATTTACTTGACCGGATTTTCAATCACTACATGTATTCTAGCATATAAAAATGTTTTTTTTTCTAAAATGGCAACACTTTCGCATGTTCGCCTTAACATTGCCAATTAATGTTCTTAACATAGCCAATTAATGTTCTTAACATTGCCAATTAATGTTCTTAATACATCCAGAATACGGTTCAATTATTTTGTTCCGATTTGTGCAGGGTCTCTAATGTTCGGTGAAACTTTTCAATTACCATTTTAGATAAGAGTTTGTTATTCATAAAAGGTCTTTGTCATTCTTAATGAAGAACTCAATTAGACTTTTCTTTTGTGGGAGTTGTTTAATAAAAGTGACACAAGAAATGGCGGCTTCGTGTTTACTTTTCATTAATCTGATCCGTTTTTTTTTTACAGGATCCAAAATGAAAAGTTATTATCAGAAAACGAATCTATGTTTTTGTTTTTATAAAAAAAACGTCTGCCAAATGTCACGCTGCACGAAATGTACGAGTTCCGTGATTTTTTTAATTTTAACAAATTATACACAAATTCTTGTACTTATCTATGTACTTTTATTTCACAAATGTTTTTTCTACATATAAAAGGCCCTTGTCTCTGACATTAAGCACCTTATTTTGCATCAAGTAGAATTGAATTCTATGATGTTTTATTATTGTTTGAAATAGCACGATCTGAGCCGTGGCTGTTACGATAAACGAAACATCGCGGGCTCTCAAAAACTCGTTTTTCACTCAAAAAACTATGTAACGGTGAAATTTTCAACAAGTGTCTGCAAAAGTATTTAACTACTTTTTATTTTACTTCCTGTAATTTTCATACAATTTAGTAATGTAGGTACATTTTATATAAAACGAAAAAAACATGAAAAATCGACCATTTTGTTTTTTTTTTTGATGGAACAAAGTATAACGTATCACGTTTTGAACCTCATAAACTGTATCTAAAATACGTATTTTTTTCAGACATAAAATATCACAGTTTCATGGTTTGAAATTAATTGGAAAAGAGACCAAATTGGATAGCCCCCCTTAATAACTTAGACTGCCGGTTTTCTATTTAATACGGATAAATCGGTGGTTGCCATCACCTCCAATCTACTATATATTTCAAAGTAATAAAAAAATGTGGATATAGTAAACCCACATTTATTTCAATCAAAACACGTAAATTTTCTCTAAATTCCATTCCTCAATATTAAGAGGTAGACTCCCCAAGATGGGGTGAACAGCCTACTTCAAATTTACAGCGTTTGTCCACGGTCCGATATGAAATGAAATAAATTGAAATATATTTATTTATGTAGGTATATCAGATACACTTATTATAGGTCGGTATTAATGTAATATATTTAAATAATCTTAATTTATAAGTAATAGTTTTATATAATAAATAATAAATACACAAATAATATATTTTTTTAAATATAAAAATATAAAAAAGTTCAAAAATAATGGTAATCACAGCGTTTCAAAATGTTCATAGTATGGGCAGTAAATATTTATGTTACATTGCATTTCAATTTCATTTTTTTATTATTAAACATGTCAGAATTCACTTCTAAAAATACTAAGTAGTCAAATATTAGTTAAAATATTTAATTAATTGTTAGATTATGTAGTAATAAAAAAACAATTACAATTATATTTACGAAGGTAAAAAAATATTAATTAAATAGATTATTTAAATATGCCAGTGGTATTGTAAATAAAATAAAATATAAATAATCCTGTATTTATAACATATCATTTGAATTACGAAAGGATTAAGCCATTAGACGTCGTAAAGAGAGCAAACCTTTTTCTCCAACACATCAGTGCAATTTCACTGATATACAAATGTCATTCCATACTATCCCATCTCTATTTCCTTCCTTAGTTCCCAACCCGCATTACCCCGCAATAACCTGTTAACAGTTAACCTGTTAACCTATTCCACAGTTAACCTGTTAACAGTTAACCTGTTAACCTATTCCAATCAGCCCAACGATGTCAAATAGACGAAACTAGTCGCAATAATTAAAGAAATAAAATAGTGGAACTCGTACAAGAAGACTTTGATTAGTATCTATAATCCAGTTAACCACAGTAATCCAGTAAAACAGTTAACCTGTTAACCTATTCCTAATAGTGGAACTCGTACAAGAAGACTTTGATTAGTATCTATAATCCAGTCAACCACAGTAATCCAGTAAATCAGTTAACCTGTTAACCTATTCCAATCAGCAATAATTAAAGAAATAAAATAGTGGAACTCGTAAAAGAAGACTTTGATTAGTATCTATAATCCAACTTCAACATTACAATGCAACATGTATATGTATACTATCTTTCCACATAATAATAGAAGACGATACGGACGATAAATTCAACTATGTATTTTCAGCAGCACGTTCAAAATTACGTAAATGTTACGGAACAGTCAATCTCCACAAGCAACAGAGGTTCCGAACATAGAAGCCGGAGCGGATCGTATCGGTCTAATCGGCAAAGCTCTAGCTTTATCTCTGCCATCTTTCGTTTCGAGTCATCGCGATCGGGACCGGCGAGTGGCAAGTTGAAGAGATTAACGCTTTTGTACACTGCAATATACCTCTAACTCTTAGCCGGCTGGAATAGAGACTATTGTCGCCTGGATCGACGGCAGAGATAAGTTTGCGGGTGGATATCAAACTCTTTGTCGTGATCAAGCTGCCTCACCGCTATTTAGAGGTCTCTCGACCAAATCTAGTGGACACAAACAAAGGGGCCAGTTAATTGGGAAATGTTTTGGTGTAATTTCAAGCAGAAGGTTCCACATGCGATTGTTCTAATCGTTTTCCAGTGCACGTATTTCAATTCTTATGACACTTGTTGTGAGATTATTGATTGATTCCGAAGTAATTTTGCAATTTTTATATGAAATTTAAAGAAAAAGGTGGACGGAGTCGCAACTAAGCAACTGAAGCATAGCAATCGCGGTGGCTTGTAAATGTGTGTGAGTCGACTTATTATGGAAATACTAACAGTTCCTTTAAAAAAAAGCTGAAAGAACATTACCTATCACTGTCTGAATGGGTTTATACGTATAATATGATACATATTTAAATTTATGTATTCTTTAATATGTCTTGAATTTTTTAATAGTGTGTATTTTTAATATTTTATTAATATTTTGCCTTTAAATTTATATAAGTACTTAAGAGCGGTTTAGTAGAAGGATTGTGAAAAGCCCGCCCTTTTTCCAATTACCAATCGAAAGGGAGTACTTATTTTCAAAATTTTCTCAATAGTTCCTCAATAAAACCCTGTTGCCCATGTTTTGTGTAAACTGTCATCGCAAATTTTCAATCGATTTCTGTAAATTACAATTTCAAACCTTAAATTTTTAAATTCTAATATACAGAAACCAATGAAAACTTTGATACAGCAGCATAGTTCGTGTTAATTTTAATTTTTATTTATAAATTAGTATTGTTTATGTTGTTTAAGTTTCTTGTAAATATTTTACCTATCATACTTTTGAATTTTTGAGTTTTGTGCAAAATTATGAAATAAGTAGGCATTATTTTTGAATATCAATTTTACGCATACAAGTTTTTTAATTTATTGACAACCCAGCCATCATCCCTGTTAAATCTGACAAGTCTGACATCCTATCTTAAATAGCCTTATAATATTATAAAGTATTTCATCTACTCACATACTGCATTAATGCAATTGCAGCATCAAAACCAGTTTTATAGGTAGCTAGATTGTTTACCTGATGTTAAAATATTACATTATAACACCGCGATTTTGCACTGCAATTGGCCCGATTTATTATAAAACCGCTAGAGACCCAATCAACAACAGATACGACAAATAAACCCCAACCTTTTTTATTAAGCCACGCCCCTTTTATCCTGATTGGCCTCCAAAGCAGCATTACCGGAACGACGCATCCAAGATCCATGAATGAATGTTCTTCTCATTTTTCGTAAAATTGTTTGTTGAAAATATTATAACTAAAGACAATATGTTTGATGGCCGTAGATAAAGTATTGTGTGCAACTGAACATAATTATAATATATATTGGGACACTGGTGCAAAAGTACTCGTGTCCCAATGTTTCAAATTATGTTACAGTTGCACAAAATATTCTCAGATTCTCAATCGAGAATTTTGACAACACTTCACAGGTTTTCTCTTTCGCTTTAACTTAAGCAAAACTTTGATTTATTACACAACACACAGTACTTTAACACACATTCATCATAAAATATCTTGAAAGGTTTTGCATTTCTGACAAAAGTTTGAAGTGACATCGTCTCCCACCCGCCCCTGATTTATGACCCAAATGTGAGCAAACGACGACGGCAACACTCCACAAGTGTATAAATATTTCCGGTTTTGAGAGGCTTTAGTTAAGAGCAGTATCGCAGCCGGATTTTGAAATACCCGCCTTTTTCTAATTAGTCCAAACAAAACACTTAAATTCAAACTTTGCGATGGAAGCATACACCTTACAATACATAGGTAATAAGGTTTTGTTGAATAACTATTGAGTGAATTTAGAATATAAGTGTTCTGTTTCAATTAATTAAAAAAAGGCAGGTGTTTCATAATCCGGCTGCGATACCGCTCTTAAGTAAGGCGCAAGGGGTCCATCCATCGCACAACGACATACAAACATAATGTTGGAAATTGCATGTCCGAATATATCAACTTGAGATCGATTTTTTGTATCTGTGCAGATATAGAAAAAAAAATAACTTTTTTACTACAGATAAGCACGTCATAGGACATATCACCTAATTCCGGCCTCGTTTTAAGATGAGGTAGGCATTTTTTATTGAAATCATCTTATAATTGCAACGAATGTCCCAAACAAACTATGGTGCACATTTTAAGAAAAACCAGGATTCAATATTACAGACAAAAAACGGTTTTTTGTTTTTCTTTCTTTCGGTAAAACCCGACCACCTGAAAACCCTGGATCCACACTCTAAACTGAATGAAAATATTATTGTAAAAGTGATAAAATGATGTGTGGGTATATAAAGTGCTCACAAAGTGAAAAAAATAAAAAAGATTAGCTCAAAAGGACTTGAATCCAGAGCCGTAAAACCAATTAAAAAAAAGCGAGCAACGTCGCGGGGCGTCCGCTTGTTCAACATAAAAGCACAATAAAAGTAACAAAATTCTGATAATAATTTCAAATTGGGTAATTAAAATGTAACTAAATGAAGAAAAACAAATAGGATGCAATTCTGATCATGATTCTAATATTAATTGTATGGTTAAATCGATCATTTACTGCGATTTTGTTAACTTGTAATTAACACGTAATACACATTTCTCAGCCTTAATTTAATGCATTTGTCATTTTGTAGAATCCGGCAAGTTGTAAAGTATGAAATCTTTCACCAAAAAGTCAAAAATAGTTGCGACGACGAGCGGTCGGAGTAAAGTGTTAGGTTTACATGTTAATACATTTTAGAATTTCTAACAGAATTATGACATGCCTAGGCTAATTGTATAATACCGAATTCAACGATATGACGACGACACACACACGATCAATTTATTTCAAATATTTTATATCTTTTACGAAACATTAATATTTCCGCCTTATCGGCTTGGTAGTTTTTATGTAGATAGACAGACAAACAGTATAGCTTCATTTTTAAAGTTGCCATTATTTTACTGAACTCTACAAATCCCAGTGGCAAAATAATCGGAGTTAATTTGACCCTTGCGTGCTAGCAAATGATATTTTAATGCAGAGTTCAAACACAGTTTTAAGGATTCCGTAGTCAATAAGGAACCCTTATAGTTTCGTTGTATATCTGTCAATGGCTTAGCTCAATGGAGACTCTTAGTACTAAAAAGTTGTAATTTGTCGTCAAGTTGATAAATTGGTAAAATGATATCTTAATTTTTTTTTCGGTTTGTCCCATACACAAAAAGTGGAGATGATTTTTTGTCTCGTCTATCCTATGGTGTTTGATGTTGTTGGATAGGTCGTTCAAAAATATTGTGGATATGAATAAATGATTTTTCGATTCAGGGATCCGTTCACGTAGTATTAAGCTTTAAAGTGCAAATTTTTCTTAGAGTCAAGTTTCCCCCCTGCCAGCTAAACGGCTGTTTTTAGATATGTGAAAAATTGTATATAACGAAGTTCAAAGGAAAACTATCACAGCTAAGTACCCAAGTAACAATTCATTCGGGCCTAGGTTGTGAAAACTTCCTTTAGTTTGTATTTGGGTCGCAAAAAGGTTAATGCTTTTCTATCTAGGCATATTAAGTACTTGAGAATGATTATTAAGTTCTAAAACTAATTGTTTATCATAACAACCTTTAAGCCGTTGACAAGAGTTTAAATTAACGTTATTTTGACTTGTGTTTCACGACCTTAAAGTCCTAGGATCTTATAGTTGTTGTAGACTCTTGATTAGGTTCCGGAGAGGCTAGGATTATGCTTAAGTGAGATCTAAAGGTTAAATTTTTAACTTTGATATAACCACAAAGCTATGGAATGTTGAAATTACTTAGAAGTTATTTCTAAAACTTATCTAAAGCCTTTAGGCTGTAAAAAAGTTGTCTCGGCAAACAAATTAGGACTACATGGTGAAAACCAAGACCAAAAGGCTATAGTTCAGAGCTGAAGGTATGATTTATGTCCTACAAAAATATTTGAAAGCTTTAAAGGCATTCTCAAATATTATCAGTTGTCTCCGCGAATTCAAATTACGATGTCTTGCAAATTGAACCAACACAGGGTGATTAAAAAAAAACGGAGTGGAAATTTTAAACGGAAAGTGCGGAAAATTTCCTACGAATAATGAATACAGCGGTTAGTATATATTATTAGGGTTCCGTACCTCTAAAGGAAAAAAACCGGTCAAGTGCGAGTCAGACTCGCATACCCAGGGCTCCATATTATGGATGAAAAATTTAATTTTGTCATTTTTTTCAACCGTTTTAATTGTCCTGTAATATTTACGTAAACACATATTACTTCTTGAAAGTATGTGTGATAGAGCAATCGGCTGTAACAGACGGATAGACAGACAGCCATAGAAGTGATCCTTTTAGATTTCCATTTTTTCCTTTTGAGGTATCTATCTATCTATATATCCACAATATATCCATTTATCTATCTGTTTATCTATCTATCTATATCCAAGCAAAATATCTTTGGAACGGAAGGTGGTACATCCCTAGGAGTTGGACCATGGGGTGCCAAAAAAAGTTATTTTTTTGTCAAAACTTTGACAGCCTGCATCTCCCAAACGGCTGGAGCTAGACCTATGTTGATGGATGTCTAGGAAAAGGTATTGACGAGATCTACCTGCCGAAAAAGTCAAAACTTTACAGGCCCGTATCTCTTAAACGGCTGATGCTAGAACCATGTTCATGGTATTCCAAAAAAAGTCGTCGGCGATATCTAGATGACGGTAAAAAAATTGCTATAATTTTGATCGGCCATATCTCTCGAATGGCTAATTTTAAGGAGTTTGGTTTTCAATTATAGTGATCGGTCAAGCTGGACCTACATGACCAAAAAAAAATTTAATTTGACCGGTTTTGACAATTTTTGAACAGCTCTAAAGAAGTATTCTAATTTGCATGAAACTCGGTATCAAGGGGCATTTAGGGTTGCCGATTACGCTGCCGTATTCAAATTTGACATTTTTTGACAACTGATAGGGATTTTGACACTTTTTCGGAAAAACTTTGATCGGTGAGTCCCTGTATTCCCAGAGGGAGTGAGAGTACTTAAAATGTTTGTTTCTGAAAAAAAAGTTATTTGTTTCCTGTAGGCCACGCGGGCGAAGCCGCGGGCAGAAGCTAGTTTTTTTATATTTTTGCTAAAATGTGCTAAATTTTTTTAACTTCTATAGTTTCCCTGTAATTGTCCAGTTTTCATATTTTTGGTCTACCAGTTTCGGAGATAAGGGGGGGAACATACATATTTTTGTGGTTTTTTCAAAATTTCTCGAAACTTGCGAAAGTAAATTTAGTAAAAGTATATATTTTTACAATCAGCTTTTTAATATCTACAATTTGATACCCATATTGTATTTTTAGGATAGTATTTTTTATTTTTCTTACTTTTGTTTTTAAAATATTTTGAAAAATTTCAAATTTTTCATCTTTTTTACACTCTGATATGTGGGCAAATTAATTATTTATATGCCAAATTTCATGTCTTTATCTTGAACGGTGCTAAAGTTATGAGGCTGTGACATACGGACGGACGGACGGACGGACAACGGAGTCTCACCATAAAGGTTCCTTTTGTACCTTTTAGGTACGGAACCCTAAAAACAGAACCTTTGAGTGATCCTATCACTTTGTTGTCCGTCTGTTTGCCCGCCTGTCCGTCTATCTGTCCAGACCTTTTATCTCAAGAACGCGTGAAGTTATCAAATTGAAATTAAAACCATATAATCAAGTCTACGGTTACTTGAAGTTGCGAAAAAAATAAATTTTTATGTTAACGCAAAAAAAATACGGCTTTTAATGCCACTAAAATCGTATATTTCGACATGCTCAAGGGAATCAAAATGTATAGGGTAATTTCCGTTGACCTAGAACTATGAAAGGCAAGTATTATCTTATACTACGAATACAGGAAAACATCTAAAAACTATACATTTGTAATTTAATCATAAAAAAAGTCTGAATTATTTATAACTAGCTGTTGCCCGCGTCTTCATGCGCGTGAATTTAGAATGTAATGCGTTTCATATTTTACAATGAAAGCTTCAACATCCCGCTAAATCCTGTTATGCGTACGGTTTTCTTTAAAAAAAAACCTCTTATACGTATCTTATTTTTCTCAATATGATTTATGCGAAGTTGTAAGTAAGTGTTTATATGTGTATAAGTTATACATAATATATAAGTTTATATATGCTCAGGGATTGTGATTTTCCATATCAAAGTTTTTAACCCATTTCATCCCCATTAGGGGATGGATAATTTTTGAAAACTTTCCTACATGTATCTCATTATACGTTTTAAGGAAGGAATATTTAAGCAAAGTTTTAACTAGATACACTCAAGGGATGCAATTTTCGATATATAACTTAACACGCTATTTATCCCCTCGGGGGATGAGTTTTGTAAAACCCTCTCACAGGTTTCTCATAATTTATTAAAAAGAGTATTTATGCGAAGTATGTTGACTCTTCAGTATAATATATAATATATAATATATAATATATAATATCAACATATTATGTTGATACTCCCACGGATTATGATTTTCCAAACAAGTTTCTACCCCATTTCATTATGAATTGATTTTCAAAAAATCCTTTCTTAGCGGATGTTTACGCAATAAAAGGAACCTACGGTGTAAATTTCATGTTCCTAGGTTTAGCTGTTTGGTCTCGGCGTTGATAGATCAGTCAGTCAATCAGTCAGTCAGGGTATTCTTTTATATACAAATTTGTACGGAACCCTCGACGGGCGAGTCCAACTCGCTCTTGTCCGTTTTTTTCAAGATAGGTAGTCTGGTCACTGTTGAGGACTACTTAAGGCTAAATTTAAATGTATTCAGTAGTAAAGGTAAAACATAAGTTAGACAAGTACCTATCGACTAAACTAATTGAAAAAAGAAATAGTAACTTATTTGCACTGAAGGAGCAGCCTGTAGCTGCTTGATATCACTTGTGATGAACACTTGAACACTTGATTTTGCTTAATGGTTGTGGTCGCAACTGGCGAGTATTGAATTACTCCTGACGATAACCTGAAAGCTGTGAAAACAGCCTTTTGGTTTTATATAGCTCCGCTAAATTACCTTTAGCTCTTACTTTGGCAAAAATTAAGAGTTTTGAGCTGTTATAGTTCTGAAAAGGTTAACTTGAATGCTTTCTAGTAATTTCCTAACGTCAGCCATATTTATTCACTGAAATAAAAAATAAAACGAACTGAAAATAACATTTTAATACAACGAAGCAAAATTAAATAACATGTTCTATACAATTTTAAATATACGTTTTTATATATGAGTATAACTTTTATTTCTAGAGCGACAAACCATCAAACACCTTATTTTTTCATTTTTTTTTATTTAAAATGTCCTGAAAATTTGCAATTACGAAAGGCCCGTCTCGCATATAGCACTATTATCCTAAAGTTTCACGATAATGTACCAATCGCACTATGTTTTGCATTTTATCTGACTTTAACATGCTACTAACTATTTTTTAAGAATACAACACTTACATATCTAGCCATTTTGAAACTTGGTATAATGACAGGGAATGGCGCCATTATAAATAAGTAATTCAAACCCACCATTAGTGTTTCTGCATACAAACAATCTTAAACAGAAACATTTTAAAACCCGAAAGTCCTGGAAAAGCGTTATTCATTTCTATCAAAAAGGTTTTAAGTTGTCATAGAGTTACATCCAAGACTAATGTAGAATCTATTAGTTGTATTGTATGGTTATATTAACGTTAAATTAAGGTTGTGAAGGTTATATTTGGGTTTTGAGTAAGTAGTTAGAAAGGTTATAGATAAGAGCTACAGGTTTTGCTGTAGCTCTCAGAAAGGTTCTACAACGTGGGCCCTTTTTGCACTCAGGAGGTAAATATAACGTTAATATAAAGTAATTGAGACTACAAAGACTTATGAGCAGATTTCCATACAAAGGTATTAGAACCTTTTCAGTACCTTTCTAAAACCTTAAAAGTTACTTGGGTAGGCTTTATAAGTTAATGTGTAATAGTTATAACATCTTCTTCAGTTACCGTCGTCCTATGTGGCCCGTTTTTAGTTCATAATTGTGTCGATTCAGCGCAACACAACTTTACTTATTTGACAAGACTAATCTTATGTTGATGCCGGGCTCGACTGTGGAGGTACCACCATCTTACTTGGAGACCCCCTCGAAGTTATTCGGGGGAGAGTAAAAGGACAGCTCAAAGGCAAAAAACCAGGAGGCCCACCATGCCTGGGACCGATGGATGACGGTATATCCATCCCTAATAGCCGGGCCTTATATGGAACAGACTGGTGACGGGCAGCGGCGTCACTGGTGCGAGGGTTCCGGCACCGCACTCACCAACCCGCATGCCCAGCGTGTGTGAGTATGGGAAATTGAAAGGCTTATGTCCAGCAGTGGACGAACTAGGCTGATGGATGGAACCTTGTGTTGAGCGTCCTGTCTTTGTATTTTCAATACAGAGAGAAAAAGACAGAATGCTTAAGTTAAGTTTAGTCCTGTCAAATAAGTTAAATCGTGTTACATAGAATATCAAACATAAAGCCTCCTTTTAGATCCACATATTGTGACAGGCAATTACGGAACCCTATACACTGCACGTGGACCGACACGCACTTGGCCGATTTTTTCTATTTTTGGATCAATATTGCTGTTCTAAATATAAGTTACACTTATTGGTGTATTTTGCTGATCGTCAAAAAATAATAAAGGCTTGTTAGGAATGCAAGGAAAATAATGTACAGTTAGAAACGCAGATTTTTATGTCAGACATTTAATTCACTCGCTTTTTACTGGACACTGACGAGGGATAATTGAAAAATAATATTGTTATACCCACGCATATTTTAATATTTTTACTCGTAATAAAATTATATTTAAAGCATAAAGATAAAATATTCCGTAAAAATTATTATTATTTTTATATAACACAAGTAATACGAGAATAATTAAATCCTTGCTACGTCCATACAAGTTTTTAAATAAAAGTATACAAGGTGAAATTTAATCATCCACCCGAATTCATACTGAAAACTTGGTTAGTGATCAGGTACAAGGTTCAATGATCCTTTTTTTCGAAATCAATAAAAAAAATTGTTTTCGTACGGACTGGACTAGTTCAAATATAATTCCTAGGTACTAAGCAAACTTTTTTTTCGTATTTCGCCTAATGAGTCCGCTGTTCCTGACCGACTCTCCAGTATGAATACGGGCGGTTGATTTAATTTCACCTTATAAAAAGTGTCACAGAAAGGTGTAACCATATTTGAAGAGGTTATTCATTCAATGGTATAGAATAACTTTTACTATGGAACAAACACTGTCTTCGAAAAAAAAAAACTGTTTCATAGACAAAAAACGTATGGAAGGGCAGATTATTTATTCGAGATTTAAGGGTTGGATCCTAAGTAAAAGTTGTTCTATACTATTGACTGCATAAGCTCTTAAATATGTTTATACCTTTGTGTAACGAGTATAATTCATTGCGTCTCAGCGTTTGTTTGTTCATATTTAACGGCAATATCTCAAGAATTCAGCGTTTTTCAGAATAAGAAACAAGTAAAATAACGAATAAAATATACATTCATCCATCAGCCTAGTTCGTCCACTGCTGGACACAAGCCTTTCCAGGACTTTGACACTCCCGGCGGTCATCGTGGAAGAATTGCCCATACTCACACAAGCTGGGCAGGCGGGTTGGTGAGCGCGGTGCCGGAACCCGCTGCCCGTCACCAGTCTGTTCCATATAAGGCCCGGCTATTATTAGAGATGGATATACCGCCATCTAATGGTCCCAGGCATGGTGGGCCTCCTGGTTTTTTGCCTGTGAGCTGTCCTCTTACTCTCCCCCGAATTACTTCGAGGGGGTCTCCAAGTAAGATGGTGGTACCTCCACAGTCGAGCCCAGCATCAGCTCTACCACCTTTAGAAATACCTACTATACATACCTACATATGTATACTCACGCCTGTCTCCTAGAGGGGTGAGCAGAGACTATAGATTTCCATCTGCCACGATCCAGACACACCTCTTTCGTCTCTTTCACATCCATCTTCTAGTCAAACAAGCTCTTCTATTCCGGGTACTTTTGACATTGCCCTTCTTCAGTATGTCGCCAATTTCGTCAGCATACGTCCTTCTAGGGCGGCCTGGTCGAGCTGTACCTTCCACTTGTGCACCATGAATTTCTTTCGTCACTCTATTTTCATCATTAGATCCCGATTTAAAACATCCTATAAGATCATGTTATGCATGACTATAGACATAGTAAAACAAGAACAGTAGTTTATCTTCAACCAAAGGTACATCGCGCGCCAAATATGTGTGCGTGCTAGTACGCACGAACTACAGTACGCACACAACAGCAATATCTTGGTATACAAGGAAGGCGCTAGTCGGGGTCACGCCGCGATCGCGCTCAGTCAAGTTTCTCGAACAAGCCGCCACGCCGAGCGCCGCGCGTCACCGACCAATTTAAACATGTTGACAGCACGCAATCGAACATATTGTACTGTCTTCGAATGCCTCAATAATAATTCCTCAAATCCAGAATTATCGTTCTTCTCAATACCTACTCAACAAGAAAGGTGAATAAGAATTGATGGTATATATAAATAATAATGTGAAATGTAAACCGTATTTTCTTTGTTCACATTTTAACGTAGGTACCTATGATCATAACTGTGCTATGTTTGTTAATTATTCAAGGTGTTTTTAAACGTGGAGCTGATATGGTTGAAATCGCATTTTTTTTTTAATTTTAGACTAAGAGCCAATGTTTGATTAGATACTTAAATTTTATTATGTACTTTAATGTATTTAACTAATAAATTTTTGTAAGAATCACAAAGATTTTTAAGCAAAGGTGTCGCCAGGGGGGGCAAGATGACATTTATTTTTAACATAATCTTCTTGGGTTTCTCGCCAATTTTTCGACTGCTTTATTATTAAAATCTCAAAAGTTTTTCCAATCTCGAAGGAAGGACAGCTACCCTCTTCCCCCCTTTGACGATGCCCATGTTTTTAAAGTAAAGTTCAGGAGCCAATATTTTTTCTTACAATAATTAAGATAAGCAAGTAAGATTTCTTTATGAGTTATAGTGTCTATATTTATGTTTATTATGTATGATATGAATGTATGTTTGTTTGTAGTATGTATGTTTGGATGTTCCACTACGTCGTCGATTGATAGCTCATTTGTTATAAGTGGCTTCAAAGCATTTTAAGTATTGATTTTTTATTAGCTACGAAACTAAAAGAAGGGACAACCCTGCAACAGTAGGTATTTAAGTCTCGTACGGGGTGTGAGTTAAACTACTGTTCTGGTTTTACTATGCTATAGACATATACTAAGTATTACTACGTATAGACCAACAACACCCATACATCAAGGCGTAGCAAATTTTTTACGCGTCCTTACAACCCTAGGTGTTGCCATGTGTTGCAAATAAGCATAATAATCAATTTCATACAAATCAGCTAGCCATGAAAACTTTTAGGGCATTTGCAGTTTAATTAATATACTACAAATTCCATTCAAAAGTAGGTCTTCTGTCAAAAATTATTTAATTTTTTAATATAATACGTTACAATTGTATTCAAATCTACTAACTTATTAGAATGGTACAAAACCCTCAGTGCACGAAATCTACCCGCACTTAACCGATTTTTTTTTTGTCAGCCCGATACTTTTTCTAAAAATAAAGTGAAACATTAATATTTACGCATATACATAAATCAATTTAATGTTATATTAATAACTACCATCATCATCATCATTATCATCATCATCATCATCATCATCATCATCATCATTATCATCATCATCATCATCATCATCATCATCATCATCATCATCATCATCATCATCATCATCATCATCATCATTCATCATCACTACTATCATCACTCCCAAAAAGTTTCTTTGTTCCTCCTTCTTTTTAACAGATGTCACTTTTTTTTTTATATTCTTTATATGTCATATTTATACCTCATTCGACTGATGATGACTCCACAGTAGGAGTCGAAATATATCGTGTTTTAATTGTTTTTATTATTTATATGCTCCATATCTATAAATAATTAAATGGCATATACATAAACAAATAGGATAAACAGTTGTAAGTAGCGGAAAATCCTTGACTACAATCAAGTTTGTGCTCACAAGTTCTTGAAGATATGAATCAAAGTTCAGTGCAAGAGTAGGACCACAGACACAAAATTGTGCCACAGAGTATGGATAGGTAACTATAGCCACTCAGATTTCAGGAGACTGCAAAGCGCATGGCCTACTTCCGTTTAATATTTGATGCGGAGCGCCGACTCAGCCTTGCATGTGAATAAATAAAATGGTTTACTTTCAGACAGGCACAGCTATACGACAAACAATAAACTTTTCTACACTGTTTTTATTTTTGCGTCTTATTTTTAATTCATTCTTTCCGTCATTTTTATATGACAAACAAGCGTTTCGTGCTCGCGATTTATAGGGAAGCAGGTACTCGTTCTAATAAATTCTAGAAATAATAGGTCGTTAACTATGAAATTGCCTAAATTTTCTTACAGATTCATGAGATCATAATTGCTGTAATTCATAGGCTCTTTCCATTATTTGTTTTTTGTTTAAAAGTACAATGTTATCCTTGTGTTATTCAATTTTGTTTAGTTTGATTGTGAAAATTAAATCTACAAAAACAGTTCGTTCTAAATGTCATCCATTTCGAAGATAAGATTGGTAGGGAAGCTATACTAATTCCAGCACCCCCCCAATGAATGGCACTTTATACTTTAGAAGCAAATATTAGGGATACCAATTAAAATCAATTCTTACTAGTAGATTTAATATTTTTTTCAATTTCCACACTTTAATATTCAGTAGTAGAACAATTTTTACGAATATGGCAACACAACAAAAAAAAAAACTTTTTGTGGCGGTGATCATGTTGTGACGAAATTTGGCGTTTTGATATTTTTTTTACAAAGGGTAAGTACACTTAATTGTTTTGTTATATTGTTTAAATTGCATGTAGGTACTTGACAGAACATGTTGTACCTAAAGGGAATGTCAAAATATCATTTAAAACGCTTTTTGTTATTAAAATCATAACCTAACCTAAAATATTGACTGCCAATCATTATTGTAAGTGGTTGTATGGACTGATAATTAATTGGCACTTGTGCCAATCATTAAAAAAAAATATATAGCGCATTAAATGTTTTTTTTTCGTTAATATAAATGTTTATCACCATTACTTGATTAAGCAATAAATCTTTTTTATTTTATTCGCGTTTTTACAATTCCTGGCACTGCCAATCGTTATGTATTATTGTGTGCCAATAATTGTTTTATCTGCCAATGACTGTATTAACGTTGAATGCTAATCACTAAGCTTCTCTTTTATCAAGGATCAACGATGCCTAAGGTTCGCGCTGGTAAAAAATATGCCAAAAAATACAAAGACATTGCTAAGGCATTTGATTCAATTAATAATGGCATGCCTAAAAAAACAGCACCCAGATGATTTGGAGTACCAAGAGCTACATCCAACATCGATTGAGTGCAGATTTTGTCAAGGCTAGACCTGGCCCACCAACAGTCTTTAACAACAAAAGAGGAGACAATATTAAAGCAGTGGATCATCACCAGTTGCCAAAAGCGTTTCCCAAAACGGAAAGAGGATGTTATGGCAAGTGTGGCAGAATTCTTAAAAGAAAATCCTTGAAATAATTCATTTTGCGATAATAAACCTGGCGAAGGCTGGTATAAGCTTTTTCTCAATCGCCATCCTGACAGTACCAAAGTTGACAAAAAAACGAAAGAATACAAGTTAAAAATTTATAAAAAGACTGAAATTGCAAAAGAAGATGAGTTCAATATTGATAAAATAAGCGAAGTTACAAAAGAAACCGAGATAAAAATTGCAACAAAGACTGAAGTTATGAAAGAAAACGAGATAAAAATTGATAAAAAGACGGAAGTTCCAAAACAAGACGAGATTAAAATTAACAAAAGGGACAAAAGAAGACAACGAAAACAAAGGTTTAACTGAGCCTGTCGCTACAAATGCTGAAAGAAAGACTGGCGTTATTATAAAGTCAGTTGCATCACTGCCTAAATTAGTACTTGGGGAAAATAAGCAAAAAAAAAAAATAAAGAAAAACTTAAATATTTATACACAATAACAAAACCTTAAGAAGTTGTTTTCGTAAAGCCTAGAGCTAGAGCAAAAGTGTACCAAAGTTATACCAAAGGCGTGAGTCTTTTCGCAATGAGAGAGAGCTAGCTGACTTTTTAAATAATCATCTTGACGTTGATCCATAGATAATTTCAGTTATGAATGGGCGTAGCCTAAGTTGATTGAATAATTATT
Organism: Ypsolopha sequella; assembly: GCA_934047225.1. NCBI lineage: Eukaryota > Metazoa > Arthropoda > Insecta > Lepidoptera > Ypsolophidae > Ypsolopha > Ypsolopha sequella. The sequence goes on along the minus strand of OW203994.1, from coordinate 8,353,098 downwards.
GTGTTTACTGCTAGAAATACAAAATAAGACTGGTTGTAATAATTTTGATCTCTTTATATTGATTATGTTTAAAATAAATAAATATCATAAACTTATATTAGTTATTACAAATATGATGTATGATTTAAATTGTTATTACATGTGTGCCAATAATTGCATTGTGGTATATCAATAATTATACCTCTAGTGCCAATCACCGTACTTAAGGGATATTTTTCGTTTAAAATTAAATATTTTAATTAAATTCATATAAAAAGGCTTGGAAACTACTTAATTTATTGCTTTTATCCATACCGATTAGTTTTTTGTAAAAAAAGAAACAACGCAGGTGATCTTTAAAAAATTGTGCTATAACGAAAATTGAATTCGGCTTAGGGTGCCAATAATTGTGTAGTTTAAGCTGACACTCTTAAAAAATTAAATTTAAGTCCCGTCATTCATACACAATTCTATTTATAAATTTTGGGATTCCTAATAAAGAAGCAAAAATGTTTGTATTAAAAAGGTTTTTTTTTTCAGATTCTCCATAAAAAACAGCAAACCCTATTAATGTAACTCCGCTGTCCGTCTGTCTGTCCGTATGACTCTAGTTCTTAGACGGAATTAGATAGAAACTTGAATTTTTTATATGCTTTGTAAAATCTTGACTCAAAACTGAATTTTGAACTTAAAATGTTATTAAATTATTTTTCAGGGGGGGCCTTATACATGAAAATGGAGCCGAAAAAAACGTTTTTTTTTTTTCTTACCCTAGCATGTGGGGTGTCATTGCCTAGAGCTCATTAAGTAGAGTATAAATATATGTTATATTTTTTTTATCTTAAAAAATAAAGAAATGGGGGGGGCTATCAAAGTTGCCATTTTTATACCATTTTTGTTACGGGGTCTATCTCAAAGGCAGTTAGTAAAAAATAGTTAAAAAGATTTATAACGATTTATAATGTAGTTTTACGGTTACGTCCCCGACTTAATTTTGCAGTTTTTATGACTGAAAGAATTAGAGCATTACTTATTATTAAATAAATATCTAGTTTGAAATTAGGAGCTAGCGAGACCCGACTCGCACTTGGTCGGTTTTTTATAATATGTTAGATTTTTGCAATACGTTCACGTTAACCATGGACGAATAATTATTCGCCCATGCGTTGACTTAGAAAATATTGTCTTAAAGCCCCTAAAATAATGAGGAATGATAATATACAGTTTATAACGACATCTTTATTCCATTTTAATAATGTCCTTGTATTACGTACAAGTGAATGTAAGGCAAAATGGGGATATAAAAGGGGAAGCAGAATTTTATCCGTCCAACCACTGCCAAGACAAATAGTGAACGCGTCGAAGCGCTATAATAGGGCGCAGTTTACCAAGCTGAATAAGATATTTGTGATTTATACCACGCTCCTTTAGTGGCTTCTTATATTTGCTGTCGTTCTAGCTGTCAGAGTCTAACCCCTTTTTATTGATTTCTGGGGATATTTTTTACCAATATTCCGCTTTGGATTTTATCCTCGTTTCCCTGTTATGAAATTTCAATGATATACTTTACGGACTAGGAAAATCACTTAAGTACCAGACGTATATTGAATTTTTTTTCCTAAGATAGGTGAAAAAATCCCCACTTATAAATTTTAACAATATACTGTCAATGCTGTATGGGCGAATTAAAATATTTATTTACTCTGGTGTTTTCTTGACTGCATAGTATGAATAGTACAAGTAATTAAGTCGTTTCATTTAAAGCAGCATTAATTGTATAATGTTACATCTACCGGCACAGTCAAAAATGAGGTAAAGAAAATAAAATTTATACTGCGATTGTCGGCACTTGGTGAAACTTGAAACACATCTTGATTTAATGCACTAATTGTACAGTAGTAGATTATCATTGTTTACGTTGATCAGAGCACTAGCTGGAGTCAGTAAAATGTATCTTCCCTTGATATGGTGCAAAATCCGAAACCGGTTGGGAGAAAACATAAATAAAGTGAAAATACTGTACAAATGCTATTTACTCAAGATGTAAAGGAAATATTCTATTACTAGTTGCGACGCTTATTATAAACTTATTATAAACAGCATTTTATCCCTAAGAGTACGGTCAACAAAAAAATAAAGTAACCAGGCCTAGCTCAAACACCACAGACAAGTGAGAGATTAGATAATAGTACATTATAAGTATCTGAGCAGTGGAAAGATGGGTATTGCCTGACGAAGTGAGGTAGCAGGCCAAGGCTTGTCGGGGCCTGCTACAATGAATCAGGCAACACCCATTTCCGCCGAGGAATATATAGTGCTTTTTTCAAACAAAGTGCAGCAATAAAAAAATGCGGACAATTATTGTTAAAACTATTTCGATTCTCATGTATAAACAACGGGAGTTGCCTCAATCGTAGGTACGTTTGAAAATGGCGAACGCTCGGCCTTTCTGTCGCTATCATGACTAGATTACACACCAAATACGGACGTAATATAAGCATACCTAATTCTTAATATTTAATAACTAAATGAGAAATATAAATAACATTATTTCAAGGTATTTTATTTATTTATTTATCACATTATACATTCATTTAATTACATTATTTCACATGACTTAACCAACAGGGTCTGTGTGTGATGTATGGATCATGAAGATCGGTGTTGATAGCTGACTGACTGACCAACTTGGCCACAACCGGTGTTTATTATCGCTAGCACGAAAATAAATATTATCATAAAACCATGAATCTACCAATTCGAATATATGTATAAAAATTTATGAATAATTAAATGAATATCTAGACAATAAATTAATGTACGATTGCGTTATTAGATCAACGCGTGGATGTCTTGATATATTGTACTGATGGGAGTCTTTCTATATCAATATGTCTGAAAATACTTTACCTTTTAAGGTTTACTGTATCTACATACTACTAATAATACTTTATAAGGCTCTTCCCGTGTTAGTTTTTCTAAAGGAAAGCAAACCATTGCCGAACATGTTGGAGAAAAGAATATTTATTAACAAATAGTACATGTGTGTATGTATAATATGTATATAATTTATACATATTATGTATTGACCAAGTATTCCTCATTTCATCTCACACTCACCTGTATGTCTTAGGATCGAAGTGTTTGCACTCGGCCTGGTTACCTATTATTATTATTATTTATTATTCATTTAAATTGTATAACATTACAGTTTATGAACTAATACGTTTTACAATTCTATTATTAACAAAAAAGAAAAAGGTAATAACATCGATAAGTTTTTAATTAGAATTAAATTTAAAAAATACAATAATATATAAAACATTAACAATTTTTAAATTATAAATATGGACATTCATGTCATTCATCACGCTCGCAGAACTTCTGGCATTTCTCAATCACAGTCATCAATCTATCGGCAAATAAATTTTCTATCTCTTTTGTTGACTGTACGTTATAATCAAGGTTCGTAGAACAAGATTATTAATCTGTCATATATTATATTTTTATAGGTGGTAGAGCTGATACCGGGCTCGACTGTGGAGGTACCACCATCTTACTTGGAGACTCCCTTGAAGTAATTCGGGGGAGAGTAAAAGGACAGCTCACAGACAAAAAACCAGGAGGCCCACCATACCTGGGACCGATGGATGGCGGTATATCCATCCCTAATAGCCGGGCTTTATATGGAACAGACTGGTGACGAGCAGCGACGTCGCTGGTGCGAGGGTTCCGGCACTGCGCTCACCAACCCGCCTGCGTGTGTGAGTATGGGCAATTCTTCCAGGATGACCGCCGGGAGTGGTAAAGTCCTGGAAAGACTTATGTGCAACAGTGGACGGACTAGGCTGATGGATGGATGGATATTATATTCATCGAATTATAGAATTTTTTCAATTTTATCTACTTAAAATTTCAATAAAACACTATTTATGGCTAAAAAGTATTGAAAATAAACAAAAAGATAAATACTGTTTGTAGAAACAGTATTTTTTTTTGTAAATTTTAGTAAAAACTTATATTAATATTTTTAGCCATAAATAGTGTTTTACTCTTTTTTAAATGCAGTTACCTTATTTTAAGTAGTTAAAACTGAAAAATTTCTGTATCTCGAAGACTACAAAACTTTGCATAATAGTTAATTCAGTCAGAAATATTTAAAATCACTTCCTTGATAATTCCTCAAAATATTCATCGATGCCCCAAACACCTGTATAATAAAAAAAAATAGTCTCTGCCTACCACCCCTCTGAGAGACAGACGTGAGTACGTGTATGTGTGTATGAATTTTTATGGGGAATCTCTACAATAGAAAATAAAGAAGGTCATACACTAAGACAGATCGGCAATTCTCGCGAAGATGGCAACGCACTATCTCTCCCAGCTGCTACGTGTTCAGAAAATCGTAAAACTGCGCAAAGTTAGATAAGAACTCTTTAAAAGCAAGTTAGGCCTCTCTTATTTTTCCTTACAAACCCATCGGGAACTTGGATAGTTTTACATCAGGGACCCTTCGATAAAGTGTCATAATTTAGATGAAATATTGTTTCTTTGGTAAGGGGAGCATATTTATCTGTCTTATTTATGGCTCCTACAGGAGTACGGGTTTTGGTGTTTCTTTTCTTCCTAGTCTTGGGGACCTGTTGATTTAATTTTTTGCTTAAAATAAATCACTAAAACTTTCCATCTAAATTAACAAACTGAAGTTGTCGGTAAAAACATTTCACATTGAGTCTATGAATTTGCGTGCTTAAGGGTCAATTCTTTAGATTTGAACAAAATCTTATGAAATAATTATAGCTCCCCAAAAAAATTTTTGCGACAAACAATGTACCTATATAGCTCTGTTTTTATATTGAGACGTTTTATTTTTTTTTTTGAAAGAACAGAAAAACTTATATTTTCAATATCTAAATCATAAAGAAACACAAATTTGCCTTAAATATAATTAACCTGTTTTTGGTACTGTGTTAATTTTTATGGTTCCGTACCCAAAGGGTAACCAATGGGACCCTATTACTAAGACTTTGCTGTCCGTCTGTCTGTCCGTCTGTCACCAGGCTGTATATCATGAACCGTGATAGTCAGAGAGTTGAAATTTTCACAGATGATGTATTTCTGTTGCCGCTATAACAACAAATACTAAAAAATAGAATAAAATAAATATTTAAGGGGGCTCCTATACAACAAACGTGATTTTTTTGCCGTTTTTATAGATAATGGCACGGAACCATTCGTGTGCGAGTCTGATTCGCAATTAGCCGGTTTTTTATCTCATTTTGGCGTTCTTTATTCTCTTATTAAAAGTCCAATTAATAACAAATATTTTTTTTAAACTCTATCTACTATGACTTAAGCTTAGTTTACACGGGCAGAGAAGGAAGTCAAGTGCAAGGGTTATAAAGTACCAACCATTAAATAAAATGTAAATAATTGCAAGATGGTACAAAAAACTGTAGCTAGATATGTTTTGGATGGTTAAAAGTCAAAAGCGATAAAAAGACTAGTTGAATAAATAGTTACGCAAGTTACTCCACTACTTCACCAAGGTCACCAGCAGTTATTATTCCCTTAAGCGGTGTAACAATAAATTGAGCCAATCACATCGCAGAAATGCGGTGTAAAATAGTTATTGTTACATCTGTTTTTGCAAAACCGACAAATAAGGTACTAGTAAAGCCGTTTTTGATGTTGTAATAAGTTTATTTATAGTATGGAAGCAGATAAAAAAATAATAAAGAAAAAATCTAGTACGATTAGTTATATACAAGGTGACTTTTTAATCATCGTCCAAATTCATACTGGAGGCTTTATAAGTGATCAGTATCTTGAAATTCACTTCCAGTTCCGAGTAAATCACTACGGGAAGTCGAAATTTCATTTTACGAATTTTACAAAAATTGTTATTGATCAATGATACTGATCACTTACCAAGCCACCAGTATGAATTTGGACGATGATCAAAAAGTCACCTTGTATAGTTCTTAAAATAAAAAGTTTCTCCGATCCGTTATTTGACAATCACTACGTTTTCACAGTAAGCCAGGTTTACACAGTCAATATTCGAGCACGACGGGCTATGCGAGCGAGACATTTAAAATTTATAAATGTAAAGCTAGCCTTTGTCATTGCACTGTGCTCGAGTTTTATATACCATTCTGCCATTCTGATATTTATAGTGCACGGCCAAACCCGATTTTATGACAAACTTTTTGCCTAGGCCAAACAAGTTCTTCGGAAATTTCATGAATCCTTTAGAGCAGAAGCGAGCCGGTAAGTTTGATTAGTGGGGCGACCGCCATGCGTAAGCTTCGTGGTTATTTTTTATGACAAACCAGTAATTCTACAGTGCAAAAAGTTTGTCCTAAAATCAGTTTCGGCTGGTTACAGAGACACGGTTAATATTTGTGATTGCGTTGGCATTTATTTTATTTTATTTTGAAATAACAAACAGTCTTACAAAAAAAAGTAAAATGTTAAAGGATAAGTACTTATTACAGACAAATAGTTCTTCCAAAATTACCACAATGTATGTTATTTAAAATACCGAAACCTTAATAGATACAGCACTTACAAATGAGTTAAGACGTTTATACCTTATCGTTACTATTTTTAACTTAAAAGAACAAAACATTTTTAAGAATAATGAGTTAAATTAACATGATATTAATTTGTATTAAGGTGATATGCGAAAAAATACGGGTGTTTCTTTTTTGTGTATTTCATGAAAAACACTAAAAATTTTAATAAATTTCTAGTCTATGCATTTTGATAATATAATCTAGGGTTTTGAAATTGGAAAACATGTTTGGATAAATTTTCCTCGATAGAAATAATTGTTGAAATGAGGTCTTCAAACACACTTTTTCTCCTCGTTTGACGAACAGGAACCGTATTATACAGAACTCAAACATATTTTATAAGGTGTGTTTTAGCAATATCTAGAGATTTGATATTTGAAATTTTGCTACCTATTTTAGTTTTTTTTTATAAAAATATAAAACCATTTTTTTTCCCTTTTGCCCTGAATCCGCCCCTCTCGCACTGCGCGATTTTTCGCTTGGAGTGACAGTGACAAAAAAAAATTCACATAGCCTCTTAATATCATGTATTAATGCATGAAATAGTAAAGGCACAATCATGAGTCTGTTGATCATCGACAACTTTTAACAATAGTTTGCTATATGCAAATAAAATGTTCAGTATCATAAGTACCTATAATTTATAATTATTAATTTTTAACTTTTATATATAATTGTGTAACTGATGCCGACCACAATTAGTGGTCGAAATATATATTACTACCTATAATTATATTTTTTGTGTTTTCGTATATATGTTTATATAATATATTTAATCAAAAAGACAAGAAAAGTCTATTATCATTTTATGCTATATGCAGAAACATATTTTTAATGATATTAAAATAACTATATAACAATTGGCGTTTCCATACTCGTGATACCAGCCGTAAATTCCTGAAATAACCTTTTATCACGCTTATGGAAAATCAAATTATTTTGAAGCTACCATAATAACATTAAAAATATGGTTACACATACAGCAAACTATTGTTAAAAGTTGTCTTAACTAAAAGTTGTGTTTTGGCCGTTATAATTATTTCTTAATATTTTGTTATAAATCTGGAGAAACGACCCTTAATAATTAATCTGTAACAAGTAAGGTACCTATATTTACTAAATATTTAGTTATTTGAGTAATGAAAAAAAAAGCAGCTATAAATTAGTTACAGGAAAGTTTCTGCGGTTTTCTTTTTGAACACATTTAAAAACATTGAAAAAAATATTAGTTTACACTTAAGATCAGTTTCGCAGCCGGATTGTGAAATACCCGCCTTTTCCTAATTAATCGAAACAGAACGCTCATTCAAAATTCACTCAAAATTTATTCAATAAAACCTCATTACCTATGTATTGTGTGTAGTACATTCGCAAAGTTTCCATTAGTTTCTGTAAATTAGAATTTAAAAAAAATTTCAATTCAAAATTTTTCACAATCCGGCTGCGATAGCGCTCTTTGTACAAGCTGCACATAAAACATCACTATGACAATTCATGACCTCATAAAAACACTGTTTCTGATTCATAAAATGATCATTATTTCCCTACAAAAATTAATTAATTAAGACGCTACGGAAAAGACATCGACACTTTAAGAACGTGCATATCTACTTCAGTAAGGGCCTGTTTCACCACTTCCAGATAAGTGATATCCAGACAACGATATCGTTGTATCCAGAAGATAAGTTTAAAAATGGAACACATTTTGTATGCGTTATATGTCACATATAACCATCAGGCACTTATCTGGAAGTGGTGAAACAGGCCCTAAATGATGTATTATTTTGATAAAATAGTATATTAGATTCTTTTCCTAGGGATCTGTTAAAACAGAAACGTGATAGGAGAAATTCGGCTCGATAGAAATATTTATTGAAATGAGGTCTTTTTCGACACCAGTTCTCATGGTTTGACAATTTAGAATGACATATGGACTGCAATTATATTTTATTAGATGGGTTTTAACGGTATCTAGAACCTGGTTAAACGAAATTTTGATAGCATCTTTAGTACATTTTATATTAATAAAAAACTGACTTTTTGCTACTTTTCCACGAATCCGTCCCTCTCGCACTAAGGGTTTTTTCGCATATGGTGTAACAGGGACGCTAAAACTTTTACATATCGCCTTAAGGACTTCTCTATGACTTGCATGATTATTGTTTGTTTACTAATGTGTGAACTTGTTATTCTTCAAATTAACACTACCGATATTTTAACATAAGAAGTCCGTTTTGCTATTGGTTGTAGCAGTGCATGCACATACTTTTGAAAATAAATTTCACAAGGGACCATACTTGAACTTTCACCAAAAGTTTGGCGACTTTTTAACTTTTGACGGAGGTACGATTGGGGTTCGAAAATAAGCACGTATTATAAAATATTCAGGACTTGACCCGAAAACCATTCAGTGTTTGACAAATATGAAGTTAGGAAAAAAGAAAAACATCGAAACGAACTTTTCTTTTTGTGAGAAACTTCGTAATGTGAATGGAAAAGTAGACGCGGCCCACGTCCCCTGAGTATCTGGCATGCAAGTTTAATGGCGTACCAGAAAGGTCAAGAGTCCACAGCGTTCCTCTATGTACTGAATACATTATAAATTCGCGAGCTCTCAGCAGACAGTAGCGACGTGACAGCCAGCGCTCCAACTTTGAGGAACTATTCCAGCGGTACTCAAAGATTTTCATGAAGGTTTATCCAGGCTGTATGGTAAAACTAGTAGTGGCTAGCAGCTGCTGTAATTTCTGTTTCTGTATGAACTAGTGACAGAAATGTAATTACACTTTCATATAATCTTTTATTGAACTCGTTAAATGGATTAGAGTCAGGATCCAACCTGCTATCTGTTGTTTAAGTATTGTTTGGTCGATGATGAAAACTTGACAGAACAAGGACCTTTTTTAAATTTTTGTACTGAAATTATAAAAATAACTATAATTGTTATTATTCTTGCTATGCCTGCGTGAACGTGATAAACAAAGGTACCAAAAGGCCGTAATGTACTGAGTGCAAAAACATACTTTATTTTCTCCCATAAAATAATTACACCATTAAAAGCGATTTTATAAGTACCTACATTGTTTGTCCCATGTTATTCATATAATAACCCCGCATTTCTGCGCTGTGATTGGCTCAACTTATTAAAACACCACTAGAGAGTCAATCAGCAGCAACGACAAGAAATAAGCGCCACCCTTATTTCTTAACATGAATTATTCGTGCAGTTTAATCGTGTCCTTATGTCTCTCATTGTGTGATACTTGCTCAAAATACTATTTCATGATATTTATTTGTAACATTTATTTTATCCCATAAGATAATTATCTTTAAAATTAAAAGCAATTTTATAAGTACCTACATTGTTTGTCCCATGTTATAATATTATATTATAGCCCCGCAATTCTGCGCTGTGTTTGGCCCAACTTATTAAAACACCACTACAGAGCCAATCAGCAGCAACGACAAGAAATAAGCACCACCCTTATTTCTTAACATGAATTAGACATTGGAATATTCGTGCAGTTTAATCGTGTCCTAATGTCTCTCATTGTGTCATACTTGCCCAAAATACTATTTCATGATATTTATTTGAAGCATTTTTCTTTTCATTTCAGAAATAAAGAATTTTTAAGACACTATGAATTCCATAAGAGCAAGAATATGTATTCTAACTACGCCCGCCAATTATGTGTAATATATAGTTTGCCTTTATTTTGAGCACCGCTGAACTAACACTTCGTAGACAGGTAGTTCGTACCTGCCTCTCAAACAAATTAATTGTGTCTTGCTTTCGGGCCGCAAACCAGGGGCACTAGTAAACTTTTGAGTGAAGCCCGAACTGAAAGTGTTGGGTATTTAGTGTAGGCCCGGCCCACCCCTAGAGCCAACTTTTTGCGAACTCTGACGTGTTATATTAAAATTGAAAACTTTGCCGCCTCCCTACTCTAATCTCACCCAATTATAAAGTTTGGACATATCAACTTTTGTGACATAAAAAATTTACGAAATTTATTATTTTTGGTGTAGCAGTTGCTCAGTCACTTGATTCCTTACATAAGGTCTGTTGTCCGTTTCTACCACTCTGACATGATTTATATTTTATAATTTAATAATTACTTACTCAATGGTAGAAATAGTTAATTGTTATGCATGAGTGTAATGTTGTTATTTGGCGCGAGTACTTATATTGAAACCTGAGGAAGCAAAGGTTTCAAAGGTACGAGACGCAAAATAACTTTGCTGCCGAGCAAAACACTCAATTTTTCACCTCAAAACAGCGAGGAAAATGCTAGGTGCAAGACACTGACATAGGTAATACAAGTATGCTGAACATGTCGTGCCATACAAAATGACAGATATTTTTTATGCCGATTCAAAGCGCGCCCACCGTGGATACCGGGAACTAAAATTGACACTTGTCATAATAGATAAAGTCATTGTCTCATCTTTATCATTAGTTCAAAGTACGCTCACGTCACTCACTGCAGCAATCAGCGCCAAAATGGCGCTAATCAAATTGTTTCATTATCAGATCGTCAATAGCCAGTCCAGTGTACTCGTATGTATTATTAAAAGTCAGTTGCAAGAAATAACAAATGAAAAAGGACCAAATGTTTTTCTTTTTTCGTGCAATCGTCGTGCTGGCCAGTGCGATTGTTCTAAAAATGAGATTAGCGCAGTGCACTGACTTGAAATGAGTATTATTGCTTTTTTCCTCTATGATATTAATTTTTTGAAAAGAAATATTCGAATTTTAAAAACCTTTTCCACCCTAGCAGATGCACAAAATGCATTGTTGCACGCTGATTTCGAATGACAATAAATAGAGCCGTTCCGAGCTTGTGAAGTAAAAATATATTTATAGTTTTACGTAAGTATGTACAAAAAAAAAGTGTTTGAAAAGTCAACTTGTACAAGTGCGTTTGAACGGAGTGATTGGCGTTTCGACTGACTATCAGGACACATCACAGTGGCGTGCACAGAACTTTTTGCTGGAAAAGCAAACAATAGGTCAAGAACAACAATAAAAAAAATATGAAAAAATTTAAATATCACTTTGAAAAAAAATAATTTGTATGAAGCCAGGGTAGACAATGTCTACCCTAGAGTGAAAATTTCCTATACAAACTTTTTTTTTTCAAAGTGATATTTAAATATTTTCATATTTTTTTATTGTTATTCTTGACCAATTGCTTGCTTTTCCAGCAAAAAGTTCTGTGCACGCCACTGCACATCAGGTACTCTAAAAAGGCCATTTTGTATGAATCACATTGTGATTCTGTTCTAATGCCGTCTCTTTTGCACGCGTGAAAAAACTCTGATTCCATCCTACTTTCAAATCATTTTATGATTCACCCAAGTCGGCCTTTTTTTCACAGTCTTTGCGAATGTAGTTCAGATTCATTAGAAGATTATTATATGGTTTTTTTTACACCCCATATACAAGTTGTTAAGATAAAGTTGCGGAAGCCAGAAACTGGCGATAGTACTCGTCCAAACGGACAACTATTCGTGAAAAAAAAAATTAAGAATGGTCGGGTAGCTATGTAACTTTTCTGTGTAACAGCTGATTTTATTTCGCGATTCAGTATTTGGCTCCATAGTAAAAGTTGCTCGTATGGGCGAGTAATATCGCCAGTTTTCGGCTTCCGCAAATTCATCTTAACACCCAGTATATTATAGTTAATTTTTTGGAGAAATAAAAGTGCAGTTTGTGGGTAACTTTCACAAAATCTCTTACGCTATTTAGATCTTACATTTCCAAACTTTTCCATTACTTGGGAGTAATTTTTTAAAGGCCCTAAAAATATAAAACATAAAATTTATTCTTTGTTTAATTTTACGAGTATTGCCATACATTGTTGAAAAAAATCAAGGGCCAGTGTAATGGGATCTTTTGCAACGGATATCTCACTATCAAGGTTTGATTTTTCGAATCAACGATTTGTCTTTTTATCATATACATCAGGTTTATGTTGGTAAGAATTTAAATTAAACAGTAGCTGTAGTTTATCTTAATTTTTTTTTAGCTTATATTTTGTAAGTTTTCAAGTATTTTTTTGTCATAAGTAAAAATATTTACTACTTATATGTTTTTATAGCGACATTCATCGCTTTGTATACCCTATAATCTATATACTTATAACACAATATGCAGTTTGTTAATAATATAACAATATTACCGATTCTGAAGGATTTAATTTTGGTATTCGTGCTGTCAAAACTTAAATTTTACAACTTTACACCTTTAACGATTATTTTGCAATGAAGATAAAGTTGTGACAGCACTAAAATTAAGCTTACAGAATCGGCTGTAGCGCACAACTAAATTTGAAAAAGGAAATAAGCTGAAACTTCAAAACTTACCTTTAGGCGGATTGATATGCAGCGCGCTTTTAAAAAGGCTTTCCTCGTCACGCCAGTCGAGGTTGCGTCGCATGGTGCGACCACACATCGCCACCAGGCACAACAGAAGAGACCCCATGAACAGTTTACTTCTCCATTCACCACGATTCCATCCACGCGTCACCACACCAGCCCCCAAACCCAACAGTAAACAGAACCCCACACTTGGTAAATAAAGCACTCGCTCCGCCACAACGAATCCGACGTAATACAAAGCGTTACTCGCCGGCACGAACGGCAACGTCATCAGTGCCACAAATATCAACAGAGCCTCTCTCGGAGTGTTATAGACGACGTGCGTCTTCTGTTGTCTCAATTTTATGGGTGCACAGACACAGGAGTGGTGGCTCAGGTAATTGTTGTTATTGACGGTGCGACAGGCGCCTGTGTGCTCATCAGAGATCGGGCGCCGGCAGCCATTACACGGACACAGCTGTTTCTTGGCCGCCTCCCGATGGGGCACGTGATAGGCACGTCGATCCGCGCTGTCAAAGCCTCGGTGTGGATGCCGACCGTTGAAATTCGATTTGTATTTCGCTTTGAAATTGCCTCGTGACTTGTACGGCTTGATTTCTTTCTTATCTGACAGCTCTCGAATGAACTCGTTTCTAATTGCTTTCCACGCGATTTTTGATAGTGCAGTGTAGAAGATGGCTGATAGGATGTTTCTTGGGTCAAATATTGACGTTACTCTTGGGATGGCGTCCATCGACCAGTCAAAACTAAGTTGGAAAGGGTAAAGGAGAAGATAGAAGTTGAAGACTGGGAGGTATGCGAAGGTGAGGGTTCGCGTGATGATGGAAGACTCGTGAGCCGTGGGGTTGTCAGCTTTTGCGAAAGTTGGTGTTCCTGTTAGTCGCAGTCTCCAGTAAAGAAGCCCCACGCACCCCGCACTCAGCACGCTTATACTCCGCCAGCGATTCTGTAACAAAGATAACGTTTCATTAAAATATAACACTCTCTTAACAAAACAAGCTATTCATCAAGTAAATTGGGCTGGGTCTCTTATGATAATTAAACCCTCTCTACCTCACAGCAATCGTGTAGCTACGGAAATTCTCTTACAAATGGTTGTTTACTATATTCCCTTAATGTAAGCACCGAAGTTACATGCCCATACTATAATTATTTGTTTATGAATAAGCTAGTTATAGCCCACAGTAAAATGACGATTCATTCTGATATTATTTTAAGAGAAACCTGAACAGTGTACCGTGGGGAAGCTTGCTTTACCCAACCTTGATTGATTACCACTCAGAAAAAAATCATTAATATCTGTCCAAGTATTTGCCACAATGTTTCGATATATTTTGTATTTCTTTAGGTTCTTCAAATAAAAATGTTCCTAATAATGAATTTATAAATCAATCACAAATTATTTTGGACGGGGATAGACAGTTGTGTCAATTTGTTTAAATTAAATTAAAATGCAATCATTTACATAAACCGAAAATGATCAATGAATTCGTTAAATAAAATTACTTTTACGTCAACTTCCTTAATAAACATATTTGTTAAATACAGTTAAGTCCAACTGGCATTGAAACATGACTCCGGTGAAATTACATTTCCCGTTGCGTCAGTTACAATCAAATCTTAACTCCTCGCCTTTTCAAGAGAACGTCAAGATATCCACGCGATATCTAAGTACCGCGAGTAAGAAGTAATTCGATTTCAATTTATCTTACAGCGGATAAGGCTCATCACTTCAGGGACGAACTCAGAAGCTAGGATAAAGCAATAGTTCAATGCCCTCCTCGAGTATCCCTGTGCCACAGAGCGAAGTAATAATTTTAAATCCGAGGCGGCAACGAGACGAAGATAAAATTGATTTATAACGGAGCGAATAGCAACTAGACATCCCTTTAGATTATTAAATTACCGCTAACACCTATAGCGGTGCTCACAACCTCCGCGACCAACGATGATTAATTCGAAATTTTATCGGTTACACGTGCGGCGCAACGGAGCTTAATCTATTTGAAGTGGACTTATTCGTAAACTTTTGTCGATAATTCACGGATGTAGAGCCACATAATCCAATGGAGACTGGCTGGTTCGATGGCTTGTTAGTTGG
Source organism: Ypsolopha sequella (assembly GCA_934047225.1). Classification (NCBI taxonomy): domain Eukaryota; kingdom Metazoa; phylum Arthropoda; class Insecta; order Lepidoptera; family Ypsolophidae; genus Ypsolopha; species Ypsolopha sequella. The sequence goes on along the minus strand of OW203994.1, from coordinate 8,338,053 downwards.
GGAACGCTCGTGGAAAAGATTTATGAAGGTTGCCGTGAACACGACAGAACCCCAGGGGAAACCCCGGCTGAACTAACGACTGTGATGCTGGCTGAATTTACGCCTGAGGGACCTTGCGCACGTGGAAACGAATGACTGAGGGAATAATTAAGAGGAGCGTAAAATTAGCTGAAATTAAAGTGCTTTTCCAGTCAGTAGTGCACCGTGCACAGATAATTAGGAGCCTTTTTGATGAGACCTTGCTTGAATAATTACAGAATGGAATACACACGGAATATAGGACATGTTCATTACTTGACAATGTGGGAGCGAGGATGTCTCTAGTTTCTAGACAGAGGAAGGATCTAATGAGAATGTGGAAACGTTGTTATGAATTTGCCAGGTTGTATTCTATTTTGGGTATATCAACGCCAAATGTTTGCTAAGACAAGTACCTACACTACACTCTCAATTTTGATATGGTAATACATTATGTAAATAATAGAGGGCTCGTAATTTTTTTTTTATTGTCTATGACAATCGTTTATTTTTTTGAAATATCAACGAATTTCTTAACATTATACGATAAACAGAATCCTAATTCTTTCAAGGTAAAAATCACAATTCCTTAGGGCATTTGTGCACTCACTCACTCACTCGTGTTCGGTTCGTATTCGTGTTGTTTTGCTAGATGAATTTCGGATTAGTTTTTAAGTTGTTCGTAACAAAGCACGAATACGAATCGAATACTAGTGAGTGTACAAACGCCTTAACAAAACGCTTTCAAAGCCAATTTTTTATATGTTTGTGACAATGATTTTATATAGGTAATACTAGCTTTTTGCCCGCGGCTCCACCCGCGTTTATTTAACTCCGTCCCATTTTCAGATTGGACGTTATTTTATTAACACCCCTTACAGCCTTTATGCTGATCTGGGTCACTACGACTATAACAAAGAAAACCTCATCCAAATCCGTTTGGCAAATTCCGAGATGTGCGCGAACAAACAAACATACAAACAGACAGAAAAGAATTCTAAAAATCACTGATCTCAACATATTCTATTACTGTTCTTTAATCACCCCCTTTCTATTTTTATTACTTTTTTTCAATGTACAGTTACACTGGGTTCTACTCTTTTGTTATTTGTTTATTGAATTGAATTATTTTTGTGGGTTTAAGAGGGCCTCAAGAAATTTACTCTTAGCTTTCTTTTACCTATACAAACTAAGTTGTTTCATTAAGGCGATTACCATCGCCAAATTAGCAGCTCGATATTTGTCACTACAAATATCAACGGAAACGACATTGACATAACGTTATCAGCGCGCAATGCATAGTGGCTGTTACGACGCTCGCTGCGACCTTGGTAGGGCGAAATAGGGGAAAATTATACTTTTCACTTGGACGTGATTACTCGATTGAATAATCTTATGTTATGTTTATAGCTATAAAGTTTATCTATTTATCAAAGCATAGATGAATTCAATCGGCCAAGCAACTCAGGAGCAGTAGGGAATTTGAGGTCAAAAAACACCATTCAGTAAAAAAAAATTCATGTAGAAGTTTTGGTGGTATGAAAAAGAAAACTGTTGCATATGTTGTCTAAGAGTTAATTATTCATAATACATTTTTTCATTAATTTTGGTTTGGCCATAAACGAGGAGTAGGCTTTAGAAAGTACCCATTTGGCAATAGTAAGGGCCTTAAAGGGATAAACGTCTAAATAGCGCGTAGAAAGTCCATGTGGACGAAACCGCAGGCAAAGGATAGTAGTTCTTAAATTTTGTAAAATATGTACATAAACTTCCGTTTACACTAGCGTATCTTCAAGAAACTGAGCAGAACTCTTTATCTTTTTTACTAAGAAGATTAACCGGGTAAATACAAGTCCCTAACAAACTTTTGAACTTCGTGCTAAGTTAAAGTTAAAGCAAATAACTTAATGAAATAAGTGAGAGAGTCTCAGAGGGGCTGCTTATCTAGATAATTTATTGGTTGACTGACATTTCCGTCCACGGGTCGTTAAGGCTGCGTTTAGCTCGTTTGCCAGTCTGTATGAAAATAACGACTTGACTGTAAGCCAAGACCGCCATTACATAGACACCCAAGCAGCCACAAAACTAATAACATATTTGCATTTTCTATTATGTGAGATTTTGGTTGTAATTTAGTATTATTGATTTAGTGCTTTTGATTAAGTCTTCTCTTCCTTATTCCAACCTCAAGTTATTCGGCTAATCTTTCTTCGATGCAACATCATTTAAAACATTTCATTTAAAACATGAAAATATGTACAAATTCCGTAGTAGGTATTAACTACGGAGTTTGTACATATTTTCATGTTTTAAATGAAATGTTTTAAATGATGTTGCAACGAAGAAAAATTCTTTGATTGTTCATACTTGTGTTGATTCGGTGTAACACAATTTGATAGGACTAAACTTAATTTTCGATAAAGAAAGAAAAAGATAGGTAGCTTAAAAAAAAGGTTGGTTCTGTCAAATAAGTTAAGTGGTGTTACATTGAATCGACACCATTATCTTGTGAAAATGTAACTTTAAACATTTTATGGAGAAATGTCGTCGTATTTTGTCTTGTATGTCTTGTATTTTCTTATCCCTTGGTTAAAGTAGATATAAGTAATTTGATGTATAGTATAAGTTTATGTTAAAAAAAAAAAGACATGATCTTGCCAAGTTTCTTGCCCGTTCTTCTTAGCAAGACTAATCGAATGGGCGGAGGTAGGCATGTATTTATATATGTAACCTATTACTAGGTAGTATATAGGATGGGATTTGGTCGGCTGCCTGGATTCGTGCTGGAGGCTCGGTTGGTGATCATTGAACCTGTTCCTGGTCCCTGGCCGGGTCTCCGGTATGGGTTCGGGCGGTTGATTGGATTTCATCTTGTATAATAATATTTTACCTATAATTTTAATCGTATATATATTGCTACATAAATTAAAAAAACATTTAATCTAAGTAGTTCATGTACATTTATTATTTTATTACATATATTTTTATAAGATTAAAATTTGACTTGTGAAACGTGTATTATATATACCTACTTTGCAAAATAAACTTTTTTTTGAATTATATAATTTAGAGCTTGGCTCTTGTCGGTGTAGCTCTCCATTGAGTTTTGTTTATTACCAACTCGTTCAGTTCTCGATATGATACGACATGACTCTAGCCTTTTCTTTTAATTAGTCTACATAGATCCAACTTTGTCATCATATTCCTCCCTTTCCTTCTATTTTTTCTCTACTATGTTTGGTTTAAAGTAGTCGTGTCTTAGTAAGTGCCAGACTATCTTTCATCTCCTATTCTATATTGTTTCTATAATCCCGCTCCTCTCTCCTACTTTTCTTAGAAATTCTTCAATTGTGATTATTTCCATCCAACTTATCCTTTCCATTCTCCAGCAATACCACACCTCAAATACCTCTACTCTCTCTCTCTCTCTTTGTGTTATAGTCCAGGTTTTGCTTCCATATAAAGATAAACCCAGGTGTATTTTTAAATAAACCTTTTCTTGACTGTTTTTGCTATTTTTGATCTGAATAGTAATTGTTTTCTGTTGAAACTTGTTTCACCATTGGTGTATCTTGCACCTTATGTCTGCTGTGCATCTAGAGTCTTCTGTTATAATACTGCCCAGATATTTCATATTAGCTGTTTGCATGATGGGAACGTTATTGATTTTTACTACTGTATCTGTTGGGAGAAATGAAGTGCATACCAAGAGTTTAGTTTTGGGTAAATCTGCAATATCATCAGCAAATCTTATGAACGTAGTTTTTTGACTGTCAATCGATAGACCATTACTTTATTTTCCAATATTTTCTTATAGCATGTTCTATGTATAAACAAATTAAGTATAAGCTGTGATAACGAGCATCCTTGTCTTGCTCCTTACCAGATCTTAACATTTCTTTTGTCTTCTTCCTTTTGAAAAAATTATTCTTGTTTTACTTAAACTTTGTATATGATTCTCCTATCTCCATAGTCTATTTTCTTAAAGAATAGTAGTGATGTCATACATTTTATGGGTATTGTTAAGAATAATTTTGTACACGACGAGACTCGCGCACCCCTAGCGACGGAAACGGGAACTACGTGATTTTAGGGTAAAGTCGCATGGCATTACCGAATAGACGTATTTTTGAAGATTGCCTCGCATTTTTAAAAAAAATATTTCAGGATTTTCATGTAAATACGTATGTAAATATCATATAATCAAGTTTAGAAAAATAAAGAATTTTGTCTTGTGTGTTTTATTTACTCAGATACGTGCAACATAAGTTAGTATAGGAATAAATAAGTAGAAAGAGCAGCTATCTGACTCTAAATAAATAGAAAAATACTTTAAAAAGCAGTAAATAATATAATATCCTGTTATATTATGAGATTACATAAAGATTTACAGAATAAATACATTTTTCTATTGGTATTAATTAGGCATAACATGGCTTTGTGAGCGTTACGAAGCTGAGAAGCAGACTGACGACGGTTTGCCATAGAGGGCGCGTATTTATACTCCTGAGGTGGGGATTGAGGAAGTATAAATATCTGCGCAATATATTTTCGGCCGTCAGTCATCTCCCAGAACTGTGGCATGATGATGCTAGTACGTATGTGTACACCTAAGTATCTAGAATAAGTTAAAGATAATAATTAATTGTAAATATGATGATTAAGTATGAATAAATAATAAAATAGTGCTCCAGGGGATGAGGTAACGTATCGATGTGTGTGTAAAAAAAAACTGCGATGAAAACGGGTGGAGCGCCGTCCACATTCATTGACAATCCAAGCTGTATTCCGAAAAGAGAAATAGTGAAGCAAGAAGACCTGGCACTCTACCTAGTTCCTGGTTGCACTCCTTGGGTCCACAAAGCTGCGTTTTCGTTCGTTTCTACTACCCCGGCAATCTATTAAGTGCAGTACGGCCTACAAGAGATATCGAAGGGCTGTGCTGCACACATTTAATTTCTTAGTAATTATGTGTCATAACCAGGGGTCGGAATACGTAAAGTTTTTAAGTACTAAATGACATCAAATTCACTACAATTTTTTTATATGGATACGCCTTTAGTCCCGGCAGAAAGAGAAAACACAGACTCTTTTGTTATATAATATATAAGTTCAGACAGTAAAGCTGTGTATAGCCAAAGTTATATTATCTGTGGCCAAAGTAACCTTTTAACAAGGTGCCTGCATATACAAAAGCTACATAGCTCAGATTGAATAAACGTTTCAAACTACACTTACCTTATTAAACCGACAATATTCAAAAAGCTTCTCGCAAATTCTATTCATCATGAGATGACTAGAGCGAAGTATTAACGGGGGGGTTACCCCCACAAATAAAATGGTCTTCCGTGAGTTACCTGCTGTGCTCATAAACCGTATCCTGAGCTTTACCGCTTGCTCATGCTAAGGAGACACTCTTAGAGCGGAAACGCTAGTCGCTGTCGGCGTTGGCTCAATTCTAACGCTTTCCTCTTCCTTTGAGCTACTATGAGTACCCATCTATATAATTTGAAATAATCTCTTCTTCTGTAACGTGCAATGTTTTTTTTACTTGGTTAGTGTTATTGGATTTTGATATCTGATTTCTTTTTAACAGACTTAAGCCTGTACCTGAGCCTAGAGCATGACCAACTCCAGTCTATCTAGGATTCGTTTGAAGAAATTCGGACTCTCCTTGTATTGAAAAAAATATATTTGATTTATTAATCTTTTCTCTAGGGATGTTACGTATAAACAATGTACTAAGATTTATACTTTTGTCAAAAAAAAATGTTTTGCACCCTCTCTTTTTTTGGTTATCAAACGTTCGCTTCAAGAACGCGGTTAAGAGATCAACTTGATTTTTTTTTCATAATATAGGTAATAGAAATATGAAGGTATATCACCTAAATTCAATATTTTTTTCCCTACAGAATTTATCAGTATTAGCTAAAAACACACCAATTTGTTGTTTCGCTGCGTGATCACTAGTATTACGCGTTCAAGAAAAAGAGGCCAAAGAGCCAACATATAATCGCCTCTATGACAAGCAAATAAAGTCTTTGCCGTAGGACTTATTGTGCTGGACGGGTAATAAAAAAAGTTGCTAGGGTATGCCATCTTCTTAAAAGTTTGTTGTTTGATCATGTGGATTCATTCGCTTGGATCTTTGAATAAAGAAATGTTCAATGGAAGCTTAGTCACTTGGTTAGAGGTTGTTTAGTTTTAGTCTATCTTTTTGGATACTTCTACTATCAGTGTTTTAATCTTTGTAGTTAATTGGGCAACGTATTCATATCCTGATTTTAATAAATATTATTTATTTTATTTTTATTTGAAAAGAAGTCAAGGGCGAGTTGTACCAACACCGTCCGAATGTACACTGACAGTACGTGTTGGTTGAACCCACGCGGTTATATATTATACCATAATAGTCGCGCTGGTTAAAATTACACTGATGTTGGAAACATTAATCGCCTGTTTTGTTAACATGCTTAAATAAATTACAAACAGTGTTCAGCTAAGGAGGTGGCAACATGGTTTTCACATATTACTGATAATTAAACGCAAAATAAAAAAAAAAAATTGTAGAGTCCTTTAAAGTGGTTCTTAAAGACACATGAACGGATACACAAGACATATTATAAGGTTTCATATTTTGCATGTTTTAAAACGGAACCCTGAAAACTGCTATGTTACAACAGTTAAAGCGTACCATTATTGACGTCCGTGGCACTCACCTTATGGCCACCATACACTAAGATGCAATCAAGTGCGCAAGTAGTTTGCATCTTTGTTGAAATTAAACTCATGTTATGTACTACAAAATTAATTTTGTAGACTAGTACAGTGGAGATCAAATCAAGCTATACACTTTGGACTTTTTACCTATGTTATATATTTCAGTATACGGGCTTATGTTGTACTACAAGTATATAGCTTGTGATCTCTACCGTACAGTCCGCGTCACGTAAAAAGAACGCTGGGTAAGAGTGGGAGGGGACGTGTCTGCTCATGGGTAACAGGCACGCGAGAATAGGACCACCTGACCCTCACCAGCGTTCTTTTTACGTGAAGCGAACTGTACAAGTGTTTAATTTCACCTGGTAAGTTTGGGGGGAAACCAAGTACCGGTTAAAAGAAGCAAATACTTTGTGCCTTGGTTTATTTTAGACTAGCATTAATTTTTATACCATTAATATCTAGCAATTTTGAGTAACCCTAAATACGAAATTGTTCCTAAATAAGTAAAAACAATAAGAAAATTCGATATAAGTAGGTAAATTCTTGAATTAAGTTAATGCTTCATAACACACGAAAACGTATTTTTTCTGGCTGATCTTTTACAAGGTCAACGTATCCAAATTAAAATTTACTTTATACATTTAAACCTTAGTTTCATGTCCGTGTTATAACTTAGACTCCAAGTCTTAGAGTATTGCTTATAAGCTGCATTTGTGGCCCGCATGTTGCTTGCGTCTTAGTTGTATGGATTCACAAAAGGTCTTCGTACCTATCTTCTTCACTCATAAACTCTGTAAGGTCGGCTGCGTAAGCCTTAAGCTCCATTAACTTTAATATCGTCACAACTAGGTACATGACGAAATCTCAAGTACAGAGAATTTCACCGCATTTCTCTATCTCCCATTATGATTTAAAAAATATCAATTCGGAGCGACCGGATGTTATCTCTCTTTAAAAAAACGTACATAGGTGGAAAACTAATTCATTAATGTTAGAAGAAACATCATTGAAGATAGTAACGAAATTCCTTAAAGAAAAATAGTTTAGTTCTAATGAGTTGAAAACATCTTCAAATAGAATACTGTACGGATTATTGGAAAATAGTACGGGTATACCTGTGTATTGGAAAACTATTTCACAGAACTTTTTGCAATGCAATAAACGGTTGAGGTTTTTGAAATTGTTATTGATACAATTTGTTACTTTTCTAATACTGTTACATCATCTAGAAAGTAACTTATTCTAAACTTAGCATTCATAACATTAGTTAGATAGAGGATACTTAACGAAGGTATATCGGAATGTTTCAGCAAACGTAATAACGGTGAAAAGTGGGTGTGCCCAATTTTCCCCGATAATTAGACAAGATGGCGCCACTGTAGTCATTTTAAAAATATTAAGTGTTCCCAAGCGATGGAATTCGTAAGTATAATATTTTTCTTTATGCAAGTGATGGGAGAGGCAGCAACGCATTCGAGTCACGTCTTCTTAGGAACAAATAATATTATTGAAGCGGTACGTGCCCACGAACATACCTTTATGGCTCTCCCTTCTCTAATATTTGGAATGTCTTAGTGCTACGGTATTTATTCGGTTGTTTGAGGGTAGATGGGTGATAATTGCTTTACTGAAATATGTATGTGCTTGTAATGTAGTTGAAATGTTGGAAGATGTGGCTTTATCTTAAGAGAGAGGAAACTCAGCCCAAAAATAATTTTACCGTGCAAATTAAGGGAGGTTATTCTATTCTTTTTTTTGCAAGCGCTTGAATGGGATGCTGTGAAAACAAAATGTAAACCGCTCTATGGAATGAAATACAACAAGCGCCCGCCGCCCGCCCGCCCCGTGTTGCGTAGAAGTTCACCTTTAGCACAAATAGAATAACACCTTTAGGAATATTGAAATTAATATTCCTAAAATGTTAAATTTCCATAACGTTAAAGTCCTATTTCCCAAAATGTTGAAATTTAAAAATGTTGAATTTCCAATATGTCTTTTCCTATAAACGAAGAATTCCCAGTTCCATGTATCATTTGGTAAGGATTTTTTTCACAGATTTGTGTCAGGTGTCGAAAGTGACAGATTAATAAATTTTTATGGAGGTTTTGTGACAGATGTAAAATGTGAAAGATACATCCACGAATTCAGGGTAGAGGAAAAATATATCGAGAAAAGAATCTTAGAAAAACGATCTGTTTCAATCTCATGCACACAGATGCGTGCTCTACACACCGTCTAAGTGAAGTTCGGGGGAGTCTATAAACAAATCTCGGCGTGGCGGCGTGTAGAGCATGCGTGTGCATGCGTGAGTTTGAATCTGAGCGCTTGTACGAAGATTCACTACTCGATATATTTTTACTCTGACTGGGGCGTGCACTTGCTTTATAAAGTCCGTAGACTGTGCGTAATTCTGTGTGCTCAGTAGCCCTACTCCCGGCTCGGCGTCTTCTCAGTAAATAAAGGTAAACCAAGTATTTACCGGGACGACTGATGTCAACAAACTGTTCGCTTTATATTTTACTCTGCCGACAAACAAAGGCACCCTGTTTCTTGAAGATATAACGGTGGAATAGCGTAGAAAATGAAAATGTCCTGCAACGTTTTCAAACGAATGAATATCGAGTCTGTTCCATATCATTGCACATTTATAATGAGGATTAGGGCGTTAGCTTTTTAACTACGCATAAAATAACTTTACACACAGTGGTAATAAAGCTGATTTTGAAGGCTTTAATTTTAGTTTTAGTACTGTCAAAACTTGCATTTTTCCAAAGTACTTTAGCTTCTATTCGTAACACTTATGAACTGTTTTGCAATGAAGAAAATTTTGTTTTGACAGCACTGAAAATAAAATTAAAGCCTAGAATCGGCTTTAATATACCTATAAAATTACATTGTATACCAATTTAAAATATCAAGATACTCTAGCAAGGTTCCATACTTTTCAGATTTTATCGCAGTGTGTTTCTTCACCATTAAGGATGTGTAAAATGCTCCTTGGCCGAATCATGGCGTAAATCAGTCCCATTACTCGATTGTACGAAATTATTTTCTGTTAAAATTAGAGGAGCCACCTCCCTCTGCTCCGCTTCGCTTGGCATCAAAAATAATAACACTCGCTCGTCGTCGCACCTATTTTTGACTTTTTGTTGAAAGACTCGTAATTGTGTAAATCTCGCTGTTTTGTAAAAATTACAGATTTTATCTGTTTTTTCGCGAAAAAGCAAAATATTTTCGTAAGTTCGCAGGTTGGTATTTACGTCATAATTCAGTTTTTATTATGATGATAACGATCTTAAGGTTTGGTGAGGCGATCTTGACGCACAACGTTGCGGTGAGCGGTTCAACGCAACGTCACGACGCTAACCTACCTATAGTCCGTGTTTTTATACATGTCGTAAGTAGTAAACAATGCTCACTCCATCACATATCACGACATTCCGAAAGAATCACGCAACGTAGATTACCACAGTAAGTTACATACACTAGTTTACACACTCATGCATTAACTATCACTGAAAAATGCTTTAAATTGTCATTTTAAATAACATTTTTAGGTAAAATCGTACTTTTACGGAATTTCTGTACACAGACAAAATAAATTCACAAAAGAGTTTGACATTTCGTTTCAGGGATGGGGATAAATAATCGCGATTAATCGAGACAATTGATAAAAATACCCGTCATTGCGCATCGCTACCCATCCCTACGAAATGTCAAATTTTATTGTTACGCCATTGTTGTTTAATACTTACGTCAAGTATAAAAACACGGACTATAGTGGTCATTCGCTTCTACTAGCGATGACGTGGACGTAAATCCATATTGACGCACAAGCAAGCGCACAAGTCACACGACGACGCACACCGCAGTCAATGAGACGACGCAACGCTGCGGTGCGGTGTACGGCAGAGATGGAAAAAACGGCTTTATATTGAAAATGGCTTTTAGCTTAATGGTTTTTATGAAAAGCTGGCTGTATAAACAGCTTTATAGCTTAAAAACGCTTTTTACTTTTTTGAAAATAGTAACCATTATAAAAGTATTTTTTCCTCTTTTGCTATTATCAATGAACTTCCCATCATACACCATCGTATTTTATACACTTATATGTTTAAGGCTTAGGTGTTTTTTTAGGTTCCTTATTGTATTTTGTACAATATTGTTTTTTTTTACAAAAATTACACCACTTTTTTATCCTGCTGTTTTTCAAAATGCTACTCCACTGCTGTTTCGAGACATTTTAACTTTTATTTACACAGTCACGAAATAGATTTACACTTAACAAAGTTTGTTTACACGACGTTATGTAATTGAAACAAAAATTAACACGAATTAATCACGTAAAGCAACTAAAACGCATAAAGCATATGAACGCATCCACCCAACAACGAAAGCTAATAAACACTGAAAAGCAAGTCGAGAATTTTAAACGTTTTTATCGAAAATTTTATACGAACAAAGTAAAAATATCATCATTTAAAAGCGTAAGCCTTATTTCTATTACCACGCAAAATGAATCGTGTAATAGAGTTTTTAAACGTAATTTTCATACGACCAATGTAAAATGCTGTCGTTTGGAAGCGTAGGCCTGAATTCTGTTGCCGTGCATATTTGGTCGTCTAATACGAGCTACATTAGACGGCTGAATTTGAATGGTAGTGGAGTTTAGGCTTGTACTTTTAAATGTCAGTGTTTTTGCATTCGGTCGCATTCACTTTCGTTCACAAACGTTTTCTGGTATAGTAAACAAAACTACCAAATTGTTCGTAACTTTTACAACAGGTGGCGTAGTTGCAGCATCAGCTGACTAAGTGACTGAATGTTTGACTAAGCTTGAAACGTAATGGGCTTGTAATTTTAAACGTGCTTGAACGTTTTTTGTCAAAAACTCTGTTTAGTTTACAGCTTTTCGTTTAAACGACCACCTCTAGTGTACGGTGTGTGTCCTCCCCGCTCCCCCGCGCATGCCCCTTACCACAGACACAAACGTCGACGAACGACCAGTGTAGACTGTAGATCACTTCCATACATCCATTATTTTGATGGCGCACACCGTTCAACGCAACGGTGTGCGTAGGGATCGCCAGACCGAAGCTTTATATCACCCGGGTCAGGGTTAGATAAAAAGAAACTGGTATAGTTTGGTGTGGTCAAGTTCCGAGTGAGATAGAAAACAGTCTCTATAGATTTTTTACCACACATTTGTTAATTGAATGATTACGACCAAAATCAAATATATAAGGTCTTTCAATTTAAATGGAAAGTAATTTGTGAGGTGATTCAGTATCGTTAATACATCACATTCCACAGCAAAGTACTTTTTTTTTGCGCGAACTTTTTCTTCACTTGTCCATACAAACTGAGTCAGCTGAGCGGATCACTTTATACTGAGAAGCGAAAAAAAAGTTCGCGCAAAAACAAGGGCTTTCCAGTGGAATGTGATGTATTACCGATACTGAATCACCTACTTAATTACTTTCCATTTAAATTGAAAGACCTTATATAACATTAACAAAACGAAACAATTATTGGTTGGTTCACAAAATTTTCCAGCTCACTCCATGTAATTTTCAAAGTAGATTTCTGATAAATATGATTGATTAATTAAATCGCACTGTGTTGAAATAAACCTTTTATGATTAAAATTACTAAAATGTAACGCTACAATTGTTATTTCCTCTCCAGTTGATAAAATTAATGAATACAACGGCAAATTACTAGGAGTTGATTCGTGCAGCTTTCTCTTGCCGGTTTCTTTTGATTAATTTTGTACATTTATTTGGAGAAAAGCTGAAATCCGCAGAGTATATACTATGTATAAATATACCTCCTTTTATATATCCAGCCTATTGTTCGGCTTCTCGCTTGCTTTTTATATCGTTTAAATGAACTTGCTGCTTTTTAGGATAAAACCATACATAGGTATACTGTCTGAATTATGAATGTAATGTATGAAGTACATGCTTATTATTGGAGAACGGAAGGGGGGAGATAACCTCACTTTTGACTCAGATTACCTTCTGCATGTACTTCGGCGCTGCGGGAAGTGCAGCCCCTTCGCCCTTGCGTAACAAAGCACAGGCATCCATGGCTCACCTCCGTAGCTTTGGCTACGGCTCGGGTGGGTGCCTGTGCTTTGTTACGGCGGGCGAGGGCTGCCCTCCCTTCGCGCCTACGGCTTTTATATACACTCTAGGGGTAGTAGCCACAAGACTTCGTGGAGCTGGGGTGCTCTGATTGGTTTGAGAACAGATTCAACCTATCGTAATCGTATATAAGGTCGTAAAAACGAATTCAAAAAAGCGCCAAACACAAAAAATCACATTCACGGTACACTAGAAAGCAACTGAATGAAAAAAAAAATTCTTTCCACGCCCTTTGACAAATACACAGCGAAACATAGTCTATGGTAAACGTAATTTATAAGACGAAACGTTCCGTTTCACACGTTTTTAAGCAGAAACGTGTCATATAATACGATTTTCGATTTTCGATTTCTGAAAATAATTACGCGGTTCGAGCAACAAAAACCTTTATAGGACGTTTCAGTACAACCCCGTTCACCCCCCCACATTCTCAGTATACCCAAATTCTAGGAACTTATTTCTAAATCCAACTCAAAATCTTGAACATTTGAACTGGTTTGTAGTAAGTAGTGACATAAGCTCCAAAAAACGTGGTACTGTGAAAGTGCCAATAAATTGTCGTGCTAATCATTTTCTGGGGTTTTTGGATGCATCCTGGGATAGGTGGTTTGTGTTTAGCGTTCTCCGTGGTGGCAAGCGACGTAACACGGTGCTTGCACACACTCCAGCAGCCGTTCTCATCGCGTGTCTGAGACGATTCATGGCCAGGTCGCCGCGAGAGGGACTCGACGGCGGTCGGCAGAAATGGCTGGACAACTGGTAGGAAATCCTGTCCTTAAGGATTGAATAAGCGTGGATTTGGTAAAATTGCGTATATTTAGCTCGATTTGTACGCCAAACTGGCTACTAGAAAATATATATGTACTTAATCATGTTTTTTTGACGAATTAAGCCTTTATAGATTATCGAAATTTTATAGCTTTACTCAAATAAATATATATCTGTAGGTACCTAATTTCATTCTGTACATTCAATTCACTCGTACACGGAATATTCGTTTGAAATGAATCTTTCCCACAATAAAAGATCTCATTATTATCTACAAAAAGGCCTTACTACTTTATTTCTGTATGTCCTAATAGAGCCACGATTTTTTTTTAGTTTTGCGTGTTTGGCATCTGATTAGAGCAGGATAGAGAGTTAAAAAAGAAACGCGTTAGAGCGGGACCGAAATTTAGCATAGTGTAGCCCCTTAATTAGCTGTAGGAAGGCATCGCTTGCAGACCCAATTCATGCAAGAGAACTCAACGGGCCCAGCATCTTGCACGATTTGGTTTGTAAGTGGTGTGGTAGGTTAGTGACAGACGGGTCTACTGTTGTGTAAGGATAAAATCCCCGGAGTGGGGTTAACACGAAACACATACTGGTAGCAGAGCGTGGTTTTGTACGAAACAAGCGAAGTATAAAGCATTCCTTTTTTGATATCTTTTCTCAGGCCAACGAAATCCCTTATCGACATTTTTTCTCTATCCAATCACACATACTCCTTAAGGTGGACCATCCCGCTCAGATGCCATATAAATGCTTTAGGTGTTTGTGACGTACTAATGGCTGTAATCTCAATAAAACTTTATACACATCTTAATATATGTTTCCTTCCCCCATACCGCACTCCGACCCATCTCTCATCAAGAGGTGCAAGATGGCGAGATATTAAAAAAGGCGAATTTGTGAAATGGTTTCAGGTATAAACTACTTCAGTAACTGTTTATTTAAAGAAAATTTTATAAACTTAATCTTCTTTACATGAATGACGTCTGTATTTTTCTCTTTTTTTAAATTCCAGTATAGATAAACATTATACAACTTTGCATAAAAACGAGGCAATATTTACGATATTCTGACAGCTATTATAATAGTGTTTCATTAAATTTTGCTTTTTGGGCTGTATAGAGACGTAGTTAGATGTCGCTAGATAATACTTATGAAAAAATATATGAACCAAATAAGCTGTTGACTTCTCATTCATTTTTTACCTTTTGTATGAATCTTAAGAAAAATCCAGGCGTAAAGGGGCCTTTTAAGGAGCAAATTTACAATGCATTCACTCTACTTCGTGCTTGCAACCTTTCCATCGCGCTTTAAAAGACAACCCAGAAAGACAAATTATTTAAGCTTTTCTACTTCCCTACTCTAATCTTACTCTGCCTTCAGTCAGCATCATCCATCTCTAGAACCATTACTTTTGTTTTTCTCCCATGAATTATTCGTTTGCTTTTAAAGTAAAAATCGATAACTTTTACATTTTTTGCGGCTCGATGAACTTAGTCATCAGCGTGTAATTACGAGGTATTTGATAAGTAATTCCCCTAATTTGTGGCATTTGTCCATAAAATATAGATAGATATAGATATAAATAGACACGTTAGCACAACACATCCTTGTCTAACTTCTCTACAAATGTTGAACCATTCAGTGAATGACCCATTAATCCTGACGCAAGCACTGAAACGTAGAGAGATTTCAGGTAGCTATATCACTATAAACACGGAATGTCTTGTCTACCAGTCATTCCTTACCACGGACTCTTTTCTAAATCCATAAACACCTTCTTGTGTTGTCCAAGATATATGTAGTTCAGATATACTTCAAAAGATCCACGCAGCACATACCTCTTTTAAATCCCGCTTGTGTAACCCAATTTTTTTCTTCTTCTTTATTCATCACATTATCCTTGTAATCAGAACATTTGCAGAGAACTACGTATATATTATATCGGGTGTAAACAGACTGCTACTTTCAAATGAAAATACATATTTTACCAATCATACTGAACCACTTTTCCTAAGAAACATACCCACGTGAAACATTAGCTTAGGAAATATTTGAGTTTCAAACAAAACTGCGTGGACCCTAACGCAACGAGATACGGGCGTTTTTGGAGGCAGCGTTGTCAGTAAAACAGCTGTTCACGCGCAGCGTTCTAAAATAGACGTTCCTCCAGCGAGTTAAATTCTTTAAGTAACAGTTGAATATCTTCTTCTCTGATGTTTGCGCGTGTATTTTTCTTCTGAGAGTTGTTCAGTTTGATCATTAGATTACGTGGATTTATTTAATGGTCACAGTTTTTTTACACCCTGTATACTACAACTCTGGTAAAAGTAGTTAGTATCATAATAATAATGTATCATAATATAATTAATTACAAAACACGGATTTTTACCACGATATTTATTTTTATAAATAAGAATAAAAGACAAGACAAGACAAGACAAATACTCTTCATTGTACACCAAAATAAATAAATAAGTTAAAAGAAAAAACTGAAGAGAGAAGGTAATAATTGGCGGCCTTATAATATAATAACCTTATAATAGCGATTTCTTCCAGACAACCTTTGTGTGGAAATTAATTGTTGGAAAAAATAACGCGAAGGTGGTGCACAAAATAAATAATAATATTAAATTAAATAATAATTAAAGATAATAATATTATTCAAGATAATAAGCTAATCAAGATAATTTTTTTGTTCTATTATGATGATATTTTGTTGAGTGTTTGAGTGACAAGTGAGAACTTTGGCTTTGATTAAAGAGATTGATTACCAACTTTAATTATATTCCTCCAAGCTCGTAAGTTTATAATTTATATACATTAATTAATCGCGAAATATTAACAATCTCTTAGGCACTACTACTCTATAGAAACCACCAAATATCTAAGCAACTATTTCCACTTCAATAAAGCCAAGAACAGTCGTAAACAACCACTCGAA
Organism: Ypsolopha sequella; assembly: GCA_934047225.1. Taxonomy (NCBI): domain Eukaryota; kingdom Metazoa; phylum Arthropoda; class Insecta; order Lepidoptera; family Ypsolophidae; genus Ypsolopha; species Ypsolopha sequella. The sequence goes on along the minus strand of OW203994.1, from coordinate 8,321,448 downwards.
TATCAATAACTCACAAAACAATTAAGCGATCATCTATTCAAACGAGTATTGCGCTTGCATGTTATCAAGGCATTCAGCTTATTCATTACAGAGTAGGCTCTTGATATAGAGTATTGTGTGCTTAGCTGTACCTTTACTCATACATTATAGGCATCAAAGTGGTATGGCTGCAAATCTTGCAGCTGAAAACCCGTTGGCCCAACACTTTTGATCCTGAAATTTTAATGACTTTTCCACAATACTTTGAGCTGTAGCGCTAAATCTTTTTGTTGAAAAACGGTTTCAGATAAAAGTTTTAATTGTGCATCACAACTTAAGCCCAGTTGAGGGCTGAAAAGATAAAAAAAGTTGTTAAAGAAGGATAAAGCAGGAAGTACAGTGGGTGCAAAACAATCTTAACAAAGTTTCGTGTTTGGTTCACATAAAATTATAACTAAACTGCTAGGTAGCGGGAAAATCGGGAACAAGGTGCTTATACTGGGCTCGTTTCTTTTTTTTAATTATAACTAGACGGTAGTATTATGTGGGGCAATGGGTTGGATTCCAAGGAAACGCAATTTCCTAATATGAAAATCAATGAATGTGTATATTTTACACGAAGGCAGTACCTAAGCTGTTTTTTTTTCTGAATTTAGCGTCGTGATATTTTTGACGTCATTTGTTACTTTCTATTACGACAATAATTACGGATATTCTGTCTCACGAAATAATCATCATCATCATCATCGTATGGCCTTTGTGTCCTGCATTGTTTTTTCTAAAAAGCTATAATTATAGATCCAGGCTTGATAGCCATATTTTCGCGTCAGGTGTTAGTTGGTGTAGCAAAATTTTCTGATGGGGCACTCCTCTACGATGTGACGGATAGTCTGTTCTGAGGCTCCACAGTCGCAGCGAGGTGAGTCAGCTATATCCCATTGGTGCAGGTTATAGTTGCACCTTGCCACAGCAGCACGGATTCTGTTCAGCGTAGTCCACAGCTTGCGGTGTTCTCTAAAGACTGGCTGTGTTGCAAAGGGGTTAGATATGTTGTTAGCCTGTGAACATTTTTCTTCTCGTCATTTTGCCCGCCACTCACGGAATAATAATATGCAGCTATGGTTATAGTAGTGATGGGTACAGATACTCGAGCGCGTTTTATGTGAGTTGCGCGTTATGTACCCCCCCCCCCCCCCCGACGTTACGCACACTAAGAAAAGTGGATGCACGCACTACTACAGTGAAAGAGTATTTTACATCCCCGATCCTGATTACACCATGAATTTTCTACACGAATTTTAATGATGTAAATAAAACTTTTGTTGCAGGGTCTTTTTTTTTCAACTCCAAAAAATGATTTAATCTGTGAGAGGCCACGATCAGAGATATTTTCTTCAATATGAGGAGAGACCTAGTTTCTTCCAATGAACCCTTGAAAACCTGGTGTTGTTGATGTTCTAGCGTCAGGTGTCCACTTAAGTGTTTTATTTTTATGTTGTACTTCTTGAAAATATTTAGACAACATAATAACACAACATATACGTCAAGTTTTTCTCGCATAAATCATAGTGAGTCTTTGCTGTGTTATCTATTTCGTTAACATAATAATAAGATGAAGTTTTAAGATATTATTTTTTAGGTGATTTTGTATTTTGATTATAAAAGATGAATTTTAAATGAAACATACAACCTTATTAGGTTGTTAATTCAATGATTAGATACCAATTATACTTGAACAAAACAATGTGGCAAGAGAAGTTTGAAGAAACACAACTAATTTAGCTGAATGCTTATAAAAAGATATGAAAGATCAATAAGCAAAAATTAGTTGCCTAATAACTCTGCAAAAGCGACTCCAATATTCATGTGTTAATTATCACTCCTATGTAGAAAACAATAAGAGCCAAGTTGCTACTTCCAAGGTAAGTTACTAAGCGAGGTACTCCTGCCAAATTGCCCGAGAACTAGGCAAGTTCGGCCGAACTTCCTTTTGCTTTTACTTAGACTTATGTAGAGATCTGAAACTTGGTCTTTTCAGGCTACGTGACTCAGCAGTAGGCTTCTGAAAAGAGTAATAGAAAAATGTTTCTTATTTGTACCTTATATAACTTTTGTACCAAAGGCTTCTAAAGAATTTTTTGCGACAATATGATGTTTTTGTTATGATCACGGGGGGACAGTTTCATACCAACCGAAAATTTAATAAACGGCCACGCGCAGTGTAGGGTACCGTAGTTGCCCATCACAATATGCGACTTAGAAGGGGCTTTTTAGGGTTCTGTAGTCAACAACAAGGAACCCTTATAGTTTCGCCATGTCCGTCTGTCTGTCTGTCTGTCTAGCTTAGAGACTATTAGTACTAGAAACCTGTAATTAGGCATAGGTATACATATTTATCACGCCGATGAAGTGGTACAGTAAAATTTTGAAAATGATTTTTTTTTAGGGACACTTACCTAAAGTGGGAATTTTTTTTTTCTCGTTTATCCCCTAGTGTGGGATGTCGTTGGATAGGTAATTTAAAAATATTGGGGGTGTGAGAACACCATTTTTCGATCCAGAGTTCCGTTTGCGAAATGTTAAGCTTAAAAGTGTTAATTTTTGTTAGAGTTAAGTGTCCCCCCCCATGCCAGTGAAACGGTTGTATTTGGACTATGTGGAGACGTGAAAAAAATCACAGTATTGGTAAACATAACGAAATTAAAAGGAAAACTATCACAGCTAAGTAGGCTTTACAAGTAAACGAGTAATAGTCGATTAACCTAAAATGAAAATTGCTTACAAATTCCATTGAAAATTACATAAACGAAGTTGTTAGTTGTTAAAAACAGGTAGTAAATATAAGGTGACTTTTAGTTATGCAACCAAATTCATACTAGAGACTCGATAAGTGGTCAGCACTAAGGTTCATTGGCCTTTTATAGACAATGGTACGGAACCCTTCGTGCGCGACTCCGACTCGCACTTGTCCGGTTTTTTTTTGTTTTATACTGAAATTACTAGTAATTAATAATTACTCATTAACTTGTAAAGCTTACTTAGCTCTGATAGTTTTCCTTTTAACTTCTTTAATAATACTACTGCCGTGAATTTTTTCACATATCCAAAAATAACCGTTTCGCTGGCAGCGTGGAACACCTTGAGTCAAGAATTTGCACTTTAAAGCTTAATTTTTCGCAAAGGATCCCTGAATCAAAAATGATTTCAACTTTCAATAATTTTAACCTATCCAACGACACACCATAGTATAGATGAGAAAATAAAATGCACCCCACCTTACTTTTAGGAGAGGTACCTTCAAAAATTTACGGTGAAAATAATAGGTGATATATCTATCGTCCGTGCAAAGGTCTCCGTTACTCAGGTGGAAAGACCCGTAGTGCGAGAGGGACGGAATCGGGTAAAATTTACAAAAATAAACTTAAAAATAAACTAAAATTTTTTAAAGTCTGTATACTATCCCAATTTGTCAGAATATCAAAAAAAATGTAAATTTAGACTTCATCTCAATAATTATTTCAATCGAGTAAAATTCCTCCAATCGTGTTTCCAACAGTCCAAAATATAGAGAGAGATCCTAAATTTGTATTTAGGATCTTATTCTATATTTTGGACTCGATAGTCCAAATGTTCCGAATGTCGAAAAGTTCCGATGAAAATACTAATTTATTATTAATATTTATTATTAACTAATGTATAAATAATAATTTATTTAACTTGGGACTTCGTTTGAACAGCAGATGAATTACTTCAAATGTCGATTTTGGCAATATAACCCCTTAAATGTGAATAGTTCTGGGGGTGCTTTATCATGATCTAATTTAAAGTAATAATTAATTAAACTAGCGATTTGGAGATATTTTGTGTTTTTTTTTAATCGAATTATTAAATGGAATCATGTTTGCGCCACAAATCTGACCCAGTATTATATAGTTACCTTATACAAGGTGTAACAAAAAGGTGTTATCATATTTGAAGAGCTTATTCAATCAATGGTATGGAACAACTTTTACTATTGAGCCAACCCTGAAATCTCAAAAAAAAATCTGCCCTTCCATACATTTCAGCCGAGCGGCATTGCATTTTTCTATGAAACAGTTAATTTTTTTTCGAGATACATGGTTTGTTTTATAGTAAAAGTTGTTCCATACCATTGACTGAATAAGCTCTTCAAATATGGTTACATCTTTCTGTTACACGTTGTATAAGGTGAAATTTAATCAAGCGCCTGAATTCATACTGGAGACTCGGTTAGTGATCAAGAACAATATTTAGCGGACTCCTATACTAGCCTATACTAGGTACTGCCTATACTAGGAATTATATTTGAACTAGTCCAGTCCGTACGAAAACAATTTTTTTTTATTTATTTCGAAAAAAAGGATCATTGAACCTTGTACCTGATCACTAACCAAGTCTTCAGTATGAATTCGGGTGGTTGATTAAATTTCACCTTGTATACTTTTATTTAAAAATGTTTATGAACTCGTAGCAAGGATTTAATCCCTCGTCAGTGTCCAGTAAAAAGCGAGTGAATTAAATGTCTGACATAAAAATCAGGGTTTCTAACTCTACATTATTTTCCTTGCATTCCTAACAAGCCTTTATTATTTTTTGATGATCAGCAAAATACACCAATAAGTGTAACTTATATTTAGAACAGCAATATTGATCCAAAAATAGAAAAAATCGGCCAAGTTTGTGTCGGTCCACGTGCAGTGTATAGGGTTCCGTAATTGCCTGTCACAATATGTAGATCTAAAAGGAGGCTTAATGTTTGATATTCTATGTAACACGATTTAACTTATTTGACAGGACTAAACTTAACTTAAGCGTTCTGTCTTTTTCTCTTTGTATCGAAAATACAAAGACAGGACGCTCATTATTTCATATTAATTATTGCAGTATTCTTGATAACAGACGATCATGCTATTCAATATGAGGTATAGACGCTTAAAGATTATACTTATAATAACTACATCATATGCAGTGTACACGCCTGAGTTGAAGAAGGTAGTGTAGGTACCCCAAGCGTTCCCTAAAATTATTACCACCTTAGGGATTAAACTGAAGCGTGGAACTAGCACGCCCCGCCCCCAACTCGTTATTATCGCTAGCAGAGAAGATCTCGTTAACGTTAGCACGTAGTTGCTAAAATTGAGAGCGGGCGAGAAAATTTAGTAGAAGGCCGCGTAGCTTATGCAAATTATAATCACAAAGCGAAAAATTAACCCATCCTGGAAGCAGCGCTGCGGTAGCGCTGTAGCTACATCTAGCGCTGGAGTGGTTAGCTCCTGATGATGGTAGGTAATAGCTCAAGCATGATTATTGGACGGAGTATTTGGATTTTTTCTTCGTAGTTCTGCTGGTTTTTAATGTCCGATACATGTTAGAGCTGTTTGATTGTTTAAAAACGGGAAGCAATGTTCTTTAGGACAACGATTGTCATTAAAATGTTATAATTAAGTTTAAGTTGAGAAACAGCATTAGTGTCTGAAGAAATACTTTGCGTGTTGAGCATTTCTTCTTCGATTTTTAATACCAAATAAGTGTATAAAACTCAATGAATGAATTTCTATATTACAGAACTAAAGATCTTAAGTATGGGTAAGTAAGGTGCGATGTGGTTTATGGCGCCTTTTCCCAGGGACATCCGAAAATACATATTGTTTATTAAACTGTAAAAAATAACTTCATTTTAGGAAATTATACTCGCGTATAAGAAACAGCATTAAAATATTGTTTAAAATCAAGCTGTTTTTAGACTACAAATAAGTAAAATTTATTATTTCTTTGAAACCACTAGGTAATGGACTAAAATACAAGAAAAATGTTACTTAGGAAAATTATTTATGGAATTTATTTTTTCGTCCATCGCGTCCATGTGGAAAGTATTTTTTTCTCATATTTTGCGCTATCCGGAGACCCAGCTCGCTTATATGAACGTTATTTCAATATAGTTTCTATCGATATTTGTACCGACACAGGTCGACCCAAGGTCGTTGACGGCTACCTGCACCTTAAGTCGCTTGCGAATAGGCCGTGGTATTTAAAAATAACAAATCATGTCTGCTGCCATCTTCGTCTCTATCACGCGAGCCCAAACGACCTGATCGACCTCACACCGGATTCAGCAATGAGGTTGCAGAGCCTAAAAGTCGACTTAAGGGGCTCCACAATGCTAAACATCAGTTTTGTATTGGATTCAGTTCCGTCAATGTAGAGGGTAAAAATTTGAAATAAATATGGAATGTTTTGTGACTCAAGGCAATTATTAATTACACTTTATAAATAAACATACTTTCAGTGTTCTATCAATTATATAACTTTTAAAAAAGCATGAATTTCACGAAAAAAGCGACTCAGTTTCCATGTTTCAAAACCGATTGAAACGAAACCAACACACGCAGATACTAACTAGAAAAAAACATCTTTATTACATAAATAAATAATGGTTAATGTAATACCAGGAGCCACGATTTCAAAATAACTGAAGTTTTGCGTGCGCGGCATCTGATTAGAGCAGGATAGAGAGTTAAAAAACAAACGCGTTAGAGCGGGACCGAATTTTAGCATAGTGCAGCCCCTTAAAGCCACTACAACATCTGATTCTGATAGAGATGGCCATACGTTAAATAAGTGTATTAGATACTACAAAGTGAACATTTCTTGGCATAAAAAAGGCAGTGCTATCAATTTAGTATTTATGTTTCTAGAAACGTTTTGTTGTGTATCATACAAAGTTTTAAATCAATCTGTTCAGGAGCTTTGTTTGTACGGCTTCGTAAATAAGACTTGTAATTTGTATTATGTTAAAATAAATAAGGCTGGTTTTGGACAGTTTGCCGAAAATAGAAATTCCATCCATTTTGTTCCATCATTTTTAAAACTGGGTTTTTTAATATGGATGGACGAAATTAAACGTGGACGTGAAAAAAAAAGAGTATGTGCACCATATAGCAATCAGTGAGTAATGGTGTATGAGATATAACAATAAGCATATCAGAAAAAAAAAAACATCAAACCTTAACGCAATTTTTGAATACCCACCAAGACAGCGTATAGAAAGTAATACCGTTTCAAATAAAGGCCTCAGACCACAATGGGCCATCATCGCCCACGAGATCTCGCAAGTTGACTATAAAAACGTGTCTGTGTTGCGTTAAAAAAATTATGTTTTATGTACACATAAATAATATTTGTCAACTAAATAAAATAATCGCAGCGGGTGCAACTATGTTGACGTCCACTTTTCATCGATCGCCATGCAATAATAGGGGGATTGACCATTGTGTGAACAAAAGCTCCTTGATGTACCCTTGTGGCGCATGGTTAAGCGTGGTCCATCATTGCCCATTGTAAATAGCTGGCTTTGTGCACCAATTTAACACTTTGAATGAAGCTTGGGTTCGCCAATGCACACAACCATAAAGCATTCGATGGAATGGAGGCCTCTGGCATTACATACACCACACCAAACCTATTATTAATCGATTTGATCTGTCAGAAAGATTGTGGTCAGTATTTTTTGAGATACTAAAAGGATGGTTGGATTCCCAATTATTTAGAAAAAAGATAGAACATAACTGGCCATGGCCATTACTATCTACTCAAGTATTTATAAGGAGAGGGAAAAATAGTATCTTTGAATGCAAAAATTCGCGAAGGTAGATCTTCAAAGGATCACACAGAATAAGATCCAAAAATAGTGTAAACAAGTCGAAAAGAAATCAATAAAAAAAATACAATTATATTTTTGTTATTTTTAACTGTATTTTTATACCTAACCTTAATTTGTTTACCATTTTCCTTCTAATTATACATTTTAAATAAGTGACGATAATAAGATATTTTATATTTTTTGTTTTTCCTTTACCTATTTATTCAAGCCTACCTATTTATTTAGGACAGGTAAACTATCAAATAAGCCGTCTAGCTACCTTTTATGTTCTGTCTTTCCTCAAATAAAATCGGTCAGGCAAAATAATCCTTTATTCTTCAATGCCAAGTGCATGTTTGACTTGGGTCAAAGGGTTTCTTTATGTATGTAAGTATACCTATGTCATATTACGTACAGAAAGGAGTATTTTATATTTAAAAGAATATGCCAATGGATCTCTTTATTTTCTAACCATGAGTGTTTCATTTCCGCGGAGTATGTTCGTTGGTTGTACAGTGCTACAAGGTTCTTTAAGAGGCTATGCGAATTTTATTTTTGTCACTGTCACTTCAAGCGAAAAATCGCGCAGTGCGAGAGGGGCGGATTCAGGGCAAAAGAGAAATAAGTTGGTTTTATATTTTTATTAAAAAAACTAAAATAGCTAGCAAAATTTCAAATATCAAATCACTAGATATTGTTGAAATACCTAATAAAATATGTTTGAGTTATGTATATGGTTCCTGTTCGTCAAACGAGGAGAAAAAGTGTGTTTGAAGACCTCATTTCAACGTATTTCTATCGAGGAAAATTTATCCAAACATGTTTTCCAATTTTAAAACCCTAGATTATAAAGTCAAAATTCACATACCAGAATTTATTAACATTTTTTTTGTATTTCATGAAATACTATTAAGGCGCGTGGATTGGTTGTGTCTAAAATCAGAACTAACACCGCTACCATACTCCTTGTTTCACAGCTGCGCCTCCCTGTCACTGTCATCCAAGCGCCAAAAGATCCTTGTAGCACTCTATGCCATTATATAGAGAAGTTGTATACGTTCGCTCCATTCGTCAGTTCAGATAATACTCGTATATCGAATTGAGCCCCACTTGGGAAGCATGCTGTTTGGGTTGATCACACAGTGTTTCTCTTCAAAGTTCAGCAAGAGGAAAACTCATTGCTGATTTTATTAGTACATGCTGAATTTACGAAAATCTTCCACTAAAAGCCAAAAATGTGCGACGACGAGCAAAGCGAAGAGGAGCGTGTTAGGTTTGCATGTAAGATAAAATAAGGAGTCGAGCGAAGCGGAACGGAGCGAGGCGACGCCGACGTCCCTAGTTCTAACAGAATTCATGATATACACAGAAAAAAACCTTCTTATCATCACAAAAAAAAACCTTGTATTATTCCCTCCCACTCATTTCCATTTGCGGTCTCTTTCTATCTGCTTTCTGCTGCTTTATAGTCCTGTCTAGAGTTTGTCAAAGATATCGTTTTTGCTGAATGGACCAGTAACCAAAGCCGTAAAACAAGTAAAATAAAAAAAAAATGTTTTATTATTTGTCGTGCGAAATGTTAATTTTGTTGTAGACAGCATTATTTTTAAAGCGTTTCAAATATTTTATAGTCGTTTACATTACTTTATAGTGCAAATGTTCAGTTATATAGATTTTTTAAGTAGTTAATTTATATATAGGTGTCGTAGAAATTACGTACTTACATTAAATATAAGCAAGCATTCCTCTACCCGCACAAATGTATACACAAGTCGTGTAATTAAATAAACTCGGCGGGTTCCGCCTAAATTAAACATAATGCAATCTAATTAAGAATAATGACATAACATATAAAATTATCCTGTACCCTCCCACCGCGGGGTATTTCCTCCCCCTTCACACCCTGTAACTAGGGTTTAGAGGAAACGGACGCACTCCTGGGGTAATATTATCCTCATGATGTAATAGGACAGTTCTCTTTTCCCCCACAATGTTATCAAAGAAAAGGATACTTTTTGTTGTAAGCCATCAATTTCCAATTTTTGTTCTTTTCTGAACATGTAAAGTTCAGCACAATTATAAATTTTAGGTAATTTTGCAGAATTCCCATAGCTTAAATTTTAAAAGATTTGTTTTTTCAGAGAATATACACCATTTTTGGACGTAGTTTTCATTATTTTGATATTTACTTAAATTATTCATGGTTTTTTATGATTTTTTTAAAGAATTGTCCAATATGGCGTCACTTGAAAAATTTAGACATTATACCGTTTGTGATGTGTGATTGCTTTAAAAAAAAAAGTGGTCTGTCTCTGTCTGTCTACTCATCTGTCATCTATCTGTCAAATGAATCGGAAGCAAATTATTACAAATTTATCTTGCTAGCAAAGGACACATTCCTAAATTGCTTTTTCTAAAATGAGGTCACACGAAAGCAAATAGATGTTACAGCTTTCTCTTGAAAAATATTCATCATCATGAGGTTTTTTATACCACAAGTTCTATAATACGGTTTATTAAACCTAAATCTCAAAATAGTTTTCGAATTAACACACCTTAACATAATTTAATCTATGCGAATTACTTTCAGGATTTATTGAAGGAACATGAAGCTGTTATTGAACTTGTACTGGTATAAATCCTTGGGCGAGGTTTATGTTATACATATAAACCATTTGGCGTAGGACCCTCGGGGGCTGGACGCGCGGCGACTTTATAAAGAAATTTCGTCACGCCTAGTCGACTCTTTGGGTGACCGAAGGGCTGAGGCCTATTTTGGCCAAAGAATAAGCCTGGTCATCCAGCATAGCAACGGAGCTAGCCTTTTGGGCACCCTTTCCAGCGACGGCGATGATTTGGCCACCATTTTTTATCTAATGTAATTATTTTAGTCCTTTTTATTTTTATTTTATGTTATTTATGTAAATTTTATTGTTTGAATATATCATGAACATGACACCAAATCTTAGTAACATTGCTTTTGATCCCCAGTGTACATTAATGCAACATTTGAAACAATAACAACGGTACAAATAACCCAATTTTGTGTTTTACACATAGTTGTTTTACTCTTATAGGAGTAGTTTATGTAGGGTACATATATTAATTAACTATAAAAATAATCCACTTTAAGAGATTTAGCTTTCAAATCAATACTTTGCATTATAATATTATATATATATATATATAAAAATTCACTTTAAAAAGAATGGTTTCCACTTTATGCTTTATAGAAAAAGGTTAGGTTAAATGCCACACATAAACTTCGTGGTTATTTTTAGGGTTCCGTAGTACCTAAAAGTGAGACTCCGTTATTCGTCCGTCCGTATGTCACAGCCTCATAACTTTAGCACCGTTAATGATGCACACAAATAGCATTAATTTTCCTATACATCACGGTGTAAAAATAATATTAAAAATTTGAAATTGTTCAAAATATTTCCAAAACAAAGGTGTGAAAAATAAAAAATATTATCCTTAAGATACAATACGGGTATCAAATTGTAGATATTATTTAAAAAGCTGATTATAAATATATATTTTTTTACCATATTTACATGCACTCTTTCGAGAAATCTTTAAAAAATCTTAAAAATATATATGTCCCCCCCCTTATCTCCAAAACTGGTGGACTGAAAATTATGAAAAAAATTACAAACTTAAATTTATCATCCACAATACGGAACCCTAGGTACGCGAGTCTGACTCGCACTTTGCCGGTTTTTTATGACAAACCAGGCCCCGTAGCACGTAGACATGACTTAGTTGAATCACAGGTGTGAGGAGCGTGACATACTGTTTAATTGCAAAAACGTCCTGTCAAGCTCGTCGCACTCTTGATTCAACCATAGATAATGATTCAACTACTCGTAAGTCGTGTCACGCGCGATTAAAAACTGTTCTACGAGTGCTGAAAACATTATAGTGCGAAACATTTCTTTTGTCGTGAAAAGTGTTATTTTTTGAAGGGCGTAATATTTATTTATAGTACTTAAAAATGCTCTGAACACTACATGCAAACCAATTGAAGGTTATGAACGGCGAACTACACGACCGTCAAACAGTTTTTTACTAGCACGGTGTGTAGTTTTCGACCCTTGCTTCCCGTTAATAATTATGTGCATTAATGTCTTATACATTTAAGTATATTATCTAGGTTGCAAATTAAATGTATATATAGGAACACAACCTAAGGCAGCACTAAGTAATATAATAATGCAACGTGCAAAAATACTTCATTATGTACTTTTCCGAAATAAATTCATTCATTCATTCCTTTGTTATTTTTGTTTGTAGAGCTTTGTAATTTTTATTGTTATTTCCATTAATTGTAAAGTAAGGTTAAATATGTCCCTTTATGTAGTAGTTCCTTATGAAGTGTAAGAGTAACCGACACGTCACTCGACTCTCATGATAGTAAGTAGCACTACAGTATTAAGGGCTCTCAGTCCCGTCTATATACATAATCACACCTTCGGTACAACACTGTCACTTTTGCAAAAAATCATTTTTTCAGGAGAAATGTTTAAAGAATTAAGTGTAGTATAAAATAATGTTGCTTCTTTATTGAGGCTACTTGAATGCATTTTTTATTTATATCTTCTTTTAACTTCATATTGTAGAAGAGAAATTGACCTTAAATACTATAGTAAAATTATAATATATTTTTAAACTTTAGGGGCCGCGCACAACTGACCAATGAAACGTTGTTTCTCCCAGTGTCTTCTCGATTCGCGCCAAAACCACAACGACACTTACGCCCTCATACGAAAAGTATGCGTACTAAACAAATGACTTTATCGCACCAAGTGCAGAGCTATTTTCGGCCACTTCGTACATATTTATCTCATTTTTTCAAATATTGCAAAAGTAACAGTGTTGCACCGGGGGTGCGATATGTATGACACCAAATATTTTAACAATGGAGATCCACATTGCTAAATTATCCCTATAGATGGCGCATCATCGATGCGGCTATGACAATCTGTCATTTCAGTACATTGTTATGGCTTTTGCATAGTTTTTTGTGATTTTCGATTAGTTTCTCGGAATTGTGCCTTTGTGTGCCGTACCAGAGGGCCTACTCCGAAGTGACAAAATTCGATCGAATATCGTTCGGTCGTATATACATCTCTATCACACTTTCAGAGATAAACGTATGCTCGAACGATAAACGATCGACCGAATCTTTTTGGGAGTGCCGGGCCAGGTTGCTTTAATAATGGTGTTAATGTAACTACTTAAAGAATTTGGATAACAATAACAAATATTTAACTAATAGGAATAAAGGTGATAAGAGAAAGCAAAAAAATCGAGATATTGGAGAAAAACAGTAGGAAAACCGGAACCCACACAACACCAAAGTTTTACATAACTGGACCGTATTATTGGGCGGACCTATGCTAGCGCCATCTGTAATAAGGATGATAACTATTAGTCAAATCAGCAACCTTTTATGAAACGTCAAAAACGATTTTTTGTATGAAAATACTTAGAAGTGACGTCATAACTTTGTACTTTGGCAGAAGGTAAATGAGTAACTTCTATTTTTTTTTTCGCAAGTTGAAATTTTGTTAACTTCTAAATTGTTTTATTGTGTAAAAAATTTAAATTAATCTTTACGCAAAATCGATGAAATAAGTAAGCATTATTTTTGAATATCAATTTTGCGTATACTTGTTTTTAAATTTATTGACAACCCGGCCATCATCATTATGATGGCTTTGCCTGTGGATCCCCATTGCTTTTGTTTCTCAGTGTACAATAAAACATTTACCTTTGACACACTCTTGGTTGTTTTTTTTTTATTTATTCATTAATTGCGAAGCGTTATGCATAATGTAACAGTCTCTTTTATAATTTAGTTTATCTGTTTATTAAAACTCCTATGAATTAATACATATTTTATATCGTAACGTATTTTTCTCAAGATAAAACCGCGTGTAAATGGACTGCTGCTATTTTAAATGAAACCAGATACTCTACTAACTTTCCCAAAGAATACTCACGCGAAATGGAAGAAAATTGGACTTTCCCATACAACATTTGCGGTAAGTATTAAGGAGCAAGTAGTCGCTAATGACAGGGTTCGGCGATCCCACTTTTGATGGTAGTAAATGTTACAATTTCTATACAAAATAAATAACACTTGCTACTCGATAAGATGAAGTATAAGTTGTTGAGAAAATTGCAGTAAATTTTTTTTCAATGCATGTGCTCGTAAAGGCCCACTTTTTATGCATCAAAACCGAACAGAAAGTCGATTATTTTGCCCTAGGGCTTTATTATTATTTTTTTTTAATTTGTTTGCAATGGTTGGCTAACCTGCAGCCTTTCTTGTGTACCATAGATGTCATACTTTTTTTTCCACTGTTTAACGGCTTTGGATACAATCGTTTTGAGCCAATCATAATTGAAAGTTCACAAGATTATATTTGTTTTCATTTCCTCACACTATGCATTGAAAAACGTAGTATGATACACGGGCGTAAAAGCAATAGATTACTCGGTTACGTTTAAAACACTCGCTACGCTCGTGTTTTAATTCGTCCTCGTAATTTATTCCTTTACGCCCTAGTAGCATAAACTACTAAAAGTTACATCAGAAAAAAAGCAACCCCTCACCTTGACAGCTCGCGGGCGACTGAGGGCCGCGATCATAATAATAAAGGACCATTTATTTTGAAAATCCAGTTTTTTTTTTCTGAAGAACTCGTGGTATGAATCCATTACTTCTAATTGTAAAACTATTATATATACCTATATTATTTATTGAAACAAATTAAAACTTAACATATAAAATAAAACTTACCTAATACAAAAAACGCAAAACCTTTAGTAAAAATAACCTAAACTTAATAAAAAATCTTATCTATATCGCCACCGTCACATGGAAGGGTACCTAGAAGGCTGGCAGCGTTTCCTCTTTGAATAGCCAGGCTGATTATCTAGCCAAGATACACGACATAGTTGCAAAAGTTTCAAAAATCATATGTGCATATTTTCATTAGTATAAAAAAAATATTGGTCTTTACTGTTCCCATTAAAAATATGTAGTTTGCTACAGTAGCAAAACAGCTTCTTTGGACGTTGCAGAACGGACGACAAAGGAATGCTTCAGTACATGCTAAAAGGCTTCGACACGTGTGGGCTTACAGCCTTTGAGTCAACATGTCGCATGCCATGCAACAGTTGAATACTCAGTGCCACTTCAGCTGATCCTTGAAAGACAAGAACAAAGAAAAACTTGCAGGCATTTGTAAAAGCGCCTTAGCTCGTTAAGACCCTTATGTTTGCCGCTTGTATATTTAAGGCTATTTTTGTCCTATTTTCCTATAAAATTGTTTTGTAATAGACTGCATGAGTGTGCCAATGTTTAATTACGAGTAAACACAATAGTTTTTCATCGACCATCAAAATAAACTAGTCTTCGCGCAACATTTTTTACTATATTTTCGACTATTTCACAAAAAAAAAAAGAAATCTTGTCATGATGTTGTCATGATAGTTGTCGCAATACGGTGTTGATACCTGAGACCATGGAATTTGTATTTACAAGTCTGAGACCAATCACAAGCGAGTAAAAGTAAAGAGGGCGTGACTTAAAAAACCAAGACAGACCATTATCACTTGTGATTGGTTCTCTGGCGGTGTTAAAATAAATTTGGCCAATCACAGCGCAGAATTGCGGTGTTGAAAAGTAGTATTATAACATTGGTCAAACAATGGACGTACTTACCAAACCGCTTTTGCAAATATATTAGAAAACTTGGACGCCGAAGACGAGGTGATATGTGGGATTAGGATCCAGAATATAATGATGTTAATGGAGTTTATTTGTGAGTATTTGGAAGTTGGCTAGTCCACTGCCGTGGAGTGGCAGTGGACAGACCATTTTTGTCGCCGACGTGATAATCGTTGGGGCCGTAAGGCATTGGAATGGAGACCACGTACAGCAAAGCGCGGCGTAGGCCGCCCTCGTTCCTGGACTGACGATCTGAAGAACGTTGCGGGTGGCGGCTGGATGAGGATGACTGAGGACCGCCAAGAGTGGCGTAATATTGGGGAGGCCTGTGTCCAGCAGTGGACAAAATATGGGCTGATGGATGGATGGATTTGGAAGTTGGCGAGAAGGAGGCAAAAGAAGCAATATCTGTTGTTGGTATTTTTTCCATCACAAAATCGAGAGCGAATGATGAAGAGTAGAATCGAAACTATTCATAAAAAACCGGTCAAGTGCGAGTCAGACTCGCGTACCTAGGGTTCCGTATCGTGGATGAAAAATTTAATTTTGACATTTTGTTTTAGTGAATTTCTGAACCGCAATATTTTTACTGTTCACGAAAAAAAATTACAAAATTAAATTTATCATCAATAATACGGAACCCAAGGTACACGAGTCTGACTCTCACCAAACCGGTTTATTTTAGTTTAGAAAATACTAAGGAATTGACAAAAAGTAATCCAATATCAATTATAGATTAAAATTTTGTATTCAAAGGACAATAAAATAGCTGAAAGTTATAGTGTCTAAAAAAAGAAACGGGTGATTTCAGAGTTACATTCGTAAATTATTTTGGTGGATATTTCTTACGTCGCCTATATACACATATTTTACCATATTATTTACATATATTATCAGTGATGGCAGCGCATTTGCTTATGAGGTCATTTCAAACTTTTATTCTATCAATAATTTGATTAAAGTTAATGCTTATTTAGGCATTAACGTATCATGTACTAGCTTTTGCCCATGGCTTCGCCCGCGTTGATTAAGTTTTTCTATAGTCGTATCGAATCTGTAAATATTTTTCAGCTCATTAATTTTTTAGTACGTAGTTGACCTGACTCTGGTTTTTAGATATGGAGTGTTTTGGATTTTCATCATCTCTAATTTGATCTCCATGTAAAGTGTCTTTGGCCGAGCCGCTTTTATGATCTACACTATTTTTTGTTCTCTGAATAAATCCTCTGCTAATGTGTCTTTCGCGGTCTTTGATCACTGATTTAAACCCCTAGTAGTATGTTTGGCCATGCCAAGGCGCTTCTATGACGACACTTTTTGTTGTTCTCATGGGAACTGATTTATGGAATAAAAAGTAACCTTTGTCCTATTCCAGGTCTTGAACTACATTTGTGCAAAGTTTCAGCCCAATCGGTTCAGTAGTTACGGCGTGAAGGAGTAACAAACATCCATCCATACATCAAAGAACACTTTCGCATTTATTATATTAGTGAGATGGGATTAGTGGGATGGGATTATAACTAATTGCAAATAATGAACGATTAAAAAGGTAATTAACTATAATCAAAATCAAAAATCAAACTATCATTATTATTCTTCGTTAAAAAAGTTATACCGCAAGGGACGTATAATTTCTGAACAGCTCCCCCACTATACAAACGAGATGCGAACAAACATATAACCACATGAAAAAAAAACTAAAAAAAAAACAATTCTTAGGGTAGTGTGTATTAACAGAAAATTTAGGTCTCCAAATGTCTATTTTTTATTAACACTGATTTATAGACTCTTAAAGAATTAATTTTTTCCATAGTTAACTTATTTTTCTCATGTTAAAATCAGTGTTCTTATATTTGGGAACCTAGATATTCTGGTCAGTGATAAAACAGAAATAATAACATCGTCTCTGATATTGAAAGCTGATCAAGGAAAAAGGGAACCAGGCCTATCGGTTTATCGATTTATGGTCGAGTAATTGTAACGCAGCCTCATCATAGGCCGATTGTTTGCAAAACTTATCTGGAGCATTCATTCTAAGGGTCGAGAATATCGATGACCCAGAATAGTCAGTCATCAATAAAGAGACGCGCTTTGATTTCGCTGTAACGACAATTCCATTTTGTAGGTCACAGAAATTCATAAAACTTTATTTTTATCGGTACTACTGGGAATCTCTTTGACAACACGGTAAAAAAAAAAGAATATACAAACACCATGTATGTACTCTACGTGATTCGTTAAAAAGTAAACCCTTCACTTCACTGTGTAACTGACGTCATATTTAGATGAAATATTTTTGAATTCTGGGTTTTAAAGCTTCCAAGTTTTCGTTGTTCGGTGTTCGAGCAATTCCGTCTGAAATACGAGGTCATTGTTGGTGGCAGCGAAGGCGACGGGTGGATGCGGGGTGTCAAAGAGGGCCTGAGGAGAGGGGGGCACCAAACCCATTACAGTACGAGGCGAGAAAGAAATAGGACGCCTGTGTCGAGTTACGGCTTAAGTAATTGTGTTTCATCTATTCTATGCTAGTTCGTAGTATACCCAGCCTCTATTACCAAGTTAAGAAACACGGATAAGACGAGAATAAACGATGTCGGTTATCGATATTGCCTATCTATCGGCAAGAATATAATTCAGCATTCTTCCCGAAATTGCTTACAAAGTACAATATAAATTACATCTAAGGAAAAAGATACAACAAAAGGGTTATTCCCTTTGCTGCTGAAGGGTATTTAGGTTGGGTCGGACAGGCTTTGGGTGGTTTTACATGCCTTTTCTTTCCATGCTTAGTTAGTTAGTTTAGTAGAGCTTCAGGGGATCCACAATGCTAAACATCAGTTTTGCATTGGATTCAGTTCCAACAATGTAGATGGTAAAAATTTTAAAAAAATATGGCGTGTTTTTGACTCAAAACAATAAACATAGTTTCAATCTACTTTTAACTATATTACTTTTAAAAAAAGCATGAATTGTACGAAAAAAAGCGATTCAGTTTCCATATTTCAAAACCGATTGAAACGAAACTAACACACGCAGATACTTACTAGAAAAAACTTCTTTATTATATGAAGAAATTACAATTAATTTCCTAATGTAGCCGTGATTTCCAAATAACTGAAGTGTTTCGTGCGCGACATCTAATTAGAGCAGGAAAGACACTTAAAAACAAAAGCGTTAGAGCAGGACTGAGTTGTAGCATTGTGCAGCCCCTTAATGCATAATAATATCCTGTCAACAAAATATGTGTGCAATCAATCAAGGGCTTCAGCAGGCTGTGGTAGACTGAAACATACAGTTCATAAAGTAAACAAGTTGGCAAGTTGAAAAAGCCCTTCCTGTTACTCATGCTAAGTCGTCAGTTGAAATTGCTTCAAGATTAAGACCATTTGATAACTGTTCGGAAGTGAGTTCACATACAATATTCTCACTGTGTTGTGAATAATAAATTAGAAAGATTTACATTATTACATTGTTTACATTATTACTTTATGTGATATTATTTATGTGAGACTACTAGTTTTGTTTTACTTAACTCAGAGGTTGTCAGGGGTGTTTACGAGTATGCGAGTCACAGTCCACACTGGTACACCCACATTTCATCGCAATTATTATGTCCCAGCGTTGTAAGTTAGTCATGTCGCCGTACTTCGATCACAAATATAAACCTACAGTACACGTGCCTGCTAAAGCATACATACCGAACTCAAAATTGTGTTTCTTCGTGAATTGAACCCCAGACTGTTGAAACAGGCAGAGGCGGTCAACATTACAAAAACCGTAAAAAATCCTAATGTACTTATGCTATATTTTCAAAGGTACACAGTTTCATAAACTACAGTTTCAAAGGCCCGCAGATTTTTTGATTAAAAGGATTGTCGGTTGTTGTTTGCGTTAAATTCAGTGAAACAGGGAAATGTAGAATGTATTATTTTTCACGTAGGCGAGCCCTTTGTTCATATTTAAGCTACGCGGAGTGGAGTGCCCGAGGCAAGGTAGCCGGGGCACGGCGGAGCGGGCGGTGAAAGCACAAGGAATTTAATCCGCGCTCTACAGAAATGCTGCCCCTTGTCTTCGTAGATAGAGCGAGTACCTGGATGCTTACCTACTTACTAGATTTTTTTCTGTCTCTTTTGTCCGTGGAAATGCATTTATTGCGCAATGGACGTCCTCGTAGAGGTATGCAGATTAAAAAGCGTCTTATGTAACCGCTATAAATAACGTTATTTATATTGTAAGTCTAAGAGAGGATGTTTGTTCAGTTTTTGCTTTAAATAAATGTTAGGTACAAAATAGAAAAGGTAATTTGTATTTTATTTTATATCTACGTTATTCTGCTTCATTAAATATACTGGTCTCTTAATGAAACCACTAAGTCATACTTGACCATCTTTCCCATAGAAACAAAACCGCGCAAATAAAAAATTGAGCTTGCCCATACAAATTTACAGTAGTAAGGGTGCATAAAAAGGCAGATAGAGCACCTCATTTTGCAAAAATCATATATATATATATATACGAGTATATAATGCCGCAGATCAAAATTTCAATTATAAATTTCTAAACAAGAAAAACAAAGTTAAGTTACGCACTTTACGCTAAGCTCCATATTTTTTACTAAAAGGAAACGTATATATATATATATATTTATATATTATATTGTCAGTAATATATATATATATATATGTATATATATGCTTCGATCGGCGGCCTCAGGAAACTTGTGGCCATATGCAGCTCATCACGGTCTTCACTATAATGTAAAGAAGAGCGAGATCATGGTTTTTGGGGCCGGAGGTAAGTGCCCAATGTATGCGCCACCCATTACTCTCAATGGCGTGGAACTACAGAGGGTGTTTAAATTCAAGTATCTTGGGCATATAATTGCCGCCGACCTCAAAGATGATGAAGATATTGAGAGGGCGCGAAGGGTATTGTCAGTAAAAGCAAACATGGTGGCTCGCAGGTTTGCGCGCACATCAAGTAATGTTAAGATTACCTTTTTTAGGGCCTTTTGCACTTCTTTTTATTCGTGCAGCCTGTGGGCTAAGTACACTCAGAAAGCTTACAATGCCCTTCGTGTTCAATACAACAATGCGTTTAGGATGCTAATGGGGTTGCCGCGACACTGCAGTGCCTCAGGCATGTTTGCAGAGGCGCGAGTTGATTGTTTTCATGCCACTTTGAGAAAAAGGTGCACGTCCCTGGTGCGCAGAGTGCGCGGCAGCAACAACAGTATCCTGGCCATATAGCGGACAGGCTTGATTGCTGTTACATGAATCACTGCTGCAGTATTCATGTGGAAGTGGACAGACCTGTCTTCTCTAAAATTAATACTTTTAATGTTACTAACACTTAGCATAGGACTAGACTAAGTTTACTTACAAAATTTGTGATCCATAGTTGGTCTTTCAATAAATGATTTGATTTGATTTTCTTTTCTCAATAAATGATTTGATTTGATTTGATTTACGTTTCCTTTTAGTTAAAAATATGAGGCTCTGAGTCGTGGCTGTTACGACCACCAAAAAACACGCCCTCTATTCTAAAACACGTAGACGGGGTCATTCTTCACTTATTTTTAAAACAAATTTCAAGGCTGTATGATTTAAGGTTAAGCGTCAGGAGCTTAGCGTAAAGTGCGTAACTTAACGTTTTTCTTGTTTAGAAATTTATAATTGAAATTTAGGTCTGCGGAATTTCACGCCAATAGTTCAGTGTTATTGAGGTTTGTAAAGAAAGAGTTTGAAATTGTATACACAACTAGTCATAATCTTCTCAAAACTAACTTAAATTGCTGTTCTAACTTTGTTTGGCCAAGATCATGACAAATTAAGCATTAAATTTCAAACTCATGTTTTATAAACCTCACTAATATTAAACTATTGGCGTCAACTGCCACATACCAAAATATTTTTCAATTTTTAACTTCTAACAAGAAATACAACGTTGAATTATGCACTTTGCGCTAAGCTACTGACATTTAACCTCAGGGAAAGAGTTTTAACAATCAAAAAACAAGAAATTTAGAGGTAAATTTGTATTTTTTTCTATCAAGCGAACTAAAAGCTTTTGCATTTTTTTCAATATGAATAGTTCAGACCTATAGTATATATTATTTTTATTGAACTGATAGACCAAGTAACACAATGTGAAATGATCCTTTAAGGTGATATATCGTCCGTGCAAAGGTCCCCGTTACTCCAGGCGGAATGATCCGCAGTGCGAGAGGGACGGAATCGGAGAAAATTGACAAAAAGTCGGTTTTAAATTAATAAAAAAATAACTAAAATAGCTATAAACATTTCGAAAACCAGTAATTTAGGTATTGTTAAAACCCATCCAAATAAATATTTTTCAAGTCTGTATGATGTAATAATTTGTCAGAATTTCAAAACAGTGTAAATTTAGACCTCATCTCAATAATTATTTTTATCGAGTGAAATTCCTCCAATCGCGATTCTGATAGTCCAAAATCTAGAAGAAGGTCCCAAAATTGTTACACTAATTGACTTAACTTCAGATGTATTTTGAACAGCAGATAAATAACTTCAAAAAGTGTCTATTTTGACCACATACCTCCTTAAAGTGGTGCATCTGACCTTATGCGGACCCTTAAAGTTGGTGTGGAGAGATGTTTTTTTATTTTATTTTCGCGGGTATGTTTCTATGGCAACGTAGTTCAGTATGATCAATACAGTATGTGGTTTCATTTATTTATATTTTTTCCTATGATAATCTATTGGTATTAAAATAATAAATAAAAATATTACTCGATATATTTCGACCCTCGGTATGGGGCCGTCATCAGTCGAATGCAAAAAATATTGACATATAAATTAGGTATGATAATAAAAAAGTAAAATTGACACTTGTAAACAAATTTAGTAACATTTTTCTGGTGTCGATTACTTTTCATATTATCTAATTACTGCTCTTCTTGGATGATGGATGATAGTCGGTCGGTCGGTCGGGTCATGTCCGTCAGTGCTGTCTGCTGAGTCCAAGTCCATAAGGAGCACCAAGTGACCAGATATATGACGTCTCCCAGGTTCTTAGGTTATGTTTTTATTCTACTTGTGTAAAGTTTAAAAACTAGTCACATCGTGTCATTAACTTCAATTTGAGTTTGTTATACAGATTCTGTAATGACTATCTAAGTGCTAAATATATTTATTTATTTACTATATTGGATACATAAATATATACTTACTTACATCTTAAATCGTTAAACATATTGATTTTGTAAATTTTCTTACAAAATATTTGTATCTACTTGCATAATACGAGGTAGGTTTGGTTTCATATGACCACATGGGTTTCAAATTAGTGTAGTTACTAGGACTCTGTTATGATTTCAAAGTACTATTTATGATAGCTCGGGTTACAATCGATCCCGTTAGAAAAGCTACAGAGTTAAGGCAAATGGATACGCCAACTGCAATTTGGACCTGTCTTTGAAGGCCTACTCCTCCCACACGGGTGGTCCAAAAACTTTCATAAAAATATATGATAGGCACTAAAGAGTCAAAAATAAATTTTAAGTTTCATAAACTGTTTTGCTATTGTAAGTTTTGACAAAAAAAATCTAAAGTCATCGAAAGTTTCACATGATTAACTTAAGAATTCTCTTACTCCTTCCAAATGCCTAAAGCGATTTTAATTATTATTTCACCAAATTATAGGAAATTTTTGGATCTAAAAAATTTAAGTTCAAAATTTTTTTTCCGTTCAGGGCGTCCAAGTGAAAAGTATTATTTTCTCCTATTTTGCGCTAGCCGGAGACGCAGTGTTGTCGTAACTGCCACTTTTTAAGGCACGCTGAAATGAACATTATTTCAATGTCGTTTCCGTTGATATTTGTACCGACACACATCGAGTTGCTTATTTAGCGTGGTCATACGTCTTAATGCATAATTTTATAATTTAATTATAGACATTGCTACGGTAACCACTAGAGAAGCTTGGCGTAGCAAGACTTGAAATACCACGAAGTTTCCCAGTGCTACGGAATTTCCCAGTGCTACGAAATTGTCCAATACTAGGGCATGCTGCGTTGGTGTAGCTAAATATGATCCGACATAAATTGCTATTAATTTGCTACTCAATATTTTATTCCTCCAGCTTACACAAAGGACATATTTCATTTGCTTTAACTTATCTCTGTACTAAATAGTAAACGCTTACGGAAGCGCCACTGGGCTCTTCAAAATAATAAAGTAGGCTTTGGATATGTACTTTAAGGCTCACTTTAGTTTAGCAAAGTATATTGTTCATGTCTATAAGACATTCGAGTTCCTCGTTTATATTCTGTTTATTCAAACAGAAAAGTTTGAAAGTTGCGACTCTTTTTGTGTGAAATATGATAGGAAGGGTTACGTTTTGGCTTTTATAGAATCAAATAACGTTTTTTGTCAACGCGAACTACTCCAAACTTTGAACTTTTGTTTGGAATTTGCCTTTTCATACTTATCACAACAGCAAAAATAATACAGTTTTTACATTCAAAAGATACTTAAAAGTGGATAAGATACTTAATACTTTAAAATGGGTATCTATAAATATCATTGCAGTATGGGAAAGCACATCGGTAAATTCACGAGTTGTATTGAGCCCTGGATAGGTCAGAGATTAGAGCAATTGCCCGGCAAGCGAAAGGTCCCGGGTTCGATTCCCGGTTCAGAGCTCCTCACATCCAGATTTACTTTTCTTTTTGCGTTTCTATACTGCAATGATACTCGTATAATGTTAAGTTAATACTTAAAATAAAACTTAAAATAGTCAGTCATGCATTAATAATAATAATAATAATAATAATAAATCGTTTAATTCAGTCAATTATAGACCATAGTTACACAACACATACATTTTACAAATAATATTAAAAAATTGTACAATAGAAATCAAAAAAAGCTTAAATTAAGAATAAAATAATAGCTTACTCCAGTATTTTACAATTGGTGCATCCCATCTATCTCCTATCACCCTTAGAATGCTGTTGCTACTACCACGAACCCTAGATAGCAGAGAAGCGCACTTTTTGCGACGTACTGCATAAAAATCATCTGTGCGTGCATCTGCAAACATGCCAGATGCACTGCATGAACGAGGTAGCCCCAACAGCATGATGCAGATGCAATGTACTTGTAAATATGCAATACTATTAGGCTGAGAAATGAGTGCTCTCTAAGGGTATGTGCATGGAAAAGTCGAAAGCAGGGTCTTTGACTTAAGAACTTTGTTTGGACTAGTTAGGAAATAAACATACTAAAAGTCCTTATCCCTCCGAGTCGAGCCCGAGGGGGGGGGGGGGCACAAAGAAGATCCCGTTTTTTGGTTTTTTGCTTACATCTCAACAACAGCTGGTTCTATAGACTTGAAATTTTGCATATGGATACCTTATATAGTGAAGGCGTCCACTAAGAAATTATTTTTCAAAACACACCCCTTAAGGGGGTGAAACGGGTGTCCAAAGTTTGTAAGGGGAGACTTCACAGGAGTACTCTTATCTATAAATGTGTTTCAAGTTTTTTCAGAATTCAACCCCTAAAAGGGGGAAAAGGGGTAAAAATTTTGAAAATCAACATGGGTATCGTTTGAATGGTTTATCGGGTCGCTGATTACGAAAACAACAACGACTTTAAAATCCAACGTGGTTGACGTGAAAAAGGCTTTGAAATTTGACCATTTTTCGAAGCTCATAGCTAGGCAAATTGGAGAAAGATAAAAAGTAAGAAAGCTAAAGTTGTAGAAAATTTTATCAGCTTTCATTATGTAGTAAAACAAAATTTCGTACAATGCACGGTTTTCGAGATGTAAACAAAAAACCAAAAAACGGGATCTTCTTTGTGCCCCCCCCCCCCCCCCCTCGGGCTCGACTCGGAAGGGCAAGGACTTTTAGCATGTTTATCTCCTAACTAGTCCAAACAAAGTTCCTAAGTCAAAGATCCTGCTTTCGACTTTTCCATCCACAAATTATTCGTTGCTTAAGCTATATAGGGAGCGTCGCAGTGTTTGTTGCTCGTGCTGAACCCGTCTTCAAATTTCCTAAAATCTCTTTTTAACAGATGTCTACGTCATACAAGAAACCTGCAGTCTAAGTGTTCATAGGTCCAGTCGTTTGGTCTAGACGTTGATATATTATTATCAGTGCGTCAGTCACATAGTCAGTCCGTCAGTCAGTCAGTCAGTCAGTCAGTCAGTCAGTCAGTAAGTCAGTAAGTCAGTCAGTCAGTCAGTCAGTCAGTCAGTCAGTCAAACAGTCAGTTGGTCAGTCAGTCAGTCAGTCAGTCAGTCAGTCAGTCAGTCAATCGTTCAGTGAGTCAGTCACTTACTGCAGTCTAAGTGTTCATATGTCCAGTCGTTTGGTCTAGAAGTCAGTCAGTCAGTCAGTCAGTCAGTCTTTCAGTTAGTTAGTCCGTCAGTCATTTAGTCATTCAGTCATTCATTCAGTCAGTCAGTCAGTCAGTCAGTCAATCAATCAGTCAGTCAGTCACTCAAGGTATTATTTTGTAAAACATAAATGAAAAATCTCAAATAAATTAACGATTTAATTTTATTGGAGCAATTTATCATAATTACCAATAATTTAGCCCCTGACATTCTCCCGCGTGCAGTGATGAACAAAATTGCTCTGAATACGCATAATAATCCACTTACTTTATATTCTTTCAGGGTTATTTTTGGGCTACAATTTTTTTTTCTTGTAGGTAATTTTTTTTCACTTTTGGTACATTTAAATTTTCATTATGGTTTTCATACAGCCGATGTCACGTAAAAGATTGCTTGTTTTGTAGGAAAAATAGAATCAAAATTTATAACTTTGTAGATGAAACAAATACAACATAGATAGCAGAAAAGAGACAAGTAATGTATAAGTACACTATAAAATTAATTTAAATTTCATTCTTTCCATTTAGACTGCATTTTTAATAATTAACCCAGTCCTTAAAAATGCAATTAAAAAGAAGACAGTGTATAAAAAAAGCTTATAAAGATTAGCTGCACGGAGATAAACGATGAAAACCATTTCGAACTAAACTGTCGAAAAGTACTAATGAAATAAACCAACTAATGCAAATGAAATAACCAATTCACTTGCTCAACACAGTCCATCTCACAACATACAATTATACACGTAAAAGTATCCATTATAACAAAAATAGTAGACACGTGTACATAAACAACATCACACGTGGCAGTTAACTAAAGCAGTTAATTCTGAAGAACTGTTCATTTAGGTGCAACAAAAGCTAACAAAAGGAAACCGTTGTAAAATGTTAATAACTCCTTCCAATTGTAAGCACATGTACAGATACCGTCGAGGGTACCGTACATTCATTCTCTTCTCGCTCTTATTACAAATGCTGTAGAGTTCAAAGACGATTTTCAAGCAATTTCCTAGATAATACGTCGTTGGAGCGATGTGGATGCGTCTGGCACAAACACAAAAGGGAGAAAACGATGTGCAGAAACAGTGAAGTGGGCAGCTGGCCCGTACCATGTAATCAAGTGTAAACATAACATAACATAAATGCTTTTTATTGTGCACTAAAAGAAAAACAATAAAAAAGCCAATACAAAGTTTAGTAGATTAAGGCAACAATGGGCGGTCTTATTTCTTAGAGCCATAGCTTTCAAGATAAGTTGTATCTGTGACAAATTTAAAGACTTAAACCAGATGTTTATCTGAACATACTAAAACTACTCTTATGCCTTTGAATTGGTATCAGTGGTCCATTAAACAAAGTTAGATTTGCAAATATAAATATTTAATAAATTACCAGACAAGTTAAAACTTATGCCACACACACTGTTTAAAAAATATTTATTTAATTGGTTAGTAGGTAAGTGCTTTTACACTGTAAAAGAATTAACACTGTAAAAAAGAGACATTGTAATTACTAATAAGAGTTGAAAATTGATTGATTTTGTTTTTAATACTTACATTAAACATATAATATGTTATTGCTAAATTTTTGCATGCCTTAATTGGTTAAATGTGCTGTACATAAATGATTACTTGATTAGTTTTAAGTAATATTGTAATATCTATAAACCACATTAATTGCAAATAAACTATTTCTATTTCTATTTCTATTTCTAGATACGACATTTGGAAATACGTACTAGCAACTTTTTACGGGAAGGCAAATTTTTTCTCGCATTTCGTAGTTGTATCACAAAGGTTGTTTAGTTTAAAGCAACCCACAGTTACATTTTTAATCGCATAATAAAGCAGATTCTTAAGGTTTTATTTTAAAACTGTGAAAAATAAATTTTCTTCTTTGCAAAATAGTCATCAAATTTGAAAAAATCAAGTTTTGACAGCACTAAAACTAAAATAAAAGCTTATGTTTATTTTGCGAAATCCATCGCTATGAATACTCTAAATATTATTAGAGTGCGTTACAAACTAGAAAATATCAATCAGAAAAAAATCAAGACAAGAATTTGAAAGGTTCCCGGTGGCGCAATTGGTAGCGCGCTTGTCTTGATGACAAAAAGTTGCAGGTTCGAATCCTGGCCCGGGGATTTTTTTCAAATTCTTGTCTTTGGATTTGTTTCTGATTGATATTTTCTAGTTTGTAATGCACTCTAATAATATTTAAAATTAAAGCCTTCAGAATCTGCTTAAAAATTCTTGTTTTTCATAAAGTTTTTTTTTTACAGTGGTCTAAAAGATTTAGCCCTTAGTAATTTTTTGGGTTTTGGGAGCGACAGGCTTTGTATCTGCCTGTACTTGCGTTCTTATATCGGATATTAACTAAATTTAATAGGTTGTTTATTACGTTACAGCAAAAAAATGGCTAACAGAAAAAAGATTTTTGATTGATGTACCATTGCAGTGCTAATTTGTGTGCAAACATTTCCCCGGCTAAGATGCTTAGACAAAAAAGAACTAATCATTATTTTAATTTATACTTGCGATTGTCGGCACTTGGTGAAACTTGGAAAGCATCTTTAATAAAACTCACTTTTACACTATTTCACACATTTAATTAAAAGTAATACACCCAACCGGTTTCGAATAATTAATTCATTTTCAAGGGGTTTTTATTTATTTTCGAACTACTGCAACTACGTGCTGTAAAAACCAATATTATTTTTGTATTTATTTTTAAATATTTTGTATTTATTTTTGACTACAAAAATAATATTGGTTTTTACAGCACATAGTTGCAGTAGTTCGAAAATAAATAAAAACCCCTTGAAAATGAATTAATTATTCGAAACCGGTTGGGTTAGGTTATATTAATTAAATATGTGAAATAGTGTACAAGTGAGTTTTCTTACAGAATCATTATTTTGTTCATAGTTTCAGACTGAAGCAGCGTAGATACAGTAACCAGGTGGATTTTGTATCCATCCATCTCTCAGCCTGTGTTCGTATTTCCAATATTTAACCACATCCAGCTGCCACTCGCAACGTCCTTAAGGTCACCGGTCCAGCAGCCACAAAGTTGGCCTACATTACGCTTTGCTGTACGTAGGTAGTAGGTATGTAGTCTTTATGTGGACTTTGTATGGTACAATTCAATAATGACTGTTATGATTTAGGATTTTCTCTGTAACAAACGTACTCCGATTGAAACTGTTGTCACTTTTAAATAAAAGCGTTGGAAAGTATATTTAATTTTATTCCTGAAAAGTTAATTCGGTGAACAGTCTCAGATCAACTGTTTGTATTATTTTTATAAAATGGGACAAACTGAAAACCGGCGCTATGAGTAGCTTGCAACTGACAGCATTTGCTGAGTTTGGACCCTTTTGCCACCAATGATATGTATACCTACTTAGTATAATAATATATTCATGTTTTGTTTGTGCTGTGTGTGTTTTTTTGTGGCAAATACATACCACATACCTACTACTTTTTCACTTTTCAGATGTTTAATTTGAAAATAAAAGCTATGTTAAAATCCTGTAGAATTCATTTAGAAACGGGTTTGTTCAGATAAAATTATAAGTAACTCACATTAATAAATAAATAAGTACCCCCAAAAAACAAATCCAGTTACGTAACTACATAAAATTATGCAAAGTTAATAAATCCGATGTAACGGCCAGAAACGAAATGAGAAGAGTGTAAGTAGTTAGCTCCTCTGACTATTTATTTTCATTAATTGTAATGAAAATAAATTATAAAAACCAAAGATTTCAAAAGTTTAGATGAGCCCTGGCACCTAAAATCTATTGCATTGTTTTTAAATATGTGCGTAAACATAATGCCGACGCGCGCACAATATGAGTGCGCAATCTGTCTACTTACGGTCAGCAAACTGATCAGACCTAAGTCGTAAAAATTCAAAACTTTAAGTGCACTTAAGGCGTCCAACTATCACTGTGTTCAGATGAGCACTGATTCCAAACGTGTGAGTGTCACCCATTTATAGGTGAAAACATTTTGGTGCTGTCATACTACGGTAGAGGCTTATATTTACTTTTGAAATCTTTGATAAAAACGGCTTTTGTCGACGTCGCGTCAGTTTCGCCCGCTTTAATTTTGACTCTGCTTAGTTTTGAGGAACTGGTAATTTTTGTAGCATATGTGTTAGCTTGGGTCACAAACTATTCCTAGTCAAAAATTTATCCCGATTTGTTGATTAATTGCTAACAAACAGTTCTATGAAAATTGAATCCGTTATAGCGGAGCCTCTGTTTGTCCGTTCATCCTTTGTTCCGAATTTGCGAACCCAGAACAGTGGATTGTTATGAGCTGTGTATGTGGATCTTTGTCTGTAAAAAATACAAGACATATTATGATAAATTTATTCAATTCAATTAAACTTAAGAGCTGTGCACTGCTCTTGTCGGTGGCGTTCTTTCGATTCACTTTCGCACTCCATCTTTTCTTTAACTTCTTGATACGACACGACATTTACTTTCTCTTTCACCTGATCATTGAATGTTCTTCTAGGCTTTCCATGGAAGGAATACGTAATGTAGATCCAAGCCACAACTGGACTGTAACCTACTGTTTAAACAATAATAAGAATGATTATTAGGCTTGATCCGCCGATTTAAGGTCGCTCAACGAGCTATGGAGCGGGCTATGCTTGGGATATCTCTGATGGATAAAATCCGAAACGAAGATATCCGTCAGAGATCGAAGGTGACCTACATAGCCTGTCGAATCAGTAAGTTGAAGTGGCAGTGGACTGGCCATATGTGTCGCCAACGTGATAATCGTTGGGGCCGTAAGGCATTGGAATGGAGACCACGTACAGCAAAGCGCGGCGTAGGCCGCCCTCGTACCCGCTAGACTGACGATCTGAAGGACGTTGCGGGTGGCGGCTGGATGAGGATGACTGAGGATCGCCAAGAGTGGCGTAATATTGGGGAGGCCTATGTCCAGCAGTGGACGAATACGGGCTGATGGATGGATGGATGAAGAATTACGAGGGTTAATGTTGTAACTAGACAGGAACTACAATGACTTGATCATACTGAACAACTTTCACAAACAAATAGGAAAATATTTTATTTACATTCCATGCCAATTTTAAATGAGCTGTGGTGAAATTGTATTGTCGAGTACGAGTTTGTGGTTTTAGTTTGGTGGACCGGTTTAAATCTGGTTAACTCCTAATGAGTACCTATAATCATAGACGACATTTCTGACAAAGTCAAATTCCTCCATAACATTTTTTGTCCTTAAATATTTTAATGACCAAAATATAGTCACAGATGCAGACTTAAGGTTAAACGTCAGTCACTTAGTGCAAAGTGCATAACTTAATTTTGTTTCACTTGTTAAGAAATAAAAAAATAAAAAGCTTTGCGTTCTGTGGCAATTGACACCAATAGTTACAACATTAGCATTTTTAGCTTCTGAACAAGAAAAACAAGATGAAGTTATGCACTTTGTGCTTTGCGACTGACGTTTAAACTTAAGAAAGACTTTTTTATCTGGTCCTGGCCTGTACTATGATGCTCTCTTACGTAACGATTCTCGATTCAAGTAAGCTGAGTAGGTCATACTTCATAGTACAGGTTGTTGAGCTGGCGCGTTCAACCGTGTGTCCGGTTTGGAAGCGGGAGTCCGTGGACTCGTACTTTACTGGCTGCCAACGAAATACTTCAACGTTTACTCCACAACTCACAATTTTTTGAATTTATGTGCAGTGCATTGTTTTTTGACTGTTTGGCTAAATGCTACTTGTTTACCACTCGTGTACGAGTTTATTCCAGAAATGCCGAATTATCCTGGATACTAACCACGTCTCGCGCTTCCCTCATGGGTCATAAAATCCGTTTTCTTAGACATGATAGAAAAATGGACAGTCAAAAATTATACATGTTTATTTATATGTATATTTTCATAAGAAATTATTTATTGTTTTGTTTGTTATTAGTAGCAACTTAACCACTCAGAGAAGGCTTAGTCAAGCACACTGCTTTCACTATATCAACATTTTTCTGATGATGTGTATCAACACAAAAAATTTAGAAGCACAATATTATGTTTAAGAAATTTTTCTGTACTAGACTTAAAACTCAGTGCAAATATTCAAAATTAGATTTTGTCTATGTAGTAATGAATTGTTTGATTATTTTTAAACGATTAATACATTCATGTCATTTAGATGCATGGATGCTTTAAACACAGACAATTCAGGTACGTTACTAAGGCATTTATGTAATTAAAATCTCCTACACCTAGGGTTGCCAGATGGGAATACCAAAATATCAAGGCAAAATTTTAAATAGTCGGGATTTTGGGATTATGGTCGAGACAAATAAATATTACGAATAAAAAAAATATTTTTATTATTAAAATTCAAGTAATTACAACAAAATTCTTTTTTGCCCGCCGACCGTTGTTATTTGTTATTTGTCGGGACAATTTGTATTTTGTCGGGACTCTGGACATCATATGAAATGTCGGGACAGTCACGATGAATCCCGACCATCTGGCAACCCTACCTACACCACCAGCTTTTTAATGCCAGTGAAGGTACAATTATCACACAAACAATCTACAAACCATACATAGTGAAACGCTGATATCATGACCTACATACAGCATACTACAAAAACCTTCTTCACAGAAAAATCGTCTCGAAGATACATTCGTGACGATAAAGAAATTTATTATAGTGTGTTTTTACAGTCGTTCTGAGTCTCGTAATCTAAAATCGATACGAACCGAGAACGGCGAAGAGAAGTAACGATAAAGTTCGTATCGTAGCTGAAGTTCGGAGTCCAAGCATTGCTATCTGGTACACCTGGGAAGATTTTCAGTCTTTTGCCGCTAAACAATCTAAACAATGATCCACTATTGTCTACTGTCAAAACTTTGTTAAACTGCTTGAGTCTTTGCAACGTTTAAAGGAGAACTTGGCGTTTATTTTATAGCTCAACAGCCTTTTTAGAGCTTTTGCCCAAGTTTCAGGGGCAACTGTGTCCTTAAATGAAAGTATGCTAACATTCTACAAATTAATGATGCTTACTTTTTAATCAGTATTTTCAAAACGGAGATATAACGTGTAAACAAAAATATTATTTGGCCGTACTGAGAACTTCCTTCTACTCTTTCAATTACCTTTTTTTTTTCAAATTAAGCTTCATTTTATAGAAACCCAATTTATAACCAAAGAGGCATATAAAATTAATATTTTTTGGTTCAAAAATGCAATCCTTAAAGTGGAGTTTATTTTCCTGAACACATTGTTAAAAATGTATATCAAACTCACGATAGTAATCGGCTTTAGGTAAAAGAAAAAAAATATCGACGTGGATAAGCAGCTTTACTTGACAAAAAAGAGAGGAAAACATGGCACATCTAGACTCTGTTATGTAAAATACAACGTATTCGCACAGAAATAACAAAGCGTAGAGCCAAACTGCTTGGGAAACCTCACGAGAAAATTATCTGTAATAAATAACGAGAAGTAATATCCGGTGTTTCCTTTTAGACGCGTGAAAATATAGGTAGAAAATTATAAATACATGGGAAATCTGAGAAATATTAGTCCGTTGCTGTTAAGAGGAGTTTTAATTTATATTTTGGTAAGGAAGACCATGCACCTACTGTGTAGGTATATACTAGTAAATATATATATTTTTTATATATTCATGGTTTTCCAATGGATGGATTTCGTGAGAAATCTTACTTTTATTATAATTTTCATGTGTTATGTCAATGGCGAACTCTACAACAAGAAAACTGGGACGTTAGAGTCATCGGTGAAAAGAGGGTGTTACCAGTAGTGACTTTTCTAGTGCCAGTCCATAACCGGAAACATCTCTGGCTTCGTCTTGGGCACATTATGTCATGAAGATATGTTGTTTTCCAGTAATTGTTATGTGTGAAAACCAAATAATAGCTCTTTTGGTAAACAAATTAACACCTGATTTTTTTTAATTAGCTACCTCAAGATCAAGTCCGCAGTATCAGTTCGACACAAGAACTGACATATAGTGGGGTCCATTTTATTTCCATGTCGGAAAACGTAGATCTGGCAGATGTGCCAATATACTCGTATGTTGGCGACCGTATATTGTCACCGTACTTTTTGTCGGTGACTGCTGCCCACAAGCCGCAAGCTGGATTTCACTCTGGTTTTTGCAATCAGGATTTCCCGCCCGATGGGTCATTTGAATGTTTGTTTATTTATGCTTTTTGTATACTTATGTGTTTTGGTTTGATACTGTGTACATATCGTATGTTCGGTTTGTTATGAAAGCTTTTATTCAAAACCGCCTGTATGAATCCGTTCCTTTTCAAGATCCTTGAATATGATGACTATTTACATTTACATGCTAATAATAATGCAAATATGAATGCTCACGTGGATGTTGGGGCCATATCAAAAAAATAACAAATGGGGTTCGAGCCAGTATCTCTGCCTATAGCAGGCAAGCGACTAAACCCTTAACAACCTACCACCCGTCCGGGGGACGTCGGCATAATATCACCCTTTAGGAGAATCTAGAAACACAGTTCTGCTTTGTTTCTTTGGGTCACAAATAGGGCAAGTCTAATGTACTTCCAGTATATTATCTAGATCTGAGCTACCACCTGCAACTGTTGGATTTTCCTCTTCATTTACTTGTACGATCCAACGACAACAAACAACTATCTTCAAGCACATAGTCGTTGCCAATGATGTTGGTTTCTATGTGTTACAAACTTTACTCGGCAACTTATCATCGTCTTAAATAATTACGTAGCCGCCTACCATCCGTCTCACAGACAGCTGATGATAATTTTTCACTCACACAAGCATACGCGGATACCTGCAAACTTGAGAACGAGTAGAGGGGCGTGCGTTTATAAGGGTAAGAAGAAGGTACATAGACGCACGCGCAACCATTGAGAAATAACTCAAATAATTGCGTTGGTGTCTATGAGATGGAAGGTAGATGGTTAAGGGTTAATCAAGTTTATCCACCAAGATCAATTACTAGACTTTTCCATTTTATAACGACTTGATAAACCAGGCAGTGTACATATGAAAAATTCGGGAAAAACAAAAACACAAACAAGCATATCGTCACGACATAAATCCCCAAGGGGTTGTCATAGGTGTTTTTAAGTGTAAAATGTGAAACAAGGATAAGTTTAAGGTGCAGTATAAAGCAAAATGCAGTTTTCGCTGACAACTTTATAGGTATTAATTTAGTACCTTAAAAATTTCAAAAAAATAAATTTCATTTTCAAGGATATATTTTAGTGTTATTACGGGCCCAAAACGCAAATACGATAACATGCTTTGATAGAAAAAAAAATCACAAAAATGGGTCTTGAAACTAAGGAAAAACAGCTTTTTGGTCTGCTTTTTTTAAGGATAGTGCCACGAAATTTTCATAAATATTTTCCTACAACCATTTAATGTTGTGACAGGAAATATTTTTAATTACAAGTCCTTATGTAGCCACAAATTCAAAACAACTCTAGTTTTGCGTGCGCAGCAGTTTATTAGAGCAGGATAGACAAAAATAAAACAAAAGCGTTGATGTAGGACGGAAGATTAGCTTGATTGATTAGGTATACATATATAATTTGATGATTTAAGGCGATATGTAAAAGTTTTAGCATCCCTGTTATTCCGTATGCGAAAAAACCGTCAGTGCAAGAGGGACGGATTCGTGGAAAAGTAGCAAAAAGTCGATTTTTTATTCATTTAAAATGTACTAAAGATGCTATCAAAATTTCGTTTAACCAGGTCCTAGATACCGTTAAAACCCATTTAATAAAATATAATTGCAGTCCATATGTCATACTAAATTGTCAGACCAGGAGAATTGGTGTCGAAAAAGACCTCATTTCAACAAATATTTCTATCGAGCCGAATTTCTCCAATTGCGTTTCTGTTTTAACAGGTCCTTAGAAAAAGAATCCAAAATTCTTAATAATGTACTATTTTATCAATAGAATACATTATTTACTGAAGTAGATATGCAAGTTCTTAAAGTGTCGATTTTTTTCCGTAGCGCCTTAAGAATAAACTATCAACTATTAAGCCTGTCAGTAATACAGAGAGACCCTCACGAAATAGACACGCTTGGATGCATCACCCGCTAACCCATTGCAGCCAGCAAATTGTATCTTCTTTGAGTGTTCCCGATTCGATATTGGCAAAAGGCCAACGTGCTCTAATATTACGAAAAGCATGCCTTTAAAATGAAATCAATAAGTTGGATACCTCGTAAGCAGGTTGTATCGTGATAAGTATGTTTCTTAGTTTTTGCAAAGTTCAATGTTAGCCCTTATAAGCTTTCTGTCTCGATTTTGATTATAATTCATGATTATATCATCAAATGATGATTTACATAAAGCCTGAAAAACCGATGTTACTGTTACGTTGACATTGAGCTTGGGGGATTAAAATTTGTTCCTCTAACTCTTTCCTCGATCTAACAGCAAACTTTCGCTGGAATATAGCAATTTTATCAACGAGATAAAAAGTTGCCTTTTTCATTTCATTCGCTCGTTGTATAATGGCTTTGATCTTTGGTTTTAATTGCTAGAAGTAAAAAAAAGTAGATTTTTAGGCAAAAAAAATCCAACAATGTGGTAAAAAATATGGCTCAAGTAAAACTACTGTTACGCCTAACTTATTGATATCCATAGCCGTAAATTCAAGATAAAGCTTTTATCTTAACTCACATTTCTTACAAAGAATATGGGAAGTGTTATATAAAGATGGAAATATGACACGAGAGTCGATAAATCCGGTCAGAAGCCGTTACGGCAACGGGCGAGAAAATATGGACGTGGGGGGGAGAGGGGATTACTTCACGGCTTTTTGATATACAAGGAAAAAGCTTTCTTTCAGTTTAGACACCGAAAAATGGCCCTTGGACGTTTGAAACAAGAATCAGAAAGGTGGAAAACGTAAGTTGGCTGTATTTTAGACTTGGTTGGAAGACACCAGGGCAGAGTAAACTGCCCGTCGCACACAGCTGGCTATCTCTCCTACCGATAGAGCTTGTATTCGTAATAGCTCAGATTATATTAGTATTTCGAGTTAATTTAATAGCTTTACTCACATTGTAAATTATTCAAAACGCTATTGGTGTTTTTATTCGAGAAAATACAGGTTTTTTTATTTTACTGACAGATAGAATTTTTCTTAGTAAAGCTATTCAAGAAGTTGTCGGTCATGGCTCTTTCAATTATTCCAGGTAAAAGGGTTAAGAATCGCAAGAAAACTAAAAAATTTCTCAATTTAATTTCTGTAACAGACACCCAAGAACTCTAAATCCGGGGATTAGCCAACAATAACAGCGTTCGATATCGGGAAAACACAAACGGACAAGAAGGGAAGGGCGCATGTGAAATTCTTGCGAAATCCAATAACCCTACGAATGTAGAGTTGCCCGGCCCAAATAAGATATTTGGAGGCGCGATATTTCATGGCCAGATGCGCATGTAACTGGCCCAAAGCAATCTTGGGGCATTCAAATTGATGGTTAGGGTTCGTTTCAGCATTAAAGGGGACTTATTAATTCCCCTTTCGACAGG
Organism: Ypsolopha sequella; assembly: GCA_934047225.1. Classification (NCBI taxonomy): domain Eukaryota; kingdom Metazoa; phylum Arthropoda; class Insecta; order Lepidoptera; family Ypsolophidae; genus Ypsolopha; species Ypsolopha sequella. Next base: position 8,284,092 of record OW203994.1, on the reverse strand, counting down.
CCAGCCGAGAAGGCTATAAATTCACCTCGACCAAAGGGATGACCAATTTCAGAACATTTACGACCCACAAATTACGTAGCCGCTGAAATATACTGGGCAAGGGCCGCCGACGAATGAAGGGCAGAGGAAAGAAAAAGCCCAAATGTTAATTTAATGTAGAGAGCTACACTAAATTGCTTTAGTACAGAAAATGAAAGAAATATTGTAGGGGTCCGCGTGAAGGTCCCGGTGACTAATTAATACTAGTGAAATGAGGTGGAAGGAGCAGGCTGAGAGATGGGCATTGGGTCGATAGGCGACAGAGGTTTTGACCTACTAACTGCTAGCAAATAAAAAAGTTACGACTCTTTCACCGTAATACCTGCCTTGAGGCAATTTTGAAAAGTATTTTGTGACAGTTTTTGCTGTGAGTAGGTAAATTGACAAGCTTTAAGCTTAGCATATGTTTAAATATTAAATTAGTGGGTGATTGATAAGATTGATTTTGAATACTTGTTAAATAACGTGAAATTAAATTCCGAAGCTGTGATTTTCAGTGAAAGTCAATATATAGGTATATATTTTTTAATTTACAATGGACTGACAAATCGCGCAATATTTCTAGTCCATTCTGAAGTTGCTTCACCAAATAACGTCCAAATAACATTTTGTTCCTGTCTACTTGTACCTATTTTGTCTTCTTTTAAAGGAATCTAGATTATTCATAACTATTTGCATGTAATCGATTTCAAAACAAAGATAATATTCTCAGAAAATTATATAAGGTTTTGAAACGAACTCTAAATAATTAAATAAAACATAATACATTTTATCAACAGAACTGGAGGAAATAGGGTACGCCGCTACTAACACCAGCATCTAATACTTACAGTTTTAAATTACATATTTTAATTTTTTTATGGTTCATATATCATAGCTAGGTTTGTGTCAAAGTCATACTTCTTTTTCCTATGATTTTTTTTACCAAATTGAATGAAACTTGAGGATAAAACACGATTATTGCAAAACGGCTCACCTCAATATTTATTTTTGATCGCGATAACCGACCAGTTTCAGCGGATTCAGGCGCTTCGTCGTCGCGTAAGCGTCTTCACTCGCCTAGAAGAAGGCAGTTTGACTCTGCTGAAACTGGTCGGCTATCCCGATCAAAAATAGTTATTGAGGTGAGCCATTTTGCAATAATCATTTTTTTTACCATTTTTTCATTGAATCCATGACTGAGGCTATAACTGAAATATTTTCGAATTAAGGGGGTCATACAGCACTTTTGTAATCAAAATGCGTTCCCGATGTGTACAACGGCTATTTACATAGTCACGGGAGTCCTTTAGTAATTTATTAAGGGCAATATATCGAAGTGGAATGAAAAATTAAAGGCATTTAATTAAAATTGGTAGATACGTAAATGTGATTCAATCAAATTAATGTCGAATCCGTTTTGAAAGCTAAAGATTAACTTTCTATATTAAATAAAAGAAATGAACAATTTTATTTTATTTTATTAATAAAGTCACTCATTTTGTGTCCAGAAAGAGGATTGCAATATAATCCTTTTAGATTGGATATAAATCACGTCAGAGCCTATCGATTTATTAAGTAATCTAATTCAAATTGGTTTTATTAATTTTTAATTCAACTACTGAGACTATATTCTTATCCCATACTTGATGGTAAAAAACCTCTGACAAATTTCAAAATGATGCACATGTTTCAACGCTTGGCAACTTTATATCGTTTACTTTGATATAGTAACGTATTTGCGAAGTAGTTATTTCAGAGCAACGTCGAGAGAAGAATTACAAAGATAAGATTTTATTTCAAAATTTACATCAACTTTAAAGAAACTACAGAAAACATTTTTTTACCTTACTAGCTCAGAAAGCCTTGTTTAAAAGTCAATTTTGCTCACGCGGTGAAAAAAAATGTTTTGAATTTAGAACGCTGTGAATTGACATTTCTAATACCATTGGCTCACGAAACATTCGGAAGCTCTGTACTCTATACAGTGTGTCCCTCGTACAAGTGCATATCTGAAAAGGGGTGAAACTAGACCTTATTTTATCGACAAAAAATGTTTTTTTTTTTTTAGAAAATCTTTGTTTTTTAAATTTACGTTTTAATTTTTTTTTGCCTACCATGGAGACTATGTATAAAATATGTCATAACTTTTGATCTATCGCGAGTAATGCAATGAAATTAAACTGTTATGATTCCTTAAGAATAGATGTTGCATACTAAATCAAAAACAAAACATAATCAACTACCATTACCATAAAAATAATATCCTAAAAGATTATTTCTTGAATTTTTCCGTCCTTTTTTTAGTAATAGTAATTTTTTTCAAAATAATGTCCCCGTTTTACTATACTTTTATTCTTATTTATATTTATTATTCCATTATCTTTCTAAAAAAAAAATACAACGTTCTATCATAAATACAATAAGCAAAGGCACTGCGCTCGCGTCCCATACAAAGATACCCAGGTAAAATATTTTTTCAAGATTAAAAAAAATGTTTTTTAAAAATATTGGGAGTGTGAAAAAACCATTTTTCGATCCAAGGTTTAGTTTGCGAAATATTAAGCTTAAAAGTGTTAATTTTTGTTAGAGTCAAGTGTCCTGCCAGCGAAACGATTGTATTTGGAGACGTGAAAAAAATCATTGCAGTAGTATACATAACGAAATTAAAAGGAAAACTATTACAGCTAAGTAGGCTTTACAAGTTAACGAGTACAGATCGCGCCAAACTTTTAAACACGGGGCGATTCGCATCGGCAGGAACAAAATGTATGAGCCGTTCTTCGGAAGGGCAACTTCCGAGCGGACTAGAAGTTTGGCGCGTTCTATATAGTCGACAAGTTTATAAAATGTACTTGGAGAAGAAGTCCGCATATTGTGTAGGGCAACTATGGAACCCTACACTGCGCGTGGCCCGACACGCACTTGGCCGGTTTTTTGTTGAAAAAAATGCGCTAACATGTTTACCAAATGGAATGGATAACATCACCCGCTGTCGCCTGCGGGGGGGGTGAGGTCATTCATTTCGTGTTAGTTCTCGGAGAGCGAAGACGTTGCGACGTGATTACATTTATATTGTTTTCAATGCATGTGCTCGTAAAGGCCCACTTTTTATGCATCAAAACCGAATAGAAAGTCGATTATTTTGCCCTAGGGCTTTATTATTATTATTTTTAAAATTTATTTACAATGGTTGGCCAACCTGCAGCCTTTCCTGTGTACCATAGACGTTATACTTTTTTTACACCGTTTAACGGCTATGGATACAGTCCTTTTGAGCCAATTATAATTTAAAGTTCACAAGATTATATTTGTTTTCATTTCCTCACACTATGCATTGAAAAATGTAGTATGATACACGGGCGTAAAAGCAATAAATTACTCGGTTACGTTTAAAACACTCGCTACGCTCGTGTTTTAAATCGTCCTCGTAATTTATTCCTTTGCGCCCTTGTAGCATAAACTACTATTAGACTCGTAGTTACTATTTTATGGAGTGGAATAAAGAAAACACATATGATTTTATAAGATTGGTAACGGAGAGGCCAGTTATTTTCAATTCTTGTAATGTATCAAAAGATCGTCGCTGTAGGTAAGTCTAACACGAAATCGTTTTCTTCTTGAAACTAAATTCACCACTGCCAAAACAGCAACCACATCCTCCTTGTCGAAACTCATTTTTTAAATGGATCAATTTGAACAAAACATTTTTCACAAATTTTGTAGCAGAAGAGATGTTTAGTGAACATGTTTAGCTAACATGTTTTGTAAACCGTGTTTTGTAAGAAAATTGGCGCAGCGTACCCGGTTTAACTTGCATTTCAAAGTTAACATGTTTTATGATATGATTTTATGTTTATATTTTATTAATCTACAAAATTATAATAATTTCCCTTTGAATTTGTACAGTAAATTTATATTTTTAAGTGTAAAATAAATATATTGTTCAATCTAGTTATAATTTTATTTTCTTTCGAGGTGAAAAGTTATATGTATTGTGTCACACGAGAGCGAAGTGATTTGTTTATTATGATTTGGAATTTTCGACAACATTCAGCATTTTTACCTAAAATCATATTTTTTTCGGTTGCTCGGGATTTAACGCAGCTCTTGTCGTAAAAACGAACTTTGCTCTCTTGTTGCATAAATAATTATTTGCTTTAAGCATATAACTTACCTGCTTATTCTTTGTGTTTGATTCGCGATTAGCACTAACCTCTGCTATTACTTTCACTCGTAAGACAGGCGCAAGAAGCCGGGAATTGGGTAAGGAAGGCAATAAATCAAAAACCTCCCTTTTTGAAGTCGGTTAAAAAGAAAACCTAAAGACTGTGTTATCAAAAATGTTGTGAAGAAAAGAAAAACAAGACACACGCAAAGTTTCTCTCTTTGATGTAAGTTTTGTTTCTTTGTGTCGATATATCTCGAAGTTGTGTGAAGCTAGTAAGCCAACTGCTTTATCACTTTATTGCATGAGTTCGCATTGAACTTGCGAAAAGTAGTAAAATAGAACATTGGTTTTATTGACGCGTTAGCGCTCCGACCCAACTACGTTTTGACGTAAATACGAACGTTATAAAGAGAAGTAATAGTTACTACGTTGTTCACCTAAATAAAAATTGTAGATACTGCTCTGTTGGCATAATTGTTTTAGGTGTGTAAAATCCCCAGGAATTCAGTTTTGTGCCAACAAGATAAACGAAAAAAAATGTGTTTGATTTCTTTGATAAAAATTGATAATTTCGTACAAACAAATGTTTTTTTTTATAATCAATCAATTTGTTTGGTAATCAAATCAAATCAGGTTTTCAATAAAACTGTGTATGAAATCATCAGTAAAATCAAAATCTAATGATATCATCAAAAAATTCAAAAACATATGAAGGGTACGCGGGAAGAAAGATCATTGTCAGTTTTTTTCAAAATTGAGTAAATAGTGCCATCTCCTAAAATGTCTCGATAACAATGATTGAGCGAAAACAAAAACTTGAAAAAAATAACACAGTCCGCAGAATATCGCTTTTAAAAATAAACCGGACTCAAAAAGCTTAAAAACCTTACTTAAAAAAAAGGTCATAACTGGTACAAAAAGTTAAAAAAAATGTCTTTTAACTGTGAATATGGGGGGCTATGGGCTAATAGTAAAGTTTGCTTTTGAGAAAAAAAAATGTTATTACAATAATTAACTGTGATTACAATAAGCCCACTAAGCAGAGTTCTAAAATAATAACCTAAGCAAGTTTTTTCTGCTTATTTCAAATTTACCTTCTGTTGACTATGATCCCTCTTCCCGCTTACCCTTCATATGGTAAAGTATATTTTTTGGGCTATTATATTAGTATCAAAAGAAAACGATACGTAATGTTTTCAATACACATCTTGATTTCTTTGTTGGTAAGAAACCGTGTTTCATAGTACAGGGTCTCCGTACTATAAAACGAAGTAAGAAGCGTAAGCGATAAAGAAATGTATAGAGAGCGATGCGTATCATTTTGTTTTGTCGCTAACATAATACTGCCTTTTAGCCTCCGCTTGCGTTTGAAACATTCTTAAGCGATCCTTCTAAAGTGTTCCAACGTTCCTTCAACAACAACAGCTTCAATTACTCATCTAAAATATACTGGCTAAAGCAACAAACTGTACAATAATAAATAAGCTTTAAACTTTGAGCAAATCTTCAAACTTTCACGCAAGTAAATTAATTTTGTGCTTCGCTAGTTTCCTAATTGTATTCCCCTATCTTTGAACGGACAACGACAGACTAAGTTTGACCATCATTCATTTAGGAGCCAGCCCTACTCATCATACAACTAAGCAGCTACTTCGTTCACTCATGTAGGGTTTGGCCATAAAGACAACAGTATTAGTACACAAAGTGAAATAAGTAATACATCGTCACGACAAGAATACCCGGGAGGGTGTCAGAGGTGTACCCAAGTATGGACTGTGAATGAAAGTCACCGATGATTATTACCTCCCAGGCAGCGTGATACTTCGGGTATAGATTCTACCACTGCACCGCTTTAGAACGAGTATTTTATTCGACACAAAGCGGCTTTGCTATAATGTAACCCGGAGACTGAATATAAAAGCAGTCTCGTAGCGGGATTGTGAAACACCCACCTTTTTCTAATTAATCGAAACAGAACACTTAAATTCAAAATTTACTCAATAATTTTTCAACAAAATCTTATTACCTATGTATTGTATATGTTGCCAACCCAAAGTTTCCATTGAGTTCTTAAATTATTAGTTCAAAATTTTAAAGTCACACACACACAGGAGTTTCTCGAGAATATTTAATATTAATATTACATTGATTTCCATTAAATATTATTATTTTTAAGGTAGATTACAGAATAATTTGATTTTACTGAAATAATTTAACTAAAATATTGATTTGTGGTATCAAAAATAAAAAATTTTCTTTAAGTTATTAAAAATATAATTTGTTTTATTAGATTTTTTTATTTATTATTTTATAAATAATTATGTAAAATAAAGAAACCAATGGAAATTTTTGCGATAGCAGCATACACAATACGCGCGTAGTTTGTTGAACAACTATTCACTGAATTTTGAATTTAAGTGTTCTGTTTCGATTAATTAGAAAAAGGCGGGTTTTTCACAATCCAGCTGTGAAACCACTCTAATAAAGTTGAAAATTGCGTGCACCGAAATGCGCGCGAAATGATCCAGAATGCTTAAACCCCTTTTAGTTTTGCTTAGTCTAAGTGCTAGAAAACTGTAATTTGGCATGGGTATACATATTAATCACGCCAAAAAAGAGTTGAAAAAATTTATAATTTCGTCTATCCCATAGTGTTAATTAGGTCGTTGAACAATATTACGAGTGTTTGCTAACCATTTTTCAATTCAGGGATCCGTTTGCGAAATATTAACGGAAAAAATATCGACACTTTTAGAACTTGCATATCTATTTCAGTAAATAATGTATTATTTTGATGAAATAGTAGATTATTTTTGGAATCTTTTTCTAGGGGTCTGAGAAACAGAAACGCGATTGGAGAAATTCGGCTCGAAAGAAATATTAATTGAAATGAGGTCTTTTACGAAACCAATTCTCCTGGTTTGACAATTTAGAATTACATATGGACTGTAATTATATCTTATTAGATGGGTTTTAACGTTATCTAAGACCTGGTTAAACGTAATTTTGATAGCAACTTTAGTACATTTTACATTAATAAAAAACTGAATCTGTCCCTCTCGCACTGAGGGTGTTTTCGCATATGGAGTAACAGGGACGCTAAAACTTTTACATATCGTCTTAAAGTGTTAATTTTTGGTAAGAGTCAAGTGCCAGCTGAACGGTTGTTTTGGAATATTTGAAAATTCATAGCAATGGTATATACTTAAACGAAATTAAAAGGATAACTATCACAGCTAAGTTGGCTTTGCAAGTTAACGAGTAATAGTCGACCAACTTATAAAATGTACTTGGAAAAGTAAAAATGAAAATTTCGTACAAATTCTATTGACATTTTTTGGACGTTATAAGCTTATAAGCCGTTAAACCATGAACTCAATAACTAATATGTTTATAGTATCAAACAAAAAGCCCCCTTCGTAGTCCACATATTGTGACGGGCAACTACGGAACCCTACACAGCGCGTGGCCCGACGCGCACTTGTCTGGTCTTTATTTTTGGTTTGAACCACAGATACTTGTGTATAATTTTTGTACTTTGAACAGAAATTTCGATCAGTTTGAATGCCGTATAAAAACTGAGATTTTATACAACGTTGAAAACGGTTTTCAGCAACAAAATTTTTACAGACGATCTATTTCTGTTGCTGCTATAACAACAAATACTAAAAAACAGAATAAAATAAATATTTAAGGGGCTCCCATACAACAAACGTGATTTTTTTGCCGTTTTTATAGATAATAAGGTACGGAACCCTTCGTGCGCGAGTCCGACTCGCACTTGGCTGGTCATTAAAGTGACGTATTGATGAGCCTGATTTGAATCTTGGCAAAAATCTTGTAATTTGGTATATCTAAAGTTAACATTATATCATTGCAGTATATAAACACAGACAGAATATAAATCTGGTTGTGAGGAGCTCTGAACCGGGATCCGAACCCGGGACCTCTCGCTTTCAGATCCCGGTTCAGTGCTCCTCACACCCAGATTTACTTTTCTTTCTGCGTTTCTATACTGCAATGATATAATGTTAATTTATATCTCCTTGCGATGGATAAATCGTCAAGTGTTCAAACATAGAAATTTATTTCTGTCATATTATGTCTAAAGTTAATAATACCCACTTGTTATAAATGCCAAGTGTGTTGGTTGATTTGTTGGTTTGCTGGTTGTTGGTTTGTTGTTTTGTCCTTCTTTCACACAGCAACGGAGCAATGGATCGATATGATTTTCTGCATAGAGATAGGTTGTGGGCTGGAGAGTGACATAGGCTACTTTTTATCTCAGAAAAATGCAAACTAAATCAGCGCAGACGAAGCCGCGAGCAAAAGCTAGTATAACAATAATTATATAGGCTGATTATTTGGTCGGCAAGCCAGAAATAAAAATACTGTACCGCTTGTCATAAAGAAAACCGGGTGATATTCAGTATACATTATAATGAAAGAAAAATATCTTATACTTAAAATTTATAATTTAAACGTATTATTTCCCGTATAAGTATTTTTTTTATATTATAATTTGATTCAGATTTAAAGATCTGAAAATTAATTAAAATAAAAATTATTTTATTAAAATAATTAATACTTGTTATATTTTGTATAAGGAATTGTTGTGTACGTCTATTGAGGTCATATTCGTTTGTAATTTTAGTATGTCTTCGTTGTTATTGTTGACATTCTTTTTATGAAATAAAAAATTTACTACAATATGTATATTAAATTACTACATTGACTTTCTCCTGTAATGTGGTGAATGATAAAAAAGTTGTGGCAGGATCGTTCCAGGTTGTCTGAATCGCTAATAAAAATTATAGTCATTGTTTTTAAGTTTTTATTTACCTATATAACTAATTCAGTATACGGTACATACAATGTAAAAAGTTTTAATAAAACTCATTAATTCTCACTGGTTCCTGAACTTTTTCAATTTTTATGCTTAACAGCACTCCACTAGAATTTCTGAAACAAGTTTTATTTTTAAGGTCTTTTATTTAAAAGACAGAATAATGCCATTAGGTTTTTAACCCGTCGTTCTATAATATTCTTTTTTACGTCGGCGCTCCTGCTGTGGTGAAAGCGGCCGCAACAAACGATCTCTCGTGTCGGTTGAGGGTTGCCATGTCATTATTTAAGATTAGGACCAGATTGATTGGGGGAAAAAATTCAAACAAAGCGTATTATTTCTTACATATAGAGAGGGTTTCAAAAAAGATGTAATTGAACAGCCCCTTATCATGTTCTGAATCGAGTAAGCTCAAACTTATTACACACAAGCCAATGCACTTATTGCTTTCTAAGCGTAAACTTGTATCCAAAGGGTTTGTGAATTAATCAGTTCAGTAATATTTGCATGTAACAATGTATGGTGCCTAAGTGGATGATACGCCTCGCCCTAGAAGAACATAATATATGCTGACCAAATTGGTGACATACTGAAGAAAGGCCATGTCAAAAGTACCCGGAATAGAAGAGCTTGTATGACTAGATTGATAGATGTGGAAGAGGTGAAAGAGTATGTCAGGATCGTAGCAGATGGAAATCTGTAGTCTCTGCCTACCCCTCTGGGAGACAGGCGTGAGTATATGTATGTATGTAAAAAATATGGTACTCTGTCAGTAAGGAAGTTGGTACAACTTGCCACCCAGTGGTGGCGTGGGAAAGTCTTTTGAATCCCAATATTACCACCTTATTATAAGATATTTATGCCCTGAGTTCTGTTCTGGTTATATATTAATATATAATTAAATGCTGAATATTAATAAAAAAATATTTAGAGTAATAAAACGATTAAATTTGCTGAAAATGTATTATCTGTGAAATGGTAAAGATTCAGTAAAATTATGTAACGTTGGCAACACTTACACGGTTGAAACAGTATCTCTCTCGCAGCTACCCGCATTTGAAAATTAGATTTAATTAGCATGCCCTACAATTGTGACCGCGCCAGTGCGGACTGGTTCGCTTCCAAATAGCGTAATTTTAGTTTTTAGGTCTATTTCATTTAAATGGCAAAGAGAGGGAAATTCTGGGAATTTAAACGGTTAACAACTTTTGCGGCCTAAAAATTGGTCTCTAGTTTCAAGTTGGGTTGAAAAGTGACAAATTGAAAAGGAAAATAGGAAAGTTACTTAACAATCTTGTTATATACGAGTACTAAGTGAGCAAAGAAGTAAGTGTTACTTAGAATACTGAAGCTTTTAATAAGTAACAACCTACCCTACAACGAACAAAAATAAAGCAACTTAACTAGTTTACCAGGCATATTTGTGACGTGCTAAAAACTTAATTTTAATTTTATGTATTTGAAATAACGCGTAAAAATCGCTTCTCTAGAAAAAAATATTAATACCTACTATACTTCATTCCAAATAAGATTAGAAACATTCTGGTTTTTAAAAGGTAACTTTAATTAATTTTACGAACTTTAATTAATCCTATATGTACCAAAATAAAAGGGCTGTAATCCTTTGTCTGCTCCGCACAAAGACTTTTTATTTTGATTTACATACAGTTTAAGAAAAAACAAAAATCTTTCCAATCTTACCTAGAATGAAAAATTTTCGTGGGACAAGCAACACAGATCTCACACTGTCTCATTCCTGAGGGCCCCGTCGAACAATATTGGTGCCTTCGGCAACTCTTTCACGGTAGTGTCGATCAGGCTCTGGAACTCACTACCACTCACAATTCGTAATAGTCCAACTATTGGCATTTTTAAGAAGAGAATTAAAGAGTATTTTTTGTAATGATTTACTTTTACTAATATTAAGTATGTGTATTTATAATGTTACTATTCATAATTATTTTGTTTTGTAATAATATTTTTAATTTTTATGGATTTTTAGTATGTATATAAATTATTATATATTTTTTTATGAGAACTCATTTATTTTTTTTATTTAATATATCTACAAATTTATGATGGACTTCCGCAAAGTAACGAATTTTTCAATAAATTTTATTTGATCTGTTTTAAAGTTAATTTATGTAGACTAGTATATAATTGTATTTTTTTTTAACTCATTAGTTTTGAACAGTTTTTTGTATTTGTGTGCACTTATGAAATACTCACTTTTTGTTTTATCGATTCTATCACCAAGGTTTTGCTGGTAACAATCTCTTGCAGAGATTAGCTCGCCTTTTGCTTAAACTGTTTGTCTACTGATACGTTTTATTCTTGTATACAATAAAGGATTTTGAATTGAATTGAAGTATATCTAGCAAATTTCAAAAGTAGTAGAACAAATTATATTGCTTTTTTTTATAATCAATATGTAAATAAAAATGTGGTTTACTTATGTTTCAAAGAACGCCACAGATAAATACATTATTATCTTGAGGTAAAGTTAAAAAATTAAATATAACTAAAAATACGGAAAGTGGCAAAATTGAACAGATTTTCATAAAAATGTTATTCGGAAGTCTCCGAAATGTACACAAAGATAGATATTGTACATATTTTCTATTTTATAGAATCATAAAGCCCCTGGCTCTATAAAAGTAATCTCCCATTGTATTTTAACCGAACAAAAGAAGAAATAAAAGGTTTTGATACTCAAAGGATTAGAATTTAGAAGATAAGAGTTTTCATAAATGTTTTCGGCTTAGTACAATGTAGGTAAAACGGTACATTTATTTTCTCTTTAATCTTTTGTTGAACAAAACAAAAATCTTACAGTATACATTATGTATACTCTAAGCAAAACATAGATGAAATAATGTTTTCCTTAAATAATTTTACAAAGCAATGTTCGGTATAAATCACATAAATCAATCAAACTCGAAATATAATCAGGAATAGAATATCAGTACGAAATTAAATACCAAACAGGCTGATAAAATATCCCTCCATAAATAAGGACGGTAAAAAAAGGAGGAGAGCAAAAAAAGCGAACGTGATAAATGTATTTCAGGTAACGTAAACGATTACGCCTGAATTTCCCACGTGTGCAGATCCAGACTGCGGAAAATTAAAAAAAAAACAGAGCTCGACGTAATAAGGCAATCTCTGCAAATTGATATCAAAAGATAGGAAATGTTTTATTTATTCGGTGTTAATGGTAACAGATGGTAAAAAGTTTCATAACGAAAACAAATAAAAACAAACAAATAAAAAAAAGGAAATATGCTAAAAAAAGACATGATCTTGCTAAATTTCTTGCCTTTCTTCTTAGCAAGACTAATCGAATGGGCGGAGGTAGGCATGAACATAACCTATTAGTATGTAGTATATAGGGTGGGATTTGGTCGGCCGCCTGTATTGGTGCTGGAGGCTCTGTTGGTGATCAGTGAAACTTGTTCCTGGTCGCTGGCTGGGTCTCCGGTATGGGTTCGGGCGGTTGATTGGATTTCGCCTTGTATAATTATAAATTTTACCTCTCAGTTTATCGTAATATTGCTACATTAATTAAATACACTTTTAATTCAGTTCATGTACATATATTATTTTATAACATATATTTTATAAGATTAAATTTTACTCATAAAAAGTGTATTATGTATACTTACTTTACAAAATAAAATTTGAATTTAGTATTTTGTGCAACTGTTACTGTATCATAATTTGAGAAATGGGAACACGAGTGCTTGTTTATAATAAATTGGTTCAATCGCAGCGTAGAATCGCGGTGTTATAATGTAGTATTATAACATCGGATAAACAATGTAAATGCTTATAAAACTGCTTTTGATATTGCAATTACGTTATTGCAGTATGGGACAAGATAAAGTAATTTTTTTGTAAGTTTATAAATATACGTTTACAGCCTGTTACGAAAATAATTTTATTTATTTTTATTTTATTTATTAATTTCAACACAGAAAACGTACATTTTAACAGCATATGAAGGGTAAGCGGGAAGAAAACACAAACAACGTAGATTCTACTTTAAATACATCCGTATGCGAATTTGGTTTTTCAGATCATAGAGCTACAATCTTGCGTACAGAGGGGACACAAAAAAACAAAAATGTAGAATGGCGAACTGAAAAAAGACTTTTTTCTAATCATAATATAGAATTTTTCAAAGCTGAATTAAGAAAACTCGATTGGACAAAAATAATAAATCAAAATGTTGACATAAATATAAATTATAATTTATTTAATGACATTTTAATTGAAATTTTAAACAGATGCATACCTATAAAACAAGTAAGGATAAAAAATAAAACTAAAAAAACATGGCTCACACGTGGTATAAAAACATCATGTAAGAATAAAAGGCTCTTGAAAATTCTTACAACGTATTCAAATGATCCAATCCTTAAAAATCACTACAAAGTGTACGAAAAAATACTGAAGCAATCCGTTATTAGGTCGAAAAAACTGCAATACATAAAACAAATGGAAAAATCAAGCAACACAATAAAATCAATGTGGCAAATTATAAAAGAACGCACCAATAAAAATATCATAAAACCTAAAACTAACATTTCTTTAAAAATTAACAATAAAATTACATCTGATCCCAAAGAGATAACAAACGAGTTTAATAATTTTTTTGCGTCAGTGGGAGAGTCCACAAATCCGGTGTTTGGTCGACCCGTACTACACCCTACTGAGAATACCATGTACCTAAATCCTGTTGATCCGCGAGAAGTACACGCTATATTACGCAACCTAAAAAGTAAATATAGCCACGGATTTGATGAATTACCACCCGTACTTATCAAGCAATGTGCCGATGAATTAACGATACCTTTCTTTATGCTAATAAACCAATCTTTTAGAGATGGCGTATTTCCGGATTTACTTAAACAATCCATAATAAAACCGATACACAAAAAGGATACAAAAACTGATCCAAACCACTATCGACCAATAGCACAACTACCTACATCCTCGAAAATATTTGAAAAGGCTATGTGCAAGCGACTAACCTCATTCTGTGAAAAATATAAAATATTCGACGATTCCCAAAATGGCTTCCGGAAAAACCGATCTACAACGTTGGCAGTGTATAAATATATACAAGAAATCCTCAACATAATTAATAATAAAAAGTACGCAATAGGAATTCTACTTGACATGACAAAAGCTTACGACAAAGTTCAGTATAATATACTACTTGATAAATTATACGGTATAGGCGTTCGGGGAATCACCCACAAATGGTTCGTATCATTTCTAAAAAATCGTAAACAATATGATGAAACGGAATACTTCAATCATGAAACTAGGGATATAACTCAGGTAAGATCGGATGTACGGCACCTGCATTGCTCTATCCCCCAAGGAAGTGTGATCGGATGTATACTTTTCTTAATCTATATAAATGACCTACCAAAAGTTGTTAATGAGTCATGTATATTATTTGCAGATGATATCTCATTACTAAATCCGAGCATGAACAATGAAAACTTAAATCAAGTACTAAACAATTCTGTAAATAACATAGTGGCATGGATGAATGACCATAACTTAGAAATTAACTTTTCAAAGACAAAAATAATGCAATTTAGGCCCGTACAAAAGACCCCCCTAAATATTAACTTCTCATTTAACGGTACAAAAATATAATGCGTCAATACATTTACTCTACTGGGACTAAAAATAGATTCAAACATCAATTGGAAAACACACATTCAAAAAATTAAAACTAAAATATCGAAATTTACATATGCTTTAAAACAAGTTAAAATAAATACTAATCTTAAAGCAGCACTAACTACTTATTACGCATATGCTTATGCATGGTTATCACAAGGTATAGTACTGTGGGGAAACAGTACTGATACAAAAGATCTATTTATACTACAAAAGAAATGTATTCGAATCCTAGCACACATTACTAACTTAGAAAGTTGTAGGCCATATTTTAAACAATATAATATATTAACTTTGACATCCATTTATATTTTAGAGATTTGTAAATTCGTAAGAAAATACAAAGACTTTTACACAAGATTAGGAGATATATCAAATCGCTCAATAAGACATAAACATAAATTAATACTACCACAATCAAAATTAAAATTACACAGCTCAGGTCCCTATGCAATGTCTATAAAAATCTATAACCACCTACCCGACACGATAAAAAATGAAGATAAAGACAAAACGTTTTTAAATAACCTTAAGCACATGCTATTAGATAAAACCTACTACACATTAGACGAATTTTTCAAAGATTTTTAATAACTTCGGTCTGCCACAGCTGCCCTTCCTTGTATATTGTTATGCCCCAGCGGGGTCATATGTGAACTGTACATTAATATTTAAGATCCAACACTGTACATATGAAAGCAATAAACGATTGAATATGAATATGAATATGAAAGGTCATTGTCAGTTTTTTTCACAAATTGAGTTTATCGCCATTTTTTAATATCTGAAGAAAAATGATTGAGCAAAAAAAAAACAAAAAAAAGCAGACCACAGAATATTCACTTTTAAAAAATATACCGGACTCAAGAAGCTTAAAAAAATAACTTACAAAAGGTTCATAATTAGAGAAAAAGAAAAAAAAAGAAAATTGTCTATTAATATGGAGATATGGGCTGATAGTAAAGCTTGCTTTTGAAGAAAAAAAAAAACTGCGAATACAATAATTAACTGTGATAACATGCTCACTAAGAGTTCTTAAATAATAACGTCAGCAAGTTTTTTCAACTTTTTCCAAAACTACCTTCTGTTGACTATGATCTCTTTTCCCGCTTACCCTTCATATAGGTGTATCAAAAAACTGTCAGGGTATGTCCACCGAGATTCCTGTCTTATCTAAAAACAAGCATTATTATAATTTAAATACAACTAGATAGTTCACAATTCAAATCTAAAGCACAGTATAAGCAAAGACAGTAGGGTAATTACCTGGAAGCGCTCCGATTCGAGCCTCACACACACAGACGCGTGCCCTACACGCCGTCTAAGCAGAAATGAAGCGTCAATCGCTGGGGTCGCGGCGCCGCGTCGCGCTTGCCTTAAGCAGTACGCGCAGACGTAAGCAGGCGATAGGACGCGACCGTTTGTAAACTCTGTGCCGACCTGATCACGATGTCGCAAAGATATTGTTGCGCATTTGGATGTCTAAATTCATCACGAAAAAAAGAAATCGCCTATTTTATCTTCCGGCTCATGTCCAAAGGTAAGACTAAAAAATATCACTCAAGAGTAGTATCTACCTACTTACATTATAAATAAAATTTTTGAAATTGTCGCGTTCTTTTTATGCACGTTCATACTGTTCATACTGGGCAAAATAAAGAGTTAATAGATTTAAGTACGCTTGTCAGAACAAAAAGCAGGTTTCTTTGAATTTGAATTTGACTTTTTTGTCGGTTGTCGCCGCCGCCGCGCCGCCGCAAGCAAGTCTAGCCAACCAATTGGTGGAGCGGCGCGCGGTACTTTCAATCAAACGGCAGAGTCTTATCGTATCTCGAAAAACCCAAGTTATGATATGAGTGAGCGACAGCCCTAACGCTTCGGTGGCGCGTAGGTATTTAACTCGGGAATTCGGTTCAAATTACCTACTGTCTTTGCTTATACTGTGTCTAAACTGCACGAAAACTTCAATAAATAGGGCATACTCACCAGAAAATTATTTTTTATTTATTTTTCCATTTTCAATACTCTTTTTAAGATACCTGTCTCATTTTGTACATTATTATTTTAATTGCTCGAATTATTTCAGAAGAACAATTATCAAAAAATTCACAAAGTATCGACATAAATCCTTTTTAATTGGCATATTAACATAAAAATTATAATTCTCTAGGCATTTCATGGCATGAAGCACTCATTCATCTGACCAGATTTATAATAAGTACGTATTGTTGTTGATTTAACGATGATTTAACGTTACTTTTGTCTAATAATTACTATCATAATGTATCCTATTAGATAAGGTGTAACCGGTCGGCCAAAGCTTCAGGCTTCTGGCGGCGCTTCTTGCTGCGCTTCCAGGCGGTTTTTGCGACGGGCTTTGCCATGCCACGACACTCGTCGGCGCCTTCCACCGCATCGGATGTACCTATAGCGCGCTCGCCTCGCTCGCTCAAAGCGCTCGACACTAGGTTCTTCCTATGCGCTCGATACCTATTCCAATTTGTGTGTCCAAATTTTTAAACTTTCATTCTGTGGGACAGTCTTTTTTTAGGCCAGTGCAGGTGAGAGGGTCTATAAAAACAGTTTAAACCCAGGAATATACGATCAACATATTCATTATTATTATTGCCTATGTAATTTTTATTTGTATTTTTAATTTTCTGTGTGCATGCTGTTAAGGCGATATGGAAAAGTTTTAGCGTCCCTGTTACTCCATATGCGAAAAAACCGTCAGTGCGAGAGGGACGGATTCTTGGAAAAGTAGCAAAAAGTCGGTTTTTATTAATATAAAATTTACTAAAGTTGCTATCAAAATTTCGTTTAACTAGGTCGTAGATACCGTTATAACCTATCTAATAAAATATAATTGCTGTCTAAATGTCATTCTAAATTGTCAAACTAGAAGAATTGGTGTCGAAAAAGAGCTCATTTCAATAAATATTTCAATCGAGCCGAATTTCTCCAATCAGGTTTCTGTTTTATCAGATCCCTAGAAAAAGATTCCAAAAATGATACTATTTTATCAAAATAATACATTATTTACTGAAGTACAGTTCTCAAAGTGTCGATTTTTTTTTCGTAGCGCCTTAATTACTTTAGGATAAATAGTATATTACGATACGAGAGCGATGAAACGTTTTCTGACGAGTGTGAGTTTGCGGCACGAGCCGAAGTTGCAGTCTACGCTGCGATTGCAATCACACGAGTCGAGAAAAAGTTTCTCGCACGAGTTTCGTATAATTTTTTATAGCACAAGTGCGGAAAATGCCGACTTTACGCACGCGCAGCGTGCATTAACTTTTGGATTAATAAAAAAAATTGTATTTGTATTTGTATAATTTCCAGCAATAAAAACAGAAACGTTCTATCTCTCTCTGTTTTAAACATATTTATTATAAATCAACGCATAACATTTCATAATTAGATGTGATTTTTATGATTTTATTTTGTTAATTTTCAGAATATATGGTATTGTTTGAAAATTGTTTTATTTATATATCTCCGTAGATATCAAAATTTTGAGCAAATCTGAACCTGTTTTTTTTTTATTTTGCCCCTTGCTTGTTAATGCTATTTGTGTACCAAATTTTAAGACTAGTTAAAACGGATGACAACGGATTATTAAATTAATAATGAGTACTTTTTTGCCCTAAAAATATTTTGAAGATATTGAAAAGGTGAAGATTCAAAACAAAATAATACAACTAACGCTCATCTGCATCCGACACTTCACAAGCAATTTAACTAACGACACGATTTTCTCTTAGAAACCTTCTCGAGAAATATAATTACTGTCTTCAGCAAAAAGGTATTGTTTTGGTCCGCTTTACCTTTTCGTCCTTAAGGATACAAAAAGAGAGAGCTTTTCAAAAACATTCTCTTAAAAAGGATCTTAATTAGACTTGCTATTACGCAAGCATCTACAGCGATAAATTAAATTAGCCGTCTTTTATGTATCTTCTTTGAAAATTACATCCTTTTCACGACACATAATCTACTTAATGACATGGCGTCTTACCTTTGAAGTAATATTCTGGCGTGATCCTCGGAAAATATCAAAGATGATACAAAGTGGTATCACCATAATGGCTGGCTCCTTGCAAAGCGTTGCAGCGGCTCCCAGAAACAACGTTCCAGCTAATGTCATCCATTGTAACAAATCACAATCTTCACTCACACTTTCACACGTTTTTGAGGAAGTCTCGGTCTTCACGTCATATGCAAACCCATGTCCACTGATCAACCTTAAAGGTCCCACCCTTCCAGATTTTAGTAATTTCCTAAAGTTAGTAAATATTTGTTGCACTAAACCGTGACAACTTAAACGAAAGTTCTGATCGCTCGTGGTGATCGACCGACTCCGCGCAATGTCGTCTTTTCTGTGGAAAGTCTGACTTTTATTGGAAACATCGCGGAGTTTCAAGTGTTCGTTGTACAAAAGGAAGCTTAGAAGAAATAGAGTACAAGCAAGTACGTCTGCTCGACCGTGGATCGATGAAACTGCTTCAGTGTGGATGGGATGAGCAGCGAATGTGAGACCAGTAACTGCGGTGCCGACTCTGACGCAGGACCGTGGGAGGAATTTCCTGGCTGTGACAACAACTAGGGCTGTCGTTACACAGTGTAACAGAACATTGATGAAGTGGTAGCTCCACGGACGAAGCCCGCTGAGTGCGTAGTTGAATCGATATGTGAAGACGGATAGAGGTCTGTATGAGCCGTGGGACCCTTCATCGGTTAGAGGCGTGCCCCAAAAATCGTTTTGGAATAAAGCCTTCGCTGGTGTATGACCGAGCACGTCTGGGTTGGTGAGGATCACACGCCTGCAACAAAGAAAAACAATTCATTAATACATATTAAATTTAATCAAGTGAAAGTGATAAGATTAATTTTATATGCAGCCGATTAGCATATAAAATATTAGAAAGAACATGAAATCTTAGAGACTAAGCGTGGAACATATGAAACTTGACTGGCAAAAATATACATTTAAAAAAGGAATTTTCAACAAAAGGAATTCAGCCCAGCATAGTGCCACAACAAGAGCATCAGCGCTAGGTGGCTTACGAAAAATAATATAAATAAGAAATAATACAACAGAGATTTGTTAAAATAAAAAAGTTTCGCATTTTTTTTTGTAATACTGAGTCGTAATTACGCCTAAATAATACGGTGAACCCCCACGAAAGCAGTATATTTGTTGATTATGTGAAAAACCGAAAACAAAGCCAGACGGTAACATTATCCTTTGATTTGAATAAAATATTGCCTCTTTATCCACGCAAGCGATAGATCGGCCCGCGAAACGCTACGGTCTCGAATCTCATTTGGGGAGCGATTGGCCTCGATGCCCTATAGCCTCCAAAGGCTTTGCTCCATCAGCGCCCTCCAGCCACCTAAATAATGGACACGTTCGAACGAACCAATCTTTCCTCAGGGATTGATTTTCTGATTCGTATATTTGAGAATTCCGATGTGTGAGGGCCGCGAGCCACAATGCCAGATAGACTTTATTTGCTCCCTGACTTGCAATGGCCGGCCATTTGACTGATGGTTACCAATCTCTTTATCTACTGATCCCTTCATACATTTTATCCCTTCATTTTCCATTTCGAGTGGAAAGCCAGAAAAATAGGCGATTGAATGATAAATTTTTATGGCGAGTAGGACCGTCTTACGTTGCAGAAATGGGAAAATAGGCTAAGTGCGGTCTTATTGTAAGAAATCGGTTACATATACGAACGTCTATACCAAATCTAAGTTCATACAGCTTTCTATCGTCACGACTTGAATCCCCGAGGGATTATTGAAGGTGATTCTGTGTGACTTGTATTTCACAGTCCACACTCCTGCACCCATGTTTACCTGAAGATTATTACGTCATCGCCTGTTGGGTGGTGCGCCCTATCGCCTTACTTCAGGCAGTAATTTGACCCACTTCAAAGCGCAGACCGAACATGAATGTGTCCCTTCAGGATTTGGACCTACGACCTCCAGATTAGTAACCGAGTCTCGAACCTATACTACAGGTGTATATCCGTTATTATCAACATACATACGAATCTTCAGTGGTGAAATCTGGTAACAAATGGTGATAAACCGACATTTTAAAAGAACTTGAAATTGAGGGTTGTCTATTTTTAATTGTTTCTCCTTTTTCTCCAAGCATGATTAATTTACCACCATTATCAAAAGAACTAGAAAAACAACTTTCCGCCATAATTGTTTTGCTAATAGTAGAAAAGAAAACTTAATTATTTTTTGTCCACGCTTTCCTAAACGAAGAACAACTTGTAATAGAATAGCCCTCGAAAAATAACTCCCCACTGAATACAGGAGGATTCTCGGTTTTTACAATAGAACGCTAAAATCGCCTCTAACTTTTACCCATTGTATTGTAAATTTGTACGTAAGATGCCTTTTCCTTTCCTTATTTACATAAAAAGTTTACTCAAGTATTTTGTTTGTAAATGACTTCTGAGATGTTGGGAATTCTCTAAGTAAAAAAGCCTTGATTATTGTCTTAATATTCGTGGAAGGAATATAAACTAAGTTTCTGATTGTTATGATAAGTTTTATTTGACAGTTTCATTTTTCACGTCAATACAGAATAACAAAGTTTTGAAGTAGGATACTCTTTATCCGTGAGACAAATTTTATAGGAACAAACTTGGAACTGGCTCTAAACAGGAGTGCACGTACATCAAGTGACGCTGTTTATGTTCGCTGCATAAAATTGAACTTTTTATTTATTTATATTAATTTCGAATTCTCAAGCAGGTCTCTTGCGGTCGTACCACTGCGCAGTGCACTATCTATCTTTTATATATATACATATATATAATATATATGTAGGAATAAAACTGCGTTTATTTCTTACAATTTATTCTTATAAACCACACTACTCAAAATGGTACAAAAACTCGTCCTCTTAAAGTGCGTTTCATAAAATAATACCTATGCCGTAATGTTGGCACCAACGACTTCTGAACGAGATGATTGGATAAAACAAAATTGTATGTCTATGGATTGGATGAATTTGCTGCTACCAACTTAACAGCATAGGTACTATTCTATGAAATGCACTCTACAGAATCGCCCGGGCAGCCATTGCTCTTCCGTCCCTCTCTTTCTCCTTCCTTCTCGCTCGCACCAGCAGTTATCGTCTTTCTCACAGATCATTCCTTCTATCTTTCATTCCTACATATCTATAACTAAAGAGCTATGCTCTTCTCGGTCGAGTTAGTTTTTCTCTTTCTTCTGCTAATGATGAGATTAGACCTCTTGACATGACATACCATTTCTTCTTAATTTAAATAAAGTTAGTTCGTCTAGGTTTTCCTTTTCCTATTTCCTGCTCGACCTTTCCTTCTATGATATTTTTCAATAAACTGTGTCATGTCGAATTAAGTGTAATATCATTTTCCATCTTCAGTTTTCAATGGTTTTTAACAGACATCTTTCTTCCTCCACAATTCTAAGCGATTCCTCGTTAGTCTTTCTCTCCGTCTAGCTTATTTTCACCATCCTCCTTCAGCAACGCATTTCAAACAATGCAATGCTCCAGATGTAAACTTTAATTAGGCGTTTTCAGACATTTCTTGAGATAACTGCTTGCCTTATCTTTGCTTTCCCTATTTCTTCGCCTTTCTCTATTATTGATCCTTGATCGTTGTTAAGTTTGTATATTATTCTTCTATCAGTGTGATCCAAACCTACATCTTTTAAAATTTTCATCATCTTATTTTCATTACACTATGCACTTTCCCATTAATATATAAAAATTAAAGTTTGCTTGTATGTTACTTAAAACAATCTACATAAAACTTTTACTAAATTAAGGAGTAGGTCCTATTTTAACATAATATATCTAGGAAAACGAACTAAAATTTTATGAAAATCTATCTCAGTACATCCCTTCCAAGAATTATGGCCCCACGACACGGAGGTTGTGTGTGATTTTGAGTATACTACACGTATTAAGCTCACTACGATAATCGCAGCATGATTGGCTAGTGATTATCATGCCAATCCGATTCCAGCCAATCATAGACTTGAGTCGGACCGAAAAGAACAGACCTAGTGCTGATGTGTCAATTGTTTGTAAGGTTATTTCGTTTTTAGAGCTTTTGGTTTTAAATTTAGGAAAATTTCGAATAATTACACATAAAACTGATGCCATGACTCTTGCAGTGTTTGCTTGAGTTGCTTATCCACCATTTTATGGTGCAACCCGGCATTTTGTTAAAATTTTGTTGTGCTCATTAGTGCGGATGGCGCACCACGCAGCAAGACTGATCAAAGCAATACACATAAATATAAGCCTTGCGTACCTGGGCACATAAATGGTGGCGTCAATTTTGAAAGGAGTTCATGCTTTCATAAAATTTTAGTTTGTTGATCTAGGCTTTATTTTGTGGCGGTGTTAAAAAAAATTCAATGCATTAACCATTTTAATGAAAACTCCAGGTATCTAATTAGTAGATACCGTTCGCGGTGTGCTTGCGGTTTCGTAAATATTCATTCAAGCAATCCGCTTCTTACCTATCTTTCAAAATTGTTTCATGGCGTTCAGATATAGCCACTAAGACCGAAATTCATAAACCTAGGTCACGAGATCATCAAATTGAGACACAGGCTCGTGTGGTGCTGGTATTTTGTTAATTCATTTCACAGGGGTAGGACCCATATAACTACTAGAAACGACTCAAGTACGAATACCACTATTACTTTGTAATGGCCCATAGATATACAATGTGTAACAGAAAGGTGTGACCATATTTGAAGAGCTTATTCAGTCAATGGTATAGAACAACTTTTACGATAGAGATCGTGTAAGCAATTGTACTCTAAGAACGACGATCAGTTTAGTGCCGTTATTTTTTTAAGTTTACATGGGGTACGTGTAGGCTATAATCCTAAGATTTGGTCGAAATGTTGGTCCCAAAAATATTTACATATATGATATGATTATGTAAAAAAAAAACTAACTCTACGCGGGCAAAAGCTAGTGTATGAATTAATAATTTTAACGCCCCCGTTTAATTATAACAATTAAGTATTCAAATGGTATATCATAATGTCATAATGATATTATCCGTTTATTTTCAGGAAACTATTCCACTATTACTTTGTAATGGCCCATAGATATACAATGTGTAACAGAAAGGTGTAACCATATTTGAAGAGCTTATTCAGTCAATGGTATAGAACAACTTTTACTATAAAACAAAACCCGTATCTCGAAAAATTTTTTTTACTGTTTCATAGAAAAATGCAACGCCACTCGGCCGAAATGTATGGAAGGGCATTTTTTTTCGAGATTTCAGGGTTGGCTCCATAGTAAAAGTTGTTCTATACCATTGACTGAATAAGCTCTTCAAATATGGTTACACCTTTCTGTTACACGTTGTATATATACGTAGTCCTTTAATAGTAATTATTACTAATTATTACTACTATTATTACTATAAATACTTATTAATATATTAATTACTATTAATTACGTAGTAGTAATTTTTTTTTATTTGACCTTGTACAATAAAGTGTGTATTCATTCATTCATTCATTCATTCATTCCTTATAGTCTTACATACATACAGTCATATTTAAGACTACTTTAGTGTTGTATGAAAGTGATAATAAAATGTTACCAAATAAACCGAACACCAATAAACGTTTTAACTCTATTAACGTATCCAATAACTCTGGCTGCCCGATACGTTGTTTGTTCATTTTATGTAGGTAATTCCGTAAAATAACTAACATAGCTTACTCGTAGACAAATTAAATAACTGTAGGCTATATAATATTCGGGCTTTATTAATTACATAGTTGTTGTTTATTTGTTTGGAAATACATTGTTTTTTCTGGGAACCTAGCTATTCAATCTAAAAGTGTAATCTACCAAAAAGCGTTTAAATAAAATTGAACTGTAATCGGACATACAAATTATGAAATGATTTGGGCTTGTTTGTTTGTGTATGAGCTCCAACAAATCAATAATTTGCGACTGAAATTTCACGTTTTACCCGGAGAAATCTGTAATTTTTCTAGGTACTACAAAAAGCAAACATACAGGCAAAGATGCGGACAATATACTAGTGTCCTGATAGTTTTTCAGTAATCAAAATAATTTACAAGAAAATGTTGTTTTAGAATAATTGCTCTGTCAAGTAGTTTTTAAAGATGTCGGCATCGTTATAGGCCATCAGTAAAAAGTTTATTGGGGCCGTATCGATTCAGAAACCTCCTGATCAAAAGCTTTGATTTGGAAATGGAAAATCTTTCCTCATATTTTCTCATTAAAATTATAAACTTTTTTTGTCGGCTGTAGAATTCGAAAGGATCAAATAGTACAAACAGCCATTTTTTTTTTAAACCATTACGAAAAAAAAAAGTTATGTACGTGCTTTCTGTAAGTTTATGGAGGCAGTTTTCACAATAAAACAGTAAGATTTGTTTTCATTTATTATTCAACACGTTCGATGGTGACGTCATAAGACGTTTAAGCAATGCAATGGACCATTAAGGCGATATGCGAAAAAAATACGGGTGTTTCTTTTCTGTGTATTTCATGAAATACACGGAAAATTTTAATCAGTTTTTGGTATGTGCATTTTGACTATATAATCTAGAGTTTTGAAATTGGAAAAAATGTTGGATACATTTTCCTCGATAGAAATAATTGTTGAAATGAGGTCTCCAAACACACTTTTTCTCCTCGTTTGACGAATAGGAACCAAATACAGAACTCAAACATATTTTATTAGGTGTGTTTTAATAATATCTAGTGATAAAATATTTGAAATTTTGCTAGCTATTCTAGTTTTTTTAATAAAAATATAAAACCAACTTTTTTCTCCTTTGCCCTGAATCCGCCCCTCTCGCACTGCGCGATATTTCGCTTGGAGTGACAGTGACAAAAATAAAATTCGCATAGCCTCTTAAGAGTAATTTACTATTCTGGAAAGTTTCGCTGATTCACTATTGACTCTAATTACCATAGCAATAACGCGAAAAGTGGGGCTCCGATTTGATTATGAACAGGAATCAGTCAGTAGCGGTTTTTGTTGCGACCGTACCCTAATGAGATCCTCCTTTGTAACGCTTTTTCTGATCTCTAGTATAACCCCTTTCAAGGAATAGGTCGAATTTCCAAGCACCCCGTATAAATAATAGTACATACAAACATAAATATAGGTATATATGTATGTATATATAATATAGGTATACTGTGTTGCAATTGAAATGAAGAAATTATATTGTATTGTAACCAGACTATTTTAATTTTGAATTCGCTGTCTGTATACTTCGGTACTATGTTTTGTAAATAACTAAGTATACAGACCGCAAAACAAGCAACCGAGTCATTATTTCCTAGGAATAAACTGAGCCACCACCCCTTTTAAGAAAAGTATCATTAACGAACGGTATTTAAAGTACAAACGGAGTTTTCCTTGTGGCCGATGGAAAACTCCGGGAAAGTTCTCCATATAATCGTGATGGAAACGGAAAACTTTGTTCCGGATCGGACTGGGCGCGGGCTTGTTCTTACGGAATACTCTTTTCCAAGTCTATTTTATTTTGGAATTAATAGTAAAAGCATGTAAAATGCTATCTATCTATCGTATTCCACTGTATCTAGGAGGTTTTTGAGTTCATATTAATGCGCTTTAACCGAACAAGTTACCAGTGACTATTTAATCTTTAAGATGGATCCGAGCTACTATTTGGATAGCGATCGATTGTTTTAATATTGTGTTTTTGATTATGAAAATTAAGAGGGTTAAGACAACGTGCAAATTGGATAAGAAAAAGAAATCATTTTTGACGGATCCTTATGAGAGTCGAAATTTGTGTGGCACATGCTAAAAGATTTATGATGAAGAATACAATAAATTTAATTATAAGTATTTCAGGTAATTGGTACACTTAGTAAAACTTAACAAATTCGACTTTATGTTGAGATTCAATCATTATGGTATCAAAAATATTGTTTGGATTGCTTATACAAAGACTCAGACTCGCGTACCTAGAGTTCCGTATTGTGGATGATAAATTTAATTTTAACATTTTTTTTCGTGAATTTCTCAACCGCTTTATTTTTCCTGTAATCTTTACGTAAGCACATATTACTATGATTTTTTTCATTTTTTTTTTGTTTCACCTGTTTTGGATATAAGGGGAGGACAAATTTATTTTTGTGGTTTTTAAAGATTTCTCGAAACCATTGCCAGTAAATACAGTAAAATTATATATTTTTACAATCAGCTTTTTAATATCTACAATTTGATTCCCATGTTGTATTTTAGGACAATATTTTTAATTTTTCTTATTTTTGTTTTGTAAATATTTCGAACATTTAAAAAAAAAAATTTACACTGGTATGTAGGCACACCTAATGCTATTTTTGTGCCAAATTACATGTCTTTATCTTTAACGGTGCTAAAGTTATGAGGCTGTGACATATGGACGAACGGACGGACGGAGAGACCACGGAATCTCACCATAAAGTTCCTTTTGTACCTTTTAGGTATCTTATCACTTTTAGGTTTTTATCACTTTAGTGACTTAGTTTGGTGATTTACTTAACTTTACACTAAAGCCTTTATTTTTAGTTTTACTGCTATCAAAACTTGATTTTTTCCAAAGTAACTTAGCTTCTAATTATAACATTTAAGGACTGTTTTTCAATGAAGAAAATTTAGTTTTGACAGAACTAAAACTAAAATTAAAGCCTTCAAAATTGGCTTTATTGTCTCTGTTTCCGATTATTATTTGACTGTTATTTTTGAACACTAAGTACGCGAAACCTACAAAAAAATCTGAAAATTCTTTACAGTCATATTTGTTTACACGTAAAGAAAAAGGGTTTTTTAATCATACATCTAAAGAAAGGCAATTGAAAAACTTTCACTCGATAAAAATAGTTATTGAAATGAGGTCTCACTTGTTCTTCTCGTATAGGAATCATGTTTTAGTTTCCTTTCTAGCTACTTTTTCTCTCTCGCCCTGAATCCGTCTTCCTCGCACTGCGTGTTTTTCCGTGACCGTTGAAATTTCATATATCACATTGAGAGCGGTTTCGCAACCGGATTGTGAAAAACCCGCCTTTTTTTTAATTTATCAAAAAAAATACTTAAATTCAAAATTCACTCAATAGTTATTCAACAAAACCTTATTACTTATGTATTGTGTATGCTGCCATTGCAAAGTTTATATTAGTCTCTGTAAATTAGAATTTCAAAAATTTGAAATTAAAGCAATTTTGAAATTCTAAACTACATACACCAATGGAAACTTTGCGATGGCAGCATACACAATACATAGGTGAGGTTTTGGTGAATAACCATTGAGTAAATTTTGAATTCAAGTGTTCTATTGCGACTAATTAGAAAAAAGCGGGTTTTTCACAATCCGGCTGCGAATTCTACGAAACCGCTCTTTAATACTTATTACAATATTGAAATGAGAACGGAACCACAAACAGAAGAATTACCACAATACTCTCCATTAGAAAAAAATATAAAAACGTTACACATTGAGTTTCAAAATAGTGTTTCGTGAAGACATCATCCCTAGTTCCTGTTTCGTAATTGGGGATTTACGTGACGAGTCGTTCACAGCTGCCCACTATGCTATCGGCCAACTTTATCTCAATCTAAGTTTCCAATCCGGCCAACTATACAGCATTTTGTTTCCTTAGGGCGGGACGAGAAGTTTGGGCGGTTTTATTATGAATAAATCGTGGTGTCTCTATACGATTTCTTAATGAACGTACATATAATCACCAGTGATTACCAGTGATTACTGGTGATTATATGTACGTGTATGGTGATTATATGTACATGATTATATGTACAGAGACAAAAAAATATCTATCTGATACGATCCTGACACACCTCTAAAGCTACTTCTTAATTTAAAAAATATCTGATAGTTTGAAATACATATATTAAATATAAACATTTTAAAGTTAATGTTAAACATACATAAAATATTTACTACAGAACAGAGCAGGTGTATGCGTTTGGGTTTAGTCTTTGGTGGTTTAGGGCAAGATCCCACCGAAAAATTGTGCACCTATCTGTTCTTAATCGAAATGTGATTTAAATGAAAGATTACACATGGGGTCATACACCGCCGCCGCAGTGTTGCCATGCAAAATCGTGGCGCAAGTACCTTTAGGCTCTAGTCATTTCACGAAACACGCAAATTAAGCCGTTAAGACGTTGCAATAAGGCTTATGAGTGGGAACTAGATGAGCAATTTAACTAATTATTATTAGAGTACATTACAAACTTGCAATCAATCAGAAACAAATTTAAAAGCACAAATATTTTGAAAAAATTGAACTAAGGTACTTATGTCAAGGTTTTGCATGGCAACCATACGGAGGTGTGTCATCCCATGTATAATATTTTATTTAAATTACTTTTAGATTAAAAAGCAGACAAGTGCAGAATTTTACGGTGGGATCTTGGGCTATTTTCGGTGGTACTTATGTCAAGGTTTTGCATGGCAACCATACGGAGGTGTGTCATCCCATGTATAATATTTCATTTAAATTACTTTTAGATTAAAAAGCAGACAAGTGCAGAATTTTACGGTGGGATCTTGGGCTATTTTGTGGACAAAATAAAATGAAGGATATGCAGCAAACCCTGTACCGACATGTTCTCTGTTGATATTGGTATATTAGACTACTGTAACTTATTGGTTACTTACCACTAAGCTCTAGAGGCAGAAGAGACCAGGAAGAGAGTATAAGCGGGAGAAATAGGTGCGGGGAATAAGTCGGAAGATGAATTATCTGACAACCAAAAAATGTTGTGCACGCAAAAGTGAAGTCTTCGGCAATAGCTAGTCACACATTATATTATGTCAATGTGTAATATTCTAGTAAGGCTCTTTATTGATATTAGAAGTTCCATTATAAGTTATGTCAGTTGACTCGGCGAGTGATAAGTTTAGAGAAGTTTGTAGGCAAGTGTCCAATTAGTACAGTACCTAACTAGTTTAGGAAGTTGACAAATTACTGTTATGATTTTATGAGGTTTAGTATCCGATTTTATATTTTAAGCAATAAAAGACTGAAAATCGCTAAGTTTACGTGTTTGCTTATTAAGGTGATATGTAAAAAAATACAGGTGCTTTTTTTGTGTATGAAATACATGGAAAATTTTACTAAATTTCTGGTATATGCATATTGACTATATAATCTCGGGTTTTGAAATTGGAAAACATGTTTGGATAAATTTTCCTGGGTAGAAATAATTGTTGAAATGAGGTCTTCAAAAACACTTTTTCTCCTCGTTTGACGAATCGGAAACATTTACAGAACTCAAACATATTTTATTAGGTGCGTTTCAACAATATCTAGAGATTTGATATTTGAAAACTTGCTCGCTATTTATAAAAATTATAAAACTAAAATTTTTCGCTTTCGGCTTAAATTTCGCCTCTCGCACTGAGCGTGTTTTCGCTTGGAGTGACAGTGACAAAATAAAAATTCGCATAGCTTCTTAGAAGAAACATTCTATGCTTTCCGTTACTCAAATGTAATATGACGTCACACGTCCATGGACCAGAGTTATTCTTATTTTCGTAGTTTCACACTAATTTTATATCCTCTAATACATACATACATTTATTTACTCACGCTGGTCTCTTAGAGATCGAGGTAGTCAGAGACTGCAGATTTCCATTTGCTACTATTCCGACACACCTCTTTCGCTTTTTCCGCACCAATTAATCGAGTCAAACAAGTTATTGTATTCTGGGTGCTGAAGTCTTTGCCTTTCTTCAGTATGTCACCAATGAGGTCGGTGTACTTCTTTCTATGGCGGATCAGTCGAGCTTTTTACCTTCCACTTGCACAACATAAATTAATTTTGTTACTCTACTTTTATTCATCCTCACTTCATGCTTTTTGATAGTAATATTTGGAAATGGATTGTCGTAATGACGGGTTGTTTGTACTACCGATTAGGTACCTGACCGCTAACAGCTAATACTGGGTGCTGAGATGAATTTGCGGAAGCCGGAAACTGGTGATAGTACTTGGCTATACGAACAACTTTTACTATGGAGCCAACACTCAAATTGCCAAAAAAAAAAATCAACTGTTCCATATCCATACCATCAAACATCTGTTTTTTTTCCGATTTCTCGGTTTTTTTTTCACGAAATGTGGTTTGTATGGACGATTACTATCGCCAGTTTCCGGCTTCTTGTTAAGAGGATGGCCTACCCTTACAACTTTTTAGAG
Organism: Ypsolopha sequella; assembly: GCA_934047225.1. Taxonomy (NCBI): domain Eukaryota; kingdom Metazoa; phylum Arthropoda; class Insecta; order Lepidoptera; family Ypsolophidae; genus Ypsolopha; species Ypsolopha sequella. The sequence continues at coordinate 8,253,081 of OW203994.1, read as the reverse complement.
TTCCGTAGTACCTAAAAGGTACAAATGGAACCTTTATGGTAAGACTCCGTTGTCCGTCCGTCCGTCCGTCTGTCCGTATGTCACAGCCTCATAACTTTAGCACCGTTAAAGATAAATACATGAAATTTGGCACAAAAATAGCATTAAGACGATACCAAAAAAAAATGGGGTTATTTTTGAATCCATTTACTCTACCATAAGGTTATCTACGTATTTCATTTTTTAAGTAAATGCTTATTGAGTATTTGATTGGGATTAAGGAAAAACGCGATTGGATGAAATTTTGTCGATAGAATAATTCCAAAAAGACCTCTAAATTGTTTTATTTTTTCCTGTAATTCTGAAATTCCAACTAATTTCGTTGTGAAATTGCTTTCAAAATGTGGATATTATGTATTTGTAAAGTGTCCTTGAAAATCTTTTTGACAAAATAGCTTAGTACATTTAATATTAATCAAAAACCGACTTTTTGATACTTTCCCACGAGCCCGTCCCATTCGCACTGAGGGTTTTTTCGCATATGGAGTAACAAGGACGCTTAAACTTTTACGTATCACCTTAAGATATGGTTCTTCTTATTTTAGAATTAAAGATATTAAAGAAATGTGATTAATGGCATTTCGCTTAATCTGCCCATATATCACGGTGTAAAAAAAATTTGAAATTGTTCAAAATATTTACAAAACAATAGTGAGAAAAATAAAAAAATATTCTCCTAAAAATACAATATGGGTATCAAATTGTAGACATTAAAAAGCTGATTGTAAAAATGTATTTACTGGCACTGGTTTCAAGAAATCTTTACAAAACCACAAAAACATGTCTGTTGTATGGAAGCCCCCTTAAATATTTATTTTATTCTGTTTTTTAGTATTTGTTGTAATAGCAACAACAGAAATACATCATCTGTGAAAATTTCAACTGTCTCACTATCACGGTTCATAAGATACAGCCTGGTGACAGACGGACAGCGGAGTCTTAGTAATAGGGTTCCGTTGGTTACCCTTTGGGTACGAAACCCTAAAAAGTTGCTAGGGTAGGCCATACTCTTAACTTAAATCTGAACACCATTAGATAATGTTAAACGGTCTTATATAGGTTGAGCCAGGGTGAGGTCAACCAACTTAGCATTAATTTGCATACCCACTTGAGAAGGTATACTTGATGTGCTAGTTTCAAGATCGGTAGTCTCGTTAATATTGAATAGATCATAGTCGTTGCTTTATACGACGAGTATGTATGGTCGTTTAAGGGGGTATATCGTCAATATCTACACTTTTTGAAGTAATTTATCTGCCCTAATAGTAGTTTATGCTACAAGGGTGCAAAGGAATAAATTACGAGGACGATTTAAAACACGAGCGTAGCGAGTGTTTTAAACGTAACCGAGTAATTTATTGCTTTTACGCCCGTGTATCATACTACGTTTTTCAATGCATAGTGTGAGGAAATAAAACAACTATAATTTTGTGAACTTTAAATTGTAATTGGTTTAAAAGGATTGTATCCAAAGCCGTTAAACAGTGGAAAAAAAAGTATGACATTTATGGTACACAGGAAAGCTGCAGGTTAGCCAACCATTGTAAATAAATTAAAAAAAAATAATAATAAAGCCCTAGGGCAAAATAATCGACTTTCTGTTCGGTTTTGATGCATAAAAAGTGGGCCTTTACGAGCACATGCATTGAAAATATTATTAGAGTGCATTACAAACTAGAAAATATCAATCAGAAACAAATCCAAAGACAAGAATTTGAAAAAAATCCCCGGGCCAGGATTCGAACCTGCGACCTCTTTTTTCAAATTCTTGTCCTTGGATTTGTTTCTGATTGATATTTTCTAAATTGTAATGCAATCTAATAATGTTTAGAGTATTCATAGCGATGGATTTCGCAAAATAAACATAATCTTAATTTATCTGCTGTTCAAAAGCAGTCCCAAGTTAAATAAATTAGTATAACAATTTTGGGACCTTTTTCTAGATTTTGGACTATCAGAAACGCGATTGGAGGAATTTCACTCGATAGAAATAATTATTGAAACGAACTCTAAATCTACACTTTTTTTGATATTGGGGTTGTATACACACTTCAAAAATATTTATTGAGATGGGTTTTAACAATACTCAAATTACTGGAAATGGAAATTTTCATAGCTATTTTAGTAAATTTTTTATTAATTTAAAACCGACATTTTGTCAATTTTCCCCGATTCCATCCCTCTTGCACTGCGGATCTTTCGGCCTGGAGTAAAGGGGACCTTTGCACGGACGACATATCACCTTAACCTGCTTCCCTATAATATTCAATGGGTGTTACAGACAAAATTACGACTATCTAAAGTGCGTGATATAAACAATGTATTTTCAAAGAACTTAATTGATACTTTAAAACAAAACATGCCCTGTTTTGGATAAGAAGAAAGAAAGAAAATGCGTTTATTTTGAGAGCTACACCATTAAAAAATACCAAATAATCTAAATAATAAACAGTTTCAGTCTACATATAAATATTATACAGCCTGAGGTAGTTTATAAGATCAAATTTGAAACTTGTATGTGTTACCATTTTTAAGATAGAGCTGAAACAAATAGGGTTAAAAAAATGTTTTTTTTTTAACTGAGTCTTTTTTTTTTATTATTATTTGCCGGGACAAAAAGTTCTCTGTGAACATTTCAACTGGCCACCTGCGATATAACAGCTGAAGTTGTAGACCCTTGTGATAGACGGACGGACATACAGACAGCGGAGTTTCAGTAATAGGGTCCCGTTTGATACTGTTTGGGTACAGAACCCTTAGAAGTTATTGTTTTCCTTAATTTGGTAAAAAGAAATGATGGATTCATATTTCATCACAAAAAATGAACTCGTCGATAATTTTTCGAAGTCGAAGTTGAAATCATAGCCTTAAGGCGATATACTATACACGTAATAGGTTAATTGTGTAATGATGTTGTTTAAACCAAATTATACTTACTATTCATTACTACTGAAGAAGTTCCATGTCAAATATTAAAAGAGATTGTATGACCAGATTGATGGATGTGGAAAAAGCTAAAGAGGTGTATCTTGATCGTAGCAGATGGAAAACTGTAGTCTCTACCTACCTCTCTGGGAGACAGGCGTATTTCAAATGAAAAATCTAATGAATAATTAATATATAAAAGTTTCTTATAAAAAATAAAATAAAAAATATTTTTATTACATTGATTAATGTTAATGCCAAAAATGTACACTAACTGAAGTGCACATAATCCTCTGTGTTACACATATTATACGTATGTTCATGTCTTCCTTTTGTTAATACTCATAATTTTTATAAGTTTTAGTAGATTAGTATAGTCTGATAAACGTGTTTTATATTATGTTTGTTTAGCCTAGGATCAATGTACACGGGGTTGTAAACTATCTTTAAGCTATATATGTGAAATAAAGACCTTTGAAAATCAAATCAAATCAATATCTAAAAGTAGGAATTAATTATTCATTAGATTTTTTAATTAGAACCGGGTGGTGAATCACATGTCCAAAAGAGTGCGACTGAATAATTAAATAAAACCTAGTGACGGGGACTAGCTGGAAAAAGGGAATCTAACAAAATAAAATATTCCTCGGATAAATGCCAGACTTTGTGCAAACCAAACTGGACATTGACGAAAGCTTTAGGAATTTCGTTTGACTGGGTGTCGAAAATGAATGGTCTCGTTACGAAGGTTTTTATATTATTTTTCAAACTTTCAGATTAATAACCAATAATAAATAATTTAAAAATAACTATTCTTCTCTCAGCACTTATTTATTATATTTCTGATCAATGATAGATGAGTGATCATTTATAAAAAAATAAGTGCCCAGAATTGCCATAATCTCAGAATTAAAAGGTCTTAAGTGGAAAGAAAACCTTTTTTATTTGGTAATTTTTGAAATATCGACGTGTTTTACTTGAAAAAAAAATTTTTTTTTCGACCCCTAGTTGATAGGCATTATTTGTTGGAAATTATCCCTAGTATAACCCCTTTAAAGGAATAGGTCGAATTACCAAGCATCCTGTATTTATATTTATTGCAAGCATATGTACATTAAATATGTTCAAACAATTATTTTTCAGATTAATATGCACCCTGTTGGACACTGCAATATTGCGAGAAAGTTGGCTTATTTAGAAATTGTCCAAGTATTTATAAGTTATGTAAGGTTAGATAACATAGTAACGGTAAGTATTTATAATGTTTTTATATATTAGATATTATTTTGTGACAGGTTGTAATCGTTCAAATATTCTTGGAAGGTGTAGCATTTAGTAATTAATATTAGGTATTCACATGTGAAATTGCTGTTTTCTATAGAGAATTTGAGGGAAACTCAATTTTCAGGGTACTGATGTTTTTGCATTTTTTTTAGGAATGACAAATCCAAATTATGTTATTTCTTATTTGTATGAATGAGACAACATTAAGCTAACAGCAACATACTCGTATTTTTTTTTTAAAAGTGTCTACTGTAAAAAAAATATTACGAATCTTATCGTGGAAATGGATGGCATTTAGGACAAACTGTTTTTGAACATTTAATTTTTGTAATCAAACTGAAAACAAAAACAAAATTAAATACGTAGATGTAAAACATTGAAATCAACTGTCAAACAAAAACAAATAATTGAAAAAGCTATTGAATATCAGGAATTATGAACCCATGAATTTGTACGAAAATTTCAGCAATTTCATAGGTAAAGACCTATTAAGTATTTTGGGTGCTGTACAAACTGAGAGGTTCTTTTTAAATCTCTTAAACTTTTAATAAAGTGAATTTTATTTCGTCTGACTTTCCTAGACTATGAATGTTGCTAATTTTTAACCTCTTTATTAAGTGTTAGTAAAAAAAATTGTTTGGAAGCTACATTTATGAGTTTTTTTTATTATGTGTGACTTCTGTAAGGGTCTTCAGTGTTTTTCAACAGTTTCTACATCCTTTTCTAACTTGAATTCGCTATTATCTTAGAAATACTAAAGTTGTTTGTTTGTCACCTAAAAGCTCTGCAATGAAACCCTTTGCAGCAGAATAAGTCGCATGTAGACTACTTTGTATGAGAATATCGGATTGTTTTCTATGATCAACCAAAAACCAAAACTATGAAAGTGAACCGTAGTGGAAAAGATACTTGGTATATTAATAATTCATTTACCGGCAAAATACTAACGTTATTTCAAAATTTAATACTTAATTTCAAGACTTAAATTATTTGCACGATTTCAGGTGTTCTCTTGGGCATAACAATTTCTAATATGTAGAAGGAAAAATAACACGAACAAAACAAAATGTAATAATGCTATTTTTGCCTCGATAGAAACCTATTTCCACTGGAGATTTCGACCAGGAGGCAAAATGATGATGATGAGAAAAAATAAATAACTACAACTAACACAACTAGCCTTTTGCCGGGATTTTATTCTGTATTGCTTCGCTAAAGCGTCGAAATACGATACCCTCGGGTCAAGAGTCAGCACTGAGGAAAACATGAGCGTAAGTTACTCATACACGAAGTTTGAAAGACAAAAAGTATTTTTGCCTTTCAGACCTTAGTGCAACGATCTGCACATTCATGTTTGCCTAAGTACGACCTGCATACATTTTCATAAATGTGATGCGTTAGATCTTCCAGCGTCACACTTGTGTCACAAAATAGCCACTTACAGAAGGTTTAATCCGTATAACTAGCGAAAACAGGCGCACGCACACATAGACGCGTACGTACGATGATTTCGGATGAAGTCGGTCGAATGCCAATACGAAATTCTGCCGAGATCATCATACGTACGCGTCTATGCATGTATGCGTCTGTTATCGCTTCGTCGTCGAGTCCGCCTTCTGGTAGTATCTTTTTTGTGCTCTTGTCCACTCTGGAGAGATATCTGTACTTTGGGCTCTACAGCCCTCAGATTGAATGAAGCTGCAGGGGTGGTGTCATACTTGTTGAAGACGCTTCCTGTTCTCAACGATTGTAAACTGAATTCATAATCTTAATATAAAAACGTAAACTGACTGACTGTTGATATATCAATGCACAGCCCAAACCGCTGAACCTACAGACTTGAAATTTTGCACATGCATACCTTATGCAGTGTAGGCAAGCAGTAAGGAAGGATTTTTGGGAATTTCATTTCTAAGGTGGTAAAATAGGGGATGAAAGTTTGTATGAAAGTCCGTCAGTTTCGAAGTTAGGATCTTTAAATTTTGTGTCTAAACTGACAATAAAACAATGTTTTATACGTGTCTCAGCGTTTGTGATAATTCCAACCCCAAAGGGCTGAAAAGGGGGATGAAGTTGTCTTTGGAAAGTCCTTCATTTTCAAAGTAAAATTACTAAATTTATTATTTAGGCTGTCCGTCTGTCCATCCGTATAAGCTGGAGTCTCGGTAAGTGGTCAAGACCAAGGTTCAATGAAAGCAAAATAAAATTTGTGCCCTATACTAATTTAAGAACAACTCCCAGTCAATAGGAAACCTTTTTATTTTGTTGTGACCCTCTCTAAAAGGGTCACTGAACCTCAGTCTTGACCACTTACCGAGTTTTCAGTATTTATTTTTGGCTATATATAGATAATGGTACTGAACCCTTCGTGCGCAAGTTCGACTCGCACTTGGCCGGTTTTTGAATTATACTGTAGATTAAAATTTAGGTAGACAATGAACAACAACATGGGTTTTTGAAGAAACCCTAAATGTAAATAACTTTATGTACTTTTTTGGTATTTAGTCTGATGAGTTTAGGTGATTACATTAATTCGCACACAATTGTATAATGCTATATACTATGCGAAGCAGCGGTAGCTCAGGGGTAGAACGCTGGCCTCTCAATCTGGAGGTCTAGGGTCGATCCCCGGTCGGGCATGCACCAATGAGTTTTTCGGAATTTATGTGCATAGTGTTTTTTCTTACCACTTGCTGAATGGTGAAGGAAAACATCGTAAAGAAACCTGGATGCCCTAAAAAGCGTGTATTTGTGCTTTAAGTACGGCGATAGGGCTCACCACCCATCTCGTTGGGACATTAATCGTCGGTGAAACGCGGCTGTACCGAGGGACTTGCATTTCACAGTTCACACTCGGAAAAATTCTGACACCCCCTCGGGGATTCATGTCGTGACGATATACATATTTATTTACTGTATAATAAATTCGGTAATATTCCTATACATCCTTACAAGGGTTTTAATTTATATAGCAGTCCTGAATTAGTAAAATCTCTACATAGCCTTATAATAATAAAGTCTATATCATATAATTTATTTATTGCCAAGTCACAAGTACAAGTACAAGTGACGCCCTTAAAGGGCGCAGCAAAAACAAGAGGGGCAACTAGCTGCCATTTTACTTAAATGTTACTTTACCTACCTCACTTGATGAAAGAAATACGACGCATGGAAGTAAAAAGGTCTGTAAAAAATCACTAAACGGTGCCGTTTTGTCCTCATCTGTTCGCACAATCCCTGCCTGTGAACTGAGGCCCCAAATCTCTTAGCCCAAGCATGCCCCTCTTTATAACGGCGGGAATTCCTGAATATTCCATGTGGATCAACTTTGCCCATTAATAACAGCAGGCCACTTACTTCGGGTGCCGCCAGCCTCTCGGGAAACCTTCACGTAGTAATTGTTCAATCAAAGTTGGTATGCCGGCCTGCGTACATTAGATTTTTAGGACAATTAAACATTTTGTCTTTTGTTTTAAGGCTTGAATTGATGGAGTTTCTGAGAGGTAATTGTAATAATCTTACTTGGTTTTACTCCTTCGATACGGGTGTAATTTTTAACAAAGTATTTAGGACTTAAGTTTAAGTACTTTAGGAGACTGAGGTGTCCTTAAGAGATTCAGACTTCAGACTAGCGTTGTCGAGTTCCAATTTTCACAAAAATATAAAATAACAAATGCTCTCTCTCTCTTTCTCTCATACCATTGCGTAGAAAATAGGTAAAGAAAAATACGAAAAAGATATCTTTTGCGAAGAGCAAAATACAAATATGATATCTCGAAGACTCTTTCAGAAAGAAGTTTATCGAAAGATAAAACTGTAAGCTACCCAATTCTAGTTCAGAACACACTTTCTTGCCGCCAAAGTTTGGCAGTATTTGCCAAGTTCTTGGTTGATCTAACCCCGGAATGATATTGTTGGAAGATGTTTTAAAACTTCCTCATTTTTCAATATATATGGATTTTTTTAAAATGTGTTTTTTATGTCAATCATAGAAGGCCCACTAGCAGCATGTTCTTAACTCGACTTTAACTCGGGTTAAGTAAAAAAATAGACGGTTAAAAAGCTCTCTTGCACCAATCAAAATCTTGGGTTAAACTAGGGTTAAACTAAAAGAATGTTAACCCGACTCTTGCCTCGAGTTAAACTCGGGTTAGCGAAGTAATTTTATCAGTTTGACTTAAATTTTGTTGTTTCCAATGATAGATACCCATTCATTGATCAGATCATTGGTTGCTACTAATTACTTTATAGAAATTCTAAATAAATGTCAAATAACAAACAATGCAATGAATATTGATATCTGTATTGATGTCAATCGATATCCATATTTTTTCAAACTAACAAAATGAAAACTCTCAAAATGTCAATTTGTTTTGAAACAAACAATCAATCACATTTGACTTTATGTTGACGTTTTGCCTAAAATTCACCAGTAAAAGTAAAAATACGAGTGAATGTTAAAAGAAAGACAAAACGTTATCGTAAACCAAAAGGAAAGAGCGAGACCACTATAGAATATTTATGTTCTTTGATTCGGTAGCGTTATAATTATTAGTTCATGTATTTTTGTTAGGCTGCATGCCTGTCGCTTAGTTCGGGTTTACTAACCCGCTTCGATATTATCATGGTGCATTAGGACTAACAAAAACTCAGGTTAGCTAACTCTTATTTTGGGTTAGTTAACCCGAGGGTTAAGGATTTTTTCTCGATCATGCTTTAAGTGGGTCATAGCTAAGATTTTAAATTTACTCATTTATCATTCTCCATCAAGTTTTGCCCAAATAACTTCCTTGACGACGGAAAAATATCCGACCGTCATCAGAAAACGTCTGCGCGCTTCTTAAAAGAAAGCATAATATCCTTTGTCAAACCATCTTTGATCTTTTTATTTCCTCAGCAAAAAAGGGTTCAAAGATCGACACATGAACCTTTGAAGGACGATCTCGTTGATAAGCATATTACGCAGGAACTGAACTTAATGAAAAATGATATGAAATACTAAAGATTGTTTCAGAATTTTGTAGAAATTTCATATCGAAAATCTCTTTGGTATCTAAATACTTTGCTTAGTCAAGTAAATGGCCTGTGACTAACACAGTTGTTAAAAATTATGCGAACAAGTGAAAAATTAAAACTTGGCCTTAGAAAATTTCAGATTTGGCTCCATATTAAAAGTTGTTCGCATGAATGAGTACTATTACAAGTAGGTTATTTCCATAATAGTAGTTTATGCTACTAAGGCGAAAAGGAATAAATTACGAGGACGATTTAAAACACGAGCGTAGCGAGTGTTTTAAACGTAACCGAGTAATTTATTGCTTTTACACCCGTGTATCATACTACGTTTTTCAATGCATAGTGTGAGGAAATGAAAACAAATATAATCTTGTGAACTTTAAGTTATGATTGGCTCAAAAGGATTGTATCCAGAGCCGTTAAACAGTGGAAAAAAAAGTATAACATCTATGATATACAGGAAAGGCAGGTTAGCCAACCATTGCAAATAAATTAAAAATAATAATAATAATAAAACCCTAGGGCAAAATAATCGACTTCCTGTTCGGTTTTGATGCATAAAAAATGGGCCTTTACGAGCACTTGCATTGAAAATACTAAAATTTCAGGGTTTACTTACTATATGTTAACCTATGAAGAAAGCAGTGGTAGCTCAGGCGTAAAGCGCTGGCCTCTCAATTTTCAGATCCAGGATCGATCCCCAGTTGGGCATGCATCGATAAGTTTTTCCGAATTTATGTGCATAGTATTTGTTCTTACTTACCATTTGCTTAACGGTGAAGGAAACCATCGTAAGAAAACCCTAAATAGCGTATATTTGTGCCCGAAGAACGGCGATAGGGTTCACCACTCATCAAGTTGGGACATAATAATCACCTTTGACACCCCCCGGGATTCATGTCGTTACGATATATATTATTATTATATTTAGAAACATTGGGGACGATTCCACGTACTCCACAATATATAAATTATTATAGAGAATTCTCTGTGTCTGCCTGTCTGTCCATATTCGTTATAACTCTAAAACAGTTTGGTCAATTTGGCATGTATGTTGAGAATTAAATTTGGCATAAAAGCGGCAGAAGTAATTTTTAGAAAGTAGAAGTGTTTAATTTTTATTATGTATATACAAGCTGACTTTTTGATCATCGTCCAAATTCATACTGGTGGCTTGGTAAGTGATCAGTATCATTGATTAATAACAATTTTTGTAAAATTCGTAAAATGAAATTTCGACTTCCCATAGTGATTTACTCGGAACTGGAAGTGAATGGGAAGCCGAAATTCATTTTACAAATTTCGCAAAAATTGTTATTGATCCAAGATACTGATCACTTATCAAGCCTCCAGTATGAATTTGGACGATGATCAAAAAGTCACCTTGTATATATAGAGTGTCGATTTGATCTACAACTTGCGTCATAATAAATATAAGTATACAATAATAAAACAAAATAAAAAAATTAATACCACTTGAAGAAGGAGTTATGCCCTTTTTTATGTGTCCTAAAATTATCTTGATAAACGATAACTGCGGTGTCGAGTGCTAGTACTTACGTTAAATAATATTTGTGTTTTTGTAAAAATTACTTTATTTGTAAATTGATATTGCATTATTATTTGTAAATTGATATTGCAACATTATCTGTAAATTGATATTGCACCTTTTGGTTGGAAAAGAAAAACTTGTAGCAGAGTTTTATGGTGCGCGAGTGGAAGGTAAAGTTCGACCGGCCTGCGCTAAGACGTATGCCGATACAATTGGCAACATACTGAAGAAGGGCAAAGTCAAAAGTACCCGGAATAGAAGAAGTTGTATGACTAGATTGATGGATATGAAACAAGCAAAAGAGGTGTTTCAGGATCGTAGCAGATGGAAATCTGTAGTCTCTGCCTACCCCTCTGAGATAAACCTGAGAAAAAACTAAAATAATTTATTTTTTATTTTAACTAGATGTGCCCACAGCCCTGCCTCGTTGACAATGTAGTAATTATTAATAAAAAAAAAAACCTTGAAACACTTGAATTATAGAGAGGAGATGTTTATGAGTGACGTTGGATATATAAGATAATCTCTGTTATTTATTAATTAATATAAATATTATTATATATTATTATAATATTAAATCAATTACATAACAAAAAATATTATAAAATTAAAACTAAATAATATTTTAAATTAAACTAAATAAAATTCTATTAAGGTCGCTGCCGTCGTGCGGGAGAGTACCTAGCAGGCTGGCAGCGTTACCTCGTTGTATGGCCAGACTGATTCTCTGGCCGAGGTAAGTCCCAGCCCGAGGGTCCCCGGAGGCATCGACCAGGCGTTTTGATAGATCTTTATATAAAGAATGTGCAATCGGTCCCCATGGTCCGAGTGTCTCAACGCCGAAGGGCGCAAACATGTAGTCCGTACTCAGGGCTACATATTTGCGCCGCTTCTTTTTTTCAGCTCCTTCCGCCGCAGCGCCCGCCTTGGAGCAGGTCATTGGTAAGTAGGATTAGGCTAGTGTATCAACACAAGTCGCATCCCACACCAACGACCTGCAACATTTCCACGGCATCAATGTCATTCCGTCGGGCCTCTTCCCGTCGTCCCGAGAGAGACCGTACGGTTCTGTAGGAGCTGGGACGCTACAGCTGGCAAGGACCCGGCGGATGATGTCATTCAGATTAGCGTGACGCTATATTATATTATATTATTATATAATAATATTATATAAATATTATTATAATATAACATGGAAAAATTATTTGATGTTCAATTTGCGTTGTATGATGTTAAGTTTTTGCAAACCGAAAACGGTATGGACGGCCGCGGCCGTTTAGACATGCCATACAGATCTGACGTTTCTGAAACGCGGATCTTTTTGATTTAATAATTAATTAATTTAATTATTAAGCGATCACGTATCCAAATTACACTTACACTTACACTTACATTCATTTCATTACACACCATTCACACACGCACACTTTTATGCACTTATTTTAGTATTCATATAAAAATAATAACAGTGCTAATTATTAGCTAATTTGTCTGTCTTTTTCAATTATATATTTAGTGTCTAGTTAAATAGTTCTATGTACTTTCGTTAATGTACTATTGTGGATATCTGTTATTGGCTTTATTTCTTGTATTTTTTGTTAATGTTGTATTAAGTTTTATGTATTGCTGTTGATGTAACTAAAACTAACTAATAAAACTAAATAAAATAAATAAATAAATCCATATTGTTTATACCGTTTATATCATTGTCATAACCCAAGGAATCGAATTGCATCATTTTATTCGTGATTTTGGCGTTCGTTTGAGTGCTACGCGCACACAAAGTTATGTAGAGCGCCATCTCACTCTTTTCCGTGAATTTTGTTCTTTTCTAGCTTTTTGATTTCTTATAATAACAAAAAAAAAATTTGATTCTCACATACTTAAGCTCATATTCTCTGCTTTATAAAGGGTTAAACAACTGAGTCCTTTCTGTATAAAATATTCAATAGTAATCATGTCAATTACACAGAGGATCTTAAATAATTAAACAGTTATTGACTTAGCTACAAATATTTAAGTTCCTCCGTTATTTAAATCTAGTTTTAGTAGCTTACATCAACGTCTGGCTAGCTACAGTTGTTGCGTTTACCTAAAACGGGTCAAGTCTAAGTTTTGCCGCCAAACTGTTCAGTATTATCTTCACCACAACTGTTTAGCTGGAAGAAACCTCTTGCTCGCCTATGTGCATGTATTTTAAATATTTTTATCTATTTTGTGTACAAACAAATAAATGATAATAATTATTATTACTATAAAAATCCACGAAAGCAGATCCTTTAAAGCTATTCACCTTGAAAGAGGAGTAGCTGCCCGCATCTACTCGGCGTCGCCCTGTGGCAAAGGAGGCGGAAATCGTAGGTCTAAAAGAGAGGAGGTCGAAACCGCTCGACAAGATTGTCCCAACTGTAAATATTGTCAGGCCCCAAAGATACTTTGATAGCCAAATTTATACCGGAAACTCGGTAATTGACTAGGTTCGCTGTCCTTTTTTGGGGCAAAATCTAATTTGGGTGTAACGTGAATTTAGAATTTTGTAAGTACCGTCAGTCATTGAATCTTGGTTCCGATCACTAACTGGGGCTTCAATCACTATTACTTCTTCTGTGCTTCAGTTTGAATTTTAGCTGCTAGAATCAGAGTCACTAACGGATCACAGGAAATATGTCTATAGAATGATACTCACCGATCATCGTAAACAAAGCCGGAGTCCAGCGTGTTATAATACAGGAGAAAGGCCAGCACAGAGCTGGCCCACGTCACCCAGTGCATTTCGAACGGTGACGTCACTCACTTCACGATCTTCATGTTCCGACTCTGAAACAGGAATTAGACAATTTAAGTTGTAGAATACGGACGTGACGGACTTCTGAGAACTCGCGCATGAATATTCCTAACTCGTCTGGGAAAAGTTTTGTAGAGGCTCAGAAATAACTTAATTACTACTTATATTCCTAAAATTTTTCGGTAGCTTAGTTTTTTAACGTTGGAAGGTGAAAGACCTATCACAGTTAAAAGAAGTGACAAAGAAAATCTTTAATATTAATATTAAAAACTAATTTTATTTAAAATTTTAAAGATAATATATTAAAATGTCGGTCACTTAGTAGGTGCAATACAACATTAAGGTGAATGTGACGGATCTCGTTTCTAAACGCACAACTTATGAATAAATATAAATATATCGTCACGACATGAATCCCCGAGGGAGTGTCAGAGGTGTTCCAAGTGTGAACTGTGAAATGCAAGTCACAGTCCACGATTATTACGTCCCAACGTGATGACTGGTGAACCCTGTCGCAGTTCTTCGGGCGCAAATATACTCTTTTTAGGGCATGCAGATTTATTTACGATGTTTTCTTTCACCGTTCAACAAGTAAAAAATAAGAAAAATACTATGCACATAAATTCAGAAAAAACTCAATGGTGCATGCCTGACTGCTGGATCTCAAGATTGAGAAGCTAACGTTCGACCCTTGAGCTACCGCTGCTTATGGTTGTCTTTCTTATTTTTGAATAAAACATATTAAGTTGGAGGTGAGTCTGGATCGTAGCAGATGGAGACAGGCGTGAGTATATGTATGTATGTATATTAAGTTAATGTGATTTAGGGCATAACTCGACAATAGTTAAATTTCAATTAGAATTTGCAAGCAAAGCTGTTTTATTTTATAACACGTTCCGGCGCGGTCCCTTATTTGCTCGACTAAGTAGAAAAGCAGTAAAAATCTCCATACAAATTTATATTACTGTAATAGCCGTACTGGCATCGGTTATAGCCGCAACACGCCGAACAAAAACCCATACAAACATACCGGTTATTGCTGTACTGTCAGTGTGTGAGTACCAGTATGCATGTGTGCACTGGTCAATAAAAAACGTGGCGCAGCGGGCTGCAGATTGACAGTGCACCGTTGATGTGTTCCTGTAGAATGCCAGTGGAAGTGTTTTGTATGAGACTTTCGAAGAAATTTCACGGAGGTAACCGTACTGGCATTTAGAAAATATTAAAAATTTACGGGCATCGCCGTACTGTCAACCCGCAAGAGGTAAAAAAAACGGCATACGCCGTTACCGCGCCGGAACGTGAAAAATTATTCCGATCTCAACTTTAAAGCGTGTTTATAATTGTTGTTCAGAATAAGTTACAAAGTAATGCATAACTAGGCTAGAAAACTCTAATGAACATTAAACTAATGTAAAACTAATAATACATTAATTTTATCCTTTTTATACAAAATTAAGAAAACCATCATAAGATAAGCGGTTAGGAACGAGATCCTTCACTCTACCTTAGGGATGGACCTGACCCTAAAACATAAACAACGCCAGACTTCCGAGGGTTCTTTCAAAGTAATAAGGACTTTCCTAAAACTGAAAAAAATATATATAATAAATAATAAGCAAGCTTAATATTATTCAGTATTTTCTACCAGCTAACCTTTGGCAAATGGGGAAGTTGTTGGGGTAGTGCCATGATTTTAAAATGTTTACAAGGGTTAATATCTATAATGATGAGAATTTACCTAAAATGATAATAGACTTTTCTTGTCTTTTCGATTAAAGAAATTATATATATATATATATATATATATACGAAAACACAAAAAAATATAATTATAGGTGAGTAGTAAAATATATTTCGACCACTAATTGTGGTCGGCATCAGTTACACAATTTAAATAAAACTTAAAAATTAATAATTATAAATTATAGATACTTATGATACTGAATATTTTATTTTTGTAATGATGACAGTAGCAGTGATTGATAGGAAATGGAAGAAGGTCTTATTAAGAATTTAATTTACCTAATAACTAATAACTCATAAATAAGTGTCACAAGAAGAAATTAAGAAACGTTCTGTAAATTAAGAAAGTTTTGTTTTATAGAACTCTTGAAGACTGACATGGAAGCTTCTTCACGGATGTGTAGCAGCAAACCGTTTCATGAGCGTATTGCACTCACGGTGTAAGAATTTGAATCCATGCATGAACTATGCGCAGATTGCACAGGTGTGCGAAGAAGCCACGCTTTGCTGGGACGTTGATGACGGTCGAGGAACGAAAGTGTTACGAAGTGTTCTTTCAGATATGACGGGGAACTAGGGTTATGGAGAATACCATAAAAAAAGGTCAGAACATGTGAATCTCTACGGAACCTGATATTAAGCCAAGTGAATTCAGTGTGAAATTAGGAAATGTGATCATGCTTACGCAGTCCGAATATGTACCGGATGCATAAGTTGAGAAGACGGTCAAGCTTATTAAGAAGTTCCTCAGTGAGGTCGGGATAGCAAACATCCGCATAATCTACTAAGATGGGGAGCAACAAGGAATTAACAAAAGTTACTTTAGCAGAGTATGGCAGAAACTTTTGCATGCGTTTAAGGGCATGCATAGATGTAAATATTTTTTTGCTGGTTTCCAACACATGTAAGTCCCAGGAGATATTATTTTTGATGTGCAAACCCAGATTTTTTATCTAAGTATAGTAAGGAATGGATGTATCATTACAGAAGACTTGAGGTAGTGTACTTAAGACAAGTTTGTCCAAACAAAGGTTGTCTGGAAGAAAGCGCTGTAAGTGATAAGGCCGCCTTCTTAAATACTTTACTTTACTTCTTGAATAAGTTTGTTCTTTTACCCGATTTATTTATTTTGGTGTACATTAAAGAGTATTTGTCTTGTCTTGTAAAGCCGTACTTCTCAGAATTATGACTTGCGTCTTAGCAGGATTAAGGCGCTACGTAAAAGTTTTAGTGTCCCTATTACTCCATATGCGAAAAAACCCTCAGTGCGAATGGGACAGATTCGTGGAAAAGTAGCAAAAGTCGGTTTTTTAAAAATATAAAATGTACTACGCTATTTTGTCAAAAAAAAATTCAAGGAGACTTTACAAATAAATAATATCCACATTTTGAATGCAACTTCACAATGCAATTAGTTAGGATTTTAGAATTACAGGAAAAAATAAAATAATTTAGAGGTATTTTCAAAATTAAATTCTTTCGAGAAAATTTCATCCAACCGCGTTTTCCTTCAGTGAGAATCTTAATCAAATACTCAATAAACATTTACCCAAAAATTAAATACTTAGATGACGTCATAGTGGAGTAAATGGATTCAAAAAAACCCCATTTTTTTTTGGTATCGCCTTAACTAAAAGTCCGTACTGCTCAGTAAACTCGAGATCAATGTTCATTTTTTGAACAGCATGTGCTGAAGTTTACAACAGAGACAATAGTAAGTATTTATGAACACAGAGAATAGCAGAGGAGATAGGACCCCGCCTTGTGAAATTCCAGCACCAATTGGAGAATGAGGCGTTGACACATATGAACTGCTGGCGACCATGGATATAGGAATTAAACCATGCCACAGCAGAGTCAGAAATATTAAGGGAACGGAGAATGGCCAAAAGGATGTCGTAGTCAACGCATTTAAAGGTGCTACTGAAGATCGTCCATAGCTTGGTGGATATCATGTAGTTTTAAGAGCAGAACTGGTACTATGGGACGGACGAAATCCCGATTGAAAACGGCTAAGGAGGTATTTGTGTGAAGACAATTCAAGAGCTGATGATTGATCACTCGTTCAAACACTTTGGAATAATCATGAGCTAAATCGATCAAGGGGTTTCCAAGATATGGGGTTGTAAGAGGGAGTCCGTGAGTTCACAGTTCAGAGTGAACTATAACGAACGGCGATGAACATTTTTTCTTTTGCTTTCATCTAGGCAAAGCCACTCTAAACGCTCCCGCAGAATACCTTCAATAAGGGTTAGTTGAACAAGTGAGCGAAGTTCTGGGAATCTACTTGAATAGTATGTGTGTATAAATGTTCGTCCGACGATAACTCGAGTATTATTGGTCGAAGCATTATGAAATTTGGTGGGTGAGTAAATGAAACAAAAAGGATTTTTAAGTTTAAACATCAGTTAAATCGGTCAAAGGATTGCCGGTCGCCGTTGGGGGTTCGCTAGTTCACAGCTAGGAGCGACCAACACTTGCTTAAACTAAAAGTACCAAATAAAAAAAAAAGGATTCCGGTGCTTTTTCTCTTCCATTGAGACACTCGTACACTCCATTAGGAAACTCACCTTTGCTTCGTTTCGTACACAACTTCGTTCGTCCTAATGACCCTAATTATATTGCATTTACACAAAACACCGTTATCTATTGTGTTGCAGTCAGAATTAAAATATTACGTAAAAATTCCATTACACCTAATTTAAAAGCTGACTTCCCGTTTTGTGACGAGCCCGTCCGTCGCATTTTTCACGGACGACGTGCATCCGGCACGTCCCGCCCTCCGCTCCACAACAAAAGTCATTAGGTTACAAACATTTATGCGTCAGCTGCTTTGCCATGAGTTCAATTCCTAGTGAATTCACCTCAAAACCGTACAACAAACCGCTATTATTTAATTCATATTTTAAATTAGATCTTCATGATTGCACAATAAATAACTCAATATAAAGCACGCCAAGAATGTTCCACATTAAAAAATAACCATTTTTTTTTTTTTAGTGTAACACGCGTTTTTTGAGAACGCGCGATTCCGATTGGTTATCGTAACAGCCACGGCCCAGAGCGTGCTATTTTAAACAATAATGAAACGTCAAAGAGTTCAGTTCTACTTGATGCATAATGTTTATTACTGTAGACTAACAATGTTTTTTTTTTAATAGC
Organism: Ypsolopha sequella; assembly: GCA_934047225.1. Taxonomy (NCBI): domain Eukaryota; kingdom Metazoa; phylum Arthropoda; class Insecta; order Lepidoptera; family Ypsolophidae; genus Ypsolopha; species Ypsolopha sequella. The sequence goes on along the minus strand of OW203994.1, from coordinate 8,234,572 downwards.
CCACTAATAAAGCAGTTCATCTTACAGCAAAAATTATCAATAAATCAAAATAATTGATGTGAAATGCTTAAAATTAAATGGTTTATAAGCTTTTAAATCTTCGGCGCTAGGTATTAAATACATAAATAATAAAAAAAATAAGAAGAATACGACATCCATGGCACATGACTTCGCTGGAGTCCAAATTGCATGGTTTTGTATTCCCACACATTTTTGTATGGTTCGAACGAATGCACAGATACTAAAAATATCCACGTTTATCCCTTAATTCACTACCTGGGTCCCAATAAAACCCACGTTGTTCTTGGATTCACACGCGAAATTTTTTGTGCGTCCCGTTACCTTCCTAAAATAACAGGCTAAACGCGCAGTCAGCAAGACATGTGCATGCGACGCTTCTAAAGGTGAGCAATCGTAACTATGTGTGGGTCCCTGGACCCATACTAGTAATAGGTATACCTTCGGCCACGCGGGCGCGTTCTGCGTCCTCACATGCTCTTTTTTCGACCTCGCTGGAAAGACTTAGCTCGGCCTTCGGCCTCGCCAGTATGTGAAACCAAATGTCAAAAACTGTCATCCGTCGGAATGTACTTGAAACACTGTTCAATAGAGTCTATGTTAGTTGTTTATGTCTTTGTATATTTTCATGTTTTATGATTTGATACCTTTTTTTTGTAATTATACATATATTACTTTAAATATAATTAATAAATAAAATACATTTTTTTAGCTTGAAATATATTTCGGCCCTTAGTGGGCCGTCATCAGTCAAGTATTAAAAAAGAAAAATATACCATAGTAATAAAAACAGGAAAAGAAAAAAAAAAAAAAAGACAATATTCGTTCATAAGTTTATAATATAATCACATGTGCGAGTAATACTTTAATAAATATATAATATTGCCTCTATTGGCCTTTTATTTGTAATTATACATATATTACTTTAAATATAATTAATAAATAAAATAATTTTTTTTAGCTTGAAATATATTTCGGCCCTTACCCTTAGATACCTTTTTTTATTATAGATAACTAAATATGTATCAAAGTAGACCTGGTCCTCTAAAAAGGCCGCTTTGGATGAATAATATTATGATTCCGTTCTATTCCCATCTCTTTTGCACGCGTGAAAAAACTCTGACTCCATCCTGCTTTCAAATCATTCTATGATTCACCCAAGTCGGCGTTTTTAAATCCCCAGGTCCTCTAAAAAGGCCGCTTTGGATGAATTATATTATGACTCCGTTCTAATGCGGTCTCTTTTGCACGCGTGATAAATCTCTGACTCCATCCTACTTTCAAATCATTCTATGATTCACCCAAGTCGGCGTTTTTAAATCCCCAGGTCCTCTAAAAAGGCCGCTTTGGATGAATTATATTATGACTCCGTTCTAATGCGGTCTCTTTTGCACGCGTGATAAATCTCTGACTCCATCCTACTTTCAAATCATTCTATGATTCACCCAAGTCGGCGTTTTTAGATCCCCAGTGCCAAATGTGGTGGACATAAAGGATGATGTTGCCTCAATTGTAGTGCAACAATGACTAAGAGAAGAAAATGGTGACGTGGTAAGTATGTTAAACCAAGAAGGAACTGTAAGAAGTAACTGAAGTAACTCTTTTTGTTATAGGCAAGTAAATTTGGATCAAATTAGACCTGGGCCAAAGTGTGGTGGACATAAATGATGATGTTGCAACAATGAATAAGAGAAAAAAATAGTGACTTGGATAATATGTTATACCAAGAAGTAACTTGTACCACCGCACGTTTATTTTTTCTACTAGCACATTTATTGTTGCAATATTGCATTCAGGTTATTCCTATACGACTATCCATTTTGTTGTATTTTTTTTTTCTTTAGGCATGGCCAAAGAAGGTTGGTTATATCATGTCTTTTGAAGATATATTATTATTAAAATAATTTGTGATATTTTTCGTACGTTTCTGCTATGGCCATGTTGTAAACATATGTACTAAATTATATCTCATCTCAAAACCAACTGCTAAATATATAGGTCCATAAATTAGACCTATACTAGTGATTTAGGTTATAATTTAGTTGTTAAGTTGTTTTCAAACGAAACCTCAATAATCCATGACGAATAACTCAATTCCAATTCAATCAAAGAAAAAGTTAATATTATTGTCTTAACTTTATTTACTTAAGGTCCAATGTCGCGTGACTTCGAGCGAGGTCAGAAAAAAACCTGAAAATTTTAGTAGATAAACAAAACTCGGCAAAAGGCAATCACGAGATTGTTTTGTTTGGAAGTGTATTCGAGCAAAAGTACAATAAGCGAATTTCATTTATTACAGCGAAGTGGATCTATGGGATAGAACAAATAAAGGTTAGTTTGTGTGGAGAAAATAGACATATGGATCACATGAACGTAAATAAAGACGAGCATTGTTCCGGTGAGAGAAGCGTTCGACGTATTTTCTGCAGAAAATGGGGTATCTACCCCACGAAATCGCTACGTTTGTACCTGCAATTCCGTACCTACGACGAGTGTATTAAGGGGAAACGATTCGTATCCTCTACGAAACGCACATCTTAACGTGGTTTTTCTTATTTTTGAATTAGAGATATTAAATAAATGTAATTTATGGCATTTCGCACACAAAGCTTAATGTCACTTGGGCTTGTCCGGCAAAATTTTGTAATTTTACTTATTATGTTGTAAAGAATGGGCACCAGTGGCGTGCACAGAACTTTTTCCCGGAAAAGCAATCAGAAGGTCAAGTACGACAATAATAAAATTATGAAAAAATTTTAAAAACACTTTGAAAAAAAAAAGTTTGTATGACGCCAGGGTAGGCACTGCCTTTCCTAGAGTGAACATTTTCATACAAACTTTTTTTTTCAAAGTGTTATTTCAATTTTTTGCTTTTCCGGAAAAAAGTTCTGTGCACGCCACTGATGGGCACAAAAACTTAAAACACGCTTTTAAGTTTGTGTGCCCATACATTTACAACGTATTGCATAAAATAACGAAATTTTGCCGGAAAAGCCTAACTGACGACTAACGGAAAAGCCTAGCAGTTTTGACTTGTGAAACGTGTATATATATGTACCTACTTTGCAAAATAAAAATAAAAAGCCCAATTGACATTAAGCTATGTTAGCGAAATGCCATAAATCACATTTCTTTAATATCTTTAATTCAAAAATAAGAAGAACCATCTTAAGTTGATACGTAAAAGTTTAAGCGTCCCTGTTACACCATATGCGAATAAACCCTCAGTGCGAGTGGGATGGATTCGTGAAAAAGTAGCAAAAAGTCGGTTTTTTATTAATATAAAATGTACTAAGCTATTTTATCAAAAATATTTTCAAGGAGACTTTACAAATACATGTCCACATTTTGAATGCAATTTCACAATGAAATTAGTTTTTTTCAGAATTACAGAACAAAATAAAACAATTTGGATGTCTTTTCGGAATTAAATTCTATGGAGAAAATTTCATCCAATCGCGTTTTCCTTCAGTGAAAATCTTAATCAAATACTTAATAAACATTTACTCAAAAATGAAATACGTAGATGACGTTATAGTGGAGTAAATGTATTAAAAAAAAAACCTTTTTTTTGGTATCGCCTTAAGTTATGCATTTTGTAGAGGATACGAATCGTTCCCCCTTAACGTTACCTTATCATACAGTTTCCTGTTTGGGTGAATGTGGTGTTTGGGGTACTGAAATAGAAGAGCTGCTGAGTTTTTAGCAAATACGGACTGTAAGCCATTGCCTGCAAATTACCACTAGATTCAAATTACCATTAAGACCACTTTCATAGGTATGTTTTGTACATCAGAAAAGCTTTCATAGAAAAAAAAAACGGCTCCAAAATAAGTACTTTTATTACTCTGACAGAAAAGTTAACAAAATCGGTAAATATTTTCGAATTCAAACAATAAATACTTATAAGAGAACGAAACACTGTGATTATGCAAAAACAAATTGAAGAATTTCTACCCGAAGGTACTAACGCTTTCAAGCATTAGCAATAGAAATTAATCTAGTTTTCTTAATGTATTACAGAGCAAATGGAACATTTATTATTGAATGGATTCTATTTAGATTAACAAAGTGCTTTTGTTTGTTTACCTACATAATACATCTTCGTATATTGCCCATTGAATGGACTAATAAATCCTAAGGGGATTGAAAGTTAAAACAATAAAATAGACACATCCGCCTTTGTTACGTGCCGACCGAGCGTGTGGAACAATGTACGAGTCAATGTTTTGGTTTATTTTACTTTATCTGCAGTTCAGCAGTTAAAACGAAGTAACTAAACACTAAGCTACAACACATTTTGGTAAATCCTTTCCAACTTCTTGTGCTTAAGGCAAGGGAATTCGTGTTTTAACCGAAAAAGCTTGTCATTTAATCAATTTTCGGGATTATTTGTTTATTAAATAAAAATCAAATGAAAAACCAAAAAAAAATGTTTTTACTTTACCTATTTTTCAAAAATTTTAACGAAAAGTAAGAAAGAAAATGAATTATTGGCGTGTTCACAATAAAATAGAATTACTTGTATATTTATAAATAATAAGAACAACAACAACAAAAGGATATAGCTCAGCTATATGCCATCCGAAACATGTTTTCGTTGACGCTGGTTTTCAGCTACATTACATTTGCCTGATAATGTACATACGAGCTGTGGGCACTTTTTAACTAAATTGAAAAACAATAACAAATAGCAAAATAAAAAAAAATATATATATGAATAATAAAATCAATAAAAATATATTTGTATTCGATATATTACGGTCCACGTTATACCTACCCGGTCATCAATAAAATGGAAGAAATGATTGACAAATAAGTAAAGAAAAGAAAAAACTTAAAACCTGTTAACATTTTATGATTTTTTTCTAAATAAATAGATAAATCTACGGAATGAGTTGCTAAATGGTGCTGATAACGTTAAATATATTGTTTTCGATGTTAGTACCCGAACTTTATTATTTTTACTAACCAATCTACTGTTTACACGACGTTCGGCTTCCATATTCCTTCGTCATGACAGACGCCTATTGCGAGGATACCGGAGACGGTAAATGACGAGCTGGCAATGGTCCGATCTAGTGGCACATCCGATTCCGTTATTGGAAACGTCGTGCGGCAGGTCATTTAAAACACAAACCGCTTCTTGGTTCTGTCAAGACGCCAGATACCGCGCTGGACCGGTAACCGGGGACAAACACTCTTACGCATCTGATGTTCGACAAGCAAAATTCGCGCAATCATCACCTCTGGCAATTTTATGGCTATCAAGCATTGCGCCGAACTTAGATGAGCCACGATGTATTTTTGTCTGGGTAAGTGAGTATTCTACCGCCCTTATAGATCTTCTTAACTTTTTACACAGCAGCAGCTTTCGAGCTTACTGATTTGATGAGTTCTATGAACGTCAAATTCTTTTCAATAGTCAAACCAAGGATCTTGACTTTATCCACAAAATCTTACTCATGACATAACAATCATGAAGTAATTAAGTTAAATTAAAAATAAAGTGTTGTCTGATCTTGTTTTTGAAGACTGTTATTGCTGGCGGTTCACGAATGTGACTATGTTACGTTATATGTATATGGCCTAACTTATAATAACACCGCAAAACAACCAATCCACGATTAGAATGATCAGAATTAAGGGTGGGTTAAGCGACAATACTGAAGATAGACACATCACCTGAAGTTAGACAACTAATTAGTTGATGACGCTTCACGAATGTTGCTATATTAGATTAAATATTACAAAAAAAATTTATTCTGCGCTATGATGGGACTAACTAATAATAACACCGCTAAGACAACCAATCAACGACTAGAATAAGAAAGACCAGAATTAAGGGTAGGTCAAGCAACAATATCGAAGAAAGACACATAATCGGAAGTTAGACAACTAATTAGCTATCGGGATGGGACAGACGTGGAACTTCATAAGGTTGGGGTAAGGCGGCAATACCTAAAAAGCACACAAAGATATGTTAAATAATGTTGTACAACGTAGGTAAAATATTATGATTTGATTTTGGTAAAATCGAGAGTTCAAAAATATTATCGGTATTGAGTGTAAATCAGTAGAACATCTTCTGACCCACATTTGCTCCCTAACTATGACGTAGCAGATCTGCAAGCTGAAAAAACTACGGAGTCGTAGCACTTGCTACGCCGTAGCAAAATAGAACACTAAAGTGTTCACTGATTGGCATTCGTCTATTGTTCACTTGTACATTATTAGAGTTGTAATTTATGTAACGAGTTGGAACAAATGAACTAAACTTTGGATTTTAATGATGAGGAAAAGATAAAGCGATTCCGTCATAGTAGTAACAGCAGCAAAAACGATTTTCACAGAACATTAACGCTCAGCTCCATGCGAGTACCGTTCCAAATTCGTTATTTTCTCTCCTCTTCTCGTTAAATTCGGAACGCAGCCATTGATATGTGAATCTTCTTCTGACGTAGAGTCAACAATAATGTAGAGTGTAAACTGATTTTCCACCACTATCCCTTCAAAATATTAGATTCTGTCAAAAAGCATACAACTATGTATGCAAATGCCTGATTAGGCAAATGCCGTAATGAGCAGAGCTTCTTTGTTAGCGCTTACTCTAGATATCATTAAATTTATGAGCGTTTACTTCATATACAATGCAAGGCCGCAATTGATTTCTATCGAGCTCTTGTCTATTGTCAAATGGTTGGGTACAGGTTTATTGTAAAACTTCTTATAACAAATCACGAGTAGTTCAACTTTGCAAACACAAAATTAAATTTCTAAGGTTTCCCTTTCGAAATTGCCTGAAAACTTTATTTTATTTCTTATAACTTTTAGTTAACCTTTAGACGTTTAACACAAATATACCAAGGTTCTTTTGTTTTTGTTTTGCTTGATCTTAAAGTCATAAAAACTTGTTCATGTTCTAAAATTTTCTATTACTATATAAATAATTATATTATTAGCTTATATAAAATGATTACATAATTACTGCCATATTTAAAAGATCATATCAAATATTATATTTTAAATATTGTTCTATCTTATATGATTTTATTTTTTGTTTAATTAAAACATTGTATAAAAATTATTTTCGAAATATATTTCAGCCCACTTTGGGGCCGGCGTCAGTCGAATTAAAAACAGTGAATGACATAAAATATATACAAATATTAAATCTATTATAATTATTAATTTTAATATATAACATGAATTATCCATTCAATAAATTGCACACCTGTTGGACTCTTTGTGACCTTTACAAAATAATATATTACTTAAACTTTAATTTATTTAGACTTAGTATTGAATCTTTAAGTGAAAACCTGTTATTGGCCTTGCTTATGTATCAAACTATTGTGATCCTATTTGTGTAATCGCTGTTGGTTTTCCAAATAAACGATAAAAAAATAAATAAAATTAAAAGTATTTAAATAATAACCTACGCAAAAAACCGTACAATAGTTTCTGAGTTAACTCTAAGTATTTCGGCCATATTTTTTAAAATCACAAAACACATATCCTTGCTGTCACTACTCCTCTCTACTCTATCTCTCCAGAATAGTCTCCAAGGAGTCGTGGTTATAATGTATTGGAAGCGAAGATAATACGCGTCACGTGTTTTGTCCCGGGTGTTAAGGTATTTTGGTATTCATATCACTGGAATAAGAACTTCAGAAGGATTTTTTCGTACACCATCTTTAGGTGTCTGCTACGATTGCGATGTGCCGATCCAAAGTGCTAATTAAACGTATGGTGCCGTTCGGTACGGTAAAGTGATTTTAATTTGGGAATAGACTTCAGTTGATTATTTCACAGTAGCTTGGGCTATTTTATTAGAAGAGCCCTGGACGAATTGGATCTCGAAATAGTATTGGTGTGCAATTTTATTAGTTTGATGTACCGGTGAATCCCTAGTACCTGATATGAACTTGATTTCACCTGCAGCTTTTTTCGATGAAGCAACTTACTGCTTGGAATTTGTTGATTTTTCTGGTACGAAAAGTAGCCCTTGCCTTACATTGGGTAACGATCCATAGGAATAGAAATTTTTGTCACTACTTTCTGCCTGCGTTGCTTCGTTACTTTCTTGCCGCGTTACGTTGTTGCTTCGTTACATATAGCTTTTTTTACTTTGGCTAAGGAACAACTTGATATCGAACCTTAACTTGTAACCAAAAAACCAACCCATGTTTTCTCATGTCAGAAGTGACATTTTCTAGAGGTAGCGAGTTCGACGTGAATAGAACTAGATTAGCATAACGAAAAACGCGTTTACTTAATTATGTAACAGCTTTCAATAGGAATAACGGTCGCATTAAAGAAAAATAAATTTAAAGCTGTTCAAATATAGCCACATGAAAAATAGTTCATCTACTCCCATCCATTCACTACTCGCAATCCCCCCGAAGTTATTCGGGGAAGTTAGGAGGACAGCTCTCAAACAGGCACAACCAGGTGGGTGGCCCACCATGCCTGAGAGTATATTCATCCCCAATTGCCAGCCCTTACATTAACAGACTAATAATGGGCAGTGGCGTCACTGGTGCTACGGATTCCGCGCCGCGCTCTCTAACCACCATCCCGCCCGCCCAGCGTGTGTGAATATGGGCATTTTTTCCAGGAGGACCGCGAAAAACGGCGCAATCGTCTTAAGGCCTATGTCTAACAGTGCACGAACAAGACTGATGGATGGATGGACTCCCATACCACAATAGTTTCACAAGTACCTACCTACGTTGTTCGTCAGTATAGCAAAAACTAATGTTTTAATATATATATGATAACACCACGTTTCTGCGCTGTGATTGGCTCAATTTATTATAGCATCGTGTTAAGATAACCAATCAGCGATTTATATTACGATTTCTTCTTTTGCATTGGGCTAGGTAAAGATGCCATGCAGCCTCGAATGCTCTTTCCGTAAATTACCAACAATAAAGGTGAACAGCTAAGATCATTGAAAAAGCTTAAAACTCAAACAAAAAAAAACATAAAATGATAATAGACTTTTCTTGTCTTTTCGATTAAAGAAATTATATATATACTCGTATATATACGAAAACACAAAAAATATAATTATAGGTAAGTAGTAAAATATTACAATAAATAGTACAATTATATATAAAAGTTAAAAATTAATAATTATAAATTATAGATACTTATGATACGGAATAAATAAAATAAAATATTCCGTATCATAAGTATCTATAATTTATAATTATTAATTGTTAACTTTTATATATAATTGTGTAACTGATGCCGACCACAATTAGTGGTCGAAATATATTTTACTACTTACCTATAATTATATTTTTTGTGTTTTCGTATATATATATATATATATATATATAAAATTTCTTGAAACAAAAAAAAAAAAGATTTCTGCTCTTGCTTTTTCAAATATTCCAAAAAATATTCCAAAAAATATGAATTGGATGGAATAGTTCTAATCGGGGAGCCAGACATTCGCCTCAGCCCAGCAGGCGTTCTATCAACGTAAGGCAACGTCGTGGTAACGCGAAGAGCAACGCGAAGAGCAACTAGTGCCTGAGGGTTAAGAGGATGGCATACCCTAGCAACTTTTTTTATTACCCGTCCAGCACAATAAGTCTAATGGCATTACCTTATTTGCTTTTCATAGAGGCGATTATATGTTGGCTCTTTGGCCTCTTGTTCTTGGACGCGTAATACTAGTGATCACGCAGCGAAACAACAAATTGGTGTGTTTTTAGCTAATACTGAAATATTTTGTAGGGGAAAAAATATTAGATTTAGGTAACATCCCTTCATATTTCTATTGCCTATTTTATAAAAGAAAATCAAGTTGATCTCTTAACCGCGTCTTTGAAACGAACGTTTGAAAACCAAAAAAAAGAGGGTGAAAACATTTTTTTTTGACAAAAGTATAAATCTTAAAACATTGTTTATAGGTGGAATCCCAAGACAAAAGATTGATAAATCAAATATATTTTCTTCAATATGAGGAGAGAGACACGTTTCTTAGAATGGACCCTTGAAAACTTGGTGTTGTTGATGTTCTAGCGTCAGGTGTCCCGTTAATCATCAAAAACAGGTTGGTTTATTTATTACTCTTAAAATTATATAATTTATTAATATACAATTTAGGTTAATAAATCGTTATTCAAAAACATACAAGTTAACGTTTTTTTTCGGCAAAGATTTCCCTAATGTTATATTTAGTAAATTAAATTAAAATTATTTACTTAAGAATTGGGTTCCGAAAAGTTGAAAATTTACATTAGGTTTGATTTACTAAGTATGATATCAATAAATTTATGTTAATAAAATTAAAACTTAAGAAAATAAAAAAAGCTATGTTATGATTATGTATTTTTATTGCAAAATCCATCGCTTTGAATATTCTAATTATTATTAGAGTGCATTAAAACTTAAACTCAATCGGAAACAAATGATTGATTGTTTCTGATTGTTTTCAAGTTTGTAATGCACTCTAGTTAAGGGTCGGTTGCGCCAAACATGCTCTCGCGTTTGGAAAATTTTGCTTATTAAAACATAATATTTTTAACGAATAAAAATTGGGCCAAATCTGAAAAAAAATAATTTAGTTCAACTTCTTAACTACTTATGTACACAAATTGTATTTGTTAAAATGTTTTGTTTTAAAATGCTAAATTGTCCAAACGCGAGAGCATTTTTGGCGCAATCGACCCTTAATAATATGCTAAATGTAATTTTTCAAAAAGCTTTCATTGCAGTTTTTATTTTCTCTGCAATGACCAGAGTCCTTTGAGCAATTTTCTCTATCTCATATAGCTAAGATTCCCATACTGTCCTATAGTGCCCCACCTCAATCTTTCTGTATATATCTCCTTTTCATACATCTCTGTAATATTTTTTAAAGATTTTCAACTAATACGATCTTGACACACCACTTTGCTTCTTCTACATCCATCAACTTAGTCATAAAAGCTTTTCTATTTCGGATCCTTATAATATTGCCCTTCTTCAGTATGTCACTAATTTGGTCGGCATACGTCCTTTTAGAGCAGACCAGTCGACTCTTACCTTCCACTTGCGCAGCATGAATTTCTTTCGTCATTCCACTTTTATTCATCCTCTCTATACAACCAAACCACCAAGATATTCCTTTTTCTATTCTAGTCACATTTTTTCAGACCACAACGATCCCGTTTATCGATATTTTTCACTCTTTCAACATCAAACCACAAATTATCTGTAAATAACGCATTTTCACTGCATTAACTCTACTTCGATGCTTATATTGCCATATTGACACTACATTACGTATTACCAATCGTGCCTTTACAGTCACACTTTGGAAGTGGAATGCAGGGCCACGTCATTTTATTACCCACATTAATTATTTTTTCAATATCACCTTTACTTTTTACATCGTGCATAAATAGACAACATATATAGAAAAACCCATTACCCTGTTCTTCTTCTTCGTTTCCAATCAACCTCGCATTCAGTCACCACTTTATCCCTGTGTAGCACCATTACCTTTGTGTTTCCTTCATTAATATTCATTATTTTCCTTTTAGTGGCATCATCCGTAAATTGTAACCATCTTTTGCAGCTCATCTATCGATGAAGCAAGAAGTTCTAAGTCTTGGTCATTAGTCTTTGTATAATGGAAGTATTTAATAAATAACTCTCCGAACTTCAGTATACATTCACGCTCTTTTAAATTATTTAAACAAATAAATTGAATAAACAGCCACGGTGACGGTACACATCCTTGTCTTACTCCTCTAGACATATTTAACCATTCAGTGTATGCCCCGTTAATCCTGATGCAAGTGTTGGAGTTCTCGTAGGGAGATTCCAGGGCCCGCGCCAGGTGGCTACACACTCCATACGCAGACAACGTGGTCCATAAGTCATCCCTCACCACTTTATCGTAAACCTCTTATAAATCGACAAATGCACCAAACCTGTTTTGGTTTTTCTCAGATATTTTAAGATATGCTTCGTTAAGACCATATTTGATCTACGGCATCCATTCGCTTACTTGTACATTCCGAATTTGCTCGAGCAAATTTTCAGTTGCTGAGCAGTGATAAAATAACCCTGTGAGGCTGTGTGGTACACCTTTATGGCCTAATAAGTATGCAGTCTGACTAAAGTGTGGAAGTAAGTCGATCCCCTTTCACGTAAAGATGGAATAGTCGTCGGTGAAAATAATGTAAGGGTACAAGTGTTGTGATGTTCAATTGATACCCGGGACTCCTCTGAAACCGCCCTGGGTCAACATGTCGAGACCCTAACATTAAATGTGTTATATTTTTAAGCCATCATAAGTCATGGTCATCTAGCTAGCATGCTGACCTGGCTCTGTTATAACGCCATAAATGAGATAACATGACAAGCATTTGATTATTCCAAGAACTCAATGATCTGATTTCAAATAATAGTTAACATCTTGAGTTGAGACATCTCCAAGAACTTATAGAGATCGTTTTTCCTTGGAATCGATAATAATGATATTTAAATTTGTTATCGTACATACAATTAATGTAAATAAGGCGTATTTAATAGTATTTGTGGACATTGTTGATCCAATGTTGGATCATTTTACCGGAAAAAAAATGTTAATATAATCTTATTAATTAAACAATATAAAAAAGTAAATTATGCATAGTGTAAGCAAAAATTTATAATATTATCATTATTAACATCCCCTTTCCTATTTTTCTTTCTAAACATATCTTAATCAATATGCACACACATATATGCGTGCATGCAAATGCGCTCAAACACAACTCTGATACCCTACATTGCTAACGCCGTTATTTATGTTCCTTGTAAATATAAATTAATAATTTATAAAATGTAAAACTATAACTGACATGAGATTATATACCTTTTACTAGTTTAAGGCTGTGGTGTTATAAACGTAAAATAAAATGAAACAAAATAAGTAATGAAACCTGAAAAATAGCAGTGAGCATTTAAAATATAAGCCAAGAAATATAATATTTTATTCTTCAATCTTTCCTGCGAAGATGAAATGGGGAGATATAAAATGTTGTTACGACCGACAGTAAATTGGACGATCTTTCAGATTTACTACAATACTTAAATATACCTTAACTATAAATGTGACCAATACTCTAGAATACAACTGAAACACTAAATGCGTTGCTAAAAAAATTTACTAAATTTAAACTCCCATTTTCCCAAACCTATTTACTTGAATAGTCGAAAGCAAAAAGACATTTCCAACCTACCTTCAAATAAAAAAGAAAGTCAGGAATTTGTTTATTAATTCAAGTTCTGTAAATATCTGTGAAATATTTCCGTACCATTATGTAAAAAAGGGGATCGCGCCCAGGCTTCACGCCGGTTGGTCATTAAAATCGGCACATAATATAATCGAAGCCGTAAAAGGGTTATGCGAGGGTCGAACAGGTTGACAACTGCCCTGAAAGGGTGACAATAATAGCGGTACATAACCTTCCCCTGGCCTAGCGATGATTCAATGCCTGTACCCACGTACGAGAATAACAACGCGTACGGAAGTGCGGATATCAAAGTGTCAACCGTTCCTTACAATAAACATCTAACATAACGTTAACATAAAAAGCATTTACTTTGTTTCACAAAGATACAATAGATTAAATCAACGGGCACCCAAAAAGTTAAAAACATCAACCCTAGAGTCTATCGTAGAAACTATGTAGATATTCAATTTTATAACTGATGGAAATGCCTGTCCAAACATGGCATGTTTTAATAACATTATAAATTCTGAATCCATACAGACTGAAATGTTAAGTAAACAGAAAATAATTTTCAGCGGGAAATAAAAAGATAAACGGCCAAAATTTGCCCGAATACGAAGAAGAATAATTTCAGGCTCAGTGGATATTTGTCTCTTTCTTATTTACACATATCAGGAGGATTTTCCAGCTCATTTCGTAGTCAACGCCGTTTCGGGATAAACATACAATCCCTTGTAGGTATGCAATATTACCTCTAATAACATCCAGCCGGCTTCGGTGTTACATGCTGATAATGCATATTCAGCGATCGGATTACTTGTAACCGAAATTAAAAAGTTTTAAATCCTAATTGTTTTTTGAAACTTTTCATGAGCCGTTCATATTGAAGGGCGCATTATGGTCACTTAGGAAACACTTTATAGTAGCGGGTGTGATAACGAGGTGGTGAATGCCACAAAGGCTTCGCATGCAGGCGGTCGCGCCTCGCGCTGCTCCCGGCAAGCTTCGCGGCCGCTTGGGGCGCGCGCCGCGTACCAACTGACGTCGGCTACACGACACATCCGCATTTAAGACAGTGGTATAGTTATGCGACTAATCGATTGGCTGGAAAGAGTGGCACTGACTCGCGATCTCGCTCGCGCGATCGCTCTCTCTCACCGCTCGCGCAGGCGCTCTGCGACGAATGTCATTGTGTTTCGAAGGCGAAAAAGGTAAATAAACTCCACGAAATGGTGCTCGAGATGGAATTGCAGCAAAACAGCAGTCAGAACAGATGGGGTGTCGGATGATTTATTGAAAAAGTATCTGCGAATCGAGCAACAATGAACTGCGCGTGAATTTCTAGTAGATGAAGCAATTTTAATTCAGTGTTGGTTGACTTAACTGGCTCCGTCTTTGCTTTGGTGACACAAAAAATGACGAACGAAGTGTGGAGTGGTTAAGCTCTTTCTTTCTGTGGGCCACAGTACGTTACTTGTTGCGCGACGACTTTGTTCCGGCGATGAAAAGCCAGCGGCGCGTTTCGAGTCGCGCGTGGTCTTGCACGCCATCGCCGCCGCCGCCACCGCCGCCACCGCTCCCCATCCCGTTTGTTATTAAACCGCTGATTAATTTAAACGCCTTGCATGTACGCAAACAAAATAAATATTGTTTGACACGCGTTAATCATTCCGTTACTTTGTTGGAAATGGTGAAGTGTCAACAGTAAAGTTACTAGTAGGTAGCGTGATAGTGCCAAAGCCGTCTTTTACATTGGGGATTAATTTTAGTTAGGTACAGTTTTGGTATAACAGAGTTTGGTCAAATACAACCTTAATTAGGTTCACTTTCTTTGAGACTGTCTTTGCTTAGCATTTAAAAATAAAACTATGTAAGTATTGTTTTAAAAGTATAAAAATACATTTTCTTGCTCGCTGTAACAAAGGCAAAGTATTTTTAAAAACTTTGTTAATAATGCCATCACAAAGTGCTGCTTGTCTTTTGATGTCGCAAGTAATAAAAGCTGTCTTATTTTGAAAAACGTGTATTTTTATGTGCCATTGTAAGTAAACTTTATTTCATAATAATGTTGTATCATGGGAGCGTAACAAGTGTTTAAATTTTCGTTGCTTTCTAAGGTAAACGAAATTATAGTAGCGAAGGTAATAACTAATAAACCAACAACCTGAAGCATGTGCCTACAATGGCGTAATAATTATGCAAAGCGGAAAAAGGGTGCGCTTGCTACGATACGGCGCGCGGCGCATAGCTAAATGCGCGGCGGGCGTATAGATATACTACGTCGTAGCATTTCTGCGTAGCTTCGTAGCTACGTAGCGCAATTTGTTGCATAGCATTGAAGACTTGTGAGAACGTATATGTAACATTGAAATATGTAAGAAAAATGCATCTTGAATAAAAGAAAGAACTTCAGTATGTTTTACGAGGTTCATTAGCTTTTCCCATTTGCTTTCAATTTCCTATATTTTTCGTTTTTACGTCGTAGCTACATAGTGCAATATGCTGCATAGCATTAAAGACTTGTGAGAACGTATAAGTAACGTTGAAATATGTAAGAAAAATGTATCTTGAATAAAAGAAAGAACTTTAGTACGATTTTCGAGGTTCATTAGCTTTTCCCATTTGCTTTCAATTTCCTATATTTTTCGTTTTTACGTTTGCCTTTGTCCTAAACAACTAACTTGTCTTCGCATAGTTAAGGCGATACGTATAAGTTTTAGCGTCCCTGTTACTTCATATGCGAAAAAACCCTCAGAGCGAGTGGGATGGATTCGTGGAAAAGTAGCAAAAAGTCGGTTTTTTATTGATATAAAATGTGCTAAGCTATTTTGTCAAAAAGATTTTGAAGGAGACTTCACAAATACATAATATCCACATTTTGAATGCAATTTCACAATGAAATTATTTAAGATTTCAGAGTTACAGGAAAAAATAAAACAATTTAGAGGTATTTTCGGAATTAAATTCTATCGAGAAAATTTCATCCAATCGCGTTTTCCTTCATTGAGAATAATAAACAAATACTCAATAAACATTTACCCTAAAATAAAATAAGTAGATGACGTTATAGTGGACTACAAAATGGATTCGACAAAACCCATTTGTTTTTGGTATCGCCTTAAATTATCTTTTTATATTAAAGAAAAAATGCAAGTTATTAATGTTTAATTGTTAACTGGCTAAACTTGATTACCTTTATTTTTGTGGAGTATTCATTGATGAAAATTTATACGGCAGCCACATAAGCTAAAGTTTTAAAAAGGCGCATATATGAAGCCCTCGGCAGGGGCTTCATATTTGTGCTTTTTTCTGTAGAAACTCCTGAGCCGTGGGGTTTGGAAGCGCGGCGACTTTATAAAGAAATTTCGTCGCGCGTAGTCGACGCTTCAGGTGACAGAAGGGCTGGAAGCTACTTTGGCCAAAGAATTAGTTTCGCCATTCAACGTGGCAACGCCGCCAGCCTTTTCGGCAACCTTCATAACGACGGCTGCATTTTCTATTTATTATAATTATTTTAGGTTTACTTTGTCAGATTTTTTATTTTAGGTCATCTTTAGTTTAGTTTTTGAATAATATTTAAGTTTTTAGTTAAGTTTCCTGTATATTAAAAGGTTCTTATGGTTAAACTTCATTTAAAAGGTGCGTCATTATTATTTATTAGTATGTAATTGATTATTTTTCATTTAGCCCCAATTGTTTGTGAAATTTTACCATTTTGTAACTCAGAAAGTATATTGATATGCCATATAGTCTCTCTCTTGCTTTATTTTTTTTTTGTAAATAAATATTGAAAATTGACCCTTAGTCTTTTAAATTATTATAATTACATAGGAAAACAGTTAAATTAAATTTTAGTGAGATATATTTCGGGCCACTCGGGCCCGGCATCAGTCACAATGTAATTATAATAATTTAAAAGACTAAGGGTCAATTTTCAATTTTATTTTTTTCTGATACTTAACTTCATTAATACTTGCAATATTAATGTGACAGCAAATTCTGATGAAAAAAATTACAAAAAATTGCTTGAAACAAGCAAAACCATGGATAAGTTTGGACAATTCAGTCGATGCGAGACACTTTTGGAACACCCTCTGGGATACATAGCGTGAAAATTGCATTGAATTGGCGTGTAGCAAAATATACTATCTTGGATAATTTCACTGGCCAACATTTCATCCTTTTAGCATGAAATAAGAGCCAAAAAATGGCCCCGCGTTGCTTTTTCCAATAGAACATAGAGTACTACTTTCGAAATCATAATAAATGTGAGTATTGGCATCAATATTCATAGATTTAGCAAACCTCTACATCTCTACGATTTTCATATCCCACTAATTTAATAAAAGGTTAGATGACCAAATTCATATTGTGGTCTCGGTAAGTTGTCAGGACCAAGGTTAAAGATTAAAACATTTATGCTGAAGACGTAAAAATATGTGTCCTTATACTAATTTTTGGACAACTTCGAGTCTAGTATAAGGAAACCAAAGTTTTATTTCACGAAAAGGGTCATTGAACCTTGGATCTGACCACTTACCAAGTCTCCATTGTGAATTTGGATATATAAACAAAAGCCACTTGATGATTTAATTTTAATTTCATAAACATTTTGTTTTTTTGTAAGGATTAAAATAATTGGTTACAAATTATGTACTTTATATAAATAAATATGTATTAATTAAGAAACAAATAGAAATATATACAACTTTAAGATCAAAGAGAAAAATAAAGCTGTTTGATTATTAATATTATTTATTTTCCTAAAACTTGACGGTTTAGGGAAAATTTTGAATTATTAACTGCAATGGTGCAATGAACTCAAAAATATTCGAAAAGTAAAAAAAAACTCAAAAGATTTAGTTAAAATAATAAAAAATGCGTGAACCTGTACTTGAACGAAGATGAGTCCCCCCAAAATCGTAGGTTGCGACCACGCCCGGAATCTACCTAGCTATATTAGGGTCCTGTTTTCGTTCTGTTTTCCCAGGACATGGTCACGCCCGAAATCTACCTAGTTATATTAGGGTTGCCAACCGTCCTGTTTTCCCAGGACATAGTTTTGGAGGTACTAGACATAGATAGTTATAAAGGAGCGTCCTGGTTTTTTTAAAGCGTCCTGGTAGCAGCCAGTGTTTTGAAATAAAATTCACGCTCTGCTACAGCCACCAACCTTACGTTTCAACAACAATATGTTAAATAAAAAGGCTAAAGTAACCTAAGAACAAAGAATCGCTCAAGTCTCTTGCACCAAACATGCTCCTTCGTTTGGACAATTTAGCATTTTAATCAAAATATTTTCAACAAACAAAATTTGTATAAATGGTTAAAAAGTTGATCAACATTATTATTTTTCAAATTTGACACAAGTATCACAATAATCGAGAAAAAAACGGAAAGATCACTAAAATCACGAAAAACGTAACTTGGCGTTAATCAACGCGGTTGAAGCCGCATGCAAAAGCTAGCGTTCAATAAAGAATAAAGAACTAGTCTTGTACTCTTTTGAAACTGAAAAGTCCTAGTAATTCCACCTCCAAATCTTGGTTTTCAAAATTTGGAGATGGTAACCCTAAGTTATATTCAGTTAATGAGGAAAGTCATTTCAAAGCATCAATCAGCTTATGTCAACATTATCAGTGAATATCTGTTGCCAATATCGCCAGCATAGGCTATACCACCTCGCATGAGCAAATTGTATTGAACTTAATCTATCTAACAGACTAACCTAAGCCTAGGCAATTTACGTGCCCTATAGGTTGCTGTTGGTCATTCAATGGTGTAGATTAGCCTTTTATGTATGTTTTATGTGCAACTGCTCTTATCTGGTGTATTGTGCCTAGTAAATGCATCGAGTTCTATTATGTTTGTTTATAGTAGCTTACGGCAAAGCCGTAATATTGTTCCTTTGCAACATTAGGGCATTAGCGAATTGAACTGAGCTTGTGAGGGATCCAGAATAAATAAAAGATGGACTAATTCACATAATAGGTGACTGGTATACTCATTAGTTTATACAAGTAAATCGCACGTGTGGTCACGAGGTAAGACGAAGGAGAAGTGGTCCGCGGGACGCCGAGAGGGGCGGGGGACGCATTCCCCGACCGGTTTGACCATACGCGTAGACAGAGCTTGATAATTACTTTGCCGTACAATGACTCATTACTTAATAAGTATATACAATCAAAGGTTTTAGATTAGAGGAAACCATATATTTTGACTGTTTATCATTAGGGTAGAGTTTCCTTAGATTAAACTTAGCCCTGTAACGTGGAGTACTGCGACATCAGTAATTTTTCTAATTAATTTAATAAATAGCATTATTTGAAATCCAAAAAGTGTCGACAAGTATACGCTTAATAATAATAAATAATAATAATAATAAACACTTTATTGCACACAAAAACACAGATAAATACAGATTTAAGAGAAATACAGGGCAAAGGCGGACTTATTTCAGAAAGAAATTTCTTCCAGTCAACCATAAATGACAAAGATGAAGAAAATTTTACATTGGCTTATTAAGTGATATAAATATGTGCATAATGAGTGATATAAATATGTATGTAACTATAATAAATATGATAGTCAACATACACTACTAACCTAAAAGTATACCTAACGACCTAACGGTCTAAAAACTAAACAAAAAGTGGGTATTAAAATAATATATATATATATATATAATATATTAAATATGATACACTACATAAATACGTACGATACATACATACTAGTAGCTAGAGCTGCTGAGAGGACAAAAAGTGCTTCTTCAAGTTGAATTTGAAGGAAGCGGTTGAGGGAAGACTTTTAAGGGAGTGTGGAAGATCATTCCAAAGACGGACAGCGTCCACTGTAAAAGATCCAGAGTAACGTTCCGTGTAATGAGTTGGTATAGATAACATAAGATCATGAGAAGGCCGAAGATTCCTGTTGCTCATGTCAGTGCGAAAATTGAACCTATCTTTTAGGTATTTAGGGGAGGAAGGATTATTTAAAACATTGTATAGTAGAGATAGGATATGACTATACCTCCGATAGCGTATTGGAAGCCACTTCAGTTTACGTCGAAACTCGGACACATGATCAAACTTTCGCAAATCAAAAATAAATCTGATAGCCAAATTCTGAAGACGTTCCAGTTTGTTGAGCAACTCCTCGGTGGCATCCAAGAACACAATGTCAGCATAGTCAAGAAGAGGTAGAAGAAGAGATTGGGCTAGAGTAATTCTAGTTTGCAAAGGCAAGAAGTACTGAAGGCGCTTCAGTGAGTGAAATGAACCGTACATCCTACGGCTAACTTCCTTAACATGACTCTCCCATGACAAGGTCTGATCCATGATTACGCCCAAGTTTTTGACAGTTTCGCTATATTGTAGAACTTCATCACCAAAAACCACACTTGCAATGTTATCAGTTTTCAGTCTCGATATGTAGTATTGGCTACCAATGATAATTACTTGCGACTTTTTCGGATTGACATTAAGCCCATAGCGTTTTGTCCAATCTTTAATAGCCGCAAGGTCTGCATTGGTTGTGGCTATGGCATTGTCAATGTCGTCAATTGGAGCTGCTGAGTACAGCTGAAGATCGTCAGCATATAGATGAAAGGAAGAGGAAAGGGCAGAAGTGATAGAGTTAATAAAGACCGAAAACAGAATAGGAGAGAGGACACCACCCTGAGGAACACCAGATGTAAGATCACACCAGTTAGAATAGCAACTGTCAACTTTGATTAGTTGTTTTCTGCCATGAAGATAGGATTCAAACCATGAGACAACCAAAGGGGAGACATTAAGAGATCTCAGCACTCCCACAAGTATGTCATAATCGACAGTGTTGAAGGCATTACTGAAATCTAGCAGTGTTAGGACAGTAAGATTCCTCTGCTCTATGTTGAGACGCAAGTCATCCGTCACTTTGACGAGGGCTGTGACAGTGCTGTGGCCCGGTCGAAAGCCGGACTGGTGAGGACTAAGGAGAAGGTTTTTTGAGAGAAAATCGGCAAATTGGTCGTGCACGATATGTTCTAAAACTTTTGAAAGGATAGGGAGCAAGGAAATAGGGCGAAAATCAGTAAAGCAGGAAGGATTCGGTTTTTTGGGAAGCGGGATGACGTGTGCTTTTTTCCAAGCACTGGGAAAGGAACCTGTTGTCAGGGAGCAGTTGATAATATCCGCTATTATGGGAGCTATAAAATTAGAGATAGGAGCAAGCATATCCCTACTAAGACCGTCGTCACCGACGGCCTTGGTAGTTATAGACCGAAGAATCTTCTGAACATCACCAGAGGTTATCTCATGGAAATCAAAGGGAGGATAGTTAGATGGGGTACAGTTTTGAAGAGACGTGAGGGTGTTCAACTTATCAGCGCTAGAGAGAGAGGAAGAAGGTGAGCTAAAGTGCTGGTTAAGCGCATTTAAATCAATATTAGAGAAAGGTCTAGATTTAGACTTACCGACGCCCAGAGTTTTCAAGAATTTCCAGAGGTTATTAGAAGGACAGTTTTGAATGGACTCAAATATATGCTGACGCTTTGCATTTCTACAAACTTTATTGCAGCGGTTACGTAGAATTTTGTATCGCTGGATATTTTGCTCAGAGGGGTCACTTCTACAGCGAACGCAAGCTCTGTCTCTTTGAGCCATGAGTGACTTTATGTCTTGAGTGAGCCATGGTGCTGGAAGGTGCTTTACTCTCGTCTTTTTAAGTGGAGCATGTTTGTCAAACAGGGATATCAAGAGTTCGTTAAAGCGTTCAACTTTGCCATCTATAGAAGATGTTTGAGTAATAGATGACCAGTCCATTCCACTCACATCCCCACGAAGCGCCTCCAAGTCAATACCACTGAAGTTACGGAGAAGAAGGAACTTATGTTTCAACTTAGGAGGACGAAGATTGTACGATAAGAAAACAAGATCGTGATGAGAAAAACATGAGGCATTAAATTGACCATGGTTAACGACGTGGTCAAGAGAAGAAGTGATTATTAAATCGAGAAGAGATGGAGTACAACCAGGTGCGAAGTGTGTAGGACCCGACGGTAGAATATTAAGATTGAGAGAATCCATCATAGACTTGAGGGCTCTTGTTCTGTGATCATTTTTTATAATACATGTGTTAAAATCACCCATCAGGACAATTTGTTCATACTGCGGTCTAAAGGTTTCAAGCAGAGATTCTAGAGATGAGAAATAATTAACATTGCATGAATGACTATAGTAAACCCCTAAAAAAACTTTTGTATGACGAAGAGATATCTCTAAAAATAGATGTTCTGTTTCACTAGAACTATCCGATTGGGAGATGACTGTGCAATCAAGATCACTACGCAGATACACTCCTACACCACCACCAGAGGTGCGAGTTCTATCTGTTCTGACAAGGCGATATCCAGAAATAGGGTACATCGTAGAAGGAAGTGTTGGTGACAGCCATGTTTCACTCATACAAATTGCATGAATATGCCTCGTGGTAAAGGAAGTTAATAAATCAGAGTAATGTGCGTTAACACTTTGAACATTTATATGAGCAACATTGAACATTTTTGGAGATGATGAAAATACATTGTGCAACTTGTCACTAAGATCAAGCATGTCGGAAGAGTCACTTACTGGACTAAGTAAACCCTCAGAGGGAGAAGAAAGAGAGTAATATTCACTACCAGAGCTACTATTTAGTATATCAGACATATTACATATACGCAATTAATAAATAGAATAATAAATACCTATGACAACAACACAAACCTATTAATAACAATCAACCTAAGGAAATAACGCTAAAGTACTAGTAAATATACTAAATAATGTTTATATTTAAAAGTGACAGACAGGGTAAAAATACCTGTCTTAATTACCACAAAAACACTGCCATCTCACTAAATATAGTATGCTGATTAAACTTACATTAAACACATTATAATTCACAAAATATGCAACACAAAAAGGCAAACAAAACGAAACACTTTGAAAATTTTAGTTATGAAACAATTTTGCAACATCTTAAATTGTATAAAGTTGCATGATTAAACATGTGACAAATTCGGAGCTATAAAGCTAAAACTGAAACGCAAGAGAGAACGCAAAATAAAAACGTCAATTGATTGACAAATTTGATAAGAAATGTGACGGTGAGTAAAAAAAAGATATTTTTATATATTTTTTTCAAGTTTTAGCATTAGCAGTAGTATGAGAAAAGTAAAACTTACTACAATCTGCCCATCAATGAATTCAATTAACGTAAAATGTTAGTTTGTTATTCAAATATGCCTATCGTTTTACAGCTACGTTACTTGATTTGCGAATCTTGACTTTTATTTTTTTTCAGATCTATCTCGTCTTGCCCGACCTGAGGAAGCTTGAGCATCAGTGGAAGGTGGATACTTGGCAGAGAAGTCCTGCAGTTGCTCCATGGTATTGAGACGCAGTTTGTTGCCATCAGGGAGCTTTATAAAGAGGTTGCCATCCTGCGACCAACAGCGGGTTACACCATAAAGTTTACGCGCTTCAGCAAATATTTGCCTGCGAGGCGCAGTGAGGAATTCCGCTACTGAAATCTGGCATCCCTTCAGTTCCTTCTTCTTCTGCCACACTGAAGACCGGATATCCAGACTTGAAAACCTGATGAGTACAGGACGGCAACCACCATTGTCATGTGAAGGCTTACCGAGGCGATAACACGACCTGATGGAGTCATTGGTGAACTGCGGCAACTTAAGCTTCTGGCTAATCGTCTGCATGACTACAGATGAAAGATCTTCATTGGCCGTCTCTTCAATGCCACGGAACAGCAAAAATTTCCGTCTACCCCGGTTGTCCATCTCATCAACAACCTGAGACACTGAGGAGATCTGCTGGCGGAGGATGCTAATAGTCTCCTTCATCCAGTCTTTGAAGACGGCAAACTCACCCGCCAACTGATCCAGGCTGCGGGGACTCTTTGCCGCAGCTGCCATCCGGGTTTCAAAGTCCGCCATCACAATGAAGAACTTCTTCTCCATCGTATTCACAGCAGTCAGAGGCTCCACTGTAGAAGCCTTGATACTCTTCGACTTGGGCATTATAGATCCTCAACAAGTTTAAGTAAGCTAAGTGTGGTGAAGTGAGGTTATGTTGTAGTGAATGGCAGAACTGTGTTAAAGCATACACCAAATGCGGAAATACATTGATTGTATAATATTCACTTGTTTGCACCTCAAATAAAAACACTTGTAAGTACAAAAACACCAGAAAGTTTATTTATTTGAATTTAAATTAAGTGAGAACAGTTTAAGCCAACATGTAGGTAGGAATATAGTTAGTTGCCTTTATTCATAAAAAATGAGCTTATTCATTTTTAATGTACCCGAATTAATGACCAACAGCAAATTGAAGATGTCTCCTTTTTGAGTCCTAGAATCTCGGTCGTGAAGTTTAAATCTTGTCAGAATCCAAATCTTGTTCAAATCTGTCATCTGGAAACACAACGCCCAAAAATGCTTTCTTGAGTTCTAAGCAAATATACACATAACACATGGTACAGATTTTATATTTATCTCAAAGAAAACTATATAGTAGTTAGGACCTACAGAATTGAATAGGCTAAGAATCGTCCCAGCTTAGGCATTTAGCTTCAAACGCCTATGTGCCTAAGCTGGAACGCTATAGCCTGCACATAAAACCAAAGATGTCTTATGAAATATACGTTATCAAGGCACTTCATACCAGGTGTAACATTTAATGGACTTGTAAGTTACTATTCCAAAGAGAAATAACGCCGGCTCAAATGAAAAACAATAGTACATTACATATTTGTACA
Source organism: Ypsolopha sequella (assembly GCA_934047225.1). Classification (NCBI taxonomy): domain Eukaryota; kingdom Metazoa; phylum Arthropoda; class Insecta; order Lepidoptera; family Ypsolophidae; genus Ypsolopha; species Ypsolopha sequella. The sequence goes on along the minus strand of OW203994.1, from coordinate 8,209,526 downwards.
TTATATATACATTATAGTTAAAAAAAAACTGGCCTAGTGCGAGTCAAGCCTTGCTGTTGTAGGGTTGCATACATGTGACCAATTATTTCAAACTAGATATTTATTTAATTTTAGGTAATGCTCTAATTCTGTCAGACATAGAAACTGCAAAATTAAGTTGGTTGAGTGTTCGGGGACGTAACCCTAAAACTACATTTTAAATCGGCGTTTTTAGTATTTGTTGTTTAAAAACATTTTTTTAACCGTTTTATTATATATATATACAGATTCTTACGAATATTAAAGTAGAAATTGAATAAAAAAGAAAATTTTCGATATATATTTCGTCCCACTTGGGATCGTCGTCAGTCGAATATCTGTTTAAAAACAGCATAACATGGTACATAATATACAAAAATTTCAAATTACTAACTGCTTTGGCCTTTGATGATTTTTGAACAAAAATGGTCTAAAAATGGCAAGTTTGATTGACCGCCATTTTTTTATTTTTTAAGATTAAAGAAAAGAAATATTTAAACTCTACCTAATGACTTCTAGACAATGACATCCCACATGGTAAGATAAAAAAATATATATATTTTTTCTCCATTTACATGTAGGAGGCCCCTCTGAAAAATTATTTAAATACATTTTAAGTTCAAAATTGCGTTTTAGGTCAACGTTTTATACAACATAATAAAAAATTCAGGTTTCTGTCTCATTCTGTCTAAGAGCTAGAGACCCGTGACATACGGACAGACAAACAGACGGACAGTGAAGTAACATTAATAGGGCTCCGATTTTCCCTTTGGGTACGGAATCCTAAGAAGAAAAAAATCCCGTTATGACTTGTAGCTTCTTAATTGATAAAAATATAAATCTTATAATCTACCCCAGTCTAAATCCAAGAAGTAGTTCCAGGTCTACAATGGTATTAGCCTTGTAGTGAGACAATCTCACTGCGAGTGGGAGTTTCTGCGTCGTTTCCCGCCAAATGCTTCGGATTACTATAGAACCCTGTTTGTGTTTAGCACTTTTTGGATTTAAAGAAAAGGCCAGTTTGTGATTTGAGAAAAAAAATTTAAGCGATATGTATTTAATTGACAAATGAGCCAATCACATCGCTTCATTTCATAGGTACCAAAATATCCGTCAGTTTAAAATTATAAAATATGATATCGTGAGTGAGACGATTATTGTCCTCAAAATCGTCATTTCCTGAAAAACTTTCAACTAATAAAGCAAAAAATTAAGACAATTTTAAATAATCCGTATCTTTATTGTACTAAAATTTAAGAGTTACGCTCATATCAGTGGAGTAACTGCTACTCACTCTTCTCTCACCAACTCATGTCTACTAATGAATAAATAAAATTTGCAATTTTTTGTTATATATCAGTAATGTACCAACAAAAAAATACTTTCCTTATATTTATCCTATATGTTTTCATTTGTCTATTTAGTATTTTTTTTTTCATAACTGTCGGAGCAAAATTTTTTATTTTTTTTTGGTGCGTTTAGGGAGACATGTATTTTAAGAGGTTTTTTGAGAGCAGAAGAAAAATAATCCACAAGATAGGGTCAGTCTCCTATGTACGTTTTCTTGTAGCTATAACGGTTCTGGTAGCTGCCCTTTGTGCCCCATCTCAACTTTCCAACCTGTATGGGATCGATAACAACGGAGTATACGTTATAAGAAATCATGTATTTCTTGGCGCATTCAAATAGGGCAGTATTGGTAAAATCTAAACTGCAAAAAAAATTTGAAATTTGCTCTTAGGGCTCCCGTCATTGATTTAAGAGAAATTAAAAACTACACTGAAAGCTTTTTAGGGTTCCGCACCCAAAGGGTAACCAACGGGACCCTACTACTAAGACTCGTCTGTCCGTCTGTCTGTCTGCTCATCTGTCACCAGGCTGTATCTCATGAACCGTGATAGTGAGGCAGTTGAAATTTTCACAGATAATGTATTTCTGTTGCTGCTATAACAACAAACACTAAAAAAAAAAAAAAAAAATTATGGGGCTCCCATACAACAAACGTGATATTTTTGCCGTTTTTATAGATAATGGTACGGAACCCTTAATGCGCGAGTCCGACTCGCACTTGGCCGGTTTTATTTCTATATTTAACTCCGAGTGCATTTGCCTGCCTCTTTTTGCCGAGCGTAAAAAGGATTATTTTATAGTAGGTACACCTGCTTGGAAAGTAGCTTCTTACTTTTTTGAAAACGATGTAGAATCATTGCTCTCAAGCAGCACAGAATGCTGTATCATTACTCACTCGTGGTATTATTTAGAACTCTGCGCGTAAATAGACACTTGTAACAGTTCACTTGTGATCATACAGCTTCATGTTGCCTTCCTGTACCATTAAACAGCTTAGTCTGAACAAGAGCTGTACTATGCTAGAAATACCACCATAATTACGTTGATGGTCCTGATTGTCGGCACTTGGTGGAACTTATGAAACATAATTTTCAACAAAGACACCATAATAACGCTATAAGCGTTTATTTGGTATATTTTCTACGTTTCTGATAAGCTTTCAGCAGTTTCTAATACTCCTTGCTGAACAAGGGCAATTTAGTGGAGAAAAATATGCCAAGTGCTGTATAAGATGAAATATGTGAACTTAGACTACGCTAACTTTTTAAGTGAGTACGTGTGAACTATTATTAAGTCAAAAGATGTTCAATGTATTGCTGAACTATTTTCCGCTAATCTACCCTTATACTGATTTTGTTTGAATCCGCATAGCGGCTGTTGAAAAGTTCACCAGATAACTGCGCAGCTCTTTAACATAACATTCGTGTATTAAATTAACGCTTACTTCTTGAAAAAAAAATAATCAGATACTGGTTGAATAAATAAACTCACGTGGACCTTTGTATAGGAAATAAAGTTAAAAATAGTGGAGGTATTCCGTAACTTATTAGTGACGCGTGCCTCTTGTTCCAAAAATATTTTGGCACCCACTGCCAAGATAATTTTATGTTACTATCAGGTTAGAAAAAAAAAACGATCAAGTGCCAGTTAGACTCGAGTACCTATTTTATTTTTATTTTATTTTATTTTATTTAAATTTTTCGTCCAGGATATGGAACCTAGGGTTCCATATCATGGACGAAAAATATAATTTAGTCATTTTGTTTTCGTGAATTTTCTAATTGCTATATTTTTCCTGTAATCTTTACCCAAGCACATATTACCATGATTTCTTTTATTTTAAGGTCTACCAGTTTTGGAGATAAGGGGGGAGACATACATGTTTTTGTGGTTTTTCGAGGATTTCTTGAAATAGATGAAAGTAAATATAACCAAACTATATATTTTACAATCAGTTTTTTAATACCTACAATTTGATACTTACCATATTTTTTTTTTTTTAATATTTTGTTTTTGTTTATATTTCTCATTTGTGGTCAACTTTTTAAATCACTATAGTTTTTTTGTAATACTATAGTGAAGATTAAAGCAATAACTTTGCCAAAATTTAAGAAACGTATCTTTTATTTTCTTAGTATTATGTAGTATAAAGCACTATGTATCACTCGCGAGAAAGTGCGATTCCCAACTCGTGTGTACTAAGGTCCTCAGTTTCGCCTCGGGCCTCAAACTACACCCTCGTTGGTAAGCGGCCCCTTTCTTCCCTGGGAGATCAACGTACTACATCAAGATTTTTTGGAGTGAAGATCGTTTTTACAAACTTTTAATTCATACATAAGTATGTATCGATTTGTTAAAAGTAAAATTTCACCCTGAACTGTCATAATTTTTGTTTTTGAACGCAACTATTCATAAAGAAAATTATACCACATTCCATTTGCGGGGACTAATTATACTAAAAACAGATTCTGTGATTCTTACAATAAGTATTTCAATGACTTAGACTTATTGCATCTTTCTTTATATAATACCTTTGTTAAAATATCTTAGACAGTATCATTATTATTTTCTTTTTTTTTTTCATTTACAAAATATCTTTTTATTTTTGTATTTTTGTGTACCCTTAAATTCTAAAATCTGGCTCAAATAATAACGTGCATTATGCTATCATAATAATAAACTTACTTTAAATATACCACAAATTACCTATTTAAGTATTAATGTACAAGAAGTTTTCTTTTTAAATATTGCTTGTTGTGTTTTTCGTTTGTCGTGTTTTAAATGTACATTTTTTATAAGTGGAAACTGTTTTGATTTTAATATTGTCTAGCAGATGTTATCAAATATGGAATAATAAATAAGCTGTTTGTTTCCCAATAAAGTTGAAATAAATATATATAATCATTACTGTTTATAATTCGACTGATACCGGCCCCAAAGTGGGCTGAAATATATTTCGAAAATAAGTTTTATACACTGTTTTAATGAAACAAAAAATTAAAATAAAATAAATGCTCTATGTAGCAACATATATATATTTATGATATAAAGAAAATAAAATGAAAAATAAAATACTCCGTGGTCGTGTGGTAGGACCGCCAGTCTATGGTCAAATGTTAGAGCACTCGCCTGCTAACCCAGAGGTCGTGGGTTGAATCCCCACGGTGCATATTAACAATTAAATTATTTGTGTTCGGTCTGCGTGCCAAGGAAGGCAAGTTAAGGGACAGGTAGTCATTAACAACCTTGAGTCGGCCTCTGTCGGTACAAATATCAACAGAAACTTTATTGAAATAACGTTCATATCAGCGCGCAGTGTGTGGGATAGCGCAAAATAGCAGAAAAAAATACTTTTCACACGAACGCGACGGACAGAAAAAAATGTCCACAAACGATTTTTCTAAGCCATATTTTCTTTGTAATTTAGTGCAAGAACCATACCAATTAGTGGTTTCAAAGAAATAACCAATTAAACTTAATTCTAGTCTAAAAATAACTTGATTTTGAACAATATTTTCGTGCTGTTTCTTATACGTAAGAACATTTTTTTTAAATGATGATGTTTAACTAACAGTATGTATGTTTTTTCGTAATTTTTAAACAAACTGTTTAAAACAAAATAACTATAGAGTTATTTTTGTATGACGCTGCGAAGAGGCGCTTTAAGCTGTTAGTCCATTAATGTTCGGTGTACTTAGTGTGGATTGTGATTTGTATTTCACAGTTTACACTTGGGAACACCTCTGACACCCTCTCAGGGATTATTTATTCATAGCTAGATTTTGCCCGCGGGTCTGCCCGCGCTGATTTCGTTTGCATTTTCTCGGGATGAAAAGTAGCCTACATCACTCTCCGGCCCCTAAACTATCTCTATGCAAAAAATCGCGTAGATGCATTGCTCCGATGCTGCGTGAAAGAAGGAGAAACCAACAACTAACAAACCAACAAATACACTTCCGCATTTATAATAGGGGTACATACGGCAGTGGCGTGCATAGAACTTTTTTCGGAAAAGCAATCAGAAAGTCAAGTTTGACAATTAAAAAAATATGAAAAAATTTAAATAACCTTTGAAAAAATAAAGTTAATTTGATGCCAGGGTAGGCACTGCCTACCCTAGAGTGAACATTTTCATACAAAATTGTATCCGGTACGTCTGCTTCCACTTCACACATACATGTTGCTACATCTGCGATCTAGAATCCACATACATATAGGTATCTACATATCTATTTATACATTAAGTATGCGACTAAACATTCATTAATAACATAAATCATTAACACTAATTACAAAACCCGCAACAGTACCGACAACATAACAATTTGGCGTATTCCATTGAAGCTGAGGTGTGGCCGGCTCCACAAGTTCAATTAATCAAAGTGCTCACAAATCGGTGATTAATCAAGTTAATTCTCCAGTTTGATGACAACGCCCTGTCAGACAACCTTAATAGTGTTTAGTTTGGAGATATGTATGATGTAACAATCATACAGATGAGTTGGCAATGTACTGCAAAATTCAGGATATAATCATCAGGAGCATTTCCTTATCGCAATTCTTAAAGATAATAAATTCAAAAATGTACACAAACTCATACATTAACGAATACTATAGTCATGTGTAAGGCCATATGCGGACTTTCTTAAGGTTAAACGTCAGCCGTTCGGTACAAAGTGCACAACTTAACTTGTTTTTATTGTTAATAAGGTAAAAGTGGAAAAGATATTGGTCTGTGGCAATTCACGCAAATAGTTTACGACAAGTTAGGTTAATAAATCAACAGTTTGAAATAAAATGCATAAGCCATCATGATTTTGTCCAAACAAGCTTAAAATACTGTTTTAAGTTTGTTTTGACAAAACCATTTCAAACTGAGCTTTAATTTTCAATTTAATTTTTTTAATTTTAAACTGAACTTATAATGAACTATAATTACAGACCAATACCTTTTTCACTTTAACCTTCTTAACAAGAAAAACAAAGTTAAGCTGTGCACTTTGTACCAAGCGACTGATGCGAAGGACTAGGCCGTTTGTGCGCAGTGTGCTGTTTCAGCCCTTTTGAGCAGCGCTGCATGAAGCGGGTCACCCGTCGCACGGTTCTCTATGAAAACAGCCTTTTTACTTGAATAATTGAATAACAATAAACACAAAACAAAAATCACTTCTAAATTGTAAGTTAAGTAAAAACGCATGAGATTTTAAAAAACAAATATTGTGTACAAAAGCGGCATCGTCTTTATTTATAATATTTTCAACTTACAATTTCACGAAAAATGAGGAGAATTCGTTCAAGAACCTCGGGTGCGTCGTTCCGGTAAAGCTGCCTTGAAGGAAAATCAGGATATAGGGGGCGTGGCTTTCGAAATAAGATCGGGAATTATTTCTCGTCTCTGTTGTTGATTGGGTCTCTAGCGGTTTTAAAATAAATTGGGCAAATCGCAACGCAGATTCGCGCTAATATATTACATCGGATAAGCAATCTAGGTACTTATAGTTAATGTAGGTAAGACAAACATAATGCAATTCTATCAAAGATCATGTATAATTGACAATTTAAATATTAATTACAATGGACATGCTGTTGACGAGGTAAATGTGACCAAATTTTTAGGATTGACTATTGACAATAAACTGACATTTAAACAGCATTCTGACGGTCTATGTATTAAGATGAGCAAATTTGCTTACGCTTATAAATTAACGAAAATTGTTGAACGTAAAGCAGTTTTAACTGCCTATCACGGGTATGTCGTCTCGGTTTTACGTTTTGGAATTATTTTCTGGGGTAATTGCACAGAAAAAGAGACCCTATTCAAAGCACAGAAAAGGTGCATTAGGGCCATATGTGGGCTCAAAACCTTTGAAAGTTGCAAGCCACACTTTAAGTCACTAAAACTTCTAACATTGCCTGGTCTTTATATATTCGAGACATGTATTTTTGTTAAATTAAATATTCATCTTTTTACAAAGGTATCTGATATAAAAAAGAGAAACCAAAGAAATCAGGACAGATTATGCATCAATAAATACAAAACAGAACTTTTACACAGAATGTCATTTGTCATGGGCCCTAAATTATTTAATAAAATTCCAAAAACATGGAAAGATCTCAGTATAAATGTATTTAAAAATAAATTATTCAATCTTTTAACTGAAAAATGTGAAAGAGTTTATTAATGATAAATCAATCTAATTTTATATTGTGACATAGATATTTGTTATTGTAATTATTCAAATCTTTGACATGTTTCATTAAAATACAATTATTTTCTTTATAAGTTAAGCCTAAGGCTGTTAGTGCTAATTAAGTACATCTCATGAGTGCATGCTAATGTTAAAAAACCCTTTTTATGTTAATTGATTTTATATTCATACGCCTTTCGGCAGAGTGTAGAGCACATAAGTTATCTTTAAGATCAAATGTATTACTACCTACCTACATTCATGAATAAACGCATCTTATCTTATCTTATAAAACTGCTTTCGATTTTGCAATTGTCTTATTGCATTAAGGGTGGAGATAAAAAAAGTTATGTTATTTTGAACTTAAAACCTGATAAGAAACAATGACAGCAAACCTACGAAGGGTATTTTTACTATTTATTAAGGTCAGTTTAGCTCGAAATACAATCTTAAGTGCCAATATTCAACAATTCAAAGGGAGCATGTTAAACAAACAATACAGCTCGCTGATTTCTACCAGGAAGAATTTCACAGATCCAATTTTCACCCTTAATTTAGTGGTAATAAGAACGACAAGCGGGTCAGCGAAACGTTCTATAATATTACACTCAGTTTAGATTTGCAATATTTGCTTAGCAGTGTTACACAGAACTACAAATACGATGTAACAGTTATGGCATTAGTATCTCTAAGCTATATTTTACTATCAGTATTTGATATTTGGCTTTCAATCTTGTTTCATCAACAGAAAGGTTCTCGGAACGAATATAACTCTGTATTAGTTTTATTTCTGGAAATATACACATACAGAATAAATTTTCGCTCTTAATATGATTGTAATACGCCGGAGAAAAGGACGTGATTTTTCTTGTATAACCAGGCAATGGCGCAGGCCTAATGTAACGAAGCGGGGCTGCGAGGAAATGTTCCGACAGAACTGACGAAGTTTTCTTTCGGATCGTTTGTACAACGGGGGATCCCAACCGTGTCTAATAACCAAACGGTCAAAGTCATAACTGTCGGTCCAAAGTTTGTTGACTGAAGGGTTAATTTTGTGAGTAATTTTACGTTATTTATCTGTTTGTTGTTGTAATTTTTTTATAAATTGATTGGAGCTGATTTAAAATACTAATTTACTGGTTTGAGCGATGATCTTGTCTACTATCTATATTGTTTATTTTTTAGTTTATCGATATTAAAAACTCAACGGATTAAGTTAGATTAAGAGTATATGTAAAGTGGCGGTAGCTCAGTGGTAGATCTAGGTTCGATCCCCAAAGCACGGCAATGCCCTCTCGTCGCTCATTAGTGAAGGAAAAGATCGTTAGAAAACCTGCATGCTCTAAAAAGAGATTTTCTCGAGGATTCATGTCGCGACGATAAATTTATGTTTATTTAAATATACATAGAAATACTCGTATATTTCTTACTTGCAAATAAAATATTTATATATACCTAACAGATTCCAAAAGATTTTTTAACCGAAACAAGCAGTTTAACTGAACTTGATAAACAAGTTTTCCACATTAAGAGGCACCTTTACGCCTTTTTCTCAAGATTCATACAAAAGGTAAAAACTGGATGTGAAGTCATCTAACTTTCTTCTAATTTAAAAAAAATATATATTTTTGTAGTGACATCTAACTATGTCTCTGTACACCCCAAAAAGCAAAATTTTGTGAAACAGCATCATTAGAGCATTCAGGATATCGTGAATATTGCCTCGTTTTAACGCAAAGTTTAGCAAGTTGTATAATTTTTATTTATACTGGAAATAAATAAAATATATATGGACGTCGCTTATGTAAAGAAGACCAAGTTTAGAAACTTTTCTTTAAATAAACAGTAACTGTTTCATGGAAAAGAGGTTTTACCTGAAACCATCACACAAATTCGACGCTATTTGAATAGCCATCTTGCACCTCTTGATGAGAGATGGGTCGGAGTGCAGTTTGGGGGGAAGGGAAACTTATATAAAGATATGTGCAAATTTTGATTGAGATCAAAGCCACCAGGACGTCACAAACACCTAAAGTATTTCTAAGGCAGCTAAGCGGTATGGACCACCTTAACGGCGAAAGTTCGTTAAAAAATTATTTTGGGAACATTTCTTTATAGTGAAACATAGGTAGATTTTATTTTGTCTGCCACCTTGTTTGATTATTGTTTTAGCAAAGAAGAACTGAACAGATTATTTCTGTTGTTTATTTATTGGTTTTCAGTAAATGAACGCAGAATTTACATTATTTTTTTAACAGAACGAATTCCATTGTAATCATTGCAATTACTCACAATTGTAACAACAATTAAACTTTATACAAGTTTCATTTGATATTCAACTCGAAGCTTCTAATTACATAAAATCCGAGCTGGTTTGAACGAAATTTAGCTGGTTTGAATGAGATTTAGCTGGTTACGTTAGAACTGAAACCACTTCCTAATTCACTATCATTCGAGTGGATAAAATTCCTGTTGTACTCTTCCTAGCTATTACTGCGAAAAGATCAGATAAAATTATTTGTTCAACATTAATGACAGAACAAAAAATTTATAGAAGTTTTATCTTTAGTTATCAAAGTATTTGTATTACTAGAACCCTTACAACGTCGCAGATCAAATGGTTATTTGTTGTACATTTCCAAAAAATAAAGCAAAGTAATCTCGGACGTTTCCCAAAACGTTAAAGCTTAACCCATTATCATATCTTGAATCAAACAACTGTGAAACAAAGCGTCCATTTTGCAAGATCCCGCACGCTTCGTGTTATATTCAAAGTTTTCATTGTTACACCCTAACTTATGCAATATGGCATCTGGTGCTTTAATACTTTCTACATCGCTCGATTTCACTTAACGACTCAATCTGGCTAAATTACATTATTTACTTAGCCGAAGAACAAACGCGATACCCGACCTTATTACAGAGAAGAGAAACTTTCTAGTTATGATATGGTTTCCAGAGGAATGAAACTAAGGGATCTCGTTTCGTCGGATGTCTTTGTGAAAAGTTGTCAATGTCACTTAAATTTTTAATTTTAATTAATTCTAACCCACGACTTTACTTGCGCGTCATTGTTTTTGTATTGAATGATAGCCATATCACTGGTTATCAGTCAATACGTTTTTCATTTCCGTCGTATCTTTTTTCAAATTTGTTTGGTACTTGTATCGAGAGAGCAAGAAAACACCACTACCTTGGTGTTGGAGTCTTCCACCACCCTTAACCCTTGGTATATCTGAAAAAAAAATCACCTAACGCATGTATTACAAAAAGTAAAACAAATAATTTCACTACAATATAAAGAAATGGGATTTTGAAAAAATGTCATCATGTTTTTGTCTCGTCCAGTCACGAAATCACATTAGTAGTTTCCGTTGGTTCAGAACTCATATCGTAGATGATACAACTGAACCGTATGTCATTTAGACAATAATATAATCGATCAATATAATCGATCAATATATTGAAACTCGTAAGTTTGCCCGTGAAGTTTTTAATTTTTTAGGAGGCTCCAAATTTAAGTGTGTGGTCCCAAGAATAGGTGCCAGTGTGTAGTTAAATTCACACTATAGCTGCTTTTTTCTTTGTCCAATGCTCAAATTTCCGTTCCCTTCGGTAAATTGTTAAATACCCGCTGTTTTGTGATTTGCCAAAGGTGAACTGTAAAATGCCTGAGTCATTTTCTAAAAAGCCGATATAGAATTCTTTCACCAAAAAGTGAAAAACAGGTGCGACGACAAGCGGAGCGAGAAGGAGCGTGTTAGGTTTACGTATTGGGAGCCGAACGAAGCGGAGCGGAGCTAGGCGACCTTGAATATTTCTAGCTGAATTACTGTTTTGCCGAGGCAACTTTTAAAATGCCTAATTCTACCATATGACGAAAATTCACGGAATTGCGAAATAGCGAGCATTTAGTAACTGACAACGCCGTTTGTAAAATGAATTTGCTTGCGATAGATACATCAACGCGACCCAGGTATGGTGGTTACTTGTTTGAAAACTATTTTTTACTCTCCCGTGAATAACTTCGGAGGCGTTTGCGAGTACGATGGTGGTATCTCACAGTCGAGCCTGGCATCAGCTCTACCATTTTGCCCCTATTTGTAATAAGTGGATAATGAGTGAGCAGAAATATCTGGAACCAGGGGTACTAGCATGAACTTGGTATCGACTCAACATCGATTCGATAAATAAAAATGTAACTCTTATTTCATTGCAATAAGGGTCATCGTTTAGAATTTATCGATTCTATCTGTCAAATTTATTTAATCGACGCGTACGTGCTCGCATAGCAGTTTTGTTAAATATTTTCTGTAGTTGACAGCCCTGTTGTATAAAATTATTTGATGTATATATTAACGGTAATTGAAGTGGCAAACGTTAAATTAATGTCGTGCGTAAAAGCTAGTCTTCTAACCCAATTAAAGTAGGCTTCTGATTATACATACATTACGTATGACCTCATGAGTTATTATGCCTAAACCTCTGTTGAATTGGTACATGCTTACGCATAATGGGTTTCAAATTACACTGATATGCTATCGTGTAAATACAACTTGTACCATTCGTTAAACCTGTGACAGAATGTGTAATCAAAAAGCGTTTTACTGATATGTAATTGTAGAGAACAATATGCGGGCTGAAACTTTTGACTACACAACTGTTTTCAAATTAGTTTATCGATTTATGTGACGCTTTGTTATAACATTGAGAGAGTGAATACAGGCAGTTGCGTAGTATCAGTCATTTTGTGTGACGCTTTGTTATAATAAAGTGAGTGTGGCTACAGGCAGTTACGTAGTATCAGTCATTTTGTGTGACGATTTGTTATAATAATATAGGGAGAGTGGCTACAGGTAGTTGCGTAGTATCAGTCATTTTGTGTGACGCTTTGTTATAATATAGTTAGAGTGGCTACAGGCAGTTGCGTAGTATCAGTCAATATGTGTGACGCTTTGTTATAATATAGTTAGAGTGGCTACAGGCAGTTGCGTAGTATCAGTCAATATGTGTGACGCTTTGTTATAATATAGTTAGAGTGGCTACAGGCAGTTGCGTAGTATCAGTCAATATGTGTGACGCTTTGTTATAATATAGGGAGAGTGGCTACAGGCAGTTGCGTAGTATCAGTCAATATGTGTGACGCTTTGTTATAATATAGTTAGAGTGGCTACAGGCAGTTGCGTAGTATCAGTCAATATGTGTGACGCTTTGTTATAATATAGGGAGAGTGGCTACAGGCAGTTGCGTAGTATCAGTCAATATGTGTGACGCTTTGTTATAATATAGTTAGAGTGGCTACAGGCAGTTGCGTAGTATCAGTCATTTTGTGTGACGCTTTGTTATAATATAGTTAGAGTGGCTACAGGCAGTTGCGTAGTATCAGTCAATATGTGTGACGCTTTGTTATAATATAGTTAGAGTGGCTACAGGCAGTTGCGTAGTATCAGTCAATATGTGTGACGCTTTGTTATAATATAGTTAGAGTGGCTACAGGCAGTTGCGTAGTATCAGTCAATATGTGTGACGCTTTGTTATAATATAGTTAGAGTGGCTACAGGCAGTTGCGTAGTATCAGTCAATATGTGTGACGCTTTGTTATAATATAGGGAGAGTGGCTACAGGCAGTTGCGTAGTATCAGTCAATATGTGTGACGCTTTGTTATAATATAGTTAGAGTGGCTACAGGCAGTTGCGTAGTATCAGTCAATATTGAAGTATAGTAACAACGTATACACATTGTTTTATAGCATTACTGCGACATGCCGCTACTGACTGCAACATTGTGACGCATACTGCTTATTTAGCAATAAGTAGTTATATTAAAGAATATTGTACAGTTTTCGGGTGCACTCTATTTTGGCAGTTGACCATTAAACATGTCAACTTAACGTCTGTGTTTCAATCACCACTCCAGACTTCTACACTACAGACCCTTAACGAATCCTGTTATTTGATGGCGACCCATACCAGTTACCTGTGAAGATTTTCTGATTAATAATTGAAGAAGCGAAGGCAAAAAGAAGATGACTTATCAACACCAAGGAACGAAAATACTACAATACCAGAAGATCAGGAGACCAGAAAAACAGCATCAATTGTAAGAAAAAAAAATCAAGCAAGAAACTTGGCTCTTAGCTGTAGCAGAAAATATTATAGAAGAATCGTGCATAAGAAAAGGTTGGTGCCGGGTGCCGGGAGATATGCTCAAGCCTAATAGGAGATTGAAGGGTATGCAGGGCGCCGGCAGATATATAGTACGGGTCAAATAAGGAGCAGCTGGAAGCCTGTTCGAGTCCGATGACCGATGACCACCACAGCACGTTTCAACCGACGTCAGCGTGACCTACATAATGCTAAGCGGTAACATACCTAACTGCGCGTAATTCTGTAAGTTTTTGAACAAAAGTTTTTGCATTCAATTTAAATGATTTAATTTAGTAGTTTTATTTGTCATGCCGTAATTTTAATTGTCGATTGAGTGTAATATGTCCGAGCAGTTATAGGAATTACATATTAAAATAAATTTAATTAAGGAATACTTGGTAAAAATCGGTCCAGAACGTCGTAAGAAAGATATAGCTTAAAAGAAGTTACAGGAAGCCGAAAATGAATACAAAAAGCTCGATGGTATTTTGACTCAGTTGAACCAAGAAATTATAGAGAAGCAGCTAAGCACTGAATCCACAGATTTATTTCAGAAATTGATAAATGAAATAACTATTGCTTATAATAAGATTGTTAGTTTACTATAAAAAATAGATAATAGTTGCCAAACTGGGGAAGGTAATTTTGTAGAAATTGAGCCTAAGTTATCGCAAAAGTTATCAAAAATGGCTGACTCTTTTGATATTAAAACGGCTATTTCCCTGTTGCCTGTTATGAATGGCCAGGAACAAGTGACGAACCAGCTCGTCGATGGCATATTGTTGTATAGCTCTCTTATTAGTGAATCTAGTAAAAACCAGCTTATTGAGTTTGTGTTAAAAACGCGACTTTCAGCTAGTGCAAAGTTGCGACTGAAAAGTACTTATAGCAGTATCCAATATTTAGTTAATGATATTCGCAAGTTTTTACTTCCGAAAAAATCGACTGTTGCTTTACAAACGCAGTTATTTCAAATTACACAAGGTCGTAGGTCTATTGAGAAGTTCGGTACAGAGCTGGAAGAGTTATTTGTCAATCTGACGATTGCTCAAGCAGATGATGAACCGTCTAAGTTTGAGGTCTTGCGCCCTCTTAATGAAAAAACTGCTATCAAGCGGTTTGCGGATGGTTTGTCCGACCAGCGGCTTAGTACTGTTATCGCGTCGCGACAGTTTGATTCGCTACCCGAAGCTATTAGGGCAGCAGTAGATGAACAATCTATGTCTACCCAGCCTCAGAACCAAACAATGCATTTTGGGTCCACCAAATTGTACCAGCATAAACGCTATCATAATCGCGGTTTCCGTGGCCGAGGAAATTATTCGAATAAAAATTTTGTTCATAATAATAGCTCCAATCACAAGAATAATCGAGGTCAACAAACTTCCTTTAGAAGTGCAGGTTATCGAGGTAGACACAAGAATGGTCAGCGTCAGCAAACACGCGGCGGCGGCCACTCACGTTTCCAGCGCATTCAGCATAACGCGTTAGAGTACGACGGCCAGGAAAGGCTTCAAAATAATAACGAACGTATAGAGTTTTTTCGTACCTAAACCGAACAATCATTTTATTTTTAGTTTTAACAACTTTTGTGTTATTACTTGCCAGTTAAGGGATGGTGATGAGTTAAATTTATTAATTGACACTGGAGCCAGTCTATGTATTTTGAAATATGAATGGTTATTAAAAAATAGGGATTTATTGAATTTAATACAACAGGATAAGTTAGTAATTAAAGGAATAAGTGGTAATTTAGAGTCTATTGGCTATATTAATTTAGATATTATTATTAAGAATGTGGTTTTTAAACAAAAGTTCTACGTTTTCAAGAACTTATCTTGCACCGAAGAGGGGATACTCGGGCAAAATTTTTTCACGCGATATTCCGCGATGTTAAATTATAAAGATGGTACTTTGAGTTTAGAAAACCAAGACCAGTCTATTGTTGTACAAGTAAGTGGAAACTTGTTTACAATTCCGCCACGATGCGAAATGATCAAACACATCCCGACGACACTATGTAGTGATTGCGTAATTTTAGCTAGGGAAATACATAAGGGAGTGTATACAGCGGGTGTCATTTCGAAACCACAGAATGGACTTATTCCAGTTAGAATTTTAAATACCACAGATAGTTCAATTAAGGTAGATATTTCGGATTTAGAAGTCATTAGTCTGAATCATTTTGATGTTTGCAAGTTTGACAAAGATAGTATTAGTTCCAATAGAGTTCGAACTTTGCTTAATTTACTTGATTTGCATTCTTATTTAAATAAAGAAGAGCAAAAAAGCATTGAAAACGTGTGTGCCAAATACGCCGACGTTTTTCATTTACCAGGAGATACGCTCTCCACAACTAATTTAATTAAACATTCTATTAAATTGAAAGATAATACGTCCTCAGTGTACGTGAAGCCTTATAGATTGCCAAATGCAATGAAAGGAGAAGTTCAAAGGCAGATTGATGAAATGCTTAGGAATGACATTATTGAGGAGACCACTTCTGAATGGTCAAGCCCTGTACTTTTAGTTCCTAAAAAGACTGATAAGTCAGGAGATAAAAAATGGAGACTTGTCGTTGATTATCGTCAACTCAACAACAGAATACAAGACGATAAATTCCCTTTACCCAATATTACAGAGATTTTAGACTCATTATCGAACAGTATCTACTTCTCGAAGCTAGATCTCAGTCAAAGTTACTATCAATTATCTCTTGAAGAGCAATCTAGGAAGTATACAGCATTTACGACGGATAAACAATACCAAATGAAGCGATGTCCGATGGGTTTAAAGACATCTCCGAGTGCATTTTCTCGTCTGATGACGATTGCGATGTCTGGTTTAAACTATAAAGCTTGTTTTATTTACCTAGACGATTGTATAATAGTCGGAAATTGCCTACAAACGCACAATAAAAACCTAATGACTATTTTAGAGCGCTTACGTGAAGTTAACTTGAAATTAAATCCTCTAAAATGTGAGTTTTTGCGTAAGGAAATCGTTTATTTAGGTCATAAGATAACTTCAGAAGGGATTTTCCCCGACCCAACTAAAGTAGAATCCTTACAAAACTACCCTACTCCACAGAACACTGACGATGTCAAAAGATTTGTAGCATTTGCAAATTATTATAGGCGTTTTATACCAAAGTTCGCAGAGATAGCCCATTGTCTGAATGCATTATGTAAGAAAGATGTAGCGTTTGCATGGACGGATCAATGTGAGAGCGCTTTCCAAAAGCTTAAACAGACACTCATTAGCCCGAAAGTACTAGATTATCCAGATTTTTCTGATAGAAATACGTTTACTCTACAGACGGACGCCTCAAAACTTGGGTTAGGCGCAGTACTTTCAAATAGCAATGGCAAGGTAGTAGCGTATGCGAGCCGTAGTCTTAAGCCCGCCGAAACACGTTATCCAGTAATTGAGCTTGAATTACTTGCTATTGTTTGGTCTGTAAGACATTTTAGGCCTTATTTATATGGCAAAAAATTCAATATTAAAACGGATCATAAGCCGTTGATTTACTTATTTAACATGACTGATCCTTCAAGTCGACTTACTAAATTCAGACTCTATCTAGAGGAGTATGATTTTGAAATAAGTTATGTTCCGGGACGGCAAAACGCAGCTGCAGATGCATTGAGCCGTATTACTTTAACTTCCACCGATTTAAAGAACATGCACGAACATGTAGTATCAGTCATCACCAGAGCAAAAGCTCGTAAGTTGCGTAGTGACAGCACTGTCATGACTCCTGAGATTCCCGCTACTCCAAGGTCTGATCAACCAAAAGTAGTGGAAATCCTCAAGCGTCCAGCAGAGAGCATAGAATTAATTATAGGTAATATGAGTACTCAAAGACAAATACAGAAACTGAAGCAAATCACTAGTGATAAAGGTAATTGCATTTTTGTGCCTGAAAAATCAGCCATATTCATAATGTCTCGATCGTTTTCTACCGTAAGTGTGCTAGCGAGAGAATTACATGATTTTTGCAACAAATTAAAATTAGATGAGCTCGTAATTATTAAATGCAAACGATATGAAGAATTAATAAATATTCTCATAAAGGAAATAAATAAATTTGAATTAAATGGTATCCTTAAGTTACTAATTCTCAAAGACGTCATGAGAGTAACTGATAGAGACACCAAAATTGTGATCATGAATGACTTCCATCTGTTACCCACAAGTGGCCACGCGGGGGTAAATAGGATGTTGAATAATATAAAAAAATATTACTTTTGGCCAGGAATGACTAACGATATAAGCGAATTTGTCAAAAAGTGCAACAGTTGCCAGATTCAAAAGCATTCCAATAGGCATACAAAGGAGCCGATGGTGATTACATCTACGGCATCCACAGCTTTCGAAAGAGTTAGTTTAGATTTAATGGGTCCTTTAAGTATAGATAATTTAAATCATAAATATATTTTAACTTTACAGTGTGATTTGACGAAGTATGTCGAAGCATATCCACTAGAAAAGAAAGATACGGTTTCGGTAGCTAGGTTATTTGTAAATAATTTTATTTTAAGATACGGTATCCCGAAAGAAATAGTAACTGACATGGGGACAGAGTTTATGTCGTCAGTTTTTTCAGAAATTTGTAGCTTACTAAATATTACTAAATTACACTCAACCGCGTACCACCATGAAACCCTAGGAGCCTTAGAGAACACTCACAAGCATCTAGGAGCTTATCTTAGGATACAGTGCGATGGCAACAATACTGACTGGAGCAGTTGGCTTCCATTTTGGTGTTTTTCCTATAACACCGCGGTTCATACTGAGACAAAATACACTCCATTTGAGTTAGTGTTTGGAAAAGTCTGTAACTTACCAAGCAATTTACAGAACCCAGTCGTAGAACCATTGTATAATCCCGACTCTTATCCTTTGGAACTCAAATACAGGCTTCAAAGAGCACAACTTGAAGCTAGAAATAATTTATTAATGAGCAAGGAACTAAGGAAATTACATTTTGATAAAAATGCCAATCCTGTAAAGTATAAGAGTGGAGATTTAGTTGTAATTAGAAACCAAGTTGGTGATAAGTTAGATAAGATTTATTTAGGTCCATTTAAAGTTATACAAGATCTGGAACCGAATGTTAAAATTTTAAGGAATGGTAAAGAATATGTAACCCATAAAAATAATACAAAATTATTTGTTAAATGAAATATTTAAGTTTTAGCAATTATTTTATAAGAAAATTATATTTAGATAAAAATGTGAACCAAGTAGTATGCCTCACATTTTTTTTTGCAGTACCCCGGGAATGAAGGGACTTAAAAGGGGAGATGAAGTATAGTAACAACGTATACACATTGTTTTATAGCATTACTGCGACATGCCGCTACTGACTGCAACATTGTGACGCATACTGCTTATTTAGCAATAAGTAGTTATATTAAAGAATATTGTACAGTTTTCGGGTGCACTCTATTTTGGCAGTTGACCATTAAACATGTCAACTTAACGTCTGTGTTTCAATCACCACTCCAGACTTCTACACTACAGACCCTTAACGAATCCTGTTATTTGAATATGTGTGACGCTTTGTTATAATATAGGGAGAGTGGCTACAGGCAGTTGCGTAGTATCAGTCAATATGTGTGACGCTTTGTTATAATATAGTTAGAGTGGCTACAGGCAGTTGCGTAGTATCAGTCATTTTGTGTGACGCTTTGTTATAATATAGTTAGAGTGGCTACAGGCAGTTGCGTAGTATCAGTCAATATGTGTGACGCTTTGTTATAATATAGTTAGAGTGGCTACAGGCAGTTGCGTAGTATCAGTCAATATGTGTGACGCTTTGTTATAATATAGTTAGAGTGGCTACAGGCAGTTGCGTAGTATCAGTCAATATGTGTGACGCTTTGTTATAATATAGTTAGAGTGGCTACAGGCAGTTGCGTAGTATCAGTCAATATGTGTGACGCTTTGTTATAATATAGGGAGAGTGGCTACAGGCAGTTGCGTAGTATCAGTCATTTTGTGTGACGCTTTATTATAATATAGGGAGAGTGGCTACAGGCAGTTGCGTAGTATCAGTCAATATGTGTGATGCTTTGTTATAATATAGTTAGAGTGGCTACAGGCAGTTGCGTAGTATCAGTAATTTTGTGTAACGCTTTGTTATAATATAGGGAGAGTGGCTACAGGCAGCTGCGTAGTATCAGTCATTTTGTGTGACGCTTTATTATAATATAGGGAGTGTATATTTTTGTATTTAAAATCAATTTATCTTGGATAAAGTATTTATTTAATTTTATTAACACAAGAGCTGTACTAGCTGACATTGATGACAAGAGAGAAGAGAGCGAAGTTGCCAGTGTACAAAAATATCAAAATTAAGTGTGACTATATTTATGTAACATAAATACCCCAAACATCCCTTCCTTTTTAAGCTGAACTAACAATTCTTACATTTATCAGTTATTTTAACAACTCTACCAGATCTAGTTACATAAGGAAGGTTTACAGGCCTATTAGTACTTATACTGTGCTCCACTGACCCTGCAGGAGTTGATGATGATGATGGTGTATCTGTTTGTAAGTTCTTTGTTTCAGTTTGTGTATCAAAAGGAAATAAATATTTTCTATTACGATGAAACTCAGTACCATTATCATCCCTTATTACATAAGATCGAGGGTTATCAGCTTTACATTCTACTCTAGCAGGTGACCAGTCAGAATCCAAAGTTCTTTTAAACATTACATTTTGATTACTATACAGGTCTGGCAAGGCTTTTGAATTTTTATCATAATATTTCTTAACTGACTCTATGTGATTATAATATCTTTGGTCTACCTTTACAACTCTGGATTGAAGATATTTCTTAGAAGAAGGTAAAACAGAATTAAGGTTTCTTGAGTACAATAATTGAGCTGGTGATGGCATGTATGGTTTAACAGTATTACGATAATTTAACAAGCCAATATTGGGATCTGACCCATCTTCTTTACATTTCTTCAAAATATTTTTAAATATTTTTACTCCACTTTCTGCCATCCCATTCGACTGTGAATGTTTAGCACTAGTTATAATGTGTGAAAATTCATATTTTAAAGCAAATTTCTTAAACTTATCTGAAGTAAACTGAGTACCAGAATCACTTACAACAATGGAAGGAATTCCATGTCTTGAAAACATGGATTTTAAGACATTTATAACACATTCACTAGTTAAGTCAGCTAAACAAGCTACTTCTAAAAACTTAGAGTAATAGTCAATTAGAATTAAATAATTCTTATTGTATAAGGTACAGATATCAGTACCAATTTTATACCATGGAATTTTTTCTATGTCATGGTTTAACAACGGTTCTTTTTGCAAGTTAGGTTTGTACTTCGCACAAGACGTACACTTAGTAACAAAAGTTTCCAAATCTTTATTAATATTTGGCCAAAAGACACACATACGTGCCCTTGATTTGCATGTTGACAAGCCAACATGACCAGCATGAATTTTACCAAGCATATCTTTCTGCATCAATTTTGGAACTACTATTAAATTACTTTTGAAAACTATATTACTTAAAACAGATAATTCGTCTCTAACAGTCCAAAAGGATTTAGTTTCTTGTATACAATCATTTATACTATTTGGCCATCCATTTTTACAATATTTTATTACAGTTTTCAAAGTAGAATCATTTTCTGTACCGGCCTGTAACTTTTTCAACTGAATTTCAGAAATAGGTAATGACTCTTTGAGCAACTTAACATGACAAATTACATTTTCAAATAGATCTTGCATTTTAGGTTCAATTTCCTTGTCTGAACAACTACGTGATAAAGTATCAGCAATGTACAGTTCCCGGCAAGGCTTGTATTTTACATCTAAGTTGTAGCCTTGTATAGCAAGCATCATTCGCTGTAATCTTGCTGGTACTTTATGCAATGGTTTTTTGAACAAAGTTTCAAGAGGTTTATGATCTGTTTCGACATTCACTTTACGACCATATGTATATTGGTGCATTTTATAACAACCAAACACGACAGCTAACATTTCTTTCTCTAATTGACAATAATTTCTTTCAGCAGAGGTCAATGACCTTGAACCAAAAGCTACAGGTTGATTATTCTGCATTATAACACAACCTAAGGCTGTAGATGAACTATCTACTGACAAAGTTATATTTTGATTAGTATTAAAATATGCTAAGCAATGATTACTACATATTACATCTTTTAAATTATTAAATGACTGTTCTTGGTTGCTGTCCCAGACAAACAAATTGTCTTTTTTCATTAATTGACGCAACGGCTCTGTAATAATTGAGTAATTAGGTATGAATCGTGCTAAGTAATTACACATACCAAGAAAGCGTTCTAAATCCTTCTTACTCTTAGGCTCTTCCATTAACCTCACTGCCCGAACTTTACATGGATCTGGAACCACTCCATCTTTTGTGAACAAATGTCCTACAAACAGCAACTCAGTTACAAAAAATTTACATTTACTTTCATTGAATTTAATACCATTTTTGGCTGCAATTTCACAAACTGTATTTATTCTTGTATTTAAAGTATTTATATCAGAAGCCCAGAGACAGACATCATCGAGATAGGAACAACATCCTTCAATGTTTTCAAACATTTGAGCAATTATTCGGTGAAATTCTTCTGGTGCTGATGATATACCGAAGGGCATTCTGTTAAATTTATACCTTCCATAAGGAGTTATGAAAGTACAGAGCTCTGAACTCTGTTTATCTAAATTACACATTCAAAATCCATTAGATGCATCAAGCAGCGCAAAGTATTTAGCCCCCTGCATCTTACTTTTAATCTCATCAAAAGTCAACAACTGACATTTCGGTTGTACTGTGTATTTATTTAATTCACGAGGATCTAAACAAATCCTCAGTTTTTTATTTGCCCTCCGAACTAACACCAAGTTATTTACCCACTGAGTTGGTTTTTGTACTTTGGAAATTGCCTGCATTTGTTCCATTTTGTCTAATTCTTTGCGAAGTTCAGGCAGCAGGGAGAATGGAACTCGCCTCGCCGCCTGTGCCACTGGTTTGGCATTTTCTTGCAACTTTATTGTTACTGTGCTGGGAAGGCAACCAAGACCACCATCGAACAGGTTACTGAAATTGGATTTAATATTTGCAATTAGCTTAGATACTGTCTGTTCAACATTTACAGTATGGACATTTACTAACTCTGTATTCACCGAAATGAATTTACAGTCCATACAGGTTTTACAACCTAACAAAGTAGGTACTTGTCCCTCAATAACAATAAACTCGACATTGTAGCTCAGATTATTGGGATGTACAAGATCCAAATTACACATTCCAGCCACTTGAAGTGACTTTCCGTCCAACTGAAATACTTTTTTGTTACACGGTTGTAATAATGACTTGCTAACGCCTACAATTTCAATTAATTCCTTACTTATTACATTACAACCTGCCCCAGTGTCCAGTTTTACATCTATTTGTTGACCTAGCAGTAAAAACTTCTGCGTTATCTCTCGGCCACTGGCTTTAGCTAAGCCAATAAAAAAGTCATCTTGTACAGAATTACTAGAGCTCTCGGCTTCTTGTTGTACTAAATGAACATTCTTACTGCTTCTACAGAATTTGGAGAAATGATTTGACTTTTTACATAAGTAACATTGCTTGCCAAAAGCTGGACACTTGTTAAGAGCATGTGATTTACCACAATTTCTACAGTTACGGATAGATTTAACATTGACATTACCTTGGTTCCTGAATTTATTGTATTTATTAGGATTACCCGTCTTTTGCACAAATAACACACTGTTGTCATCATTGTCGCTGCTCTCCATGACATACTTTCTTGACACTTCTGCATTCTTCAAAAAGTTCATAACATATTCAAGTTTTAATTTTGAATCATCCTCGGAGATAAGCCGCGTCTTTAACGCATTGTATTTATTGTCTAGACCCGCAATGATTTTTCACATGGTCAAATCTTCTCGCAGTTGACCAAACTCGCATCTCAATCCTAAATTGATAATCTTTGTGAAGTAGTCTTCCAATTGCTCTGTTGATCCTTGTTTAGCAATGAAGAACTCATTTCGACTCATGGTTAGGTTTTTCTTCGGCGAGAAATGATCTTTAAATTTTCTTACCACTTCCAATAAGGTAGTTTTCTTTTCTGCAAGGTTAAAGGAGTTGTATATTTCTATTCCTTTATCTCCGATGAAATTCAGCAGGATATTGATTTTGCGACTTTCCGATGCTGATTGCAGATCATTTGCATTTACGTATATGTCAAACTTCTGACTCCAAAACGTGAAATTTTTGTCTAAATTTCCAATATAGTCCATCGGTGGCAAACTATTCACCAATACGCCATTGTTATGTGCCACCTCACGATGTTGGGAAGTTGCATCAGCTTTTCCGTCCACCATCTTGATAACTAATATCGCACACAGGTAACAATTAAGATACCGCACGATCACCACACCTGACACCATGTATATTTTTGTATTTAAAATCAATTTATCTTGGATAAAGTATTTATTTAATTTTATTAACACAAGAGCTGTACTAGCTGACATTGATGACAAGAGAGAAGAGAGCGAAGTTGCCAGTGTACAAAAATATCAAAATTAAGTGTGACTATATTTATGTAACATAAATACCCCAAACAGGGAGAATAGCTACAGGCAGTTGCGAGGTATCAGTCATTTTGTGTGACGCTTTATTATAATATAGCGAGAGTGGCTACAGGTATTTGCGCAGCATCAGTCATTTTGTGTAACGCTTTGTTATAATATAGGGAGACTGGCTACAGGCAGCTGCGTAGTATCAGTCATTTTGTGTAACGCTTTGTTATAATATAGGGAGACTGGCTACAGGCACTATTTAATATAGGAAAAGTGGCTACAGGCAGTTGCGTAGTATCAGTCATTTTGTATGACGCTTTGTTTTAATATAGAGAGAGTGGCTACAGGCAGTTGCGTAGTATTAGTCATTTTATTAGTGAGAGTGGCTACAGGCAGTTTCGTAGTATCAGTCATTTTATTAGTGAGAGTGGCTACAGGCAGTTTCGTAGTATCAGTCATTTTATTAGTGAGAGTGGCTAGAGGTAGTTGCGTAGTATATATAGAGAGAGTGGCTACAGGCAGTTACGTAATATCAGTCATTTTGTTGTAATATAGGGAGAGTGGCTACAGGCAATTGCGTGGTATCAGTCATTTTATAATATAGTGAGAGTGGCGTAGTATATAGATATAGGGGGAGTGCTTACAAGCAGTTGCGTAGTATCAGTCACTTTGTCCGTTACTGACATGCGTAGGTTTTGCGGAGGTCCCTCAAATTCGAATTTAAGGATCGATTCTCCATATTTGTTACAAAATATTAAGAAATAATTATAACGGCCAAAATAAAACTTTTAGATAAGAGCAATGTGAAACATAGTACACTTTATAAATACACGTATTTTAAATTATATTATTGTAGCTTTAAAATAATTGGATTTTCTGTAAGAGTGATTTTAGAAAGATTAAATTAAAAAATCTAAAATCGCTCGTATTTGTCTAATATATCAAATATCGAATTTAAAATTAAAATCAATTTTAGTACATATCTAACCCTAAGTCACATAACTGAATTAAAATTAATTGAATAAATATAATTTTGAAGCCTTTTTTAGCTTTTTGTTACTTTAAACATATTATAAATATAAATAAAAAGTATTAATTATCTCCGACATATTATTTGGACAGATATTGACAAACGGTTGGCATAAAGTCAACAACAACCACACGTGATTATTCAATCCGCATGTAATAATAATTTCATATGTCAGCTCACGCAAGTTTGTTTTAAAATGTAATTAAAGTTTATCTTAGAAAAATGGATGATGGAATTTTTATTTGCCCATTGCTTCCATGTGAAAAGTAGAGGGTAACCAACTGGACCCTATTACTAAGATTTCGCTGTCCGTCTGTCTGTCCGTCTGTCACCAGGCTGTATCTCATGAACCGTTATAGTTAGACAGTTGTAATTTTCACAGATGATGTATTTCTGTTGCCGCTATAATAACAAATACTACAAACAGAATACAATAAATATTTAAGGAGGCTCACATACAACAGACGTTTTTTTTGCCGTTTTTATAGACAATGGTACGGAACCCTTCGTGCGCAAGTCCGAGTCGCACTTTGCCGGTTTATGGACTATCCGGAGACGCCCCGACGCACGACCTCGTGTCACAAAATAGATACTACCAGAAGGCCGACTCGACGAAGAAGCGAAAAAATACGCACACATGCATAGACGCGTATAGTCCGTGCTTTATACATGACTTAAGTGGTAAACAAAACTCACTCCATCACATATCACGACATTACGAAAGAATCACGCAACGTAGATTACCACAGTAAGTTACAGACACTAGTTCACACACTCATGCAATAATTATCACTGAAAAATGTTTTAAATTGTCATTTTAATTACTATTTTTAGGTAAAATTGTACTTTTACGGAATTCCTGTACACAGACAAAATAAATTTACAGAAGAGTTTGACATTTCGTTTTAGGGATGGGATAACGTAACGTGAATGAAAGAACGATATGCGAGATGACGAAATGTTTTTGTCGATTATAGAATAGAATAGAATCATGTTTATTTGGCACATATTATATTTTTAATTGTTTTATTATATATTACCATATATATATTAATGTACCACATTAAATTATAGTTAAAACTGAAAATTAGCACAGAATGTACCAAAGTACCAAAAAGGTCTCTGCTCAGCTTAATGTCATGACAAGGCCATGGCGCTGATTTTTATCGGATGCCTAGTACTTATATTAAACATAAATTGTTATATAAAATGTAAAACAATGACTTTATAAATTTTGCACAAAAACAAAATACAGTTAGGTTTACAATGAGAAAGTTCGACTTACATTCGTTTATCGACGGCGAGATATTTAGTCGACTTCGAAAAAATAATCGCGATTAATGGAGACAATCGATAAAAATATTTGTCATCGCGCATCGCTAGCCATCCCTACGAAATGTCAAATTTTATTGGTACGCCATTGTTGTTTATCACTTAAGTCAAGTATAAAAACACGGACTATACGTATGATGATCTCGGCAGAATTTCGTATTGGCATTCGACCGACTTCATCCGAGATCGTCGTCGTACATACGCGTCTATGTGTGCGTGCGCCTGTTTTTGCTAGTTATGCGGAGTGAACCTTCTGTAAGTGGTTATTTTGTGCTCGTGTCGTCGTCGTCGTTGTGGCAGCCACATTGCAGTGCGTGCTGATAATAACGTTATTTCATCTCTGTCGTTCTTTATACCGACAAGGAATAAATGTGCATACAATCTATTTGTATAAATACCATTTATTATTGTGCCTTTATATGAATTATTAGCTCATAGTAGCGATAAATATATTTATTTCAAACTCCAAATTTCAACTGCTTTGCGCTACAGAGCTGCGGACGGACATACAATACATCCTACTCTTTTACATTACATTGAACGTGCTCTTGTGTCCATCTGTTCGTCTGTCAAAGAGGCTTTTCTCAAAAACTTATATTAATATTAAAACTTGAAATTTGGCTATATTATATGTCTTGTTAACGCGCACATTATATTACCAGCCAACAATAAGAAACAGAATTCTTTTTTTACCAACATAGGGTATCAGTTTGGTCCAAGGAAAAAAAAAATATTCATCGTGTGAGATATAATTTGAAAGAGTTACCTCTAGGGATTCTAAAATAGTACATTATTGCAAAGGCAGCGAAATAGGCAATTGCAGGTCGAGTATGAGTTTGAAGGCCGAGCCGCAGGCGAGGACTTCAATGATACGAGACAGGCAATTGCCATTTCGGCCGAGGCCTTTTACATAATAAATTTAATTAATATTAAAAGTGATATTTTCATATACTTTCATATATTTTTCTTTTGATTTCGCTGGAAGCAGGTTTTCCATCGCTAATTTAGCTTCCGATCTTAAATCTGGTGGAGTGCAGTCAATGTCCACTTCATTTTCATTTTCAGAATCATCGGAACTCATTTAAATTTATTATTAACCAAATAACAACGAACTCCGCATTACCGCCAAATTTTTTTTTTTTTACATTTTGTGCCGAAAGGTAAACGCATCTGTGGCTATACAGCCACGAGAACGCAATGTGTACGATAGATGAAAGAGTTCTAAATTCAAACAGCACACCGTTTCAGACAACATTGCCGGTGCGCTCTTCGTTCCAAATTCAAAGAATGCGCCGGGAAGTGATTTTGGTTTTTCAGTCTACGTAAATATGATACTTCGCGTGTTCTTAATTCAAAAGTAATGATAATATTTCCGCGTATGTTTAAGAAAATATTATTTTTATAATCCATTCATCAGCCTAGTTCGTCCACTGCTGGACATAAGCCTTTCCAGGACTTTGCCACTCCCGGCGGTCATCCTGGAAGAATTGCCCATACTCACACACGCTGGGCAGGCGGGTTGGTGAGCACGGTGCCGGAACCCTCGCACCAGTGAAGCCGCTGCCCGTCACCAGTCTGTTCCATATAAGCCCCGGCTATTAGGGATGGATATACCGCCATCCATCGGTCCCAGGCATGGTGGGCCTCCTGGTTTTTTGCCTGTGAGCTGTCCTCTTACTCTCCCCCGAATTACGTCGAGAGGGTCTCCAAGTACGTTGGTGGTACCTCCACACTCGAGCCCGGCATTAGCTCTACCACCTGTATTTTGCTATAAAAACCTTTTAATTTAATTTAAAGTAGGCCACTGAGTGATGTCACTTATGACAGCTGCATTTAGTGATGAGGTACATTTCAAATTTCGGTTAAAAATAAAAATCAAGTGTGGGTTTACTCAACATTAGACACGTCATTCAACATTCAACATAAATACAAAAGGAAAATGTGCCAAAACCAGTGGCGTAGCTATCGGAGGGCTATGCTAAGATATGTTTAAATATCTAAATCGAAAAAAGTATTTTAGTATCATTTATTTTTGTTTAGTTTAACTTCGTCATTGTTTTGTTTTTAATTAAATATTATTGCGTAACTTAGCGACCTCAAACACGACCTATAAAAATGAGAAACTTAAAAAAAAAATCTTTGTTTCTATACGAATTCTATTGCACAATAAAGCAACATTCAAATCGAAAAATAATAACCGAAACAAGTAGTACATAACTATGAACAATGAAGTATTACATTTTTTTATTCACACTTGCTTATAAATAATTACGATACTTTGTAGGCATTTAAACGTCATAGACGCCATCACTCAGTGGCTCTACTGTAGTACTTTTACACACACAAGAGAAAAAACAATTTATCTACATATATTTTTATTTCATGTCAGTCTCTGTTCAAATTTTTTACTCATTCGACTGATGCCAAAGTGGGCCGAAATATATTTTGAAAATATTTAACTTGTTATTTCTTTTGTGTCGAGGTATTAAATTTAATCAATTGGCTGCCCACTCTAAAATTAGAAACCTAATTCTACAAACTCGCTCTTGGGTGTTTTTTTTTTATAGACTTAAGAGCTAGAGAGTAGATTTTCAGCAAAATCTTATTTTTTTCATTTTTTTTCCAATACTTTCCTTACTTCTACCGTCTTCGCTTCTATTCGAATTCTGAAAATACAAATATAACTTATGTCTATTATGTTATCTTAAAAACTATTGAACGGATTCGGATGGGATTTTTTTATTGCGTTTTATTTAATTTAGTGTCCTAAGAGAATTTAGGCATTAGATTATCAAGATACTCAAACAAATTTTATTACTTTTTAGGCCCTTTTAATAGATTTTCACAATCGGTAAACTTTCTGTACCGGTATCATTTCATCCCGTAAAGTTTTAATTTTCCCTCTCTTGGCAATGCGCGCTTAAGCATATGACTTTCATTTGTTTCTCGATAGGCCCGTCATACATATAGGCCTACTCTTCGTTTACTTGCTTTAAGCAATTTTAGACTTTTTGTTGTGGTAAATAGGCTCAGGTTTCATGTTGGTTGTGTTTGTCAGCACGTGGAAGCGATGGCGGCGTCGGCTTGGCTTGGCTTGCTGGTTTTAATAAACCAAGATAAATTGGTATTTTAGTAAAAGTTTGTGTACCGAATTTGGTACACTTAAGGCGGGGTTTCCCTAATTTGTCTCTTTTCAAACTCATGAAATTGTGAAAATGAAATTTTGAAAAAAATGTCATATTTTACTCTTTCGATCCTATTTAGTGATTTTTATTAGTTATATTATCAGAAAGTCTACATAAGAATGTTTGCTTCGTGCGATGCCGGCACGCATGTGTGAGGTATTTCTGGATTTTCCGAAAAATTATTTTTTGTAGGAAAATTTTGTCTTGAGAACGGATAATAAAACACCTTTTTGTCGAATAGCAGTAAATTTACACATAAAACTCAAGCCACTCAGCCGTTTAACGTTTTTATAACTTAAAAAAAGCGTAATTTTCAAAAATAAAATATATGGAGTAAAATGTGCCCAATTAGGTAACTGTCTTGACAACGGAAAGATAAAGATCTGAAAAAACTTGTCTGTGAGTTTAATATTGATCAAGTAAGTGGATGACTCAGCATATTTAAGCAAAAACCCTTAAAATACTAGAGGCAAAGCCGTAATTTGTTAAGTTTTCCATATCGCTAAAACAATAGATAACAGGCAATATGGCTCAAATCCAATATATGGTTAAAGCAATGAAGTTAGACTGCCTGAGGATTTCAATTTATTTTTAATATTCTTTAAAAAACCGCGCAGAAAATCGGAGAAAATGTTCAAAAAGTCGGTTTTAAATTAATACAAAATTAATTAAAATAACCAGTGGTTTAGGTATTGTTAAAACCCATCTAAATAAAAAAATATATAGTCGGTATGGTAACGCAATTTGTTAGAATATAAAAAAGTGTAAATTTAGACCTCATTTCAATATATATCCCAAGTAGCATTCGGGGTTCTATATAAGATATGTCTAGTCGTTCACATGTACTCCACAAGCTGTGTAAGTTAGCTGTATAAGAGCTGTATAGCTTGCTATAATGCTCTTATAGAACCAGTTTGAGCACAAATTAGACAGCCTTAAGTTCACTATGGCTGTACATTAGCAGTATAATAGCATTATAATAGCAGTTTAAGTAGTAACATCGGACTTAAGGCTGACTTACGGCACTATATGGGACCCAGTGTGAACCATACAACGTACATGAGTGTAATAAAGAGTAACAAGTGGCTAAATACACAGGCTCAAATTCACATGTGTCCTATTATTTCTTTATTTTATTATTAATTTCCTCATTGGTTTGGTTTTGTGTGTGCCATCAGAAACATAAACTCCGGCTGATCAAGGATAAAAATTTATGATAACACGCGGTATACTTAATAATGTTAATGCCATGGGAATGCAACTTTATCGTTAAACGTATACATATTTACAGCTAAAATATTCACGCGCCTCTGAAAAAACGCGATATTCATTTTAAAATATTTAAAACTGGCTGAGAGGAAATCTACAATTTTCAGTTTTTGATATTATATTGGCATTATAATTATACTAAAGTAATTAATTATAACATGAAACCAAAACTCAATCGCTCTATCTGCGTATTTTGTGATAAATCTGCATGATAATTTTGGAGATTTATTTGGTAAATATTTTAGGTTACGTAGAACAACATGGTGGAAATGAAAAACGGCTATGTGAACTGTTACAACTCCAATTTAGTGCGGTGAGCATTATATAGGTTCACATGTGTTCTGTTAGAATGCTGTTATCTATATGAAGTCCCACATTTGTACCACTACAGAGCCAATGTCTATAAATTTATTCTAATGTGAACTTATGTACAGCTTTAAGATGTATTTCAGGTCAATTGTGTATCATCGTTTAATTCTTTCAATATACTGAAACTTTAGAGATCCGCAATAATAATTATTGTCCGTTAAATCGCCTAGCCCAGGTACTAAGACAAGTATGAGTACCTAAAGTACAAATTTTGTAACAAACTAACAAAAATCACTTTTTGTTTTCGTGTGAGATACACAGTGGGATAAGTGTAATAGAATATCACATTCACATTCATATTCAGCTTACAGCAAATAAGAGTAGTACTTGTGGACAAATAAACTGCTATTGATGTTAATGGACAACACATGTAGTCCTTTTAACAGCCTACAGTGCACATGTGAACCATTTAAACACTTCTGTACAGATAGTAAAAAAAGGTTGCTTTAATGATCACAAACAAGTCCTACTACAGCTACTAGCTGTATAACAGTCTAAAACAAGTAAACATAACAGCCTTTGGCTTTATAAATGACCACGTGTGTTCTATTAAAATGCTAGCTCTATAACATCGTACAAGTAGGCCGTTAAACAGCGGTTGCCGTATCTCTACCCTCCTATAATGCTCTTATTCAGACGGCTGACTAAAGGATAGTTGTTAGAGTATTATTACACCAACAATCGTATAAAAGTATAACTCTACACTTCTATAAGTCCCTTAGACAGGTGTAGGTGTTATTAATCGCAATAATGCAGCTTCTACATCACGAGTGAACTGTAATAATGCTTCAAGTACACCTGGGAACTAAATGTGTACTCTTAAATGGAGTAAAATGCTACTTGGGATTTCTATCGAGTGAAATTCCTCCAATCGCGTTTGTGATTGCCCAAAATCTAATAAAGATCCCAAAATTGTTATATAAGTTTATTTTACTTGGAACTTCTTTTAAAGAGCAGATAAATAACTTCAAAAAGTGTAAACTTTTACGATATACCCCATTAATATTCCAAAATTCATTCTTTAACATACAGTTCAACTTCAAAAGGAAATAGTGGCGTTTGTACCTACAAAAGAACGAACAGGCAACAAGTTCTCAATCCTCACCATAATAGTTTATTTTTTGTGTTTCCCATTGGGTATGGAACCTTAAAACCTTTTATTATATCCCTGTGTATTTCTCCAAATTCTTATTGATTACATAAAACTATCACCTATACACATAGATTATTTAATTCACATAGCTTAATTTCTTAAAGCTTTTTTTCATATTAGGATAGCGCCATTTTAGGATATAGTTTTCTTTATTTTGGTTTATAAATTAACCATTATCTTATTATATTTTTTTTAAGAATTGTCCTATATGACGTCACTTGAGAATTTAAGACTTTATATGGATTGTGATGGGTGATTGCTTATAAAATATAGTGGTCTGTCTCTGTCGATCTACTCATCTGTCATCCATCTGTCAAATAAGTCTGAAGCAAATTATTATAAATTTATCTTGACAGCAAAGGGCACATTTCTAAACAGCCACTTCTCAAGTGACGTCACACGAAAACAAATGAAAGTTGCTGTTTTTTCGTAAAGATATTCATCATCGTGAGGTTTTTTAGATCAAAAGTTAGAAAATACGGTTTATTAAACCTATCTCTCAAAATGGTTTTCAAATAAAAATACCTACCTTAACATAATTTAATCTATGCCAATTACTTATATTACACTAAAACCAACCTGTAATAAGCATATGTTATACTTACATTAAGTACATAAATAAATATATTTCATATTTCGTTTCATATTTCATTTCATTTTAAAAATCGATCGTAAGTATATTTCGCAGCACCGCTGTCACCTACAAGCATGATATGCGTTCATGGCGCGTCAATACATTATACAGGTTATTGATGATACTGGACCCGGCCGCACCCATGTCCAATAACAATAACCCATCGATGAAAAGGTGGGCCTCGTGCCAATTGATCACTGGCTTACTGATCACTGCATTAAACTGGTCGAAAAAAAAATATGATCTTGTTTCTTGCCATCTTCATAGATATTATCTATGCTCATAGCAATACCACAGATAATGCAAACTAATCGAATGGGCGGGATTAGGAATAGCTTTAGTAAAGAGAAAATTGTTTTTTTTTTTACCAATTTTGTAACATTGAATCAGATGGGGCAAACGATTTGGGGGCAGAGACCAATGTTTTTTTTTTGTTTCTTATAGATCGCTTCAAAATAATTTCACAAATACAATATGAAAATCGATAAAAGTGGAATTTTGATCTATTTTCTGTCTTGTAATGCACTCTAGTAATCATATATATAAAAAGAGAAGTCCTGACTGACTCACTCATTCACTGACTCATCAACGCACAGCCCAAACCCTTGGACCTAGAAAGCTGAAATTTTGCACAGAGCTTTCCTTTGTAATGTAGACAAGGAATAAGAAAGGATTTTTCGAAATTCCACCTCTAAGGGGGTGAAACGGGGGTCCAGAGATTGTATGGGTAAACAAGATTAGTTCGACTAATTTATTCGAGACTTTACAGGAGTAACCCCCGGCACCCCCGAAACACCCGGCACTAAGCATAGTACCGGCAACTTCTCTTCACAAAAAATTTCACAGAAGATGTGACGTTATGCACCTCAACTAGTCGTTTTTTTTTATTAATCTAATGTCAATAATACACCATGTAATGAAGAATATCAAAGCAATATGTAAATAGCTCGTGTTGCGGCGGCTCGGTGGTTGATCTCTGAACTGTAACATAATAATCTCCGTTTTGCAGGTTGAAATTTCCTTACAAAATGTGATTTCTTATTTTTTCTTCGGCATTTATATTCTCTTACTATTATGCCACCAGCATAGCTAGCATAGATGAAACTAATAGAGTAATTGTACCTCTCGATGAAGCGTTTGACCAATGGAAAGGCAGCACGTCGTTTGTCGAAGCGATGGTCACGTGATGTAGCTTTCCTGCGTTTATATGGTCAAACGCTTCATCGAGAGACAAAACTTCTCTAAAATTTTCATCCATGCTAGCTATGCTGTTGTTATAAGGCCTTTGAGTTGCTCAAATTCATCCAGATAACCTCAGAGAATCATATATCAGACCACCTCTTTGGCGTAGTGGTTGAGCCTTAACCTATCTGGAGAATGCGGGTTCAAATCACGTAGAATTAATGACCAGTCTGCTTTCATTTTAAGAAAACCGGCAAAGTGCGAGTCTGACTCGCGCACGAAGAGTTCCGTCCCATTATACATAAACATGGCAAAAAAAAACATGTCTGTTGTATGATTTTTTAGTATTTTTTGTTATAGCGGCAACAGGAATACATCATTTGTGAAAATTTCAACTGTCTAACTATCACGGCTCATGAGATACAGTCTGGTGACAGACGGACAGACGGACAGCGGAGTCTTAGTAATAGGGTCCCGTTGGTTGCTCTTTGGGTACGGAACCCTAAAAAAAGTAAGTATCAACAAAAAAAGAGGTGGCTGTAGTTTTCGTCTGCAATAAATTACCCAAAAGCCACAACACGCGTCCCCTAGACCGTAGAAGAAAATACAAAACCCGACTTGCTTTAACTGTACCTATTAAAAATAAGCACTGGACAGTTCACTACTTGCACCAATCACCAAAAAAAGAAAACGTTGCCGCGTCCTCTATCCTGGTGTGATTTAATTACAGCTAAAGCTGTTGTCATTAAACACTGGCTAATTCACTTACTGTACAAATCATCGATGATCAGCCCAGAGAAAGTGAAAGCGTTGCCGCATTCACTGTCGCGGTGTAATTTACCTTCAGATGATCTATTTTAAGGTGTTTTCATTAAACACTGGTTGGTTCACTTCTTGTACCAATCAACGATGATCAGCCCGGAAAAAGTGAAAACGTTGCTGCGTCCAATGTCGCGGTGTAATTTAA
This sequence comes from Ypsolopha sequella, assembly GCA_934047225.1. NCBI lineage: Eukaryota > Metazoa > Arthropoda > Insecta > Lepidoptera > Ypsolophidae > Ypsolopha > Ypsolopha sequella. Next base: position 8,174,099 of record OW203994.1, on the reverse strand, counting down.
TTTCAGCTAAACCGTTTCAGGGTGTGGTCATTAAAGACCGTCTGTCGTGGATCCGTAAATAGGGCAAACCACTCAGCCCTTATTGTTCGCGTCAAACTAATTATTATTAATGGTATCAACCGTTTTTATGAAAATAGGTTGTGATAAAAACCTGTTATTTTTCGATATCGGGGCCGCACATGGCTCTTAACTATCAGTATGAAGACCTAAATTGGTTGTGAGTTGTATTCCTTTTAATAAACGGATAATTTTTGATAGTCAAGGATATAAGGATTATAAATTTACAAAATTACTGTCTTGATAGTGGGCTTCAATTACGTGATTGATAGTGTTGCTGTTGTTTTTTGAATAACTTATGAAAACTGCTATCCAAATTGTTTGCCTTTTTCCAAAAGGACATCCGCGTTTTGAGGCAGTTGCATGTCTCATGGTCTACGGGAAACTGGCAAGTATGGCGAGACACAGTGATGAGATGCAGGTGACGACACAAGTTCTACCAAGAAATGCAACTACCTCGAAAATTCGAGCGTCCTTTTCTTAAAAAAGGTGAAAAATTTGGATCGGGGTAGACTCGATTAAGTATTATAATGTGGACGAAACGCAGGAGTTTAAACTTATGAACGCTTGAATTTCGTAAAAAATACAGTGTAGGATGAAAAATCTTGCTACTTTTATCCTACATTTGGATAAAAAAGCCTAACGCTTGATCATTACCGCGCCTGAAGAAAAGCATCAATCAGATCTTAATGTCCCAGTACACAATGTACCTAGTAGGGTTTGAAATGTTTTCCAGCTCGATTGTTGTGCCAAGTTTGTTTTTTTTTGTAGGTTTTTATATGTAGATTCCAAATATCTTAAGTGCCATTTTTTCCTACCACATTTTTTTTTAGTTCTTTCAAATTTTTTAAGTATTCTGTTTTAACCATAAAAGAAAATAAATAAACAAACTAACACACGCACTATGTTAAAAATAAGCTGCATGGGCTAATCTTTGAATATACCTACCAAGATTAGATAAATTTGTGTTTTAAAATCTACCCTATTGAAACGAGCGGTCGGCTTGGCTGTATGGAGTTTTTATCATTGGTCTCTATTTTTAAAAGTTTTTCGTAATGAAAGTACTTTACCGGCTTGGGCGTATATGGGTTTTCATACATTTATTCCTACCCTAGGGCAAAAATAAAGCTCTTCCCGTGTTCGTTTCTCAAAGGGAAAACAAACCCTTGCCGAATTAGTTTGAGAAAAAATAATAACACTGTACTGTGATGGAAATCTGTAGTCCTTTCCTATCCCTCTGGGAGACAGGCGTGAGTATATGTATGTATCTATGTATGTTTATACTAGGAATGAAAATAAACTATAATTACTTTTAAAATAACTCTCATGCACTTATTATTTTTGGGCTAAATATATCAGTCCAAGTACATATCCTCTTACACCTCTGTGTTAGATCAGTCAGGTGATACATGATACAGTCCGTCGATTTTTTCAACACCTGTTAAGGCGATATGTAAATGTTTTAGCGTCCCTGTTACTCCATATGCGAAAAAACCCTCAGTGCGAGAGGGACGGATTCGTGGAAAAGTAGCAAAAAGTCGGTTTTTTACTAATATAATTTGTACTAAAGTTGCTATAAAAATTTCGTTTAACCAGCGGGCCTATTGTGTATCTCTAGTTGCCTTCTGGACTGGGTGTCTATCATCAAAAACATAGATATACTATTGAATTCCGATGTCCTAAGGATATTTTCGCACTTGAAGTGACGACACAGATTGTTAATAGTTCAATACCCACTAAAGGCAATTTTGAAATTTCAGTTTTTAGCTATGTTTTTGATGATAGGCACCTCGTGCAGTTGGCAAGTAAAGATACAAAATAGGGGGGCAGGTCCTAGATAACGTTAAAACCCATCTAATAAAATATAACTGCAGTCCATATGTCATTCTAAATCGTCAAACCAGGAGAATTGGTGTCGGAAACGACCTCATTTCACTAAATATTTCTATCGAGCCGAATTTCTCCAATCGCGTTTCTGTTTTAACAGATCCCTAGAAAAAGATCCAAAAAATAATATACTGTTTTATCAAAATAATACATTATTTACTAAAGTAGATATGCAAGTTCTTAAAGTGTCAATTTTTTTTCCGTAGCGCCTTAAAAGAAAAAGAACTCAATTGTCACTTATTTTGATGGTAAATTCGTATTTTTTGATCTAAAAAATATATAATTTGTCATATTGGTCAACAGTGTGCAATGAATATTGAGGAAGTCAGTACAAGGCCGCCATCTTGGACGCGATGCTGAAATACACAGAAATAAATATGGAGAAAAAAATGACACCTAGGATATTTGGAATCTAAATATTAAAATCTACAATATAGAACAAAAGTATCAAACTTGGCACATCAATCGAGCTGGACCTACATTTTATAACATTTCAATCCCTACTAATGGGTCATGATGACCTCACTGAAATAAATTAATTTATACTTGCGATTGTCGGCACTTGGTGAAACTTGAAACATACGAGTAAAAGCACTTTTACAGTAGTTTCACTTTATTTATCTTTTCTCCCAACCGGTTTCTGATTTTACACCATTTTCAAGAGAAGATGTTAATTTTTAAAACATTTCATTGACTCCTTATAGAACATTATTATCGTTTACGTCGCTCGGAGCCTGTGCCTGGAGTCAATGAAATGTATTTAAATTAACATCTTCTCTTGAAAATGGTGTAAAGTCCGAAATAAAATATATGGTAATTTGCAGGTTTAGGCAAATAGTAATATTCCGTCGTATACAAACGGCGTCGTCAGTTTTTTAACCTTCGCTGTTTTGCAATAAGCTGATCGGCAAATTGAAAAATGCTCGCTATTTGGAAAATGACTTCGTCATTAAATCATCGTAACATACGCCTTGAACACTCACGTGTGATTGTGGACGACGGTGAACGCCGCGTCGTCGTCCTAAAAACGACACTCGCCTTGATAATGCCGAAATTGTATCGGTGAAACGGTTGGCATATAGTCAACAACAATCACACGTGAGTATTGAAACCGTATGTAATAATTATTGAGCTCACGAGAGTTTTAATAAGACTTCGTCATTATCTAAAAAGCCGAAATCGAAACTCGTTTACCAAAAAGTGATAGATAGTTGCGAAGACGAGCGGAGCGTGTTAAGTTTACACGCAAGTACATATTGGGAGCCGAACGAAGCCGATCGGAGTGAGAACACCATCAATACTTCTTACAGAACTACTATTTGCCGAGGCCATGGCAAATTAGAAAATGCCGATTTCTAATATTTGACGAAACCAAAATAGCGAGCGTTTAGATACTGAAGACGCCGTTTGTAAACGGCGGAATTTTACCATTTGCCTCCGTCATATATTATGAATGTCGATTTGACATAGTAAACTAAATTAGTAGAAAAGGGCGGCTGGTACTAGCAGCGATGCTCGTCAAAATCTCATTAATTAATATTTACTGAATGTGCCCCGTAAAATTATAATTTAACTGAAATTGGCCTGGTATTGTATTAACAAAAGCTTTGACAATTTACTCATATCTGCGACGTAAACATGCGTAGCTACTCGTATTTCTTGTTGCTTACGTGCACATGAATAATAAAACGATGCTTCGTAATATTTTAACATCAAAAACCCCGGTACATTGTCTCATTAGCCCCGAGCTTACGTGCAAACCTTTTTTAAGAACGGTGTTTGCCAACTTTAAATTCTACGCAGAAATTCTTAATTAAAGTCCCCGGTATTACGAAAGTTTGTAAGCTGCCTTGATAACTTTTGTAACCATTTGTGACGGTATTACAAAATTTATTGTTTGTTCTACAAATTAAAGCGTTAATTTTGATTGCAACATTTGAACATCTTAACTTATGGTTTCAACAAATTTTACCAATAGGTTTCTTTTTAAAAAAGCTGCTTTAGATATGTTTGTGCTATTTTTCGGTTAACTCCCGACCTAGCAATAATGTAATAAACGATGGGACCTAGTGATGTAACATTATCATCATCATTGGCCACAGCATCTGTTGTAGATGATAGAGGCGTCTGCTCGAACAACGCTATATGTTACATTTCGGCGAAAGTTATCTAATGATGGAAAAATGCTGTCGGGCAACACTGGCATAGTTTGCAACTGAGTTTTGTTTTACAATCATAATAGTAGTAAAGTTTAGCAGCAGTCAAACGTTGGCATACAGTTAAACAACGATGCATGTTACAAAGATTAGCATTGTTCCATCATTAGATATCTTTCGCCATAATATAACATACAGCGTTGTTCGAGCACACGCTTCGATTGTTGCAGCACTCGTGGGCTTATGGGATCCCAAATTATTGATATTCCAAAAGATTTAAATTTAATGTTTACCGGATGGAAATGGACATTTGCGCGGTGTATGTTTCTTTGAGAAAGTTGTTCAGTATTATCAGTCAAATATGTGGTTTTATTTAAATATACCCGATCATTAAGGGGTCCCTCCACCCACGAGTCTAGTTCGTCTACTGCTGGACATAGGCCTTCCCAAGATTTCGCCACTATTGGCGGTCGTTCTGAAACAAATGCCCATACTCACACACGCTGAGCAGGCGGATTGGTGACCGTGGTGCCGAAACCTTCGCCACAGTATAAGGAAGTAGACAAAATTCAAAATTCAAAATTCAAAAAGTTTATTTTGCAAAGTAGGTATATAATAATACACGTTTCACAAGTCAAATTTTAATCTTATAAAAATATATGTAATAAAATAATAAATGTACATGAACTACTTAGATTAAATGTTTTTTTAATTTATGTAGCAATATATATACGATTAAAATTATAGGTAAAATATTATTATACAAGGTGAAATCCAATCAACCGCCCGAACCCATACCGGAGACCCGGCCAGGGACCAGGAACAGGTTCAATGATCACCAACCGAGCCCCCAGCACGAATCCAGGCAGCCGACCAAATCCCATCCTATATACTACATAGTAATAGGTTACATATATAAATACATGCCTACCTCCGCCCATTCGATTAGTCTTGCTAAGAAGAACGGGCAAGAAACTTGGCAAGATCATGTCTTTTTTTTTTTAACATAAACTTATACTATACATCAAATTACTTATATCTACTTTAACCAAGGGATAAGAAAATACAAGACAGCAGGAATTCAGGTTAATGAAAAAAGAAAAACATATATATCTTTGCCTACCTGTCTCATATAGTCTATTTCCTTTTACAGTCTGTAATTAATTAATGTTAACTCTTAAGAGGAATCAAAAATTAGGAAATTATATTAATTCAAATTCAAAATTCAAATTCCAATTCAAAAAGTTTATTTTGCAAAGTAGGTATATATAATACACGTTTCACAAGTCAAATTTTAATCTTATAAAAATATATGTAATAAAATAATAAATGTACATGAACTACTTAGATTAAATGTTTTTTTTAATTTATGTAGCAATATATATACGATTAAAATTATAGGTAAAATATTATTATACAAGATGAAATCCAATCAACCGCCCGAACCCATACCGGAGACCCGGCCAGGGACCAGGAACAGGTTCAATGATCACCAACCGAGCCCCCAGCACGAATCCAGGCAGCCGACCAAATCCCATCCTATATACTACATAGTAATAGGTTACATATATAAATACATGCCTACCTCCGCCCATTCGATTAGTCTTGCTAAGAAGAACGGGCAAGAAACTTGGCAAGATCATGTCTTTTTTTTTTAACATAAACTTATACTATACATCAAATTACTTATATCTACTTTAACCAAGGGATAAGAAAATACAAGACAGCAGGAATTCAGGTTAATGAAAAAAGAAAAACATATATATCTTTGCCTACCTGTCTCATATAGTCTATTTCCTTTTACAGTCTGTAATTAATTAATGTTAACTCTTAAGAGGAATCAAAAGTTAGGAAATTATATTAATTAATTAAATTATTACCTACTTTCATTAAAATCAGTATCACTATAACACCATGCTTCACCATCATCCAAATATTCATTTATTTTATAATATGCCTTTTTCAGTAGGCCCTGCTTAATATACTGTTTAAACTTATTCTCTGACAAAGTAAGGACCTCCTTTGGAAGTTTATTGTAAAATCTTATACCATGTCCTACGAAAGAGGTACTCACTTTGGCGAGTCTGATTTTTGGAAAAGCCAGTTTATACTTATTTCTGGTTTCCTTACAATGTTGCTCACCAAGCCTTGGGAGAGACTCAACATTTTTTCTGACATATCTAAGGACTTGGTAAATATATTCACAAGGAACAGTTAATATATTAATTTCTTTGAACTTTTCTCTTAATGAATCCCGGTGCTTCATATTATAAATAGCCCGAATTGCTCTCTTCTGCAAAACAAAGACTGCGTCTGTATCCGCGGCTCTACCCCATAACAGCATGCCGTATGACAAAATGCTGTGAAAGTAACTAAAATAGACTAGTCTAGCAGTATCTACATCAGTAATTTGCCTTATGCGTCTAACAGCGTTAATTAAATTATTATCTACTATCATCAAAATCAGTATCACTATAACACCATGTATTCTATTTTCATACAAACGGGCCGTAACGAACCCTTCCTAAAATTCGGTTCAACTCAGTTTGCGAAAGGCGCGGTCGCATCGCAGTTACGTACGCACGTTGCCGCGTTGAAACTGTAACCCGCTCCCGCGCATTTTCGCAAATTATGGCACGAAATTATAGAATATGTTGTGCATTGTATGGCTGTTTAAATACAACTATATCGGACCCAGAACTGAAATTTTTTAGTCAACCAACTCAGCCAGCAAGGTACACTATACAAGGTAAGTTATACAAATAACTCATTTTTAGTTTTCATTTATTTTTGTGATATAAGGTAAAGTATCTTCGCTTGTGTAGTTCCAGCTAGTCTAGCATAGTAAACCATATCGAGCTCGATAGCGAGTGATCTCTCTCACTCTGTTGATTTACCTCAAGAGGGATAGACATGTTGTATTCGAGCTATACGGACTGCTATACTAGCCTCCCAGTACACCTGAATAACCAGTACACCGATATAAATATATTTAAAGCTACTGAAACTCTATTAAATAACATATTCGCAATGAACCATATATTTGCAGTAATATTTCATGAAAAGATAATGCGAAAATTTTAATATACCATTATCAAATACGTAAACCGTCAGTTGGCAGCCCTAGAGCGCGTTTAGGCACCGAGTGGCCGTATCTATTGATTTCAATGACACCGCCCAGTTAAACTACTGTCTACTTTCTTGTACTGTGCCTTCGTACCAGTGACTCTGCTGCCCGACCCAGTCTGTTTTATGTAAAGGCCGGCAATTGGGGAAGGATATATTGCCATAAATCGGTCTCAGACATGGTGGGCCACCTGGTTGTGCTTGTTTGAAAGCTATCCCACTCTACCACGAATCTTTTCGGGGGGTTTGCTAGTAAGATGGTGGTACGTCCACAGTCAAGCCCTGTATTAGGTCTACCACCTCCACCTATAGTGTCCATTACATCATATAATATAATATAATATAATATAATATTTAGGGCTATAGTGTATTTAACGATAGCGGTATGTTTAAACCCGGTACAGTACTAAGCTAAGCTACTTTTTAAAGAGTTATCCGCACGGCTGATCAACGCTTGTGGTGACCCGAAGGCTGGCGCGTATCTTAGCCAGATAATCAGTATGACGCTGCTAGCCTTCTAGGTACCCTTCCAAACGACAGTGGCGATCTAGATAGAATTTTTTATTTATTTATTTTAAATCAATAATTTCGAGCTCAGGTTTCTGACAGAAAACTAAAAAGATAGTGCCTTGGAAAGGTTTGCAATCGACTATTTTACAAAGGTTTTGTTTGGAGAAGATATATCATTTTTAGCTTTTCATTTGTCTATTTATGATAAATCCATCACCCTGCATACAGGTTTATGAAACAACAACTTAGATCTGCATTAGGTTCATATATAAATCTAATCTTAGGTCAATGAGATGAATCTAAATGACGTTCAGTCCGATACAAAAAATGATATAAAAATGATATAAAAATAAAAAAATAAATGATATAAAAATGAATGAAATGAAATAAATGAATGAAATAAAAATGATAAAAAATTGTGATACAAAAATCACATCTAAAATAGTCTTAATTATTTTATTTAGTTAGGCTCCATATTTCAGAATACGCCAGGCACACATTATTATTCAATAACAAAATATTATAGACACTCAAAGCAAACAGCGGAGGTGGACATTTTAGAAAAATAACGTAGAACCTTGTAAATGCTTTATTTATTCACACACTAGAATTCACTCGCTTTGCCGTCATAGCTTTGACTAGATATTTTAATCCCTTGACATTTATTGAAACATTCGCTCCAAATGGAAAGTAAAACTATTCACTTTTTGTATTTATGCGAAAATAAGTATCAAATTTATTCATAAAAACGCCTGCTTCATTCCGAGTTTAAGTATATTTCTCACAAACTTTCTTTTTTCACAATTCCTAAACAAAAATATACATATAATTGGTGACAATTAAATGTGAAATGTGCTCAACCGTGACTTTAAACAATCAAGTTAAGGGGCGAGAGAGTAAGTCTTTTTATCGATTAATTAATTAATTAGAAAAACACTTAAAATAGTAAATTGATAGAGCGCTTTTCAAGAAATGAAACCCGCCTCGCTCTACTACTAAATCCAGGGGATTCTGTACGAGTACGAGTAACACTTGTCAGTAATAAGGGGGCGCAATTGTAAGCGACACATTGTTACATAATATTGTTTTAGTCTAGATAGGTGTGAATATTTTTTTAATGTACAATTGCTGCCATCTGTTATTTACTATAATAATTAAATGCGACAATTAATGGGTGTACAAAGATTAACTTTTATACTTCCGTAACCGAAGGATGTCAAACGGGACCCTATTACTAAGCCTCCGCTGTGTGTCTGTCCATCCGTCCGTCCGTCTGTCACAGCTGTGACAGGGGTCTACAGCTTCACCCGTTATAGGTAGCCAGTTGAAATTTTCACACAATACGTCTTACTATGACCTTTATAACAGCAAATAAAATAACAATAATTATTTAACCCTCAGGTTCCTAAACAAAAAACCTCGAAAAAGGCATATCCCTCTCGGAATTTCTCCGAAACAGGAGAAAAGAAAAATAATTTTAAACTCATGGGATGATTATGTAAGGATAACAGGAAAAATATATTTAATTTTATAAATGATATTGGTCGTTATAGTTTCGCAAAAGACAGACTTTTCATAGACTTCGATTGAAGCTTGTTTGGTGTGCACCTCATAGTAATTTCGGTAGTTTTATTATTCAATCCCTCAGTAGTTAAAATAACTTTGTTTCTAAATCAGCGCAGTAGATGTTGAGTATTGAAATAATAAACATTAAAACGAAGACTTACAAATACTTAAACACAAAACGTAAGCCCCAAGCTGCTTCATTAAAAACTTATTAACTATAATGGAACTCCATTTGTTCTTGCCCGAATTGGTTATCGATTCTGTAAATCGGATCAAAACCTACTTCAAACTAATTTATCTTAACAGGTAACGATGTAAAAGTATTAATTAGAAGATTTTCAATATTCTATTATAAACTTTGATTTAATCCTATTTAATAGGAAGTAAGGTACCCAGGTACTGGATCAAGAGCTCAGAAGAAAAAATAACTTAATTATAATTTATCATTATATATGGCATTTTTTCCCGAAGGTATGTTACCACAGATATCGGGACATTTACCTTATTGAATGGGTCACCTGGAAAACTTTGTAACCAACATATTGTGCCATGTCATCTTTTTGATAAAAAAAACGTTCTACTTGAGTCCATTGACAGTTTGGACACTATTCTCGAATTTTTTATAATGTCAATATCACAACCGAAAGTTTGCCAGTTCTGGTTCTGGTATCTGGGTGGCTACATTACGGGTAGACACCTGCGACTGACGGATGGACGGACAAATAGCAGAGACTTAGTATTAGGGTCCAGGTTAGTACCCTCTGGGTACGGAACCCTATAAACTAGCTTAAAATGGCTATAAAAACATTCCTATATAATGATAATGACATCGAGAGATACTCGGATAATGATAAAATACTGTTTTAATTATTTCACTATAATTAACTTGTACAATTATAACCAGCCGATGACTAATCTGGTCGATTTTATCAAAGTTTAATAATTCGCTTTTTGCAAAGTACACTGCAAGCTGAGCCATAGTGATGTGTTTTGTTTAAATTTAGCACAAAGTGATAACATTGTACACAGACGTTTTTTGAGTGTGCGTCTACTTCACAGACAAACGTTTATGCAAAATAAATTGTATTTCAAAGATGAAATGGGACAGCCAAATCTAATTTTACGATATATCGAACCTCTGATCAGGACCGAAATAGACATTTCTATACAATTTCGTTCTAAACTTGGGGTTAAGAGAAATACTTGTCCGTGCCCGACCGAGTACAGAGAATTTGATAATCTTCGTCTGGCTTTGGGTTTATAAAATGTGGTTGTAGCAGCGTCTGGCTGCAAGATCAGTAAAAGTACTAGTAAACGGCTTACGTGACCACCAAAGGGCGAGTTTTGTGTACAGTGGCCTGCGACAACCACTGCTTTGCCCCGCCTTGCTAAACTTGTCTGCCAAAAGCTTTAAAGGTCAGTTCCTTAGCGCAAAGTGCAAAACTTAACTTAATTTTTTTTTAAGACATAAAAAATTTGAAAGCCTTTTGGTATGTGGCAATTGACGCCAATAGTTTAGTATTAGTGAGGTTTATAAAGCATGAGTTTTAAATTGTATGCACAATTAGTCATGATCTTTTTAAAACCAACTTAAAATGCTGTTTTAACTTTTTTGGACAAGATCATGACTAATTGTGAATTGTTTACATTGTTCATAAGTAGAATCCCTAGATAAAAGATCAATACACAAATTTTATTTTTCAATACAAGGAGAGTCCGAATTTCTTTAAACGAATCCTCGAAAGTCTGTTTGGCTGATAATATACAAGATGACTTTTTGATCATCGTCCAAATTCATACTGGTGGCTTGGTAAGTGATTAGTATCATGCATCAGTAACACTTTTTGTGAAATTCGTAAAATGAAATTTTGGCTTCCCATAGAAATTCAGTTCCAGTCCCGAGTGAATCACTATGGGGAGTCGAAATTTCATTTTACGAATTTCACCAAAATTGTTATTGATCCATGATACTGATCACTTACCAAGCCACCAGTATAAATTTGGACGATGATCAAAAAGTCACCGTGTATATAATGGTATCGATTCAGTGTAGCACATCTTTACTTATTTGACAGGACTAAACTTAATTTAAGCGTTCAGTCCTTGTCTTTTCAATAAAGAAAGAAAAAGACAGGACGCTTAAAATAAGGTCAGTACTGGTGTCGATTTGGCATAACACGACTTAACTTATTTGACAGGACTAACCTTATTTTAAGCGTCCTGTCTTTTTCTTTCTGTATCGAAAAGACAAAGACAGGACACTTAAAATAAGGTAAGTCCTGACAAATAAGTTAATTTGTGTCGCGCCGAATTGACACCACTGTCAAATAAGTTAAGTAGTGTTACACCGCATCGACACAATTGTACAGTTGTATACATTTTTTCAATTTATTGAAATAAATATAACTTAATAATTCAGTGTTTCGACTTCAATGTGTTTGTGGGTTGACGGGTACATCAACAATTAAATACATAGTAAAATACGAGTAGGTTTCATAACCAAGTAGGTATAAACACACAAATAATTACACAATTAATATTGTCACAATGCGGTCACACACACGCTGTTTGATTGTGAATTCATCAATTTTAGATCAGATCAAAGCACTAAAACCAGGAAACTGCTGCAAACATATCATTCAAAAGCGGCATTCCGTTCAAAATTAGCTCCAGTTATAATTTATTTGATTGCTCACTCGTATGTGGCATACAATATCTCATTTTGATACCTCATCTCTCTGCAATGCGCCTAAAGTTGGCAGTCTTCCCGAGTAGTGGGCTTTACACCAGTGCTTATAAAGATTTTATATGGCTTACTGTAAAATTTTAACTCTAGTAGTTCTGCCTTAGCAGCGGCATCTTGAAGCTCAACCACGAATTAATGAATATTTTACGAACAATTTAACGTATATAGGATACAACTAATTAAGATCTTGCAGTACTTTATGGATCGACAACCTGAAGGACGTTGCGGGTGGCGTTTTGGGAAGGCCTATTAGTCCATGGGCAAAAATTAGGAAAATTTGGGGGTATCATAATTTTCCTTTTCACCGTAGTTGGACAGGTAAAAACTATGATGACCCTTTCAAAGTGGGGTGTAGCCGCTGGCTACAGGAATGCAGAGATGATGAAAGAGGATAAATGGATGGGAAACAATGTGGGTGCACTGACCTGGTTGGTATGTTTCTATGGGCTGGCAAATCCGCCGTGTTTCGTCTCCTCTCGTTGGGCTGATTGAGTTGGCGGTGATGAGCAGTGATGAGCTGGATGTCTTGGATCTTGGTAACGTGAACACTACACTTTCACAATCTAAATAATGGGTCCGCAATATTATTTGGGCTGGCAGCGCGAATGTATGCACACATGTATCGTTCGGTCGACGGTTGCGGCGAAACAGTCCGGCCGCGCGAGCGCAGACGTGCGCCTCCGGAGGCGCCTCGAGCCGAAGAGAGTGAGTGAGCCGCGGGTTGGCAGCACGCAAGTCTATTGTGTCGCCAGGTGGCGCCAGCGCAGCGCCGCGATATTAGTCATGCACATGTCATGTTCGAACGTCACGCTGGTAACGTAGTGTAGCGTGAACATCCTGGGGGGGCCGGGGCTGCGGCTCCTCTTGAGCTGAGTCCAACGGCAGCCTGGCTATCTTGAACACAGGTCGTCGCAGATTTCCATGAGCTGTGTCCAGATCCACAACTCGTATCACTCCATCCTTGCCAGGTATCGTGCGGAGAATTCTTCCCAACTTCCATTGGAGCGGAGGCAAGTCATCCTCTTTGATGAGAACCAGTTCACCCACTTGAGGAGGGGAAGAAGGGGAGAGCTATTTGGAGCGGGTTTGCAGGGTATGGAGGTAGGATCTGGACCAGAGAGTCCAAAAGCGCTGAGAGAGCGCTTGAATGAGTTGAAACCGTTTAAGAGCAGATATGGGTCTGTCGTCAAAAGACTGCTCAGGTAGAGCGGTGAGCGGACGACCAATAATGAAATGTCCGGCCGTGAGAGGTTCAAAGTCCGTAGGGTCGGATGAAATCGGGCAGAGGGGTCTTGAGTTGAGTATTATTTCGTGCAGAGCGCCGAACCAAGTTATGTGCTGATTCGCGAGCTTGTGAGTGATTGCATCATTGTTTGTGCCGCAGTCTGAGCGAATGAGAACTGGAGTACCGCGACGTGAGATAAAACCTAACAGGGCTCGTGCTGAGTGAAATTGAGTGTGATTGAGTGAATGTACGTCTGCTATTTCAAGTGATACGGTTGGCAACAAAATTGGTGTGTTAGTGACGTTCACTACACGTTGTGCGGAGTTACAAGAATTCTCTGTTGGAGTTGAAGTCATTGAGTGAAAATGAACTGAGTGTGTATGTGATGAGTGTGTGTGTGATGAATGTGCTGAGTGCGCTGAGTGCTGGTTTCATTGAGTGAAAATGAGCTGAATGTGTATGTGATGAGTGAATGTGTGAGTGAAAATGAGCTGAGTGTGTATGTGCTGATTGAATGTGTGAGTGAAAATGAGCTGAGTGTGTATGTGCTGATTGAATGTGTGATGAGTGTAACTATATGTGAAAATGAGTTATTAAAACTTGAGCGCTACCAACTCCAACGTGCGGATAGCTTGTAACTTGCGCGGGCCGAAATAACAAAGGCTATGTTCAAACGGAACACGGAAAATAAACACGACAGAGAGAAAAAAAAAAATAAAAAATTTTTTTTTTTTAAACAACCTGTATATGAGCTGATACACCAACTTGGAACACCCTATATGTGTACCATTAACAATAAGATCAGAGATGAGAAGAGAAAAAATAATTTTTTTACTATATTTGTGCTATATATATATCCGGTTAAAAAGCAGACAATAACACGATCAAACTGTCCGGAATACTATTACTGCAACGTGAGATTACCGCAACACAAAAATATCGAAAAGGGCCGATGAACTTGTTAGACAATAACACGAAAAAACTGACGGCAATATATCATAACAGTATATTTACAACAACACATCAGTCGTCGAAAATTCTATTTATAGAATAAAATACCTACCTACAAGCCTCGAACGCGTAAACAAACAAAGAATGTATTTACCTCGCAGAAATCGGATCTAAATGAGCGGACAATCCAATGATGCAGATCAAACTTTGGTAACGTAATAATTCGTAAACGTAAACGTTCGTTACGTAATAACTTATGTATACGTGGGTTTTACGTATGTGCGTAACTTACGTAAATGCACGAAATAAAGCAAATACTCGCACCGAAAAAAAAATATCTCGCAAAATCTCGTAAAATTTGGGTTTAATAAAGAAGTATAGTGGACTGTAATCAACAATTGGGCTGAATGAATATAATTATATTATCTGAGCTGAATAATAATAACAAACTGAGTTTATTCTGTAAAGGGGCGGGGGGGGGGGCCGGTTCTATACCGATAAATGGAATTTTCTAGGCGGCGGTTCTAATTACCTACCCGCAATAGGTATTCGAGACCACAAAATATTTTTTGCCGGGAAAGGGGGCAAAATATGTAACCGGGTGAAAATGGACTGTAGTAAATCGACGGGGGCTGGTTCAAACAAAGTTACGGGCCGGCGGGGGATAGGCGGGGGGTGATATAAACCAAAAAAATTTTCTTGGATTGAAAATGGACTGTAACAAATCGACGGGGGCTGGTTCAGTAACGGTTCGAAGGGCCAAAATTTTTCGAAAACGGTCTCGAAGGATCAAAAATGTAGCCGCTGGCTACAGGAATGCAGAGATGATGAAAGAGGATAAATGGATGGGAAACAATGTGGGTGCACTGACCTGGTTGGTATGTTTCTATGGGCTGGCAAATCCGCCGTGTTTCGTCTCCTCTCGTTGGGCTGATTGAGTTGGCGGTGATGAGCAGTGATGAGCTGGATGTCTTGGATCTTGGTAACGTGAACACTACACTTTCACAATCTAAATAATGGGTCCGCAATATTATTTGGGCTGGCAGCGCGAATGTATGCACACATGTATCGTTCGGTCGACGGTTGCGGCGAAACAGTCCGGCCGCGCGAGCGCAGACGTGCGCCTCCGGAGGCGCCTCGAGCCGAAGAGAGTGAGTGAGCCGCGGGTTGGCAGCACGCAAGTCTATTGTGTCGCCAGGTGGCGCCAGCGCAGCGCCGCGATATTAGTCATGCACATGTCATGTTCGAACGTCACGCTGGTAACGTAGTGTAGCGTGAACATGGGGCCAATAGAAATTATCGTGCCATTATATTTTGCATTAACTCTTTTTTTTTCTGAAGGCGTTTCTGTGGTGTTATAATTAAAAAGAGTTCATGAGCTGATTATAATAATATATAATATGATTAAATATATCACACTTTTGAGTGCGATAAAAAAAAAAAAGAAACAGGAAGCATGATGGGCTTGTATCCTCCAGGTAGGAAACAGCGGAAGGAATTTTTATAAAACTTGAAAGTCCAAAGGAAACTTAACAACTTTCCGAAAACGTTTTCGATAAATTGTTAATTCAATTATAGAACTCTTAAGAACGATCAATCTAAACCCAATTGTTACTTTATAATTAATTTTACAAGAACTCTTATTTAGTTGAAGGATGTTCTAATTTATATTTTACCTTATTCTAAACTCGTTCGATCTTTAAAGTTCTTTTAATTCTGAATTTTACAAAAAAATAAAGGAAGGAATTGGATGGAGTCAAGAGTTATAATTGAATTTGCATTCAATTGCAGAAATTGCAGAATTCTTCTTAGCAAGACTAATCGAATGGGCGGAGGTAGGCATGTATTTATATATGTAACCTATTACTATGTAGTATATAGGATGGGATTTGGTCGGCTGCCTGGATTCGTGCTGGGGGCTCGGTTGGTGATCATTGAACCTGTTCCTGGTCCCTGGCCGGGTCTCCGGTATGGGTTCGGGCGGTTGATTGGATTTCATCTTCTATAATAATATTTTACCTATAATTTTAATCGTATATATATTGCTACATAAATTAAAAAAAAACATTTAATCTAAGTAGTTCATGTACATTTATTATTTTATTACATATATTTTTATAAGATTAAAATTTGACTTGTGAAACGTGTATTATATATACCTACTTTGCAAAATAAACTTTTTGAATTTTGAATTTTGAATTTTGTCTGCAATTGATTTATCTACTAGCCTTTTTTCTGTGGTTCCAACCACGCTAAATAGCTCCCTTTAGTTACAGGGAATGATTTATTATCATCATCATCATCTACATCATTATCATATTCATCACCATTAACATCATCATCAACCTTAAACCTTCCTAGATTATAGTAAAAACCACATCAAAATTTGCCAGTCAGTGGTTTTCTTTAAACAGACTGACCATTAATAAAATAAATATAATAATAATAATAAAGATATTTACGAAAAGAAAGAGATATTATTATATATGGATATAATATTCAAAAAAAAGTGGCCAAGTGCGAGTCAGACTCGCGCAAAAAGGGTACCACCAGAAATTATGGTTACGGAACCCTAAAAAATTATGATAAATAACAACAATAATATACAGACCTGTTCATTCACGAAGTCGCGCCCCTCTACAGTTAATTTTACGCTCGTGCAATACAATTTACTGTGGAGGGGCTTTCGTAAGTGAACAGTGCTGTACTTAGATACTAAAGCAACATTAAGTCGACCAAAACACTAAAATGGAAGCACAAATAAACTGGCAGCCTCTGAGTACGGAACCCTAATTATTATTATTTGTTAAGATTGGAGTGTGTACAATAATCTGAACAAATTTTAAATGTATTACTGTTAGATAGAGATCAACCAAAAAAATTGAAAAAAAAAAAATTACTTTTTTGTGGGTTTTTGTATGGGGAACCCGGTCTTTTGCCGCGAAAATTCTTACAGATTCATGAGTTCATAATAATTGTACTTCAATAGCTATTTCAATTATTTGTTTTTTGTTTGAAAGTTAATTTTAAGGTTCTACAACTACGTATTGAATTTTGTTTTTATTTTCAGTTTGATTATAAAAATTAAATGTTCAAAAACAGTTCGTCCTAAATGCAATCCATTTTTATGATAAGATTCGTAAAGCTTAAGCTTTCCAAAAATTAAATTAATGTTGCTGCTAGCTTAATGTTGTATCATTCATAAATATAAGAAATTACAGAATTTAGATAATAATAAAATAGAAAAAATATATATATATATGTATATATATACCATCTGCATCGATGTCATCCCGAGCCCTGCGAGCCGCAGCCCGCAGTGTGAGGCATAACGTCGTCGCGTAAACGTCTTTACTCGCCCAGATGAAGGCAGTCTAAATCTGCTGAAACTGGTCGGCTTTCCCGATCATAACACGTATTGAGGTGAGCCGTTTTTATATAAATCATGAATTATCCTCAAGTCTCATTTAATTCTTTAATATATATATATGTAGGTAAAGAAATACCTATATATGTCATATAATATTTTTCTATTTTTCTATTCGCTTGATGACGACCCCACTGAGGGGTCGAAATATAACGCCTAAAACCATTTAATTAAGTATTTATATTTATGTGGAACATATCGTATATAAAAAATAAAAAGGCCCTTAAACGGTATTTTATCAAAAATTATTCATTAACATATTATAATTTGAATTTGTCATTCCTAAAAAAAAATGCAAAAATGTTAATACTGAAAATTGAGTTTCCTTCAAGTTCAACGGCAATTTAATAAGTAAAGACCTAGTATATATATGATCTGTTGATACTGAGAGAGTCGGTTGCGCTAAACATACTCTCGCGCTTGGACAATTTAGCATATTAAATCAAAATCTGTGTAAGTAAACGTTTAATAAAATTTTTATTTGTGTAAGTAGTAAGAAATTGAACTACATAATAATTAAGATTATGTTTATTTTGCGAAATCCATCGCTATGAATACTCTTAATATTATTAGAGTGCATTACAAACTAGAAAATATCGATCAGGAACAAATTTTTTCAAATTCTTGTCTTTGGATTTGTTTCTGGTTGATATTTTCTAGTTTGTAATGCACTCATAATTATTCAGACTTGACACAAGTATCACAATCATCGAGAAAAAAATCGTAAAAATCACTAAAATCACGATAAACGTAATTTGGCGTAGCATTTTATCTCGTATCTCGTATAAAAAAGCTAAAGTATGCGAGGCAAAGTCTTTTTCGACTTCAACTCGACCTGAAACTTTTTGTGTTTAACGTAGAAAACAAAAATAAACACATAACTTGAAGTTAATAAACAATACAGTCAGGATTGCCCTTTTTACGCTCTCGATATTTATGCCTCGCAAGCCTGCAAACGATTCATGATAAAATATATTGTTAGAAGAAAAATCATAGACTGCAACACGAGCCACGTCAGTGCGGGGGCGGCTACAAGTATATGAGGCAGCAACGCCAGCGCTGCCGCCTTTTTCTTGCTGGAGCTCGCGCTGAAGAAAGACGTCTGCGTTCTGAACCCTAAGATTTTGTTAAAATTCAAACGATTTTAAATTAAAAAGGAGTTGTTTTTGCTTTATGAAGTGCTTTATTTATTAATTTTTAGTTAATATTGAGTAAATTTATAAAATCAGAAGTGGGTATGATGGCCTTTACTGACCGCAAAGCTATTTCTGATCTTTTTTTTTAAAGACTTGCACACTAGAATAGAAGTTTTTGAAATCGTTAATTTACTGATGCACTAAACGATGTCGGAACGCAGACGTCGTAACCCTCCAAGAAGGGCCACGCAACCTCTGCCCCCAAACGACGGACAAAAGCAGATGGAAGAGGTTCTACGAAGGCTTCGTTCTCTGGAGGAGAATTCCACCTCGGATCCCCCGTTTTCTTGCTCGGAAACACAGGACACCGCTACGCTCATACCGCGGCAGACAGGTGCCGGCCCGTCCACCACCTGGAGTGACGTGACCACTTCGCCGCCGCTACCAACCCCTGTACCACCGGCGCCGCAACCTTCCCAAACGAGTGATATCACCGAGCGCCTGATCGACGCTCTTAACTCTCTGAACCCGGTGAGATCAAACCATTATTACGTCTCAGATTTCGATCCCAGTATTCATGATGTCAGTGTGTGGTGCAATGAGGTTGACCGTGCGTGTAAACAAAATCATTGGGACGGTAGGGAATGTTTGGCTAGGATTGGAAATTGTTTGAAAGGGGAAGGGCGTACGTGGTTACGTCAGTGGGCTGAGACTGAACGCACGTGGTCTAATTTCAGGTTAGAATTAAAGTCATTGTGTCCGCGAAGTGTTGACATTGCAACCATTCTCTTTGACGTAATGTGTACGAATTCAGACAAGTTTTCCACGTATGCGGAATACGCTCGTAAATCCTTTTTGAAACTGCGCATAGTTAGGGGTCTGAGTGATGAACTTATTTGCGCCATTATCGTACGCGGCATCACGGATCCTCACATTCGTGCGGCAGCAACGAACGCGAAATTAAGAACAGAAAATATTGTCGAGTTTCTTGCCATTTACGTGAAACCGCATGGTCGTGAAAAATTAAGCAAAAGTGATTATTTGTCTTCATGCAACAAAAGTAGGTCAAGTGAAAATAGGAAACGAAGTGAAGGTGATTCTAACTTAAAATGCTACTCTTGTAATCAGTGGGGTCACAAAAGTACCAATTGTTCCAAAAGAGCAAAGTACACTACCAACCAACCTAATGACAACAACTTTGCACCGAAATCGGCAATCACATGCAACTTTTGCAAGAAAAGTGGCCACGTTGAAGAGAAATGTTTCAATAAAGAACGGTCTGAATCACGCAATAAGGTCTAAATCTTCTTAACGATTAAAAAAAAAACATTAACTGGTGCTGACTTTTCTACGAGTACCTTAAATTTAAAGAACTTAAAGAAGTGCACTACAGAGGTAGAATATCTTGGTAGGATAGTAAGTAATGGTCAGGTACGGCCGAGCACTCGAAAATTTGAAGTCCTAACTAATTCACCAATCACTACGAACGAAAAACAAGTGCGACAGTTTCTCAGCTATTTTAGACGTTATATCCCGGCATATGCCGGAAAAACTGCTCCCATTGCAGCCCTGATCCGTAAAGGTGTACTAATGCAACACTCAGACTATTTCAATCGAAACCCCGTAAACGTATGTGTTAAACTACAACGTTGCTCGAAAAACTAAATGACAGTCAGCTAGATAGCACAAGGTACGTTAAAAAGAATGATCTTTTATACTACAAGTATAATGAGACTGGCGAGGCAAGTCGTTTACTATGTTACGTCCCCAAAGCGTATCGGTTAAGCTTACTGCGCGTTTTTTTCACGACGAACATGAACATCTGTGTATTGAAAAGACTGTAGATTTGATCTTGAAACAGTTTTGTTCCCGGGCTTGCGAAATATGTATCTCATTGTGTTGTATGTATACCGCACAAGAAGATGCCTTGAGCTCCACTTCAGCCGATCATTTCATGGCAAAAGCCATCAATGCCCTTCGATATGGTACACGCAGATGTACTCTGACCACTTCCAGAATACATGGTGCTGTGTCGCGGTGAGTGGACGCCGGACACCTGCACAGCCTTCTTTGAGAGTGAGTTGCTTTTATTATTTATTTTGATGTTGCCAATTTGACGTCAATTTACTGAACATGCAATGACTATGATTGTATAACCGAATAGGTATTCTACGAAGTATCGGAGTGACCAAGAAAAGACTCGTGTAAGGCTCTGAATAAGAGTACGAGGTGACTTGGAAAAGATTCGTGTAAAGCTTCATTTTGTTGGTATTCTACGAAGTTTCGGAGTGACCAAGAAAAGACTCGTGTAAGGCT
This sequence comes from Ypsolopha sequella, assembly GCA_934047225.1. Classification (NCBI taxonomy): domain Eukaryota; kingdom Metazoa; phylum Arthropoda; class Insecta; order Lepidoptera; family Ypsolophidae; genus Ypsolopha; species Ypsolopha sequella. Next base: position 8,152,996 of record OW203994.1, on the reverse strand, counting down.
CTGAATAAGAGTACGAGGTGACTTGGAAAAGATTCGTGTAAAGCTTAATTTTGCTGGTTTCGAGGTGACTTAAAACTTAAGAAAAGACTCGTTTAAAACCCGTTGTAAACAATTTGTGGTATTCGGATGAAACAGGCCGATATAAAACCTGAGGTTTGGAGGTGACTCGCTAGAGACCTATGTTAAACCTTGTACGGTATTAGGTTGCGCGGGAAAAGACTCCTATAAAGCCTATCCTTTTATAATAAAACACCCTCTGTTTAGTTTATTGAGGTCCACAACTCATACAATCTTTGTCTGTGTGTTGTTCCAGATGATGAAGATGTTGACGGTCCTCAACCTGGTTGTTCGATGCCGACGGGCCGCGAGGACGCTGCCGTGTCAGGAGAGGCCGTGTTAGAAGAAAAATCATAGACTGCAACACGAGCCACGTCAGTGCGGGGGCGGCTACAAGTATATAAGGCAGCAACGCCAGCGCTGCCGCCTTTTTCTTGCTGGAGCTCGCGCTGAAGAAAGACGTCTGCGTTCTGAACCCTAAGATTTTGTTAAAATTCAAACGATTTTAAATTAAAAAGGAGTTGTTTTTGCTTTATGAAGTGCTTTATTTATTAATTTTTAGTTAACATTGAGTAAATTTATAAAAATATATTATCTTCCTATACGTATTAAGGCGCTACGAAAAAAAATCGACACTTTAAGAACGTGCATATCTACTTCAGTAAATAATGTATTATTTTGGAAAAATATTTATATTATTTTTGAATTCTTTTCCTAGGGATCTGTTAAAACAGAAACGCGATTGGAGAAATTCGGCTCGATAGAAATATTTATTGAAGTGAGGTTTTTTCGGCACCAATACTCCTGGTAGTATGACATATGGGCTGCAATTATATATTATTAGATGGGTTTTAACGATATCTAGGACCTGGTTAAACGAAATTTTGATAGCAACTTGAGTACATTTTATATCAATAAAAAACCGACTTTTTGCTACTTTTCCACGAATCCGTCCCTCTCGCACTGAGGGTTTTTTCGCATATGGAGTAACAGGGACGCTAAAACTTTTACATATCGCCTTAACGTGCTAAGTTATATAACCGAGCAGCTGGAGTCATGTCATAAAAACATGATTCATGTGCATTATTTTCTATTTTACGGGCCATAAAATAAGCTTTTATGTAACGTGGTGTGGTAGATTTCACAGTTGTTCACACCTAGAAGGCTCTTGAATTATATTTTATGATAATAAAGCTCTGTCATTAAGGGATATACCTACGAATTGAAGATTATAATAGTAGTTTATGCTACTAGGGCGAAAAGGAATAAATTACGAGGACGATTTAAAACACGAGCGTAGCGAGTGTTTTAAACGTAACCGAGTAATTTATTGCTTTTACGCCCGTGTATCATACTACGTTTTTCAATGCATAGTGTGACGAAATGAAAACAAATATAATCTTGTGAACTTTCAATTATGATTGGCTCAAAAGGATTGTATCCAGAGCCGTTAAACAGTGGAAAAAAAAGTATAACATCTATGGTAGACAGGAAAGGCTGCAGGTTAGCCAACCATTACAAACAAATTAAAAAAAATAATAATAATAAAGCCCTAGGGCAAAATAATCGACTTTCTGTTCGGTTTTGATGCATAAAAAGTGAGCCTTTACGAGCACATGCATTGAAAAATAATAAAATAGAATGATTGTTTGGTAAGCGAGTATGAGTGGATAAATTTATTTTAGTATAGCTGTTGCCCGCGATTTCGTCCGCGTGGAAGAAGATAATACAGCCATAGTGTAATCCCTTGGGAATCCTGCAATAAAAAGTATCCCAGTTTTTGAGGGGGTCTTATCCCAATTTGGTCTCTTTTTTAATTTATTTAATACCATGAAATTGTGATATTTTGTTTCTGAAAAAGATATATATCTAAGATATATTCTTTATGCAGATTTTTTTGCGGTTCAAAACGCGATACGTTATACTTCGCTCGATCAAAAAAAAATCAAAACTTGGTTGATTTTTGGGAGGAGCCTAGTTTCCACTACACTAGGAAACTTTCTGTGGAATTTGGTGTTTTTATAATTTATGTAACTTACTTTGAAATAAAGATATTTTCAATTTTCAATTTTAAATTTTTTCAATGTTCATGGTTTATTTCGTTTTATATAAAATTTACATTACCAAATCGTAAAAAAATTGCAGAAAATTAAGGAAAATGTAACCACTAGAAAATTATTTTCCAAAAATGCTACAACAACTCATTCTTAATTTCCAACAAAAGCATCTTATTATAAATTTTCATTATTTTAACCAAATATAAAGAACAGAAAAATTTCTATGAAACCTATTTTACCTTTTTAGGGGATGACTTTCCAAAAACGCTGATATACATCGTAATGTACGTAATGTATTTCTTAACGGGACACCTGACGCTAGAACATCAACAACGCCAGAATTTCAAGGGTTCATTGGAAGAAACTAGGTCTCTCCTCATATTGAAGAAATTATATTTGATTTATTGATCTTTTTTCTAGGGATTCTACTTATAAACAATGTACAAAGATTTATACTTTTGTCAAAAAAAAATATTTTCCACCCTCTTTTTTTTTGGTTCTCAAACGTTCGTTTTTAGAACGCGGTTATGAGATCAACTTTCTTTTTCTTCAGTAAATAGCAAATTAAAAGGGATTCTACTTAAATCCAACATTTTTTTCCCTAAAAATATTTCAGTATTAGCTAAAAAGACACAAATTTGTTGTTTCGCTGCGTGATTACTAGTATTACGCGTCCAAGAAAAAAAGGCCAGTGAGCCAACATATAATCGCCTCTATCAAAAGCAAATAAGGTCTTTGCCATTGGACTTATGGTGCAACACGGGTTATAAAAAAAGTTGCTAGGGTAGGCCATCCTCTTAGTTTAATTCGTAGGCTAAATACTACTTTTCATGTTTCACAAAAATATACCAAGACATTAATACGAAAGCCTTGAATCGTCTGTAGAATAAGTACACATAAAAAAACTAATGTGCTCAGACAAAAGTAATGAATGAAAAAATAAGTATTTTATGGTCATGCTTAACCTAAGTTCAAGTTAGTACTATTTTTTTACCTTTTATTTCCGACAAACAGAATAATCGTCTGAAAAAGCTTTGTTGGCAAGTTGCTCCGGAAGGATGAAAGCGGACAACATCGGCGAAGGGGGCGTGGTGGCAGGAGAACCCTCCCGCACCCCGAAAACCCTACCCTCTACCCTGCACTCTGAACCGAGGTAAGTGACCGATACTTTGTATTCACGAATACAAAACCTGAGTCTGAGTATAACCATAGACTAAGTTTATTCTATGAATACTTAGTCTATGGTATAACCTGGACCAAACGACCTTAGGATTCAAAATTCTGCCCACTTTGGCTGTACAGTCAAGTGCTACAAGGATGTTTCGGCGCGTGGGTGACAGTGACAGGGGGCGCAGCTGTAAAACAAGAAAATAGTTTCAGAATTAATATAATGGCATGTTATATTTATTAGGATTATGTTTTGAAAATAAAAGTAACATTTTTATTGATACATTGTACCTATTTTATAACAGATGTATATTTTAAAGGCCGATCGGCAGTTCGTTGACTTAAATAATTTTGATTGAATCCGTAATTAAATTAATGTATTCAATGGTTTCAATGGATTACTATTGTATTAATTAATTAATTTATGTTCGTCGCCTAAGAACAAAGTTAAGCGATTTACTGAACTGTACATGAATCAGCAAGTAAGAAAAGATAAATTTTTAAAAATTAAAATTCAGGATGTAAACACCTGGACTACTGTTACACCATTATGTAGCGTACAATAAAGAGTTTCAACATAGTCACACCTTCCCTTCACAAAAAGTGCTAGATTGCATTTTGCTCTTCGACTATGACCAGGTGAACTCTTCGACTTTTTACGGCAAATCTTATACAGTTGAAACTGTGCATTTCTAAAATACTTTACCCTATTTTGTAAAATCTGCTCCTTCCTTGGCTATTTTCAGAAAACGAATTAAAGAATAATTCTTCTCCCATTAATTAAGGTACTTTATGAAGGTATATTCATCTCTCTGATATGAATATATATTTGTATATATAAATAATCCAGACATAAGCCTTTCCAAGACTTTGCCACTCCCGGCGGTCATCCTGGAAGAATTGCCCATACTCACACACGCTGGGCGGCGGGTTGGTGAGCGCGGTGCCGGAGCCCTCGAACCAGTGACGCTGCTACCCGTCACCAGTCTGTTCCATATAATGCCCGGCTATTAGGGATGGATATACCGCCATCCATCGGTACCAGGCATGTTTGGGCTCCTCTTTTTTTGCTAGTGAGCTGTTCTCTTCCAAGTAAGATAGTGGTATCTCCACAGTCGAGCCCGGCATCAGCTTTACCACCTGAATATATATATATATATATATATATAAATATATATACATAATAGAACAGATGTATTTTATATATATAATATAATATAATATATAATATTGTATATTATGTATTAGTATGCATATTGACATGTAGATAATTTAATATTAAGTTACATAAGAAATTAGATTATTTATTACGTATATATTTTCTTTACACCACCTACGCCTTATCCTCTATTTTACATTATCTTCCACCCAATGGTTGTCTTGGAGAAATTGCTTAAGCGATAAGACCGCCTACTGTACCCTCTCTATTAAAAATATATTATAAAATGTTGATGGTAATGATTGTCGGCACTTGGTGGGACTTATTACAACAAATATTTAAAATGTTTTGTAACTTCTTTTATTTTGGTGCACAACAAAGAGTATTCATGATTTATATAAAAACGGCTCACCTCAATACGTGTTATGATCGGGAAAGCCGACCAGTTTCAGCAGATTTAGACTGCCTTCATCTGGGCGAGTAAAGACGTCAGTCTGGTCGGCTTTCCCGATCATAACACGCATTGAGGTGAGCCGTTTGTATATAAATCATGAATTATCCTCAAGTCTCATTTAATTCTATAAGAGTATTTATGTTATGTGAACTAACTTTTTAGTTATTAGGAGTACGGCACTCACCGCACAGTCCATGTTCAGTTTTTACATTTTTTCGAATTTTCGGCTGTGTTATATGTACCATGGTCGCGAAATGACTGTTGTTGCAGCGACAATGACATGCTGGGACGCGTAGCGATCATCGCTGCACTAACCAGTCATCCCTGGCATCCCCCGACAATGGCAGCTTCGAGAAAATATTTAAACTAAAAATGTGAGTTCCATAATCCTCATAAAGTTTATAGTGACCGTATAAATTTCAAATCTTTTTTTACTTTTGATAATCGATTCATCTAGACAATAAGATATATTTATAACGGCTAAAATACAACTTTTAGATAAGAGCAACGTTAAAAAAATAGTTTACTTTATGCATAAACGTATATAAAATTATAATATGGAGCTTCAAAATAATATCATTTTCCATAAGAGTGAAATATATATGATTTATACTTGCGATTGTCGGCACTTGGATTACAACATTATGAATAAATGCACTTGCAATCGTTTCATGGTTTAAAAGCTAATTAACCCGTCCGGTTTTGGTTTTATACCATCATCAAGGGTTTAGTTAAACTACTTGGAAGTTGATCCGTGCAATTTTTCGGCAGGTTTCCACGAAAAATTGCACTTAATAACTTCCAAGTAGTTTAACTAAACTCTTGATGATAGTTTAAAACCGAAACCGGTCGGATTAATTAGCCTTTAAACCGTGAAACGAGAGCAAGTGCATGTATTCATCAAGTGAAATAAGTTTTTTTCTAAATTAAATTTTTGCTAATTTCACTGTTATGGAAAACCCAATTATTTTGAAGCTACCTTAAGGCATTATGTAAAAGTTTTAGCGTTCATGTTACTCCATATGCGAAAAAACCCTCAGTGCAAGAGGGACGGACTCGTGGAAAAGTAGCAAAAGGTCGGTTTTTTACTAATATAAAATGTACTAAAGTTGCTATCAAAATTTCTTTAAACCAGCGGCCCTATTATTAACATAGATATACTAAATACATAAAAACATAGATATACTATTGAATTCCGATTATCTAAGGATATGTTCGCACTTGAAGTGAGGACAGAGTTTGTAAATAGTTCAATACCCACTAAAGACAATTTTGTAAATTCAGTTTTTATCTATGTTTTTGATGATAGGCACCCAGTCCAGTTGGCAACTATAGATACAGAATAGGGGGGCAGGTCCTGGATACCCTTAAAACCCATCTAATAAAATATGATTGCAGTCCATATGTCATTCTAAATTGTCAAACCGAAGAACTGGTGTCGAAAAAGACCACATTTCAATAAATATTTTTATCAAACCGAATTTCCCCAATCACGTTTCTGTTTAACAGATCCCTAAAAAGATTCCAAAAATAATATACAATTTTATCAAAATAATACATTATTCATTGAAGTAGATATGCAAGGTTATGTTTATTTTGCGAAATCCATCGCTATGAATACTCTAAATATTATTAGAGTGCGTTACAAACTAGAAAATATCAATCAGAAACAAATCCAAAGACAAGAATTTGAAAAAAAAAACCCGGGCCATTGGTAATTGGTAGCGCGCTTGTCTTGATAACAAGAGGTCACAGGTTCAAATCCTGACCCGGGGAATTTTTTCAAATTCTTGTCTTTAGATTTGCTTCTGATTGATATTTTCTAGTTTGTAATGCACTCTTATAATATTTAGATATGCAATTTCTAAAAGTGTCGTTTTTTTTTCCGTAGCGCCTTAATATCATTATAAATATGTTTATGAATTAAGTAACTATTGTTCTACATTACTCTAATAAAAATCTTATTTTTTGGCTGTTTTAATTATTTATTAATATTTTGGAACAAATACGTAGAATCGATCGTTAAGTTATATACACACATATACATACAACACATAAATATGCACACACACACACACATCTCACATACACACATCCCACATACACACACATACCCTCTCACACTTACAAATTCAGCCTAAGTAAGTATATACTAAACTTTTCTTTTCTTTTTTATATTTATAATAATTTGTTAGTGACCTCTGTAAATAATAGTTTTGTTTATCACTTAATTTTATATTTTAGTTATAGGAGAGCGGGGACTCCTGTTACAGGTATTTTCATACCCAATAGGAGAACTCAAACTCAGTTTATTTAATGAAGTAAGCTTAAGAAATAAAAAATAAAAAAAAAATAAAAAAAAAAATAAAAAAAAAAGTTAAACGAAATAATGCATTAATGAATTTTATTGTGTACTTGTCGCATCAAACCACAAAGATTAGGATTTAGGATATGGGTAACCCGAAATTGAGCACGTTATTTTGTATCCAGTAAAATTGAACTCTATGACGTTTCATTATTGTTTAGGGTAGCGCGCTCTGAGCCGTGGCTGTTACGACAACCAAAATATCACGCGCTCTCGAAAACCTGTGTTTTTATGAAATTACTCAGCTTCGGGTTAAAATAAAAACACGATTTTTTCAACTAGCTAAATATAATTTAAATAAGTTTTATAAAGACACACCCAATTAAATCCTGAAATCGATACTAGAGAGAAAATCAATATAAAATTAGTGAAATAGACGTTTACAAAAGATTTTATTTACAGCAAATGTATGAATTCATTGACGTGGTTTGTTCAAACTTACTTTATGAACTTTAGGAGAACATATGTGTAATTTTTAATGACTTTGGGTTTCCTGATTATTGCAACAAAATCATCCGAATTCCCATAGCTTAATTTTTAAGTTTTTTTTTTTCAGAGTTATACGCCATTTTAGGACATATTTTTCATTATTTTGGTATATAAATTAAGCATTAATTTTTTATGATATGTGTGATTGCTTATAAAAAAGTGGTCTGTCTCTGTCTGTCTACTCATCTGTCATCTAGCTGTCAAATTAGTCTGAAGCAAATTATTATAAATGTATCTTTAAGCAAAGGACACATTTCTAAACAGCCGTTACTCAAGTGACGTCACACGAGGGCAAATGGAAGTTGCAAGCTTTTCGTAACAATATTCATCATCATGAGGTATTTTAGACCAAAACTTACTACTACTTATAGACCAAAACAAAAATACGGCTTATTAAACCTAAATCTCGAAACGGTTTTCGAATTAATCTATGCCAATTCTGTAATTTCATTTTTATTTGCCTTATATTTCCTCTTAAACGCATAAAATTGTTAGTTTACCCAGTTATGTGGCCTTGCGCAAGTGGGCCAAAGATAACAAGTTTTTAGTGTCACCTATATTAAATCCACTAGATGGTCAGTTCAATTCACTTCGAAGTCAAACGACGCGACGAGTATAGTCAACAGTAATTGAATCAACAAGCATGACGTGCAATTTGGGCTACAGCTGGGGTTGCCAGATGGTCCGGATTTGTCGGGATTGTCCCGACATTTCATATGATGTCCAAAGTCCCGACAAAATACAAGTTGTCCTGACAAATAACAAATAACAACGATCGGCGGGCAAAAAAGTATTTTGTTGTAATTACTTTAATTTTAATAATAAAAAGGAATTTTTTGATTTGTAATATTTATTTGCCCCGACCATAATCCCAAAATCCCGACTTTTTGAAATTTGGCCCAGATATTTTGTGTTTCTCATCTGGCAACCCTAGCTACAGCAATCACCGATATTAGTAGGCACTATAACAAGAGGGGAAATAGATTGATAGTATGATATCATAATGTAGGTATATACATATATACCTACTAAGAGTACACTTACGTACATAATAATGATGTGGGGTATATTACATACTTTAAGGTGTATCTTTATCAAACTTAAACCACATTTCCTACTAATCATACATTTTGTTTGCGTACCAACATCATTACATATTTATCATGATGAAATATAATTGTAATTGTAACGGAGGTAGGCATGTATTTATATATGTAACCTATTACTATGTAGTATATAAGTGGGATTTGGTCGGCCGCCTGGATTCGTGCTGGGGGCTCTGTTGGTGATCATTGAACCTTGTTCCTGGTCCCTGGCCGGGTCTCCGGTATGGGTTCGGGCGGTTGATTGGATTTCACCTTGTATAATAATATTTTACCTATAATTTTAATCGTTTATTATATTGCTACATAAATTAAATAAACATTTAATCTAGTTCATGTACATTTATTGACTTGTGAAACGTGTATTATATATACCTACTTTGCAAAATAAACTTTTTGAATTTTTGTTTTTTTTTATGTTAACAACAAGGGTTACCACAATACAATAAATATACTACGATCGGGATACCCGGGCCGGCGGGCCGATAACGCCACGCGCAATGTGGGCTGCTGCCCGCACGAGGCGCAGCGCCGTCGCGTGAGCGTCTTCACTCACCAAGATGAAGGCAGTCTGAATCTGCTGAAACTGTTTGGCTATCCCGATCGTAATATATATATATTGAGGTGAGCCGTTTTGTTAACATCATGAATTATCCCCAAGTTTAATTTAATTCTATACTTATTCAATTGATTCTATACTTATTCATTTAATTCCATACACTTGTTCCTTTTTTACAGGTTTATTTTGCAATTAATTTTGTGAACCGGTTTCGGTTTTTTCATCATTTTCGAAGAATTTAGTAATATTAGAATATTATTTTGACACAACAGTCATGTCAAAAAAAATATCATGATACTTGCCATCCGAGCTTGATACAGCTTTCGATCATTATCATGAGTGACTTCAACGTAGATGTAAACGACGAGAAGGCAGAAATTGCCGTGTACTACGCCGTGAATTGCCATGTAATGTCTTATGAAGTGAATGTAGAAAATTCTCGCTATATTTGAAATGCATTACTTTAAAAATAAATGAGCTTTTTAGAGCTGACTTTAAGATTTTTTTCTTTAGAGCAAAGTTAAAGAAATCACTTTTTCAGATCTACAAATGTCTTAAATTTGTCCTCTTTGATAATAGATTGCCAATAGTATATAATTAAAATGTGCATTTAGCTTCGTACTGTAATATGCACACAGTCTACTCGGGATCTAGTAGGAATTTTACTAAATCATACTACTTTGTTTTCACTTTGACTTCTTGTATTATTTCTTTTTTTCATTTCTTCCTTATTATCACATATGCATTAAGGGAGGGGAGCTTAGAACCTCGTAGGGCACTCGCTTATCGTACTTCGTCAAAACTCTTGAAGGAATATTTATTTATGGAGAGCCACCTTCACACCGATGGGACTCTCTAAGGAATCTTGCTCGTGTTTTGTCTGAAAGATCTTTTATACTGGATCTGTATTTATTTTTGGAAAACACGAAATAATTCAGTCAATGCGACGTATGTCGATCCATAAAGGTTATCGATTGCCAACTGAACACGAACAAATAGTCCTTTAACCTTCCTATAAAACCTAGCCTTACCTAAACCTAACATATTGCCTAGCTATATGCTACAGTACGGAGCCTTAAGGCGATTAGCGTCGCCAAATTAGCAGCTCGATGTTTGTCTGTATGCATATCGATAGAAACGACATTGAAATAACGTTCAAATCAGTGCACAATGCGTGGTGGCTGTTGCGACGCTCGCTGCGTCCTTGAAAGGGCAAAATAGGAGAAAATAATACTTTTCACATGGGCGTCATTGTTCGATTGAATAATTCTATGTTTTATTTATAGCTACCAAGTTTATCTATTTATCAAAGCATAAATGAATTAAATCACCTAAGCCGCTTAGGACCAGTAGGAAATTCAAGCCAAAAAATACCATTTAGTTGAAACAATTTTTCATATAGAAGTTTTGGTGGTACGAAAAAGAAAAATGTTTCATATGTTGTCCTAGAGTTGATAATCCATAATACATTTTTTCAATATTTTTGGTGTGGCCATAAAAGAGGAGTAGGCTTTAGAAAGTACCCATTTGGCGGTATTAAGGGCCTTAAGTCATACACAAAAAGCTTTCATTATAATATAGGTAACCAGAATATGTGGAAGCAGGTTATTAATATCTTGTATTCGTACATATCAAAAGCACGGAGAATAGAAGCTCCACACTTCATGTCTATTGCAAAATTAGTACCCCTGTTATCAAACCTAACAAAGGGTAGTTAGAAGGCAATTAGCCATCGCAGAACTACATCGCTGTCATTCCCGGTTCAAGGCGGGTCTCTGTTTGTCATTAATTTAGGGAATGAGGTGACAGGAACAGGGGTGCGGCCGACCAAATTATACCACTATTAGCCGTCCCTGGTGCCAGAAGTGGTTAACTATTCGCGGTGTGTTGATCGGTCAAGGGCGTGATGCGTGAAGTAATAATTAACCTAGAAATCCTTCCCTAAAATCCTTTCTTAGTGCACCATTACACACCCTAAGGATTTCATTTCATTTCATTTATTTCATTTCATTTCATTTATTTCATTTATTTAATTAATTCACAAAAATATATTGCATTTGAATATGTAAATTATACTTAATACTACGTACTTATGAGCTAAATTACAACTTATTCATAATTCTATTTACAGATATATACACCCTAAGGAACATGTTCCAAAGTGTCCTATAATATCAAATTCAAAAATAAACTTTTTTGAGCGTAGAACTTGATTACTTTTGAAGCGACACATCAATTACAATTTTCAAAAGCAGCTAAATCCATCTTAAAACCATGTTAAAACTGTTAAAAAAATTCATTTCAAATCACGCTAATCAACCTATGTTTTACGTGAAACTCGCCAAATCCACCTTTTTTTGCAAAGAATTATCAAAAGCTACTATCTCCATATTTGAAATCGATTTTTGTCAAAGATGTCGTGTTTTTCTCAGTTTATAATAATGAAAAACAACAAAAAATAAGATACCTATTTAATTTCATAATGTAATAAAATATTGAAAAAAAGATGAGGGTATATGAATAACTAAAAGCAGATCATATCTCAAAAACATCAAAAGTGGAGATAGCAGCTTTTAATATTATAGGACACGTATTTTCGGCCGTTTAGACTGTGTGTTGTCTGTCTGTCAGGCACTCAGTCAGTCAGTCAGGCAGTCAGTTAGGGGACTGATTTATATACAGCGTGGAGTAAAAAAAGGACCGTACGACTGGTACCCTAAATATTGATGATGGCAAATTGTACTAAAAGGGAACAATCCTTTTTTTTAAAGGCAAATCTGAACTCAAAGATTTTTGATAAATCACCTGCTTTAGTCGGGATTTGAACCGGTGAAATCTGTATTTCACTTCTACGTAATAGGCCTTCATCGCCAGGAATTAATATTTGCTATGTTACTTTTAACCGAAAACAGTAGAAAAGTAAATTCCAAAAATATTTAAATGACGATAACTTTTTTTCCAACACCGGATTTTAATGAAACAAAGCCTTTATTCTAAATCTAATTAAGTCCTGTTCACCTGTGATAACTACATAAAAACCATTTCAGTAGTTTCGATGATGTGCGCGTACAAACAAACAGACATACAGAAAAAAATTATAAAAATCGCTGATTTGTGTTCTATTACTCTTTTGTAATCATCCCCTTTCTATATTCATTAATTTTCTTCAATGTATAGACACACCAGGTTCTACTTTATTATTATAATGTATTAATTAATGAAATTAAAGCATCAGTTTATGTATTAATTAAATAGGCTTATTATAATATTATTAAAACTCGCATGAGCGAGTTCTTGAGAGCTTGTTCAAGCTGTTCAAGCCGTATGTAATAATACTAAATTATTATTACATACGGCTTGAACAGCTTGAACAAGCTTATTAATTTAATTGTCAAATAGTCTAGATGTTATTGTGTTCTATCATACTTATAATTGAATATTTTACTTTTTACTTAGTATTTTATTTTTAATATAGGTATACTTATGACATATATATAGGCATCCACTGAAAATCAGCGTCATGGCGCTAGCCATGCTTATGACACTTGCTGAGTGGAGACCTATTTGGTATTATTATTAGTCTCTAGTTGTTAGTTTTATGCAAAAATGTGAAAATACCAAATAAAGCTATTCTATTCTATTCTATATTCTATAAAACCGTAGAATAAATCACAAATTACAAAATGATCTATCAGAAACGAATTTCCAATAAATGAATATTTTGAAAAAACCGCATTCCGTAGCGCACCCTGAAAGCAAAAAGTCGCAGGTTCAAATACCTACAAGACCGAGGAACTTTTTGATTAGTATTTATTAGTATCCAAAACGATGTATTTCGCCCTAAATCTTGTATAATAACTATTCGCCGAAAAATAGTATATTTTTTATGTCACAAGTCCTATTAAATTAATACTAAATCCTTCCTAATATGTTTAAAGCATGAGGTTTACTTTAATTTGTCTATTTTGTAGTTGAAAATTCATAAATGTGCCTTTCATTTTCACTTACCATTGGTCCTATTATGGTTGCCACAAAATCGTTGCCTATAGGGAATAAAAATTAATAATGGATGCAAAAGAGCAGATAAACATACAGATAGGCATAGACAAACCTAATTTTCATGGCATCACTCCCTGTTACATAGTTACTATGTACGTAATGAAACGAGCAGCAGACACTAAATCACATTGTAAATTAGAACGCAAAATTGGTCGGGAGGTCCCACAACAGTCGCATCGCCCCGGGCATGCCAGTAAATAAAAGAGTATAGTTTGTGGCCAACGAAACTGCACTAAAGAGCAATGCGTTTTGGCACAAATTTTGCATAATAACCAACCGGCAGCGCTCGGCGGTTTGGGCCAGAGGGTGGGACTCTAAAGTATTATATTTCTACTCGAGAATTTAATCGGACGCTCTCTGAAACCACGTTGCTGTTAGGCTTGTATTCACAGTTCCCTTTAAGGGGGCTTATCCCAATTTTATCTCTATTCTGATTCAATTTTAACCACGAAATTATTGTATTTTGTGTCTGAAAAAAATACATTCTTAGATACATTATTTCTGCAGATTTTTTTGCTGTTCAAAACGCGGAACATTATACTTTGCTCAATCGAAAAAAAAACAGAAAATTGGTAGATTTTTAATGATAATTGCGTTTTATATAAAATTTACATTACCAAATCTTAAGAAAATTACAGATAATAATTAAGGAAAATGTAATTTTGTGGATGTTTTTCTTTAAATTTCACCGTTAAAACGTTTTTTGAGCGAAAAACGTGTTTTTAAGTACGCGCGCGATGTTTCGGTTGTCGTGACAGCCACGGCTCAGAGCGCGCTATTTTAAACTATAATAAAAGATCATAGAGTTCACTTGGTGCTCAATGTCAAAATGAGGTGCTCAATGTCAGGGATAACGGGGCCTTAAGCTCGAGTTTAGCACATCCAAGTGTCAAATAGTATGGAAATAACTTAGTTCGATTCGAGTTCGAACTTTGGGACTCTGAATATCAACTTTAGGATTTGGAAATAATATGTTTGAAAGAATGCTCTTTGGATACCCTTTTGATTGGAAAATATTTTTTATGGTAGTCTTGAAAAATATCCGTACATTTTTAGGGTTCCGTAGTACCTAAAAGATACAAAAGGAACTTTTACGGTGAGACTCCCGTGTCGGTCTGTATTTCACAGTCTCATAACTTTAGCACCTAACGGTGTTAACTTTAACAAGATAAAGACTTGAAATATGGCACAAAAAAAGCATTAATTTTCCCATATTGTAAATTTGAAAATTTGAAATTGTTCAGTATATTTTAGAGAATAATTAGAATTTTTTTCCGGAAAAGCAATCAGAAGGTCAAGTTTGACAATAGCCTGCCCTAGAGTGAACATTTTCATACCAGTTTTTTTTTCAAGTGTTATTTAAATTTTTTCATATTTTTTGAATGTCAAACTTGACCTTCTGATTGCTTTTCCGGAAAAAAGTTTCATGCACGCCACTGCAATATAGGTATCAAATTGTAGATATTAAAGATTTGATTGTAAAAATATATACTTAACTATATTTACTGAGACTGATTTCGAAAAATCTTTGAAAAAACCATAAAAAATAAAAAATTTATGTGGGTCTTATCTCCGAAACTGGTGGACCAAAAAATATGAAAAAAAGTCGATTATAGGTCATAACTGGCCAATTATAGGTCATAACTCGCCAATTATAGGCCATAACTGGCCAATTATAGTGACTTATAAAAGTTGAACAAAATCGAGAAATATAAAAATAAAGTAAAATAAACAAAAGTATTGTATAATAATATAATATGGGTATTAAATAGTTTATTGCAAAAATACATAGTTATGTACATGGCTATATTTATTTGTTTTTATTTCGAGAAATCCTCGAAAAAACATAAAAAATGTATGCCGAAAAATAATAAAAAATCATGGTAATATGTGTTTACGTAAAGACTACAGGAAAAATATAGCGGTTGAGAAATTTACGAAGAAAAATGACAAAATTAAATTTTTCATCCACGATACGGAACCCTAGGTACGCGAGTCTGATTTGCACTTGACTGTTTTTTTTTTTTAATAACAGACGGTGTTTTGAACTTAAGAATGACGTGAATTTATTGCTTCGTCTGGAAAAAGCCACAGAGAGAATTATTAGAAATCGGTTATTTTAACTTTTGGTTGTTGTCAACTCGTATTTTTTAAGGCCTGGGCTCACAAGAAGCGTGGCGGGGTGTGACGTTGTTGAAGCCCTATTATAACGTGATTTTGGCGGGATGTAAGTTACCAATCTCGGTCTCTGTTGGAAAAATGCCAACTAATTTCGATTGCAAGCTGCGAAGATGGTGGTGGCGGCTAGTTCTAGCAAGTCTTAATATGTCAAGTCATAATCTCGTCGAAAGCTTGACCTGTACATTATTAAAATACAGACATAGATTATACTTTAGGTTTTTTCGTTCATCACTATTCAAATATTTTCAGATAGGAAATAATTTTTTGTGCCAGTAATACGAGTACGTCTCTAATTAAAATCAAGCTTTATTTTTCGATTTATGAAATTATCAAAATTTAAGTTCTTTGCATAATCAATAATAATCATATTTATTTGGTGCCTTTTTATTTAATTCGCTAGACGTCGCGCTCAGCACGCTTCGTAACCGCTACACTACCATCACGCCCCGCCACGCCAGCACCGCGGTTTCTGTCTGCTAATGCCTTACGAAACATCACCTGATAACTGAGTGTTTTAACCCTGTTAAATACTGATAAAGTTACAAACAACAACTTGTCTCATACATAACTGGGTTTAGTAACATTCATAGAATAAAATCCGTAGGTTCTATCGAAAAGGTAATGTATAATTTAACACTAACCACAAAGCGGGGTTTAAATTTTCGAATCTTTGTTCAATAACTTCACTTTAACAAAGAGAGTCATATTTCAAAGGCTAAGGTTTGATCTTCTATATCATTGATACCTTAACTTAATGGTCTTTGAATTGAAAGAGTTTGGTTTTAAATCTTTTAAGGGCTATAACACAATGATGCCGCTTCAAAGGTTTTAGTAATTTATAAGGCATTTTACATGAGAGCTGCTACAATAGTGCTATTTAATACCCCAAAATTTATTTGGTGAGCTTTTGTATAAAGCTCACAGAAGCCTATATTTACAAGAGGTATATTTAAAACGTCCCACAAATTTAAATTCTTAATAAAACTAATCATAACTATGACAGAAATAAATTTCTATGTTTGAACACTTGGCGATTTATCCATCGCAAGGAGATGTAAATTAACATTATATCATTGCAGTATACATACTTTTCTTTCTGCGTTTCTATACTGCAATGATTTAATGTTAATTTATACTTATCATGTTGAACAAATTTAAACAAAATGTTTAAGGTACACAAAAAATAATCCATTGAAAATTTAAAACCGTAAGAATTAAAAATTGATTATAATAAAAACGATCTGTATATGTATATTTTGTAGCAAGCTTTGCATACCTAGGAGTATGAATACAAAGACTGTAGGGGTCTTACATACAAATAATACAATAAAAACCAGACAAGTGCGTGTCTGACCACGCGCAGTGTAGAGTTCCGTAGTTTTCCGTTTTACTTTTCTAAGTACATTTTATAAGTTGGTCGACTATTACTCGTTAACCTTTAAATAAAGTATCCATTCGTCCATCCATCAGCCTAGTTCGTCCACTGCTGGACATAAGCCTTTCCAGGACTTTGCCACTCTCGGCGGTCATCCTGGAAGAATTGCCCATACTCACACACGCTGGGCAGGCGGGTTGGTGAGCGCGGTGCTGGAACAGTCGAGTGACGCCGCTGCCCGTCACCAGTCTTGTCCATATAAGGTCCGGCTATTAGGGATGGATATACCGCCATCCATCGGCCCCAGGCATGATGGGCCTCCTGGTTTTTTGCTTGTGAGCTATAATATAAAAGAAATAAAGTATAGCTGTGATAATCTTACTTTTAACTTCGTTATATACTACTGCCGTAAATTTTTTCACATATCCAAAAACAACCGTTTAGCTGGTAGGAGGGGAAACTAGATTAACACTTTAAAGCTTAATATTTTGCAAACGAATCCCTTAATCAAAAATTATTTTAACACATCCGCAGTATTTTTGAACGACCCATCCAACGACACCCCACACCATAGGATAAACGAGAAAAAAAACCATCCACACTAAAAAAAAACAAGATTTTGTTTTACCATTTTGTCGGCGTGATTAATACGCATGCCAAATAACAGATTTCTAGTACTTAGAGTCACGGAGCTAATCCGCGGATAGACAGAAGAACGCACATTGCGAAACTTTAAGGGTTCCTTGTTGACTACGGAATCCTGAAAACGTGTGCACGTCCATTCCACTTATTCACAATTTATGGGAAACCATAGACAGTTTCTCCGTTACGAGGTCCCTTCACAAAATGACGTGGTTCAAATAAGCCGAGCCCCGTAAATATTCAAATTGACGGCCGCACGTCCTTCACAAAGCACCCTGGAAATATGCAGCCCCGTGTTAGATTACGTGGAGCAAAAACAAAGGAAAATATTGGCAATCTACATAAATATCTAGATACCGTCATTGTGTGTTACTGCATTGAGAAGACATGTGATAAGTTAAGAATATATGGCTTTTAGGAAACTGACGCGAGTTTTTGAAAGACGAGTAGGAAAAGTTTTCTTTCAGAGCTTGTGAATTTTGAGAAAATCCAAACTGAATACTTCATAAGTTGACTCTGAGAACACTTCTGACACGTGCCGTAATATAAAATTTCAATATTTTAAAACAATTCATTTCATATAGGGAAAAAGTATTATAACTAACAGAACTTAACTAACCTGATAAATAGAGGTCGGAATAAGGTAGTGTGACATTTCAATAAAAAAGGTGATATAAAGAGATTTTAATTCATAAATTATATTGGTAGTTGCTTAAAATTTGTAATATCAAATAAACTGTTATTTAAAGTGATATGCGTTGGAAGCATTTTATCCATATTATTATTATGGCAATAAGTGGCACTTAAAAAAGCAGCCGTCGTCGTCGCCAGCACAAAAAAAAAGAAAATAGTACTTTATGCTACAAGGGCGAAAAGGAATAAATTACGAGGACTATTTAAAACATGAGCATAGCGCGTGTTTTAAACGTAACCGAGTAATTTATTGCTCTTACACCCGTGTATCATACTACGTTTTTCAATGCATAGTGTGAAGAAATAAAACAAATATAATCTTGTGAACAGGTGGTAGAGCTAATGCCGGGCTCGACTGTGGAAGCCCACCATGCCTTGGACCGATGGATGGCGGTATATCCATTCCTAATAGCCGGGCCTTATATGGAACAGACTAGTGATGGGTAGCAGCGTCACTGGTGCGAGGGTTCCGGTACTGCGCTCACCAACCCGCCTGCCCAGCGTGTGTGTGTATGGGCAATTCTTCCAAGATGACCGCCGGGAGTGGCAAAGTCCTGGAAAGGCTTAGTCCAGCTGTGGACGAACTAGGCTGATGGATGGATGGATGAATCTTGTAAGCTTTAAATTATGATTGGCTCAAAAGGACTGTCCAGAGCCATTCAACAGTGGAAAAAAAAGCATAACAATTATGGTACACAGGAAAGGTTGCAGGTTAGCCAACTTCTCGTAAATAAAAAAATAAAAAAAATAAAGCCCTAGGGCAAAATAATCGACTTTCTGTTCGGTTTTGACGCATAAAAAGTGGGCCTTTACGAGCACTTGCATTGAAAAATATATTAATATCAACATTTATTTCTAAATTCAAAAATCACACCACCTAATTCCGAGCTCTACTATAAGTCAATATTAATTAGTACATTAATAAATAAATAATCGTTGTTACCTTCCTGAAAATTATTTTCCATTTTATATCCAGACAAGCCTTACCATAAAATTATATTATTTAAGACTCAACATCAGAACGTTACATCGAGATATTACCATGACGTAATTACAATGCCTGAAAAATTAATTAAATTCATGAATATAAATGAAAATTTCAATTTTATTTTCGTCGAATATTGTTTAAACGCGCTATGTTTCAGACTTACCGATACGGAATACATCATGGTACGGGGGCCAAGAAAATGTTGCTAACGTCATATACCGAGAGATTTGAACAGGAAAAAAAAAGAGAATGAAGTCAATATATACCCCATTACGGTTCATGAATCATGGTTGCCAATATTTAACAAAACGGTATACCTGTATATATAATCTGAAACTACGTAATCGGTCTTAGAAAAAGGGACATCAATTATTTGATATAGGTCAGTGAACGAAAAAAACATAAAAGTCTGATTAGAACTGAAAAATGACTCCACTATAAACTGTGTTTGTAGAACACAATTTTGTAGGACGACGGCTCCAACAGCGTTCACTGTGTCTTTAAGTCGGCCAATCAAGACTGACCTAGTGTCGCATGACAACAGTACGAACCAGTTTTGCTCCTTGTGCCATTTTCGAGTGACACTTTATTACATATGAGTCTTCTATGTTTTTTTAATTCGCCAAAATAGGTATGTTATACTTAAGCGCGATTTCGTCCGCTTGGATTTGAGATATAAGCAGCCCGTTGTAACGTTGGAATCGTATTTTCGATACAAATGTTTTAACCCTGTTTCATTCCCCGTATGGGGGTGAATTCCGGAAAATACTTTCTTCAGTCAGTCACGAAACTGTTTTCTATTTATTAATACATGTATAGATTATGTATAGATATGAACAGATACAGAAAATTATAAATTTAATACCAGCTCTTGTCAGGTAGTTTTTTATCGCCCAAAACCCCTTGTTTGACAGATTTGCCATTGCTTTCATCTAAACAGCCTTGTATAATTATGTTGTTAACAACATCTTCTGGGCCTAACATGCCATATTTTAATCAGAAAGTGTTTTTATTAATATTCAACCAGTAGTTCTACAATGCCCCTTAAAAACCCTATCCATTTTTACCCTACAACAATAAAGCACAATTTTTTTTTTAATAAAGCAAGGAAGATAAAGCTTACATCTATTTATGTTACCGTCCAAATCTGATTGTAAGACAAACGATTTCTGCCTAGGCCAAACTGGTTATGGATTATCATAAAAAAATAAGCTCACTTCGGCGCTGATGGATTTTTAAAGAACAAGTTCAGCCAGTAACATTTTAGGATAAACTAATTTGGCCTAGGCAAAACTATTTGTCTTAAAATTGGATTTAGCCGGTCACATAATGTGTATGTGATGTAAAATATATGTTTGTTTGTTATTATTGAACCATAAACAATACATAGTAACGGCAGTGTTTTAATGCATATAAAAAACGGCCAAGTGCAAGCCGGACTCGTGCACAAAAGGTTCCGTACCACCACACAATACGGGTACAGAATCCAAAAAACATAGTCAATAATTGCACTTGCAGTTATGAACGATCATCTTAACTTGACATTTACGATCTTTTCAACTCTATCACCTAACTAAAGGGTCTAATTAAGGTGGTCCCTTATTACTTCCTAAATAATTAAATATTGGTAATTATGCTCTTGCTACTCCACTACTGCCCTCGTCATTGTTAATTCTAGCCATCCAACAAAGGCAAGCCGAAGATGAGGAACAGGGCCTCTCCTAGGAGCACGTTCAGGTCCATGGGGTCACTACTGCCCAACAGCCAGCCTCAAACTGCCCTGCGTTATGCAATTGCCCTGTTAGCCGTGTAAGTTTTGTAAACGTTGCCCGCCAGCTTTCACGTGGCTTGATGTTCGGCTCGGACGTAGGGTTGATATTATTATAGAAAACAAAGAAGTCCGGTCAGTGTTTTATTTAATACTAGAAGTCAGGAAGGATCTTTTACTCTCTTGATCAAAAATCACCTGTTGTTTGAAAAAGATATGTTTAGGATATACTTTAGAGTAAATAAAAGACTATTTTAAAGAAAAGAAGTCATTTTCGACATCCGTTTCATAACAGTCGCGCGACACTTCTGCGCCCGAGTATCTACGGTCTCTCTGTCTCCTATTGTGTGTCTTGATCTCGCGTCTCTTTCGCGCTTGTGAACTGAACACTATAGACAGCCACAAGCCAAGTCAAGGTCTCGATCTCGTGTCTCTGTCCTCGTCTCTGTCGCGGCTCGAATTGACTTCGGCACATGGAAAGCGGGGCTGCAGCGAAGCAGAAGCGGCGCATGATATTAGCGTACGCGTCAGCGGCCAAATTACTCTGGAAATATGTGAGGGACGGGTCACGTCGCGCTTTATGTGTGGCGTCTCTAATATAATTCCATAGTAATGCACCCGCTTAGGTGGTAGAGCTGATGCCGGGCTCGACTGTGGAGGCACCACCATCCTACTTGGAGACCCCCTCGAAGTAAATTGGGGGAGAGTAAGAGGACAGCTCACAGGCAAAAAACCAGGAGGCCCACCATGCCTGGGACCGATGAATGGCGGTATATCCATCCCTAATATCCGGGCCTTATATGGAACAGACTGGTGACGGGCAGCGGCGTCACTGGTGCGAGGGTTCTGGCACCGCGCTCACCAACCCGCCTGCCCAGCGTGTGTGAGTATGGGCAATTCTTTCAGGATGACCGCCGGGAGTGGCAAAGTCCTGGAAAGGCTTATGTCCAGCAGTGGACGAACTAGGCTGATGGATGGATCGCGTCCGCTCACGCCACGCTATCAGCTTTCTGTGTGCCGTGCTGAAGCCTTTAGCGCGATAAGACACAGGTGGAGCCCTAGTACAAAAATAAACTGACACTAAAGCCAATTTATCAAAGACAAGTTTCCAATATGGCGGCGAACGCGTCTCACTATTGCCTCGTGATCAAGCGAGGCGGGCTCCACTTTAATTAAATGTCATATTATTCTGTCAAGACGCGAACGCCTCAGTTATCCCCACTGTTTGATATTCACGGCACGAATACTGAAGCAATTAGACGCCTATAATTACTATGTTAATTACAGACACTGTTCTTGTTTCTCGCCTCTCCTCCGCTTCGTTGGAATGCAAACAGAAAATTTGCGAACGCTCAGAGAGCATGATTAAGTAAAAACTAATTAATAAGCAGGCAAGATGATTATAAGAACGGGCGCCGATGGGGTGGCTTGGCAACATCGAAGCTATGTTTGGCCCATAAAATCGTTGGTATTTCTTAAAATTTTAGTTAATTATTTTCGTAAATCTGTCAAAGATAATAAAGCTCAATTAGAGCCGTACCTGCTTCGAAAGTTATGAAACGTAAAATCAACACAACATTTATTAATTTCTAAAATGTCGGTGAGTGTACTTTTTCCACTGAATATTCATGGAGTAAAATTAATTATCTTTTAAACTTCATAAATGTCTTCGTGACAGGCAATTTCATTAAGTTTCCGCTCAACCGTGTCTACGGTCAGAATTGTAATTAATTGATCATCAAGAAAATTTAATTTATTTGCCATACAAAATTGAGGCCGAAAAAATTCAATTTTACAACTAATTTCATGAAGTGGCTCTACTCAAAACTTTACTATTTTAGTGATCTAAGCCTGGTGAACAATTTTATGAAATTTTAATTCCGTTAATGGTTCAACTAGAAATTGTATTATTATTAACTAAAATTTTACCTCTTAAGACATTACTACGAGTATAACTAAACACAAACATGGAAATGACATCCCTGAGGTTGATTTCTGGTGAACATCTAAACCAATACTGACCAATAGATTTTCCAGTTGAACAAAATTTCTTAGGCTATGGCGGCACCGGGCCTCCACTACTACCATATTCGTGAGGTAATTTATACACAAAAAAGACAAAATAATGCTTTAATTTACTTTATTTGTAAATTAAATGAAATAACATCTTTCTTTTTATTGAATGTGAGCTGTGAAGTGGTTTTCCTGATAATAATTTGTCGGCTAGCCGGCTGACCGAAGTACTGGCGGGCAAATTCAAATGCCTTGGCGGGCCACCTTGTGGCCCGCGTTCCTGTGTTTGGCCGGCCTTGATCTAAACAATCTCAGCTTTCTACAACAGAAAGTTACCAAAGACTTTTAAAAAGTGTTTGTTAAACCCCGTAGTAGAAGTAAAATCATGTATCTATCTAAAGGTATGGGTTTTTAGACTGTGCCAATATTGTGGTAAATATTGTTGCTCGGGTATTATGCGTAGAATGGCCGTCAAGGGAGAGTTTGTGAATTATCACCAGATTCCTTGGAAACAGAATATTAAAGCATTATTACCAGAAGGTAATGCCCAATTAGATTGCTCTCGCCAGGTTAAGAGAATACCTAATGTTACAAGTAAGGTGTGCCAAGTGCCAAACGGGGAATTGTCACGTAATCTTGTTTGTCTCCAAAGAAACTGTACGATTACATAGACTGGTTCACTTTTCGTCAAAATATTATTCTAGCGGCATCTAGGGTTACATTTGGCCAAATGAGTTTTTTTTTACTAATTCGGACCTCCTTAACATGAATTTCGATATTGGCACTCCCGATCTTTGACCGTAAGCTCAGAATTCAAGATGGTGGACGTTTTCTTATAAATACGGTATTTTCACTCCCAAGGCCATTATTTTTGCCATTTCCAGGCCTGTTTTTGCCGTACAGTGCAAATATAATGGTGCACTGAGATATACTTGTACAAACGATCAAAACCGGTAAATAAAACGGTCAAATAATTACTTTAGCAGTCTATAACAATTATTTTTGCACTGGACGGCAAAAACAGGCCTGAAAACGCCAACAAAATTGGCCTCGGGAGTGAAAACATCGTATTTGTAAGAAAACGTCCGCCATCTTGAATTCTGAGCTTACGGTCAAAAATCGGGAGTGCCAACATCGAAATTCGTGTTAAGGAGGTCCGAATTAGTAATAAAAACTCATTTGGCCAAATGTTACCCAAAATGCCGCTAGACTTGTTAAAATAGCCATTTTAGAGAAAAGTGAACCAATCTATACAGTGAAATTAGACAGGCGAAATCTGACTAATATATAACCATAAGTTTTTATGGAAGATATTAAAAAAAATAGAAATGAAAAAGTAGTCTCGGCCATCCCATTCCTTTTTAAAAAAATGTGTATAATAAAAAGAAAGAGGAAGACCTACACGGACCTACTTTACGCAAGTGAAGTTGATGTAGTATCATATCAAGAGGTCAAATCATTAGCAGAAGATAGAGAATGGTGGTTACTCCACCGACAAGAGCAGGTAGATAACCATAAGTTTAGAAATCTCAATGTTCGTTATATAGCATGTATTTAAATACAGGATGTAATAAAATATGCATAATTAAATGAAACTACAAAACATACAGAAAAATTTCTCTAACGAAACAAAACCCGCACAAATGAAAAACAAATTCAGTAAAAAAGTTGTTACCCCGCGGTTGTTTCTGTAGGAGCATTGTTCAGTATGATCAAAAAAGCATGTTATTTAGTTTAATGTAACCTACCTTTTATAACTCCACCATCATCAAATAGTATTAAGTAACTATTTCTGACTGAGATATTAAAATTAAATAAGCAGAGAGAGCGGAGCTGTCCAAAAATAAAGTAACTTTATTTATAGAGCTTCTTGTTTTATTTTTTGACCGACTTCAAAAAGGAGGCGGTTCTCAATTCGACTGTATGTTTTTTTTTTTTTTTTCTATATTTTGGCGTTGTTACTCCATAACTCCGTCATTTCTGAACCGATTTGAACAATTGTTTGAAAGAGTGTACTTCCAGGTAGGTCCCATTTTGGGTTTGGTCATGATCTGATGAAGGTCTTCAGAGATAGGCAGTGGAGCTCCTCAGAAAATGACAGCATACCTCTCGAAATTGAGGTAATCGCTTTGTACCTGGGTGCTGATTACAAGGTATTACTGGTGCTAATTCAAGGGTATTACTTGGAGATTATCAGAATACCCACCTGACCTTCGATCCTGGCTTCATCACCATAGAACTCCTCAACGGATGACAGCACATAACTTTGGATTGCGGCAATCAATTTGTGTTAGGGTGCTGATAGCAGGAAGCTACTCAAACAAAGCTACTTATACTCACTTGAACTTCGTTTCATATTAACACCACGTTTGCAAGAACTACCCATACTTCACAATTTAACCCAGCAACACTAAAAAATGTGAAATAAAATAAACTTTTAACAAAAAAATAGCAACCGATTTCAATAGTAACAGCAGTCATTCACTAAAAAGTTAATAATAATTCTATAAAGACCGATGGTACCGAAGCAACACTTTTGATGACTTCTTTCTTCCTGAAACAATATGTTATCTAGAAGTTGGCATATTTCCTACGATATAGCAACATAAAAACCAATATAAGAACGCCGACTTCTAGATAACATACCGTTTCAGGAAGTAAGAAGTCGGCAAAAGTGTTGCTTCGGTACCATCGGTCTTTATAGAATTATTATTAACTTTTTAGTGAATGACTGCTGTTACTATTGAAGTCGGTTGCTATTTTTTTGTTAAAAGTTTATTATGTTTGCTTTGACGAAATAATGTACAGAAAGAAAGCGACACTCACCTCCTCCCGCCAGTTCAACGCCGCCGCCGTCTACGACTGGGGTACGTACTTGGCTGCCGGCTGTGCATGCACACATACAAACGTGGGTGGACAGGCTGGTGCTTTTGTAGTAGTAGTAGGTAATTAAATATGTTCGTTTGTACTGAGTGTCGGGGGTTTGCCATTATTAGTTTTTCATACTCACCACAGTTTGCGTGCGCTCATATCTATTGAAAGGGGACGAGTCACAAAACATATTTAGTTTGGAAATACTGCGGATAAAATTTTCTAGTATGCATTCGATTAGGTGCAGTGAAATTATTTGCTAGATAGTCAAAAAAATTAGTCTCGGTTCTCAATTGGCAGACTTTAGGTAGTTAAAGGGCTTAGTAACGCCAAGTCACCAGCTTGATGTGTGTCGGTACGAATATCAACGGAAACGACATTGAAATAACATTCATATCAGCGCGCATTGCAAAGTGACTGTTACGACGACGTTAGAGATGATAAATGAATATAATATATTTTTTTCTAGATTTTTGGTACAATTAAAAGACTACAAACAAGAAGTAGGCTTTAGAAAGCACTCATTTAGTGGCACTAAGTCTCTTAATGAATATTAAGGCAACATTCCTCAGAGTCATTTCTCCATCTCGCATTCCCAAAGCACATCAACAACAAAATGGTAAATGAACGAAATTAACCATCTCAAGTTGGCCTTTGTGGCTGACATTGTATATGCACTAGTTAGTAATAATACCTCGTGATGTATTAACGCACGGGTCGTGAGACAGAGCAGGTGAGGTGGTTTGTTCCTATCACGAACTACACATGGAGAAAAAAAACATGCAAGCGAGAATTTATAGTACTGAAACACCAGAAAACTCTTTAAAATATAAGACAGTTTGCAGTTGCTACTTGATAGCTTTGAGCGACAAACGATAACGGGAAAGTGGAAGGCAAAAAAGACATCGGTAGATCATCTACTAGATGGTGTACTCAAATTAAAAACGCCATGCTTCAACTGCACGAAGCACTTCACACTGCAGAGGACAGGAATAAATGGCGAGCCCTCCGCGCCTCCGCCGGTCATGGGAGAAACGATCCTTCAAGAAATTACTGGATGGATGGACTTGGTGAATTACTAGTACCTATAGTTCGCCCCGAACTGAGAACTCGTGATTCGATCTTAAACGATTTGGCTCATGTTCGAACTTAAAAATTCTGTTTGTCTCATTTACTCGTCTACCAAATTCTATGATGTTCTGGGGCTCTACCGCGTAATTCTCATTTGTATCAACTTCAAGCAAATGCATGCGAAATTCAACGCGTGCAAAAGAGATGGCATGTTAGGCGGGCGTCGTCGCACGCACGACAAATTTCAATCTCAAGTTGATGTTGATGAAAATGAGAATTACGCGGTAGACCCACTGATCAACGATACTCGAGTTACAAACGTACATACATACATACAAACGCCGGATTGTTCAAGTTGACTCGGAAAACTTCGTTCGCTTCGCTCACTCATAACATTTTTTGTAGACAATAGGCCTACGTGTAGATGATGTGCGCTCCTTCAGAAAGTGAGAGAATTAGAGTAAGTGAGGTATTATTAGTGATATATTTAGAGATATTATATAGAAACTTCTGCGAAATCTACAGAAATTCGGAACGGCCGAAGAATTCCTGCGACGAGTCGCTTGGCCGTTTCGTCATGGGTAGTGACGTCATGGGTGGTGACAAGCTACGGTTGAAGCATATCACCAGTTAAAATTGCAGAATTTGTCAGTTTGTTCAGTCTTAGTCTAACCGTCCAGCCCCTCAATAATATATATTTGGTTGCCAACTGGACTAAGGGCCTATCATCAAGAAGATAGATAAAAACTGAACTTTCAATATGAGCCCATCTTCTACATAAAAATACTTGTACGTAAGTACTCGATCCAGGTATAACCACAAGCACCAGCTGCTGATTTTTACTATATTGTTTCACATTATAATGATCGTTTCTTTCAGCTACCATAATAAATAATTATTATTAACCTTAATACCATAATAACCTTAATTTTCTTTTGAAAATCTATTATTTTCCGTTCCAATTTTTTATTTATTTGAAGCTGTGTTAAATATATAGAGTTATTTATTGCTTTTAAAAGCTTTTATGTGTGTGGACCATGGAGCGGACATTATCCAAAAAGTATAAAACAAACACTGGCTGGTTATAGAACACGTGACGTCATGAGAAAAATCAACGTAGTGGGGAAAAGTTGGCGTACGAACTTCGCCCTTTGATCCGCTAAATAGAGACTTCGTTTTTTTATTATTTAATATATTTGCCGAGATATATACATTGATAGTCAAATTGTACAATTTTAAGTATTATATAATAACAATGATATACGTATAATAACATCAAATTGTACATGTTACTCGGAACTTGTTACAAACAACAAATACACTTTACTGTAACTTTATTTATTCTTGGCGTAGTTGAAAGAAAACCAGATTATTAAGCCTTTTTCACTCGATACAATAATCTTCCAGATTCTAGTCAGATTGGAAGTGGCCGTGCAGGTGAGCTTAACCGAGAGCGCGACGTGTAATCTCGGGTTCTGATTTATATGATGCACTAACAATGCTGCTATCCGAGAAGCAACACCAGCGAATGTAATGCATCATACAGGGGACTAGAGGATATTGTTGTCGAGAGTCATATGTTTTAGCAGAGTTATGATGAAACTGCATCAGCGTGGCTTGATGTGAGGAGAGAGTGAATGATTTTAAGGTTTCTATGTTTCTTACCCTTCTTTTCAGCAAGACTAATCGAATTTGTGGAGTTAGCCTAATAAAAAGATGAATGAGGGCGTTATTTATAATCCCCAGACAGTGTGCTGTGCATAACGACAAGTAAATTTGGACAATATGATTACTAACAATTTAAACTTGATTATTTAACACAGCTTTTAATCATTATGAATTTTGCTGTCTGGTTGTTGTACAATTTATTCCCACAAAAAACATTTTATTTAAAGTAGGATGCCACGACTTAGCTATAAGCTTTCGCTTCAATGTTAAAAAATTATCAGATCTCATGGAAACCCAAACCCCTAACTCTAGAAGGCATAACTCTACAAAATCCTACATTTTGGTCAAAAAGTATGGCTTAACCGTTTCGTGGCCATCGCAAAGACACTCCCTTAATGTTAAGAAATTAAGTACCTATTATTCATTAAACCTAGTCCGGTCAATTTAATATTTTTAATATTTATTGTCATATTGCCCTTTCATAATTTTGGGCACTTTTTAAACTGTCCGGATACTGAATAATGACCTTTTAATCAAGTTTCATTACATATATATACATTTAGTTCACGTTTTTATGCATATATTTATCATCTTTGTGTTCATTCTTTGGTTTTTCGTGGTATGATACCTTGACGTGATGACATTAAAGCGCCTCTTCCCAACCTCATTCGAAAATGACTTTATTGACAGAGTTATTTCTCTTAAACAGTACGTTTCAAAATTATTAAAAATATATGTTGTTAGTTATTTTAGGAAATTATTCTCACATTTAGGAAACAGTATGAAAATATTGTTCGAAGTCAAGCTGTTTTAGACTAAATCGGAAATTTACTCGTAAATAAATTTTTGCAAATCTTTGATTTTTCATCAGATTTCTGTTATCATCGTTGCTTGGAAACTACACCTCCTATCAAAATAAACCCAAAACATTATGTAGATAACTTGGTGAGGAATAATTCCAACCTTTCAACTATTTCTTCGCAGCAGGCACTGTTGAATATTTGTTGGCAGCTCTGGTTTTTACCCCCTGTTCACGAAAATTATGCTTAGTTAACTTTTGGTCAGACACTCCTCACCAAACCGTCACATTTTTCCACCTTGGGAATTTTCTCAGAAGCCTCCTGAGAGCAACACACAAAGATTTCAAAAAGTAAAGATAGGCCCTTACTGTGACGCTCACACGTTTGGAATCATTGCTCATCTGAACACAGTGATAGTTGGAAGCCTTAATGAATTTTTACGAGATAAGCGGTCTCAATATAGCGTCGTGTGCATTTGTGAAGTGCACTAATATTTCAATAAATACGAATAAAGCCAAAATTGTGACATTTCACATTCAAAAACAATGCAATAGATTATAGCTGGCACCTAAACTTTTTTGAAATCTTTGGCTACACACGATATTTTGTCTGTTAATCGACTAATTGACTGATCGACTTCCCAAAGAATTCCACAGATTAGTACTTGACAATAAAAGTGCTTTGACAGGGAAGTTATTAAATAAAAAGCATTTGACTCAATCAGATTGGCTTGATATACGCATTAAGGAAGGATAATTTGATTTTACTAGGTTTTTTAATCATATATATTATTTGTTATTTATTAGTTATCATTCATAGTAAATTAATGCTTATTTCATTAAAATAATGAAAAATTTTAAATGACTCCGAACTAAAAGCGCGCGCCGCCATCAGGAATTAGGAAGTTTAGAAGTTTTTTCTGTGATTGACAATTGTCTGCATCTTTTTTCTTATAACTCGATCGTCTTTTTACTTATAACTCAACATTGGCGTATCTAATGTGCTGAGTCACATGATTGGAAGCCAGATAAAATGGCATGGAATTCAATTGACATCAAATGTCACAACATGCGGTGCGTTTGGAACCGAAATACTAGAAACAGTACAAAGAATACCAAGACATGCTATCCCAAAGCTTAAAATGATGGCAAAAGATATAACATGGCAACAAGTATCCTTTAAAATTATTGTATATCCGATACAACCTGCTCTTTTTTACTGTGAGACTGTTTTCGCCAGTTAACAGAATTTTTCGATATAAAAACTAAATTTCACGTGTTGGTTCAACGACGTTTTTGCTCTTGTAGCTTCAATAAGTCATAGCTCTGCGCACTCTCGCTGCCCTTTACTCCGACGGTTAGCCCCGAATTTCAGACATTCTTTTAGTTTGCGAGACATGAACCTAGGTGGAATTTTTATCTCTTTTGGTCTTTTTTTACTTCTTTCATCCAAAGTTTAAAACTTGATTAGCGAGATCAAACAGTCCTAGGAATAGGAAATCGTTTATTAGTTCGGTGAACGAGTTTGAGCGTTTTTAAAAGTATTAAAAGTTGTGAGTTACAACTGGAGCCTTGTTACATTTGTTTATGGCTACGACAGCGTCACAATTGTCTTAATAGATCATCATGACAAGTTTAAATTATAGCACGGACTTTTTAGATAAGTTACGTGATAAATAAAATGCTCATCAAATTATTTATTTTAAAATTTATTCCATAACATTCCTTAACTACGTAATATGAAATTTATTTCTTGTTAAAGCAACTTCAATTAAAACAATTTCCCTGAGAATCTAGCTCAGTTTTTGCATACGACTTTGACCGGATAATATTATTGGCTGTATCCAACATTGGTCCACTATTTTGTGCTGCGAATTTTAAAAGACACATAGAATATGCCACACTTCTAGCTTCATAAATATACACGTTTACTATAAGCAAAGCCGCGGACCAAAACTAGTAACGATGAAATTAATATCAGAACACAAATACCTATTTCCGGCGCTGTTGAGCCGTACATTACACAAATTAATCCATCAGTTGGCATGTTAATGCAATATTAATCAACTGCGATCCATCAATGACAAAGTTACAATGACAACTATTTCAAACGTTCACACGTCTTGATTTCGTGACGTAATTACCAATTTGTCTAGTCTTATCTGTCACTTGTTTTGACATGTGGCTGATTGTAAAATAATAATTAGGCTTTTTGAACATAAAATAACTAGATGTTTGGTATCTTTGAAGGCCTTTTTATACGGCAATATAAACAACGGCAACGGCAACGGCAACGGAAACGCAATGCATTTGTAAAATATTCATTTTTAACTATTTGAGAATGCTGTTTTATTGGTATTTATACCTAGGAATGGTGATCGATAATAAAAAAATATACCTTTAACTGCGTAGGTCCTGACATTCCTTTCAGAATCATCAATCCAGTCATACTCTTTAATTTCAGGTACTTTTGACATTCATGCCTTTTTCTCGGGCGGCCTAGTTGATTTATAAAATGTTCGCTACTAATTAAACCGGAGCTTCAGGGCAATATCGATTAGATCTGCATTTGATCAGACTACACTCAATTAAAATTGCCTTATTACTGAAACCGACCACAATCGAAATATTAACCAGCAGATTTTAATTACTTATATGAAAGTAGGTAAAAAGCTAAGGAACTCATTATTTCCCTTTTCCAAAATTTTTTGTTTTACATTGTAGTTTGGTGTAAACATTTTATTTTAACCATTTATTAGTTTTATAGCAAAACAAATTTGCAAACGCAGATATATATACATACACATATATGTATATATATATTTACTTATTTTGTTGCAAACTATTGTACAAAATAATTTTTTGAATATGCCAATAGTAAAACTAAAATAAATTAAAATGTGTTAACAATTGAAATTTTTGCAGTTTCGTGATTTATGTCGACTATTCTTTTATTTAAATATAAAAAAAACATTAAAAAAGTTTTTGAACAGGAAACTTAAACGTGGGATGAGAGAAAAATAATATAATAACAAAAAATAAATCAATGGATACAATGAAATATTTAATTAAAACTAATCACAACTATGGTGAGTGAGGATTTTTAAAGTTATAACAGGAGGTATTTTATAAAATGATCAACGGCCTTGGCATAGAGCAGTCTTCTTTCTTTTTTCTTTTTTTTGTGTCTTGGCGACGGCTGCTATTTTAAGCGCCACTTTTTGCCAGTGTCAAGTAAGATTCTGAAATGGTTAGTTATTCAGACTTTCAGACGCCAATTGTTCATCAAGCAAAAGGTAAAAAAAAAATATTTTTTAATGTTATTTGATACAATATTTTTTTCTAGGATACAGATAATTTTAAGTTGGATTAGATAATAAATATAACATCTTAACGGGCAGGAAGACATTAGATTCAATAGACTAGAATAGATAGAAGGACAGGTAACATTTAAGGGACAATTAAAAATATATGGTCCAAAGAGCCGTCTTCAAGACCGCAGTCACAGAAAGGAGAATCTCTTATATTAGTATTATTACCTGTGATATTTTCTAATTAAAATACTATTTTTCATCATCATCATCCATGACACACCCTGTGACACTGGCAGGCAGTACTTACAAAGACAGTAATCATAGATTAGTCTTAACAAGGATACTTTCTCAAAAAAATACATATGATGAGTACATATGGGAGAGGATATGATAGTGTCCAGAGTGTGTAGATCTAAACCAACGACAATATTTCATAATAATGAGAATTGATAAAAATAACCATTTGTAACTAGAAGCGGTAGTATATCTTTTCAGTTATAAGGGCTAATGAGCGAAGAAATTCTCCTAAAATTTGGACGACCTTGCCCTGACTTTTAATGAGAAGCGATAGAGACTGTTCTGATAAAATTCGTGCCTTGAATGTTGTAGTAAGTTATAACGTCAAAAAACAGATTTAGTGCTGGCTCTTGCTGCTCTAAGGGCTCTAGTATTGTTTCCTATTTGCTTTGTGCTGCATAAATAAAATAAGTATTACTTTAAAAAGTCTTAGATTTTTAACGTAACGTAACGATTATATGCGTAATGAATCACGTGCTCATTCAACCTCAACCATTCAATAGTTACGCTATTCAAGTTTTTAATAAAAAACAAAAAACGAGGTCGGGAAACAGGCGCGAAAAGAAAATGTTTTGCATTTTGGGTGTTTTGATCAACAATAGTGACAGAAGATTGTGTATTAAAATTACCGTAACCAGTGCAGTGCATTGTTCAATGGAATTAAAGTGCAAGCTGTGCCTTTTTGTGTTTTTTGTAACCCAATATGCAGGACAGCAAGTAATTAAGACAGGACATACCCTTTCGAAGATTCTAATGATTATACGTATTTAAAAACATATTTAAACCTTAGACACGGCTGTAAGGGCCAAATTCCTTTTGCTTTCCCACTTAGTAGAGAAATAGAACCGTATACAAACAAAATGGACGCCCTACTGGTCCGACCACCAATACCATCTGCATCGATGTTACCCCGAGCCTTGCGGGCCGCAGCCCGCAGTGTGAGGCGTAACGTCGGCGTCGTCGCGTAAACGTCTTTACTCGCCCAGATGAAGGTAGTCTAAATCTGCTAAAACTGGTCGCCTATCCCGATCATAACTCGTATCGAAGTGAGCCGTTTATGTGAATCATCAAATCAAAAATGGCATGACTCTTTGCTTTCTTGGGCATGGCTAAGCTTCTTGAGTATGACCCATGACATGATCAGATGTTTTAGCGCGTGGATGAAAGTGACAGCGGGGCGCAGTTGTAAAACAAAGGGTAGGTAGGATAGCAGCATTAGTTCCGATTTTGACCACGACCAATTCAATGCGTTTCGTAATAAGTATATTAAAAAGATACATATTTAAGCAATGAGTAAGGAAACCAAAGGAGAGGTAAAAGTTGTCTATGGTTGTCTATATGCAGAATCCTGTTTGCAGCCGATCCGCCATTGCTATGTAAGGCTGTCATGAGTATATCAAAACAAGCGGTGTTTGTGAAGGTTTAATTCGCCTTTATTATGTGACATAAAGTTTAGGTATACACGTTTATTTTGTAGGTATCTATAGCCAGTCCATTGGTTTCTTTTGTCTGAGTTTATTATTTCCTGACAATAAATGAAAACTTATGGGCATCTTGTGGATTAGCGCTTAAACATCAGGCCTATCCTTAAAAGTATTTGCTGAAAATATTTTTATAAAAAGACCCTCAATTTCGCCCCAAATATGGCGAAGCTTGTTATTTTCGATGGATTCAGTTGACGGTTCTTGGTGGAATATAATCTATTACTAATGTGAAAATAAATATTTGTGGACTAAATTATGTGATGAAGAGCTAGTTTATAATTTGTTGAGGGTTTGAGGGTTCTGTTTTTTGTATATCCATGTTCTGGCCTCAGTTACTTTTACAACTCCAAAAACCAAACTGAATTTAATAAATGAGGTATCGTTGGACTGCTGGTGTAACAATGATATTATCTAACATATAGGTACATTTATTGTTACTGAAAGAAAATAGTTTAATTTGAATTTGTTATTTGTTGACGAATAATTTTCAATAAAGTGTGTGCAATATTTTCCATAATCTGAAAATATACTATGTCGCTTTTAAAATAATATTTGAATAAAGGTTTGCTTTCATGTACATATAATTATGCTACAAATTGTGATAAACCGTAATTGTAAAACAGTCCAACAAAATGATTATTTATTATTTCATTCCATGTAATAAACTATACATGTTTGACCGAAAATTAAACATACAAGGCGCTTTTATTTCAAATATACGAGTATTTGTTTGTGTGTTATAAACAGAATGTAAAATAAACGGATATACAACGTGTAACAGAAAGCTGTAACCATATTTGAAGAGCTTATTCAGTCAATGGTATAGAACAACTTCTACTATGGAACAAACCCTGAATCTCGAAAAAAAAAATTAACTATTTCGTAGAAAGATGCAATGCCTCTCGGCCGAAATGTATGTAAAGTACACTATAACTTATCATAATCTTATAGTCTATAAGGTTATAGTCTAAACCGTTTTTTAAGTAAATATGGACTGCTATTAATCTAACCAGGTGTTTTATTTACGTTTCATCCTCATTTGCGAAGAAAAGTTTACGTTTTTTTGTGTTGTTAACAAAATTCGATGTATCCCGCTTTTTAAACCTTTATCCCGCATTTCCCGCAAATTTGTATTTTAAAGTTGGCAAGCCTAGTGGTAAGCCCTATCGCCGCTTCGAGCACAAATGGACAAACAGCTTAATGTCCCTTCCGAAGCACGCAACACAAATTAATGTGCAATTCACGAACTCTTTGGTTAGATATTGTCAAAATATAAATCATAAAATACTAACCATAGAACAAAAATTTAAAAAATTAGTTAATTCAAAATATTAAATTTGTAGAGTACCGTACCCAAAGGGTAAAAAATTAACTAAGTTTAATTTAAGTCGGTCTAATTTGGAGACTAGAAATTTGGAACAAAAATAGCGTTTATTTGCCCACACAGCTTACAATTTGGTACCATAAAGTTTTTACATCACAATAAAGTTTTTTTTTAATTCACTTTGTAACACGCCCCACGGGAATTCCAAAAATTATTTAAATATCTGAAGATACTTTACTTATTACATATTACAAGCAAGTTTCAAATTAGGTCAGATTGTTATACATTCTACTCTAAAGTTTATTAAAACAAATTAAAATATAAATAACATTGAAAATCTACCCATAGAATAAAACTTACCTAAAACAAAAAACACAACACAAAACTAAAAACCTATAATAAAAATAAAAAATCTTATCTAGATCGCCACCACCGTGTAAATACCCTTTGTATTTAAATGGCCAAACCGGTTTCGCAGCCGATTGTGAAAAACCCGCCTTTTTGGTATGTAATAAGGTTTTGTTGAATAACCATTGAGTGAAATTTGAATTTACGTGTTCTTATTAATTTAAGTATTAATTATTAATTAGAATTTAAGTATTCTTAGAAAAAGACTGGTTTTTCACAATCCGGCTTCGAAACCGCTCTTAAGCTTTTTTTTCGTCGTCTCTACAATTTACTATTAAGCAAATAAATTTTCTGCCATTCTGTGTTATTTTGCAAACAGATAGGTAGGCAAACAAACAAATTAATCCTTGCTACTAAAGTTTCCGTTTTAACAGTACCCTAAAAATAATTTTGAAATGATATTGGAATAACTTCCGCAAGCCTTGTTAATTATCTTGCGTACATATCGTATATTTGCACAGAACAAATAATCCAATCAAACGTGAAATGCTTCACGATGAAAATGTATCGTATAATCGGAAATGCCCCATCGCTCATTTCCGCATAAATTTGTTTTGTATTCTGCCTCAACACTGATACGGGATTCGGCTTTCCCGTTTTGCAGAACTACGTACGAAACACCCTTCGCAAATAAGCCTCAGAAATCCTGAACAAAAATAAAAACTTGGCCAAGTATACGTCCCGTTTATAATTGTACTGGTTCTGTCGTCATTTTTGTTTAAACTGCTTTGACCACCAACGAGATATACATATACCCATGGCCGAATACCATGCATGTACCTATGTTCTTCACTATTCATATTGGCCTACGAAGCGCTAAACAAAAAAACCGGCCAAGTGCGAGTCAGACTCGCGTACCTAGGGTTCCGTATTGTGGATGATAAATTTAATTTTGTAATTTTTTTTTCGTGAATTTCTCCACCGCTTTATTTTTCCTGTAATCTTTATTTTATTACCATGATTTTTTTCATATTTTTTGGTCCACCAGTTTTGGAGATAAGGGGGGGGGGGGGAATGAATGAATGAATGAATTGACACTTTATTGTACACAAAAGACATATAAAAGAAAACAGAGTATTGAAAACATAATTTTGTACAAAGGCGGACTTATCACTTAAAGCGATTTCTTCCAGCCAACCTTTGGGTGGTGAAGAAATAGTCACTAGAAAAGTAAAAATAGGGGATAGACGTAATAGATAGAGTAAATTAAATGAAATCAATAAAGTGTTAATACAAACAACCTACCAAATTAAACTTAATTTTAATAGATATCATAGACTTACATAAACAAATACACAAGAATATATTAATAAATACATCTTTAATATATATATATGTATATACATTTAAATATCAATATAATAAGGGTAAATAAGTGATGAGACTACCAACCTAATGAAACTTCATAGTGAGATCTGACTTTCCTCTTAAATATCGCCAAAGAAGACGACATACGAATCTCAGTAGGTAACTCGTTCCAAAGACACACAGCCTTGACCGCAAAAGAATTCCCATATGCAGTAGAAGTGTGCTTAGGGATACTAAGCAGGTGACTTTCCCTGCAGCGTAAGGAATTGACATAATTGAATTTGTCGCGAAGATATTCAGGAGCAGAGGAATCGTTTAAAACGTTATATAGGAGACTTAATATGTGAGTATTCCTCCGAAGGTGAATTGGGAGCCACCTTAAACGAGCACGTAATTCTGAGACATGATCATACTTCCGCAATCCGTAGATAAAGCGAATGCACAAATTTTGGAGACGCTCGAGTTTGCTCAGTAGCTCCTGTGTTAGGTCAAGATAGCTTACATCAGCGTAATCAAAAATTGGGAGCAGAAGAGACTGTGCCAGCATAATTTTAGTTTGTAATGGAAGAAAGAACTAAAGACGTTTGAGCGAGTGGTAAGCCCCAAACATTTTTTTACTAATGTCTCCGATTTGAGGAATCCATGACAATGTGTTATCCATGATGATGCCTAAATTTTTTACTCTGTTAACAAATGGGATAACATTATTGTCATACTCGATATTTGGAGCAGCACTCAGATTCCATTTTGCCAACATTTTAGATGTACCGAAGATAATAGCCTGAGATTTGTTTGGATTAAGCACCAAGCCAAAGCATTTAGTCCATTCAGATATGATGTTTAGGTTGCAATTAATTAAATTGATGGCATCGATAATTTCATCGGGTTTAGTTCCAGTATAAAGCTGTAGATCATCTGCATAGAGGTGATAGAGAGAAGAAAGATGACTTGCCAGGATATTTATAAAAAGGGAGAAAAGTAAAGGAGATAGAACGCCGCCTTGTGGGACGCCAGCAAGGACTGGACACCAATCAGAACAACCAGTGTCAGTGCGAACACATTGCTGACGACCTTTAAGGTATGACTCAAACCAAGCTGTTGCTGCCGGAGATACGTTAAGCGAGCGTAGGATACCCAACAAGATGTCAAAGTCAACGGTGTTAAAAGCGTTGCTGAAATCTAGCAACGTTACAACAGTAACCTTGTGGTTATCCATATTCTCTCTAATATCATCTGTGATCTTAGTAAGGGCACTAACAGTACTGTGACCTTTGCGAAAACCGGATTGGAGGGGATTAAGGAGATTATTACAGGAGAGGAAACTACAAAGTTGTTCATGAACTAGTCGTTCAAGAACTTTTGAAAGTAGGGGTAGGATGGATATAGGACGGTACTGGGATAAAGTGGTGGGGTTGTTAACCTTATGGAGAGGAATGACAAAAGCTCTTTTCCAAGAACTGGGGAAAGTGCTGGATGTGAGTGAGGAGTTGAGAATATTGGTGATGTGAGGGAGGATAATATCAAGAATAGGACTTAACATTTTTATACTAATATCATCAGATCCTACTGCTTTACTGGTGATGTATAATATGCATCGCTTAACGTCACGGCCATTGACATGCTTAAAATCAAAAGAGGAGAAATCTGGGACAGGCTTGTTTGAAAGATATGATAACGTGTTATTTTTAATTGTTGCATCTAGCACGAAAGGTGGAGATGCGAAATGGTTATTTAGAGTAGTTAGATCGATGTCCGTAGAAGTAATATTCTGTGATTTACCAATGCCCAATGATTTAAGAAAATGCCACAGATGTGAACTGTCACTAGAATTTTCAATACTATTGTGAATGTGTCGGCGTTTAGCATCTCTACACACTCTATTAGTGGGGGACATACATATTTTTGGGGTTTTTTAAAGATTTCTCGAAACCAGTGCCCGTAAGTATAGTAAAAGTATATATTTTTACAATCAGCTTTTTAATATCTACAATTTATTACCCATATTGTATTTTTATGAAATATCTTTTTATTTATTTTACTTCTTTTTTTATATTTCTCATTAATGCTGAATTTTTTTAAATTCCTTAAGTGTTCCTGTAATTGGCCAGTTATGATCTATAATTGACATTTTTGTTTTCATATTTTTCGGTCTACCAGTTTCAGAGATAAAAAAAGACCGGGGGGGGGACATACATATTTTTGGGGTTTTTTAAAGATTTCTCGAAACCAGTGTGTATTAAAAGTATATATTTTTAGAATCAACTTTTTAATACCGACAATTTAATACCCAATATGGGTATTTTAAGGCTAATATTTTTTTTATTTTTCTCACTATGAGGAAAGACCTAGTTTCTTCCAATGAACCCTTGAAAACCTGGTGCTGTTGATGATCTAGCGTCAGGTGTCCCGTTAAATGTAATTGTGACTGAAACTAGATTTAAATAACGGAGAAGCACACTATTTTCCTAACCAAATTACGAGATTTTTTGTTCAGCGGCTCTTTTACCATATTAACGTTCACGGAACTTTTCGTCAGAACCAATAACCGTCACCTGTAAACAAAACGTCAATTGTTGACTGCGTAAGAAAAACGTCTTTACTTACCTACGAGAAGATTAAGTTACATATTTGTGGCAAGCAAATAGCAAAATTCGGCATTTTACAAACGGCGTCGTCTAAACGCTTCATCCATCCATCCATCAGCCTAGTTCGTCCACTGCTGGACATAAGCCTTTCCAGGACTTTGCCACTCCTGGCGGTCATCCTGGAAGAATTGCCCATACTCACACACGCTGGGCAGGCGGGTTGGTGAGCGCAGTGCCGGAACCCTCGCACCAGTGACGCCGCTGCCCGTCACCAGTCTGTTCCATATAAGGCCCGGCTATTAGGGATGGATATACCGCCATCCATCGGTCCCAGGCATGGTGGACCTCCTGGTTTTGCCTGTGAGCTGTCCTCTTACTCTCCCCCGAATTACTTCGAAGGGGTCTCCAAGTAAGATGGTGGTACCTCCATAGTCGAGCCCGGCATCAGCTCTACCACCTGTTGTCTAAACGCTCGCTGTTTTGCAATTTGCCTTTATTACTATATTATTTAATGTTTTCGTATGCTTTTACGTTTTTAGCTGTATTATTATTATTTATGATTAGCCGTTTAATCTTAAGATTATCATCAAAAATAACATTAGCCATAAGCATATATATTTATAATATATTATTTATGAAGGAAATTTGTAACACTAAGTCATGTCACAAATTATTAATTCTAACGAATTAATGTGTCAGGATCTTATTAAATATCCAAACATCCATCCATCTACCTGTCTTCGTTCACTGCTGGACATAAGACTATCAAAGATTTCCCCACTCTTGGTGTACCTTTTGGAAGTAATGTCTATACTCACACACGCTGGGCAGGCGGGTTGGTGAGCGTGGTGTCGTACCCCTCGGACCAGTGACGCCGCTGCCCGTCACAAGTCTGTTTTATATAAAGCCTGGCAGTTGGGGATGTATATACCGCCGTCAATCGGATCCAGGCCAGATGGCCACCTTGTTATGCCTGTTAGAGAGCTGTTCTCTCTCCCCCGAAGTATAATGATCAATGTATGATCAATACTTGACATTTTTTTTTATGCAAATACTATAATCTTATTTGCTTTGGTTCTACTTATATTTATATTTCAGTCCTTTCAAATAATGCTTATAAGCTTTGTTGTGAAGCCTTCGATTACAGAACTCCGAAAACAAAAAGTCTTTGAAATAACATTGCAATCCCACAAAACGATTGGATAGAAGTACGGAGACGATCCGTCGACAGGCCCTTATCTGATGGAACATGTTATTTGTCTGTGGAAGAACAAGAATGTCTCGCCAAATTGTCCGCGCCAGAGCTCTGAGAGGGCGATGAGATTTCATAACGAATACACAGGGAAAGCGCATTCAACAATATTCCGAGAACATGAAATGATGAAATGAGCAGATAAGCCGGTTTCGAGATAGTATTTTGTACAACTGTGACATAATGAGAGACATTTGGACAAACCGACCAAATGAGTATCGTAATAGATTGCACGAGTGTTCCAATGTCTAATTATGTCAAGGTACACAAAATACTTTATCTACGAATATAAAAATATCGTCTTCACGTGGCATTTTTTATGATTTTTCAACTAAGAATTTTATGAAAAATTAGAAAAGAATACTCGTTCATAAACTTAAGGTGCGTCGGTTCGGTATTGTGCCTGACCCCGTCCTTTTTTCTCGTCATTACTGCTTTTAGGTTATTTAGCGATGTTATAATAAAATGGGCCAATCACAGCGCAGAATCGTGGTGTTACAATGTAATATTATAACATCTGACAAATAATGAAGGTACTTATAAAACCGCTTTCAATGTTGTTATTGAAGATAAGGTATCATTTATAGCTTTATCTTGATAAAACCCTTGTACTGTTTCACAATTTAATGCAATTATAAATAATTTAAATTGATCATATCAATCACAGTTATTAATAACTTATCATAGGTTCATCAAAAAATGGGATACCTTAATTACATATTTAATTTACTTATGTATACTTATTTCTCGTTTTCTCGCTGTCTGCCATCAATTTTTAACTGAAACAAAATAATAAACACTCATAAATAGTCTTTATTGTACACCTTAAAATACAAATATACATAATAAATAAGTGTAAAAGAAAGTAGCAATTGACGGCCTTAGCGATTACTTCCAGATAATCTTTGGGTGGTATATGTTTTACGGGAAAAATAACGTCACACAGTTTCAGATTTAAATATAAAAACTAAAACTGATTAAACAAAAATTTTGGCATTCTTAAACATATCGATCCCTATCATTTGTGATCCTGACAAACCACTTTTTCCTCTTCCACATTTAGTACAAGCTCTTTTATTCTAAGTGCTTATGATAAAGCCTTAATTTGGTCGGAATTCATCATTAAAATACCTACTTCTTGTGCCCTATAATCTTTTGAATAATGCCTA
Source organism: Ypsolopha sequella (assembly GCA_934047225.1). NCBI lineage: Eukaryota > Metazoa > Arthropoda > Insecta > Lepidoptera > Ypsolophidae > Ypsolopha > Ypsolopha sequella. The sequence continues at coordinate 8,110,317 of OW203994.1, read as the reverse complement.
AAAGTATTTGTCTGACCTTGTCCATAAAAAAAAAACAGAAATTACATTTTGAGTTAAAAGCACTTGTACAGTAGTTTCACTTTATTTATGTTTTCTCCCAACCGGTTTCTGATTTTGCACCATTTTCAAGGGAAGATGTTAATTAATAGAATATTTCGTGACGAGTATAAAATGGTGGATTTTCTTACCCGAGGAATGAAGCTAGTTTCGACGTGAGCCGAAAGCGAACGTCGAAAGCTTACATTTCGAGGGTAAGAAAACCCATTTTTACTCGTTGCGAACGATACTTTTTCTACTACCTGATTTATGTAGGTATAATATTTAATTTTTCCTTTCAAATTTAATTTATTTTATGACTTTGCAAAGCGCGGCGCGGTTTTTACCTTTTTTTTTTTTGAGGCTTCGTCCGGCGGTTTTAATTGTGGCCCGTATAATTTTGAGAAAAAAGAGTGTCGGACGCGATATAATTGATTGTGTCGTGAATCGGAACGCAGGGAATTTCGATTTTAAAGACAAACTAAGGACGTCAAAAAGAACCTAATTTAGCATGAAATGAAGACAAACGTTAAAAAGAACCTAATTTTGCAACTGACCTGATAGACATTCCGCAACGGGGCCCGGAAAGTTCGATTTTCAAAACTAATTTCGAGTATTAAATGGAACTTTTTCATAAAGGTAGTAGAAAAAATACATTTCGTTGACTCCAGGCATTAGCTCTGAGCAACGTAAACAATGATAATGTTCGACATTCGCAAGTATAAATTTTGAAAAATTATATCCCTTTTGCCATCTCCACAATTTTTGGTTAGCTTACTACCCTGGCAACAGTTTCTGAACTGAGAGACCACAGTACGGTATAAACTCACAATTAAGTATCTCGTGAAAGAGAGTGAACTCTCTTATCTGAGTGGCTAGCTAGTTTATCGTACTACCCCCACATTTATGACTTCGTTATTTCCTTATTCCGACGACATAAAAATGTCGTCTACAAGAATAACTTGTCTCTTTTATCTCCTTTTGTTCTTGATAAGGGAAAATAATGAGGCGACTTATGTCGATCGAATGTGATTAAAGCTTGCTTGCTGAACCAACATAATAAGCAAGTCAGATTTATGGCGTACGTGATAAATATTTAATAAACAGATAATATCTTGTATTTCTTGGTATACAATTTTTTGGAATAATGTATGCGTTTGATAAATGAAATTTGTCATGAAAAGAACATTTCAACTAATAATATTTTAAATTTGTAAAATCTACTCCCATGCTGCAATAAGATAGATAGGTAGATAGATAGATATAAAATTTATTTCTCAAAAACACGACACATACATACAAAAACAAAGTAGAGCTTAAATAAGAATTTAAATAAAAGAAAAAAAAATAAAGTTAAATCACAAAAAGAAAGCTAAATTTATCCTAGTGGTATGTGTGTCGCGGCAAAGCGAAAAAGGCTCCGACTCAGCATAATGCCGCAAACCAAAATCTGCGACACTGTAATTCTGCCGTAAGGTAATCACAACATCAAAAGCGGTTTTATAAGTATAAGATATTACATTATAACACCGCAGTTTTGCACTTTGATTGGCCAAATTTATTATAACACCGCCAGAGAACCAATCACAAGCGATAACTGCCTGTCTTCATTTCTTAAGCCACGCTTTCTATACTCTTCCGCTTCTGATTGGTTTCAGGCACCTATATACATCCTACAGGGTCAGGATATCATGACGAGTATCACTACAATATCATGACAGTGTTCTTTTTCTAATTTTTCATGAAATTGGTTTTGATGGTCGTAGATAAAATATTGTGTGCAACTGGACATAATTAGACATTGGGACTCACTTTTTTCGTTTTGTAAAGAAACAAACACTCGTGACCCAAAGGCTCACATTATGTCACAGTTGTACAAAATACTATTATTAAATACGTTGATTTAGACTAGATAGTTTTATAAAAAATACTTGTTGGAGCATAAATTTTATTTTCTAAAAACAGGTTTTAATTACAACCAGCACCCGAAGCCGACGTGATTTAGTTGAGTCACAAGAGTGAGGAGCGTGACAATCTTGTCACGCTCCTCGTACTTGCCAACTAAGTCGCGTCGTGCGCGATTAATCTTTTTTTTTTTCTCTTCGTAATCTGCAATCAGTCCTGTAGACTATAATCAGATGGGGTCTGCAAGTTTCTTATTTACGCATGCTGATCCACAAATCAGGCATCCCTTCTTTAATTACTGATTATATGTGCCCTTTTCAGCGATTAAACACTGCAGAATTAAAAAAGTTGAAGCAGCCACAAACCACACTTTTGTTGAAATCAAACATTTGTCCAGTTTCTCTTTGAATTAAATTTATTTAAAAAGCCCGATCCATTTCGCCAACAATTATTATCAAAGGCATTCAACCAAAAAATATATTTTACAAACGATATTTTTCAATTTTATTGATATATTTCAACAACTTCTGAAAGCCCTTTTATGGATTGTTTATAAACGAAACATAATTTATACTTGCGATCAGTGGCGTGCATTGATTTTTTTTCCGTAGAAGCAACCAGAAGGTCAAGTTTGAGAATAAAAAAAATATGAAAAAATTTAAATAACACTTTGAATAAAAAAGTTTGTATGTAAATGTTCTCTCTAGGGTAGGCAGTTGGCATCATACAGATATTTTTTTTTCAGTGTTATTTAATTTTTTTATTGTCAAACTTGACCTGATTGCTTTTCCGGAAAAAAGTTCAATGCACGCAACTGCTTGCGATTGTCGGCACTAGGGAAACTTGCAATCTATAGAATGTATTTAAATTCCTAACATCTTTCCTTGAAAATCATGTAAAATCCGAAACCGGTTGGGAAAAAAACATAAATAAATAGCGAAATTACTGTAAAAGTGCTCTTAGTTTCAGATATAAACGAAACAGTTAAAAGATACTAAAAGAATATCATACTATCAATGAAACCCGCTGCTGATTATAATTTGCAAGGTGTTTTTGTTTGTCATAAATTAAACTGCTTTAGCTTCAAATAATTCACTCAGATAAAATTATGTTATTCTGGTTTAGATTTTGGTTTTTAGAATTTGTGGTCTAAAAAACCTCACGATGATGAATATTTTTACGAAAAAGCTGCAACTTCCACTTGACTTCGTGTGACGTCACTTGAGAAAAGGCTGTTTAGAAATGTGTCATTTGCTATCAAGATAAATGTATAATAATTAAATTTCTTTCCGACTGATTTGACAGATGGATGACAGATGAGAAGACAGACAGAGACATACCACTTTTTTATAAGTAAGGCAAAGGTCCACAATCAGCCTAAATTGCTAAATCAATGCTCCAAGTGACGTCATATGTGAAAATTCTTGAAAAAATCATTAAAACGAAGATCAAATTATATAGGTACCATACTCGTATTAGTAATAACTATGTTCTATCGCAAAGTATATCGCAGGTTTTTCTTTTGTAGTACCTAAGCTAAAGGAGTTCTTTGTGGCCAGTATTATTAATCGATCAGGGCTCTTGGGCTATGCAGACCCGGATAACTAATTGTATCATGATTTTTAGAGTGCATGACTAGGATAAGAAATTTGTTTTAAAATCTTCTCGTCTTTTTATATAAATTAAATTTCAGAATCCAAGGTAATTATAATATCCTTAAAAGTGTATTTTGCTTATGTAACAAAGGAAGCAAATGAAAAAGACCACTGGTAAGGGTAAGTTCATGAAAAGACATGAAAGAGTATTTTTATAGGGTTTAAAATTTGAAATTGTGTGTGTTTTTATGGGTTTGCAAAACTAACCATGTTCATCTATTCCACATTACGTACCTATATATAAACACTAAGCCATATTTCGTAGGACATAATGTTACTTGACTGTCTGTGTCACAAAATCCCAGCCTACCAAATACCTTTGTAATAAATTGGTTTATGTGGCGTCAAAGAATATGATACTCTAATAATAAACAGGATTAACCTCAAAAGCTTCATGCCCTCCATGCCTCATCTCTTGCGTTACGTAAGTACCAAGAAAACTATGTTACAATAACAAGATAAGACGCTATACAGGGTGTTAAGGTGAAGTTGCGGAAGCCGAAAACTGGCGATAGTACCCGCCCATACGAACAACTTTCCATGGAAAAAATTAAGAAATTAACCTATCTCAGAGAACGCTTTATTATTTAAGGGGAACGAAAATACAAACAGAAATAAAATGTCAGCTTTCGGATGATTTTGTTGCAATAATTAGGTTACGTATAGCCATAAAAAAAATACATGTTTTTGGTTGAACTTTAAGGTATTCATTTTCCACAAACCACCTTAATCGATTCATATTTGTACTGTCAATGAATTTTTTTGTAACCCTCTATTGCACACTTCTTATCGATTTTGTTTCAGGTATCGCTTTCGCGATTTTGTTGGTTTTTTTTAATAAAATTAGTGTGAATGATATCTATTCATTTTCCAAATACCACGTTATTCGGGTCAAAAAAAGCACCCCCTTTTTCCATAAATACGTAAATCCACTGATGCAGTCAGCGGCAGCAAGATATTGTCAGTCTACGCCTAGCGTTGGCGCCCGTAAGACGTGGAACCTGTGCCCTTTTTTGCAAGCTATAAATATCTCCCAAAACTACTTCAAAACACATTGAAATTAATTTTATAAAGTAATATTTCGAGGAGCATCATATTCCTGCCGTTAAAAACTCAACAAAATATGCGTATGAGTGATTTAGCTACATCGTGCCATAGTCATAACAACAAAACTGAATAAATTTGGAATGAATTTATACTTTTATGCGGGAAAATAATATATGTTACTGTAAAAGAATAATTTTGTGATCGTTACTGAAACCCAAATTAATTTACTTATAATTACTGAGATCTGTAACAAAGGTCAATGACCTTTTCGTGAAATTACCCTCTAGTATTGGCTCACCATTTCAGGTCCAATAAGTGAAGTTTTTTGCAAATTATATAGGTACACTTACTTGGGATAAATCGCCAAGCATTTAAAATATAGAAATTTATTTTGAAATATTTACAGTGCATGGCAAAATTATTAGATCGTAGATAATCCTGTCGGTACATGTTCAGGTTCTGTTACGCAAAATGAAAACAATGAAACTCTTTTAGGATTAATTTGTTATCCCTATGTTTGTCTGTCTGGCCGTTTGTCTAGACAATTTTTTCTGGGTAAAATTAATAAATACCAATATAAACGGCCCTCTATAGAGCTGTAAAAACATACTTTTGACGTTTTTATTTATATTACGTTTTAGGTTTTTACGTTTTTTTTTACGTACGTTTTTCATACAAATTTTCTCACTATGAAAATGTAGGGATGAACACTTGAGATAATATTTTGCATTTAAAAGTCAACACAGAAAAAAATTGTTGAACAAATTATGTGAAAAATATGAAAACCATGTTGTTATATTCTAAAGGGATTAATTATCTACTGTTCAATGTGGCGATAGCTTTGTTTATTTTTTTCCTTGAATTATTTTTTACTAAGATAATATATAGTTTAATACAAGGTTTTCCTTAAGAGGTCCCTTTACCCCTGTATTTTTCTTAAAATTCATACAATAGGTATAAACCGAATGTGAAGTCTACAGCTTATTTTCTTCATATCTTTTTTCATGAGTATATTCTAGTGACATCTAACTACGTCTCTATACAGCCCAAAAAGCAAAATTTGATAAAACACCATCATTATAGCTGTCAGGATATCGTCAATATTGCCTCGTTTTTACACAAAGTTTAACAAGTTTGTATAGTTTTATCTATACTGGAAATAAAAAAGAGAGAGGGCGTCGTTCATGTTAAAATGACTAAGTTTACACACTTTGCTAAGTATAAACAATTACCGTTTCATGGAAAACTGTTTTGACTTGAAACCATTTCACAAATTCAATTAAATTATTTTGAATATCTTGTCATCTTGCACTTTTTGATAAGAAATACAATTTCAATAAGTAAAAATACAACTTTTAGTTAAGAAAACTTATAGTTAAAAGTCTGCTGTATGCATTAACATATTTTTAATTATATTACAATAGTAATAAAATAATTGGCTTATCCGTCGTCGTGATACCAGCCGTAAATTTCTTAAATAATCTGATATCACGCTTATGGAAAACCCAATTATTTTGAAGATACCATTATATCATTAAAATATGTTTATGCATATAGCAAACTTTTAACAATAAATTGTCTTAGCTAAAATTTGTACTTTACCGTTAAATTATTTCTTAATATTTTGTTACAAATTCGGAGAAATAGCCCTTAACCTTAACCTTGTATGAAAATATTTGTTATCTTTGTAACAAAGAAAAAAATAATAATAAACAAACCTATCGCCACACTGAACAAACAGTAAATTTTATTAATCCCTTTAGAATAGAAAGATATGGTTTTATATTTTTTACATTATTTGTTCTACAGTTCCTTTCTGTGCTTTCTTTCAAATGCAAAATATTATGTGAAGTGTTGATCTCTATATTTTCATAAGGAGAAAATTTGTATGAAAAAGTTAAACAAAAGGCCATAAAAACGTTATAATATGTATATTTTACAGGGCTGTAAATATTAGCATTTATTGATTTTACCCAGAAAAATCGCCTAGACAAACGGACAAACAGACAAACATAGGGACAACAAATTAATCCTAAAAGAGTTTTGTTTTTTCATTTTGCGTAAAGGGACCTGAACATTTCAAACTATGATACAAATAAATTTCTATATTTTAAACACTTGGCGATTTATCCCAAGGGTAAACAGGTGTCCCAAAAGTCAACGCTTTCCCTTGGAAGGCTGGTAGGCCAGCTCATGACTGACCAGAATATCAAATTATGACCTCAGCAAAAAGTAGATAGTCTTCGAGTTGATGGTACTTTTATAAATTCAAATAGATTTTTGAGAGTCAAAGCTAACCAGTTCTAAATTCTAAGAATAAAATTTTTGTTGCGCAACTCTGAATAGTCATGCTATTGATAAAGTCAAATTAAACCTTGAAATGCTCTTACATCAGGAAGAAAAATAAAAACCCTATTTATGACCAATTTTTTGTAATTAGGTTAGTTCGATACCACACCCTGAAAAAAAATGTCCTATGTTAGTTTTGCAAATTGTCTTAAATAACGGCTCATCAAATATTGTTTTTCAAATGATCTGGCAATTTCTGTGTATTACTTTTGAAAAAAAAGTTATTGCTATTTTACTACCAAAGGAGCTGCGTATTTTTTAAAATAATTAGAATTTAGAATGAAAGAGTGGCGGGCAGTAAAAATATTTGACGTTCATTAGAAATGCCATTTAACACGCGTTAGAGTGAGATAAATAGTGACGCTATTTAAAATGAGTTGGAAAGAGATAGTAACGCAGTTAAACGTGGTTGAATGAGAGAGGCATAATTGATATAGGCTACAGTGAGATAGAAAGTGACGTGGTGCATTCCTTCTGAGAATATTTGTTAGTTTCCACTTTTTGTAATAACAACTTTAGTAAAAATTTTTTGTAAAGAAATTTTTGGTCCAATTTATTTTCCCGCAAGTGTTAAACCAGCTCAACGGGCGAAAAATACTTAAAGAATAGGTAATGGTGACAATTAAACACTCAAAAAACCACTTTTATCCGACCATAATAAATTTACGTCCCGACGTGATAATAGCAAGTAGGATCAATGCCGTGTGACGATGATTGAAATACACTAATAAATTAGATAAAATAAAATACGTATTACTTTTGACCCTGCCTCGTCCACTCTATTCGTATTTTTGCTATGGTGACGCGAGCTTAGAGACCGGGACGAATTTCCCCCCGCGCGCTATCGTAAAATAGAATAAGCCACGCCCGGAACTGGTTTTTGTTTTGGCTATGTCATACTCTAGAATAGGTACACTGCCTACGCTTTCACGTCCTTCCAAAATATTTTCGCTCTTAATTTTCTTAATAAGAAATCGCTCTTAGGGATAAGACCACCTATTGTTGCCTATATATTTTTTTCCAACTTTGTATTGTGCTTTTTGTTGTTTTTCTTTTGGTGCACAATGAAGCGTATTTATGGAAAAAACTTTTTGGTCGGGTAGCTATTTAACTTTTCTATGGAACAGCTTATTTTTTTTCGCCATTCGAGGGTTGGCTCCGTAGTAAAAGTTGTTCGGTACGAGTACTATCGCCAGTTTTCGGCTTCGGAAATTTCATCTTAACACCCTGAATAGACGCCATGAACGTCATCACGTTTCTGATTATGCTACAAACCTAATAAAGACGACAACAGCAAAATCTAATAAAAGGCGGAATTTTAAGAGAAAGGCCTTATACGTAAGTACCAAGCAGTATTGGCATTAATAATTTTTTTTTTTCAATGCATGTGCTCGTAAAGGCCCACTTTTTATGCATCAAAACCGAACAGAAAGTCGATTATTTTGCCCTAGGGCTTTATTATTATTTTTTTTAATTTGTTTGTAATGGTTGGCTAACCTGCAGCCTTTCTTGTGTGCCATAGATGTTATACTTTTTTTCCACTGTTTAACGGCTCTGGATACAATCCTTTTGAGCCAATCATAATTTAAAGTTCACAAGATTTTATTTGTTTTCATTTCCTCACACTATGCATTGAAAAACGTAGTATGATACACGGGTGTAAAAGCAATAAATTACTCGGTTACGGTTAAATCGTCCTCGTAATTTATTCCTTTTCGCCCTAGTAGCATAAACTACTATTTTTTTATTACTTAGTTACTTTGAATAAATTAATCATGATTTAAAAAAGAAGCCGTATTAATTTAACCCATACAATTATTGGTTTTCAATAACAATAGATATGTACTGCGATCGGGCTTGTAAAATTAGATGGTTCAATTTATTTTATACTACACCTGCTCGGAAAGTACCTCCTTACTTTTTTGAAAACGATGCAGAAAATACGTCATTACTGTCATACAAATATGCGGGCGGAAAAAGTGTATGAAAATTCATTGTTAACGTGCTTGAGCGGGCAGAAAAAGTATATGCAAATCCATTGTTAACGTGCTGTTTTATTTTAAATAACATAAAGAATGAGCAAGTGGCCAGTGGCCAGTATTATTTTGCGAACTCGTACATAAAACTCGAAAAATGATACTGGCCACTTGCTTTTCCTGTACATAATAAAAAATAAGAAGGAAATAAAAAGTGACAATCGCAGGCGAGTCAGTCGGTTTCTTTTATTGTATCTTGATTAAAAGTAAAATTATACTATGTCCTCGCAGGTGTAGTATAAAGCACTATGTATCACTCGGGAGAAAGTGCGATTCCCAACCCGTGTGTATTGAGGCCCTTGGCTTTGCCTCGGGCCTCAAACTACACCCTCGTTGGTGAACGATGTACTATTCCTGTTACTTTTTTGAATTTGTCACGAATTTAAAAAGGAAAAAACATAGATTGGGACATCATAGTGGTCAATACAGTTTTCTAAAGATTATTTCTACAGTTATGTTATTAATATGTCTTGCTGCTTGTATTAAATTGCGAGTAATGTGTGCAGCTGAATTATTTCAGGGACAATCTAAGTAGATATACTATTGAATAAATGTTCATATCTTTATACTAGATGTGCTTGCGGCTCTGCCCGTTAAAAAAAAAATAATAAACACTTGAACCATAGAGAGCAGATGTTTGTGAGTGACGTTGGATTTAATCATTAATATAATTAATTCTATTACTAAGACTCCGCTGTCCGTCTGTCTCTCCGTCTGTCTGTCCGTCTGTCTGTCCATCTATCACCAGGCTGTATCTCATGAACCGTGATAGTGAGACAATTGAAATTTTCACAGATGATTCTTTTGTCGCTATAACAACAAATACTAAAAAACAGAATAAAATCAATATTTAAGGGGGTTCCCATACAACAGACATGTTTTTTTTGCCGTTTTTATAGATAATGGTACGGAACCCTTTGTGCACGAGTCCGAATCGCACTTGGTTGGTTTTTTTTTCGAATAATTTCTTGCAATTACGCCTTTGTGTGCCGTACCAGGTTGGTTTAATAATGGTTTTAATTTATTCTTGAAGAACCCCGTATTAAAAATAAATAACATTATAACAATAACATATTAGAATACAGGTGACGAGGGGACGTAAAAAAATGCGAGATATTGCGGAAAAACAGCAGGAAAACCGGAACACACACAACAACAAAGTTTGACATAGCCGGACCTATGCTAGCACCATCTGTAATTAGCTACGTCATTTCAATATGATTTTTTCAAAACGCACCTCATATCCGCCATACATTTTTACTATGGCCACGCGGCATTCAATAAACTCGACCACGATAAAAAAACCGGCCAAGTGCGAGTCAGACTCGCGTCCTATTGGTACTCGGTTCCGTATTGCGGATAATAAATTTAACTGTTTCATTTTTTTTTCGTAAATTTCTCAACCGCTTTATTCTTCCTGTAATATTTACGTAAACACATATTACCATGATTTTTTTCATATTTTTCGATCCACCTGTTTTGGGGATACATATTTTTGTAGTTTTTTAAGATTTGTCGAAAATAGTGGCAGTAAAAATAATAAAAATATACATCTTTACAGTCATCTTTTTAATATCTACAATTTGATAACCATATTGTATTTTTAGGATAATATTTTTTATTTTTCGCACTTTTGTCTTGGAAATATTTTTTACGCCAGGGCCACAGCTTCAGGCTTCTGGCGGCCCTTCTTGCTGTGCTTCCAGGTGGTTTTTGCGATAGGCTTTGCCCTGCCACGACACCCGTCGGCGCCTTCCACCGCATCGGATGTATACACACTAGGTTCGTCCTGTGCGCTCGATCACTGTTTCATCCGCCGGCCTCCCCGCACACCACCGTCCCGAGAGTGCAAGTCACTCGAAGCTGGACAAGACGTGCGAGCGGCGAACCATGGCCTGCTCTATACAACTTCATACATTTGTTCTCTACGCCGGCACCGTCGCAAGAAGAACCGCTTGGCGCGCTTCTCGAAGCCTGAAGCTACAGATATCTAACATTTCTGCTCAAGCAGCTAACAACATACATCCCATTTCATGTTGACCTGTTTTTCTCCATACACTCACATCCCTATGATGACAGCCTACGTGTATTCTGAATTCGCCTTTATTACAAAGGACTACGTCCGCAATATTGACAGTTTTCAGCGAAAAGACCGTACGTCCTATTATATTTTATGAGGTTCCTGTATGCTTGGCCGAGCCATCGCGTCATTTAGTGCAAACTTTCCTCTGACGATTTTCTCAGATTATTCCAAAAGAAATCAACAATGTAGCAGTGGCGTGCAAAGACCTTTTTTTTGGAATAGCAATCTGCCCCCCTATTCTGTATCTTTAGTTGCCAACTGAACGAGGTGCCTATCATCAAAAACATAGATAAAAACTGAAATTTCAAAATTGCCTTTAGTGTGTATTGAACTATTAAAATCTGTGTCGTCATTTCAAGTGCGAAAATATCCTTAGGACATCGGAATTCGATAGTATATCTATGTTTTTGATGATAGACACCCAGTCCAGAAGGCAACTAGAGATGCATAATAGGCCCGCAGGTCAAGTTTGAGAATAAAAAAGTTGTGAAAAAATTTAAAAAACACTTTGAAAAAGGAAAGTTTGTGTGACGCCAGGGTAGGCACTGCCTACCCTAGAGTGAAAATTTTTATAACAACTTTTTTTTTTCAAAGTGTTATTTAAATTTTTTTATATTTTTACTGTCAAATTTGACCTTCTAGTTGCCTTTTCGGAAAAAAAAGTTCTGTGCACGCCACTGCAATGTAGTGAAAATTGTAAATACAGATATTTGTGGATCCTTAGATCTAAACTATACTCAATATATTTATACTAACATTATAGCCGATTCTGAAGGCTTTAATTTTAGTTTTAGTGCTGTCAAAACTAAATTTTCTTCATTGTAAAATAGTCCTTAACTGTTAGGGTTAGAAGATAAATTACTTTGGAAAATTTTTAAGTTTTGACAGCACTAAAACTAAAATTAAAGCCTTCAGAATCGGCTTTAATAAAGCAGTAAAAGAGTCGTGTCTACACATTTAATATTTTTCCGATATTTGTTATGTGTTAAATTATATGTATAAATGTGTTAAATTAGTATTGTATAGTATCCAAAACTGCAAAGTTTACAATTTTCATGTCTGTATGTATGTTCCGTTTTAAGTCGAGAACCACTCGAACGATTTGGATGCGGTTTTCTTTATTATCATCGTAATGCCCTGATCCACATACAGGTTATGTTGACTAGGGTCACTACAATGCATAGAGGAATGCTACGATGATAATAAACTGGTTATAATTGAGCGACACTTACACGCGAGTGAAGCCGCTGGCAAAAGCTAGTTATTAATATACATAATTGATTGTGTTTTTAAGTGGGTTATTTATTATCTTCAATTTATGATATACAAATTTGCTTTTATTTCAGCATGTCTTTTTTATATTGACATGGGCTGCATGGTGGTAGAGCTGATGCTGGGCTCGACTGTGAAGGTACCACCATCTTACTTGGAGACCCCCTCGAAGTAATTCGGGGAAGAGTAAGAGGACAGCTCACAGACAAAAAACCAGGAGGCCCACCATGCCTGGGATCGATGGATGGGGGTATATCCATCCCTAATAGCCGGGCCTTATATGGAACAGACTGGTGACGGGCAGCGGCGTCACTGGTGCGAGGGTTCCGGCACCGTGCTCACCAACCCGTCTGCCCAGCGTGTGTGAGTATGGGCAATTCTTCCAGGATGACCGCCGGGAGTGGCAAAGTCCTGGAAAGGCTTATGTCCAGCAGTGGACGAACTAGGCTGATGGATTGATGGATCAATGCATATACTGGGTGTTAAGATGAAGTTGCGGGAGCTGAAAACTGGCGATAGTACTTTTCCATATGAACATCTTTTACTATGTAGCCAACCATAGTATCGCGAAAAAATATTTTGCTGTTCCATAGAAAAATTACATACATAATATAGCTACCCAACCAAAATGTATAAATTAACAGATGTTTTTTCTAGATTTCTCATTTTTTTATCACGAAAAGTTGTTCATATGGGCTAGTACTATCGCCAGTTTTCGCCTTTCGCAACTTCAACTTAACACCCGTGTACCGACAAAATATTTATAAATATACAACGTGTAACAGAAAGGTGTAACCATATTTGAAAAGCTTATTGAGTCAATGGTATTGAACAACTTTTACTATGGAACAAACCCTGTATCTCGAATTTTTTTTTAACTGTTTTATAGAAAAATGCAATGCCGCTCGGCCGAAATATATGAAAGCAGTGGCGTGCACAGAACTTTTTTCCGGAAAAGCAATCAGAAGGTCAAGTACGACAATAAAAAAAATATGAAAAATTTTTAATAACACTTTGAAAAAAAAAGTTTGTATGACGCCAGGGTAGGCACTGCTTTTCCTAGAGTGAATATTTTCATACAAACTTTTTTTTTTCAAAGTGTTATTTAAATTTTTTCATATTTTTTTTATTGTCTTACTTGACCTTCTGATTGCTTTTCCGGAAAAAAGTTCTGTGCACGCCACTGTGAAAGGGCAGATTTTTTTTTGAGATTTCGAGGTTGCCTTCATAGTAAAAGTTGTTCTATACCATTGACTGAATAAACTCTTCAAATATGGTTACACCTTTCTGTTATACGTTGTATACTCAAATTCAAAACAAATAAACATAATATAGATGAACCAACGCTTCAGTTTCGAATTTCGAACAAATACTCTACAAAACTCCCCAATGCAATATTTATATCGCCCGCCTCTACTAAACAAACAACTGTATGAACGAGGTGGAGGCAATAGCGAAAACGGCATAACAACAAATCGTGGCACGAGCGGCTAATGCATGTGAATATGGAGAAAGTTTGCTCCGCTAGCTACAATCTCAAATTAAATCTCTGGCTGAGATCACCGAGACCCCCCTCTCTTCTCCTCTCCCCCCTACCGCGCTTCGCGACTTAATAATCGTCAAATTGAATAAAAGCTATCCAAAAAACATGTTCGATTTGCGATATGGATGCGCGAAAGCGTGACAAACATTATTCCGGAATCTCAACGAAAAGAAAAGGCAGGAAAATATCACGGAACGAGAAAAAGAGTACTAGAGATTATTAAAGAAATTTGTGTATAACCACTTTGGATCCTACTGTATAAAGGAAGAATTTGTTGAGGCCTTTGATTAAAGGGCTACACAATGCTAAAATTCAGTGATGCTCTATTCTGCACTAATCAGATGCAGCGCACGCAAATTTTTAGGTATTTCAAAATCACGGCCACATTAGGACATTAAGAGGCTATGCGAATTTTATTTTTGTCACTGTCACTCCAAGCAAAAACACGGTCAGTGCGAGAGAGGCGGATTCAGGGCGAAAGCGAAAAATGTTAGTTTTATAATTTTTATAAAAAAACTAAAATAGCTAGCAAAATTTCAAATATCAAATCTCTAGGTATTGTTGAAAAAACACACCTAATGTTTGAGTTCTGTATATGGTCCCTATTCGTCAAACGAGGAGAAAAAGTGAGTTTGAAGAACTCATTTCAACAATTATTTCTATCGAGGAAAATTTTGCCAAGCATGTCTTCCAATTTCAAAACCCTAGATTATATAGTCAAAATGCATATAAAAATATTCATCATCATGAGGTTTTAAAGACTAAAACTTCGAAAATACGGCTTATTAAACCTAAATCTTGAAATGGCTTTCGAATTAACTCACCTTAGCATAATTTAATCTAAGCCAATTCGGCATTTTCTAATTTGCCTCGGCATATAGTAATTCTGTTGAAACTATTGAGGATCGCCTCTCTCCGCCCCACTTCGCTCGGCTCCCAATATGTACTTACATATAAACCTAACACGCTCCTCCTTGCTCCGCTTTGCTCTGCTCATCGTCGCACCTATGTTCCACATTTTGATGAAAGACTTTCAATATGGGATTTTTAGAAAAAGGCAAAAGGAAAGTAATTTTACAAACAACGAGCCTTTTGCAATTTGCCGGTAAGCGTTTAGAAAGTGACGACGCCGTTTGTAAAATCCCGAATTTTACTATTTGCCTACCACCGCAGATAATATAATACTAGATGCCACATATCCAACTGTACCTATGTAATCTTTACATAGGTCGGTACGCTTAGTACAGGCGGCTGCAGTTCAACTCACTATTTGTAAACGACTTTAACGGCTGTGACGTCACAATGAGAACTACCAATAGGTGACATTGTCATGTTAGCGTCAGTTTTCTTAGAGTTTCTACAAACTTTGGAAACCTTCAAAAGTACAGTACTCCCAAAGTAATAATGCGCATACAAATCTATAGCCGAGCGACCGGACGTACCACGTGACCGTATTTATTGTATAGAAAGTGTAAGGAAATATGAACTTTGCCGAACAGTGGCGAAGATTTGTATGCGCATTATCACTTTGGAAGCACTGTTTGTATTTTTACAATAAGCTTTTTAATATCTACAATTTGATACCCACATTGTATAGGTATTTTTAGGATAATATATTTTATTTTTTTCACTTTTGTTTTGGAAATATGTTGAACAATTTCAAACTTTTCATACATATTTATGTTTACTTCGTAATATGTGGGCAAATTAATGCTATTTTTGTGCCAAATTTCATGTCTTTATCTTTAACGGTGCTAAAGTTTTGAGGCTGTGACATACGGACGGAAGGACAGAGTCTCACCATAAAGGTTCCTTTTGTACCTTTTAGGTACAGAACCCTAAAAAGAATATAAACACATGTACAGTATAACTAGCAAGCGCTAGAGATACAGCGTCTATCTATTCTACTTGAGCCCTCACCCATACCGCGTTTGTCAATGTGCGAGAGAGCAAATATGAAAGACATTGTATCGACCATAGACATAGGATTCGCTGCGCTTAAAAGACGTCCATAGCGTGTAAAAGAGATGTCCTACCTTTATGAACACCATGCAAGAGAGAAAGAGATGCACAATAAAGAACCGCTATTTTAAGAGGCCATAGCGTCCCGCTTGCTTGGATGTGATTGCGGATTTTAAAATAATATTTTAATAATACGTAACTAAATTGATAAATAGTGATTGGTTTATCTTGTGCAATGAGTAACTGTGATGTGACCAGGAGAAATAACTCAAATAATTACACATTTCACAGGTAAATATGATTTTGTCATTAGAATGTTTTGAACCACATTTTGGCAAATTTCTCGTATTAATCGGCCCGAAAAAAAGTTTTTACAATAACGTTTTGTTGATTTTCTTTGTCATAGATAGCTATATTAAGTGGTAATATGCAGGATTGTCCAAAAAGTTGTTAAGTAAAATAATAAATGTAATAATAATGTGCATTTATTTTTTTGTATCATTTTCTCTACTACATTGTTTATCGTGTACATTCTAAATCTATGGTATTGACGGTGCGTGTAATAGACTTCCTGGTTTACAAATGGTTGTTCACCCTTTTAAGAAACAGTAGAAGTGTTTTCATGAAGTCATAATACCGGAATTAATAGACCTTGGAAATAGAAATGGCTGCCTGTACTGTCAGCATACACCAATCTCACTTCTGACATATTACATCACAGTACGGGATTTGAGCTATCGACAATATACACATTGACTGCTATTTAATTGTCAATGCTGTCTGTATTTCCATGTCAAAATATAGACGGAGATAGTGTGTAAGTGAGAAATGGATAGAACGGTCGCGATGTTTATTTCCAAGGTCTAATAATTCTGGTTAAAGTTATTGCCACATGAAATCGAGATGTGTTAGCGTCACTAATAATTGTCATCGCTTACTAGCTCGGTGATGGTTCCCAGTTAATTAATATTTCATTATCAGATCGAATTGATAGATTAATATGTTTCACGAATATACACCCGTCTAACACAATAAGGCCAATGGCAAAGAATTTGTTAGCTTTTGATATAGGAGATTATTGGTCAGCTCATTGGCCTACTTTTCTTGTACTGACAATACTAATAATCACGCATCGAAACAACAGGTTGAAGGGTTTTTAGATTATACTGAAATATTATAGGCAAATTAACTTGCGGCAGGATAGCCGTTCCTACTATTCAGCCACTAGTAGCTTTAGTCACTACGTTCAACCAACGTGTATTGAAAATTGTACCTTATCTAGTTGACGTTAGGAAGTACATTTCAATAATCATAAACTTCTGGTAGAATAATTATTTTTGTTATTCTGCTGCTAGTGGCAGAATATATTATTTTGCTAAACAGCCGCTGGTGGCAGGCTAGACACTTCCATAAAAAATAACAACGAAGGTTAGAAAAGGTGGTCACGGAACGTTGTTAACATTTTAACTCTTCTGCGCTTAAGGATTTCTGATGGCAGATTTAGTGCGCAAAATTGTATTTTTGATGTGCAAATAAAAATATCCCTTTATTTTATATTTAAAAATAAATAAGATTGAAGTAGATACACTTCATATTTGTAAAACCAATTTTGAAACAAACAAGTCAATCGCGCAACCATAAGAAATATATTAAAAGCAAAAATAAATAGGGTTAGTATCTATATTTTTAGACAAAATAAATGTTACGTCTGGTATACGTGTTGCGTTTACCTAATGCAATTATTTGGTGAGAAATATAAACATCAAGTTTTATCTACTTGAGACTACTTTATTTCGACACACTCTTAGTTTACAATCTACGACAAAAGTGACTACATCAAAAATTATTAAATACTTCTTCGAAGTTATCCATTTAGTACCAAATGATTGATTATATAGATTTTTAGTATTGTTATTTTTGTGTGATTGTTCGAATTTAATTCGAACGGCGTTGATAGCTCAGGCGGTAGAACTCTAGCCTCTCAATCTTGCGATCCAGGTTCGATGTATCAGGTATTTGTATTCTTACCTTATATCCACCACCCACTTGCTAAACGGTAAAAGAAAACACTGTGAGAAAACCTGCATACCCTAAAAAGCTCACATAGGGCTCACCCTCATTTATTAATTATTTATTTATTTATTTATTTAAAAAAAACATACATTATATAGGTACATAAAAGTGTATCGGAAACCTTTTTACGTTTTTATGTACACTCAGTTTCAAGATTCGTCTTATATCATTATTTCGACTGACTGTCTCCTAGCTACTTAAGGGGCTTAGTAGCGCCAAATGGGTACTTTCTAAAGCCTACTCCTCGCTTATGGCCAAAACAAAAATATTGAAAAAATGTATTATGAATTATTAACTTTAAGACAACATAATATGCAACATTTTTCTATTTCATACCACCAAACCTCTATACGAAAAAAAATTTTAACCGAATGGTGTTTTTTGGCTTGGATTCGCTACTGCTCCAAAGCGGTTTGGCCAATTTAATTAAGTTGCAGGTAAGCCAACTTCTCAAATTAAAAAATAATAATAATAAATCTTGAATTAAAACACTTGTACTAGTAGTTTCACTTTATTTGTGTTAACTCCCGACCGGTTTCGGATTTTATTCCATTTTCAAGGGAAGATCTTAATTAAATTATTTTACATGACTCCAGGCACTAGCTCTGAGCAACGTAAACAATGATAAATAAGATTATCATTGTTTACGTTGCTCAGAGCTAGTGCCTGGAGTCATGTAAAATAATTTAATTAAGATCTTCCCTTGAAAATGGAATAAAATCCGAAACCGGTCGGGAGTTAACACAAATAAAGTGAAACTACTAGTACAAGTGTTTTAATTCAAGATGTGTTTCAAGTTTCACCAAGTGCCGACAATCGCAAGTATAAATAATAATAAAGCCCTAGGGCAAAATAATTGACTTCCTGTTCGGTTTTGATGCATAAAAAGTGGGCCTTTACGAGCACTTGCATTAAAAAAAATATAATATCACGCTTATGGAAAGATAACTAATAATAACGTTTATATTCACCGTCTACACGGTAAAAAAAATGCATTTTAGTTCAAACGTCTGCAATATAATAATAATTTTAAGTCGAATGAAACAGTTTCATTATACAAGAGATTTCAAGTCGAATAATAAGTTACCATAACGATTTAAACCAGACAAATAAAAAAAAATAAGAGCTTTGTATATGATTATTATGAATTTAATTACTGTAATAAGTACTGAATAGAGTATATATGTAACTTTTATACAATTAATATACTTAAATGGTGCAGATATATTTTAATCGCCATTAACTAGCTTGCGGATTCTACGGAGCAATTAAATTGTGATTCTTTGTTTTTATTTACATCCAAATTAAATCTTTCTTTTTTTATTCCGTGACTACAAAATGTATCTGCGGCCCTAAAAAAAAAGTTCGAGTATGTTTGGTCTAAAGTCGTAAGTACTCATATACCTCACACTAACACACCTGCGTTCACTTTTTGGCTACGGCGTAGCAAGTGCTACGATCCCGTAGTTTTCCCGCTTTGTAGACCCTCTACGTCGTAGTTTCAATGCATGTACGTGTCAAAAAATCATTTGGGTAAGTGGGAGTCGGACTCGCGCACAAAGGGTTCCGTACCACCATACAATACTGGTACAGAACCCTCAAAATATTATGGTAAATAACAACAATATGCATATTATGTAGTTGCCATTAAGGCGAGAAATAGAAGCCGCTAAAATGGTAACGCCTTGCAAACTTTGGCACCCTCTGAGTGCAGATAATATAATATCTAAATCGCTATACTTTTCTTATAAATGTTTTTTAGGGTTCGGTACCCAAAGAGTAACCAACGGGACCCTATTAAGTAGAGGTGGTCGTTTAAACGAAAAGCTGTAAACTAAACAGAGTTTTTGACAAAAAACGTTCAAGCACGTTTAAAACTATTATGTTTCAAGCTTAGTCAAACATTCAGTCACTTAGTCAGCTGACGCTGCAGCTACGCCACCTGTTGTAAAAGTTACAAACAATTTGGTAGTTTTGTTTACTATACCAGAAAACGTTGTGAACGAAAGTGAATGCGACCGAATGCAAAAACACTGACATTTAAAAGTACAAGCTTAAACTCCACTACCATTCAAATTCAGCCGTCTAATGTAGCTCGTATTAGACGACCAAATACTCGTATGCACGACAACATAATTCAGGCCTACGCTTCCAAACGACAGCATTTTACATTGGTCGTATGAAAATTCCGTTTAAAAACTCTATTACACGATTCATTTTGCGTGGTAATAGAAATATGGCTTACGCTTTTAAATGATGGTATTTTTACTTCGGTCGTATAAAATTTTCGATAAAAACGTTTAAAATTCTCGACTTGCTTTTCAGTGTTTATTAGCTTTCGTTGTTGGGTGGATGCGTTCATATGCTTTATGCGTTTTAGTTGCTTAACGTGATTAATTCGTGTTAATTTTTGTTTCAATTACGTAACGTCGTGTAAACAAACTTTGTTAAGTGTAAATCTATTTCGTGACTGTGTAAATAAAAGTTAAAATGTCTCGAAACAGCAGAGTAGCATTTGAAAAACAGCAGGATAAAAAGCAGTGTAATTTTTGTAAAAAAAACAATATTGTACAAAATACAATAAGGAACCTAAAGAACATCTAAGCCTTAAACATATAAGTGTATAAAATACGATGGTGTATGATGGGAAGTTCATTGATAATAGAAAAAGAGGAAAAAATACTTTTCAATGCATGTGCTCGTAAAGGCCCACTTTTTATGCATCAAAACCGAACAGAAAGTCGATTATTTTGCCCTAGGGCTTTATTATTAATATTTTTTTTAATTTCTTTACAATGGTTGGCTAACCTGCAGCCTTTCATAGACGTTATACTTTTTTTTCCACTGTTTAACGGCTCTGGATACAATGCTTTTGAGCCAATCATAATTGAAAGTTCACAAGATTATATTTGTTTTCATTTCCTCACACTATGCATTGAAAAATGTAGTATGATACACGGGCGTAAAAGCAATAAATTACTCGGTTACGTTTAAAACACTCGCTACGCTCGTCTTTTAAATTGTCCTCGTAACTTCTTCCTTTGCGCCCTTGTAGCATAAACTACTATTATAATGGTTCCTATGTTCAAAAAATTAAAAAGCGTTTTTAAGCTATAAAGCTGTTTACACAGCCAGCTTTTCATAAAAACTATTAAGCTAAAAGTAATTTTCAATATAAAGCCGTTTTTTCCATCTCTGTTACTAAGACTCCGCTGTCCGTCCGTCTGTCCGTCTGTCACCAGGCTGTATCTCGAGAACCATGATAGTTAGACAGTTGAAATTTTCACAGATGATGTATTTCTGTTGCCACTATAAAAATAAATAATAAAAAACAGAATAAAATAATAATTTGAGGGGGCTCTCACACAACAGACATGTTTTTTTGCCGTTTTTATAGATAATAGTACGGAACCCTTCGTGCACGAGTCCGACTCGCACTTGGCCGGTTTTTTGTAGTCTTGTTTCGGAGATAAAGGGGGAAGTGGCATAATCACGTTAAAAAACACAATGTTTTCGATGTTTTTTGTACGGGGACCCTTGAATTTAATTGTTTTCATTATAACATATATTCTGTGAAAATTTCGCCTGGCTACCTATGACGACTGAAGCTGTATACCCCTGTGACAGACGGATGGATGGACGGATGGACGGACAGACAGACGGACAGCAAAGACTTAGTAATAGCGGGACCTTATCGACGAAATGAATATTTCATGAAATGTTTCCCTAAAAACGGTTTGTATTGCATGTACTCCTACGAACTTCGGAACAAAAACTTCTCCGATGCGATTTCATACCGTAACTGTGAAAAATACGTTTTGTGTGCAATTTTCAATAATCCGATATGAATATTTATTCAACCGACACTGTGGGGCTGGTCTGCAAAAAGAAAAGGCTAAAAAGGCTTCAAAATGGAAAAAGAAAATAATAGTCGAGTTCGAAGCTGGAAGTTTGCGGCGGAGAACGGACAAAGCCATCCATAGCTACTATCAATCATTCTTTAACACATTTATTTATGGATTTTAGATTAATATTCGGTTGTTACTTAGCCCTTTAATATGCTATTTTTGGCTGCTTTTTTAAATTAATAGATCAAATCAAACGTTATTTCAATAACACATTTTATAAGTATTTAGTGACGTCATCATATTCCTTGTAAAATTTTAGGATGAAAAATAATTATGCCTATAAATGTGAGTGATGACTGAACTGAAAGATGTTGCTTTTTTATAATTTAATAAGGTTTATTATTTTGAAGCATGTTTACTAAAAACAGTTATGGGAAGCTATTTCTCGAAACGATTTTCCAATGGTTAAAATGAGTAAAAAAATAACGTTGACGACCAATAAATATGGAACGCAATTGCGCCTTGTCAAATTAGACGGATTAAAGAACTTCTTTTATTTACGGAGACAAATTTTACCATAGTAATCGATACGAATGATAAAACCCTATCCGAAGCTTAATCATTGATATGGTTGATTAATTATTTCTTCTTCCACAACTCTCTTAATTTTGACCAAAATAATGTTTCCAAACTCGCCTGTCATTTAGTTAGTGGCTTAATTAATTAATTAATTATTGTTTTATAATTCTTCTTGCTGTTTTTCTTTTTTTTTCCTTTATTTCTGTACACGTAAATATTGTTTCGGTTTCGAAAGGGCCTTAAAATACTCTAAAATCCTAAAAACACTTTATATTCAAAAACTACCCACATTTATCGTATTATTTTGTGAGTTGTTTTTACTGTTATTATTTGTTATGTTGTTATGTGTTACTTGATATCACTGTTTATTTAAATCTTTAACATGATAAGTACATACATCCTGCACTCTTTTACAAAAAAAAATGTATTAAAATGTACGAGTTTAATTGGCACTATCTATTGCAAACCAAACTTTTGCGTCCGCAATCGCATATCACTCCCAACCTGGCTGTAACAGAATACCAGCGTTGTGGCGTAGTATGCATACATTACGTTTTTATAAGTATGTATTATTTTGCGTCACAGCACCATGCTGAGTTATGGCCAATTTGGTGACGTCGAATGCATGGGATAGTTTCATCCTAATCTTAGACTATTGTGATTAACATGTTAATCATAAGTACTAGTTTTAAGTTAATAGTTATTATGTACCTATATGTTGCTTTTCCATGTATTCTTTTTGTCCCCAAATAAATTTCTTTCTTTCTTTCTTTCTTCTTTCTAATTCGAGTACCTATTTATATTTCTTCAACATTCTCTGCACGACAAAACTAGAAAAGACAAACAAACAGAATAAAATATCAACACACCACCAATTACTTTTAATATATCTTCATTCCAGTGTAATAATAGAGAAAAAGAAAAAATAAATTAAACCAAATTATCCTTTCAGTTTAAATAGCAGCCATTACCTTATCCCTAACAAAAAAAAACACTTGAGAAATTGCACACCTTTCAGCAGAGTCCAAAACAAATGATTGTCATAAGAACTAATATTGTTAATTAGAACACCGACGAACCCCTCTCAACAGGGTGTTTTATTAAAGCCCAACAAACTTTACTTCGTCATATTTTCTAGGACCGTGGGCCTAAATTAAAGGTAATTTATATTGGTGAGTACACAACCGGTGAATGTTTTATTCTACTTGGCTCTATTTTTTCCATAATTTTCATTATTTAAAAATCAGCAGGTTGTGTTGGGGATACAACCGTATATTGTTTAAGCGAATACTTCTTGGCATGTGGTATCTTTTGTTATTCGTTCATGTTCAGTTTTCTTGATATTTACCGTTTTGGTCCAGTAACTTTCGCAAAAACCTTATTTCCATCTACGTCCGTATCACCACATGCGATGATACAACACACTTTCTGATTTTGCTATATAGAGATCTTGCTTGCTTGGAAAAAGATTAAATGTACTATCTTTTGTTATTCGACACTGCATGTCAATCACATAGTAAAATCATAAAGAATTAAGTGAACTTTCCGATGGCAGCGCGCGCATTGAGCTTACGGAGTTGTTTAATTTTTTTTCAATGCAAGTGCTCGTAAAGGCCCACTTTTTATGAATCAAAACCGAACAGAAAGTCGATTATTTTTCCCTAGGGCTTTATTATTATTTTTTTAATTAATTTACGAGAAGTTGGCTAACCTTCAACCTTTCCTGTGTACCATAAATGTTATAATTTTTTTTCCACTAGAAGATGGCATACTCTAGCACAATAAGTCTAATGGCAAAGACTTTATTTGGTTTTCATAGAGGCTATTATGTGTTTGCTCTTTGGCCTCTTTTTCTTAGACGCGTAATACTAGTGATCACGCAGCGAAACAACAAATTGGTGTGTTTTTAGCTAATACTGAAATATTTTGTAGGGAAAAAAATATTGAATTTAGGTGATATACCTTCATATTTCTATTACCTTTTTTATGAAAAAAAAAATTAAGTTGATCTCTTAACCGCGTTCTTCGAGCGAACATTTGAAAACCAAAAAAGAAGAGGGTGCAAAACATTTTTTTTTGACAAAAGTATAAATCTTAGTACATTGTTTATACGTAAGATCCCTAGAGAAAAAAGTAATAAACCAAATATATTTTTTTCAATACAAGGAGAGTCCGACTTTCTTCAAACAAATCCTAGACAGACTGGAGTTGGTCATGCTCTAGGCTCAGGTACAGTCTTAACGGCTCTGGATACAGTCCTTTTGAGCCAATTATAATTTAAAGTTCACAAGATTATATTTGTTTTATTTCCTCACACTATGCATTGAAAAACGTAGTATGATACACGGGCGTAAGAGCAATAAATTACTCGGTTACGTTTAAAACACTCGCTACGTTCGTGTTTTAAATCGTCCTCGTAATTTGTTCCTTTTCGCCCTAGTAGCATAAACTACCATTTTATTGTTGCGATCAATTAACTTCTATTTATCATGATTGGTAACTAATAACAAATAATGAACCATTAAAAAACTTACTAATTTGCAATAGGAATCTTTCGTCAAAAAGAAAAGGTTACTATATTCTAAACTTTTTTTCACGAAAGAAGTCCCCTGTCTAAATATTCTTATTGACAAACACTAAAAACAAAAATGCCTTGATCTGCGGAATTCTTTCTTAAAGTCGATCACGAAAGTGATCAAAACCTATCTATCTGAAGCACGCATAAAGAAGCATTCGCTTCAACAAAGCGATATTCAACTTGGTAATATACTCGTTTGTCGTCGCCTGACGCAAAATCCAAATAAGGCATCCGTTAAGAATCAGCCATGTTATTCCTGAAACATACTAATATCATTCATGGTCTTCCGTCAAGGCGATACGTAAAAGTTCTTGCGTCCCTGTTACTCCATATGCGAAAAAACCCTCATTGCGAGTGGGACGGATTCGTGGAAAAGTAGCAAAATGTCAGTTTTTTATTAATATAAAATGTACTCAGCCTTTTTGTCAAACAGATTTTCAAGGAGACTTTACAAATACTTAATATCCACATTTTGAATACAATTTCACAATGAAATACAATTTCAGAATTAAAGGAAAAAATTAAACAATTTAGAGGTCATATAGAAATAAATGAGACTTGAGGATAATTCATGATTTATGTAAAAACGGCTCACCTCAATATGTGTTATGATTGGGAAGGCCGACCAGTTTCAGCAGATTTAGACTGCCTTCATCTAGGCGAGTGAAGACGTTTACGCGACGACGTTACGCCTGGTCGGCTTTCCCGATCATAACACGTATTGAGGTGAACCGTTTTTATATAAATCACTCTAGAGGTCTTTTCGGAATTAAATACTATCGAGAAACTTTCATCCAATCGTGTTTTCCTTCAGTGAGAATCGTAAACAAATGCTCAATAGATATTTACCCTAAAATTAAATACGTAGATGACGTTATAGTGGAGTAAATGGATTCGAAAAAATCCCATTTTTTTATTGTTATTGCCTTAAAGCTAGAACTGAGCCTAGAACATGAACAACACCAAACGTTCGAGGATTTGTTTGAAGAAATTCGGACGCCCCTCATATTGAAAAAAATATATTGGAACGCACTAATAAGAAATTTTATAGTGTCTAAAAATATACAAGGTGAATTTGTGAACATCGTCCAAATTCATATTTGAGACTTGGTAAGTGATCAGCATTATGAACCAATAATGACTTTTGTAAAATTCATAAAATTTAATTTCGACTCCCCATAGTGACTCACTCAAGAGTGGGAGTGAATTACTATGGGAAGTCGAAATTTCATTGTACGAATTTTACAAAAAATGTTATTGATTCATGATGCTGATCACTTACCAAGCCTCCAGTATGAACTTGGACGATGATCAAAAAGTCACCTTGTATATTTCAACCCTTTTGTTTTTGTTTTGAAATACGGTTTCGCGATTATGAGATTTGTCTTGAATTTTTTTTTTATAAAATAGAAAATTGAAATATAAAGTGAATCTTTTCCACTTATATTTATTTTTCCAAATAAAATATTTCAGTATTAGCTAAAAACCCTCCAATCTGTAACTGTTAGTACGAGTATTACCCGTCCAAGACAAAAAGGCCAAACAGCCAACCAATAATCCCCTATATCAAGAGCTAATAAAGTTATCGAATTGAATGAAACTTGAGGATCAAACGATTATTGCAAAACGGCTCACCTCAAGAGTTAGTAGTGTACCACTTTATTAGCTACTAATAATAGTAATAGCTAATAAAGTGTTTGCCGTTGGCCTAATTCGACCATTTTTAAACATTAATGTGCTGTTTTGCCCGTTTTTTTGTGATTAATCGATCAATTTAGGTGTGTAAGTATTTAAGTTTTTACAGGAAGTGACATAATCATATAAGGTTGAATGGTCGAATCCTTATCAGACTAAGAATGCGTTCAGGAAATATATATTTTCGTATTGAAATGTGTGGTGATGACGTCACCAAAATGAAGGTCTGATAAAGGTCAAATGAAAGACATCTTTTTTTTTTCGTAAAGGATATGTCCGCTTATTTTAATATCTGTCTACCAGAAATAGTTAAGAAAAGCTATTCTTCAAGAAGGTTTTCGAATCGTATTGACGAAAAAAAGAAGAGGCTAATTGTTTTGGACGGGTATTAACATTTGTTCCTAGCCTATGCTATGCCTTACCTTTATTTTAAATCAAATAAATTATAATTTAAAAAAGCTTATTTGTTTTTCATTTAGTTTATATAATATATGTTTATATTCCTATAAAAACACTTTATTATAATTCTTTCCAGATATATTTCAACTTCTTGTCGGCATCATTATATACTATACTAAAATAGTTAAACGTCGTAAAATGGCAGAATGAAGGGCAGAATTGACAGAAAAGAGAAGAGAAGAAAAATGAGAAAAAATTAAAATTAAAATTAAGTAGGTAGGTTTTGAAAGTGAAGTTCTCCATGTTTGTATTATGTGGAGATGGGTAGATAATTATTTATATCTGCTTGTTGAGACCCGGACCATAATGGGCACCAAGCGACCAAATATAGGACTCCTCCCATGTTCTGAGTTGAATGTCTGTAACTGGTTTATTATTTTAAATGAATTTATATTATTCAATATCGATAATGACACAGGTAAGTGAAGCGTTTCTAGATTCTTGCAGCGTGTACAGTAAATCAGTCACACAAAATCCTGTTTTGTTTTCGTTTTTACGGTAAAATGTTCAAGAAATTGTGAAATTGCAATTATAAGCTTAAATATAGTATTAAAAATATCTGAAATATATCAACGCTATATTTTTCATTTATTAATAAATTTTTATTCATTGCTAGTCAAATACAGGTGGATGCAATAACTTAACGGCAAGTGGAACAGGTTGGCACCTCTGGGCTTTATTAAACAAATAAAGGAATGAATTGACGGCGCCTTTCATAAACATCCGTGCGGAAATACCGAATTTAGAAACTTTTAATTAAGCACCTAATATTTTGTAAAGAGTAAGTATGACCTTTCTAAAATAGACAATAGATGGCTTTACAAAAGTGGAAGTTCGTTTTTAATTGAATGCTTTTCAAAATTACAAATAGATTAATTCCATTTAAGTTTTAATTAAAAAGCGGCGGTAGCGTAAACGGTAGAACGCTGGCCTCTCAATCTTGAGACCCAGGTTCGATCCCGAGTCGTGCATGCACCAATGAGTTTTTCCATATTTATGTGCATAGTATTACCTAATACTTGTCAGTTGCTGAACGGTGAAGGAAAACATCGTGACGAAAGCTGCGTGCCCTAAAGAGCGTGTATTTGTGCCCAAAGTACGTACGATTCAATATTTTTGAATCATAGGGTCTCACACATGAGGGTATTTAAAAAAGTAGTTCAGCAGGCAAAGAAGTCAGCTGTACAATCAGAGATTTCTAAAGCTGATATATCATCCAAAGCTATCTGGAAAGTCGTTAACAAAAACAGAAATAAAGTTAAAATAAATTTGCTGAAAAGCTTTTCTTAAAACGAATAAATAAATTATAGAGAACCCTATTGAGGTGGCTAGTATTTTTGCTTATACTTTTGATCACAAGAACACTGATATTACACAGGACTCAGATTTAGCTATTAAATTGCTCACTGATAACATGAGTAGAATAAATGATGACATGTCTTGTCGCCATACTTCCCCAGTAGAAGTCACTAAAGATGTCAACAAAATGGAAACCAAAACTTCATGCGGTTATGATGAGATTGATCATCATTGATCTTCTAGCTGCACTACTAGCAAAATTTTTCAACGCATGCAAAGATGAAGGTATTTTTCCAGAACAGCTTACAATAGCTAGGTCTTGCCAATATATAAAAAAAAGGCTCAAAAACAGATCTAAAAAAATACAGACCTATTTCATTACTACCAGTAACGTCGAAATTTTTTGAAAATATAATGAAAGATAGGCTCTTAGTTCATCTAAATCTTAACAAATTTATTAACAATAGACAATTTGGGTATCGGCGAGGACTATGCACTACAGACGCTATTGGCGCACTAGTTGACGATGTCATTACTAATTTATATAACAAAAATAAAGTTGTCGGGTTATTTCTGGACCTCAAATACGCCTTCGACAGTGACGATCTTGACATTTTATTGCAAAAATTGCAATTTTATGGTATTAGACTTAAATTAACTATTTAAATCTTACCAACAAAATATCAAACAGTATGTTGAAATCAAAACAATAGAGGAGAAACGGCAAAATATTTTCAAATCCATAAATGTTAATATCACAAGAGGAGTCCCACAAGGCTCCATTTTGGGACCTGTATTATTTATAGTCTTTACAAATGACTTGATAAAATATGTTACAAAACAAGCGCCAGGTATGAAACTGGTCGTATTTGCAGACGATACGAATGCCGTTACCTCCTCTGCAAATTTGGAAGTCGTCAATGCTCTAGTAAATGATGGCTTAAAGGCCTTAGGCACATGATTTAAAACTAATAATTTAGAGCTCAACACAACCAAGACTAGTGCTATGCTTTTTAAGACCACTGCGGGCAATAACGATACTCTAGATATCATGTTAGATGGAGAACAAATCGGTCTCGAACAGAGTGTGAAATTTCTGGGTTTTCATATCGATTCAAACATATGTTGGAAAAATTAACTCAACGCAATTGAAGGCTCCATAAGCTCGGCATGCTATGCTCTCAAAAGTTTAGGAGAAGAAATAAATATACAAGAGCTAAAAACGGTATATCATGCACTCGTGGAGTCGAGACTTAGGTATAGCATTAAGTTTTGGGGCAACAGCTATAATTATAACATGGCAAGAGCGTTTATTATCCAGAAAAAGGCAATAAGGACGATTTTACGGCTTAACCAAACTGATTTATACAAAGAGCATTTCAAAAAACTTTAAATTGTTACTGCTCCTAGCCTATATATTCTTGTTCTTCTGTCTGATCTTTCCAAAATTTTTAATAAAAAAAATGTTACCTTACATTTTAATTTAACTTAATAATTATAAACAGTCAAACTAACAGTTTTACGTTTTTTCGAAATATATATATTTTTTTATTAAAATATTAATTATATTTTAATAAGGCCGGCCCCAAAATATATTTCGAAAATACTGAAAACCGTTTTTTTTGTTGTTTATAATGATTTAATTAAATGAAAAGATTCAATAAGGCAATAATAAATATTTATTTCAATCTTACATTTTAATAAAATTATTAAAAAGTAGACTGCTAAAGAATGTAAGTACACTAACAATAGGTGTTGGCCTAGACTGACCGTTCAAAACAATGTCAACATCGCTTGGGAACGCGAAGTTCCAACCAGCATAAAGCCAGCATATGTCGCAGGCAAATAGTAAAATTCGTCAGTTTACAAATGGCGTCGTCAGTTTCTAAACGCTCGCTGTTTTGCAATTTGCGTCATCGTCATCATATCGTAGAAAACGGCATTTTAAAATTTGCTTAGGCATATCGTAATTCTGTTAGAATTATTGAGAATCGCCATGCTCCACTCCGCTTCGCTCGGCTCCCAATCTGTATTACATGTAAACCTAACACGCTCCTCCTTGTTCCGCTCGTCATCGCACCTATTTTTGACTTATTGGTGAAAACCTTTCCATTTTGTCTTTCTAGAAAATGACAAAACATTTTACAATTTACCTTTGGAAAATCCCAAACCAGTGAGCGTTTTACAATTTACCGAATAACACGATTTAAAGCTCATATTTCAATGCTATACTTTGAGGTGGACTGGTGCCATGCCGATCCATTGGTGTAATGTGGTTAGACTGCGTGATCCACGTATACTACATTTGACACTTACTTGCCTACTTGAGACCGGCCCTGTATGGGGTCCAATTTTTTTTTCCTTATATTTTATTGCTATAAAGATCAAATAAATTTCTCAAAAGGCTACGGCATCGATTGTATTTCCTGTCTAATTTCAACTCAACTAGTCCAGCGTTTGTTGGTTAGGCTGCTAACCAACAGACGGCCACAAAGGCTATGCTATAAAGAGTTCCGTTTTAAGTTGGAACTCTGAAAACTGGAAAGAAAATCTCGTTAAAAACGAAAAAATGAAGCCAGCTGTAAAAACAAATTTCGAATAAACATCGTGCGAGTTATATTAGTAAAGTTTTTGTTACTGAAACTCGCGAATGAACTTTTTAAATAACTATGAAATGATAAAATATGTGATGAAAAATGTATGGCAGCTGTATTATTCAAGCCAAAAAACACCATTCGGTTGAAAGTTTTGGTGGTATGAAAAAGAAAATGTTGCATATGTTGTCTTAGAGTTGATAATACATTTTAATAAGTTTTTGGTTTGAAATTAAATTAAATGAAATGAAATATATTTATTTATGTAATATAGGTATAACATATATATAAGTAATTAAATAATGTATGTGTATAGGTTATAGTGTTATGTAATAAATAATAATATGAGGAAATACAGAAGGAAATAAGTGTTGGGTTTACATAAATTTAATAAAAAAAATACACTTGAATAAAATGAAAATATAGGAATAAGGAATAAATAATATTATGAATATATGCAATAGAAATAATAAATATATGCCTAACTCCGCCCATTTGGAGGATTGTATTGCCAAATGGGTACTTTCTAAAGCCTCCTCCTCGTTTATGATTTGGACATGTATGAGGAGTAGGCTTTAGAAAGTACCCATTTGGCAATACTAAAAGCCTCTTAATAATAGGACCTTGTGGTACCCTGAATGGTATTAACACCAATCTGACGTCTATTGAACTGATCACATTATATATCTTTTTTAGGAAACTTACTACTCTTTGTTGTTTATACCTATACTGCTGATTATTGGCACTTGGTGGGACTTGGAATACATTAAACTTGTGGGATAGTAAAAGTGATTTTCAGTTCACAACTATACTTTTTTTTTCTTTTTCCGACAAATGACTAAACTGTATTCTGAATTTATTTTCGGATAATAAATAATTTTACTTTATAAATGCTTTGTCACTAATTTATTACACACTTCTATTGTTCAAATAAAAGAAAAGAGAAGACGTCGGTTTGGGGTCGTCGTCAGTCGAATATGGGGTATTAGCATGAACTTGGTATCGACTCTACATCGATTCGATAAATAAAAATATAGCTCTTATTTCATAGCAATAAGGGTTATCGTTTAGAATTTATCGATTCTATCTGTCAAATTTATCTAATCGGCGCGTACGTGCTAGCATATATTCGACTGACGACGACCCCAAACCGACGTCTTCTCTTTTCTTTTATTTGAACAATAAAAGTGTGCAATAAATCAGTGAAAAAGCTTTTATAAAGTTTTATATTTATTTCCTGGGCTAGCATGGCAGTGAGCCATCTGAATAGCCTCCCACCATATAATATGAGCATACAGGATTTGTCATTGGCAACGTTTAATCATGTTTAATCCATTAAGTCAAAACCAACGGCATCATTATTTATCTATTTTTAGTTCGATGTATGTAGGATAATTTTTGTCGTGAATTCGATGAACTGGGGGTTCCTTCGGAAAAATTATGTGATGAAAACGATGTACTTTTGTCGCCTTGGCACAGCTTAACTATATAGCAGATAGAAAAACAAAACTTAGATTACCTGACAGAACCATTTGGCGATAACACAAAAATATATACTTCAATTAATAATATTAATAATCAATGACGTCGTACCCTCAGGAAGATTGCTCTGAAGATTTGTCGAGGCACAGTCACCGCTCATTAAAAGAAGCAAGCTAGCGACCACTTGTTCGTTAGGGACAAATTGAACTGTATTTTATAGACAACAGTATTAACAACAATTTCATACAAAAAAAATCTATGTTAACAAATTTGTAGCGACGACGATAAGTAAATTAAACGCCGAGACCGAAAACAAGGAAAAGCAAAATAAAAAGGTATAATTCCATTCGCGACTAAACATAACCACTCTCGGATGCAACGAGAGGACGCTGGTACCATTTAATGAAGAAAAAAGCTCAAAAAAGTCAAACCAGCTTCAACCAGATTGACCAAGACACTCGTATTCCGCGCCGACAAAAAAATTCGACGTCTTCAAGTTCCGATCGACTGGAATGTGGTGCTTATAAACGTGGACGATCCTGAGGAGACAGAAAATACACAGTTGACAAGGTGTCAACACTGATAGTGGGGGCGATATGGGCCCGTCCACAGTTCGCACTGTGGAGAGTCGAGATGCCTGGCAAAGGAAAGATCTAACTAACGAAATGATCGAATTCACAAAAAAAAACCGGTCAAGTGCGAGTCAGACTCAGTTCCGTAATTTGACAGTTTTGGGAAATTTGTCATTTTGTTTTCGTGAATTTCTCAACTGCTATATTTTTGTATATTGTAAATAAATCAAATTCTTGGTACCTGTTCCACTTTTTTATATATATTACACTAGCGACCGGTTTCGTTATAATAACATCGTCAGGCTTTTATATAGATATCGCTACGAATCATGAGATGGAATATTTCGTCTTTGTTTACATTTGTGATGTGATGACAAACATAAATTTCATCTCATGATTCGTAGGGATATCTAAACTCAGAGCGAGCTATTTTAAATAAATTCTACTTGGCACATCATGACGTGCCCAGTGTTAGGGATAAGGGACCTTAAATGCATGATTTTTTCTTTTTAAATGAAAGTGGGATATATAATAGAAAAGTGGTCCAGAATTATGGGAAACATAAAAAAATATTTTTTTTTGTTTTTAAGGGGGTAAAATGGTATAAAATCAAAAAGACATTTTTTTTTCAAATTAGTATAAAAAATTGTTTATTTTTTCATTTTTTCATTTCTGTTTTTTATCAGTTAGTACAGCCATTTGACACTAGTTTACAAAAACCCTATTTAATAAAACAAATGCATGAAATTTTCATGAATTTTTTTCGCGACCTCTTATTTTCAGATTGGGACCATTTTTTATGTTTGTATACATTAAAAAAAAGCAAATAAAACTAATATTCACATATTTTTATTTTATTCCGTAATTATTTTTCATACAATAGTCTTGCAGGAAGAAAGAAAAAAACAGTTACACAAGAAAAATTAAAAAAAAATTATATGTTGCCATTTGGCAACAGGATGCATTTAAGGGTTAAAAATAGTTTTATTTTGAGTGATATTTTTGGTGGGTTTTTTTTATAAACTAACAGTTTTGACAATTAACCTGCGACATAAACATAAAATGAGTTTTCGCTTTAAGTTGGCCACTCAATATTAGTAGTTTATGCTACGAGGGCGAAAAGGATTAATTACGAGGACGATTTAAAACACGAACGTAGCGAGTGTTTTAAACGTAACCGAGTAATTTATCGCTCTTACGCACGTGTATCATACTACGTTTTTCAATGCATAGTGTGAGGAAATAAAACAAATATAATCTTGTGAACTTTAAATTATTATTGGCTCAAAAGCACTGTATCCAGAGCCGTTAAACAGTGGAAAAAAAAGTATAACATTTATGGTACACAGGAGAGGCTGTAGATTAGCCAACCATTGCAAATAAATTTAAAAAATAATAATAATAAAGCCCTAGGGCAAAATAATCGACTTTCTGTTCGGTTTTGATGCATAAAAAGTGGGCCTTTACGAGCACTTGCATTGAAAAATATATAAAAAGTGATATCCATTCCTCGACAAAAAACTATAAATAGAAAACGCGAAAACATCTGCATCTTCTTGCATATTTCTCATTACTGGCTTTTCATTAGATTAAAACCAAACCTCTCCAATTATTTTCCTGCTCCACTTCAATATGTTCAGATTAAAAACATTTCCATAAAAGAGGTCTGCAAATGAAAAGATTTGAAACAAACCAACACTTGCTGAATAATTCTGTCAGATGCACCAGGTCGGGCCATGCATGAACTAACTAGGAGCAAAGTGATCTAAGCGATATTTTCTTAGTTTTTTGTTAGGTGTACGTACAGACGCATGCCGTTCAAGCTCTGTACTTGTAAGCTGCTATGACGCTGCAATAAATAAGAACCAAGTAGGTATCCGTATGTATAGCGTGCTTGCTCGCTCAATGAGCTCGACACTAGGTTCGTCATGTGCGCTCGATCACTGGCGCGGCTTTGAGCTATGGCCACGCCTCCCCGCACACCGCCGTCCCGAGAGCGCAAGTCACTCGAAGCTCGACAAGACGCGCAAGCGGTGACCCATGGCCAGCTCTATACAACTTCATACATTTGTTCTCTCCGCCGCACTGTGGGAACATTTGTATGGAATCACGGAAATTACTACTGTCAAATGACTAAAAATAATTCACAAGTGATTTCAGGCAACTAACTTATGCGTATATAGGTGCTAGGTAGGTTACAAAGCTACATTTTGGTGTTGCCTTCTCTAACAAAAAAAAAAAAAAAAATTTCCTTCAAGGTTTTGGCGACGATATTTTATTAATTTAAAAACCCCGCGATTCCCGGGAATTCAATTTCTAATTAAAAACAAACTTCTTTTTTTTTATAATCCTTTAGGCAAAGGACTTATTGCTTATTTAGCTTTAAACGCAAGCATAAATTGCAAAAAAGTAAACGCGTGGCGCCAACTTGAGCAAAAAGATGTACTAGGTAACTAAGTCTTGTTCTTTTAAGTTTAAAAATTTGAATTTCTTAAGGGAGGGCACATATGGGCAGCTGAATTTATTGTCAACTAATAGTATAGATATCCAGCTATTCACTGACATACATAAGTATATGTAGGCAAATGTAGCTAAAAGTGTAGGACCAAGAGTTTGAAAAAAAACCGTAGTTATTCTGAAATTATATTTAAACAAAACCGTAACCCTGAGTTTTTTTTCATTTTTTTTATTTTGAGTACGGTATAATGTAAACAAGAAAATAGACACTAAATATATATATATATATATAATTGGAAACTATTGATCGAAACATTTAAATAAATTCTTTCTATAAATGTTTCTGAATGCAATAAACTGAAACAATCGAAAATTTATTAATTTTAAAAATTACTTAAATTACCAAACCCAAAAATTTTTTTTTGGTAAATTTGGAAGCAGCGTTTAATTGGTCATTCACAAAAAATAAAATTTTCTTTGTAAAAGATACAACACAAAAATTTTCTATTTCCGCGGAATTCCCACAGTGCGCCGGCGCAGTCGCAAAAATAACCGCTTGGCGCGCCTCTCGAAGCTTGAAGCTGTAGGCGACCGGTTAGCCCGAGTCACCGCGCATTCAGTGTAGACCACAGAACATAGTGTGGATGCACTCATATCATATATAGACCGCAGCGGTCAAGGAGAACGCCTTTTTTGATTGTTCGGACCGCAACACGCAGAACGTGCTCTGTGTGGTCAGCCCAGTCCGACCGAAAGTAGAGAATAGTAAATATTTTAAATATTTACTGAGATATCAAGTATTTCAAAACTCAAGCATACACCTTCATATAACACACTCCATTTCACTCACCCTTTCACACACACTCTAATAACATTCCATATACAATTATCACCTAAAGTAGAGCCACTGAGTGATGGCACTTATGACAGCTGCATTTAGTGATGAGATACATTTCAAATTTCGGTTAAAAATAAAAATCAAGTGTGAGTTTACTCAACATTAGACACGTCATTCAACATTCAACATAATGATACAAAAGGAAAATGTGCCAAAACCAGTGGCGTAGCTATCGGAGGGCTATGCGGTGTAGTGCCCCGGGGCCCCCAAGAGATGTTTAAATATCTAAATCGAAAAAAGTATTTTACTATCATTTATTTTCGTTTAGTTTAACTTCGTCATTGTTTTGTTTTTAATTAAATATTATTGCGTAACTTGGCGAACTCAAACACGACCTATAAAACATGAGAAACTTAAAAAAATATATTCTTTGTTTCTATACGAATTCTATTGCACAATAAAGCAACATTCAAATCGAAATATAATAACCGAAACAAGTAGTACATCACTATCAACAATGAAGTATTACACTTTTTAATTCACACTTGCTTATAAATAATTACGATACTTTGTAGGCGCCATCACTCAGTGGCTCTACTGTACACGTCATACATTAATCAACTAGTTTTATTTTGTCTCTTATGTTACTTTTTAATATTTTATAAATTTGTTATCGTCAGACTCACCAGGAAGGGTCTAATTTCCCACAACCCAGGGAATCCTAATGTGGGGATTAGAGTTTTATAAAAGACACTTGTCAAATTACATAGCAATAGTGCATAAAATATTTTTGTATTTCTTTTTGGTTGCAAATAAACATTTTTTTAAACGTTTTAAAGAGGACCTCGTTTATGATTAACGAATCCAGTACATTGTGTGCATGACAAAATAATCAATATGTATTCTTTTCCCAAAAACCAGGAAAGGTTAGTCCATTTCTCCTCTAACCAATCCACGCAACCGTCACGGGCCGCGTTTCATTCGTCTCCTGGTTGCATTATGAATTTGTACTCCTTTGTTCGCCGTTTTTAATTCTTCCAGTAAAATGTATTGTTCACGGAACAAAAGGCCCAGTGTCATTGTTGTTGGGCAAAGTTCATTTAAATTCTGCGGTCGTGGAAGGCTACAGTATCAAATATGAATTCCTTTAGTGCTTATTGTTAGACCGGGTTCCTGCACAAGCATTCTGAAAGCTTTCCGTAACAACTGACTATGAAATTGGCTTTAATAATTTAGATTCTGTTGTAATAACTTTTGGGCGTATTTCAGTAGTTTTACTGCTATTCATCGGTAATATAAACGGCAGAAGTTAAATTTAGGTGTTTTGAGTAACAAATAGAGTAACCTACGCAATGAGCGCCCACCTAACTTTAAATCGATTATATTCTGTTATCAAAAAAATAAACTATGTATGAGACAAGAATTTATTTATCTGTATATCGAACAAGTTAACAACGTTAAAGTGCACATTATAATATATATAATCGGGTCTACCGCGATCAATTTTCACGTTTTTACGAAAAGGGGACACCCGACGTTTCGAGACAGTTGCATGTCTCGTGGTCTACGGGAAACTGGCAAAAAAGCTTTTCGTAAAAAGGTTCAAAAAATTGAAAATTGATCGTGGTAGACCCGATTATATATATTTTAATGTGCACGAAACGCGATAGTTTAAGTTATATCACGTTAAAGTGATTTTAAAATGTATATGCTAGTACCGCATTTCTTAAAACCCTTTTTTAGGCCGTTATTAAAACTACTGTATCTTCTTAATTACCCCCGTTTGGTCAGTTAGGCATTTGTCGCTAAAATAGACTTATTATGTATTAACATTAATAATATACCAAACCTGTTTTTATAGATAACTTAGGTTCTGTCAAAAAGGTGAAGTGGGTATTATTAGTAATAAGGATTACATTATAACACTTGAAAAAAATTATAAAATATATACACAGAACAGAATCCAACACAACAAAAACATTTTTTTATAGCATAATTTTAAAACTCGACGTACATTACTTTCAGCTATTAAGGGGGGTGTGGGATAGCTAATCATTGTCGTAATGTCAGGTCCCGTAGCACAAGGTTTAATCGCGTGTGACGCCACTAGTTGAATCACAAGTGCAAGGAGCGTGACGTGGGGTCTTCTGTTACAAGTATTTTTAAACTTACAAGAAGGCCTCAACAATGTTTTTGTTAAAATGTGTTTTTTTACCAAAATAAATATTTTTGTATTTTTGTGACGACTGTTAAATCGCAAAAACATCGTGTCACGCTCCTTATACTTATGATTCAACTAAGTTGCGTAGCGCGCGATAAAATCTTATACAACGTGCTGGTGCTGGTTTATTCTTGAAAGATGTACCAACCCTAGTATCCACTAGAGATTGTAGAGATGGGGCAGTATTTATAAAATCTTAACTATAAGAGTTATCGAAACTTCTATTCGTTATCTACGAGTATCTATCTATTCGCAATAGGAGGTAGGCATCTATGTTGTTTTGACGATATATCTGTCATGAATCCATTCAATAATTTTTTTCTCATTATTAAACTTTTATTGATCTGATATCCCACATAACAAGCCAAATTGTATTTTCTGGCTTGACCCTTCTTCTTAATTCCATTAATTTGAAATATGAATATACCAAAGAATGCTTGGCGCTTTTGGTATCTTTGGGTAGTATATCCAATAGACTGCGTGCGTACTTAATAAAGCCTTTTAACATATTATTATGTTACGGCAACAAGGCTCTAAAGTATCGGGGAAGTGACGTACCATCGAAGAAATTGCCGCAGACCCACTTTTGCTCTTATCACCATGCAATACGGGCTAACAGTGGGCCAGCGTATTTTTCCCTGATAGTACATACAATTTAAACTAGGAGCGTACTGTCGGTAACCATATGTAACGAGTAACAAGATGGGACCAATTTTTAGTTCTGTAGAAAAAAAACTACATTAAAATAAATAAGGTTGGCTGTGCACAACCTGGAGCATTTTGTTTTTGGTGACTGTACAAAATCCTCCAGGCTGTGCCACACCAACCCTGTTTATTTTGGTGTAGTTTTTGTTTCTACACAACTATGAATTAGTAACATCTTGCTGAAAACGATGCTGAATCGATTTATTCAAATAAATCGATCTTCGATAAAATCAAGACTCACGTTTGTACCAACATAGGACGCGCAAAATTTATTTTTTAAGCACCTTTTGATACGCTCTCTATCGAACGTAGTATATATTTGTTATTTAGAGACGTGATTTTTTTATCAGAATAAAAATTGTTTTTTGTTGACTGTAAAAAATGGTCCAGGTTGCGCCCAGCAATTTGATGTGTTTATTTTGATTACGTTTTTTTTTTCACATCTCTGAATTGGCCACATCTTGTTGCTCGATACATAGGGTTACCCGCGGTACGCTCATAGTCTAAATGGACCAAAATAATTAAGGCTGCATAAAAAGTCAGATTGAGCACTTCATTATTCAATGAGAACTGAACTCTATGACGTTTCCTTTTAGTTTAAAATAGCGCGCTCTCAGCCGTGGCTGTTACGACCACAAACACGCGTTTAAGAAAAACATAACTCGGCTTCTAGATGAAATTATTAAAATATTCTGTAAAAGACTGACCTACGGGGTCATTTGTTCACTTTTTTTTATACAAATTTCATTTCATGGCTGTACGGTTTAAGGCCCTTTGACACTTGAAAAACATAAAATTTAGAGGTCACTTCGTATTTTTAGGATTCCGTAGTATCTCAAAGGTACTAAAAATTAAATTTGGGTATCAAATTGTAGATATTAAAATTTGGATTGTAAAAAATATATACTTTTACTATATTCACTGGCACTAGTTTTGAGAAATCTTTAAAAAACCACAAAAATATGTATGTCCCCCCTCCTTATCTCCGAAACTGGTAGACCGAATAATATAAAAAAAATGTCGATTGTTTATAGATCATAACTGGCTAATTATAGGAAAACTATAGCGATTAGAAAAAAAATTGAGCACAAATGAAAAATATAAAAAAAGAAGTAATATTTTTAATATATAGTGTATATGTATATAGTAATATATTTTATATATTATTTTATACAAATACAATATGGGTATTAAATTGTAAGTGATAAAAAAGTTATTGTAAAAATAAATAGTTTGCCTATATTTAAGTGCATCTATTTCGAGAAATGGTTGAAAAACCAAAAAAATGTATGCCCCCCTTATCTCCAAAACAGGTTAACCAAAAAATATGAAAAAAATCATGGTAATATGTGTTTACCTAAAGATTACTGGAAAAATAAAGCGGTCGAGAAATTCACGAAACAAAATGACAAAATTTAATTTATCATCCACAATATGAAACCCTAGGTACGCGAGTCTGACTCACACTTGGCCGGTTTTTTTTATATCAGGTGAAGTTAAAGCTTTTGTAAAAAAAAAACTATGATAGAAATAAATTTCTATGTTTAATTATTCATCTCAAGGAGATATAAATTAACATTATATCATTGCAGTTGTGATGGCATGCAAATTCTTTGCACACACACATTCATAAAGCACCACGAAAGCGAAATAAGTATTTTTAAAGAAAAAAAAATAAAAGGATAAATTTGCTATTCCTAAGAACGAAGTCATAAATTAGTGCCTACACTACGGGTGGGTCAGTTGTCAATAATTATTTTTTGTTCACATACGCATAGGCAGCGTTTAAATGAGATATGCAACACAGATGTGGATCACGGAAGCAGGCGGAGTGTAGTAGACAACGTTCTTTGATTATTGTGTGAATTTGAGC
Organism: Ypsolopha sequella; assembly: GCA_934047225.1. Classification (NCBI taxonomy): domain Eukaryota; kingdom Metazoa; phylum Arthropoda; class Insecta; order Lepidoptera; family Ypsolophidae; genus Ypsolopha; species Ypsolopha sequella. The sequence goes on along the minus strand of OW203994.1, from coordinate 8,069,156 downwards.
TTTAACAACTCAAATTCTAAGGATAAATTTGTTCGAGGACAAATGATATTGTACTGGGAATTTATCTTCTAATTACAGCCAAAGGAGAGATCGAGGTGGATTATTGCGCAAAGGCAAGGGTTTGGGTTTGAAACCTAGATTTGTGCTGACTTCAGTTGGAGAAGGCCTAGCTGTTTGGCGGGAAGTCCTGGATCGGGAGAAAGCGTCCGAAAAATGGTGACGATTGCGTCATCGTTTGACCAGCCAATCACAAATCAAGAGAACGTGACGTCATAGGCATGGGCGTGCGTCGAAGTCGATAATAGCGGATCTGTGTTTAAGTGAAATTGGACATTATAAGTGCAGTGATAAGAGTGAAAGTAGATTAATTAGTTGTTAAGATATATTTGGGAAGCTTTGTTGTAAAATGAGAAAAGGAGGGGGAGTTAGTCGAGGTTTTGACACGTAAAGGAGAGGACACTGATTTGTCCAAGAGATAAACAAATATAATTGTTTGTCTAATTCTATTTATTGTGAAATTTGAAATCAAAATTGTTGACAAGCTAAAGCTAAAGCTAGTAAAGATCGAAGCGGGGATCACGAAATAAAGCTAAGTACATACATAAAACCTTCGGTTAAAAATCGATATTGTGGTTGAATTTTTCTAACTATTAAAAATTCAAGTTAAGTGGTAACATAACGTTATCTATGGAATATTGGCTCCATTTTCGAGCAAAGTAGTTAAAAGCGAGGGGTTGAAACTATATTCCACAATATTGATTATTTACCGATATAAACCTTGTATTTGTTAGAGAACGCAATGTTATTTAACATTTAATGAAATGTACAGAGATACCGATACATGTCTAATATAATCGGACATTTAAGCAACATAAAAATTGCATGCTCTGACAAATTATTTATGTGTTCTTTATTGCTCTAAAAATTCTTTTGAGACAAAGCTGACAGAGGCGACTCGTTAGTAGATATTTACGTTCATATTGTCTCTGATGATATAAACAAGTGAGGATTGTTTATACATATTTGTTATACAAGGGAGAGAGCTCAGTTTAATATACCTGTGCCAATCTGTCGTTCGAACCGACGGATTATTTATTTATTAAGAAAGACACAGTGATCATGTCCCAGTTATGCGATATGTTCTATACTGGTGATGTAAACAAGTAATATTGTTATACAAAGAGAGTTCAGTTCGACTCTGAATCTTGAAATCGTTTAAAGAAATAAATGTATTGTTGTGTGTTGGTAGCGTAAATATTGTCTCACTGGTGATGTAAACAAGTAGGCTTGTTTAATACATATATTGTTATACAAAGAATAATTCAGTTCGAATCTGAATCATGAAATCGTTTAAAGAAATAAATGTATAGTTGTCTTAAAGATGTAATTCTTAAGTACTAGATAAACTATAGATAATAAGGCCAAAGGGGTTTTTTGTAGTCGTTGTCTTTCCCCTTTATTAAATTCATTTTGGGCCATTTCGAGATCAACGATAAAAGATTTATTAAATTAGTAGAGTCTTTTAAAGCATATGCCTGTGTTTATCTCTTCTTAACCTTTCCTTTTATGGCTTAGATATCTTGAATCAAGTAAATAATAGTATATTAACTTAATCGATTAATATATATCCGATATCAATAACATGGTATCAGTTCAGACACAATGGGAAAAGTAATTCAATAGTCAAGTCCGAGTCTAGACTTTCATGGTTAGAACCTGCACGGATGTGGATGTGTATATATGTATAGGCGCCAATACATATATATATAGCTATATACGTGTGTGTAGAGGCAGCTGGGGCGGGCGAGGCCCGGCGAGCCATCTCACGTGGTACCGCAGACCAGTATCTTAGAATTTGCGGTCTAGCAAAAGCAGACGCAACTAAGAAAGAACTTGATAATACCTAAATAAAAAAATACACAACGTAGGGGGTCCAGTATTGAATTATATGCACATAATTATGTAATATCACATTGTGTGGAATAATTATTTCATATGGAAATAATTATAATTACCTTGTTTACTTAACTGAAAGACAGCCATACCAAATAAATACTAAAACTAAAAGGGAGAGAAGAGAGAAGCACGATTGACGGGTTTTGATCCGGCCATAACTATTTAATTACTTGGCAATCGTTATCTTGTGTTGGACGTTTCATTCACATTAAAATTATTAGCTATTTTAATGTTTTTTTTTACAGTGTTATAAAAAGTAAAAAGCTTTTGGCTATACTAGAAACCTTGACACTGAAATTGCCTTCCTGTTTGGAAAGTACTCATTAAGCTCAAAGCTATATAATATTGCGATAGTAAAATTATAGTGTTATAGTAAATATAAAGAATGGTTTAGTTGACACTGTCACGACCATATCAAAAATACGCCCATTTCAGGCGAAGTTGATTCAATAAATTGAGAAAAGAAACGTTACCCTAGTTAATGTTTATGCTGCTGAAATCTGTGTTTCTTAAGGCTCATAATAGTAAAAGCTGAACTCGAGAGCGGCCGCTCAGTAATAAATTTATCGAATGCATTCAAATCATACTATACAAAGGGGGAAAAACTTGTTTACACAGCGCTAAATTGTGACTAAACAAAAAAATGAGTCAGCTATCGTCTTAGATCTGATCTAGAGTCGATTTTACAAATTATACGTAAAATTACGTAAACAAAAAAAAAGGAGACCTAGAAACCAGACATTCAGCAGACTTCCAAGCTCCTTGGTTTTCTTTGAATCGGGTGAGAGTAAACTTGGGTCACGTTAAGCTCCTTGGTTCATACCTATGAATTGGGTGAGATTAGTTGGTTGATCTGCAAGCTCCTTGGTTTTTTATTAATTGGGTGAGAATAAACTTGGATCACGTTAAGCTCCTTGGTTTTTTATTAACCGGGTTGAGAATACTGGCGTGATCTGCAAGCTCCTTGATTTATTGAGATCGGGTCGAGAAAACTTAGAAATATAAGCTCTAGCTATGGGTAACACATAGACTACTATAACACAGAAATTTTGATTGCTCAGAATATCACTGAGAATCTATGAAATTATTACTGAGTTCAGAAAACGATTTACATAAAATATTTATTAATAAACTGTCCAACCGAGATAATAAATTGGAGAGGTGTTCTTAATAACACAGAAATTTAAATGGAAAAAAAAAGACAAGTATACATTTAAAAGGTTATATTGAGACATTTTATGTGTGACTTTACAGGGATGAAATTATTATGAAAATGTTGTCTATTATATGTTGCCTGTTTCCCTGTAATATTTTGCAGAGCGTTGGTTGAAGTGTGGGTATCTAAGTATAAATAATACATGTCAATAATCGGGTGTCCCATGTGCACTAATAATAATAAAGAAAGTTTCAGCGTAAATTTGTACGACAAAAAAAATTCTATTTTAGAAAAGTAAATACAAATTTTTCAAAAATGACAGGACGCATAGTAAAGCGAAACAGTAGATCACGGGCTAGAAAAGCGGTAAAATTAAATCGATATGGGTCAAGAGAACGCGTCCGTAGGAGATCTACGCCTAATGCGGAAAATACGACCGCGAATGCACAACTGATCACGGATGACGGATATCAATTGTTGGCCGGTAGAATGAAAGATATTTTAAAGAAAGTCGAGTCAATTGAGTCACAGATGAACGGTATAACTATGGATGATTGCGTTGGTAGATCGGAGGTTGATGGTTTAGCGACAACTTGCCGTTGCGATGGGAATATCAGAATTCGGCAAACGATTATAGAAAAACCGTTTTTTAATGGTAGAGGAAATGTACAACCTATTCGGTTCCTAGAACGATTAAAAAAATATATAAATTCAAATAACTCGCAAGTAAAAGCGCTTGATATCGCCACAGAGTGTGTAATTAGTCCAGCTCGTGAAATCTTGGAAATATATCGTGAAAATTGGTCGACGATAAAAGACTTTGAGGTCGATTTTCGTCGCTTTTATTGGTCAGAAAGACACCAAGAAATAGCCAAAAATAGTTTAATGAGCGGCTCATTTAATTTAGAAGGCTCTCTATCAATGTGTGAATATTTTGCATGTAAAGTAGAGATTATAAATTGGTTAACGATTCCGTTTAATGAACGAGCTTTAATTAACTCGATTATGAGGCATTTTGAATCAGACGTGCAAATGTTGTGGTTTACAAGGACCGGAGAAGTTACGGTGATCACAGCGTTTGAATTTATTAGAGATTTGGAACAAAATGTGAAACATAGACCGGAATAGCAAAGTTATCCTAAAAAGCATGAAATTAATAAAGTAGGTATGGTTTACGAGAATTACTATAGGAAACATCCTCTAAACATTATGTGGCACGAAGGCCTACGCCTTCAAAGTAATCATACCTAGTACAAAAATTAAAAATAGACTCGGATATGAAATAATAGCGAGACCTTGTCAAGAGGGCATTTTACGCAAGTACCCAGAGATCGAGACAAAATAGTTACGAGACTTCCTAATTATCAAGTAGGTACATAAGTATACAAATACATATATATTTGAACTAATAATGACGCAATGAATAGTTATAAATACAAACATAGATATTTGAATTAATTTCGAAGAAAGCAACTATGTCATAAGTATACAAATACAAACAAAATTTTGGTCAACACGGAAGTGATTTCCGGCTGGAAAGACAAAATTTTATGTTTAAAATAGTTGTCGTATTGATAAGCACACGAATAAAGTAGCTTGTCTGTATTCTAAACGTGGGAAGTAATTTAAACGAACAAGACCGGCAAGCTTGAGAAAAACAGATCTTTAGAAATGAGCAATTACAAAGGGAGTCATAAAGATTGACTGTAAGACGGAATTATTGTAAAGCATTTTAAAAATTGTAAAGTTAATGGGCCATTTGTTGGGCTTTAGGTTTTGTTAACACGTTTCACAAACTTAGAGAGAACTTACCTACGCTCATTGTTTCAGAGTATTTTCGGAAATAACAATAGAGTTGTAACAAACAAAAAAATGTTTCTTAGAATTAGAAGTGTAAATGTTAGATAGATAAGCAATTAGGACCCAAACTTTCGAAAAAAAGGGGCGTTCGGGCGTCGGAACGGTCACAAAGCCGATACAGTAAAAACTAATAATGGGAGATAGTCGGAATTTTATTCTAAGGGATCAGTAATGAAAGTTAGTTTGGTTAAATTTTGTTTTGAGAAAGATAATGAATGGTTAACTTGCTATCGCAAGCGGAGTGGCTCTGATTGATAGGGTTTATTAAAATTAGAAATACTTTGGAGTTTTCTACTCTCAAACCATCTCTTATTTGGAGGGGGCGTGTGATGGCATGCAAATTCTTTGCACACACACATTCATAAAGCACCACGAAAGCGAAATAAGTATTTTTAAAGAAAAAAAAATAAAAGGATAAATTTGCTATTCCTAAGAACGAAGTCATAAATTAGTGCCTACACTACGGGTGGGTCAGTTGTCAATAATTATTTTTTGTTCACATACGCATAGGCAGCGTTTAAATGAGATATGCAACACAGATGTGGATCACGGAAGCAGGCGGAGTGTAGTAGACAACGTTCTTTGATTATTGTGTGAATTTGAGCTTTAACAACTCAAATTCTAAGGATAAATTTGTTCGAGGACAAATGATATTGTACTGGGAATTTATCTTCTAATTACAGCCAAAGGAGAGATCGAGGTGGATTATTGCGCAAAGGCAAGGGTTTGGGTTTGAAACCTAGATTTGTGCTGACTTCAGTTGGAGAAGGCCTAGCTGTTTGGCGGGAAGTCCTGGATCGGGAGAAAGCGTCCGAAAAATGGTGACGATTGCGTCATCGTTTGACCAGCCAATCACAAATCAAGAGAACGTGACGTCATAGGCATGGGCGTGCGTCGAAGTCGATAATAGCGGATCTGTGTTTAAGTGAAATTGGACATTATAAGTGCAGTGATAAGAGTGAAAGTAGATTAATTAGTTGTTAAGATATATTTGGGAAGCTTTGTTGTAAAATGAGAAAAGGAGGGGGAGTTAGTCGAGGTTTTGACACGTAAAGGAGAGGACACTGATTTGTCCAAGAGATAAACAAATATAATTGTTTGTCTAATTCTATTTATTGTGAAATTTGAAATCAAAATTGTTGACAAGCTAAAGCTAAAGCTAGTAAAGATCGAAGCGGGGATCACGAAATAAAGCTAAGTACATACATAAAACCTTCGGTTAAAAATCGATATTGTGGTTGAATTTTTCTAACTATTAAAAATTCAAGTTAAGTGGTAACATAACGTTATCTATGGAATATTGGCTCCATTTTCGAGCAAAGTAGTTAAAAGCGAGGGGTTGAAACTATATTCCACAATATTGATTATTTACCGATATAAACCTTGTATTTGTTAGAGAACGCAATGTTATTTAACATTTAATGAAATGTACAGAGATACCGATACATGTCTAATATAATCGGACATTTAAGCAACATAAAAATTGCATGCTCTGACAAATTATTTATGTGTTCTTTATTGCTCTAAAAATTCTTTTGAGACAAAGCTGACAGAGGCGACTCGTTAGTAGATATTTACGTTCATATTGTCTCTGATGATATAAACAAGTGAGGATTGTTTATACATATTTGTTATACAAGGGAGAGAGCTCAGTTTAATATACCTGTGCCAATCTGTCGTTCGAACCGACGGATTATTTATTTATTAAGAAAGACACAGTGATCATGTCCCAGTTATGCGATATGTTCTATACTGGTGATGTAAACAAGTAATATTGTTATACAAAGAGAGTTCAGTTCGACTCTGAATCTTGAAATCGTTTAAAGAAATAAATGTATTGTTGTGTGTTGGTAGCGTAAATATTGTCTCACTGGTGATGTAAACAAGTAGGCTTGTTTAATACATATATTGTTATACAAAGAATAATTCAGTTCGAATCTGAATCATGAAATCGTTTAAAGAAATAAATGTATAGTTGTCTTAAAGATGTAATTCTTAAGTACTAGATAAACTATAGATAATAAGGCCAAAGGGGTTTTTTGTAGTCGTTGTCTTTCCCCTTTATTAAATTCATTTTGGGCCATTTCGAGATCAACGATAAAAGATTTATTAAATTAGTAGAGTCTTTTAAAGCATATGCCTGTGTTTATCTCTTCTTAACCTTTCCTTTTATGGCTTAGATATCTTGAATCAAGTAAATAATAGTATATTAACTTAATCGATTAATATATATCCGATATCAATAACATGGTATCAGTTCAGACACAATGGGAAAAGTAATTCAATAGTCAAGTCCGAGTCTAGACTTTCATGGTTAGAACCTGCACGGATGTGGATGTGTATATATGTATAGGCGCCAATACATATATATATAGCTATATACGTGTGTGTAGAGGCAGGTGGGGCGGGCGAGGCCCGGCGAGCCATCTCACAGTATAGAAACGCTGAAAGAAAAGTAAATCTGGATGTGAGGAGCCGATTCGAACCCCGGACCTCTCGCTAAAGATGATTACAATGTTATTTTATAGATTTTGTGTTTTTGCTAAGACGTGCCCATCAGAAGTATAGTCTGTCTATAGTCTAAATAATCTTTATTATTTTTATTAAACCTATTTACCAAGTAACGCAATATAAAAAAGTTATTTAAAGTTGTGAATTTGACATTATACCTTCAAAACCCTGATTTCACCAATATTGATCCTAGCCATTTTTCTGAGCGCAGCTAGATTTCTGAGTTGTCATCAAAAAACACGAAGTATGAGTATTAATTACCTGTGTTATGGGGTATGGTATAGCGAGTTGCGAAACAAAAGAGCCTTCTATCATAGTTTTACTATGTTTTTACTCAACCTAGAAGGCTCGCTCTGTGCAAAAGCATTTCACTAGCTCGTTCCAGAAAAAGAACCAAGTCAATAAGACCATGGTTTGGAACAATATTGTTGAGTTTATTATACGCGTAAATACCCCATTGACCTGAGGGATACATTTTTTTTTAGATAGCTGGTGCAGTATCGATAAAGTAACAAACAAATCATTTGTATTTGTAGTGAGACCGTTTCATACAAAAGTGCCCATCATTCTTACAGTCTAAAATAGCATTCTTGTGTTAGTATAGACAAATCGCGCTAATACAAATTCCATTTCGTCACTTTGTAACAGCGTCCATATAGCTTATAAACGGACGTTACTAAAGGCACAGAATAGCTAAAGGTTTCACACTCACCACTGAATTCTAAAGAAAAGTAAGCACAAAATACTGGCTTGAATCCAAGAATGTCCGTATTCATTTCAGTTTTCATTTCTACTTTTAGCCTTTTTGAGAAAACGAGAATAACAAGAAATTTTTGACTTGGTTCTTTACTTGTCATTCACTTAACTTTCGCTGTCGCTACCTTCATTTTAACTTTAATCATTTATTTTCTAAACACACTGATGGCTCAGTAAACATTTATTATTATTAATATACCTAACATTTAATCAGTCACGGGCCCATAGGGACCCGGTCATTTGAAATCATTCATGGGGCCGAAGCCAACATTGAAGAGGCCTTTGGTACCAATTAATCTAAATGTGATATGGCTGCATCCATGGATCTCCCTCAATCAATTGCATCTCCCTCGATGTATCATTAATATACACTAATAGACAGTCCACCACAGTTGCCAAACTATTGCCAGGAAAGAAGCGACTTGGAGTTGGCTATGAGGATGGACGGATAACAGGGATAAGGACTGAGATAACTGACATCTGCCTCAAAAAACTTTCACAAATTCAAGCATGACCGATGGTGACTTGCTGCTTGATAACTACCCGGCAGGATATCCGCCCTATATAGCCACCATGGGGTGGCCAAGGGAGCAACACTACTCGACTTGTGCGGACGTGCCGCGGACTGGAAGCGAGTGTTCAGATCACAGAAACGAGCCGTGCGAGTAGTTGCGTGAATACCCCATGCCAAACCACACTTCATTGCGCTCAACATCCTAACAATGCACTCCCTACATATCTTACGTTATAGAAAACCTCGATTTATACCGTAAGCACAACTACAGCACGAGACACGGCAATAATCTAGTGGGTTAATTGGAAAAAACGGCTAAAACGATAAATGTCATGGGGCCAAAAGTTTATAATAATTTACCAGATGATATCAGAAAGTACTTAGAGTTTGTCCATTTTCAAAACAAAATTTAAATAGTGGCTAGTCGAGAAGTCGTTTTATTGTTATAATGAAATCTTTGAATTATTCCATTTCCATTTAAGATATTAAAATTTTTTTTTTGTGTTATTAGTTATTTCTAATTAAGTTTTTAAATTTATCTTCTTTTTGTCTTTTGATCGGTCTGTGTAATATAATAACTTTAATGTTATTATTTTATTAATATTCTAATTATAATAAATTTGTAAATGTGTCAATGGGTATAATAATCTGGACCTGTAATGAATATCACAAATAATAAAAATATGTCTACGTCATTGTAAGCAGCTAAGGTTGTAGATAGGTGTGTCTGCGCAACGCAAGATCCTTATACAGTCAGGTGACCCTGTACTCGTAGCATAGTGTTTAATCGCGCGCGACGCAACTTAGTTGAATCACAAATGTGAGGAGTGCGACACGATGTTTTTGCGATTAAACAGTACGTCACGCTCCTCGCACTTGTGATTCAACTAGTGGGCTACGCCCGCTGGCGTTGACATTTTTAACTTCCAACCTGGAGCATAGGTTCTACTCTTGCATCTCCATTCAGGCCAACGCAGAGGCGGGAGGGTGTGTTGCTGTGGTGTATTTGTGTGTGTTATCGCATTTGTGTGTGTTTCCCTGGAGGTAGTGTCCGTGGTGTAGCCACTCACCACTCAACACTCACATATTAGATATGTCGGAAAAAAAATTGAGTCTTTTTCAAGGCTTGGTGAGGAACACTGTAAAGAAACCAGAAATAAGCATAAACTGGCTTTTCCAAAAATCAGACTCGCCAAGGTGGGTACCTCTTTCGTGGGACATGGTATAAGATTTTACAACAAACTTCCAAAGGAGGTCCTTTTACTTTGTCAGAGAATAAGTTTAAACTGTTTCTTAAGCAGGGCCTATTGAAGAAGGCATATTATAAAATAAATGGTTACTTAGACGACACTTAAGCATGGGTTTATGATAGCGATCTTTGTCATAATAGTAGTTAGCATAATTTCCTAACTTATGTTATGATTCCTCCAGAATTAACGTTTGTTAGTTAATAGATGAAAACACTGTAAAAGCAGATGGACTATATGGGACAGGTAGATAAAGGTATTACATTTTTATTTGCCTTCATTTTTAGTTTAAAATTAATTTATTCTCATTAAAGACATTATCACTTACACGAGAAAAAAATGATATAATTTTTTCCTGTCTTATATTTTTTATCTCTTTATTCAATTAAGCCAAGGCTTACTCTTTATATTTAATTATTATCACTAATATTATGAAAAAAAGACGTGATTTTGCTAAGCTTCTTGCCCTTCTTCTTAGCAAGACTAATCGAATGGGCGGAGTAAGGCATGTATTTATTATATGTATTCCATATATTTATAATATTATTTATTCCTTATCCCTATACATATTTTTATTTTATTCAAGTGTATTTTTCTTTTATAAAATTTAAGTCATCCCAACCTTTATTATTTCCCTGTATATTTCCCCATATTATTATTTATTAAATAAAACTGTAACCTAAATTACATTAACTGAAAACCAGCGCTGCACACTGTATGACAGCGTCAGCAAATGCTGAGTTATTCCCATTTGTTCAAATAAATGCTTTGTTTAAATGTTTATATTTTGTGTACGAACTGTTTGTGTTTTTAACTTTTTATGTTTTAATATTTGATTGTACTCATTTTTCTTTTTTGTGTGTGTTTGGCAATAAATGTTTCTTATTCTTATTCTTAAAACCGACTTGTAATAAATGTATGTATCTGTTATACCTACATTACATAAATAAATATATTTCATTTCATTTCATTTCCATAGGCTCGCCACAAGCCGCCCAGCGGTAACTGATTGCACTGGACGTACCGGATGTACCAGAGGGCGATGGGGTTGTCACATCCGTACGCCTTTTTCTTCTTATTATTATTATTTTATTTTAAAAACTCACCCTTTACAAGGGAAATACGACATTTCGTAGGTTTTTTGACCAAAACGAAAACGAAGATTATGTTAATAGAGAAGGAGAAGACATTTTTCTAATTAGATGGAAGCTGAAAGAAACTTTCCTACAATTCTTGCTTAATGTATTAAAATTTAATTCTTGGGGTGTATTTGAAGGGATTTTACCCTGTTGATAATATAATGATGGGGATTGTTTTAAGAGTGTCATCTCGCCTTTGTGTTTTAATTTCTATTGGTATTATATATATACAAGGTGACTTTTTGATCATCGTCCAAATTCACACTGGAGGCTTGGTAAGTGATCAGCATCATGAATAGATAACAGTTTTTGTGAAATTCGTATAATGAAATTTCGGCTTAACATAGTAATTCACTCCCAGTCCTGAATATGGGGAGTCGAAATTTTATTTTATGAATTTTACAAAAATCGTTATTGGTTAATGATGCTGAACACTTATCAAGGCTCAAGTATGAATTTGGACGATGTTCACAAATTCACCTTGTATTTATATATACAAGGTGACTTTTTGATCATCGTTCAAATTCATACTGGAGGCTTAATAAGTGATCAGTATCTTGGATCAGTAACAATTTTTGTGAAATTAGTAAATTGAAATTTCGGCTTCCCATAGAAATTCAATTCCACTCCCGAGTGAATCACTGTGGGGAGTCGAAATTTCATTTTACGAATTTCACCAAAATTGTTATTGATCCATGATACTGATCACTTACCAAGCCACCAGTATGAATTTGGACGATGATCCTTGATATGATGACCTTGATAAGATGACCTTGTATATACAAGGAAGAATTGCCCATATTCACACACGCGGGGCAGGCGGGTTGGTGAGCGCGGTGCTCGAACCCTCGCACCAGTGACGCCGCTGCCTGTCACCAGTCTGTTCCATATAAGGCCCGGCTATTAGGGATGGACATACCGCCATTCATCGGTCCCAGGCACAGTGGGCCTCCTGGTTTTTTGCCTGTGAGCTGTCCTTACTCTCCCCCGAATTACTTCGAGGGGGCCTCCAAGTAATATGTATATATGTATGAATATATCCTGAATAAACTAAATAAATAAAATAAAATTGTCCAATCTGTATAACAGGTTAAATCTGTATCAACTTATAAGACCTCATTAGTTTAGCTGTTAACTCAATTTGTTGTAACTGTGGCAAATTATAAGTAAATGCATTGTTCTCCAACTTGTTTTTTTTTTGCGCCTTCTTTGATTACTACACCTATAGATCAATGTATATATTATATATATTAGCCAAAATAAAATAAAATAACAAAATAATAAATGGACTTACTTACAATACATAATTTAGGAAATTATTAAATTAAAAAATAATATTATGATATATTTGGAATGTAATCTTTAAAAGGGCGAGATAAATTTATAATATGCATGCTATAACTTTTTTAGTAAGTTAGAAGATAAGCATTAAACTAAGTTTTTTTTTGTATTTAAGTCTTACTAACTACTAAAAATCGTGATAAAGAAAATCTAAGTCTAAATTACTAGGTGCCCTTTTGAATGACATAAGCTATAATGTAAACAAACATTTTTGGTTACATAATTGTCTAAGGTTTTTTACACATTACAGTCAAATCCAAGACCAGAAACGTTAAGTCATTTCCGCCTCAGAAAAGAAAAGAAAGTTACAAAAGAAAAATAACCAATTTGCTAATAGCCTTGGTAAACTAAAACTACGCTTTAGTAGCTTTTTCTATTCATTTGCTTTGCATTTAAGGGTATGGCATAGGCGAGTAAAAAATTTTACTACTTGTCGTACACAATAAAGCCAATGGCATGGACTTAGCTCTTGATAGAGGTAATTGTTCACGCTACACTACGTTACCAGCATGACGTTAGAACATGACGTGTCATTCGCGTGCGCATGCGCGAACGACCACCCCCTCCCCGCCGCGCGCCGGTCGAGGCGCGCGCGGGCGCTGGCTTCATTCTGTTGCGTCCGAACTCTCGAGAGAACGACACACGTGTATAAACATTCGTGCCGCCGATACAAACAATCTCGCGTATTCACCGTGTCTTGTGAACATATAAGTGCTGTGTAATACTTCAAGACATCCAGCTCATCACTGCCCAAAGTGCCAGCATTAATCAGCTCAACGAGGGGAGACGACACGCGGCGCGTTTCGTCGGCTCACCGAAAACACCAAGAACAACATATAACACAGGTCAGTCAGTGCACCCACATTGTTTCCACAATTCTCCTGTGTCAAATCCCATCCGCCCTGCAGTTTCTGTAATCCCGCGATTACATTTTGGCCCTTCGAACCGTTAGAACCAGCCCCTTTTCAGCCCCTACAGTCCATTTTCAATACAAGAAAAATTTTGGTCCGTCGAGCGGAAAATTTTTGGTTTATATCACCCCCCGCCTCCCCCCCGCCGGCCCGTAACTTTGTTTGAACCAGCCCCCGTCGATTTACTACAGTCCATTTTCACCAGGTTACATATTTTGCCCCCTTTCCCGGCAAAAAATTTTTTGTGGTTTCGAATACCTATCGCGGGTAGATAATTTGAACCGCCGCCTGGAACATTCCATTTATCGGTTAGAACCGACCCCCCCACGCCCCTTTACAGAATAACTCATTTTCATCACGGTTGTAATTATTATTCAGCTCAGATAACATAAGTATATTCATTCAGCCCAATTGTTTATTACAGTCCACTATACTTCTTTATTAAACCCAAATTTTACGAGATTTTGCGAGATATTTTTTCGGTGCGAGTATTTGCTTTATTTCGTGCACATACGTAAAACCCACGTATACATAAGTTATTACGTAACGAACGTTTACGTTTACGAATTATTACGTTACCAAAGCTTGATCTGCATCATTTGATTGTCCGCTCATTTAGATCCGATTTCTGCCAGGTAAACACATTCTTTGTTTGTTTTCGCTCTCAAAGCAGTAGGTAGATATTTTATTCTATAAATAGAATGTTCGACGACTTATGTTGTTGTTGTAAAGGTACTTTCGTCTAAACAAGAACCAAAGCGTATTGTCGGCACGTGATTTCAAGGCAAATAACATAAAAGTGAACAGGTTCATCAGCCCTTTTCGATATTTTTGTGTTGCGGTAATCTCACGTCGCAGTAATATATTGCCGGACCGTTTATTTGTGTTATTGTCTGCTTTTTTACCCGGGTATATATATATAGCACAATATAGTAAACAATTTGTTTTTTTTTTCTCTTCTCATCTCTGATCTTGTTGTTTGTGATACACATATAGGGTGTTCCACGTTGGTTTATCAGCTCATATACAGGTTGTTAAAAAAAAAAAATTTTTTTTTTTTTTTTTTTTTTTTTTTTTTTTTCTCTGTCGTGTTTACTTAAGAGTTCCGTGTTCCATTTGAACATAGTCATTGTTACTTCATCCGCGCAAGTATCTCAGCTCTATTCATCGATCTCATCAATTGTTTTAGTTGTACGTCCGCTCTTATAGTTTAGCTCAAACTCGTTGAGTATTTTATCTTAGTAATCAACCACCTACTTTAACAAGATTAAAATGCCTTCGAAATCACAAGCCGCGATGTTTCGTGAGGCCGTAAAGGCGATAACTCTGTTAAAGGAGATCGGTGAGGCGGTAGAGGCAGGCGACAGAAAAACTTATTCTGTGGCGGACTTCACCGCTCGTTACGCAAACATACAAAGCGTTAAAACTAAGCTGGAAAGCGTATATTATGAGATCCTTGACGATGAGGATTTGTCCGACGAAACTGAGGCAAACTACACAAAAAATTTTCAGTCGGCACTTAGCAATTATGATGCTATACTAGTAGCATTCGAAAATTTAAAAGTAAAATCAGCCCTTCCGGACAAGACGCAACCCCTCAGCTCAGGTACACCCGTTGGTGTTTTACCAAAAATACCCATACCGGAGTTTCATTCGAATGTTGAAGAATGGCCCTCATTTATTGCCGTTTTTAGGAGCCTCGTCAGTGAGATGGCTACAGTCTCGGATGCTGTCAAACTGCATTACTTGTTAGGCGCCCTAAAGGGTGAGGCACATGATATGGTGAAACACCTCTACCCTACCAACGAGAATTATCCCATAGCCATGGAAATTCTAACCAAGCGTTACGACAATCGTCGTGTACTCATTGACCGGTTTGTGGACATTATAATGAACCTTCCGCACATCCACATGCGCTCGGATATCCGCACATCATTCTTAATTCCGCTTATCTCAGCGCAAAGCGCTCTCCGCAATCTCGATCTGCCCATGAAAGATTCCGACTATGTTTTCGTGTCCATGGTGGTGCGAAAACTACAAGGCGAGCTCCGCACTCTTTTTGAGCGGAAGTACGGATCTCGTGCAACTCTGCCCACGCTCAAGAACCTCATTGAGTTTCTGGAAGAGCACGCACGCTGCAAGGAGAATGAGTCATCGTTCCTTGCGTCACAGGAGGCTCCTTCTTCATCACGGCTCGGCCCGTCAGAAAGGCTCGCTCAGCTCAATAAGCTGCTTCAACCCACTCGAGGTACTCCACGTCAGCCCTACCAGGCTCATCAAGAGTTCCGCCCCATAGCTCCTCGGCAGGACAATCGCTCCCCCCGTCCTATTCGTCAACCATTTATGGCATTTGAGACAGCGCCAGTTTACTCGGCCCGATCATCCCCATCACCCACTCGCCGACAGGATTATTCGGCTCAACCTTCTTCCCCTACTGGTGGTATGCCATGCCCATACTGCAGGAATAGGGGACACAAACTCATCGCATGCCCAGGATTTAATAACCAACCGGTTCAAGGTCGGTGGGACTTTGTGAACGCACGCAACCGGTGCCGACGCTGTTTGGGTCCTCATTATGAGAACGAGTGCAGGTCTACACGTGCATGCAAGGAGTGTGGGCGGTCTGACCACCATACTTCACTGCATCGCCATGGGGCCATGTCTCCGACACGCTCATCTGCTCATTTGTTGCCTCCGTCTCTACGTGAGCAGCCCAGACAGCGCTCAGCGCATGAGCCTCAATACCATTCGGCACATGCTACACAGGCATATACGTCCCATCCCAACTCGCCCACTCAATCGCGATCGCCAAGTAGGTCTCGGGTAGGTAGTCAACAATGACTACCTACAATAACAGAGCACTATGAAGGCGAGGACGACCAGCACTCAGCACACTCAGCACACTCAGCACACTCATCACACACTCAATCAGCACATACACACTCAGTTCATTTTCACTCAATGACTTCAACTCCAACAGAAGATTCCTGTAACTCCGCACAACGTGTAGTGAACGTCACTAACACACCAATTTTGTTGCCAACCGTCTCACTTAAAATAGCAGACGTACATGGTCAATTTCACTCAGCACGAGCACTGTTAGACTGTGGAAGTATGCTAACTCTTTGTTCTCAGCGCATGGCCACAGTTTTAAATTTACCATCAAAACATACATGTCTAAAAATCGCAGGAGTTGGAAATCAGCACACACAAAACTCAAAGGCATCAATCACAATTGTATGCCGACCTACTCACCGTGACACACCTATGATCACGGCCACAGCCCATATATTGAAGAACGTAACTGGGTACCTACCGTTGGAAAAGGTTCCAGATCTCGCTCAGTTAACAGGTCACCCACCGATTCCTCTTGCTGATCGAGAATATCACACACCAGCTCCGGTTGATCTAATACTAGGATCTGACATTCTTGGTCAAGTGTTAGACGGAACCAAGGTTTCGCTCGGCCCTGGCAAGCCTATAGCCTTCGGCACGATATTTGATTTTACGTTGATTGGACCTTTCGAAAATTTACACACCTCACCCACGAATCAGGTCAATTCCGTTCACATTGTCGGCTCTCACACGGACTCAGAGCATTCCACTCATGACATTCACAAAAGTCTTGAGAGGTTTTGGGAATCTGAGGAACCCCAAACCTACAAGCATACCAGCCCATTAGAGGATCAGTGTGAGGACATTTTCCGCACCACAACTACTCGTGAACCATCAGGTCAATATGTGGTTACACTGCCCTTTCTACACAACGCGCCGACATTAGGTTCCACTCACGCTATTGCTCTGCGCAGGTTTCTCAACTTAGAGAAGAAGCTGCAAGCGAACCCGCCCTTCCGCTCGAAATACGTAGAATTCATGTCAGATTACATAAAATTGGGACATATGTCGCCGTGTCACCCCAATACCTTTGCTCATAAATCCCATTTCTATATCCCACATCATGGCATATTCAAGCCAGGATCAGAAAAGTTGCGCTGTGTGTTTGACGGAAGTTGTAAGAGCTCAAACGGCGTCAATCTAAATGATTGTCTTCATACAGGTCCAGCTCTTCAGCAAGATATTGTTGACATTATCATGTCCTTCAGGACCCACTCACAAGTTTTCAGCACAGACATCCGAATGATGTTCCGAAATATACTCATTCACCCAGAGCAAAGACGTTTTCAACTCATTCTCTGGCGGTCTTCACCCGACCAGCCCCTGCTCACGTATGCCCTTAATACCGTCACATATGGATTAAGGTCCAGCCCATACCATGCCATCCGCACTTTACTCCAATTGGCTGATGACGAAGGTCATCGCTACCCCCACGCTGCTCAGGTCCTCCGCAAATCAATATTTGTGGACGACATTCTCTCAGGTGCAGATTCTGTAGAATCTGCTCAGTCGCTCCAAAGCGAACTGATCGAGTTACTCGCCCTAGGTGGCTTTCAGCTCAGTAAATGGACCTCCAACTCGCCCCAGCTCCTTGAACGATTCCCAGATGACCAGTGCGACATGCCCAAGGACTTTGACTTCAGTCCCGACTCTAATTCCATTAAGGTTCTGGGAATACAGTGGATTCCTCAAACTGATGAGTTCACTTATCGCATTTCTTTGCCCACTCATGCTCAAGTCACAAAGCGCTCCATTCTCAGTACAGTAGCGTCTCTCTATGACCCCAATGGCTGGGTTACTCCAGTCATCTTCCGCGCAAAGATTCTTCTCCAGAAGCTTTGGCTTCTGAAAATAGGATGGGATGAGCCTATCTCTGAAGAAGTCCACACAGAGTGGCAACACATCTCAGAGGATCTTCCTCAGCTCTCAAACCTCCGTTTACCTCGGCACATTTGTAAGTACAAGCCCACGTCTACTTACTCACTTCACGGGTTCGCGGACGCATCAGAGGCTGGCTTTGGTGCCGTTATCTACCTTCATGAGCGCAATACCACTGGACATGTCAATGTACACCTAATCATTGGCAAGTCCAAGGTCGCACCCATAAAGACTCGTCTCTCAATCCCGAAATTGGAGTTGTCAGCCGCGACTCTTTTATCTCAGCTCATGACTCGAGTGTCAGCCCAACTGTCAGCTCATATAGCCATTCAAACACACACATGCTGGTCAGATAGCACAATAGTGTTGGCATGGCTCAACACTTCACCTCACCGATTACAGACTTTCGAGGCCAATCGAGTGGCTAAGATTACAGCTACTTCAACTAGCCATACGTGGAAGCATGTACCCACGAACCTCAACCCTGCTGACTGTGCAAGCAGAGGCATGTCTGCCCAGTCCCTCTCACTTCATGACCTTTGGTGGTCACCCAGTTGGCTCAAAGAACCTACCTGCACTTGGCCCAAGATGCCACCCGCTCTAGGCCATCACGCTCTCCCAGGCCTTAAGCCCAAAAAGGTACCAGCACACATAGCAGTCCCAGATATCGATCTGGACTTGCTCACTCGCTACAGCTCACTTGACAAGCTCGTCGGAGTGACGGCTTGTATTAAAAGGTTCATATTCAATTGTCGGCACAGCCCTGATGCACGGCGCTCTGGTCCGTTGACAGCTAGTGAACGCAGGGACGCTCTGTTGCACTGGGTCCGCTCTGTTCAGCACAATGAGTTTGCTGAAGACATTAATCGTATCCAGACTGATAAAGTTTGTCCCGTTCGGCTCCAGCGTCTCTCGCCCTTCATAAAGGACGGCCTCTTGAGAGTCGGTGGTCGTCTCTCTCACGCGTCAATTAGGTATGACGCTCAACACCCACTCATTCTACCCAGCTCCAGTCCGCTCGTAGATCTCATTATAGATCACTATCACACAATACACTGCCACCCTGGAGCTGACACATTACACGCCATATTACGCCAGCAGTACTGGATTCTGTCCGCTCGTCGTATTATTAGACACCGCGTGTTTAAATGTATTAGATGTTTCCGGTGCCGCGCTCAGCCTAAGGCTCCGCTCATGGCTGATCTCCCAGCAGACAGAGTTACTCCTCAGCCAGTTTTTAGTCACGTCACGACGGACTTTGCTGGCCACTTCTTCGTTAAATCCAGCACGTTGCGGAACGCGAAACTCATAAAAGCGTACTTTTGTATTTTCGTTTGCCTCGCAACAAAGGCGGTTCATTTGGAACCAGTCTCTGCACTCTCAACGGAAGCGTTCTTTGCGGCATTGCAACGTTTTATCTCACGTCGCGGTACTCCGGTTCTCATTCGTTCAGACTGCGGCACAAACTATGTAGGTGCTAGGAATCAACTCATTGAAGTTCAGAACTTCCTCAGGTCAAACAATGATGCAATCACTCACAAGCTCGCGAATCAGCACATAACTTGGTTACTGAACCCGCCTAAAGGGCCTTGGTTCGGCGCACTGCACGAAATAAACGTAAAATCCACCAAGCAACTACTTTATCGTGTGATAGGTGAACAGCACCTCACTTTTGAGGAATTCTCTACTCTTTTGGCTCGAATTGAGGCTGTACTCAATTCAAGACCCCTCTGCCCAATTTCATCCGACCCTACGGACTTTGAACCTCTCACGGCCGGACATTTCATTATTGGTCGTCCGCTCACCGCTCTACCTGAGCAGTCTTTTGACGACAGACCCATATCTGCTCTTAAACGGTTTCAACTCATTCAAGCGCTCTCTCAGCGCTTTTGGACTCTCTGGTCCAGATCCTACCTCCATACCCTGCAAACCCGCTCCAAATGGCTCTCCCCTTCTTCCCCTCCTCAAGTGGGTGAACTGGTACTCATCAAAGAGGATGACCTGCCTCCGCTCCAATGGAAGTTGGGAAGAATTCTCCGCACGATACCTAGCAAGGATGGAGTGATACGAGTTGTGGATCTGGACACAGCTCATGGAAATCTGCGACGACCTGTGTTCAAGATAGCCAGGCTGCCGTTGGATTCAGCTCAAGAGGAGCCGCAGCCCCGGCCCCCCCAGGATGTTCACGCTACACTACGTTACCAGCATGACGTTAGAACATGACGTGTCATTCGCGTGCGCATGCGCGAACGACCACCCCCTCCCCGCCGCGCGCCGGTCGAGGCGCGCGCGGGCGCTGGCTTCATTCTGTTGCGTCCGAACTCTCGAGAGAACGACACACGTGTATAAACATTCGTGCCGCCGATACAAACAATCTCGCGTATTCACCGTGTCTTGTGAACATATAAGTGCTGTGTAATACTTCAAGACATCCAGCTCATCACTGCCCAAAGTGCCAGCATTAATCAGCTCAACGAGGGGAGACGACACGCGGCGCGTTTCGTCGGCTCACCGAAAACACCAAGAACAACATATAACACAGGTCAGTCAGTGCACCCACATTGTTTCCACAATTCTCCTGTGTCAAATCCCATCCGCCCTGCAGTTTCTGTAATCCCGCGATTACAGTAATTATTGGTTGGGTCATTGGTCTATTTGTCTTAGATCGGTAATACGAATAATCACGCAGGGAAACAACAGATTAGAAGGTTTTTAGCTCATACCAAAATATTTTATAATTGGAAAAATAAATTGGATTGGAGTATATTCACTTCATATTTGTATTAATTATTTTACGGAAAAAATCAAACCAATTCCTTAACCGCGTTCTTGTGAAGAACACATTAAAACCCAAAAAATTTGAGTTTAAATATACGTTTTATACAAAAGTATACATCTTAATACATTTTTATAACTACGTTCCCTTAATACAAGATCAACATTTTTTTTTTTCAATATATTGGTAGTCCGAAATTCTTCAAACGATTTCCCCAAAGTCTGGCGTTATTCATATTCTAAGCTCAATTCCACCTTTAATTCCATTGATTTGCTTTGCATGCATAAAGTTAGCCAGCCCTTCAGCTTCACAATCTGTTAAAAAAACCGGCCAAGTGCGAGTCGAGCTCGCGCACGAAGGGTTCCGTACCATTATCTATAAAAACGGCAAAAAAACATATCGGTTTTATCGGAGCCCCCTTAAATATTTATTTTATTCTGTTTTTTAGTATTTGTTGTTATAAGGGCAACAGAAATACATGATCTGTGAAAATTTCAACTGTCTAACTATCACGGTTCGTGAGATGAGCCTGGTGACAGACGGACAGACGGACAGACAGATGGGCAGCGGAGTCTTAGTAATAGGGTCCCGTTGTTTACTCTTTAGGTACGGAACCCCTTTAAATGACAGCAAAGTAAAAGGTACGTACAACTGATGTTTTCCAAATTGAATACGCATCTGTGTAACATACTGATTGCTCGACTTGTTCCGTTTCTCTTTATAAATAACAGTTTATCTCGTCCCTTCTTAACACCTGGGGTCGGAGGGCCCCATCAACACGGGGCCCTATCTTCGAGGCCCCATCAACGCTGAAGAAAGTATGTTGTTGAGGGAGGCAGGCCAGCCGTGGGAGGGGGGATCGTATAAAAGTGCGATTTGGCGGCAAATTTACAACTGTTTCCCGGACCGGGCAGCTGTGCGGTCCGGAACTAAAAAAGCGCAAGTCCCTTTTGAAAGTTCTTTCATGAAACACGGCTTTCTGTGCCCATACGATTTTCAGATAGGTAGTTTTGTGCACGTACGAACTTAGTGTATGTACTCTTATTGTACTTTTAATGCTTTTCTTGCGGATACCTTCCCATTCTGAGGCCCATTGTGACGGTGTTTTTCCTATAAATCTGCGTTTTGAAATACATCTGAAATTGTACAGATATATTTGGACTTACGCCTTTTTACCTCGCTGCGCAAAAACGGGCCGCAATCTCGTACTACGAAGAGTGCGAAGTTATTTCGGAGAATATTGCGGACGGCGACTAATAAAATGACAAATGGCGGTCATGCGGCCGCAGTTGTCTCAATAACCCGCTTCTACCTGCAAGCGTACCTAGACGTCGAGCCATGTGCCATATCGTTTATATTAAAGCATTTTACCTCTTATTACAAGGACTTAAGAACTTCTCCAGGTAGTAAATAGCAAGGCACGGTACCTAATCCAATTTATTCAGCTCTGACTTCTCTGACACGGCGTGTGCGTGTTTGTAAAGTAGTGCAAAAGTCTGTTCATGATTGTTCCAGTTTCATCTGTTACTTTAATTTAATCTAACATTTGGTTATTGAGTTTTTTGAGATTTGTAACTTAATTTTAGTTCGTTTAATTGGCACAAAGAGAGGTTATAAAAAACATGAGTGTGAGGTTAAAAACTCGGCTCGTTTTTTAATTATATACACAAGTGTTTTAATAACCTCTTTACGTGCCAGTTTCATAAACTACTATGAAAGAAGCTACTACCTGGATTTCTTTGAAAGGTGTTATACTGCACCAATATTTCTAACACATATCGTGTGCCAATCTATGAGCCTTTTTATATGGTCATGAAGCTACTACCTGGATTTCTTTGAAAGGTGTTATAACGCACCAATCTTTCAAACACATAATATCGTGTGCCAATCTATGGGTAAGTATGTTAGTCTTTTTTATATGGCCATGAAGCTACTGCCTGGATTTCTTTGAAAGGTGTTATATTGCACCAATATTTCTAACACATATCGTGTGCCAATCTATGAGCCTTTTTATATGGTCATGAAGCTACTACCTGGATTTCTTTGAAAGGTGTTATAACGCACCAATATTTCAAACACATAATATCGTGTGCCAATCTATGGGTAAGTATGTTAGTCTTTTTTGTATGGCCATGAAGCTACTGCCTGGATTTCTTTGAAAGGTGTTATAACGCACCAATCTTTCAAACACATTATATCGTGTGCCAATCTATGGGTAAGTATGTTAGTCTTTTTTATATGGTCTTGAAGCCAAAATCAAAATACCGGTCCTAAACAAGCGATACAAAAAATAAATCGGTATTTTGGGGTACAGAACCACTTAATCTGAACTACTGATTTCACTGCAATGTTCAATTGGTTGAGGATCCTTAGCCAATATGGCTTCAAAGAGCAGAGTACCCTTCTTTCCTAGATGGCTTCATGCTTTGGACAAAAATAGCAGCCAACAGATCCTTCTTTTTATCAAGTTGTATGAAGTCCATTTAGAGCTTAAGGCGATATGCGAAAAAAATACGGGTGTTTCTTTTATAAATTATAATCAGTTTCTGGTATATGCATCTTGACTATAATATAATCTAGGGATTTGAAATTGGAAAATTTGTTTGGATACATTTTCCTGGATAGAAATAATTGTTGAAATGGACCTCATTCAAACACACTTTTTCTACTCGTTTGACGAATAGGAACCATACACAGAACTCAAACATATTTTATTAGGTGTGTTTCAACAATATCTAGAGTTTTGATATTTGAAATTTTGCTAGCTATTTTATTTTTTTTATAAAAATTATAAAACTACAATTTTTTGCTTTCGCCCTGAATCCGCCCCTCTCGCACTGCGCGATTTTTCGCAGTGACAAAAATAAAATTCGCATAGCCTCTTAAATGTTGACGATTTTGCATGCTTTTATGGATATGTCCTTCAGCCCCAATAAGCAGATATTGTTTTGCTGAAGTAGTAGTTGTGGGTATTAAAGGAAAATGTGGCTTTTCATTTTGAGTTTTTATAATATCGCATATGCGAGTAATAACTGAATAATAGTTATTTAAGATACACGTGCGGAAAGTAAGGTTTTATACGAACAAGTGCCAAATTGAAAACACGAGCGCAGCGAGTGTTTTCATTGGCACGCATTCGGATAAAAACCTTTTTAATACAGTTGCTCAAAAAGTAGCGTATTGCAGGGACGTATAGCGTTCGGGATGTAGGTTATTACATACTCGAGCTTTTTCTTTACCTTTTCCGAACTCGTGCGTTCTCTTTCCCAACTGTCAAAATAATGTCTATTAAAAAGAAAAAACCAACCACGAAGTTTTTACAAAAAAAAAATCATAGAAGTTTTTATGATTCATGCAAATATTTCTAAAAAGAAGGTACCAATTTGTTTCAATATCAGATTTAATGGTTTGATTCAATGAGTTAGGTTAGGTTTCATTTCATTTCATCTCATTAAATTTCATTTTCATTTCATGTCAATAAAAAAATTCTACTGAAGACTTGGCTGTATGGGCAAAGATCCCTTTGCCTACCCAGAATGGGTGAAGAAAACAAAAAAAATCTCTGCTTATATTCTTTTACGGTTGGCGCCATTTTCCAAAAATTTTCTTTGCGGGTTTAGTTGTTTGTTGCACAAAATGAGAAATTTCGACGATATTTTATTTGAATTAACACCACCGGAACTCAGTATAATTGCACAAAATGCTTCGGAGAACATTTTACCGGAAAAGTCAAAAAGTCGCTTCATATCTACATACGACGAATTTATTGCGTGGAGTATTAGTTAGTTGAGTTTATTGTGTTTTTATTATTTTATTAAATTGCTTCATTTTTTCGCAACTGTATTAAAAATAGTCGTTCAGTACACGTGCGGAACCGTCATTGCAACTTGTTCCGACTGTCAACCCTCACCTTCGGCTGCGCCTCGGCTCGGGTAGACATTTGTCGGAACTCTTTGCAATGACAGGCTTTCCGCACTCGTAATGAAAAATACTATTTACGCTCAAGTATCTTACAAAATTTTTCAATGCATTTTGCGAGGAAATACAACAAAAAAATAAGTATAATAAAGAATGGTGTTTATCATCATTCAATTATTGCTAGAGCGCGCATACTTATAAATAATTGTTTTTGTTTGGACAGCAAAACCTCCTTGCATCTTGTAATTTTTTAAATTTTATGACTTGCACCATGCACCACAGAGTCAAAAACTTAAAAATTACTTTATTTCGCGTGAAATAAAGGATTTCAGTACTGTTTTATTTCACGCGTGAAATAAAGAGTCGGTTTCCGCATAATTTTGTTACACAAAAAAGAAAACTTTACGAGCACCTGCATTGAAAATAATATTTTTAAGCCTTTTTAATTTAATTAATTAATTATTTAAACTTAATTCGACTGACGACGATAACAAGTTGGTCGAAATATATTTCAAAACGGATTAATACTTTTTTATTAATATATTATAATCTATTTAAAACAATAAAAAGCCAAAAAAGGCATAATACTATTATAGTTTTTTAATCAAAATACCTAAACTGCAACTTATTTGTTAGAAAACATCAAGTTTGATTTACACCAAAGCGACGTTGTTATGCAAAATTTTTTCAGTACAATTTTTATAGACAATATTCTAAGTTAAAACACGGTATCTAGAGCGATCGATTTAATATCATTACTTAAAGCTTAAGTGTAGATACTTTATGATATAGGTACCGTAGAGTATTTACGTCAGAGAATATTGAAGCCTCCTCGTCTAAATAGGTCAAATATATAGCTTTAGTGTAGATACTTTATGATATAGGTACCGTAGAGTATTTACGTCAGAGAATATTGAAGCCTCCTCGTCTAAATAGGTCAAATATATAGCTTTAGTGTAGATACTTTATGATATAGGTACCGTAGAGTATTTACGTCAGAGAATATTGAAGCCTCCTCGTCTAAATAGGTCAAATATATAGCTTTAGTGTAGATACTTTATGATATAGGTACCGTAGAGTATTTACGTCAGAGAATATTGAAGCCTCCTCGTCTAAATAGGTCAAATATATAGCTTTAGTGTAGATACTTTATGATATAGGTACCGTAGAGTATTTACGTCAGAGAATATTGAAGCCTCCTCGTCTAAATAGGTCAAATATATAGCTTTAGTGTAGATACTTTATGATATAGGTACCGTAGAGTATTTACGTCAGAGAATATTGAAGCCTCCTCGTCTAAATAGGTCAAATATATAGCTTTAGTGTAGATACTTTATGATATAGGTACCGTAGAGTATTTACGTCAGAGAATATTGAAGCCTCCTCGTCTAAATAGGTCAAATATATAGCTTTAGTGTAGATACTTTATGATATAGGTACCGTAGAGTATTTACGTCAGAGAATATTGAAGCCTCCTCGTCTAAATAGGTCAAATATATAGCTTTAGTGTAGATACTTTATGATATAGGTACCGTAGAGTATTTACGTCAGAGAATATTGAAGCCTCCTCGTCTAAATAGGTCAAATATATAGCTTTAGTCGCAAAAGCATCTTAGACACTGACGTTTTGTTACCCTTTAAGACGATATGCAAAAGTTTTAGCGTCCCTGTTACTCCATATGCGAAAAAACTCTCAGTGCAAGAGGGACGGGTTCGGGGAAAAGTAGCAAAAATGTTGGTTTTATGGTTCCGTAACCAAAGGGTAACCAACGGGACCCTATTACTAAAACTCCGCTATCCGTCTGTCTGTCCGTATATCTGTCTATCTGTCCGTCTGTCACCAGGCTGTAACTCATGAACCGTGATAGTTAGACTGTTGAAGTTTTCACGGATGATGTATTTCTGTTGCTACTATAAGAAAAAATACAAAAAAAAACTTTAGTATTTGATATTAATTTCAACTTGATGCCTTAAGGGGCCGGTGGAGCAATCCTAGTTCATACAAACGAAAATACCAAAACCATTTGTAAATCATATTAGATACTAGCGACCAGCCCCGGCTTTGCACGGGCATTTGTTATACATATAAACCTTTCTTTTGAATCCCTCTATCTATTAAAAAAAACCGCATCAAAATCCGTTGCGTAATTTTAAAGATCTAACCATACATAGGGACAGACAGACAGCGGGAAGCGACTTTATTTTGTACATATGTAGTGATTCTTAAGGTAGTGTGTATTTATTCCGATTACATTACAGAATATTTTGGATCCCAAATATATATTAAATAAGAACATGAAATATGATTTTAACATGAAATATGAGGAAAATAAGCTTTCTATGGAAATTTCATATTGCTTATTTAGTCGTCTTTAAATCAATGTTCTTTCAAAATATTTATTTGGGAACCTAGATATTCTGAAATGCAATCGGAGTAAATAGGAATATCTGTGATTCACAAATAGTTTTGATATTTCGTTTCTATCAACTAGGATTGCTCCGCATGCTTCTTAAGCCGTGCCTAAAAAAAAGGCCTTATAGAAAAAAGTTAATTTTTTTCATGTAGAGGTACGAAACACAAAAAAATGGCCAATCAAAAAAAAAAACAAAATCATTTATTTATAACATATTTAACAGTTTTGTTGCCGAATTCTCCTTTTAAGCTTTCACCTGTAGTAGGGGAATTTCGCTCTTTCACCTATAGTTGCGACAGAATTATAAATAAATATTTAAACAAAGCAAGACATTAAAATGTACCATCGAAGAAAAGCCTGACGTCCCACTCATCGCCCACACTGCAATAGTAATAAGAGCGTTAAGTAGGTCAGCGACAATCTCGACGATGGCAAATATGTGAAATAACTTGTGAACTTATTAAATAATAAGTAAGCAACGAATCCAATTAACACGGGATAGCAAATACAGGTGCTAATTGCTAAATGCTATTATAAATGCGACTTAACAATAATATTAAATAGACAATGCATCAGCTCTTCAGCTAACTGCCCGTCTCCACGATTCGCAGATTTAATATCCATTACCTGACTCTGTATGGGGAAAACGTAACCGATGAAAGACAACAAAACAACGCAATATGGCCGTCAGCTACAGACACAGGCGTCAGTGACCGGCGCGTGACAGTGACAAATAAGGCTCTGCTGGGAAAAAGATCCCATTTTCCAAGCAAGCTCAGACCAGAGCCAAGTGGAAGCCATATTACGAATTTAATCTCGCGAAGATGTTGTAGATATCGTACGAACGAATTGCGAATGTCAACTTGCGCAACTGACTTGCTGGTGTAGCGGAGGTGAAGCAACCTGTTATACCGAGGGCTAATATTTACTTATAATAGCGACCAAATTTGCACAAAAATCTGTGTTAAGGTTAAGTTATTTGATAACTGTGCGCAAGCAGCTAATTCGCTCGGAATTCTTCTTCAGCCCGTTTACGCGTATTAGTTTCAAACTAAGTGAAATGAGCAGGAAAAAGCTTTTACTCCAGTTTCCTTTTATTTTTATTTTTGAAAGTCTTGCAAACAATATTTTACTTATCATGGCTAGTGCAATTTATAGAATTAAATGAAATTTGAGGATAATTCATGATTTATATAAAAAACAGCTCACCTCAATACGTGTTATGATCGGGAAAGCCGACCAGTTTCAGCAGATTTAGACTGCCCTCATCTGGGCGAGATGAAGGCAGTCTAAATCTGCTGAAACTGGTCGGCTTTCCCGATCATAACACGTATTAAGGTGAGCCGTTTTTATATAAATAGTGCAATTTAAATAAAGGTTTAATACTCATTATGATTTTGTAATAGTTTCTTTGTACTATTTATTATTAGTATAACTATGATTTCAGTAAATTTCTAACTAGGATAGATTTCTAGAGCTGCAAGTGTAACAGTGTAAGGTTAGCTATTCACGAAAATCAAAAAGGGTTGTTAAGTTAATCATTTAGGAGTACTTGTCAAGCTACAAGACTCTGGAAGCGTGTCAGTCAATAGTCAATAAATACAAACGCTTCCACAGTAAAACTAACTTGGCTTAATATGCATACAATCCCGGGCTATTTTTTGTCAAATAAATTTTTCAAAAAGCCGCTTCTATATTTTCATAGAAAAAAAAATTACTTTAGGTAAATATGCATTTCATCGGTTATAAATTTATAAGTGGGTATATTTTCATACCTTGATACCTTATTTTTTCTCTGATTAGAATTACACCTTTCTTATGATATGTTAACTAACTTTGCGTTTTTGCACCCAATAAGATTTTACACTTTCCTTTATTTGCATTTATGTTTAATGAACCAAAGTGTAATCAATAAAATAATAAATTTGATTTTTTGATCCATTCATCAGCCTAGTTCGTCCACTGCTGGACATAAGCCTTTCCAGGACTTTGCCACTCTCGGCGGTCATCCTGAAAAAAATTCCCATTTTGATGAGCGCAGTGCCGGAACCCTCGCATCAGTGACGCCGCTGCCCGTCACGAGTCTGTTCCATATAAGGCCCGGATATTAGGCATTATATCCATCGGTCCCAGGCATGGCGGGCCTCCTGGTTTTTTGCCTGTGAGCTGTCCTCTTACTCTCCCCCGAATTACTTCGAGGGGGTCTCCAAGTAAGATGGTGGTACCTCCACAGTCGCACCTGGCATCAGCTCTACCGCCTGTTAGAACTGATGCTGGGCCTTAGGTGCTATCAGCCTATTATCTTAAAGTAAACTAATTATCTGTAGCCGAAGATAGTATTCACGACATTTACTTATATTACCGGGAGATGTTAGAGGTTTTCCAGGGTATAAACACAATCTACGTTTTACTGTCGATTTTTTTCTCTGTATTTTCGTATTACAGCCCTGTTTTCAGTGTAGGAGCTCGGGAAAGTAACTGTAACTTCAATATTGTAGCTGGCTTTAGTCTACGTATTCTGATACGCAATATGATCGTGGTGAATTGGCAAATACCAAAAATGATACGATGAGTTCCGATAACAATAACTTCTAAACATAGCAATCGTCTCTATTTGCACAAAAAAAGTTCCTTGTAACGAGTTTCGAATTGAATTAAGAGAAGTACGGCCAGATTGTTTCATTTTGTAAAATCCAATGGCGGAATGCCACGCGAACATGTTAGTCTGAAAACTTTACAATTGGATTCATTGCACGAAAGCAATGTTTTAACGGTCATATCACTAGAATGTTACCTGGTACGTTTGGGGTAATAAATAAATACAGTCAAGAGGTGTTTTCGAATGTGGACTGCGAAATTCAAGTCAAAGTCTACACTCCACCCACGTTTCACCGACGAGTCTTCCGTCCCAGCGTGATGGGTGTTGAGCTTTAAGGCGATACCAAAAAAAAAATGTTTTTTTTCGAATCCACGTCATCTATATATTTCATTTTTGGGTAAATTTTTATTGAGTATTTGATTAAGATTCTAATTCTAAGAAGGAAAACGCGATTGGATTAAATTTTCTCGATAGAATTTAATTCAGAAATGATCTCTAAATTGTTTTATTTTTCCCTGTTATTCTGAAATCCTAACTAATTTCATTGTAAAATTGCATTCAAAATGTGGATATCATGTATTTGTAAAGAGTCCTTGAAAATATTTTTGGCAAAATAGCTTAGTACGTTTTATATTAATAAAAAACCGACTTTTTGCTACTTTTCCGCGAATACTTCCCACTCGCACTGAGGGTTTTTTCGAATATGGAGTGACAGGGACGCTAAAACTTTTACATATCGACTTAAAGCCGTACTTCGGCCACGAACTGGACCATCAGCTTAACGTGCCTTTCGAAGTGGGTAGACCGATCACATCTGTTCCCCTAAGGGATTTAACGCCGCGATCTTAGATTTGTTGTAGACCAAAGAGGCGGTCAAAATATTGTATGGGGTAATGAGGGCCAATTGCAGCGCAAACGTTTTTAGTAATACATGATTGAAATACCGGAACCTTTACAGCATTAACTTGTTGTGTTTCTGTCAATTAATCTGCAAATTATAAATTTCATATCCTTTGTGAAATTATACTTGACCAAATTAATTTTGCTGGATTTTCGCTATGGCGTCTACGCAATGTAAACCTTGCAAATATGTCGAAAAGAAAAAATGGTTGTCAAATTACATTGCTCCCAACTTATCTTTAGAATGAGAAATAGTTATCCCGGGTCGGTCATTGGCTAATTCAATATTATCCAATCAGATATTTTAGTTCCACCATTGTCATTCAAGAGATAAGTTGGGAGCAGTGTAAACGCCTTTAAACAAAACAATATCTATGGAATATTTCAGAATAGTAGTCTATGCCATTGTTCCACATTGGGTTGCGCTCCAGTTTCTCTGGCCCTACGGTACGCTAAGAGGATTGCTGAAAATATATGCCCTACGCTATATAGGCAAACATTTTGGGTTATATTTGTAACGGACGGATATTGGAGCAGATCCCGAAACTTAGCTGTGCTAATTTCCATTTTTTGACTTAATCCTAACATTTATTAAAGAAACTTAAATATCTAACATTAATGATATTGAATTAAAAATAATACTTGAAATATATACTAACTACAAAAATTAAGAAAATTTAATTAAATAAAACATTAACCAGGTCGCTACTGCCACAGGGCAGGGTCACCAGCAGGCTGGTGGTGTTATCCCGTTGGATTGCCAGGCTATTCCTCTGTCCAAGGTAGGCACCAGCCTAGCGATCACCAGAAGCATTGACCAGTTACGAGGATATTTTGTGGAATAATCGCGCGTATCTGGTGTCCATGGCCCAAGGGTTTCTACTCCAAACGGTAAAAACATGCAGCCATCTCCTATGCCTGCATATTTTTACCTCTTCTGGGCCTCCGCTGCAGCTGCCACCACATCCTAAAATATGTTTATCTAGAGCATCAATAGCTCAGTCGACTCTTATTCTTGAAACCTGAGATCGATTCCTGCTAGTGGAACATGCATCAATGAGCAAATGATACCAATTTCACGAAGTTTAATGACTGCTTGATTCACTATTATGTGAGCCACACGTAAACGGTGGTAAAAGTCTAGATCACACATCCGTTAGTAGTATTGCATTTTCGCATATTTCTAGTATTTCGGTTTCAGGCGCACTGCATGTTGTGAAACTTGATGTCAGTCACAAAGAAATGCATAAAGAATAAACTTTCAAACTTCTTGATTCCTGATGGTGACGGGGCGCACGCACTGTGCACCAACTTCGGGGTCATTTCAATTGTTTTATTATTTAATGAAATAAGCATTAAATTACCATGAACGATAAATGATATAATTGATAACATTAAAACACGAAATAAATATGAAATCAAATTATTCTTCTATCCTTCTATCAAGTCAACGTAATTGAGTCAAACTCGTTTCATAAAAAACTTCCCTTTCAAAGCACTGTTATTGTCAAGTACTAAATACGAAAATGCCTTAATCTGTGGAATTTTTTCCTGAATTCAATCACGGTAGTTCTGAATTTGGCCCCATAAAGTCCCATACGAGGCGCCGACAAAAAAGCATCCGCTTCAAAAGCGATAAGCCTCACTCCATATCACGTTGAAACGTCGTTGGTGGAAAAATGGGATACGAGAGTTGACTATTTCAGTGACCGTCTACACTTGGAAACACCTTTAACGTTTCCTATGGGATACCTAGGTTTTTTTTTTTGTTTTTTGTTTACGACTAATTTTGTATGTTATTTGTAAAATATATGTTTTGTAATATAAGTAATAGTTAGAGAGAATTTCAGTAACTCCACTCACACCCCATACAGGGTGGAAAAAATTTAAGGGCCCTATACGGGAGCTACCTTAAATCCTTTAGTTAGCTTATTTTACTGAAAGGAAACATTCCTTTATTTTTTTAAAGAAACAAAACTGCATTCAAAGATCTTCAAAAATTCACTTGTCTCACCCGGGAATCAAATCAACGTAAAATTAAAAAATAAACCCTCGCTTCTTTATTATACTAATTGGTAGGATTATTGTTCAGGATAAAATTTGTCTAATAAACATTTGGTCTTACACTCATCTGTTGTACGAGATACCCATGAAATTGAATATTTATTACAAATTCTTTATTAAAAATACCTAGTACTGTTCAAGTGTTCACTTGTAACAAGTAAATGACACGTTATAATTTTCTTATCTCTCTATCATCCAAAGACATCGTATGAAGTACAAGCTTGCTAATTTGAAATTCGAACGATACTTTTAAAAATTTTAAAATCGATAAAAGTATTAGTTACAATTTCAAATTTTGTTTTGTTTTGCTTTAATTTATCAGGATTCTTTTCTCTTCTTAATATCCGTCTTCGTTAAAAAAATGTTTCAAGTTTATGTGTTCTTCGTATTGATGATAAAATAAAATTGATATTTGTTTTCACATTTTTTTTTTTCATTATGTTTATTAGATAAATTTTATTCTGAACAATAATCCTACCGATTCGTATAATAAAATATCGAGGGTGTATTTTTTTATTTTAAATTGGTTCGATTCCCGGGTAAGACAAGTGAATTTTAGAAAATCTTTGAATGCAGTTTTGTTTCTTTTAAAATATAAAGGAATGTTTCCTTTCAGTAAAATAAGCTAATTTAAGGATTTAAGGTAGTTCCCATCCAGGGCCCTTAAATTTTTTCCACCCTGTATATGCGTCTACCTCCGTGTGTGTATCTGTTAAGCGGCCGTCACTCTTTCTTGCGAATCCAGATTAAATTCAGCGATGCATGAAGATATGTTGCCATATTCTCTGATTTTGTGACAGACGCAGACTTTCTTTGCGATATTAAATTTTCAAGCGCTATACGTTGTTACGGTATAACTTAAATTGTCTGTTATTATTTTCATATCTATTTTAAGATTTGTTGTTATTAAGATATATTTTTCAAAAATTTTTTCCGAAGGTTTGATGTGGTTCTGCACCAGTATGAGCTTGAAAAAAAACATATTTTCACGCCATTTACCTATCCCCGAGGGATGTCAGAGGTGGTACTGAGTCATGGACTGTCACTAGATCAAATCAAATCAAATGTCTTTATTGCTGAAATACAGGTACAGGTAATTACAATATAATTATTTTATTTATTTGTATGTATTTATTTATTTACTCATAGGAAGATTAACAGACAAATAGGTACAGTAGAAATTTAGAATAAATAACTAAATGCCGATAAAAAATCTTCACCTAATGGATGACACAATTAAATAGAAGCGAGCCGTAGGGGCATAACAGTTTATCTTACAGTTTTAGCTTCCAAATAAGCACAGTATATTATTATTGTTCTAAGGTGGAAGCTGGAAGAGCAACTGACTTCTTGTCAGATTTTTGTATTGTCCCATCATATTGGGAATCGATGATGCGCGCGCATGCATGCTGCGGCGCAGGTCGTCCGTCAAAAGTAGTACACGGTGGAAAAGGTAGGTACAATGATTTGAGATCGATAATATTTATTTTTATCTAGTTAGCGTTACCAGTTCTAAAGGCAGGTATTGTTCTAAACAACTTTAAGGTAGAAAAGTTGTAGATAGTGAAAGGCTATCAAATGAGGAGAAATTCCAAACAAATGAATTTTATGTATAGATGTGCGGATCGTAGAATCAGGCAGATCGTAAAGTATGAAATCTAAAATCTTTCACTAAATCTCAAAAATAGGAGCGACGACGACGAGTGGAGCGATAAGCTCTTATTATTATTATTAGCGAGCGGCATCTTATTATTATTATTATTATATTATATAAGTATATCCATGCATATTATTATTATTATATCCATACACGTATGTATACCACACAGATTTCAGCACATACACTACACACGCACACACACCCTCACAAACACATACACCATCTCACCTACTAACAAAAGCACAAAAACAATGTAACAAAGGAAGAACGGTCCCTCCTAATACAGGTTATTGTTAGCTTAAAAGGAGGGTCCAAACAATTGTAAAAAAATGACTTGTGTATAAATAAGAAGCGTGTTAGATTTACATGTAAATAAATTTGGGGAGCCGAGCGAAGCGGAGCGGATAGGCGACACCCTTTTTTCTAACAGAAATTATATGCCTGTGCAGATCAAGATATGATCACGATATGCCGACGACATAGATACAGAGTATGTTACTATCTAGGTACTATGGTACTATCCTTGTACTATGGTACTATACATGTACTATGGTACCATATATGTACTATGGTACTATCTATGAACTATGGTACTATCTATGAACTATGGTACTATCTATGTACTATGGTGCTATCTAGGTACTATGGTAATATATATGTACTATGGTACTATCTATGTACTATGGTACTATCTAGGTACTATGGTACTATTAAGGTACTATGGTACTATCCATGTACTATGGCACTATATATGTACTACAGTACTATCTATGTACTATGGTACTATTTAGGTAATATGGTACTACATAGGTACTATGGTACTACGTAGGTGCTATGGTACTACCTAGGTACTACGGTACTATCTAGGTACTATGGTACTACCTAGGTACTATGGTACTATCTAGGTACTACGGTACTATCTAGTTACTATGGTACTATCTAGGTACTCTGGTACTATCTAGGTACTATGGTACTATCTTGGTAGGTACTATGTTACTATCTAGGTATCACGGTACTATCTATCTACCATCAAAAGTATTACTGAATTTGGTCTGCTAGATATTCGTTAATGCTATATACGTATACTATGCTTTGTTTAGAAGTAGTATTTTTAATGTCAATTTGAAACTCGATAGATCACGTATGTCATGTATTGGCTGGTATTTTGTTGTACATCTTTGAGGACATTCCTACCTCATTATTGCTAAATGATGTAGACTTTGAAGGATAACTGGCTACCAAATTATTCAGACGTATACGTAATAAGTGTAAATTCGATTTGACAAAATAAGCCATTTTCAAAATATAAATACAAGGAAGGTCAGTCACCTTTAAGTTGCACTTAGAAAACGTCATACGTCAAGTAGGGTCTCAAGATTGAGAGACCGAAGTCCTACTGACGGAGCTACCACTGTGCTGCTTGCAGGAATCACATAGCAATTAGCCAGTATGTATTGAAACTGCACCTGTAATATACTCGTTAAATGACGAAGAGACATTTCTTTCGCCTAATTTTCGACGTTTATTTATCGTTCAAACCAACCCACCCAACCGCCGACCCTAACGATATTTCTAACAAAACGTCAGCCATTTGTAACATTAAAAGTTTCATATCAAACACTCCTGCTTACTCGTAAATCAAAGTTTTATATACTTGTTTATTAACCGGCGGTGTGCTGCAACTGCAAAAACAGCAATGTACCCACCTCTCGGCACCAAGTTTTCCGTCCAATCTAACTTTGCAGTTGAAGCTGGAATTGCTCTTGGCCGTCTTATTTGTGTGTAATCTTATACCCGCACGACTGTTTTTAATGAACTATTCATTTTCTCAACAGATAGACAAAATAGCTCCCAATACGACTCACAATAGGCGACCGATTTCTGTCAACACATCTGACAATTAGAGCTGATATTATAAGGTCGTTGATTCAAAATCAGTGTCAGATGCGACCGGATGTCTGATACGGAACCGCGTTCTCATTTTCTATGAATGAAAATAATAAAAAACTTAATAAAGAGGTTAAAGCGAGGGTATCCAGAGAAATCGGTACACCAGCGCTTTCATTTTAAACTTGACTATCCTGCTCAGCTTCCTGCTTGACTATCCTGTAGGTGGTAGAGCTGATGCCGGGCTCGAGTGTGGAGGTACCACCACCTTACTTGGAGACCCCCTCGAAGTAATTCGGGGGAGAGTAAGTGGGCAGGTCACAGGCAAAAAACCAGGAGGCCCACCATGCCTGGGACCGATGGATGGCGGTATATCCCTCCCTAATAGCCAGGCGCGGCAGCGGCGTCACTGGTGCAAGGGTTCCAGCACCGCGCTGACCACCGTGCCTGCCCAGCGTGTGTGAGTATGGGCAATTCTTCCAGGATGACCGCCGAGAGTGGCAAAGTCCTGGAAAGGCTTATGTCCAGCAGTGGACGAACTAGGCTGATGGATGGATGGATGGATGGATAAACTGCTCAGTGGAAGCGGCCCGTGGAAGTGCTTATTTTTTTTTTGAAATTTCACCGATGGCTTTTTTATATGACGGCCGTTTTATAATTTTTTTTTGTTTAAGTTTTATCGTCCAAAACCTAATATTACTCAAATCTTTGCGATTTTATGTGCCGAACGAAACATTATGATCAAAGAGTGAATATGACATATATTTTTATCAAAATTTTATTATCACAATATCAGCAATTAAACTGAGTTTGAAAAGAGACAAATTGGGAGAACCCCGAATTAAAATGCTTACTTCGGCAGTTCACACAAGTAAACAAGTAATTCAAAAGTGACCAAAGGTTTACAACGGCAAACGTTTGTCTTTTACCTAGATAATTGAGAGAAGTTGGCTCCTATGAATCGATAAAGTTTATGCTATTGGAAATGTTATTCTTGAAAACTGAAATAAAGGGTAGGTTTACCGACTTTTTCCGCTATACTACCTACCTTTGAACGCTTGCTACAACGTGCTACGGTGTAGATGCGTTATGCGACAGCATGCTACGTCGTAGATACATTATGGCGTGCGAATTATTTAGATACGACTAACGAAACACATAACAACCTGCGTGCGTATATAATTTAGAGGTTGATCTGTTGCTTTTTCGTGCTTTTTTTCTTCTTTGGGGCTGCATGAAAAAAAAATTTGATCACTGAGCCCACCCGTTGCATTAGGTCCTATGAAATTGCCGTTTTATAAAGAAAAAATGGAAGTTGTTTTATGTTTATGTCGCAGTATAATAGCAAATGACGTAACTTAGCTAAAATCTCAGGAATTTCGCTAAGTTCCGGCAGATAGAGTTTTTAGGCTTCTTAGTAATCCTAGTAATTTGGAAGCATTCCAGATCCTCCCTAGTAAGATAACATAAAGTTATCTAGAAATCCTTCAACGCAAAAGCGAGCTGGTAGGTTAGGTTTAAAGGTTATGTATAGTGAGTCGTAGAATGTGGTGGAGCGACCACCATACATGAATTTCGTGGTTATTATTATTATTTATTTATATAAAAAGTTTAAAAACACTTTAAAAACTGATGCGTTATACAAATAAGTCACTGCCCACCAAATTAAATATATTAAAATAAGTAAATCTACTTACAATACTAGACAGCTACAGAGAACACGATAATTTTATTTTTAATATAAATAAAAAAATATTTTAGTATAATCTAATAGAATAGTTATTCTTTCTTCAGTTCTCGAGACAAATGCTTATAAACAAGCTCATTAGTTCAGTTAATTTTAAAAATAATATTATCTCATAGTTTTCTTAAGAAAGGATTATAATAAAATTAAAAAATCATGGTAATATGTGCTTACGTACAGGTAATTTCTTTATCCTACTCACGCATACCGCCTTTGTCATTGTGCGAGAGAGCAACTAGGATAGATAAACGCTGAATCTCTAGCACGTGCTAGCTATGCATGTGTACTGTCAGCATTGACATAACGCAAACAAATCTGACATATTTACGTCACAGTATGGGATTTGAGCGGTGAACGAACTTTACGTCGTTAAATTTGAGCGACCGATAACATACACATTTACTACTATTGTTTTTAATACTATCTGTATTTCCATATGCGGATATAGAAGACAATAGTGTATAATTTGATAGGTGGATAGAACGGTCGCCATTTCTATCCCGAAAGTCAATAGACTCTAATAATAAGGATCTAATACACGAAATTTCTGTGCGATAAACAATGAAGAAAAACAGAAATATATATATATATTGTATCACTTTTAGCTATGTCGCACCGTTTTACCAGCTAATAGTTTCTATAAAACTTCTATAGAACATTATTTATGACGATAGCCTTTTAAGGCCTGAAAGGAGTTGGAAAGTGACTCCAGGGGGTAGATAAGTCAGTGTCACGCAAAGTGATGCCTTGTATGGCGTTATTACCAACTAGAACTCAGGTTGAGGGAGATTAACGGATTCCTTTATTCAACGACGCGTGGGCCGTCAAACGTAATGTTCCATATAAATAATCCAGAATAAAGCCTTCAGACAAAACGTGTGACAAGAGTGCTGACGTGTGCTCATAAAACAAGGTATTTCAGTTTTAGTAGATAAATCAAGGTACAAGCGGAACTATTTGGAATATAAGTACAGTAGAGTAAGTACATTAAACATATGACAGTATTTTTTATATGTAACCTCTTTGGATGTAAGGGTCAGCGCTAGTTAACACTTAGCATATGGAGGCATCTATACAACGTGTAACAGAAAGGTGTAACGATATTTGAAGAGCTTATTCAATCAATGGTATATATGGTATATGTATAACAACTTTTACTATGGAGCCAATCCTGAAATCTCAAAAAAAAAAACTGTCCTTCCATACATTTCGGGCGAGCGGCATTGGCATTGCATTTTTCTATGAAACAGTGAATTTTTTTTTTTTCGAGATACAGATTTTGTTCCATAAAAGTTGTTATATACCATTGACTGAATAAGCTCTTTAAATATGGTTACACCTTTCTGTTACACGTTGTATAACAATAGTCGTCAGGAGAAAGTGATATAACGTACTTACTATCATGGTGCAATAAATCGAGTTTATAATTTTGAGTCCTTCTGCCGCCATGGCCTAACCGGCCAGTAACTTCTTCGTAAACAATGCGTTCGACCTCTTTGGTTAAATGACGCAAATCTTAAAGAAGCACGAACGCGGACTAATCAAAAGAGAGAAAGCGCAAAGTCCCATGGGAATAAAATTTACTTTGGCTCCCGCTATCCTCCAAAGCCAATTGTCGCTTTTCGAATAGGTGATGAAAATTATGAATATGTCGTAGCCATATCGTAAAATTGGCCATATAATGAATTAGAAATTTACGAAAGTCTTTTAACAAAAACTAAATCAAAGGTGTGACGACAAGCGAAGCAAGAAGGATTTGCGATGAGAAGCGTGTTAGATTGCTGATGATCATAAATTCGGGAGCCGAGCGAAGCAGAGCGGACCGAGGCGACCTCTGTAGTTTTAACAGAATCCATGGTATGGCCAATCGGATCATGATATGACCGATTCTACGATATGACTACACAGGTTGTTAAGATGAAATTGCGAAAGCCGAAAAGTACTCGTCCAAACGAACAACTTCCCGTGATAACAAAATTGAGAAATCGAGAAAAAAAAGCAGCAGGTTGTGTCGGAGATACATCATTCATCATTCAAGTGAATACTTCTTGCCATGTGGTACCTTTGGCTTTTGCCATCATGTTCAACTCCGGGACAGCGAGAAAAAAAATTGGTATTATTTGTACAATTCCTAGTATTTCAGATATATCGCTGAGTTCCAGAGTATTCCAGATGCACTATATGTTATAACATTTGATGTCAATCACAGAGAAAAGCATAAATAGAGAATAAACTTCCTGATTCCTGATGGTGGCGTTCGCATCAAATTCGGGATAGTTTCTTTTGTTTTATTATTTTATTGAAATAAGCATTAATTTACCAAGAATGATGTGTAAAAACAAATAATAAACGATTAAAACACGTAAAATACCTAATAAGGAATCAAATTATCCTTACTTAATGCGCATATCAAGTCAATGTAATTGAGTCAAATTCTTTTCATATAAGAACTTCCCTGTCGAAGTACTTTTAGTATCAAGTACTAGGTACTAAAATAGCTTAATTTGCGGAAATCTTTCCCGAAGTTGATCACGGAAGTGAAGTACAAGTTCTGAATTGGACCCGGGCCCCATACAAAATTCTGTGGTTGTTTCATACATTTTGGTCTGGTAGCTATGTAACTTTTCTATGGAACGGCTGATTTTTTTTGCGGTTGTTCGCACGGACGAGTACTATCGCCAGTTTTCGGTTTCCGCAACTTTATCTTAACACCCAGCATAATTGAGTGTCAAAGACATTGAGCAATAACAATATTACTACCTCTGAGCTGTTAAATGCGTAGAAAAACTTTACTTTGTTACTAAATAGTGACATATTTAATTTTGTCATTTCACGGCGGCGTTAGAAACGAGAGATTTATCTTCTCGGGTCTAATTTGGTGGATGGCGAAAAAAACAGTTCTACAAAAATTTTCGTCCCAATTCTCGCTTCGTACGACCAACCACCCCAATTGTAAACACTGAGACAATTTCCTGCTGTCTTCAAAAAAGCTCATTTAGAAGAAATTTTGCGAAATAGTTAGTCAGTGGACAGTGGAATCGCCTTTATAGGTATACTTATACGTTAGATTATACGGTGAAATAAAAAATAACTGCTCTTTTTGGGCACTTATAAAAATGTTTTGCTTCTATTTTACTTCTCGTACTATAAAAATGTACCGCAAATATCCAATGAATATTTGAGAAGCAATTTATTTCAACGAACATTTCATAGTTTTCACCCACAATTCTATTCGAATCGAAAGTCGATTCCGCAACAAAGAATGAGGTAAATTGGAATTCCTTTCACAGACACCTTTCGGGATCTCGACTAAGAACAGAGCTAATACGGTCGGAATTGTTTAAGAGTTAGTTTAAGATTAAAGGAGAATGCCTGGCTCACGTTGCCCGCGTGCCTCTCAGGCGACGTGCGCTGCGACTTCGAGATCAAGAGAAGACGACTCGGCTCCACGAAGCTGTGTTGCCAACCTACCGCTAAATGATGAGGAAAAACGGTTTAGTTTAGCAGATTATATTGTTTAGACACTTAAATTGATTTCATATTAAAATATATTTAAAAAATAAAAATTCGATTTGCTGTCATTTTTGAAATGCCGTTTGCTTTTGACAGATTCTTAAATTGATCTGTGGCAAAATGGCGCTATGAGAAGTGACCGTTGACGTAGTAGAAAAATATATATATATAAATTAGTGGAAAGCTAACTTTAAATTAAGCCACATAACCAACTAAACAACTTTCCAGAGAAAAAAAAGCGCTTAAATTAAAAAATATATATAACTGTCTATACAAAATCAGTAGGTTCTCAAAATAAGTATAGGTATATAAGGAAACCTGAAAATATTTATTAATTTTCGCGGCTAAGCTCCATTTGGAGAGTTGTACACTATCATCAGCAGATTGTGTGGTTTCCTTAAAGATACCATTTACACTTGCTAAAGTAGGAAAAAAGTTACATGTGAATAAACTTACTCATCTCAAACCAACTAGTATTTAATTTTACGGTTGCATGTGTGTGCCGTTTGGCGTAAAGATGTTCGGATCGTGGGGGCCCGATGCACGACGGCTGTCTAAGGACATAGCGTCGCGCCTGGTCGATGTTTCGGGTGACCCAAACGCTGGGGCTCATTTCAGACAAAGAATCACCCTCGCTATTCAGCGAGGTAATGCCACCTGTATCTTGGGTACTCTGCCTCGTAACAGCGATGACTATAATTGGGAGATCATAATTATAATTAAAGACCCGTTACTAGCAAAAAATAATAATATTCACATTACAAGAAAAAATTACTTCGTAAATTCGACCCTTATGGTAGAACATAGATGGCGCTAAGTGTAACTCACAGCTTGGCTCGCAATAAACCAGTTCTATAGGTTTTTGTATACTTTCATGATAAATTTCAGCACAATTGGTCTCACTGTTTTAGAGACATACCGCATTTAAACAGACATACTCAGATAAAAGCTAAAATTTCTAGAAAACCTCTTTATGTTGTATTTTAACATCCACTGGTAATTTTAAGCAAAGCATCACGTGGGCAACACTGCGTTGGATCCTGCTAACTTCGCCAAGTTACTGGTCACGTAACCCACTCCGTCTGATCATGCCCTTATACTTCCTTCTGTTTCTAATTTGTTCGCTAACTTACTTTTTTATTACTTGCTAACTAGTAAACAAGGCAGCTGGAGAACATATTGCTAATCTAACACGATTCTACGTGTGGGCTGAAGTGGTA
The DNA here is from genome assembly GCA_934047225.1 of Ypsolopha sequella. NCBI lineage: Eukaryota > Metazoa > Arthropoda > Insecta > Lepidoptera > Ypsolophidae > Ypsolopha > Ypsolopha sequella. Next base: position 8,026,297 of record OW203994.1, on the reverse strand, counting down.
CGAGAAGGTAATTTATATGCATTAGCGCTTCTTTTGCGAAGTCTTTCAAAGTAAATATGTATGGCGATATTTTATTAATTGTAATTAATGATATTGTGGCTGAACCTTGAATATCTTGAAATATTATTGTCGACAAAACAACATTAAAACAATACATCGCACTACAGATCGTGGCACGGATCCATATATTAAAACACTGCCTGATTTTGGGGCCGGTCTTTGTTTAGGATCGTAAACTGTCAAGGCAATTTTTAATGTATAAGCTTTGAAGTTGCTGGGCAATAACATTTGAGAAAGAATATTTACGTCGTGAATTTAACCCTCTACAACTGACTTGCCCTAATTTTCACAATTCTACTGACGTGGTGGTCCACCAGACACCACTTTGGCAGCTTATATCTTATCAATTTAATTTTAAATACCAACTGTGAAGATTATTTTTAAATGTTTAGGGTTTGTATTGATTTAAAATGAATAAATTTTGTTAATATAAAAAACCAATGTCAATTTTAAGAATATTTATTGATATGTCCAAATCAGTCCTCAAAAACTTACGTTTATACCAAAAGTACAAACATAAAAACCTTAACATTTTTTGAAGACACGTTATACTTTTATCAAAGCTAATACTTATATTAACCAATTAAAAAAGAAATTAGAAAATTTTATTGGTTCAATCAAAAGTTACATGCCCTCAAAATGACTTTGTTTTTTGACAATCTTCAGAAATTGACTCGTAAAATGACGTGTGCGCCCACCGCGACCGATCCCGGGTCGCTAACAAACGCATGAGCACGCGGTAGGAAGGTACTAATAACGCGGGAGTGATAAGTTAAAAAATAAGGACGCAATACACGGTTTTCTATCTAGCGGTGTCTATAGACTACCACGTCAGCTGCAAAGGGTTGATCTGCCTATAAATAGATACGCTTTATTCTCTTGAAGTGTTTTGCTCCAGCTACATGTTTATGAGGGATTTTCTGACAGCTAATAATTTCGATTATGTACATATTTTTGTTGAAGTTCCATTTTATTTTGACATTTGAATTTTTCATTGCTTCTTAAATATTTTTCATTATTTATTGTATGTTGTTTTGCAAAATCTTGAAAATCATTACTTATCACGCCATCGATCAAATTATTTACAGTGAAGTTTTTTTTTTAATTATTTGTCAGTATATTCCTTATTAGCTCAATTAAAGCTTAATTGGCTGAAACGTTTTCCAATTCTGGATTCGTTTTTTGACAGGAGCTTTTACTGAAACAAGGTTTAGATTTAGCTTCATCCCGTGACTTTGTCTGCGCTGACTAACGATGCGTGACTCGGTGTATAATGAAATCTTACAGGTTATTAAAATAAAAAACCGATCACGGATCAGACTCGCACACTAAGGGTTAAGTGTTTCGTCAGTTTTGGATTTCAGGCTAAAAAAATGTTTAAAACCTTGCCCATTACTATTTAGACTAGAAAAATTTTATTATTACAAAAGGAAAAATATACCGTGATAAAACTTTGTTAGGAAAATTTTACAAAATATTGCAAAAAAAAAAACATTTTTTTTAACGAGTTTCCTAACAAATTGACAGACAAATCAAAGTTCATGCTGTGTACACAGTTTAGACAATAGTAGTTTATGCTACAAGGGCGCAAAGGAATAAATTACGAGGACGATTTAAAACACGAGCGTAGCGAGTGTTTTAAACGTAACCAAGTAATTTATTGCTCTTACGCCCGTGTATCATACTACGTTTTTCAATGCATAGTGTGAGGAAATGAAAACAAATATAATCTTGTGAACTTTAAATTATAATTGGCTCAAAAGGACTGTATCCAGAGCCGTTAAACAGTGGAAAAAAAAGTATAACATCTATGGTACACAGGAAAGTCTACAGGTTAGCCAACCATTGTAAATAAATAAAAAATAATAATAATAATAAAGCCGTAGGGCAAAATAATCGACTTTTTGTTCGGTTTTGATGCATAAAAAGTGGGCCTTTACGAGCACATGCATTGAAAAATCTTTTTTTTTTAATCTTATAACAAGTACGTAATTCATGAAAGTAGAAGGTTCATTAATATTTCTCCAGTTTTAAGATACTCGTGAAGCTGAAATTTAAATTACGCCCAAGCTGATTAAAAGGGTTTTTTCCACCGTTTCAGGCTCATAACCTACTCAGCCCCATCAACACTTCAACAGCTTCAGATATTGTAATATACAGCCTCCACCGCTCTCCCGTCGGCAATAACCAGCTGAGAAATATTTTCACATCGTTGTGCCAGTTAAAATGAAACTAACAGTGCCCCGAAGAGCCATTTTGGACCCTCTGTAGCTCCACGACAGATTATACAGAATATTTCTAGGAGTTACATATAATTTTATTCATGAGAGTTGGCCCTCGATCACAGTTTGTTTTCGGTTTATGTTCAGCAGTTATATTTATGTCCGGTTGTTCGGTTTAATTGGAAGTTGTAGAGTTTGTTGTGGTCGTGCTCTTAGAAGTAGGTACGAATAATGGGTACTCAAAATAAGATCGCTGTTTTATAATGATTGCTACCTGGCAGGTAGTACCTGCGTAAAGTTTGGTCTTCCAAAGTTCAAAGGGTAAAGGTAATTAATTTAAACTCATTTTTGTTTGAGTTTTCTAGATACACAAATAGATGCTGTAAATAGATAAAAATAAATTTATATATTTTAAATCCTGCAATTTATACATCGCAAGGAGATTTTTACAAATTTGAACAGTTCAGAGCTCCTCACATCCAGATATACTTTTCTTATGCGTTTGTATACAGCAATGATATAATGTTAACTAATGTTGGTATGTATATCCTTTCTTACACAATGTTCAGTTTACGTAAATACGGCTCTTGTTGTGTCTGTTGGAAACATAAAAACTCTTTGCTTCGCAAATTAAAAATGTTAATGTTCTCTCTCTTTAAAACATTAGCTGTCTCCTTCTTCTTCCTGTATCCTCCCAACGGAGCGCACGTCATACTTTGTGTTGGCATCTTCAATGCCACCATAAAATGGTCCTTCGCAAGAACTAGCTATTTTGGTGTTTATCAATCAGTGCTACGCCCATTGGACTTGACGAGGATCAACGAGGTCATCATTATTTGTGACCGAGAAGAAGCAACAAAGAAGCAATCTTGAAGACTGCCTACTTCAATGTCATCCGCCATTACGCGTTGGTTCGTACGTGGTCGTGACATTTACCACGTGTGACAAATTCAACCTCTTCAGTGCATCGAGTTCTCAGCGCACTTGAATTTTCGCGCTCAAGCCGATCAAATATAAGCACCAGGTTGGACCAATCAGTGCCGTGCAGGGTGACCACAAGTACTTTTTTGTTCAATTGGCAGCATTGCTCACATCATACCGCCATCAAGCGCTATCTTCGGGACGTCACGAAAGTAGTCGAATTCAGGCGAACAACGACCCGAACGAACATCCATTCATCATCAAGTGACACGTCAACTCAAAGCAAAACAAGGAACATTCTGGATTCTTTGGATTGGACGAACGAAGCAATCGCAGCGCCCCCATTCGGCAAGTTTCGCGATACGTGAACTACAACGAAGCCTTCGATCGCCTTGAAGTTAGCCAAATACGCCATCTTGTTTATCTCGTCTTGTCATAGATATACTAGAAGTAAGTGCATAGATAAGAGTTGTGCATAGACTCAGGATAAGTCTATGGAGGAGTATAAACCTTCTTGTACCCTAGCGTCAAAAGAGTAAGTAACGTGTAGGCAATCAATGATCTTATATTGTAACCTCATTACGTGTTATCATAATAATAATATTATCGTTCTACTTATAGTAAGATTATAACGTTGTAACCTATTTATTATTCTAAATAATAGTGCTTTAGTGTTTTGCATAAAATGTCGAAACTGTCACAAATTGTTGCGTGTAGAGGCCACGCTAAGGCTTCTATAACACGGCTTAAAAATTTGGTAGATTCGTCTGGACTTTTATCAAGGTCTGTAGAATACTTACGAGCAAAATTAAGTAATCTACATGATGTCTACAAGGAATACAAATCCTTCAATATCCAAATAACCTGCTATGAAGCAGCCCAAGGAGATCAGGTCCCTATCGAAGATGGAGCCGACATCGAAGAAACTTATATCGAGCTTGTGGCCAGTCTTGACCAATTAATTAACAGCATGACCACACAGGCCTCGGAAGGTCCTCATTTCAAATCAGAACGTAAGCCTTCAGGTTCCAGAACTAAATTGCCAAATGTAGTAATTCCAACCTTCACTGGTAAGTACACAGAGTATTATGAGTTCATAAACCTCTTCACTGCAATGATCCACACGGACGAATCATTACTCCCTATTCAAAAATTATATTACTTAAAGGGTTTTTTGAGTGAAGAGCCGCGCTCTTTAATTAACAATTTACCATTGGAGGATGGAAGCTATGAACAAGCACTACAATTATTGAAAGAACGATACGACAATAAGACAAAAATCATTCATGAACATGTCTACACACTTTTAGACTTGCCTAACATTACACGTTCTACAACTACAAACTTACGCACTCTAATTTCAGATGCTAAACAACACCTCGCAGCGCTTAAGAACCTGCACGAACCTGTCGACCACTGGGACAGTGTTATTGTATGTATCCTACTGCGCAAGCTTGACATGCTGACTATCCGTGCGTTCCAGCTGGACCGGGATAATAAGGAGCTTCCTTCTATAAGTGAGCTTCTAGAGTACCTGGACCACCGCGCACTTGCGCTCGAATCTACGGAAACCAGCCTAAACAAACCACAAGGTCACGTGCAGCGACTTGCAAGCCACGCTGTAGCTACTCCACATGCATCTGCATCATGCACTTTCTGTAAGTCACTTGATCATAAAATATTTCAGTGCCCAGTTTTTAAGCTTTCGGCACCAAACAAGCGCTTAGAGTTCGCTTTAGCAAACAAAATATGTAAAGTATGTTTGACACAACACAAACGCAAATGCAAGTATCATTTTAAATGTGCTGAGTGTAAGAAGGAGCACAATACACTACTTCATGGCATAGATTCAGAATCTAACCCAAAGGTGACCTTGCTATCGAGTGCTAGCATTACTCGGGGTGAAATTTTGTTGCCTACCGTCCAGGCTAAACTTGTATCACAGTCGGGCACGATAATTTATGCTAGGGCTCTGCTTGACAGTGCGAGTCAAGCTTGTTTTGTCACGAAGAACATGGTAGATATACTAGGCTTGTCTCCGACTAACACAAACACCAGCATCGTGGGTATTACTAACCAAAAACAAGTGGTAGACAAATGCATAAACCTTGAGGTTCATTCCACCGTTTATCCATTCAAGATTGATGTCAACTGCCACATTGTAAAAACGATTACCACAAAATTGCCACAAAACTATATTGATGTGTCATCTATTACATTCCCTGCCAATTATAAGCTAGCTGATGCAAACTTTAACACGCCTGGTGATGTGGACTTGTTGCTAGGAGCCGACGTTTTCTTCCAGGTCCTCTTGCCGCAGCCTGATGAATTAATTTCTGTGAGCAAGCAACCACCTGCAACTACACAAAACGTTTCAATTACTCCTAGACAGCCGTCTTTAGTTCACACTGCATTCGGGCTCATCGTCGCTGGCCGCAGCAATGTATCTTCAAAAACTACAAATAATCAGATTGTATCGATGTTTTGTAAAGAATGTAATAACGATTTAAATGACACTATGAGCGCATTTTGGAGGTCTGAAAAGGTGCCTGAAATTTTCCCTGACCAATTACCTGAACCCGAGTATTGTGAAAAAGTTTTTAATGAAACTACCAAATTAGAAAATCAGAAGTTTCAAGTTACAATGCCCGTCAAAGTTCCATTAGAGCAGGTCAACTCCGAATTGGGAGAATCTTTCTATTTAGCACTAAATAGGTTCCATAACTTAGAGAAGCGGTTGCAAAAAAACCCAACTCTTCTCACTGAATATACAAAATTCATCGATCAATATATCGACTTGAAACATGGTGAGTATCGAGACATAGGTAGTTTTGATTTATCTAACGATCCTGTATTTTTTCTCCCTCACCATGCCGTGATAAAAGAAAGCAGTAAGACCACCAAATTGAGAACCGTTTTTGACGCTTCTATGCGCACGAATAAGAAAGTCTCTCTCAATGATCTGTTATTCAATGGTCCAGTGGTTCAAAAGGATCTTTTTTCTATACTGCTCTCTTTTAGATTAGAGAAATTTTTCTTTATCGGTGATATTCAGAAGATGTTTAGGTGTATTGAGCTAGATCCGTCGCAGCGCTCTCTACAAAACATCTTATGGCGCGAGTCACCTGACCAATATATCAGGTGCATACAGTTGAATACTGTCACCTACGGCCTTAAGCCATCATCATATCTTGCTACTCGCTGTCTCATAGAACTTGCAAACAAGTACAATACCGAGTTTCCTTTAGCATCTTTGATTCTAAAAGAAAATACATATGTCGATGACGTTTTATGTAACAGTCGCTCTGAAGATACTTTGAATAAAATGCAGTCTGAATTAATTCAGCTTCTTGCTCTGGGAGGGTTTCAATTGCACAAATGGGCTTCTAACTGCCAGACTATACTGAGTAATATACCTAAAGAGACCCATCACTTCGGAGAGCTAGACCTCCAAAAACACGATGATACCATGTCCCTCAAAACGCTAGGCGTTATATTTGATGTCAAAGGCGACGACTTCAGGACTGAGTGCCCCGAGCAGTACAAAAGCCAACGCGATTCGAAACGTGATATATTGAGCTACATCAGCAAGTTCTATGACCCTATAGGCTTGATAGGACCAATATTTGTGCACGCGAAAGTAATTATGCAGAAGTTATGGTCCAGTGACTGTGAATGGGATGACACACCCCCTGAAGACATTCGCAGGATGTGGATAGATTTTGTCAGAGATCTACAGCAGATCGAGCCACTTATAATACCTCGTTGCATCAAACCTGACGGTGCAGTCACGAAACAGCTGATAGGGTTCGCTGATGCGTCCTCAGTTGCCTACGGCTGCTGTCTATACCTACGTACTGTTGACGAACAAAACAAGGTAAAGGTTCACTTACTATGCTCGAAATCGAGGATCAACCCTCTCCGCAAACAGCTGACGACCCCCAGGCTTGAACTCAATGCCACATTACTCCTTGCCGAACTTACTGCAAAGGTACTTAACACTCTAGGTACAAAATTACAACTCGATGATACTTACCTCTACTCTGATTCACAGATCGTATTAGCTTGGCTAAAAACAGACGTCACAAAACTACAAACTTACGTCGCTAATCGAGTCAGAGCGATTCTAGAGCTTGTTCATAGTTGTCACTGGCAATATGTAAACACGGTTGACAATCCCTCAGATTGTCTCAGTCGAGGTCTACAACCCCACGAGCTGAAAGGCCACGAAACGTGGTGGCACGGGCCATCCTTTTTACATGAGTCAGATTGTAACTTTCAATCAAAGTATGAGCTGCCCATCCAAATTCCAGAACTTAAGCGTAATAATGAGAAGTTCGTGTGTGCAGCAACTGTCACTCTTGGTAACGATTTATTTTCAAAGCTTAAAACGTTTTCAGACATTAATAAAATGACTCGTGTACTTGCCTACATTGTCAGATTTTGTAACAATGTCAAACCTAATGTTGTAAAACAAAGGGCTTTCTTGTCAGCAACTGAACTTAACAAGGCTTTGTTATTAATTGTGAAACATGAGCAACAGCTATTCTATTCCAAGGAAATTAAATGTTTAGAGTCTCAGAATCAGGTCAGCGGTAGCTTGAAACCTCTAACACCCTTTTTAGATAGTGATGGTGTCCTCAGGGTCGGAGGTCGCTTACAAAACGCGCCTATTACTTACGCAAAGCAACATCCAGCTATTTTGCCCAAAGAGTCTGAAATCACTGCCTTGATTGTGAGATGTGAACATTTGAAGTTGCTTCATGCCGGCCAAAGATTAGTTTTAAGTTCACTTAGACAAAGGTTTTGGATTCTAGATGGATTACGAACTGTCAAAAAATTCATATACAGATGTATTCCCTGTTTCAAAATGAAGGCTGTCGCAAACACTCAACTGATGGGTTCCTTGCCTGCTGATCGTGTCACCGTGAGCCGCCCTTTTCAAAAGGTTGGCATTGACTACGCTGGGCCGGTATCCGTCAAAAACAGCCGCATTCGGAGACCAGTAATTGGGAAAGGTTACATCGTCTTGTTTGTTTGCTTCGTGACGAAGGCTATACACATAGAGTTGGCCTCTGATTTAGCGACAGAGACTTTTCTTGCCTGCTTCAAGCGATTTATCGCTCGACGGAACCTGCCCAGTGACGTCTACTGCGACAATGGTTCAACTTTCAAGGGGGCGAGGAAACAGTTAGATGATTTACATCGTTTTCACGCCTCTCAGAGTCACCAAAATCAAGTACAAGCATACGCTTCACAACGCGGTATCGACTTTCACTTTATACCATGCTATAGTCCGATTTTTGGAGAACTTTGGGAAAGCGGCGTAAAAAGCATGAAGCATCACTTAAAACGAGTTGTAGGTAACACCTTGCTTACATATGAACAACTCCATACTGTATTAACAGAGATTGAGGGAGTTTTAAACTCTCGCCCACTTACTGCTCTAGCGTCGGATCCAAATGATTTTTCATTTTTATCACCGGGTCATTTTCTTACAGGAGCACCTCTCAATACTTACCCAGAGCGTGACCTATGTAGCTCTAAAAAGAGCTTAGTCAAATTTTGGTCTATTACTATCAGTCAAAAACAACATTTCTGGAAATATTGGAGTAAACACTATCTTACTTTATTACAGAACAGACCAAAGTGGCGCATTGATTTACCGAATGTAACAATTGGTAGTCTAGTTATCCTGTGTAATGACAATACACCACCTTTGCAATGGCCCATGGCTCGCATAACCAATATTTTTCCAGGAAAAGACGGAAAAGTTCGCGCGGTAGAAGTTAAAACTGCTAATGGCCACATTCATAACAGGTCCATTACAAAGATTTGTGTATTGCCCATAGAAAGTAAGTAAGCAGGAGTTACACTTTCTTTGTATTTTTTATTAAGTACTTTTCTTTAAGTATTCCAAGCAAAAATGCTAGGTTGGAGGTGATAACTTGTATATATTTTTTTTATAAGTCTTTAGTAGGTTAATACTACTACAAGTTTTAAGACTTACATTCAGTTCCTAGATTTTTAGTTATTAATTTATGCCCAATTACTCAAGTGGTATAAATTACAAACAACATTTATACTGGTTTAATGATAATTATTTTATGTTAGATTTTTATTTCATTCTTTGGGGTGAAATCCTCATCTATGTCTAGATAAGAAAGGTAAATATCTAATTTAAAAAAAAAAACTAGTTTCTCTACCTAGGGAAATAAAAAGACTTAATGTTTATGTTACGTAAATATGTAGGTAAGTTACTAAATTTACATATTCACAGACGTGCAATTTTTTTAACATAAGTAAATTGTTGTAATTTTTATGTTCGAGGCGGCAGCTTATGTTGGAAACATAAAAACTCTTTGCTTCGCAAATTAAAAATGTTAATGTTCTCTCTCTTTAAAACATTAGCTGTCTCCTTCTTCTTCCTGTATCCTCCCAACGGAGCGCACGTCATACTTTGTGTTGGCATCTTCAATGCCACCAGTGTCTAGTATCAGTGTCAACAAATAAACACTTGTTTATATATAAAATATTGTTTATACAACGTGTAAAGCCGGCGCCAGACATGTGTCCACTTATTTGCACACTCGAGTGGACACACTGTGTGGCACGAGACTTTGTCTATGTGTTCCAAAGTTTGTACACAGATTTGCACTATGCCGAGCGGTATCGGTTTTTTAGCGCACATCAAAGGAATGTGTTCAAATAAGTGCGTAGCCTGCCACACTATTTGGCTTATTTGCAAAGACCAGTTGCGCGAGCGCTGTTGTACGGAACGGTTGTGTGAGACACTACGTGCTTGATTCTCACATCTATTCACGCCTTCTTCTTGGACGTTTCGATATATTTTGTTGCACATGTAAAAAATAATTACCTGCACATAAATAATATAAGCACACTGCGTCCACGAAATCGTCGTCCATCTCCTTTGTTGTCTACCAGCATACTGTGGAGAAAAGAGTTTGCGAAGCATGTGTGGCAGGTGCGCCAAATGTGTGTACAAAGTCGTCGAAGAAGTGTGCAAATAAGTGGACACATGTCTGGCGCCGGTATAACAGAAAGGTGTAACCATATTTGAAGAGCTTATTCAGTCAATGGTATAGAACAACTTTTACTATGGAGCCAACCCTGAAATCTCAAAAAAAAAAATCTGCCCTTCCATACATTTAACACGTACCAGTAAACAGTGATGAAACTTTTTCGAGTTACAGGTTTTGTTCCATAGTAAAAGTTGTTCTATACCATTGACTGAATAAGCTCTTCAAATATGGTTACACCTTTCTGTTACACCTTGTATATAAACACTTGTTTATCTTCGAAAAAACTTGCTGTTACACTTTGTAGACAATGTTCGTGTTTCGTAAAATTAATATTAATTCAAATTCTAATAAATACTACCAAATAATTACCTTTTTAATTGTACAGTGAATTGGATAAGTCTGTAATGCTGTGCAATATTTTTGATAAATAAATAAATTGTAATTAAGAAAATGTTTGTATTTTTAGAATGAGTTGTGATCCATTTAAGGAAAATGTTCTTACTTACACAACACTGTACTTATAAAAATAATATATATATAGTTCTAATTTTCCAATGTTCAATTTAATTCAAATATTTATTTTTAAATTTTCAATATTATTATCAATTACACTATATGCGTGCAAATTTATACATATTAATTAAATTTTATAATTTACTTACATTGTTAGTGGACATTGTCACCAATTTATTGTGAATATTTTTATTATTTTATTACTATTGGCATGAAAACTGTGAACAATTTGGGAAATATAGGCTTTATTATTATTATTCAGAAAGCAAAAGGCCTTTCGGCTTTTTCTCGAATGATTTGATAGGTCACGAATACAATGAAGAACAGCAGTCCAAAGTCTGACTGCTTGGAGATTAAAACAATTACCATAAACACCAGTATTGTGTACTGGAGTTTTAAGAAGTGACATAGTTCCAGATTGTAAGGGTTTGTCTCTGGTTAAAAATGTAATTTATCTTTCTTATTTTTTTTCTTATAAATATAATACAGCTGACCCCAATATACACAAGTTTATAGCTTATCTTATATATTTTACAAAGGAACACATTTAATTTTACTTTAAAATTAATGGAAATGACAATAAAAAGTGCAAGACACTACAAAAAAATAATACACTTATAAATAAATATTAGCACTTAAAAAAAACTTAAATACCTATATACAACGTGTAACAGAAAAGGTGTAACCATATTTGGAGAGCTTATTCAGTCAATGTTATAGAAAAACTTTTACTATGGAACAAACCATGTACCTCGAAAAAAAAAACTTTCATAGAAAAATGCAATGCCGCTCGGCTGATATGTATGGAAGGGCAGATTTTTTTTTTGAGATTTTAGGGTTGGCTCCATAGTTACACCTTTCTGTTACACCTTGTACTCGTATAAATAAAAGTTTGCACTATAAAGTAATGTTACGACTACAAAATATTTGAAACGCTCTAAAAATTATGCTCTCCACAAGAAAATTTGTATTTCGCACCTATAAACAAACCAACAAAAACATTATCTTTTTTTTTTATTTAACTTGTTCTACGGCTTTGGATACTAGTCCATTCAGCAAAAACGATATCTCAGGTAGTGGTTATCAAAATAAACAGATTCATTACGCTCAGTAAATTATCGTTGGTAAGTGATGTAAACAAACAAAATAAACCCATATCTACTTCGTGACCGATCATTGAAGTGTCAAACCACCACCAATCACCATAGTCCATAACATATTGATAGACAGAGACCGCACGTGGAAATGAGTGAGAGGGAATGATATAAGGTTTTTTTATGATGATAAGGTTTTTTGTGTATCACATGAATTCTGTTAAAACTAGGGAAGTCGCCTCGCTCCGCTTCGCTCGGCTCCTTATTTTATCTTACATGTAAACCTAACACGCTCTTCCTCGCTTCGCTCGTCATCGCACCTACTTTTTGACTTTTGGTGAAATATTTTCGTAAATTTCCTGATGCCTATAAATATAAAAGTACCTACCTATTTAAAAATAATTAAAAGTATGAGCAACTATCAGTTTAGAGTTAAATAATGCACTACAATATGCACTTGATTGTTATAAAAAAATATTTTTATGGAAGAGAAATTTTAAAGCTGCAAGTATTAATACTATAGTGCAAAGTATTAATTTTAAAGCTAATCCTTTTAAAGTGGAAACCATTATTATGAAAGTTCATTTATTAGGGCTCCGTACCCAAAGGGTAAACAACGGGGCCCTATTACTAAGACTCCGCTGTCCATCCGTCTGTCACCAGGCTGTATCTCATAAACCGTGATAGTTAGACTAATAAAATTTTCACATATTATGATGCATTTCTGTTGCCGCTATAACAAAAAATACAAAAAAATAGAATAAAATAAATATTTAAGGGGACTCTCATACAACAGACAGGCTTTTTTGCCGTTTTTTATAGATAATAGTACGGAGTCCGACTCGCAATTGGCTGGTTTTATATATCTTTTTTACAAATTCACCGTACCATCAAAGTAGCAGCAAAGTGCAGTTTGCAGAATTTCTGTGTGTGCAAACAAGTGCAAATATTGTGAAGCTCTGACAAGCCGCTGCTAGTATTATGTGACAATATAATGTTTATAGAAAATGTGAAAAATTATTTCGTTTTTGTTAGGGTCGTAAGCAGCAGTAGGCCGGGAGCTCAACGTCTCTAAACAAACGAGTATTTATTTGCATATTATTGTAGACTTACAAAGTTACGGGTTCTGTATATGTACACACAGATCATTATTTTTCTCGTGAATTCTCTACCTACATATCACAACCCAAACAGCCCAGCCGTTCTTGAATTATGCTGCGAACAGACAGACAGATTGGCCCTAAAAAGATCAAATTTCATGTATCGATTGCATATCAGGTAGGACCTAAACAAGTAACGCATGTAGATGAAGTAAGTAAGTAGCGTTTATTCATGAACATGTCATTGTGTCAAACAATATAAATAGGTCTTAAAATTTGTTAACAGTACACTCCATGTTCTACCCATATGGGCATATGAATATTAATTAGCAGACACCCAATTATAATTAATTATTATCAAAAGAATTTAGTTGTAAGCCATTTCTGCCAATTTTTATTGATTTTTCAATTTAGTAAATAAAATTGTTAACAACTCGTTAATACCTTATCAGGCAATTGTAACGGAGGTAGCTGAAAACCAGCGCCAACCAAAACATGTTTTGGATGGCACATAGCTGAGCTACATCCTTTTGTCGTGTTATTTTTATCTATAGATTACTCCTACTTAAATAAACCTTATCTACTGTGTTAGCTATAAGTTCTTTTTATAGTTTTGTAAACGCGCCAATAAATTTATTTTCTTTCTTTCTTTCAAAAAAGAAATGAAACAAAGTCTTGGAGAATTGAATACAATGCCTAGGTATGTAAAAATTATTAGAATTGGATGTCAATATTATGAATAAATTAAATTGTTTTATCGTTTAAAAAGTCGATGACGCTATAATAACATTTGTCAACAAGTAGCTTAAAAAATCTAGTTTTATGAAGTGAGGAAAGTACTGGAAAGCTTATTAATAGTGGGTCGATAAAGACAATTTTTTTCAACTTACGTACACTCAATTATTATCAAAATTCGGCTTTAACACTCACGTGTGATTATTTTTGACTATATGCCAATCGTTTCGCCGCGCCCCGTCGTCCTAAGAACAACACTCGCCTTGTGCCGAAATTGTATCGGTGAAACGGTTGGCATAAAGTCAACTTATTGTTACACAAATACACGTGAATGTTACACAAATGGAGCTAAGTGGTTTGTTGTAGGCTTTGGTCCCTTTCTAACATTTGTGTTTCTTTATAGGATAAGTAATCTCTAGATTTAGTACGACGCAAGATGATCCAGAATGTTAGGTGACCACGCTCAATGGACGTACAGAACTGTCTTTGATCGTAATTGATTCCCGGACTGCAAGCCTGATCGACAAAGCTTGTAGCTTACCGCTGTCACCTTTATAGGATGAACTAACCGTGTTTTGTTAGTACATTTGTCTTAGTACACAATAAATTGTTTATAAGTTAAACTGTAGTATTAAGATAGTAGGAGTTTTGCCATGGAAAGGCATAGGTACGTTCGTACATACATATATATTTACTCGCCCCTGTCTCCAGGGTGGATAGGCAGAGACCACGATTTCCATCTGCTACGATCCTGACACATCTCACACACTGACAATTCATGGAGGTGAAAAAGGCCTTTGCCCAGCAGTGGACGAACCAGGCTGACGGATACTTTGATTTTAATAATAATACGTTGAGTCTAAATATTGAATGATATTTCAAAATTTGAAATGGAATGGGTTATTGCTATTTTATTGTACAGCCAAAACTACCAATTGTAGAATTTTTGTATGTCTGTCTGTCTGTTCCGTTTGAACTCGAGAATTCAAGAAATATTGTTTATTATATTATAATTTTAAAATATTTTTCGATATATTTCGACCTCATCAGTGAGGCCGTCATCAGTCGAGTGATGACGATCTCACTGATGAGGTCGAAATATATCGAAAAATATATATATTTTTTAATATTATTATCATCAAACGATTAAACTATAAATAAAAAGCTAATACACCTAAAATTATATTTATTCATATTATAATTTCAGGACTGTGGACTATCTTTGACTATTCTATTTATATGATTGAATGTATTTTGACTTTATGTAATAATAAAATATAATTTTGAATTTTTGAATGAACTTTGACATATGATTATTGACTTAATTTTGAATTGTATTGTTTTTATAAGGAATGTGAATAATTTGTGCAATGTTTCAATTTGCATACCAATATTGGTGAACAATGTTCCGTGCTCTGTAAATATTTATAAGAA
This sequence comes from Ypsolopha sequella, assembly GCA_934047225.1. NCBI lineage: Eukaryota > Metazoa > Arthropoda > Insecta > Lepidoptera > Ypsolophidae > Ypsolopha > Ypsolopha sequella. Next base: position 8,011,175 of record OW203994.1, on the reverse strand, counting down.
CTGATTTCACGCAAATAAATAATCTGAATCTGATTAACGCCCAAGCCGAAAACGGGGCAGAGGCCAGAGATTGAATAAACGCGGGTGGAGCCGCGGGCGAAAGACTAGTATGATGATGTGATTATCCAACTTTACTTTAAAATAAAAAAGAATACGCATTCTTGGTTACTTTAATAGACATAATGCATAAATGTTATAAGATTCAACATTTGGAATTATTGGTAGAAAAGAATAAATCTTTGTTATGCTTTGTTTTCAATTTATATGTACCTACTTATTTAATGTCGTTAAAAATCGAAGAATACGAATAATACATTTTGATTACTTTTTGACGTCCGCAATCGTGATTCGCTTCCATGATTTGCTAGAACGCCAACGTACCGCTACAAGCTGAATTTCTGAAAGAATCTTATGCTCTGTGTATAAAGGCGATTATGCAAAATGCATATTATTTATTGAGGTACATTTTTCCCCTCGTGAAAATCACGAGAATAATTATATTTCAGTTCAGTTTTAATTCGTGTATTTTTCATTTGTAACGACTTTTGACTCACAATTTCATTGGGGTTTACGAGGAAAAATTATTTAATTTTGCGGCTTTCATGGATGTCTTGGACTGATTAACTTTTGGACTGATTCACTCTTGGATTGATTCTCTCTGCATAGTTGCCCTCGTATTTTAGTCCTGTGTAAAAAAGAAACATTCTCTTGATGTTTAAAACACCATACCAAAATTTTTATGAGTATGATCAAAAATGGCTGGTTATCAATTTATAAGATTGCCAATTTTCGTTCGAATCTATTATTTGGTTAAAGAAGCACGACGCAGTAAAATTGTTCACTTATTTCTCGCATCACCACATCAACTTGAAAATTTTGTAAAATTTATATTTGGGTAAAAACACTTGTTCTGTTTCACAATATCACTATAATAACCCCAACAAGTTTCGCCTTATCGCATTTATCAAGCAATCACAAGAAAACTTTTAACTATCGATTAAAAACATGAATATTGTTCGGATTACAAATGGTAAATATCAATGATTATTGCAAAACGGCTCACCTCAATAAGTATTTTTGATCGGGATAACCGACCAGTTTCAGCAGATTCAGACTGCCTTCTTCTGAGCGAGTGAAGACGCTTATGCGACGACGTTGCACCTCGCACTGCGGGTTAGCGCTCGCGCTGCGCGGGACGTCATCGGTGCAGTTGTGGGTGGTCGGACAGGTTGGGCGTCCGTATAATTTATTACTAACGGGTTTGCACTATCTGGAATTATTTACAGATACAACTTTTTTTCTACTTTATTATTAGTATAGATGTAGATAGCAATGTCTCTCTGGCAACCTAACCTAATTAAGGTGTAAACACTCATTAGAGAAAAAAAGGAGACAGGATAAAATCCTAAATAAATAATATTTGTGACATAAACTTACATATAAGAAACATGTTCATACTTAAATTAATACAGTAGAACATTGATTATCCAAATTAATTGGGAGACATGGGTGTTCGGATGACCGATTTTTTCGGATAATCGAACTGTATAATTTTATTTGCCAATTTACCAATAAAAACCATATTTATAATATAATAACAATATCTCTTATGACAATGGAAGTGTAAAAAAAATAATTTTAGTACAAACAACCTAGTAAAAAATATATATATATATTAAAAATGTACAGAGTTAACGCTTTCGACCGAATTGCGACCGAAGTGGGGAAGAGCGAGCACGTGCGAGCCAGTGCCAGCAGTCCGGTTAACCGGTTGTCGACGACGTTTGGATAATCCACGCTCTACCCTATAAAATATACATATTAAATTATTATTACATACGGTTTGAACACCCACGTGTGATTGTTGTTGACTATATGCCAACCGTTTCACCGATACAATTTCGGCATTATCAAAGCGAATGTCGTTCTTAGGACGACGACACGGCGTTCACCGTCGTTGTCAAACGAGCTTTACTATACATATTATACATAGTTAGCGACATACTGAAGAAGGGCCATGTCAAAAGTACCCGGAATAGAAGAGCTTGTATGACTAGATTTATGGATGTGGAAGAGGCGAAAGATGTCATATAACATTTCCCTATTCGCCTAACGACGACCCCAATGAAGGGTTCGAAATGTAGCTTAAAACTGTATTTTTGTGTTTATATATACATATATAAAAATACAATTACCAAATACGTGATTGGATGTAAAATGTTAAAGCAAGCAAAACTTATATACTTACCTCCTATATAACACGGTTTTGGGGGTTCATTAAAAGAAAATACCAGTACAATAAATAAAAAAATGCAAGTCGAATGTAAATGCAGTGAACATTGAATGACAGAGTGAAAAATATCGACATACGGGATCGTTGCGGCCTGAAATAAGATGTAGTGACTAAAATAGAAAAAGGAATTCTTCGGCGTTTTGGACATATAGGGAGGATGAATAAATTAGAGTGGTAAAAGAAATTTATGGTGCACAAGTGGAAGGTATACAGCTCGACCAGGCCGCCCTAGAAGGACGAATGCTGAACAAATTGGCGACATACTGAAAAAGGGCAATCACAAAAGTACCCGGAATAGAAGAACTTGTGTGACTAGATTGATGGATGTGGAAGAGGCGAAAGAGGTGTGTCTGCATCGTAGCAGATGGAAAGCGTAGCGTGAGTATATGTATGTATGTAGAAAAAAAAAACGGTATATAGTATTTACGGTATACATAAAAAGAATCCATAAAGATAAATAATTTATTCTTATACAAGTATTCTAATATATTTTATTTTGCATTCGTCTTCTTTCAGCTGTATTTATTTGAATAAAATCATTATTTTCTCAGTCTCGTTATAACGAAATAGCTCTTCTATCGTAGATGTTCGTTATATCCTACAAAGTGAATACGTCAATGCAATGTTATAAAACTTAGATATTTTCAAATATTACTCGTAAATATATCGACGGTGGAAAGATGTTATTTGCGCCACTTGTGTTATTTATATTGTTAATAATCAGCAAAAAAATGGGCCACCTAGGATTGTGCCAATTTGAGAGCTTCCCCCCCCCCCCCCCCCCCGAATTACTTCAGGGTTCAATTAAGGGGGTTAACCGTCAAAATAGACACTTTTCGACAGTTTTTAAATCTGCTATTCAAAAGAAGTCCCAAGTTAAATAAATTGATACAACAATTATGAGACCTTTTTCTAGATTTTGGACTATCAGAAACGCAATTGGAGAAATTTCACTAGATAGAAATAATTATTGAAATGAGATCTTTGAAATGAGATTTCCACTTTTTTTGATATTCTGACAAATTGGGATAGCATACAGGCTTTAAACATATTTAGATGGGTTTTAACAATTCCTAAATTACTGGTTTTAAAAACTTTCAAAGCTATTTTAGTTAATTTTGTATTAATTTAAAACCGACTTTTTGTCAATTTTTCCCGACTCCGTCCCTCTCGCACTGCGTGTCTTTCCGCCTGGAGTAACGGGGACCTTTGCACAGACGATATATCACCTTAAGCTACCTATGCTATCAACCTATTAAGGGCCTTACTATTGCCAAATGGGTACTTTCTAAAGCCTACTCCTCGTTTATGGCCAAACCAAAAATAATGAAAAAATGTATTATGAACAATCAACTCTTAGACAACATATGCAACATTTTTCTTTTTCACACCACCAAAACTTCTACATGAATTTTTTCTTTTACTGAATGGTGTTTTTTGACCTCAAATTCCCTACTGCTCCTGAGTGGCTTAGCCGATTGAATTCATCTATGCTTTGATAAATAGATAAACTTTATAGCTATAAACATAACATAAGATTATTCAATCGAGTAATCACGTCCAAGTGAAAAGTATAATTTTCTCCTATTTCGCCCTATCAAGGACGCAGCGAGCGTCGTAACAGCCACTATGCATTGCGCGCTGATATGAACGTTATTTCAATGTCGTTTCCGTTGATATTTGTAGTGACAAATATCGAGCTGCTAATTTGGCGATGGTAATCGACTTAAGTACTCATCCAGCAAAACTGGCAGTACTTTGCATTCAAGACTTTTACTATGAAGTCTTCAATTCCTCTTCTATGGGCAAAACAATACTTTTTACTGACGATTATAATGACGTCCCACTGTTATAGGGTGTGAGCTTTATAGCTGCACTTAGGGACAAATACACGCTTTTTATGGCATTTTGTTTACCTTTTAGTGTTTTCCTTTACATAAATTCCGAAAACCTCATTGGGGCTTACTCAACCGGGAGGATTCGAACCCGAATCTCAAAATTGAGAGCCCGCCATCCTACCGCTGCTTGTCATGAATTATTTTCTTTGAAATGAAAAAATATACGTTTAAAAATGCCGTTGTTGTCAAAAAAAATATTTTTCATTAACTTTAAACATCAGTCGCTCAGTACAAAGTGCACAAATTTAGTTCATTTTTCTTGTTAGGAAATTAAAGGTGAAAATTATATTGGTTTGTAGCAATTCACGGCAATATTTCAGTATATATTAGGTTAATGAATCAACAGCTTGAAATTTTATGCCATGATTTTGTCGAAACAAACTTAAAACAGTATTTTAAAGCTTGCTTAAACAAACTCGTGACTAAATGTGCATTTCAAACTCATTTCGTACTGTTGATTTATAAACCTAACTTATACTTAACTATTGGTGTGAATTGCCACAGATTTTTCACTTTTAACCTCCTAAATAGAAAAACAAAATTAAGTTGTGCACTTTGTACCGAGCAACTGATGTTTAACCTTAATGGAATCTATTTTTTCGTGTAAAATTAATACTCGACCCACTTTGTAGAGTAAACTCGAATCCCCACTCACACGAGCAAAATGATTTTAATAAAAATATTTGCGCTTTTATGAAAACATGGATCCACCGTCAGCTTATCGCTCTGACAAATTATGGAGAGCGTTCTCGAACAAGCGAGGAGTCTCTATCCAAATAGTTATCATAAGTTAAGAGAGAGTCTAGAAGTTACGTCCGTACTTGCATAGTTGAACGTGGAAGAGTTCAATTGGCTCAATAAATTTCAAATTTCATTATTTGAAGAGGGAGCGCGGGGGGCGGAAGCGAGGTCACGGATTGCCAATAGCTATTGGGTTTTCCGATCACGTCTTCATACTATTGGCGAGGATATTCCCGACACCTGTGCTCGCACTGTATGAGGCTTTAAACGTGGATATCCTTCCTCGATAAACTGACTGTGAAATATCCCTGGTAGGTACACCGCCTCCGCTACCGCATTTACTTATGAATGATACATGCCATGGAGCCAGCGCGGCGTCCGTATGCATATTACTCGGAAGTTACCCACTTAATATCATGGTAGTGCGGACTAAATTTTGATAAGTCTTGCGTAGTTCTGTGATTTCAATTCGCAAAGTTGAGCTGCCGCTTTATAACTACTTCTAAGATATTCATTACTACAGCGCGCCGTGGTTTTGAAGTGTATACTAACTCGACTTGACTTGTAGTGATCGACGGCCCATCCGGCTTGTAAACTTTGTTGTGAAGCTTCAAACTTGTACAACGTTAACTTTGGAAAAGTTATATAGTATTATAAATCAAAAAATAAAATAAGAAAATGGATTAGTAATAAAATAACAAAGAAACAAAAATGCAAAAGTGAACATTGCAATTCATACACAATTCTTTATGTATCTAACCTAACCTAACCAATAGACAAGTATAGTTTTCTCTTTTTGAATTAACGAACCGTCAAATCAATCATCAAAATTGGAAACCGATAGAATATTTTCAGCCATGATCGTGCCAGATTTACCCCCGGTTTCTGAAAGGCCAATCAATGTTAACAGTAGATTAAAAAATTATTATCTGTGGATTAAGCCAGAAAAAGTGGAAATTTTACATTGAAATCAAAAATTAACTAAGTTAATTATTGATTCATCACTATTCAGACTTCATATATGCTTTATTTTCACCGTTATTTGCGGTTAAAGTTTTTTTAATCTACTGTTAACTTTGATTGGCCTTTCAGAAACCGGGGGTTAGAGTCTGTTGTTAATCAATTGTTATCAATCAATAATTCTACAGGTAAAGGATGGACCTGACCCTAGAACATGAACAAAGCCAGAATTTTAAAGGGTTCTTTGAAAGAAATAACGACTCTCTTTAAATTAAAAAAAAAATTATATTATCTATTGATCTTTTATTAAGTCAACGTACTTATAAGCAATGTCTTAAGATATACAACGTGTAACAGAAAGGTGTAACCATATTTGAAGAGCTTATTCAGTCAATGGTATAGAACAACTTTTATTATGGAGCCAACCCTGAAATCTCAAAAAAGATATCTGCCCTTCCATACATTTCGGCCGAGCGGCATTGCATTTTTCTATGAAACAGGTAAATTTTTTTTTCGAGATACATGGTTTGTTCCATAGTAAAAGTTATTCTATACCATTGACTGAATAAGCTCTTCAAATATGGTTACACCTTTCTGTTACACGTTGTATACCTACTTTTGTATAAAAATACATATATCTCCAACTTTGTTATTTTTTATTTTTAAACGTTCCACAGAAGAACGCGGTTAGGAGATCGACTACATTTTTTCATAAAATAGACATTAGAAATATGAAGTCAATCTACTTATTTCAATTCAGTACTTTTTTGCCTACAAAATATTTCATTATTGGCTAAAAACCCTTAAATCTGATGTTTCGCTACGTGATTATTAGTATTATCCGTTGAAGACAAATAGGCCAATTAGCCAACACATAATCGCCTCTATCAAAAGCAAAAAGTCTTTGCCATTTAACTTTTTATGCTGGAAGGGTAATAAGAAAAGTTGCTAGGGTATACTCTTATTAAGAGTAGTTTTGCAGCCAGATTGTGAAAAACTCGCCTTTTTCTAATTAATCGCAACTGAATACTTAAATCCTTTGTATTGTGTATGTTGCCATCGCCAAGTTTCCATTGTTTTTTTTTTAATTAGAATTTTTATTTTTTTATTTTGTTTGTTTTGTATCGTTTAATTAGAAAAAGGTGGGTTTTTCACAATCCGGCTGTGAAACCGCTCTTAAGGGTAAGCTCCAACCCTCCAGCCTCTTTTAGTCAAGTGGCTTAGAGAGTGGTATTTTAAGATTACCGCTACAAGGCGGATAAAAGCACCATCATTAGCCATGGGGACAATCTTGCCGTACAGCCTATTGAAACTCAGCTTCGCTTTAAATACTATTATACTATTATACTACACCTGCTCGGAAAGTACCTTCTTACTTTTTTGAAAACGATGCAGAAAATATGTCATTACTGTCATACAAATATGCGGGCGGAAAAAGTGTATGAAAATCCATTGTTAACGTGCTTGAGCGGGCAGAAAAAGTATCTGCAAATCTATTGTTAACGTGCTGTTTTTTTTTAATATAGCATGAGCAAGTGCCTTTGCCTCGGGCCTCAAACTACACCCTCGTTGGTAACCGTCCCCTTTCTTCCCTCGGCGAACTATGTACTATTATTACATCAAAATTGACGAAAACTTATACACTGTAACGAGAACTGACACATCAAGGCAAAAATAAAATAATACCGACTTACGATGAACGTATATATAACTATAATGTTAATATATATTATGTAATATAAGTTTATTTATTGGTAAAGTTATCTACATGTTTATCCATATTCTAAATCCCATCTACTCAAAATTAATGTTTTATTATATTGCAATAATATTTTATTATTTTTCTGTTTTAATATTTTAACTACATGCTGATTTTATTGAATATCTTTAGGTTAAAGTAAATAGTAAGTTAATTTAGTACGTTTTTCTTTTTTAAAGGTGGTGGCAGAATAACAAGTGTTCCTAATGCCTTTGGTAAAGGAACATATGCTGAGTCACCGTCCTTTTTTAAGAGTGACATACAATTTTACGTTTAAGAACATTGATACTACTTTTTCTATAAGGGTGTGTTAAGGCGAATGGATACACCAACTGCAATTTGGACCTGTCTTTGAAGGCCTACTCCTCCCACACGGGTGGTCCAAAAACTTTCATAAAAATATATGATAGGCATTATAGAGTTAAAAATAAGTTTTAAGTTTCATAAAATGTTTTTCTATTGTAAGTTTTGACAAAAAAAATCGAAAGTCATCGAAAGTTTCACAGCATTAACACAAAAACTCTCTTACTCCTTCCAAACGCCTAAAGCGATTTTAATCATTATTTCACCAAATTATAGGAAATTTTTAAAAATTTAAGTTCAAAATTTTTTTTTCGTTTATGGCGTCCATGTGAAAAGTATTATTTTCTCCTATTTTGCGTTAGCCGGAGACGCAGTGGTTGTCGGAAGAGCCACTTTTCAAGGCACGCTGAAATGAACATTATTTCAATGTCGTTTCCGTTGATATTTGTACCGACACACATCGAGTTGCTAATTTAGCGTGGTCATACGCCTTAAATAAATGTCTTTTCATTTTATTTTATTCATTTCTTTTATTCTGAAAATTTAATCAAAACCCTAGTTATCCTAAAAAAGTCGCAACGTTGATTAAACAAACCAATTTCCCGTAGCATTGTTTACAACCAGCATTATAGCTTCATTCCACGGGAACCATAAAGCTCCAAGACAATAGGAGTCGGCTAATTTTTTCTCCGTGAATACGTAAAAACTTGGCGACAGCCGAGACCGCCACCGTATCTCAAATTAAATCTTACCAACAAATCTTCGAGGGGCGGATGAGCCCGCGACCCAACCAGGGCCTCTGATCGAGACGACTTGTTCTTGCGCACACAGCTAAGCAGTTTTGGCGCTAGATCTAGCGCTTTTAAAGCCACTTTATCTCCATCAAAAAAAATTATTGGTCCAATAAAATTCTAGTTTTTGGTACAACTTGTATCTGCGTTGTAGTTCGTAAAGATCTAAAGAGCTAAATATGAAATATATGAAAAATATGAAATTGCCGAAATTTTCTTACAGATTCATGATTCCTGTAATTCAATAGCTATTTCAATTATTTGTTTTTATTTTGAAGTTGATTTCAAGGTTTGACATCTACGTACTAAATTTTGTTTTAATGTTCCGTTTGAATATAAAAATTTAATCTTCAAAAATAGTTCGTCCTAAATGCCATCCATTTCTATGATAAGATTCGTAATATTTTTTTACAATTGACACTTTTTAAAAATTTAATTAATGTTGCTGTTAGCTTAATGTTGTCTCATTTATACACAAAAAATATATAAAATTTGGATTTATCATTCCTAAAAAAAATGCAAAAATGTTAGTACTGTAAAATGAGTTTCCTTGAAATTCTCCATAAAAATCGGCAATTTCATAGGTAATATTAGGTAATAACCTAATATTAAACTATGGCCTCCACCTGCAGCGTTGTACGCATAAAATCTCTTCTTAGTGGATGTCTTCGTCTTAAAAGCAACTTACATTCATGTTCTTAGTTCCAACCATTTGGTAAGGCGTTGATAGATCAGTCATTCAGTCAGTCTCGGTATTCTTTTATGTAATATGCTTAGATTATTCCCGATTTATGTATTTATTTATTTATCAAAGAACTCCAGCTGCATACTCCAACTACAAACATTTACATAGCTATATATTTTTTTCTGCGCAGAGCAACACAAATTATAGGAGCTTACAGCCCTTACATATAAATCTGTTACATGTTTAAAAATATAAATAAAATACTAAAATTAACAAAATATAAAAATGCAAAATTATATAAGTAACTGCACTAAAAATTGTTACACAAGAAATGAAAAATTCATTATATAAATTTAACTTATAGCTCACAAAAATAATTGACATTCTTATCCTACTTACAAAAGTTAGCCATGATTTAGTTTAGTTTAGTTAGTTGTCAATATATGTACGGGAATTTCTTCATCAAATTGTATGGAACGTGACTTTGTCCATGTGGACCACGTGGGATATAAACGATATAAGTCAATCATGGAAACTTAACAGTTTCAAAATTCGCATCAAACAAACTTTCGTCTATAATAGGGTTACGTAGGACGCAAGGACAAGAAACGCTGCGCTGCACTAGTGGCGGAACCTTCTACAACTTACTCGAATAAAGTAATTTTATCCCGAACCCCAGCTCGTAACAATAGTTTCAAAAATCCTTGTAAAATTTGTAATTTAATATACCTACATAATGAAAAAAAAAAGCGTCAAAATGTATGTACATATATTAAATTTATACTTGCGATTGTCGGCACTTGTGGTGAAACTTTAAACACATCTTGAATTAAAAGCACTTGTACAGTAGGTTCACTATTTATTATATTTTTCTCCCAACCGGTTTTGGATTTTATACCATTTTCAAGAGAATATGTTAAGAATTAAAAAACATTTTATAGATTTTAGGTATAAGTTCGGGGCGACGTCGATGATAATGTTTAAATTTTTAACATCTTCTTTTGAAAATGGTGTAAAATCCGAAACCAGTTGGGAGAAAACATAAATAAAGTGAAACTACTGTACAAGTGCTTTTAATTCAAGATATTCAAGATATTAAGAGCGGTTTCGGAGCCAGATTGTGAAAAACCCGCCTTTTTCTAATCAAATTAGAATTTCAAAATTTTTGAAAATTAAAATTTACAGAAACCAATAGAAACTTTGCGATGGCAACATTCACAATACGTACGTTGTAAGATTTTGTTGAATAACTATTGAGTGAGTTTTGAATTTAACACTCGGTTGCAATTTTTTTTAAGTGTTCTGTTTTGATTAATTAGAAAAAGGCGGGTTTTTGACAATCCCACTGCGAAACCGCTCTTAACTAAACTAAATTAGACAGTTACCGTTTTTAGGGTTCTGTACCCAAAGGGTAACCAACGGGACCCTATTACTAAGACTCCGCTGTCTGTCTGTCTGTCCGTCTGTCACCAGGCTGTATCTCATGAACCGTGATAGTTAGACAGTTGAAATTTTCACAGATGATGTATTTCTGTTGCCGCTATAAAAACAAATACTAAAAAACAGAATAAAATAAATATTTAAGGGGGCTCCCATAAAAAAGACATGTTTTTTTTGCCGTTTTTATAGATAATGTTACGGAACCCTTCGTGCGCGTCCGACTCGCACTTGGCCGGTTTTTTTTATATCTAGATTTTTCTGGAAAAAAGTTGTTTAGCGGAATCTATCGGTTTCTTTCGGACTCGCTCTTGGCCGGTTTTTTTATATCTGGATTTTTCTGGAAAAAAGTTGTTTAGCGGAATCTATCGGTTTCTTTCGGACTCGCACTTGGCCGGTTTTTTATATCTGGATTTTTCTGGAAAAAAGTTGTTTAGCGGAATCTATCGGTTTCTTTCGGACTCGCACTTGGCCGGTTTTTTTATATCTAGATTTTTCTGGAATAAAGTTGTTTAGCGGAATCTATCGGTTTCTTTCGGCCGTGTTAGCGCTAAAGGCCCTTCTAGACATGACAACACTGACTTGTTCACTTCACCTCCTGTTTTATTTATAATTCACAGGGAATTCAAACGAATTTGTTGCCAAATCTTTTCGTAATAAGGTCACTTTATGATTTTTCGCTTTGAAGTCGTCTGTGGTTTTATTGTAAAAAGTATTCTCAAACGGAGGTATTTTTATTTTAAAACTTTAGTAAGTATTTTTAAGGAATAAATTTTTCTAAGAATTAGGTTTTTTATGAATGTAAATTATGCTTTTTATACAAGCAAAGTTTATGTAAATAGATTGCGGTCTTGTCAATTTATTAGTATATATACCAGTTTTTACTTGATTAATTTGGTTTTCGTGTAGTCCCAACGACATTCTATACCATATTGGTATAGAATATCATTGTGTAGTCCTATCAAATCTGTCAAATTTTTTTTGTACTTTCGCTATGTAACTTTATATTACGTTTTTGACCTGATTTTGGTTTTTACTTTTACGTGGCTTTTATTTGACCCCCAGGTAAAGTTTCTTTGTCAAGGCTGATGGCCAAGCCGAATTTCCGAACGCGTTTTTTTACTATAAATATTTATATTTATTTTAACTTTGAGTATAAAATCGTAAACTTTATTTGTACAAGGCTACAAATGTTATATTTTATAAGTAGATATTATAAGTAGATTTTATAAGTAGATATTATAAGTAGATTTTATAAGTAGATATTATAAGTAGATTTTATGGGACTTCCTCAGAACCCTAAAAATAATTTTAAATAATTCAGTCATATAATATTTAGCTCGCGATTCACTTAAAAACTAATAAACGGATTTTTTCTTAATGTTCCCTGAGTAACTAAGGGTATATATTTATTAAAAAAATACTCATTATATGCCTTTTCCCACTAGATTGTACTACTTATACATCGTGATACCTTTTAAAATCTCATAATTAGTTTAAGTACAACATTTTGAACAAAATACAAAAAAAAAAAAATTCTTAATTTTATAATTTAGTCGTATCTAAAATATATATATATTTATGTTTGTTTAGTACAACGTTCCGTCTCTGGAACAATCTGCCCTTGTGTATCCGAGAATCACCCTCAACTAAAGTTTTTAAAAATAAAGTCTTCCTTCACTATTTAAAGATGCAAATTGTTAAAATTGTTATTAGCTCTATTTTTGTCGTTCCTGAGTCATTTTTAGAATTACGTCCAATATTTATTTTATTATGTAATATAGAAGTATTTTTAATATCTTATTTATGTATTGTATTATATTATTATTTTACTATGTTTATTTAGTATAAATCTCCCATTTCCCCTATTTAATTCCCAACGATTTGAGTGCTTTCTCCTAATTATATATTCTTGGCACTACCCTAAATTATCCTCAACACCTAAGGTCAACTGGAAGATAATGCTAATTAGCATTAAGTTCGCCTTTGTACTGTTTATTTTAATGTGCAATAAAGAATTTTATTATTATTATTAGTATTGAATAATATTTTGTTTGCCGAATGCATGGAAGAAAATAACCCTCTAAGGCCGAATGGCAAAGCAAATAGGACCGGCAAATGAAAAAAACAAAGAAGACTCATTTCTAGCAAAGTGTCGTTCGAAAGTAGCACCAAAGAGTAGTCATTTTTGGGTAGTGTTCCCAAAAATATGACAACCTTTTTCGAGTCGCTTCACTTAAGACCCGAGTAAAACTTTGTCCAGCATTTTATTTATTTATTTATTTGGTAACTAAAAAGAAATACATATTTTACAATAATAAGGTGATAAGTCCGCCTTAGTACAAAATTATGTTTTCAATACTCTGTTTTCTTTTATATGTCTTTTGTGTATAATAAAGTGTCAATTCATTCATTCATTCAAGGTGTATCAGAAACCTGTAAGGGTTTTTACGTACACCGTCATTCCCGTCTTATGCAAGAATATAGAAAATTAGATGTACAGGTAGTCTAAATAAATATTGGTAATGCCGTAGAAAAATAAAATTCAAGTAGTTTTCTAGCTATAAATGTTTTCCGTAATTTTTATTTATAGTGAGGAGCACCACTTCAAGCTAAACTTCCGTCCTGCACCAATGCTTTTGTTTTTGAATTGTCTATCCTGCTATACTGCAACGCATGCAAAACATTAGCTATTTTAAATTTGCGGCTACATTAGAACATCTAATGAAAAATCGCGAATTTTCAGATTTATAGCTTTAAGATATAGTATATACTATGACAGAAATAAATTTCTATGTTTGAACACTTGGCGATTTATCCATCGCAAGGAGATATAAATTAACATTATATCATTGCAGTATAGAAACGCAGAGAGAAAAGTAAATCTGGATGTGAGGAGCTCTGAACCGGGATTCGAACCCGGGACCTCTCACTTGCCGGGCGATTGCTCTAACCTCTGAGCTACCGGTATTTAAATGTTACCTACAGATACTCAAATGTTACCTACAGATACGTAAATGTTACCTACAGATACTTAAGAGGGTGCCGAGCAAAATAATCTAAAACGACAGTCACTGTTAAATTGATTTTTTGAATAATATTTCAATGATAAATAAATGAAATATATATTTATTATAACAGCGAATGTATCTACACTTCCGCCGCAGCGAATATTAAAAATAACTTATGGTATAAGAAACAAATCTATCTAAAGTAGCCCTAAAATTAAAAAAAGGTATTGGGGTTTTGGTCATTTCAATAACTTAACTGTTGAATTTTGTCTCAACCGCAATTCAAGACAATCACAAACGTTATAAAACACAATTGGGCCGTTTCACATTTTTTAAATTTTGTCTGGTAAATTAAATATGATTTTTTCTGTTAAGTTCAATCAATTGGACCACGATAAAAATTGACCACGAGAGAACAAGGGAGGTGTCTAATCGTTCTACGCTCGGCGCAGCCCTAAGGCTTAAGGCTGCGCCGAGCGTAGAACAATTAGACACCTCGCTTGTTCTCTCGTGGTCATTTTTTATCGTGGTCTTATTTATTGAATTTAACAGAAAAAATCATATTTATTTTACTAGACAGATTTTAAAAAATGTGAAAAGGCCAAATTGTATTTTATAACGTTTGTGATTGTATTGAATTGTGGTTGAGACAAAATTCGACAGTTAGTTATTGAAATGACTAAAACCCCAATACCTTTTTTAGATTTTGGGCCTACTTTAGATAGATTTGCTTCTTATACCATAAGTTAGTTTAAATATTCGCTGCGGCGGAAGTGTAGATACATTTTCTGTGATAATAAATATATATTTTATTGATTTATCATTGAAATTTTATTCAATAAATCAAATTAACAGGACTGTCGTTTTAGATTATTTTGCTCGGCGCCCTCTTAAATGTTACCTACAGATACTTCAAACCGAGCTAAGTTTCATCCCCGCAGAATAATGTACAAGGTTACCATAGAGCCTTAGCCTCCATAATTTATACTTAAATAAAAACAGCAAAAGGAAGATACGATTGCCGCTTCCCGCACGGGGTCCTACAAAACCAAGTCCAATGGACTTGCTTTGATTCACTTGTCTCGCTCACGCTACTGTCGAAACTCGTCGCTCTATCTATGTCGTTCGGTGGCGCTTGTTCATAAAGCAGGCTTATTTTTCAGTTCACGAGAAAAGGACGTACCGTATCTACCACTTTTTGTTATATCATATATAATTTTTAGACGAAACCCAAAGAAAGCTAGCTTTAAAAACTAAAGCGAATAAAAGAATATAATCTGAAAAAAGAAAACGGAAAATATTGCGAAGGTTTTTAGGTGAAAACGATTTGTCAGTGGACTGTGATGAATTCATGGGTCAACAGATCCATTGATTGAGAGATCACGGGTTCGCCTAAAAAACAAAGCCACCTTTTGTTCGAACATTTTCTGAAATTCGGTCTCTATTTAAAGATGAGGTAGCGATCTGTAAAGAAAAATGATGAAAAAACTTTGTAGTCTTTTGATTTGTTAGTTTTGTTTTATGAACTGAACCAGTGACAAATCGACATTATTGTGTATATTTGTAATAAATTAATATTAATTTATTATATACTGCAATAACGTAATTGCAACAACAAAAGCAGTTGTATAAGCCCCTATATTTGTTATCCAATGTTATAATATTACATTGTAACGCCGCCATTCTGTGCAGCGATAACACAATTTATTATAACACCGCTAGAGACTCTAGAGAGCCAATCAACAACAGAAACGAGACATAAGTCCCGACCTTATTTCTTAAGCCACGCCCCCTTTATCTTGATTGGCCTTCAAGGCAGCATTACCGGACAACGCACCCGAGGTTCATGAACGAGTGTCCTTCTTCTCATTTTTCGTGAATTTTTTTGTTGAAAATATTATAAACAAAGACGATATTGTTGATGGTCGTAGACAAAATATTGAGTGCAACTGATCATAATATATGTCGCATTCAGTCATGAGTACGGGAGGTTTGGGTCATGAGTCGTCCGTATTCATGACTCCGGAAGTTGTTGCAGAACGCAAGCGCCACCTGGTGGAGCTGTACGAAGTCTTGGAGAGGCAGTGTCGGGAACAGTAATGTACTCTTTGGTCGGGAAGTCAGCGATGATTCGGAATGAAACCATCGCAGAGAGTCTAGTCTCTTCGGAACTGTGCGCGTTTCGTTAAACAGTGAACTAAAATTTAATTGTGTCCGAAATCTTTCATTTTCTTTTTATCATACGCCCACATACCTTCTAAAATCATGTCAGATACTGATCCGGAACCTCTTGATCCAGTATATACAGGATGGAAAAAATTTAAGAGCCTTGGAGGAGAACTACCTTAAATCCTTTAGTTAGCTCATTTTACTGAAAGGAAACATTAACTGAAAGGAAAAACAAGTACTAGGTATTGTTAATAAAGAACTTGTAATAAATATTCAATTTCATGGGTATCTCGTACAACAGATGAGTGTAAGACTAAATGTTTATTAGAAAAATTTTATCCTGAACAATAATCCTACCGATTTGTATAATAAAATAGCGAGGGTTTATTTTTTTAATTTTTAGTTGGTTCAGTTCCCAGGTGAGACAAGTAAATTTTAGAAAATCTTTGAATGCAGTTTTGTTTCTTTAAAAAAATAAAGGAATGTTTCCTTTCAGTAAAATGAGCTAACTAAAGGATTTAAGGTAGTTCTCCTCCAAGGCTCTTGAATTTTTTCCAACCTGTATATAATAATTATACATTCAATCGTGCAAAACTATTTTAATTGTGTTGCACAAAATACTATTTTGTATACGTAGACATTAATTGGTCAAGCTACGGATGGCCTTGTTGTGTGTATGAAGAGTAAGCACGATTGTGGCGTTAAAGCAAACAGTATATGACTGAGATTATGTTTATTTTGCGATATCCATCGCTATGAATACTCTAAATATTATTTAGAGTGCATTACAAACTAGAAAATATCAATCAGAAACAAATCCAAAAACAAATCCACATAACGCCTTCGTGAGCGATCTGTATGTGCAGTACAAGCTTACTTATCAAGCATATGCAAAAATACAGTGGACAAGTATGATGGAAGAATTCGCCGGTCTAGGTAGGAACCTCGGTGGCGCAATTGATAGCGCGCTTGTCTTGATAACAAGCGGTCGCAGGTTCGAATCCTGGCCCGGGGAATTTTTTCAAGTTCTTGTCTTTGGATTTGTTTCTAATTAATATTTTCTAGTTTGTAATGCACTCTACATAATATTTATTATATGACTGTTTTTCCGTCTGTGACATACTAGATCGATTGACCTGAAAATATCACACGGCACATCGTGCAAAATGATATTGGCACCCTTGGAACACCATGATAAAAGTCCAGTTGAGTTTAAAACGTATTGAAAAAATGTAATATCAAATTGAGCTTTTTCAAACAGATTGCATCTGTTTTACTTTAATTGAACCAACCATGTCCGACCATTACGTTTGGGAGGCTGTTTTTGTACATTTATATATCATTTCGGAGTGACTCTGCCTTTTAATAATAGCGAACTTTTTTCTATTTAACTTAATAAAAATTTTTAATATTACTCAAATGTTAGTTAGTTCAACCCGGGCCTTTCCCGAATCCCATTCTCAAAGGTTTATTCTATTCAGAGAAGCAAATTCTATTCAGTATGTAAATAGCCTTACCTATTCAAATCTCCAGATAAAGCCTTCAAATACCAAATTTGCTTGAATAAGAAGTTGAGGCTCAAAGTGAAAAATAAAAATGCCTCCGGATACAGTAAATAAGTCTCGAAATATATACCGCATTTTATGTAGATAGTGTCATCTGAACTGGGATAACTGGCCATGACAGAGAGAAAACAAGGTTTTACCATAATATTCCCGTATTACCTTTCAGGAGGTTGTCTAGAACCCGACAAATGATACTACGGGTTTGTGTTATTGGGTTTTCTGTTGCCTATAGCGTCGTTATTGTTGGTCGCATAATATTAAGGCGATACCAAAAACAAATGGGGTTTTTTCGAATCCATTTACTTCACTATAACGTCATCTATTTAATTTTTAGATAAATGTTTATTGAGTATTTGATTAAGATTCTCACTGAAGTAAAACGCGATTGGATGAAATTCTCTCGATAGAATTGAATTCCGAAAAGACCTCTAAATTGTTTTATTTTTTCCTGTAATTCGGAAATCCTAACTAATTTCATTGTTAAATTGCATTCAAAATGTGGATGTTATGTATTTGTAAAGTCTCCTTGAAAATCTTTTTGACAAAATAGCTTAATACATTTTATATTAATGAAAAACCGACTTTTTGCTACTTTTCCACGAATCCGTCCTACTCGCACTGAGGGTTTTATCGCATATGGAGTAACAAGGACGCTAAAACTTTTACGTATCGCCTTAAGGTGGATGCGTCAGATTGCTTTTCTTATTTTTAAATAAAATATCATTGCAGTATATAAACGCAGAAAGAAAAGTAAATCTGGATGGGAAGAGCTCTGAACCGGGATTCCGGTTAATACCGGGGTTAATTAATATCTCCTTGCGATGGATAAATTTGCCAAGTGTTCAAACATAGAAATGTATTTCTACCACAGTATAAAAAAAATTTAAAAAAATATTTATATTTGACTATTTTAGCTTTTCATTTGATTCTATACTCATGATCACGAAAAAAATCAAATTGAGTTATTTTTCTTGTGTTTATGAGTATAAAATTTGATAAAAAGTTTAAATAAATATGATTTATGGCACTAGGCGACCGCAGCTTAATGTCAATTAAGCTTTTCTAGTAAATTTGTGTTATTTTATGTATTACTTTATAAATGATCCTGCACCACAACTATAAACGTAAAACAAAAAATAACACAACTTTGCTAGAAAAAATTTTTTTTTCCTTGTTTAACGTTTATTTAATGTCAAACAATTAACTTCAATAACATTAAAATAAAAATAAAAAGGACTGAAATAAATACATCTTAACTAAATTAAAACACCTTAAAAGATAGACTATATTATAAACAAAAAGTATTCAAAGATTCATAGCTTGAAACATTTTATTGAAACAAAATAATACTTAAATAACATTAAATTAAAATACTTAAAAACCTACCTGCAAAATAAAACTCACCTAAAACAAAACACTTACCTAAATAAAACCCTTATAAAACCAATTCCTTATAAATATAAACTAAACTAAATAAAAAATCCTATCTAGATCGCCACCGTCATGTGGAAGGGTACCTAGAAGGCTGGCAACGTTTCCTCTTTGAATGGCCAGACTTGAAAAAGGATTTAGTAAGGTTTACTTTTTGACATTTCAAATTTGATATTTTTTGACAACTGATAGGGATTTCGACACTCTTTCAGAAAAAAATTGTACGGTGAGTCCCCGTGTTTGGCACTCTGGTAAGGCCGAAAAACGAGCATGCGGGTTTTTCGGCCGAGCACTACACCTTAACTCCCAGAGGAGTGAGAGCACTTTTAATGTTTTAATGTTTGTTTCTGAAAAAAAAAGTAATTTGTTTCCTGTAGGCCACGCGGACGAAGCCACGGGAAGAAGCTAGTATATATATACACTTAATCAAATAACATGCAAGTTAATGTGAGATGCATGTTATTTTATTAAGTATATATATATATATATATGTATAAACTACATTTAAAGACAAACTAGTCAATTGAGAACATTTATTTACGAGACTATAATGTTAATTGGCCTCAACCAACAAAATCTCAATTTATTATAGTCCATAAATTCAATCGAGATTGAAAATTCTCCTCTCGGCTATTTCCCTGAAAGACAAAATACAATTTGTCACAGAAATACGATGGAACAATGAATGCATTAGAGCGACTAGAATGGACCAGACTGGAAATGGCCCCTCAGGCCAGTCTGCATATTCAATACTTGTTTCCCACTTCGAACTCTCTATGACTTTCACACCCGACCAAGTGTTTCTCCGATATTCTATTCGAGCCCAATGGTGTGGAAGTAATTAAAACGGTAGAGAATGCATGTGCAAACTATGGATATTGCTTCTAAATTATTTAGCTTCTATCTTATTAAAACTTGCGCGAGCTGATATACTTAATTATTATTAAATAACAGTTTGTACTGCCACGTTTTATATGAAGGGTACAGGGAAAGAACACGGATTAAATGTATAAATAACTTAAATAGATTATTTTTTTTCGGGCTAAAATAAATGTGGGGATAATTTGAATATGTTTTTTTACTTTGTAAAAATAAGATTCTTTGTTCATTTTCGCTAAACTCTGTTTTAAGGTGTTACTTTGCCTTTTAAAAAAAAGTTAATTTTTTTTTTCTTTTTTACACATTTATTTTAGCCCTTTCTTACGATGTGACATTCCTTGTTCTTTCCCTGTACTCTTCATATATAAACTTTATCAGTGAAGCAGTTGGCATGTCAGTCAACAATAATAACACGTGAGTGTTAAAAAGTTTTTATACTTTAGTAATAGTGTTAGAAAGTCTAGGAACTAAGTTTTTAGGGCCACGATCGTCTCTATAAAACACTTCAACTTTGAAGGCACTGGACACTGTGACGAACACTTACCCCTCGGCCATAGCTTCAGCCTTCTGGCGGGGCGCTTCTTGCTGCGCTTCCAGGCGGTTTTTGCGACGGGCTTTGCCCTGCCACGACACCCGTCGGCGCCTTCCACCGCATCGGATGTATAGCGCGCTCGCTCGCTCAAAGCGCTCGACACTAGGTTCGTCCTATGCGCTCGATCACTGGCGCGGCTCCCCACCTCCCC
Source organism: Ypsolopha sequella (assembly GCA_934047225.1). NCBI lineage: Eukaryota > Metazoa > Arthropoda > Insecta > Lepidoptera > Ypsolophidae > Ypsolopha > Ypsolopha sequella. Next base: position 7,990,510 of record OW203994.1, on the reverse strand, counting down.
GCACACTGCCGTCGCGAGAGCGCAAGTCACTCGAAACCGGACAAGACGCGCGAACGCCGACCCATGGCTGGCTCTATACAACTTCATACATTTGTTCTTACCACCGGCGCCGTCGCAAAAAGAACCGCTTGTCGCGCCTCTCAAAGCCTGAAGCTGTGGCCGACCGGTTAGAAAGGTCGTAAATTGGCTCAAGCAGCGTCCCACAGACGTATAAAGTGAAATAAATCGCCAAAACTCTGGGTTTGTGTGCGACATTTACAGCGCGGCAACTACGTGAGACTTGTGTTTTTTAGGGTTCCGTACCCAAAAGGTAACCAACGGGACCCTATTAGTAAGACTCCGCTGTCCGTCTGTCTGTCCGTCTGTCCGTCTGTCACCAGGCTGTATCTCATGAAAAGTGATAGTTAGGCAGTTGAAATGTTCACAGATGATGTATTTCTGTTGCCGCTATAACAACAAATACTAAAAAACAGAATATAATCAATATTCAAGGAGACTCCCATACAACAGACATGTTTTTTGCCGTTTTTATAGATAATGGTACGGAACCCTTCGTGCGCGAGTCCGACTCGCACTTGGCCGGTTTTTTTATATACATCCAGCTTTATAGTGCTGTCATAAAATAGGCAGTATAATATTCTACTGATCATATTGAACGACCCAATTCGTTTTCGATATTTCTTACACATTTTTAAAACACCAGGTATGTGGATATGAATATATGTGAACTTTTTTTTTTTTACTTATTTGCAAAGCTACTTAATGTTACCTGTCTATAAACTATCGTAATAGTATTTTGTACAAATGCGACGTAATTTGAGACATTGGGACACGAGTGCTTGTTTACGAAACGCACGAAATGTGTTTCATAATAGACATGCACGAATGTTCCAATGTCTAATTATATCCAGTTGCGTACAATTCTTTATCTACGACCATGCAAAATAATTTCATAATACCAGAACCTTTATATAGAGAACATAATTTGTATATAGACGCCTGAGACTAATCAGAACCGAGAAGAGTAAAGAGGGCGTGGCTTAAGGAGTTAAAACAGACTGTTATCTCTTGTGATTAGTTCTCTAGCGGTGTTATAATAAAGTTGGCCAATATCAGCGCAGAATTGTGGTGCTTTAATGTAATTTATAACATCAGTCAAACAATGTTATTTTGTAAAAACTTACAATAGAAAAACAGTTTATGATACTTAAAATTAATTTTTGACTCTATAATGCCTATCATATATTTTTATGAAACTTTTTGGACCACCCGTGTGGGAGGAGTAGGCCTTCAAAGACAGGTCCAAATTGCAGTTGGCGTATCCATTCGCCTTAAGGCATATAAAATAATTGAAAAAATTGAGAAGTTTTGCCGCACTGCAGATCAAGGTGCCAAACTAAAATTAACGATTGTATTTTATAAAAATGTTTCCACAAATAAATGCCGTCAAATATCAAATTATATAATTTACTTATTGACGTATAAATAAAGGCGATAGAAAAACCGGCCAAGTGCGTGTCGGGCCACGCGCAGTGTAGGGTTCCGTAGTTGCCCTGCACAATATGCGGACTTCTTCTCCAAGTACATTTTATAAGTTTATCGACTAATACAGATCGCGCCAAACTTCTAGTACGCTCGGAAGTTGCTCTTCCCCCAGAACGGCCCATACATTTTGTTCCTGCTGATGCGAATCGCCCCGTGTTTAGAGGGGACTAAAAGTTTGTCACGATCTGTACTCGTTAACATGTAAAGCCTACTTAGGTGTGATAGTTTTCCTTTTTAATTTTGTTATGTATACTACATATTTTTTTCACGTCTTCAAATACAACCGTTTCGCTGGCAGGGGGGGGGGCACTTGACTCTAATAAAAATTAACACTTTCAAGCTTAATATTTCGCAAACGGAACCCTGGATAGAAAAATGGTCCTCTCACACCCCCAATATTTTTAAATTACCTATTCAACGACACCCCACACAAGGGGATAGACGAGAAAAAAAATCATCCCCACTTTACGTGTACCACAGAACTTTTAATGGAGCCAATGGAGGTACCCTAAAAATAAATATTTTTCAAAATTTTACTATACCACTTTATCGGCATGATAAATATGTATATGCTAAATTACAGCTTTCTAAACTTTCTAGTCTCTTTCTAGTTTCTTTGTACTAATAGTCTCTAAGCTAAGCCGCGGACAGACAGACAGACGGACATGGCGAAACTATAAGGGTTCCTTGTTGTTGACTACGGAACCCTAAAAAATGTATGCCTCGATATTCGCCATGACTTAATAAAATACTTGCTGTGCTATCTCTATTCGGAGTAAAGGTACATTTTTGCCTCAAAACCCGCAGCTTTTCCACCTAGTAACTAGGTCATATTGCAAGCGATAATTTCAATAAGTCACAAATCTTTTCGTATTAATTTATTTTATTCTTATAAAAGTAGCACCAAAACTATCAATACAAATGTTTTTTTTATAGGGTTCCGTACCCAAAGGGTAACCAACGGGACCCTAATACTAAGACTCTGCTGTCCGTCTGTCTGTCCGTCTGTCACCAGGCAGACATGTATCTTCTTGTATCTCATGAACCGTGATAGTAAGACAGTTGAAATTTTCACACATGATGTATTTCTGTTGCCGCTATAACAAAAAATACTAAAAAACAGAATAAAATAAATATTTAAGAGGGCTCCCATACAACAAACGTTATTTTTTTGCCATTTTTATAGATAATGGTACGGAATACTTCGTGCGCGAGTCCGACTCGCACTTGGCCGGTTTTTAAAGTTGCTTTGTATTTTTATAAATATCATAAATTTAAACTTTTATAGAAATTAATCAAATTTGGAGAGAATTCATTATGTAAACAAACTTCTCGCCTGAATAATTAAGACAAAAGCAGTCTGAATCTGCCAAACTGGTCACATTAATTATTATAAAATATAATAGTAATTATTGAGGTGAGCCGTTTGTATACATTATTAGTAGTTTATGCTACAAGGGCGAAAAGGAATATATTACGAGGACGATTTAAAACACGAGTGGAGCGAGTGTTTTAAACGTAACGGAGTATTTTATTGCTCTTACGCCCGTGTATCATACTACGTTTTTCAATGCATAGTGTGAGAAAATAAAACAAATATAATCTTGTGACCTTTAAATTATGATTGGCTCAAAAGGACTGTTTCCAACTATCCAGAGCCGTTAAACAGTAGAAAAAAAAGTATAAAATTTATGGTACACAGGAAAGGTTGCAGGTTAGCCAGCTACTGTAACTAAATAAATAAAAAAATTATAATAAAGCCCTTGTTCACGCTAGACCGTGACGCATGATTCACACCCGCATGCGGGGATGGCCACCCCCCCCCCCGCCGCGCGCCGGTCGAGGCGCGCGCGGGCGCTGGTACTTTCTCTTCCGCCCGAAACGTGTCGACAGACACACGTATGCATACTCGCGTCGCGACACAAACAATATCGCGTACCTAAAGTGTTGTGTTAGTACAAGTGCTGTGTACATCACTCCAACCAAGTGACTCCAAGACATCCCTGCACAGACGCCATCACAACTAGCCCAACAAGGAAGGCTCAGCCCGCTCAGCGCATCCACCATCGGCCCGTCCACAGACATTTCAACCAGGTCAGTGCACCCACATTGTTTCCCACAATCTTTTATTTACCCGTGTCACCTCATCCCATTATCCTCAAATCCCATCCGCCCTGCATCCTGTAATCGCGGGATTACAGAAACTGCAGGGCGGATGAAAGAGGATAAACGGATGGGTTGACACGAGAGAATTGTGGGTAAACTGACTGACCTGGTTGGTATGTTTCGATGGGCCGGCAAATCCGCCGTGTTTCGTCTCCTCTCGTTGGGCTGATTGAAGCTGGCGCTTTGGGCAGTGATGAGCTGGATGGATGGTTCTTGATGACGTGAACACTACACTTTCACAATCTAAATAATGGGTCCGCAATATTATTTGTGCTGGCAGCGCGAATGTGTATACACGTGTCGTTCTCTAGACGATTCGGACGAAACAGCAAATGAGCCAACGCGCGGGTTGGCGCCAGCGCGCGCGGTGCGCAGACGTGCGCCTTGGGAGGCTTGTCGAGCCGAAGAGAGCGAGTGAACCGCGGGTTGGCAGCACGCGAGTCCATTGTGTCGCCAGGTGGCGCCAGCGCAGCGCCGCGATATTAGTCATGCACATATCATGTTCTAACGTCACGCTGGTATAGCAGACGTACATGGTCAATTTCACTCAGCACGAGCACTGTTAGACTGTGGAAGTATGCTGACTCTTTGTTCTCAGCGCATGGCCACAATTTTAAATTTACCATCAAAACATACATCTCTAAAAATCGCAGGAGTTGGAAATCAGCACACACAAAACTCAAAGGCATCAATCACAATTGTATGCCGACCTACTCACCGTGACACACCTATGATCACGGCCACAGCCCATATATTGAAGAACGTAACTGGGTACCTACCGTTGGAAAAGGTTCCAGATCTCGCTCAGTTAACAGGTCACCCACCGATTCCTCTTGCTGATCGAGAATATCACACACCAGCTCCGGTTGATCTAATACTAGGATCTGACGTTCTTGGTCAAGTGTTAGACGGAACCAAGGTTTCGCTCGGCCCTGGCAAGCCTATAGCCTTCGGCACGATATTTGATTTTACGTTGATTGGACCTTTCGAAAATTTACACACCTCACCCACGAATCAGGTCAATTCCGTTCACATTGTCGGCTCTCACACGGACTCAGAGCATTCCACTCATGACATTCACAAAAGTCTTGAGAGGTTTTGGGAATCTGAGGAACCCCAAACCTACAAGCATACCAGCCCATTAGAGGATCAGTGTGAGGACATTTTCCGCACCACAACTACTCGTGAACCATCAGGTCAATATGTGGTTACACTGCCCTTTCTACACAACGCGCCGACATTAGGTTCCACTCACGCTCTGCGCAGGTTTCTCAACTTAGAGAAGAAGCTGCAAGCGAACCCGCCCTTCCGCTCGAAATACGTAGAATTCATGTCAGATTACATAAAATTGGGACATATGTCGCCGTGTCACCCCAATACCTTTGCTCATAAATCCCATTTCTATATCCCACATCATGGCATATTCAAGCCAGGATCAGAAAAGTTGCGCTGTGTGTTTGACGGAAGTTGTAAGAGCTCAAACGGCGTCAATCTAAATGATTGTCTCCATACAGGTCCAGCTCTTCAGCAAGATATTGTTGACATTATCATGTCCTTCAGGACCCACTCACAAGTTTTCAGCACAGACATCCGAATGATGTTCCGAAATATACTCATTCACCCAGAGCAAAGACGTTTTCAACTCATTCTCTGGCGGTCTTCACCCGACCAGCCCCTGCTCACGTATGCCCTTAACACCGTCACATATGGATTAAGGTCCAGCCCATACCATGCCATCCGCACTTTAATCCAATTGGCTGATGACGAAGGTCATCGCTACCCCCACGCTGCTCAAGTCCTCCGCAAATCAATATTTGTGGACGACATTCTCTCAGGTGCAGATTCTGTAGAATCTGCTCAGTCGCTCCAAAGCGAACTGATCGAGTTACTCGCCCTAGGTGGCTTTCAGCTCAGTAAATGGACCTCCAACTCGCCCCAGCTCCTTGAACGGTTCCCAGATGACCAGTGCGACATGCCCAAGGACTTTGACTTCAGTCCTGACTCTAATTCCATTAAGGTTCTGGGAATACAGTGGATTCCTCAAACTGATGAGTTCACTTATCGCATTTCTCTGCCCACTCATGCTCAAGTCACAAAGCGCTCCATTCTCAGTACAGTAGCGTCTCTCTATGACCCCAATGGCTGGGTTACTCCAGTCATCTTCCGCGCAAAGATTCTTCTCCAGAAGCTTTGGCTTCTGAAAATAGGATGGGATGAGCCTATCTCTGAAGAAGTCCACACAGAGTGGCAACACATCTCAGAGGATCTTCCTCAGCTCTCAAACCTCCGTTTACCTCGGCACATTTGTAAGTACAAGCCCACGTCTACTTACTCACTTCACGGGTTCGCGGACGCATCAGAGGCTGGCTTTGGTGCCGTTATCTACCTTCATGAGTGCAATACCACTGGACATGTCAATGTACACCTAATCATTGGCAAGTCCAAGGTCGCACCCATTAAGACTCGCCTCTCAATCCCGAAATTGGAGTTGTCAGCCGCGACTCTTTTATCTCAGCTCATGACTCGAGTGTCAGCCCAACTTTCAGCTCATATACCCATTCAAACACACACATGCTGGTCAGATAGCACAATAGTGTTGGCATGGCTCAATACCCCACCTCACCGATTACAGACTTTCGAGGCCAATCGAGTGGCTAAGATCACAGCTACTTCAACTAGCAATACGTGGAGGCATGTGCCCACGAACCTCAACCCTGCTGACTGTGCAAGCAGAGGCATGTCTGCCCAGTCTCTCTCACTCCATGACCTTTGGTGGTCACCCAGTTGGCTCAAAGAACCTACCTGCACTTGGCCCAAGATGCCACCCGCTCTAGGCCATCATGCTCTCCCAGGCCTTAAGCCCAAAAAGGTACCAGCACACATAGCAGTCCCGGATATCGATCTGGACTTGCTCACTCGCTACAGCTCACTTGACAAGCTCGTCGGAGTGACGGCTTGTATTAAAAGGTTCATATTCAATTGTCGGCACAGCCCAGATGCACGGCGCTCTGGTCCGTTGACAGCTAGTGAACGCAGGGACGCTCTGTTGCACTGGGTCCGCTCTGTTCAGCACAATGAGTTTGCTGAAGACATTAATCGTATCCAGACTGATAAAGTTTGTCCCGTTCGGCTCCAGCGTCTCTCGCCCTTCATAAAGGACGGCCTCTTGAGAGTCGGTGGTCGTCTCTCTCACGCGTCAATTAGGTATGACGCTCAACACCCACTCATTCTACCCAGCTCAAGTCCGCTCGTAGATCTCATTATAGATCACTATCACACAATACACTGCCACCCTGGAGCTGACACATTACACGCCATATTACGCCAGCAGTACTGGATTCTGTCCGCTCGTCGTATTATTAGACACCGCGTGTTTAAATGTATTAGATGTTTCCGGTGCCGCGCTCAGCCTAAGGCTCCGCTCATGGCTGATCTCCCAGTAGACAGAGTTACTCCTCAGCCAGTTTTTAGTCACGTCACGACGGACTTTGCTGGCCACTTCTTCGTTAAATCCAGCACGTTGCGGAACGCGAAACTCATAAAAGCGTACTTTTGTATTTTCGTTTGCCTCGCAACAAAGGCGGTTCATTTGGAACCAGTCTCTGCACTCTCAACGGAAGCGTTCTTTGCGGCATTGCAACGTTTTATCTCACGTCGCGGTACTCCGGTTCTCATTCGCTCAGACTGCGGCACAAACTATGTAGGTGCTAGGAATCAACTCATTGAAGTTCAGAACTTCCTCAGGTCAAACAATGATGCAATCACTCACAAGCTCGCGAATCAGCACATAACTTGGTTACTGAACCCGCCTAAAGGGCCTTGGTTCGGCGCACTGCACGAAATAAACGTAAAATCCACCAAGCAACTACTTTATCGCGTGATAGGTGAACAGCACCTCACTTTTGAGGAATTCTCTACCCTTTTGGCTCGAATTGAGGCTGTACTCAATTCAAGACCCCTCTGCCCAATTTCATCCGACCCTACGGACTTTGAACCTCTCACGGCCGGACATTTCATTATTGGTCGTCCGCTCACCGCTCTACCTGAGCAGTCTTTTGACGACAGACCCATATCTGCTCTTAAACGCTTTCAACTCATTCAAGCACTCTCTCAGCGCTTTTGGACTCTCTGGTCCGGATCCTACCTCCATACCCTGCAAACCCGCTCCAAATGGCTCTCCCCTTCTTCCCCTCCTCAAGTGGGTGAACTGGTCCTCATCAAAGAGGATGACTTGCCTCCGCTCCAATGGAAGCTGGGGAGAATTCTCCGCACAATACCTGGCAAGGATGGAGTGATCCGAGTTGTGGATCTGGACACAGCTCATGGAAATCTGCGACGACCTGTGTTCAAGATAGCCAGGCTGCCGTTGGATTCAGCTCAAGAGGAGTCGCAGCCCCGGCCCCCCCAGGATGTTCACGCTAGACCGTGACGCATGATTCACACCCGCATGCGGGGATGGCCACCCCCCCCCCCCCCGCCGCGCGCCGGTCGAGGCGCGCGCGGGCGCTGGTACTTTCTCTTCCGCCCGAAACGTGTCGACAGACACACGTATGCATACTCGCGTCGCGACACAAACAATATCGCGTACCTAAAGTGTTGTGTTAGTACAAGTGCTGTGTACATCACTCCAACCAAGTGACTCCAAGACATCCCTGCACAGACGCCATCACAACTAGCCCAACAAGGAAGGCTCAGCCCGCTCAGCGCATCCACCATCGGCCCGTCCACAGACATTTCAACCAGGTCAGTGCACCCACATTGTTTCCCACAATCTTTTATTTACCCGTGTCACCTCATCCCATTATCCTCAAATCCCATCCGCCCTGCATCCTGTGGCCAGCGGCTACAGCCCTAGGGCAAAATAATCGACTTTCTGTTCGGTTTTGATGCATAAAAAGTGGGCCTTTACGAGCACTTGCATTGAAAAAATATTTACATCTACGATTGCTTTATTTACGCTTTCATCCCAGAAGAGGGAATATTATTCCCACCCATATTGCTCTACCTTAACTGGTAATATATTTCATATTTATTTTGTTTTTCTTTTCTTTTTACATACTCGCACTAATTATTGAAATGGTACCAAAATATGTATGTACTTTTTTTTTCTGTAATTTATTTATTACTTTAAAAATTTAAATTCAACCATTAATGACTTCAATATTTCATGCGAAATCCTGATGCCCGTTAAAGGGTAATGATCCGGCTACCTTAATATGAGAAAGACACTCTTTTACTCATTTATCTGTTTTAGAAAACCTTTCTTACCACGTTATCGCAAGTTATCCAAATAATATTTCGCAGAGGTCCTTTTGTGGCTCTTACGGGACATATTACCTTTTCTTTCCATTGTTACACATTTAGATATAATTTGTAACAAAAGAGGATAAAACGTCGTAAATATGTTTTATTTCAACGACTCGAGATTTACTTTTACGACAAAATGAGGTTTCTCATGAGAATTATATGTTTTGTTTAGTTACAGAAAGAAAATATTATCTGCCCTTGCAAAAAAATAAAAACTCGATATTACTTTACTTGAATGTTTTTTGTATTTTGGATTGTAATTTGACTGATACTGATACTACCTGTTGCGGACAACAAGCCTGAAAGGAAGCTGGCCAGCGGACCGAGGGACGGAGCGACGAGTTAGAGCAAGAAGGCAAAATGTTGACTCGCGTCCAGGCTGGCCTACCTCAGGCGTCCTTCCTCTGGTCTCACCTCTCCGCGCTCCTTAGACATCGCGCCTACAAGCACTACACACAAGAGTAGTTTTGTGCCATAAATATAAGGCCCTATTTTTGTAATTTTCATTCACTACAGTTTACTTGTTCACTTCACTTCTATTATCGTTTCACTTAATAAAGACGTGAAGTTTGAATACTTGGTTTTAATACAGTCCACTACGGATCCGGACCTCAACAATTTGGACCTTCGAGACGGATCGCAGCAAAATCGACCTTCAGGACGCCTTGCTGCCCACGGACCACCCAGGAGCCAGCAGCCAGCAGCCAGCAGCCAGCAGCCAGCAGCCAGCAGCCAGCAGCCAGCAGCCAGCAGCCAGCAGCCAGCAGCCAGCAGCCAGCAGCCAGCAGCCAGCAGCCAGCAGCCAGCAGCCAGCCGCCAGCAGCCAGCCGCCAGCCGCCAGCCGCCAGCCGCCAGCCGCCAGCCGCCAGCCGCCAGCCGCCAGCCGCCAGCCGCCAGCCGCTAGCCGCCAGCCGCCAGCCGCCAGCCGCCAGCCGCAGCCAGCACAGCCATGGTGACCACCCGGTCCCAGAGCGGAGACCGCACCGCGGAGGAGCAAGCCACAGCGGAGCAAGCCGCAGCACAGCAGGCAACAGCGCAGCCAGCAACATCGGTGCACGCCGCATCGGTGCACGCCGCAGCGCTACACGCCGCAGTACTGCACGCTGCCTCGCCGCACGCCGCACCGCCGTCCGCATCACCGCTGTCCCATGCAGTGCTGGGCACCGCTGCATCACTGCGTGACGCTGCCGCGCTTCATCCTGCATCACCGCTGCACTCCGCAGCGCTAGATGCTGCTTTAGCGCTGCAGAGCGCCGCTGCACTACGGCCCGCTACGTCCCAGTGTTCTGCAATACTGGACGCCGCCGCATCGCTGCAAGAGGCCGCAGCCACGCAGCCCGATACCCCGCTGGGGTGCGCAGTACTGGATGCTGCCCTGACGCTTCGAAGCGCTGCCACCGCCGCAGCCCTGGACGCACAGCGTGCTGCCACCGCAGCGCTCCCGGTGCACCCCGCCTACCGTGGCTTGGTCTTTCACGAGCCGCCACGGTCACCATCAGCCCCGACGACCGCCTACGGGATGCAGCTACCAGCCATCTCTACGGGGGGAGACGTCCGCGCTGCCGACCGACGCGCGCACTCACCTGTGCGCTCAGAGCGCTCTCACCGAACAACGGCGAGTACGAGAGCCCGCATCCTGAAGGAGCAGCACGAGGCGGAGGCTCAGCTTATCGAGCTTCAGCGCCAGGACCTGCAGCTCCAACAAAGGCTGATTCAGCGCACGCTGGCATTCAACGCCGCGGCGCTCGAAGCCGAGGAATCCACGCACGACGCCGACTCTGTGCACGATGACGCACGGGTCGACAGATGGATGGTGCAGAACGCAGCACACCTCAACGTTGCGCTGCCATCCACATCGACAGCCAGACCAACGACCCTGGCTTTCACCGAGACTCCCCACCAGCCCCGGTTACCAGTCACCAGCCGCCGCACACGGTTCGACGATGAAGCCGCAGCTGATCGCCGCCCGCCAGCGCTCTACGATGAGCGCCAGCTCCATGCTCCACCGACCATTGAGCAACGCGCCGCGGCCGACAGCTTCCCACCAGCGCTCTATGGTGAGCGCCGGCACCACACCTCGCCAACCGTCGTGCCCCGCCTCACTGACGAGGCCACAGCCAGTCGCCGCCCGCCAGCGCTCTATCATGAGCACCGGCCCCCGGCTCCACTGGCTGCTCCACTCCAAGCAGAGGACCGCCACCTGCGGTCTCCCACGGAGCACCGCCGCCGGCAGTCACCTTCGCCACCACCGGCGGAGCGTCGACGCCGCTCTACGACGCCTTCCCAGCGCGGTCAAGGCATCGACCGCTTGGTGGAGGCACTGGAGAGAATGTCCCGTGGCCGAGCACCCCCGCGCCAGTCATCGGACCTACCAGCATTCACCGGTGCACCAACTGAGTGGCTGCCATTCAAGGCAGCTATGAGGGAGTCGACGCAGCTATACCACTTCTCGCCCATTGAGAACATGGCGCGCCTGCGCAACTGCCTGAAGGGCGACGCCCGGGAAGCTGTCGTCGGCCAGCTCCACTCAACCACCGACCCCGAGAGCATCATGCGAACATTGGAGCAATGCTTCGGCCGCACCGAGGTCATCGTGGACCGAGCCTTGGACGACCTGCGTCGCCTGCCTCGACCGGGCCCAGCCGCATCGGAGCTCAACACGTTCGCTGTAAGGGTGTACAATATCTTGTGCATCCTGAAGAATGTGGACCGCAAGGGGTACATCCACACCCCAATGCTGGCACGGGAGACGCTGGACAAACTGAGCCCACACCTCAAGTCACGCTGGTGTGACTACGCTCACGACCACGCCGACCCCAGCGCGTCGGAGTTTGAGCTGCTGTCCCGCTTCCTGATGCGAGAGGCCGACCGAGCGCTGCAGTATATGTTTACGGCAGCGCCCGCACCCGCAACAAAGGCCCCACCGAAGACGCCCGCACCAGCACCGGCACGCCGACCTGAGCGACGGCGGGAGTCCGCTGCCTACACAGCAGCCGAGACAGAGACAACGGCGACGCCGCCGTGCCTCTGCTGTGGCGCTGAGCACCGAACCACGTCATGCCGCAAGCTGCGCGGTATGACTGTCGACGCCCGCTGGGAGTGGGCACGCTCGTCCAACACCTGCTTCCGATGTCTGGTGAGCAAGCATCGCAGGGACCGGTGCAAGGCGAGACCCTGCGGCATCAACGGCTGCACACGCCCACACAACACGCTGCTGCACTCTGACGTGCCGGCCGCCAACCCAGCAACTGCTACGGGGGGAGCCCCCACTGCGGCTCTCCAACCGGCACCACCTGCCTCACCAGCGCCCACGGCCAGCTCTGAGGCCGTGCTCTCCATCTGCGCGCCGAACACGGCCCGCAGCGTGCTGCTGAAGGTGTGCCCCGTCACCATCACTGGACCCACCGGGACCGTGAACACACACGCCATTCTTGACGAGGGGTCTACCATTACCCTCGTCGACGAAGACCTGGCGCGCCAGATCGGCGCCGATGGACCCGCAGACCCTCTCAACATAAGAGGAGTCAACGCTGTCTGCAAGCAGCCAGACAGCCGCCGCATCAGCCTCTGCATCAGAGGGCGAGATGAAGCCGACGTCCACACCATCTCCGCACGCACCATGGGCAGAATGAACCTGCGCAGCCAGGCAGTGCCCAGAGATGTCACGCAGTACCCACACCTGCGTGGCCTCCATCGGGCCTGCTACGCGACGGCAACACCGCGCATCCTGGTTGGAGCAGACAACTGGCACCTGATGGTGTCACGCCGGCTGCGGCAGGGCCAAACTCACGAGCCCGCCGCCTCACTCACCTGCCTGGGCTGGGTCATCTACGGGACCCTGCCACGCCTTCTGACTCGAGAGGACTCCGACGCAGCGGTGCTGCACATATCTGCGCCCGAGCATCCCGTCATCTACCCCACGACCCTGGGGCAGTCTCCAGACGACCGGCTGGACAACTTGGTGCGTCACCACTTCTCCGTTGACGCACTGGGTGTCTCACTGGCCATTAAGGTCAGAGAAGAGGACCAACGGGCGGTAGCGACCTTTCAACGCACCGTCCGCCACGTCGACAACCACTACGAAGTTGGCCTCCCCTGGAAGACTGACGACGTCGTACTGCCGTCCAACCACGCCCACGCCGTCACTCGGCTGCGTGGCATCGAGCGGAAGATGGACCGGGACCCGAGCTTCAGCTTGGAATACTCGCAGCAGATCTCCAACCTGCTCAGTAAGGGCTACGCACGACCAGCAGATGGAAGCGAGAGCAACAGCCCGCTTCAATGGTTCCTGCCACACTTTGCCGTGAGGAATCCAAACAAACCCGGCAAAGTGCGCCTGGTCTTCGACGCAGCAGCCGTCTCCCAAGGGGTGAGCCTCAACAGCCAGCTGCTGGAGGGACCAGACCTGCTGAAATCTCTGCCAGGCATCCTCTTTCGATTCCGGGAGAGACCAGTGGCTGTCACCGCCGACATCCAAGAGATGTTCCTCCAGGTGAAGATCCGCAAAGAGGACCAGCCAGCGCAGATGTTCCTATGGCGAGGCGCCGACCGCACGCACCCGCCATCCCAGTACGTGATGACTTCGATGATCTTCGGAGCATCCAGTTCACCGTTCCTGGCACACAGCGTGCGAAACCACAACGCACAGCTGCACGCACGCACGCACCCTAACGCGTTGCGTGCCATCACCGAGAGCCACTACATGGACGACCTTGTGGAGAGCTTCTTCACAGAGGAAGAGGCCCGGCAGACAATCAGCGAGGTGAACGCTGTCCACACTCAAGCCAGCTTCAAGCTGCGCAGCTGGAACGCCAACTCCGAACGAGCCCTGGCAGATGTTCCTGCCACACTCCGAGCCCGAGCCCCTACGGAACTCGGGGGCAAGCACGAAGACCAGAGGACCCTGGGACTTCTCTGGAACGCGGAAGAGGACACTCTGGGATTCGGTGCCACCATGAACCGAGTCCCCACAGACGTCCTGGCGCAAGCACGCGCCCCCACCAAAAGAGAAACCCTAAGCGTGGTCATGTCCATTTATGACCCGCTGGGGCTTCTAAGCCACTACACGGTAGCGGCCAAAATCCTGCTGCAAGACCTGTGGCGCCTGCAGCTTGGGTGGGACGACACCCTGCCCCCTGACGAAGCCGAGCGATTCTCCGGCTGGCTGCAAGGACTGGCCGACGTCCGCCTGCTGCGCCTTCCCCGGTGCTACGATCTGGAGGAGGGGAGCCGGCAGCTCCACATGTTCTGCGATGCCTCAGGACACGCCTTCGCAGCAGCAGCCTACTGGAGGATCCAGCACACAGACGGGACTGTGGCTGTCACCCTGGCAGCTGCCAAGTCTAAGGTGGCGCCCCTACGAGCGCTGAGCATCCCTCGTCTCGAGTTGCAGGCGGCACTCATTGGAGCCCGCCTCGCCGACCTCATCCTCAGAGAGCACCGATGGGTGCCCGAGAAAACCATCTACTGGACAGACTCCCGTACGGCACTGCACTGGATCGAGGATGATGCGCGCCGCTTCTCTCCCTTTGTGGCACACCGCCTCGGGGAGATCGCCGAGCTGACCAACCGCCAACAATGGCGGTGGGTCCCAACTCACCTGAACGTGGCAGACGACGCAACCAGACCAGTCTACACGCCGGGCCAGCCAACCGACCGCTGGTTCACGGGGCCTGCTTTCCTCAAAGAAGAAGAAGACCGATGGCCTGCAGTACCGGCTGACAGCCTTCCAGAGCAGAGCGAGGACGTCCTGGTCACCACCGTGGCTCCCAGCCTTGAGCCACGGTCACCTCTTCCGGACATCAGCCGCTTCTCTTCCTACGAGCGGCTGATACGAGCAACGGCAGCGGTCCTCCTATTCGCTGACAAGTGCCGGCGCCAGGCCGGCAACATGGAGGCACGGCACCTTGAGCGGGCTGAGCACCTATGGCTCGCCCGCGCTCAGCGCGATGACTTCGCTGCTGAGATCGCCTGCCTGAACGCAGGCCAGCCCATCTCCCGGTCCAGCCGACTACACAACCTGGATCCGGTCATTGAGGACGGCCTTCTCTGCGTGCGAGGGCGCATCGGAGCAGCCAACGTGCCCGCCAGCACCAAGCGACCGGTCATTATAGACGGCCGCCACCCATTCACAAAGCTCCTCGTGCTGAGGGAGCACGCAGCCGCCGGCCACGCCAACAACGAGCGCGTGGTGAACGACCTAAGACAGCGCTTCTGGGTTCTTCGCCTTCGGCCTACGGTGCGCACCACAGCCCAGACCTGCGCCCTCTGCCGAGTGAGGCGAACCACGCCGCAAGTGCCCGTCACGGGCGATCTTCCACTGGCCCGCCTCGACGCCCACTGCCGCCCCTTCACTAACTGCGGCGTCGATTACTTCGGCCCGATGACAGTGACTATCGGCCGCCGTCACGAGAAGAGGTGGGGCGCCCTCTTCACCTGCCTGAGCACTCGCGCTGTCCACCTCGAGCTAGTGAGCAGCCTGACGACCGACTCGGCCATCATGGCGCTGCGGCGTATGGCCGCCCGCCGAGGATGGCCCAAGCTGATGTACAGCGACAACGGCACCAACTTCAGGGGCGCTGACGCCGAGCTTCGAGCAGCCTACACCGAGTGGGCTCCAGTACTGCGGAACTACGGCCTCACCTACCGGATGGACTGGAGGTTCATTCCCCCTGGAGCCCCAAACCAAGGTGGCGCCTGGGAGCGGTTGGTGCGATCGGTGAAGACAGCTCTTCGGGTGGTGCTAACAGAACAGCACCCCAAGGAGGAAGTCCTCGCCACCTTGCTTACCGAAGCTGAGCACTCCATCAACGGACGACCCCTCACGCATGTCTCCGTGGACCCAGGCGATCCAGAGGCCATCACGCCGAACCATTTTTTGATTGGGACGTCAACAGGCCTACCCATGACGGGCCCTTGCCAACCAGCTGACCGACGCACCTGGAAAGCAGCTCAAGGACTGGCGGACCAATTCTGGGCAAGATGGGTGCGCGAGTATCTGCCTACTCTCGTGCCCCGAGGAAGTTCCTCACATGGAAAGCGGCCCCTTCAAGTAGGAGATCTCGTGGTAGTAGTCGACCCCACACTACCACGAAACACCTGGCCACGAGGGATCGTGAGCCGTACCCTGCCCGGACCAGATGGAGGCGTGAGGAGCGCTGAAATCCAGACGAGAGGAGGCATTCTGTGGAGACCAACCACAAGGCTCGCTGTCCTCCCAGTGGATAGAGAGGGCTGCGTTAGCTCTGCGCCGGGGGGAGAATGTTGCGGACAACAAGCCTGAAAGGAAGCTGGCCAGCGGACCGAGGGACGGAGCGACGAGTTAGAGCAAGAAGGCAAAATGTTGACTCGCGTCCAGGCTGGCCTACCTCAGGCGTCCTTCCTCTGGTCTCACCTCTCCGCGCTCCTTAGACATCGCGCCTACAAGCACTACACACAAGAGTAGTTTTGTGCCATAAATATAAGGCCCTATTTTTGTAATTTTCATTCACTACAGTTTACTTGTTCACTTCACTTCTATTATCGTTTCACTTAATAAAGACGTGAAGTTTGAATACTTGGTTTTAATACAGTCCACTACGGATCCGGACCTCAACACTACCCTTTTACTTGGTGAACGAAATTTGTTCACCTCTTTTGACTATACCTATAGGTATTGATTGTACATATCAGAAAATACCATTTGACATTTTAAGTCCACGATCTTGCTTACCTGATGTCTATAAACATAAGGCCTCGCCAGACAGAAGGTTGGGCGTTTGCGGGGTAGGCCGTTAATGTGACGGTAGCGCAGATTGACGGTCACACTATGGTTATGCGTGACCGACAAGGAAAGCGGGGCTGTGCGGTTATTATCGCATTGTTTTTCACACGCTTTAAGTTTCATACGACTTTGCTACTCGCTTGATCAATGCCGTGTGATGATGATTCTACAAAGGTAAACTCCTCAAAAAACATGTAAATCATGTTATGAATCCACGCTAAGGGTTTTTATTTTAAAATCTTTATACATTTCTGTACAAAGAGCTTCTTAAAATGACTCGCCTTCGACCCTCGCAAATTGTTTCATATGCCAGAATTACCGTCCTGGGTGTGTGATATCGCACTTTTCTTGTGAATTATTTTGAACCGCAATGTCTGGTTTAGAAAAATTTCAAAATTTTAATAAACACATCCTTTTTTGTAAATTCCTTCGGTAGCTCGATATATAGAAAAGAATAGAATAGAATTTATTTATTTCGTAAGAGGAGGATACAATCAAAGTGATAAAAATAATTAGCTACAAATTACACTTGAACTACTGAATAACAGATGTACGCTGTTATCCTAGACAGGGTTTTACGCCTGTAGTAAGACTATATTATGTATAAATCAAAAATCTGTAAAAATTTACAACAATCGCGTAATACAGAATCACGCTGCGAAATCCCACATGCCCCACTATGCTCTGTCAAGTCAACCTACTTGCTGTATGTCGTTCGCTGCCTGTTGTCGGCATGCTGGTGTACAAAACGCGACGCTTTGCTCAGCGGGGTGTTTTTGTGTGGCATCTGTCACACTCTCCTAATAATAGTAATTCGCCCGCCAATACCACACATAACTATATATAAGAAATACACTCATAACATCTCGCCATAAAAACGCCACATTTTCTGTCTGTGGAGGCCTAGTCGACTCATTATTTGATTTCGATAATTGTGTCCATTATCCGGAACGCCAGCGCTACCTAGCGGCGCTCGACGAAGTCTACGGCATGGCGATGCCGGTTGACTGGATTAGCTTGAATTTAAATGTGACTGGTTTGTACATCCAAACTCTGGCAGTTTCGATAAGCGATTAGAAACAAGACCCAAAATTTTACTACGAACTATGAACATATTAGCTCGCACTTCCGTAGTTGCGATTCGACAAGCAGGGAAGGAAATACCTTTATTTCTCTTCGAATTTCCAAAAATATACCCTGCGTGTAAATTAACAGGTATCCTAATATTAAACTACACAATCTAGAGATTTTTATTAGCTTTAAATTACATGAAAACTTCAATAATTAAATAACAAAAAAAATTTACCTAAAATCAGTACTAAATAATCCTAATAATTTCAAATACTAAGACAACCTAAAGTTATTAGATTGCCTAGAGATATTATAGAATAATAATCTAAAGATCATACTGATGTTATTTTTTCCCGAAGCAACGAACCTTCGGTAATGTAAATATAATGACCCAACTTTGAAAACCTACTGCGAAATTTGTATCGTCAGATTGAACAGGTTCATATTTGTTTCGTTTCCGTGGATTAATTTGTATCGTCAGATTGAACAGGTTCATATATGTTTTGTTTCCGTGCGTTAATTTGTATCGCCAGATTGAACAGGTTCATATATGTTTCGTTTCCGTGGGTTAATTTGTATCGTCAGATTGAACAGGTTCATATATGTTTCGTTTCCGTGGGTTAATTTGTATCGTCAGATTGAACAGGTTCATTTTGTGTTTCGTTTCCGTGGGTTAATTTGTATCGTCAGATTGAACAAGTTCATATATGTTTCGTTTCCGTGGGTTAATTTGTATCGTCAGATTGAACAAGTTCATTTATCTTTCGTTTCCATGGGTTAATTTTTATCGTCAGATTGAACAAGTTCATTTATGTTTCGTTTCCATGGGTTAATTTGTATCGTCAGATTGAACAGGTTCATATATGTTTCGTTTCCGTGGGTAAATTTGTATCGTCAGATTGAACAAGTTCATTTATCTTTCGTTTCCACGGGTTAATTTTTATCGTCAGATTGAACAAGTTCATTTATGTTTCGTTTCCATGGGTTAATTTGTATCGTCAGATTGAACAGGTTCATATATGTTTCGTTTCCGTGGGTTAATTTGTATCGTCAGATTGAACAGGTTCATATATGTTTCGTTTCCGTGGGTTAATTTGTATCGTCAGATTGAACAGGTTCATATATGTTTTGTTTCTGTGCGTTAATTTGTATCGCCAGATTGAACGGGTTTATTTATGTTTCGTTTCCTTGGGTTAATTTCACAGATAAAGCTGTTCAGTACGATCAGTATAGTGTGTGGTTTTCTGTCCATTCCCTATATATTTTTTAATTAAATAAATGAAATAAAATGATGAACTGGTGAAAATGTTGTATTTATTAAGGCGCTATATGCTGCGAGAGTACTGCCCCTTTAGAAAAAAAAAACATTATTTTCTTACTAGAATAATTATTTAAAATCTGCTCAAGTAAATGCGTTGATTTTCAATAATTATTCTAGTAAGTAAATATTTTTTTTCTAAAATAATGTTTTCAGCACTTTTGCAGCACATAGCGCCTCCAGTATGAATAGAGCCGCTCACTTTGTATAGACGGCGAAATATATATAGAAATATATATTTGGCGAAAAGACGAAAGAATAAACTGTGTTTAAAACTTTTTTAAATCTCATGAAATAAATTTAAAACCATTTAAAAAGGAATAATGAACTTTACTTCACCAAGGATTTAAAATCCTTTCTTTTTTAGCTAAGCTAGCTGTATAAAAAGTAGTCACATAATCATATTTGTCGCTTGCCACCATCGTCGCCGCTTCTAACTACTTTAACCCAATTTTATCTCAACCACGGCCGCAGGCTCCTCTTCATCAGATCAAACTTTATCTATCTATCTATCCGGGTGTTAGTAGACAGACAAAATTTAATTACGGCGATATGCGAAAAAAATACGGGTGTTCTGTGTATTTCATGAAATACACTGAAAATTATAAACAGTTTCTGGTATATACATTTGGACTATATAATCTAGGGATTTGATTTTGGAAAACATGTTTGGATAAACTTTCCTCGATAGAAATAATTGCTGAAATGTGTTCTTCTAAAACACTTTTTCTCCTCGTTTAACGAGTAGCAGCCATGTACAGAACTCAAACATATTTTATTCGATGGGTTTCAACAATATCTACATTTAAATTTTGCTAGCTAGTATAATTTTTTAATAAAAATTTAAAACCAACTTTTTTCCCTTTTGCCCTGAATCCGCCCCTCTCGCACTGCGCGATTTTTCGTTTGGAGTGACAGTGACAAAAATAAAATTCGAATAGCCTCTTAAGCTATTTACGAACCAAAAAAAAACCGTGCAAATAAACAATACGGACTTGTCCACACAAAATTCAGCAAAATATATAGGTGTTTACAAGTATGTAAAAGTGTACCAAATTCTGTACCAATTAGGGATGTTTGTTTTTCCTGTTATTTACACACGATAGATACATCATTATTTATAGATTGCTGACCACCAAGTTTTTTCTTGCTTTTTCATTCTTTTTTTTTTTATTATAAGCTTGTGACGACCGGACGGACAGACCTCGATAAATACGTGCTGCTCCTTCATTGGCAGTACAGTTTTATTGCTAGCCAACTGCACAAAAAATGCAAAAATATTGCTTTTTGCGCGTCAAAAATGTGAAGTTAAAAGTTTCCACTGTCAGTGCCAGCTTTTCCGAGCCTCACAGCACAGGATACTACTGAATAATGAACAAAACCCATTGTAAATTATTATTACATACGGCTTGAACACTCACGTGTGATTGTTGTTGACTATATGCCAACCGTTTCACCGATACAATTTCGGCATTATCAAGGCGAGTGTCGTTCTTAGGACGACGACGCGGCGTTCACCGTCGTTGTCAAACGGGCACTGGCAGCCGCCGACCGGCACTGGCAGCCGCCGACCGGCCCGTTTGACAACGACGGTGAACGCCGCGTCGTCGTCCTAAGAACGACACTCGCCTTGATAATGCCGAAATTGTATCGGTGAAACGGTTGGCATATAGTCAACAACAATCACACGTGAGTGTTCAAGCCGTATGTAATAATAATTTAGTATGTCAGCTCACGCGAGTTTTAATAATATTATAAAACCCATTGTTTCTACTACAATTGTACATTTAGGTGAAAAATCTGTTTCATTACCTACCTACCAAGTATAATAACTAGATTATTCTAAAGAAAGACACCACGATGCCTCAGGCACTACATTAAAATTATTACAGTAATTACGGACTGGTGAAACGCTCATAGCTCAAGCTGTCCTCACCCCGCACCCTGCAATCCCGGGACCCCATAAAAAAATTATTCCCGTTCCAACTCAGATTCAGGTGCGAATGAAAATGGTCACTTTTCACATCATTATAAGAACTACACCCGCTGTTTAATGTTTCAATGTACTCAGTTTATTTAGTTCCGTTTTCACGTAGCGTGATAAAAAGAATTCGTTATTTTTGATTCGTTGTAGGTTTTTTTTTTGCCGGTATTGTATGATAGCAAAAGCTTTATATTTTTAGGGTTCCGTACCCAAAAGGTAACATAATGTACTCTTTGAGGGTAATCAACCGTGTCCATATTACTAAGACTCCGGTGTCCGTCTGTCTGTCCGTCCGTCTGTCCGTCTTGCCTGTCCGTCTGTCTGTCTGTCACCAGGCTGTATCTCATGAACAGTGATAGTTAGAAAGTTGAAATTTTCACAGATGATGTATTTCTGTTGCCGCTATAACAGCATATACTAAAATACAGAATCAAATAAATATTTAAGGGGGCTCCCATACAACAGACATGTTTTTTTGCCGTTTTTATACCTATAGATAATGGTACGGAACCCTTCGTGTGCCAGTACGACTCGCACTTGGCCGGTTTTTTCTTTTTTTTGTATACGGCACACAACTACGAGTAAGTACTTACTTCGGTAGATATGTTTTATGTTGGTTTGGACATAAAGGGAGTATGAACGACGTAGAGTGACGAAAGAAATTTATGATGCGCAAGTGGAAGGTAAAGTTCGACCGAGCTGCCCTAGGACTTATGGCATAGTCAAACTATGCTTATGGCCAACCAAATTGGCGAAATACTGAAGAAGGGCAAAGTTAAAAGTACCCAAAATAGAAGAGCTTGTAAACTAGAAGAGGTGTTTCTGGATCGTAGCAGATGGAAATCTGTAGTCTCTGCCTACCCCTCTGGGAGAGAGGCGTGAGTATATACAAGGTGACTTTTTGATCATCGTCCAAATTCATACTGCTGGCTTGATAAGTGATCAGTATCATGGATCAATAACAATTTTTGTGAAATTCGTAAAATGAAATTTCGGTTTCCCATAGAAATTCACTTTCAGTCCCGAGTGAATCACTATGGGGAGTCGTAATTACGTAATTATGAATTTCACAAAAATTGTTATTGATCCAAGATACTGATCACTTACCAAGCCTCCAGTATGAATTTGGAAGATGATAAAAAAGCCACCTTGTATATACATGTATGCATGTTTTATTTATGAGTGTTATTTAAAGGAAACAATTACAAGGTGACATTTATTTTTATAGCCAAATTCATACTGAAGGCTTGCTAATTGATCAGTAACACGGATAAATAACATATTATTCAAACTTTTCAAATTTTTATATTTTCGAATTTCCGGAAAAGGGTCATCGAACCTTGATATCGACTACTTACCGAGTCTTCAATATGAATTTTACTGCATAAATGAATCTTATTTGCTAATTCGAATATTTGTGACTGTCTCTTAGGTTTATAAATATATTATATTTTACTTTTACCAGCTTTTGATTATTTATTAGTATTATTATTATTTTTAAAACAATAAAAAAAAATTATAACTCGATATATTTCGGCCCTCGGTATGGGGCCGTCATCAGTCGAATGTCTCTTAGGTTGTTAGACAAAAAAAAAACAAACAGTCAATCGAAGAAAAAAGAAACAATCGCAAAAAGAAACTGGGAAAGTTCCATTATTTATTCATTTCAATCGAAAGAGATCAATAATAATATTGGTAATCAGTTGGGTTATTTCAGTAAAAGCCATTGCAAGGGTCTGTGTTTGAATTCGCGGGGTGAAGGGACTGAGACGGGGCGCGGGGAACGGGGGGACGCCGACTACATTAAACTGATTGCTGCAATTAGTGAATGGTGTAATTCTCGTTTTTCACCCCCCGCTTCACCCCTCGCACCACCTTCAGGAAATTACTTGAGCCTCTCAGGTCGCGGCAACTTCCCTCGGATTAAATAAAATTGAAGTACTCGAAAGGAATTGTTTTGTTATTCCGTATCTATTTGCCATCATCAGTTCACTTCGAATTAAGGCGACGGTATTCATGGTTTCCCGGATAAAAGTCGTATTCCTTTGTTTTTTATTTGTAAACAAAAAGGGATTTAAATTTTAAAATTAATATATGTAATTTTTCACTTTATCGTCTTAATATTTCGGCCGTTCGATACACGATTAATTGCATTTTCCTGCATTCAAAACAATGATATTAATATTATTTAATTTGCTTTATATTAGATTTTGGACAATAAAACTTATACCAAAATAAACGCTGTAAGAAACGGCCGTCATACCAAAAACACACCCCTCTAATTCCAAAATAATAAACAAAAACACCTCAAAATCGCGAGTTTTTTGACCGGTCTGCGTCCACTGAGCAGGATAGACTATGAATACCAGAACAAAAGCGTTGGAGCAGTACAGATTTTTCAGAATACCCTGCCCTTAAAGTGCTGGGCTCTGGGACTCCTTTATTTAGATTGAACAAATCGTATCTATTTTCTGGCGGGCGCTAATCTGAAGCAATTCTCATGATTGCGCGTAATCAGCTACTTTGTGCTGCATTCGTTAGCATCCCATTTGAATACGAGTTAAGCTGGATGCGACGGATCACGTTCCCAAACGCAAAATTTATTATTGTTTTTCTTATTTTTTAATAAAAGCTATTAAATAACTGTGATTTATGGCATTAGGATAGCATAGTTGAATATCAATTGGGTTTTTCTAGCAGTGTTGTGATATTCTATGCTTTATGTTATAAATTATCCTGTACCACAGCTATATACGCTTTAAAGTTGTTGTGCAGGATAATTTACAGAGTAATGCAATAAATTACACAACTTTGCTTGAAAAACTATAAATTACATTTATTTTAGACCCTAACAGCTTCGTAAGTGCTGCCACTTAAAAAAAAAAACAATGAATTTCATAGACAACGTCAATTTCATTGACAATAGTTTTCATAGACAACATCTTCGACGAGCTAAACTTTCAACTGTTACTAAAAACAGCCGCTTTTGGCATATGTTTATATTTTAGCGATAAATAGTCGTTGTTTCTGAAAACTTTGCTATAAAAAAATAGTTTACTGATATTTTAGAGCAGACTTTAAATAATTAAGTGGTAAGCGAGAATTTTTTTTTCTAAGTTGGCAGCAATTTTAAAGCTTTGATACTTTTTGTTCAAAAAAAAAAAAGAAAAACAATCATGAGTTTTGTATTTGGGAACGCGATCCATCGCATCAACCTTAAGGCGCGAAAGTTTAGCGAATCTACATAACTCCGACGAAACTAAAATTCTTAAAACTTAATTATGGAGTTTCTAACGTAATTCTGAGTAAACGGTTAACAATTTTCGTTGACGAAGCCTGCAACACGGAGTTGTGAACTTTATATTTGTTTTACAAATTTGTAACCTTTTCGTTTCGGGGACTATAAAAAGGCTATAAACGGCCGAAATGTATACGGACCTACATATATTTTATGATTTTACGCAAATATGAACTGTTAGATGTTCTGTATGAAGCAGTTTTGTGGCAGTTTTGTTTTATGCTCAAGGGTGGGGACGGCAATAAACACTATTTTCTCGTATATAGAACCTTATATGAATAAATTTTACCATATTCGCATAATAAACTTATCCACCTACGCGTATTTATGGGGGTTTTTAAACGAAGAGCTTGGGGTATCGCCACAACAAGGATTATTAGTTCATGGGCCACCCAAAATGTCGGTATAGTTTGGGGGTACTCATTTTCCTTTTAACTTTTAGTTAGGATGTTAAAAAACTATGATGGCCATCTCAAATTGGTAGCTAACAGAAATTATGACGTCAAATATTTTTGTTTATTTTTTCTGAAACCTTTCGCGTTGTGTTTCAAATAGAAGAGCTTTATTTATTTCAAGATGTTAAACATGAGGATATAATGAGTACCTTATCGTACGTTTCCTACCAGGAGGATCCCAAACTTGGTGTATTCCAAAAATAATTTTTCAATGCAAGTGCTCGTAAAGGCCCACTTTTTATGCATCAAAACCGAACAGAAAGTCGATTATTTTGCCCTAGGGCTATATTATTTTTTTTTTTTATTTATTTACAATGGTTGGCTAACCTGCAGCCTTTTCTGTGTACCATAAATGTTATACTTTTTTTCCACTGTTTAACGGCTCTGGATACAGTCCTTTCGATCCAATCATAATTTAAAGTTCACAAGATTATATTTGTTTAATTCCTCACACTATGCATTGAAAAACGTAGTATGATACACGGGCGTAAGAGCAATAAATTACTCGGTTACGTTTAAAACACTCGCTACGCTCGTGTTTTAAATCGTCCTCGTAATTTATTCCTTTTCGCCCTTGTAACATAAACTACTATTATTGTTTTTAGAAAATGTGTGGCTGAAATGTAATCAATGATGTAGTATATTTTAACAATTTGCTCAGGAAGTAGTTTCATCTGATACCTTTCACTATAGGTTTCAGAAAAACGAGTAAAAATGTCCATACAAATTAATTATGACGTCATCATGAAAATGAGAATTTCAATTTGTTTTTAATTCTTATTCACGGAAACCAATGGAAACTTTGCGATAGCAATTTTGAATTTAAGTGTTCTGTTCTCTTTAATTAGAAAAAGGCGGGTATTTCACAATCCGGCTGCGATACCGCTAATAGACTTGATAATAATAATATAAGCTTAATCATAGCTTGTAAATAAGGATTATTCATAATCACAAAATTAACGTAACATTTTATCGAACATAAATTTCCAATGGAGGATAAAACCAGCTTAAATCTAAATCCTATTATGAATAATTTGTTTACGTATTGTGTAACGCAGACGTTTAACGTATACAAAATAAAGGCATTACGTTAAATTTTAATAGCTGTTTGTTTCAAAATATTACCTACTAAATAATAATGTATTTAATTTTACATAATCCTCCATCTGTCAGTTAATTAGGATGTGACTATATAACGTCATTACATCTAAGTTGATGAGATGGGGGCTTAGTGGCGTGCACAGAACTTTTTTTCCGGAAAAGCAATCAAAAGGTCAAGATTGACAATTAAAAAAATATGCAAAAATTTTAATAACACTTTGAAAAATAAAAGTTTGTATGACGCACTGCCTACCCTAGAGTGAACATTTTCATGCAAGTGTTATTTAAATTTTTTCATATTTTTTTACTGTCGTACTTGACCTTCTGATTGCATTTCCGGAAAAAAGTTCTGTGCACGCCACTGTTAGTATCCTACCTCGGAGATTTTCTCTATAGGAAGTGTGAAAACTATCGCTAAAATCTATAAAAGAAAGTTTTAAA
Organism: Ypsolopha sequella; assembly: GCA_934047225.1. Classification (NCBI taxonomy): domain Eukaryota; kingdom Metazoa; phylum Arthropoda; class Insecta; order Lepidoptera; family Ypsolophidae; genus Ypsolopha; species Ypsolopha sequella. The sequence goes on along the minus strand of OW203994.1, from coordinate 7,964,062 downwards.
AACTAAGCAAAATCAATGTTTTGGTCTGAGAGTGCTGAGAATAGTAGAGGAAGTACAGTGTTCGTTAATAATTTGGGCAAGTGCGAGTTGGATTTGCGCAGAAATGGTTCCGTACCACCACACATGACGGGTACGGAACCCTTTAAATATTATGGTAAATAACACTAACCATAAAGTACGTGACATGGCGGGAGTACGGGCGAGTACATACAGTTCACTATGAAGTCACCCGCACTCCTGCCTGTCATGTAATATAGATGCAAAAGCAACATTAAGGTGACAAAAACAAGCCACTAAAATGGTAGCGCCTATAACGGCTGAAGCTGTAGACACCTGTGAAAGATGGACGGACGGACAGACGGACGAACAGACAGACAGACAGACATAATAGTAAAAAGAAAAACAAGAAGACTTAGACGCTACTTTAAGACGTCAAATCATTAGCAGAAGAAAGAGAAAAATGGTGGTTACCCCAAAGACAAGAGCGCAGCTCTTAAGTTATAGATAGATACGTATGACGCTAGCTAGAAACTCTTAAAAATATTCGTACAACCCGTGACAATAAAGAATAGTTTTATAAATGGCGGCTGAAGTATGGATATCTGTCAGAATTCTGACAGAAATGCATACTCCGGCGGCCATTTATAAAACTTTTCTTTATTGGCACGGGTTATAAAGCCAATAATACATAACTAACTTTCCAATTTCGACTTGCCAATATGTGGGTCTACGATTAAATGAAGATTTTACGTTTACAATTTTAATAAGTTCCGATGTTAAGAGTCCGGCGGAGCAATCCTAGTTCATACAAACGAAATACCAAAACCATTTGTATATTTGGGAACCTAGATTTTCTTAAAGTAGTGTGTATTTATCCCGATCGCATTACAGAATATCTAGGTTCCCAAATATATATTAAATAAGAACACTGATTTAAACATGAAATATGAGAAAATTATGCTTTCTATGGACATTTTTAATTGCTTATATGTCATCTTTAAATCAGTGTCCTTTCAAAATATATTATATTTGGGAACCTAGATATTGTGTAATCCAATCGGAATAAACATACACTATCTTGAGAATGTCTATGATTTACAAATGGTTTTGGTATTTTGTTTGTGTGAACTAGGCTTGCTCCGCCGGCCTTTTAATTAAGATGAACTAGGAGAAGTATTTGCACCAAATTTAATTTAAACTTCAGAGAAACTTGCATTCACTAAATTAACTGGAACTCAGTTTCTTTGTTTGCACATAGCACCACCGAGCATCATACAATTAATCAAGCTAATTTGTTTTATTATTTTAACCATGAAAAGGTTAACCTTCAGTTAAGAAATAAAAACATATATTTTAAGCAGCATTTTAATTTTTTAACAGAAATATTAATTTTTTATAGCTTTATTCAAATTCAAATTCAACTAGTTTATTTTGCAAAGTAGGTATATAAAATACACGTTTCACAAGTCAAAATTTAATCTTATAAAAAAACTATATGCAATAAAATAATAAATGTACATGACCTAGATTAAAGGTTTATTTAATTTATGTAGCAATATATATACGATTAAAATTAAAGATAAAATATATATTATCCAAGGTGAAATCCAATCAACCGCCCGAACCCACACCGGAGACCCGGCCAGGGACCAGGAACAAGGTTCAATGATCACCAACCGAGCCCCCAGCACGAATCTAGGCGTCCGACCAAATCCCATCCTATATACTACATACTAATAAGGTTACATATATAAATACATGCCTACCTCCGCCCATTCGATTAGTTAAAAAATATTAAACAAAGAAAATGAAATTATTAACATAAATTTACTATCGACAAAATAAAATCAAACAATATTAGGATCCAGGGGGTCTCCAAGTAAGATGGTGGTACTCCCACAGTCATGCCCGGCATCAGCTCTACCAGCTACCTAAAAAAAAAAAATTTGGATAATAATCTACTTAAATAAATCTTCGCTGTTTTAACTACCTGTCATATCTCAATAAAGTGAGTTATTCAAAACAAGTGTTTGTTCCCATAGAGTATCGTTTATACCTATATATTAATTTCACACGTTATATTTACTTAGTTATTTGCATTTATTTGTCCTAAATAGAGTATCGTTTATAATTTAATTTAAATTTTTTACTTTAAAATTAACATAGTCATTTGCATTCTTTGGTTCTAACTGAGATACGACAGATAGTTAAAACAGCGGTGAAATGAACCCACTGAATTTTTAACCGACTTCAAAAAGGAGGCGGTTCTCAATTCGACTGTATGTTTTTTTTATTTTATTTTTGGCGTTGTTATTCCATAACTCCGTCATTTCTGAACCAATTTGAACAATTCTTTTTTTGTTTGAAAGGGTGTACTTTCAGGTAGGTCCCATTTTGGGTTTGGTCATGATCTAATGAAGGTCTTCAGAGATAGGCAATGGAACTCCTCAGAAAATGACAGCATACCTCTCGAAATTGAGGTAATCGCTTTGTACCTAGGTGCTTATTACAAGGTATTACTTGAAAATCATCATTCTTCCACCTGACCTTCGATCCTGGCTTCATCACCATATTCACCATAGAACTCCTCAACGGATCAGAGCACATAACTCGAGATTGCGGCAATCACTGCGTTAGGGTGCTAACTCAAGGGTATTACTTGGAGATTACCAGAATACCCACCTGACCTTCGATCCTGGCTTCATCACCATAGAACTCCTTAACGGATGACAGCACATAACTTTGGATTGCGGCAATCAGTTTGTGTTATGGTGCTCATTGCAGGGCATTGCTTGAAAATTGCCGGTGTACCCACCTGACCTTCGATCTTGGCTTCATCACCGTAGAACTCTTTAACGAATGACAGCACATAATTCGAGATTGATAGCAGGAAGCTACTCAAACATAGCTACTTATACTCACTTGAACTTCGTTTCATATTAAAACCACGTTTGCAAGAACTACCCATATTTCACAATTTAACCCAGCAACACTAAAAAATGTGAAATAAAATAAACTTTTAACAAAAAAGTAGCAACCGACTTCAATAGTAACAGCAGTCATTCACTAAAAAGTTAATAATATGTTATCTAGAAGTCAGCGTATTTCCTACGATATAGCAACATAAAAAAAAATATAAGAACGCCGACTTCTAGATAACATAACGTTTCAGGAAGAAAGAAGTCGGCAAAAGTGTTGCTTCGGTACCATCGGTCTTTATAGAATTATTATTAACTTTTTAGTGAATGACTGCTGTTACTATTGAAGTCGGTTGCTATTTTTTTGTTAAAAGTTAATTTTTATTCAAAGTGTTACAATAAATAAAAGGAAAAAATCTTGAAGACAATATTCTGCTCTGACCTATTACGCCTGTTTATTGTTGGCAAGTATGTATGCTCTAGTAAGTATGTATTTGTTTAGGACGCACAATAAATAGCACAATGACTCTCGGAACATCGCCTGTTGTTCCACTACACTGAGGCGGTTTGTTCGTTTTACAACCAGTACATTGCTGACCGCTTCTGTTATAAGAGGCTATGCAAATTTTATTTTTGTTACTGTCCCTCCAAGCGAAAAATCGAGCAGTGCGAGAGAGGCGGATTCAGGGCAAAAGGGAAAAAAAGGGAATTAAAAAAACTAAAATAGCTAGCAAATTTTCAAATATTAAAACTCTAGATATTGTTGAAAAACACCTAATAAAATATGTTTGAGTTCTGTATATGGTTTCTATTCGTCAAACGAGGAGAAAAAGTGTGTTTGAAGACCTTATTTCAACAATTATTTCTATCGAGGAAAATTTATCGAAACATGTTTTCCAATTTCAAAACCCTGGATTTTATAGTCAAAATGCATATACCAGAAATTTATTAAAATTTTCCGTGTATTTCATAAAATACACAGAAAAGAAACACCCGTATCGTTTTCACCTTAAGGCGATATGTAAAAGTTTTAGCGCCCCTATTACTCGGTATGCGAAAAAACTCTCAGTGCGAGAGGGACGGATTCGAGGAAAAGTAGCAAAAAGTCGGTTTTTTATTACTATAAAATGTACTAAAGTTGCTATCAAAATTTCGTTTAACCAGGTCCTAGATATTGTTAAAACCCATGTAATAAAAAATAATTGCAGTCCATATGTCATTCTAAATTGTCAGACCAGGAGAATTGGTGTCAAAAAAGACCTCATTTTGCTGAGCTGAATCGTTCCAATCGCGTTTTTGTTGAACAAGTTCCTAGAAAACGATTCCAAAAATAATGTACTATTTTATAAAAATAATACATTGTTTACTGAAGTAGATATTCAAGTTCTAATAGTGTCGATTTTTTTTTCGTAGCGCCTTACGTCTTGCATTTTATTTTCTCACACGACTCCCACACTGAACTCTTCGTCGATTTCTTTACCTAAATAAATGATATAAAAGAAATAATATTTTGGAGGTGGTCGTGGGTCAAGTGACATATAGAAAAAATTAGTTTTTTTTTAACCTGTTTGCGCTTTCTTATACCATCAAAATTCTTGCATTTAGATATTATTAATTTATTATATACAATTTGAAACGTATACCTACCTCAAACTAAATGTAAAATCGAAGCTAAATCGCTGCCATCACCCGGCAGATTACCCAACAGACTGGTGGCATTGCCTCGCTGAGTCGCGAGGCTTTTAATCTTTGTCCAAAATAGGATCCAGCTCTTGAATCCCCTGAAGCATCGACCAGGCGCGACGATATCTCCTTGTCCTCTCCCGTCGCGCTTCTGACCCCCACGGCCACACACAAGCGAAAGAAACAAAATAAATTTTATTTATGTTATTTCTCACAATAATATTTTGTGCAACTGTGACATAATGTGAGACATTTCGACACAAGTCCTTGTTTGCCCACTTCGTTCGTTTTGTAGATTTGCACGATTGTCCCAATGTCTAATTATGTCCAATTGCACACAATACTTTACCTACGACCATCAAAAACATTTACACGAAAAATGAGAAAAATAACACTCGTCATGATACTGTCGTGATACTCGTCGTGATGGAATTAGTATTTCGATACCTACAACCAATCAGAACCGAGAAGAGTAAAGAAATGCGACTTAAGAAACTAAGACATACCGTTATTGCTTGTGATTGGTTCTCTAACAGTGTTATAATAAATTTGGCTAATCACAGCGCAAAATTGTGGTTTTATAATGTAATGTTATTACATCGGTCAAATAATTTAGGTACTTGTTAAACCGCTTTTGATGTTGTAATTATCTTATTACAGTATGGGAGTAGATAAAATATATTTTAAATATGACAATTGAACAATAGCGAATCCTGACCATTGGTTTCATTGTAGTTCCGAAACGCAATGATATCTACGCGGTGCGGCGTAGAAGTTGCTACGCCGAACGCTACGAGCGTAGCAATGTGAAAGTAAAGTTGTTTTCATCCATGTACGCTTTAGGAATTCCAGATTTTTATATTTAAAAAAAACTATCACACATACCTCGAGTAGAACAAACCTCTCGAGCGATTACCCCTTCTTCTTAAAGGATTTGCGTTTTATGAAGCAATTTGCCGGTGTAGCGCTATAAAATGTTTATTTTACCGAAGCCTATTTCTTTATATGTAATTCAGAAGCCTGGGAAAAGTCATATGTATGAATATACTCGTATTTAGGTGGAAATAACTACGTAAATTTATCCAGGATTAGTCTGTAAAGAGCTATGAAATAATAATATAATTTTATTCGTTTCGTAGAATGGTTGTAAAGTTTTATTGTGTTTTATGGCTGGCTACCTTTAGTTAATCAAATTAAAACAAATAAACTGTTGGTGTTATATGGGAGTGGAAAGTGGGAATCGCGGCTCAAATGTTGATTTATTTATGTTATAAAGTTCGTTATGGGCTTTTAGTGTAATTTAAATAAAGATTTGAGGTTCGTTGGGTCTGATAAGTTACTTTAATGCCGGGAGAGTGGTTGGAGGCAGTTGAGTCATTCGCCCTTTACTGACTCCCATAGATTTTGTGGAAGACTCTGGACTGACTGATTAGGGCCTCGCTTGCTTTTACTCTCCCAGTTTCTGGGCGAGCGCGCGTCATCCTGGGTTTTATCGACGCTTTTAATGACGACGCGGTAATGGCCAAGGGTAAGACAAAAGTGTGTTAAAAAAAATATGGCGCAGACATTTACAACTAATCGTTTTCCAGTATACAAGGTGACTTTTTGATCATTGTCCAAATTCATACTGGTGGCTTAGTAAGTGATCAGTATCATAGATCAATAACAATTTTGATGAATATCGTAAAATGAAATTTCGACTCTCCATAATATAGTGATTCACTCGGGGCTGGAAGTGAATTTCTATGGGAACCTGAAATTTCATTTAACGAATTTCTCAAAAATTGTTACTGATCTAAGATACTGATCACTTATCAAGCCTCCAGTATGAGTTTGGACGATGAACAAAAGGTCACCTTGTATATTTCATGCCCATGTCGAATTGGCCATATAATATCTGATTGGCCATAATACTTAATTTTATGAACTACAGAGATCGCTTCGCTCCGCTCTGCTTCGCTCGGCTTCAGAATTTATGATCAGAATGGGCGGAGTTATCAGAAGGGCAAGAAACTTGTCTTTTATTTTCTTAATATTTATTTATTTTATTTTTATTTGATACAAACAAATGTGTACAAAGTTAAAAAGTAAGTTTCTACTTTAATTGAATAAGACAAGGTTTAGTTAAGGTTTTCACTGTTGTATAGTTTAATATGCTGGAAGTAGCAAAGGATACAATGTTTAAAAATTATATATGAATTTATAAGGTCTTTTAATTTAATTGGAAACTAATTTAGGAGGTGATTCAGTAACGTTAATAAATATCACATTCCACTTAAAACTACTTTTTTTTGGGCGAACTTTTTTTTCACTTGTCCATACAAACTGAGTCAGCTGATCGGACCACTTGGTACTGAGAAGTGAAAAAAAAGTTCGCGAAAAAAAAAGTGCTTTGCAGTGGAATGTGATGTTTTAACGATACTGAATCACCTCCTAAATTAGTTTCCATTTAAATTGAAAGATCTTATACAAGGTGACTTTTTGATCATCGTCCAAATTCATACTGGTGGCTTGTTAAGTGATCAGTATCTTGGATCAGTAAAAATTTTTGTGAAATTCGTAAATTGAAATTTCGGCTCCCCATAGAAATTCAGTTCCACTCCCGAGTGAACCACTATGGGGAGTCGAAATTTCATTTTACGAATTTCACCAAAATTGTTATTGATCCATGATACTGATCACTTACCAAGCCACCAGTATGAATTTGGACGATGATCAAAAATTCACCTTGTATATAGGTAGTTAATTTTTTCCTCACTGGATAGCGGAACGTGAATCTATTTCTCGATACCATTCACAATGTCATGGTCACTTTTAGGTGTAGTTATACTTGAGTCACGTTTAGGTGGTCTACAAGAACTAAGTCACGGGCAAAAAGCACCTAAAAAAGGGTACAAGAGAAAGAATACGAAACAATGTGACCAAACCTTCTCCATTTATATTATGCACGTAACGTGAAGTAGTTGCAGTTACCACACGGCTACTAAAATGACTATAAAGTTTGTCTTTTATTTGTTTTTATAATTATTGTTTTAGATATAGAAATAAACGTTATTAATTGACTAGTTTGTCTTTAAATGTAGTTAATATATATATATATACACTTAATAAAATAAAATTCAAGTTATTGTGAGATATATTTCGGGCCCTATCCTGGGTCCGGCATCAGTCACAATGAAATTGACAAAAATAAATAAAAAAATATAAAATCTAACCTAAAAAAGTATCCAACCTAATAAAAAGTATGTATGCGTGCTATCGAAGAAGCCACCGCCGCTAACCTGCTCCTGTTATCATATGGCTAAAAATCGGTCCAGCAGACGCTCCCCCGATAGCACGCATGGTATCTAGTGGGTGGCGCCATCACATTGCATCGCTGCGCTTCTACATAATAGTTTTTGCTGAGCTGCGCAACGACGAAACATGGTGACGTCACATGGTTTTGTCGTTCGTGCCCACTAAATTGTTATTTATCGCTGCCTATTTAAGCCTGGTCCGTACTGAGCACCAAGCGACCATATATACGATTTCCTGATTACTTCAGGCATCGTATGTGTAGGTATTCTGGGAATCAGCCCCTTTGGTGCAGCGCCTATTTCTAAACATCGCTCTAGAAATAACACGTGAATGTGGTATTGTAGCAGTTTTTTGCAGATATTTTTGATTTTATCGAGAATCACTTTCATACTTTTTAGTTATTCAGTGGGCACGACTGGCATAAAATAATTTTCTGTAAAGAAAAAGTAATATTGTTACTGTCACAACGTTGAAAAATATAACCAATAACTATTGTTTTACAAAAATATTAAAAAGGTTTCCAAAATAATAAAAAGAATGTAAGAAATGTCTTGAAGTTACTGGTTTGGAGAGTCAATGAAGAACCTCTCCAGGATACAACGAGTGTTGAGTAAATGATACGATAATGTTTTTTTCATTCTCCAGATAAAATGATGATGGTGTTGTTCTTCTTTACAGTTGTTGATGAAATATATTGTATATATATCGCTTCTTTGCGAGAAATGTAAATAAACGTTATTAATTGACTAGTTTGTCTTTAAATGTAGTTAATATATATATATATACACTTAATAAAATAAAATTCAAGTTATTGTGAGATATATTTCGGGCCCTATCCTGGGTCCGGCATCAGTCACAATGAAATTGACAAAAATAAATAAAAAAATATAAAATCTAACCTAAAAAAGTATCCAACCTAATAAAAAGTATGTATGCGTGCTATCGAAGAAGCCACCGCCGCTAACCTGCTCCTGTTATCATATGGCTAAAAATCGGTCCAGCAGACGCTCCCCCGATAGCACGCATACATACTTTTTATTAGGTTGGATACTTTTTTAGGTTAGATTTTATATTTTTTTATTTATTTTTAGATAGAAGATATTTAGACTCTATTTAAGCTCCTCGGAGGGAGTCTTAAGTATATGTTTGACATATACCTATAGATAAAAGTATTTTCGTATGCCAGTTCTTTTGCCGGTACAACATTTTCAGTAGGCTCTTAATGTTACAATGGAGAAGGTTTTTTGTTTTCATTTGCGCTTTTTTGTTTCTTTGGAAAAGAGAAGATTCATTTTGGGCCCAGAACCGCAAGTGCTAGCTATGAAGTACTATTTTCATTTTACCAATACTTTGTCAAGGGCGAACAGGCAACCCTACAAGCTTACGAGTAACATCAGCAAACCAATTTTCATCAGCTTTACGAAGATTTTGTTTGTTTTAATAATAAATCTCACACCTGTACAAAGTAACTGCAGTAATTAGTTAACGCTCTCCCGGCTGAAAAATGCATTTCTCGAAATCTGCACTCTTTTGTTCGACGCAACAATGGGTATAACTTTAATCCATGCTGTTGAAAATTCTGTCAAGTTTATATGGCGTGCAGAATGAGCGGGTTCTGTCTATAAACTTGTTGGTAGAACGCCTCTCAATCTTGAGATCAGAGTTCTAATTTTGAAAGCATGCACTTATAAGTTTTCCGGAAATTAGGTTCACTTGAAACTTGCGCGAACTTACAACTTGCGTGAAGGAAAATAGAAAATACTGTAGTGATACCTGCATCTCCTAAAAATTTGTGCCCAAATTACGGCGATAGGGCTGAAATTAATTTAAAAAATATTAAATATGAAATGAAATGAAATACTTCACCTACAACGTTAGGTCGAACAATCGTCGATGAATCGACACTCGACAGTATTCGTTGTTTCAGTGAAAGTCCACACCTTCGGAAACACCTACAAAGGATTGGTTATAGACATTTGTGTATGTATAAGGTAGACCACTCTGCTTCTAATGGCCTTATAATTATGTCGTGACCAGAATTCTTTTGTAGCAAAAAGAAAAAAAAACTTATTGAGTGTCAGGATTTTGCGATGGCCCAGCAAACCTCACTTTATACAAAATAATTTAAGGTACCATGTCCAATGAAGCTTAGTTCAAAGCATTGACGTAACCCCAAAATTACTCGACGTCACTTGATAAACGGATTATGTTACAGACGAAGACGGGGAGAGTGAGCTAGGCTTGGATCGTAGCAGATGAAATTCTATTAGCCTACATTTCGTTTTAGGAGACAGGATCTGGCTTATCTTGGTTCATATTTATGTAAGACTAGTCTTGGTGGGTTGGTGAGCACGGTGCAAAGTCCTCGCACCAGTGACGTTGCTGCCGATCACCAGTCTGTTTTATTTAAGGGCCGCCAATTGGAGATGGACATAGGATATAGCGCCGTCAATCGGTCCTAAGCATGTTGGGTCCCCTGGTTTGTATCTCTTTGAGAGCTGTCCTCTTGCTCTTCCCCGAATAACTTCGAGGGTTTTTTTTGAGTGAGATGGTGGTACCTCCACAGTCGAACCCGACATCAGCGCTACCCCTACCCCATTACCCCTACAAACAAACAAATTTTCCCTCTTTACAATATCATCGCCTTGGTGGTGAAGGGAGTAGAGCCACAACATCATGTTCTGAGGTTCTAGGTTTTGAGGCATATGTAGAAATCCAAAAACTCGTTTGATTATGACATTTTTGACAAATAACTGAAAGGTTGAAAATGAAATCAGATAAGCGTTGTTGCATTCTATTAAGTTAACTCAAAACGTAGTATTGCACCACTGAGGCTTTTAGTGTAGAAAAAGGGAAATAAAATGCAGAACATAATGCACATACGGATTTCATTTCTAAAGGTGCCCTAAACTGAAACAATGTGAAACAAATTTGAAATGCATTCGGGAATAAAGCTCGTCAGCGAGCGGTACTCGTGGGCTGCTGAATGGTAATGAACAACATTACACAATGCATGCCATTATTCGTTCATTTGTTCTGATTTTTAAGAACTCTATATGGCCGAGTGGTAGAGTTCTCGCCTGCTAACCCAGAGGTCGTGGGTTCAATTTCCTTTGGTCTGCGCGAAGACTATATAATCAGGTCTGCGTGCTTTGGAAGGCACGATAAGCTGTTGGTTCATTTGTACCCGAACTACAGGGCGTCATCATGTCACCGAAGAAAAGCGGGTGTATCTGGTATGGCCTGTGACTTGCATTTCGAAGTTCACACTTGGGAACACCTCTGACACCCCCTCGGGGATTCATGGCGCGACGATGATTATGTACGTTTGTTTTTTAAGGATTTAAAAACCTTTTCGACAAGTTCTTGAAAACAAATATCGCTCGCAAAAACGTATGAAGAGAAATTCATTGTACAAGTATATTTTTTCATTAAGGGGCTCCATGATAAATCCATTCATTATCCACAATGATAAACTTCAGTTTTGCATTGGATACAGTTCCGTCAACGAAAACGCCAAAAATTAAAAAATAATACGGCTTGTTTTTTTGACTCAAGACAAACATTATAGTTAAATTACACTTCATAAATAAATATACTTTCAATCTTCTTTTAATGATATTACTTTTAAAAAGCATAAATAAAGCGCTTTGGCACCCATATTTCAAAACCGATTGCAACGAAACCACAGCAGATACTTACCCACGAGTCAAGCGTGCTTAGTCTGGAGCTACAAGAATACTATTTATTGTAAAATGTAAAAATACAAAGTGTCTACCTAAGGCAACTTATGTAAACGCATATATATTCGTGTTAGGAAAAAAATGTTTTGATTTTCTTTTTTTTTGCTAGATAAAAACCAACTTTAATACATAAAAAAATTATAGTTAATATCCAAATGCAGCCGCGATTTTAAAATAACTAAAGTTATGCGGACGTGACATTTGATTAGAGCAGCACTCGTAGCAGTGTATAATCGCGCGCGACGCGACTTAGTTGAAACACAAGTGCGAGGAGCATAACACGATATTTTTGAGATTAAATAGATGGCACGCTCCTCGCACTTGTGATTCAACTAAGTCGCGTCGCGCGCGATCAAATACTGTGCTAAGGATGCAGGAAAGACAGTTAAAAAGCAAAAACTTTAGAGCAGGACTGAATTTTAGCATTGTGGAGCCCCTTAAAAATGCAACATAATACATTTCTTCGATAGGTATTGGATAAGTAAATAAACTTTCATCCAATAATTATATTCTGCCAGGAGTATTAAGGCGTGCTCAGAAAATTGAAACATATCCTCTACTGATCACAATTAAAAAACTTTCATTGAAAATTTTATGAAAAAAAGTTCACTTTCCCAAATAAAATTTAAAAACTTACTCTTTGTTTTCTATGGCATTTCTATCTGTTTGCAATTACGATAAAACGAAAATTTATTTGTATGTTTGGTGGAGTATGTGGTCTAGATGTTAACTTTAAATGACTATTAAAAATTATAACTTGTTGGCCCAACCAGCGGGTCTACCGCGTAATTCCCATTTTCATCAACATCAACTTGAGATTAAAATTTGTCGTGCGTGCGACGACGTCCGCCTAACATGCCATCTCTTTTGCACGCGTTGAATTTCGCATGCATTTGCTTGAAGTTGATACAAATGAGAATTACGCGGTAGAGCCCCAGTTATGATGTGTCATAACTATAACCATACGAAATCGGTAGCCTAAAGAAAAATAAAAATAATTATTTTTGGAACAAAAGTATAATAATTTGTGTATTATTTAATTACAATAATTAATGTAATTGAAGATGATATTTCACCAAGAACCATCATTCGAATCCATTATAAGGTCAAATGCACAAATTCAAAAGACCATTTAACATTGTGTAACTTAGTCAATCGGATTAATAAAAATAATATAGATAGTAAATTATAGGGCTGATAAGTTCATCTTGGAAAAAACGCAAAAGCGCTCGATGGAAAATATAACGAAGTAACCTCAAAATTTCATGGTTTTCGAATGTTAAGGGGCTATACCGTGAAAATTGACACTTTTTGAAGTTATTTATCTGCTCTTTTAATGAAGTTCCAAGTAAAATAAATTAGTATAACAATTTTGGGACCTTTTAAAAACGTGATAGGAAGAATTTTATTCGATAGAAATAATTATTGAATTCAGGTCTAAATTTACACTTTTTTTGATATTCTGACAAATTAGGATACCATACAGACTTGAAAAATATTTATTTAGATGGGTTCTAACTACACCTAAATTACTGGTTATGGAATTTTTTGTAGCTATTTTAGTTAATTTTGCATTAATTTAAAACCGACTTTTTGACCATTTTCCCCGATTCCGTCCCTTTCGCACTGCAGGTCTTTCTGCCTGGAGTAACGGGGACTTTTGCTAGCACGGTATATCACCTTAAAGAGCCTCCCTTAAATCATACAGCCTTGAAATTTGTAATTAACATAATCGAACAATAACCCCGTCGGTTAATCTTACAATATTGTAACAATTTCATCTAGAAGCAGAGTTATTAAATAATAACTCGGGCTTTTGTGGGCGCGTGTTTCTCTGAGAGAGCGCTATCGCAGCCGGATTGTGAAATACCCGCCTTTTTTAATGAATCGAAACAGAACACTTAAATTCAAAGTTCACTCAATAGTTATTCAACAAAACCTTATTACCTATGTACTGCATTCGCAAAGTTTCCATTGCTTTCGGTAAATTAGAATTTAAAAATTTTTCCAATTCAAAGTTTTTGAAATTCTTATTTGTGGATACCAATGGAAACTTTGCGATAGTAACATCCACAATGCAAAGGGAATAAGGTTTTGTTGAATAACTGACACCCGTATTCAAGAACGTTACTTAGCTATGTGTATCCGTTCGCATTGCAAAGAGCCTGATTTCTCATAGTGTTGGACATGTCCATCCACTGGTTTCATAAACAACACTTAAGTATTTCAGAGCTCAGTGAATGCATAGGGAACAATTCAGCGTTGCGATTGGTTGATTTCGGAGCTAACTTCAAATTGTCATGTAAACATCAAGTATTTTTTGTCAATAAATAAACATAACCTCAACGGGCTTCCCTTTTTATTGTGCCGTGCACTTGAGTTTTCATAAAAATTAAAAGAACGTTGGTCATGGAAAATACCTTTCCCTCTGATGATGGCGGCAAACGGTAAACCTTCTAATAATAATAATCTACGTAGCTACCCAAACAAAATCTGAGTGCAATCAGCAACTGATACACAGGTGGAATTGGAAGTCCTCTTGTTGTCGATTTGTCGAGATGATGAGCAATTAGCGGCATCAAGACGTACAATATCGTTTGTTTGCGAAATCGGTATTTCTGTTTAAATTCAACGTCATTATAATATTGAAAAGGGTTCTGAAAATCCCTGATAACACGCCTTATTGGCATCCTTCTTCGACGCGCTACTTGATCTTCTAAATAGTAATCAAATTCTTCCTCACTGTCGGTCATTTTTACTATAGTGCGCGCCAATCTTTTAGTCGCCTCTGATTGAGTTACGAGTGCAAGCTTGCGCAGGTACAGTCAAGGAAACAATAATATGAACGGTTGATTATTAAATGTTTACTATAAGTGGGAAGGTGTACTGGTTGTACCTACCTATTTAATATATATTTATTATTTTAGTGCAATCTTAACTGTTTAATTAAAACAAATTAATATAAACACCATTTTCCTACATTGTCGCCTAAAAACGCTATAACGACGGCGAGGCATAAGAACAACAATAAACTTTAACAAACTAAATCAACAAAACAACAAATAAACAACAAACAGATTCAACGATTAACTAAACGAATTATATAATTTTTTCCACGAACGTACTTTTCATGCAACGCGCGCGTGTGTAGTGTACGGACGTAGCACTAACACTAACGCATAGTGTTGACACCTCCCGAACGGCGAGCGGGGGGTGTGGTGCGGCATGCAGGCGGGTGTGCTCCGCGCCCTCGCTCCTGTAACGTCCCCCTGACACCGTAAAACGGCTAATGCGTCGATTCTTGGGGCTAGCTTCAGAGGCGACTAAAAGATTGGCGCGCACTGTAACCCAGAAACAGTACAGAAATAAATAAATGGGTAACAATCACGTAACTTATCAAACTGAAGTCAACTTGTATTTATTTTGAGGCTATAAATTTGACAACGCCTGACACTATGCGTTCCATAAAGTAGCTAATGAGTAACTTTGGCCAAGGGTGCACTCAAGTAGGCTCATAGTGTCGCGCGACACTCAAGTGATGTTTCTGAAACGAGATTTCATGCACTGTGGGGCGAAGCCTACTGTGCGTTCTCATAGTATCGTTCTTGAATACGGGTGTGAGTGTATTTTGAATTTAAGTGTTCTGTTTCGATTAATCAGAAAAAGGCGGGTGTTTCACAATGCGGCTGTCATACCGCAACTAAAGGGAAACGTCGTAGAGTTCAGTTCTGATTTATGTAAAATGAGGTGCTCAAACTGACTTTATATGCCTTCAATAATTGTAACTAACACAAATATTTCTCCGGGTATCACTTCTTACCAGGCATCATATATTTCTCGGATATTTTCTTGCAGAAGTTATTCCAAGCATGAAGATAATCTAGACTAACAGACAGGATGAACGGAAAGTTGCTCGGATTGTTTTTATGTCCACGATAATCTCTCTAAAGAGATCTCTGTAAATAAAGCGATCTGGCCCCACCCTTAGTGCAACGAGAAAAGGGCGAAATTACCTTAATTCGTGGGTCAATGTCGTGGTCTACCGATGGGTCTTGCTTGGGAGAGTTCCGAAATCACATGATAGTAAAGTAGCTTCGATCTCATTAGGTTCTGGAACAAATACGTTCAACGGTTGTCCGACAAAACTTTTGTTATTTCGTCGCATGTTAACTAGGAGAACAATGGTTGTAGTAGACAAGTATTTTTCAGTTTCATGTTATCACCAAAACTTGTTCATGCTGGTTTTATTGTTTTATTGTTAATTTCAGTTAAGGCAAAGATATTCGTGTTTTCCCAGAAAATTTCAAATTTCGTATTGTTTTGCGTTTTGTATGTAAATAACTTAGATTTAAATTTTGAAAAAATACGTGTCCTATTTCACTCTTTGTTCTTAATATTTCAGCCGTTCAATACACGATTACTTGCATTTTCCCGCATCTAATAAAATCGCAAACACAGGCCTAAACAATGACAAAAATATCATTTTATTTGCTTTTTAATAGGTTTTGGACAATAAATACATCAAAATAAACGTCGTACAAAATATGATATAAAACGGCCGTCATATTAAAAATCTATCCTTCAATTCCAATAAATAAGAGGCCCGCTTCCCCTGAGCAGGATAGACTAGTGTAAAATCAAAGCATTGGAGCAGGACCGATTTCTCCGTATACCCTGGCCTTAATAGAATCTTAAGGTAATTCCTAACTAAAGTCTATTCCGAAGGCAGCTGGAAAACTGTACGTGGCAAAAGAAAACGACATGTCAATCTCGCCATACAATATGTATCGCTTGATAGAAATTACTGCGTTTTGTGGTACGGGGTCCAGTACAAAATGCGCAAAGGTTATTGACCAATTTTCCAGCTGCCGTCGGATTAGACTTTCCCTAGAACCGCTTTAATTTTAATATTCCCTTAAAACTGTTTTAGGGTAGCTATCTCGTGTTCCCTATACAAACACAGACGCAGCCCCGAGTCGATTACTATGGAAGGTCAACATTTATTTTGCGAAATAAGCAAAAAGTGTTATTGATTCGTGATACTGATCACTTACCAAGCCTCCGGTATGAATTTGGCTGCCGCCTTATATCATCACATCACGCTGTAAAGGGAACTCAAGCTGTACAGTACTCCCAAAGTAATAATGTGCATACAAATCTTCGCCACTGTTCGGCAAAGTTCGTATTTCCTTGCACTTTCTATACAATCAATACGGTCACGCGGTACGTCCGGTTGCTCGGCTATAGATTTGTATGCACATTTTTACTTTGGGAGTACTGTACGTATTTACCACCACCCTAAGGACACGAGATCAATCAAGCAACAGCCGTCTATTTAGCAGACAGACACACAGTATATTTATAGGTACTTACCATCGGGGAAAAGAGCGCAGACCCCTTTTCGCTCTTATTGCAATGGTTTCAAGAGCGAAAAGTGGGTTTGCGGAATTTTTCCTGATAGTATGAATGTTCGTATTTTCGTACATGCAAACTTTTGCTCCAATAAATTTATTTTATATGATTGCACCGCATATTTTATATGTAACCGTGCACAGAACTTTTTGCTGGAAAAGCAATAAGGTCAAGTAAGTAAGTTTTATATCGCTTTGAAAAATAATATTTTGTGTGACCACAGGGTAGACACTGTCTTGTTTATACCCTAGAGGGAAAATTTTCATACAGACTTTTTTTTTCAAAGTAATATTTATATATTTTTTTTCTTTTTATCGTCAATCTTATCCTTTTCATTGCTTTTCGAGCAAAAAGTTCTATGCATGCCACTTATTCGTATGTTTATATAACGTGAAATATATTCTTACTGAAGAGTCGGTAAGCAGTCAATGTGAAATTAAAGGTTCAATGACTCTTTTCTGAAAATTCGAAAATTACTTTTTTTCTTTTTCTTCACAAAAGCAAGCCCAGTCCCGGGCCACTAAGGAAAGTCAAAATTTTCTTTTCAAAATTTCTCAAAATTTCTCAAAACTTCTCAAAAAAAAAAAAATTTAGTATCATAAGTATCTTTAATTTATAATTATTAATTTTTTACTTTTATATATAATTGTGTAACTGATGCCGACCACAATTAGTGGTTGAAATATATTTTACTACCTATAATTATATTTTTTGTGTTTTCGTATATATATATATATATAATTTCTTTAATCGAAAAGACAAGAAAAGTCTGTTATCATTTTATATTTATTGATCCGTGATACTGATCACTTACCAAACCTCCAGTATGCATATGGCTGCATAAATAAATATCGCCTTTGTGGGTACTATCGAAAAAAATGCAGATACCCACTTTTCACCCTTATTGCTATGAGCGCAACTTGGGTCTGCGGTGCTTTAGACGATCCCATTAATATTATAAATGCGAAAGTATGTGTGTGTGTGTGTGTGTGAGTTAGTATGTTTGTTACTTCTTCACGCTGATACAGCTATACGGATTTGAATGAAATTTGGAGTGGGCATAGCTTATACCCTGAATTAACACAAAGGCTACATTTTATCTCGAAAAAAAAATACTATTCCCGTGGGAAAAAGGATGACGTTAAACTGAATATTACGCGGCCGGAGCCGCGGGCAAACGCTAGTGGTACAGTAAAGATAAAGTTCTGAGGTATTAGAAACTCGGGTTCTCGGTAAGTAGCTTTGTTGGTACAAAAGTGAGCTCTAAAGGACGGACTTTGGTTTTAGCATTACAGTCAGAGAGGTTAAAATCGAAAAACCTACGTCATGTCATTCGTTGAGTATGAATTTATTATATTTATTAATTTTTTCGCAACTTGATGATTTTGATATTGCAAAATTTTATCTTTTCTAATGTATGATTTTTCTAATAAGATATTTTTAATATTTATACGAGTATAACAAAATAAAAACAAACATAATAGCTGTACAAAATTTGGTTCAATTCATTTTATTTATTAGGGCTAGACGTCACGGTAGGCAAGATTTGACAAGACAAGAGAAATACTTTTTATTGTTCATGAAATACATAAAAAAGAAAACCAATGGAGAAGTTGAATGATGTCGATAATACTATATTTAATTTCATAGAACTAAAATATAGATCAAAACTAAAAATCCAGAATTTTTGTAATCCGTTAACAAATTACTAAGCCTTCGCCGTCTGTCTATCACAGGGGTCTAAATCTTCATGTCGTTATAGGTAGTCAGTTAATACAGTACAGAATACGTATCACAGTGACCTATCACGGCAAATAATAAAAAATCAAGAAATTGATGCCTAACTTCTACAAATTTTCCTATAAAAGAAACAACGAAAAAAAAAACCTGACTCAAATAAACACGATTAGGCGCAAAAAGCTCATGAAAATATGACGTAGCACAAACGTTAGGCTCCCGCACTATCAAGTAGTATGGACGGCTGGACATGAAAACGTAATTTTAGTTGAGTCATTCATGTGGTTGTGGGTAGAGTTTCAATCTGCTAGTTAGCAGGACAACTAACTTAAGGGCCCGTTTCACCACCTGCTAATAAGCGATATACAGAACATGAGTTTAAATATGCAACGTATTTAAAATAAGGCCAGTCACTATCAGAATAGGAATGTAAAGTACCGTTAGCATGATCATACTTTTTATTTAATTACTTATTAAAAAATAATATATTTTTCAATGCAAATGCTCGTAAAGGCCCACTTTTTATGCATCAAAACCGAACAGAAAGTCGATTATTTTGCCCTAGGGCTTTATTATTTTTTTTTTTATTTATTCACGATGGTTGTCTAACCTGCAGCCTTTCCTGTGTACCATAAATGTTATAATTTTTTTTCCACTGTTTAACGGCTCTGGATACAGTCCTTTTGAGCCAATTATAATTTAAAGTTCACAAGATTTTATTTGTTTTATTTCCTCACACTACGCATTGAAAAACGTAGTATTATACACGGGCGTAAGAGCAATAAATTACTCGGTTACGTTTAAAACACTCGGGTAGTACTTTAATAGTTTTCTGATTTTATAATCATATAGCTTCCCGAGAATATGAAATGATCGTTGATCTATCAGGACTATTTCCTTAATCTTTATTAACTTCTATGAAAAGAAATTCTTATATTTTATATGATAATTCTGTCACTATTAGGCATTTAATTTTAACCGTCACTAAATCTATAGGTTTATCAAATAATTTCTAATAGATAAAATAATCGCAAAATTGAAAAAGTGTTTAGGTTTTTTTGCTCGCCCCATTGGTGGTAACTGTCATTCATTTTTTCATTTCGTTTTTATTACGCTCCATTTCTGTTATGATAGCGGACTGCAGAACGATAATACGTCAGTGTGAAATTTATTTATTTATTAGAATTGGCACATCAACAATGTAAACACATAACATTTACAGTATACATTTAAAATTCCAAAACGAATGTTTACATCTATAACAGATATGCACATAATTAAAATTTAAACTATACGATAATTTACCAGTAAATGGTGTAACCGGCCTCAAGTAATTAATGCATACTACTTGTAGCACAGTAGTCTTATCTGTGCTTGTAGTTGCAGTGTTGTCAAACGCTACGTTCTAATTGGCTAGTAATAGGTTGGGCAGAGCAAATCATATATACCTAAATTTTG
Organism: Ypsolopha sequella; assembly: GCA_934047225.1. Taxonomy (NCBI): domain Eukaryota; kingdom Metazoa; phylum Arthropoda; class Insecta; order Lepidoptera; family Ypsolophidae; genus Ypsolopha; species Ypsolopha sequella. The sequence goes on along the minus strand of OW203994.1, from coordinate 7,943,814 downwards.
TGGAAAAGTACAAGTGTTTTAATCACGAAGTTGAGTCAATCAACTTTGTAGTAATAGGTATTTCAAATTATTTTAAATAATTATGAATAAATATAATTATAGCTCTCATGTATCCTCTAAGCATCAAATATTAAGGTTCAACGTCAATCGCTTAGTGTAAAGTGCATAACTTAACTTTGTGTTTCGTGTAAAGAAAAAAAAGAAAAAGCATTTTGGTCTGTGGCAATTGTGGCAAATTTCAAAATCTTGCTTTATAAATCTTATTGATTCTGAACTATTGGCGTCAATTGCCATAGACTAAATGCTTTTCATTTTTTTATTTCTTAACAAGATAAACAAAGTTAAGTTATGCACTCTCTGCTAAGCAACTGACGTTTAAAACCTTAAAAGAAGACTCCGGTCAGCACCTTTCTAATCTTTAAGTGCTTCTAAACCGATAAACTATTATTATTTTAATTTTTTTTTTAGAGATTCTGGTCTCAGTTAAAAGTACCTGTCTATTTACATCCGTATTACATGTAAAAAAAAACAATGATGTTCGATTTTTAAACGAAGGTAATCACGTACAATCTGATACTTATATGTTCATTTGCTTACTTTCGCAATTGGTATACTTGAGGACTAGAAAACTTTACATGAATTAACAACACAAACATAAAAGCGACATCAAGAAGACATCACGGGTAAATAAAACCGGTCATAACTACCGAAATCCAGCGTCAATAGCCCCGAGTTTCCCCACGACATGGACATGAAAGCCCCTGCCCTAATAAATGAAATGTTTTGAAAGGACGGCCGGTGACGCGTATAGGTTCTAACGAGCAAAGTTGTGACGCGATTGAAACTCTAGCCGGGTCCAGCTGATAACATCGCACCCTTTCACTGGACCCTACGCGGCTAAAACACACATTCATTGGGCGTATGATCCTGACCCTTCGTATTTTCAGTTTGATAAGCGGAGTTAATTAAAACTATGCGTCCTTCCCTCTTCATTTACTTGTCTGGGCCTCGCTCACTTTGGGACTGAAATTAAAATAGTTTCTCTTGGATATAAATCTGCATAAATCATGTCGGCTGAAGGCTCGAGATAGGGGACACACATTATTTTGGGGCTAATTGACATTATGTTGCTCTCGGTATCTATCCAACTTCCATATGGAATACGTCTAGCAGTATTTTAAAGAACTTGCTGTCTTCGTGAGTTTTTTTTTGTTTATTATTATCTACATAGAAGCCAATTTATTCTAAATGAAGCTTAGTTAAGGCTGCGTCGAGCGTAGAACGATCTTGCTAAGTTTCTTGCCCTTCTAGCAAGCCTAATCGAATGGGCGGAGGTAGGCATGTATATATGTAACCTATTAGTATGTAGTACATAGGATGGGATTTGGTCGGCCGCCTGGATTCGTGCTGTGGGCTCGGTTGGTGATCATTGAACCTTGTTCCTGGTCCCTGGCCGGGTCTCCAGTATGGGTTCAGGCGGCTGATTGGATTTTACCTTGTATAATATATATTTTACCTATCATTTTAATCGTAAATATATTGCTACATAAATTAAATAAACCTTTAATTTAGTTCATGTACATTTATTATTTTATTACATTTATTTTCTTTATTAGATTAAATTTGACGTGTAAAAAGTGTATATATCTATACCTGCTTTGCAAAATAAACTATTTGAATTTGAATTTGAACGATTAGACACCTCGCTTGTTCTCTCGTGGTCTATTTTATCGTGATCATATTTATTAAATTTAACAGAAAAAATCATATTTAATTTACCAGACAAATTTTTAAAAATGTGAAACGGCCCGATTGTATTTTATAACGTTTGTGATTGTCTTGAATTGTGGTTGAGACAAATTTGACAGTTAAGTTATTGAAATGACTAAAATCCCAATACCTTTATTAGATTTTGGGCCTACTTTAGATAGATTTGTTTCTTACACCATGAGTTATTTTTAATATTCGCTACGGCAGAAGTGTAGGTACATTATCTGTAATAATAAATTTATTTATCATTGAAATATTATTCAATAAATCAATTTAACAGTGACTGTCGTTTTAGATTATTTTGCTCGGCGTCCTCTTAAGATTTCATCTTAATGGGGTCTACTTTTATAAAGGCCACCAGTTGGCGCCACTGGCACGTAAGGTATATGTCAAAGGTTTGTTAGGTTAGATTTACATAGAAGTTCGATTTTTTGTTTTGCTTATCCATATAATATAATTATTTTTTTCTTTCTTAAATGCGAATAAACAATGCCGCAATGATGTGCAGTTCCGTTATGTTCGAAAACGAAAGGAGGACTTAAGTTTTGTTTTAGCCCCTCTTTTCTTTAGCTCTAATCTTAATTCATTTACTTTCATTGCACCGTACCTTGAATAATAAACCTGAAACTATGAATTTATCTCGACTAATACACAAATAACTAATAAAAAGCCATTGCTTTCGCCGTTTTGCGGGCATTTGACGTTTCTCTATACCTGTCGCCTCAGTGGCGCCACCTGACGTCAATAGTAGCCCTCATTACTTTTTCACGCAATCGATTTCGTTTAAAAAATATTTTTGGGTCACAAATGAAATGTACTTTATGTCAGTTGTCATTGGCTTGAATGTTGTAGAAAGATAGGCTATACATCAATTTTCATTTGGCTATCTTACAAAATATCACATCAACCTTTGAAAGAAATCTATGACTTGGCAAATAATGATTAATCTCACAGGACAAATTCTTGCGGTCTGTTTTTTCTTAAAGTAACATTATGCTGTTTATGCTGTTTATGCTGTTAGTGGTTATCGAAATGAAACGGTCCTTGCCGAAAATTCTGAAAACCCAGCCTGTTTAATATTTAAATGCGGTACGAACGTGAACGAAAAAAACACAGAAGACTCGTTTCCAACAAATTGTCATTCTAAAATAGTGCCAGACACATAAAAGTTCAAAAGGCTTATGATTATTTCACACTGTGTGTCATGCAACACTAGGCCGTGATTGGCCGACTCACAGTGCCATCAAACGCGATAGGAACCGACGCATGTGCCCGGCAGAGGTAATTTGTCAGCGCAAATCCGACATCTATGTTTTTAGGGGTCTGTACCTCAACATGAAAAAAACGGAATCCATATAGGTTCACCTTGTTGTTCATCTGTCCATCTGTCAAGTCATTTTGCTCGGGCCTCATGTGAGATATCAAGTTATCAAGATATCAAGATACTACCTACAGAAGTTTACAGCCCAATAGAGCTTTAAAAAATCAGGCTCCTAACTCAACGCAAAAAAAAAGTTATTGCCCGCTATAAATCAATTTTATATTAATTTATACACCATGAAAACCTATTTGGCACTTCAAGTAAACTTAGAAACTTGAAACTTCAGTCACAAGTAGTTCTAGGGAAATGTAATAGGGAAATCTGAAATCTGAAAATTACCAATATTTAATTATTTAGGAAGATATTTCTAACCAACTTAATTAGACGCTTTAGATACATGGAGTTGAATAGATCGTAAGTGTCAAGTTAAGTTGGTTATAATTACTGCAAGTAGAATTATTTACCAAATTTACGATTATGTTTTTAGTGTCCCAAACCCGTATTGTGTGGTGGTACTGTGTTGTGCACCCTTTGTGCGCAAGTCCTCGCACTTGGCCGATTTTTTTCGTTCGCAAGCTTCAAACTATTTTGTTTTTTACGTCGTTGCAACATGCAAATCGAAGCACTGTATTAAAGGAATAGGTTCCGTCAACACAACTTCCAGCTACACTCCAATATGCAGCAATCTCCACACATAGCTCGTATCACTATCTGCTTCCGCATGATTACCGTCTGCCGAGGCGGCAGCAAGGCAGGTAGCCGTCGCACGTCTCCCAAGCAAACTCCCAGTACGTGAGCGACATAAAGTTGAGGATCAATGGTGCTGAAGCCGTCGACATATTGGTCACGTAGACCGCCGCCGACTGCTTTTATTCCCGCCCCGTCGCTTTTAATTTTCCAGCGAAGTTGGCGGACTAAGACACTTTTAAGTTGGTTTTAGACATTGTGGTGGGAGACGATGGAAGGTTTTATAGGTACGGACATCAACGTGATACGCTACTGGTCATTGGCAGTTCTTATTGTGGCTTTGTTTAGATTTAAATTATCAGCTTGAATTAACATATTGTAGTAGATTAGATTACATTTATTCACTATTACAATACGTACACATATCACATTCAACACAATTAAATATTTACATTAGCAATAAAAGACACGGAACAAGTTTTAACAATAATGAGACATATACTTAATTATGAACATATTACTATAGTGAAAGGGCTTCGACTCAGTATTTGATGCAAAGATTCACAATGCAGCACTGATCTTTCTGCCGGAACCGTGGAAGAGCGACGTGCTGAACTATTAATTTTGGGTAACTTAATTAAGAAATAAATAATATAGTAATTAAAGATATATATGGTTATATAATATTTATGTGAGTGTAATACTTATCAGTGAATATTTAATATATTTATGGAATATGGTATGAAAACAAAAAAAATTATATGAAATAAAAATAATGATAAATTAACTAAATGTGTACTAAAACAATGCACCACTGCTTGCCTTAATGGGACTTTGCTACAGTTATTTTTTTTTACAGTTTTACAGTAGTAGGTATATTTCAAAGACGATTATCTTTTCTGTATTAAAAAAAGCAGCGGTTTGTGTCAGAGACACAACCGTAAATTATTTAAGTGGAAACTTCTCAAGTCGCGTCTTAAATCGCTTCTTTTCTCAATCTAGTAGGAAGGAAATAATTGTGACCATAGATAATAATCACAGACTTAGGATTCCTACTAACAATACGTCAACGATGCGATGAGTGATGACAGCACAACCGCTAACTACCTAATTTTAAAAATTGTATTGTTTCGAACAAATATAGAAAAACTTATCTTGAATAATAACTAATAAATTATAATTATAAATTGAATAATAATTAAAAAACGTTATAATAAATTAAATTATGCCCAGATCAAGTCAATAGTTCTCTCAAAATTCATTTCACAACAGAACTCCCCTATCAAGGAACTTTTATTGTAAAGCACCAAGTCCGAAAATGCCTTGATCCTCGGAACTCTTTCGTGAATTCGATCACGTACAAGTTCTGAATAGGCCCAACTATACGAGATGCAACCATAGAAGTTTCCACTTCAAAATTGCATTTTTATCGTATTTTTGTACATTCCACATCAAAAGGAGATTCGTTGGCTTGCATTTTTTTAACTCTACAAGAGGGGTAAAATTTTTAAATCTAAATATGTCCCGTATTTAATAAATGCTGATAATTTAATTTAAAACTATGAAAACGATAAAAAACAACTTACTCACTAGGGATCGGTTTTATTTAATAATACCCAATTATGTTGTGTTTTTTATGTACAAAATTACCGTAACTTTATTCTTTTGTACCACAAATTAATTCACATTAGGTTTTGTTTTTAAAATTCCTTGTCGTAAGAAGAAACTTACTATAGAGATTGGTTTTATTTAATAATGCACAATTATGTTATGTTTTTCCTGTTTAAAATTAATTTCAAAATTTTCTACCACAAATTAATTCACATTACTTTTGTTTTCAATATTCCTTGTCGTAACAAAAAGTTATCAAGAAACTTCTTTAATTAATAGTTATAAAGCTTTGTGTAATTAAATTTTCGTCTAAGGGAGCTTGTAAGTACGTAAAGTTCTGTTAGAAATTAAGGTAATCCTTGTTTCTAAAGTTTTGAGGGATAATAAATGGTTGTGTAGGTTTAAGATAAACAAACGAAGGAAGTGGCTTACATTGAAATAATGATGGTCGAAACTTTTAGAGCCTGTGTTCCCTTATAAATGGGTGACACGTGGTCCGTACCGAGGTTTTGACATACTATAATGTGAAAACTTCACTACTTTTGATCATTTTTTTTGAACTTTTAAATCATTTAAACAAATGGCTTGCACAAAAGTAGCATTTTCTTGGCTGAAAAATGGGTACTTGAATATATAACATTTATTGAAAAAGGCGTTACTTTTTGCTGTTGAGCGGTCCGGCGGACAACACACCCAGAGGATGTTTAGAGGCGAAACACGTGTCGATAAGTTTTCTTGCTTGTTATTTAAGATTGCTTTATTTTGTGCTCTTACTGCTTGCTTTGCTTGTGCATGTTTTATGCGGGAGGGCGGGCGGTGCTTGAGTCTGCATTTTGAATAGCATGGTAAGAGTGTTTAGCGGAGTATTGGAGTATTGCAAATTATTAAAATATACACAAATACTTAACAAAACTAACAGAGAATCCTTAATTTAAACTTTTTAATATTAATTTAATGTAATTATATTAAATTATAATATGATTTCTTTCGACCGAGTTCGGTCACGGCGACTGCTAATGTGGAGGACGTCGGTATGTGCCCTCATGTGACTTATATGTAACCTATTTTGGTTGTGAAAATGCAGTTGCACAAGGTACATGTAAGTTTTCCATTATAGCAGTTATATTGTATGGCAGCTGGTGGTCTACATCGGAGTTCATCACATCTGGCGTCAAGAGCAGCTCTTCGTTTAGCCTCGAACTCGACTGAATGTGTTGACTGTATGCCGCCACACAGCTCGGTCTTCAGCCTGGTCCTCCCATGTCAAATGTTCAATTTCACAACTTTTCATGTGGCGTTTTTGCACGTCCTTATATCTTAGGAACTGCCCACCTTGTTTGGAAACATAAGATGTGTTTTGCCATTCTCTCTTCTGGGATCCGTCGCACTGGGCCACACCAGCGCAGCTGGCGCCTCATCAGGTAAGCCTTGATTCCACCAACATTGCAGCGTCGCAGTATTTCCGTATTTCTGACACGGTCCGACCATTTGACGTTCAGAATGTTGCGAAAAGATCTTAGATGGAATCTGTCTAGCGCGGGAATGTGCTTACGATATAGGCAGGTTTCAGCAGAGTAGAGGAGATTTGGGAGAACAATTGCCATGTACACGACAGTTTTGGTTTATAGCCTGATGTCATGCGGATGGAACAATTTGGGCTGTAACTTGTCGAAAGCTGCAGCAGCAGCTTCGATTCTGTTGTTGACTTCAGGTTCAAGATCTTACTTTGCTGACTTGTTTATCTAATCTGTTAAATCAGTCGGAAGCAAATTATTATAAACTAGATGTGCTCGCGGCTCTGCCCGCGTTGAAGATATAATAATTGTTAATAATATAAAAAACGAAATACTATGGTTGTGAGTGACGTTGGATCTAGGAGATAATCTCGAGAATTATTAAATTAATTCTCTGGAAAAAATAATTTGATGCCCAATTTGCATTTAAAGTTGCGTTACTTGATGTTACGGCTTTGCAAAGCCAAAACAATATGAACGACCGTTTAGACATGCCATACAGATCTGACGTTTCTGAAACGCGGAACATTTTGATTTCATAATTTCATTCTTTAATTATTAAGTGATCACTTATACAAACCCATATTGTTTATGCTGTTCATCATTGTCACAATCCAAGAAATCGAATTGCACCATTTTTTTTGCGATTTCGGCATCGTGCGAGTGATACGCACACACAAATGTGTGTAGAGCGCCATCTCACTCTTTCGATTTTATATAATAGTAATCTTGATAGCAAAGGATACATTTCTAAACAGCTATTACTCAAGTGACGTCACACGAAGGCAAATGGAAGTTTCAGCTTTTTCGTAAATGTATTTATCATTATGAGGTTTTGTAGACTACGAGTTTTAAAATACAGCTTATTTACCAAAATCTCGAAATGGTTTTCGAATTAACACACCTTAACACAATTTAATGTATGCGAATTGATTTGCAGTATTTTTTTTTATTTATAACTCTTCTTGCACATTTATATAAATAAGTAACAAAAATTTTTTACATAAAGAACATATATTGTGCACAAAGGTGGCACTTATTGCTAATAGCAATATCTCCCAGGCAACCTTTGGGTAGAATGAAAAAGATGTTAGAAATTGAACTTTTTATTAAGGGGTAGTAAAATAATTAAGGGCAAATTTTTTTATGAAAACGTAATAATAATTATCATAATAATCTTATATTTATTTTATATTGTTTAACATAGACTTATTGAAAAAAACTACATAAACATACAAAATTTAAAATAAATAAAATAAACTTATATACATAGATACTTAAATAATTATAGGGACGGATACTTAGCTGGAGTTAAATTTTGACGGGTATATTTAGTATGCAAAAAGTATTTCACTTTGATCTTAAATGAGTTTACATTTTTTAACTTTTATATAGAAAAGGGCAAACGGTTCCAGAGCCGTGCAGCATGAAAAGTAAAGAATCATTGTAGCAACAAATCATTTTGCTATTGCACAGCCCCGACCGTGATAATAAAACTAAATATTTAACTAAACCAAAAACAAAAACGTAGTAGTTTATATTTTAAACTCGTTATTATTTAGGAACTGCTAGGCTAACTGAAAATTCAAACCGTGATTTGCGGACAAAGTCACTCCGCTGCGATCGTGCCTGCAGCTTCGCCTATCAAAGAGCACGGCTCAAGTTTAAAAACACGAAATAATATAAAACGCCAGCTGAAACCAGCTTAAGAAACAGAACAAAAAATTCAGCAGAACACATTTTAGAATAAAAAGTTCTTTAGAGATACCCATAAAAAAGAAAAACAGCCTCTTTTGAGCTGGCTAGTAATGCCTTGTCTAAAGTCAATAAAAGTCTTTATGAGAAGGAGACTTGGCTTAAAGAATCCGCGGGTCTACCGCGTAATTCTCATTTTCATCAACATCAACTTGAGATTGAAATTTGACGTGCGTGCGACGACGCCCGCCTATCATGCCATCTCTTTTGCACGCGTTGAATTTCTCATGCATTTGCTTGAAGTTGATACAAATGAGAATTACGCGGTAGAGCCCCCGGTCTAAAAGGATGTAAGACGAAGCCGTGGCTGCCAAAAAATATATAAAAGCATGCTTTTAGTACATCATGGACATGGCAAACCCCAAAAAACCCAGGAATTCCATAAATTTGGCTCAACTTTTCAATTTGGGCTTTTATTCAAGGCCAATTTTATTAACTGCACAAAAATCATGCGGATTTCTGTATAAATGTAAATCGCCTATTTTATTTTATTTATTACAGCAACACAGCCTACTAAATGTTTATAATTAATTAGTAAATGTTTCAAAGTATTATTTTACCTTGAGAGTCGATTCTTCGGATTTCTAACAAAATCCACAAATCAAGGAATAATTATAACGGCCAAAGACAACTTTTAGCTAAGAGCATTTCAAATTTAATTTCAAAATCCTTTTTATTGAGACAAAGGTTGATAGGATACATTGGGGAATAGTTATATACATATATAAAGTGCCTTATGTTCTGCTGCTAGGCGTATAATCCATCCATCAGCCTAGTTCCTCCACTGCTGGACATAAGCCTCTCCAGGACTTTGCCGCTCCCGGCGGTCATCCTGGAAGAATTGTCCATACTCACACACGCTGGGCAGGCGGGTTGGTGAGCGCGGTGCCGAAACACCAGTGACGCCGCTACCCGTCACCAGTCTGTTCCATATAATATTATCATTAAAATACGTAAATGATGCATATAATGAAATTGGTATATATTGCTTTAAGCTAAAAGTTGTATTTTTCCGTTATAATTATTTCTTAATATTAGTTCCTTATACAAGGTGAAATTTATTCAACCGCCTGAATTCATACTGGAAACTCGGCTAGTGACCAGGAACAATCGAACAATGTATAATCACCAGATAGGTGAAATTCGAAAAAAAAATTTTTGCTCCCATACTGCCTATACTAGGATTTGTATTTGAAGTAGTTCAGTGAGAAAGGGTTTAAAAAAATGTTATTTATGATTTCTAAAAAAGAGATCATTTGACCTTGTTTCTGATCACTAACCGAGTCTCCAGTATGAATTCAGGCGGTTGATTAAATTTCACCTTAAAACTGTCGTTTTTATGGAGAATTTGAAGGAAACTTAATTTTCAGTACTAACATTATTGCATTTTTTTAGAAATGATAAATCCAAATTTTATTATTTCTTTTGTGTATAAATGAGAGAACATTGTGCTTTGGAGACGACCATTAATTGAAGGTGAGATGATGGAGCTTTCAATCGACGCGTCAATTGCTCGCCCTCAGTTGCTTTTCAGACAGTAATAAAGGTGGACGATGATATCGATTTCTGTTGTGGCTTTCCTTTCCGTAACGTTGAATGTTTGCACAAGAAAAGGGCAAGACACGCTGGTTCAAAGAATGGAACTTAGGAGCTTAGGAACCGCTTCACTCACGAACATTTATTACACGTTCTACAAGACACTGAACCAGACTAAATTTTTTTTCTCAGAATGGACCAAGCATCTTTCGATACTTTGTTAGAGCTAGTTCGACCAAACATAGAAAAAAAAAACATAATTCTTGAAGCGATTCCCGAACGATTGTCAATCGCACAACGATACGTTCAATTAGCTGCGTCATTCGCGATTTTCATTGGCTTCAATTAAAATTTCCATCATTCGCCTTCAATCACGTAGCTGCGATTGACATGGCTTCAATTGATCATTTGGTACATCAATGACGTAAAAATTGACAATTGCGAATGACCGTCTCTGGGACGCTTAACAGCAACAATAATTTAATTTTTGAAAAGTGTCAATCTTATCATGGAAATGGACGAACACTTTCTGAAGATTTAATTTTAGTCATCAAACTGAAAATAAAAACAAAATTTAATACGTAGATGTAAAACTTTGAAATGAACATTCAAACAAAAAGCAAATAATGGAAATAGCTATTGAATTACAGCAACTATGAACTCATGAATATGTAAGAAAATTTCGCCATTTCATATGTAAGCACCCAATATTTTGTTACAATCTGGAGAATCGACCCTTAGTGGAACAATTAATATAATATTTCAAACATTAAAGGGTGCCTAATACTTTTGGCCAAGGCTGAACATTAAGCCTTGGTACCGAGTAGTTATAAGCAATTTGTTATGTCGCTAATTGTTTTTCTCCATAATAACGACAAGCCACTGAACAAAGGCTCTGTTATTAATTGTTTGTTTTTGCTTCAATAGCTCCAGTAATAAGTAATTATTTGTTTATTAGAAAGACTGCTATAGCTATAAGGAGGCATCATTCATTGTTATGAAATAATAATAAAGAAGGTCACGACTATTAGACTTGCAACCAGCATTAGTAGGTATATGTTTATACGTATTTATTTGTATGTAATGTAACATATAGCTAGGCAATATGTTAGGTTTAGGTAAGGCTAGTTTTTATAGGTAGGTCAAAGGACTATTTGTTCGTTTTTAATTGGCAATCGATAACCTTTATGGATCGACATACGTCGCATTGACTGATTTATTTCGTGTTTTCCAAAAATAAATACAGATCCAGTATAAAAGATCTTTCAGACAAAACACGAGCAAGATTCCTTAGAGAGTCCTATCGGTGTGAAGGTGGCTCACCATAAAGAAGATTCCTTAGAGAGTCCTATTGGTGTGAAGGTGGCTCTCCATTAATAAATATTCCTTCTAGAGTTTTGACGAAGTACGACAAGCGAGTGCTCTACGGAGCTCCCCTCCTTTAATGTATATGTGATAATTAGGAAGAAATGAAAAAAAGAAATAATACAAGAAGTCAAAGTGAAAACAAAGTAGTATGATTCAGCAAAATTCCTACTAGATCCCAAGTAGACCGTGTGTGTACTACATGGAAAAAAATCAACACACGACCAACGTCCTCCACACCCTCAACAGTCGCCGCGTGACTAAACTCGGTCGGAAGAAATCATATTATAATTTAATATATGTAATTAAAAAGGTTAAACTAAGGATTCTCTGGTTGTTTTGATACCAAAATTTATACCATAAAAATACATTTAAGTACCAATTTTTCGGCTAAGAAAACGCTACTTTTGTGCAAGCCTCTTGTTTAAGACGCTACGGAAAAAAAAATAGACACTCTTAGAACTTGCATATCTACTTCAGTAAATAATGTATTATGTTGATAAAATAGCATATTATTTTTGAAATCTTTTTCTAGGGATCTGTTAAATAGAAACGCGATTGGATAAATTGGGCTCGATAAAAATATTTATTAAAATGAGGTCTTTTTCGACACCAAAACTACTGGTTTGACAATTTAAAATGACATATGGACTGCAATTTTATTTTATTAGATGGTTTTTAACGGTATCTAGGACCAGAGGGCCTATTATGTATCTTTAGTTGCCAACTTGACTGGGTGCCTATCATCAAAAGCTATCGAATTCTGATTGTCTAAGAATATGTTCGCGCTTGAATTGCCGACACAGTTCGTAAATAGTTCAATACCCACTAAAGGCAATTTTGAAAGTTCAGTTTTTATCTATGTTTTTGATGATAGGCACCCAGTCCAGTGAGCAACCAAAGATACATAATAGAGGGACTGTTGAAACGAAATTTTGATAGCAACTTTAGTACATTTTATATTAATAAAAAAACCGACTTTTTGCTACTTTTCCACGAATCTGTCCCTCTCGCACTGAGGGTTTTTTCGCATATAGAGTACCAGGGACGCTAAAACTTTTACATATCGCCTTAATAAAAACACAGGGCTGTGGCGTTAGCGCCGTTATGTTATTATGAAGCAAAACCTTGCTAACATAAGGTACCATCAGTATTATGATACTTTCTCTGAAAAGGACGAAAACATAAAATATTTTAATTGATTTTTTTTTCCAAATTCCTTATTGTGCAATCTATTTTCTTGTACACTCGTATTAACAGAATGCTCAACATTTACACTATGTCATACATTGAGTGTAAAAAATCTGTTACATCATGGTTGAAACAACTTGACTTTGGTGAAACTGAAAATTTGCTGAAATACTGTACCTGATTTTATAATAAAGAAGAATAATTAAAATCAAATATAAATATAGTTAAAAAAAAAGTACTTATATTTATATATATTTATTTAAACCTAACCAAACCCTTTTTCAACTTCCCCTTTTATTCATAAGTTAGTTTAAGTTAATTTTTAAATAGTGTTTTTTAACTTAGTTAATTTAGGTAATTTCTACATAATATAAGTCTTAATGAACAAGTTATTGTTAAACATAAGGAAGAGCGGTCTCATCCTAATACAGGTTTTCCTATAAACTTTAATGGATAAGGCCTACATACTGTGTACCTACAACTTGTTTTCTAAATAAACTACATATTTTGTATTTTTTTTTTTTTTTTGTTATAGTCGCAGTCAATCACAAATATCAGGCAGGACATTTGCCTTATTTATTACTCTAATTGTTCGTGTACAGATGTATCCTCGTTCCCTATCACTTATTTCACCAACATAGACACAAATAACCGGTAGGACTCGCGCTCTGAGGGTTCCGTGCCGTTTCAATAGGTTAATATTAATAAATAATTTAAACAGACATTAAAACAAAAATTACAAATCTTACAAATTATATGAAACAAAACTGCAAAATTAGGTTGGTTGAGTATTTGGAGACGTAACCCTAAAATTACATCATAAATCGGCATTTTCAGTGTTTGTTGTTTTAAATACAGCATATGGTACATAACATACAAAAATTACAAATTCTTAACTACTCTAAGATAGACCCCGTAACAAAAATAGTCTGAAATAACAACTTTGATAGCACCCATTTATTTAATTTTAAAGATAAAAAGAAATTAAAAATACATTTATACTCTACTCAATGAGTTCTAGACAAGGTTTCCTCTGAAAAATAATTTAATTGCATTTCTAATTCAATATTCGGTTTTAGATCAACATTTTGCCTCTGTCTCATTCCGTCTTAGAGTTAGAGACCCGTGACATACGGACAGACAGACAGACAGACGGACGGACAGAAGAGTGACATAAATAGGGCTCCGTTTTGCTTTTGGGTATGGAACCCTAAAATTTATAAGAACGGCATACATCTCATATTTTTCACGCACACTAGAATACAATATAATAGAAAAGGCCTATTTTTTGGCCCCATGCGTTCACAAACGCTTAGCCCCCTTATCATATCTGATACCTGTGATTATAATACAAACATGATTAAAAATGCAAAAGGTGTCACTTTTTGAATGTGCTGGCTAAGGGGTCATCTCGGCCACATAAAACTCGGCCGCGTGGCTGAGTTGACACCTTTCGATTAAACCAATTTTATTGGGGGTCAACTCGGCCTCACATAAAAAGTACAGTCAATTGGATTCCAATTGGATTGGATCCAAATACCTACTATAAAACTTCAAACAAAACTATTAAAAAAAAAAAAACAATCTCGTTACCAGAAAATAACATGCTTTGTTGAAATCATGATAAGTTCTTACCTGTCTCTTCCTTTACATATAGTATTTGTTTTTGTAGATTTATATTTTGTTTTATTTTGAAGCCACGTCGTTATTTGTGAACTTAAATCATATTACATTTTCTACGGACTTCTTGTGTTGACTGTACATAACTACCTCAAATGTTTACTGTCGGCCGAGTTGACCCCCAATAAAATTGAGTTTTATGTGGCCGAGATGACCTCTTAGCCAATGTGCCGCTGGGAAAAAAGTTGTATGAAAGTCTATTATTTTCTGCCTGTCGGTAAAACGCTGGCCTCTTAATCGAGAGACCCGGCTTTGAATCTAGCTGCTCGAGCATTTATGTGCCTTTCAAAATAGACCTGCATGCGCATGTATTTATTTGTGTGTATTTGGGCCCAAAGTAAAAAAACCTGTACCTGTCTGTACCACCACACAATACGGGTACAGAACCCCAACAACAGTAAATAATTTCACTTGCAGTTATGGGGAAAGAACTTTACTTGATACCTACAATGTATTAAACTCTATGTATCTCAAGGGTCTAATTAAGTTGGACAACGATTTCTTCCTAAATAATTAAATATTTGTAATTTCAGATTTTTTTCCTATGTACGTGTTATAAGACCTACATATAAACGAAATTTCAAGTTTCTAAGTCAAATGGAAGTGTCATATATGTTTTGATTCGCTTGTGAGTGTCAAAAATGTGTAATAAATTAATTATGTAAAGTTTAATAAAATTTTTTCGCCTCAAGTTAAAATCCTGATTTTTCCACAGCACCATGAGGCCGTAGATTCCTGTAAGTGTTATCAGTTTCTGTTAAAGTATTTGATCATGCGATTAGATTAATAAAATAGAAATATATAATAACGAAAAACTGAATACATACGACACAAGACAATAATTAACAACAACACCAAGAAACGTCACACTTCACTCAGATGACCATAGCTTGGTAAAGCCAACTGATACAACCTCTTTAACAGTTTCAACTTGATATCTTATACGGGGCCCGAGCAAAAGGTTCTTGACAGACAGACAGACAGACGGACAACAAAGTGATCCTATAAGGGTCCCGTTTTTTTATTTTTTAAGCTTTATTTATTTCTTTTGTTTATTTATTAATACTAAAATAATAATAATAATAAGGTTTTACTCGATATATTTCGACCCACAGTATGGGGCCGTTATCAGTCGAACGCCTGATGAAGTTTGTTAATAAAAAAAAGGTTATTTTATTTTGAGGTACGGAACCCTAAATAGCAAAAAATTGGCCGTGCCCTAGCGTTAGAGACTTATTTCGATCCTGGGAAATCAGTCAGTCCCTAGGGATGGCAAAAAATGTACTTTACTCGGGTAAAGCCGCAAACAAAAAGCAAGTTCAGTATAAATAGAGAATCTTGTATGAGCAGAGCACCTATGCGTTGTTTTTCTCTCCCCCTCCACCTCCTTACCCCCCTCAGACCAGAAGTTGCACCGAGCTGTGCAGCTGTCGCAAAGTTTAAAACTCGGTTTATAGCAAAAAGTAAATGGGCAATGAGCATTATACTCGTAACATAAGTTTTTAGAGTTCCGCGGAGAAACGAAAACCTAGTAGCGAAACTTCATTGTTTGTCCATAACTCGGTCGATTGAGATTGTATGCAAACGCCAAATTACGTAAAGGGAATCTACATAAAGTGTACATACAACACTGACCCATTTATACAACGTGTAACAGAAAGGTGTAACCATATTTGAAGAGCTTATTCAGTCAGTGGAATAAAACAACTTTTACTATGGTGTCAACTATGAAATTACAAAAAAAAAATCTGCCCTTCCATACATTTCGGCCGAGCGGCACTGCATTTTCCTATGAAGTGAGTAATATTTTTTTTCGATATACAGGATTTGTTCCATAGTAAAAGTTGTTCTAAACCATTGACTGAATAAGCTCTTCAAATATTTTAATAACCTTTCTGTTACACCTTGTATAGATAGACGGAAAAAATAAAATCAAAAAGTTTATTTTTCTTACATTTTTTTAAATGATTATTTGCAAGTGTTTGTTGATTATTATTTCGTATAAATTTTTTAACTTATTACAATGAGGATAAGTCACATAACGGGAGAATCCAATTTTGACTATTACATTGCATGTGTTATGATTTTCTGAGTACACTACTTTTTGATTTTTTGAAATCCGTCCATAAATGGCAAAGTTATTTAATATTTTATCGGGCTTGATTTTAAGGTTTCTACCAACGCCAACGACCTTGAACTAAGTAACTTTGTAACCATTTTATACGGTAACTATTGCAGTTTTTAATAGAAAAAAAAATACATAGTAATCTGCATGATACAAATAGTGATTTGGTTTTTCCTGAATTTCATTATAACATACAGAAGTGAAGCAAGAAAATTCTAAGTTTACCCTTATTTCTCGATTATTTGTTCACTTGTAACAACATAACTGCTGCAGTTTTTATCGAAACAGTATGAAAATTTATAAACTTCTAGACAAAATAATATAAAATGATTTGGTTTTCTCAGTTTTTGTAAATTAATTTTATTTTGGATAAAATAAATTAAAAACACACTATTTTCGCACTTGTCAGCCGCAGCGACCGGCGTAACAGCCATGTTGCAGTGCGAGCTGATAAGGACTTTATTTTAATATGGTTTTGTTCGAAATTTCAACCACCACGAATCGAGTTGCTAATTATTCCGACGGACCCACCTTAAAACGCGCGCCTCCCGCCCGTGGATACCGATGTCGTCATCACACACAGACCCCGCGCGATCGCAGTCGTCCAGTACGCACATTCGTGATTAGTAGCGAACACTCGGTTTTTTTTCGAGTTTTATGCATTATCGGTTTATTGTTTCGGTGTTCTGTAATAATGAGCAACAAATTGGAAGATGGATTCGAAAAAGGACAGTCAGATAATCTACCTAAAGTGGATTCTTTCATGGTTTTTGAATACTTAAACAATCATGTGAAGTATACCAGCGCTGAAATCCGAGGTTGGAAGCTTCAACGGTAAGTACCTACCAAATTTAATGTGTTAGTTAGTGAGTTTAGGCCTAGGTACTTTTTCCCATGGCTGTTGCGGTAGGTAATGTGAAAATAATAAAATAACCTGGGTAAAAAGGTACATGGACAGCATAACACACTCCATCATAAAAACGTTAGTCAAGTCAAGTACCTACATTATTTCTTCCTACGGAGTTCGAGTTGATGTTTTTGTAAGCAGGCAACTGCAGGCATGATTCATTGCGATTTAGTAAGTGCCGGTTTCAAGTTCACCTAAACATTATAGACCGGGAGCGCGCCGTAGATTAACTAACATTAGCGGATACCTACCATGTTTTTTGTTTCGATGCACTTAAATGGTGCAACCGCATCAGGTAATGTGATGTAGGTATTTAATGCTGTATGATTATTACAGGTCTGTACGAGAGTCATATGGCGACGATGCCGTAGGGTATGTCCAAGTCCAAAGAAATGGAAATGTGTGCACAGTAAAGGCAAGAATAACACCGGAGCATAAAGTAAAAACTAAAGGTTATAGCTGCACTCTCAAATGTGAAGAAAATGATAAAACTATTATTGATGTTACTTGTCATGATTGTGCTGCACAAAAAGGAGGTTGCAAACATAGTGTAGCATTTCTTATGTGGATACACAGACGCAGTGAAGAGCCTTCTCCAACTGAAAAAAAATGTTATTGGGCCAAACCAAAACTGGCCACAGTGGGCACAACCTTGAAATTTATAAAAGCCAAAGATATCGGTTCCAGCGCTGGAGATATTGACGATAACGCTAATGTAAGAAGTGAACAATTTTTTAACAAACTGGTGCACAATATACAGTTAAATTCTATTAGGATTCAGTTAACAAGTTACGTTACACAGAATGAACTTGCGAAATTATCATTGCATAACTTGATAAATGATTATAAAAAAGAAGGTAACGACACGAACAGTGCACAAGGCTTCATCGATTATTGTACAACAAAACAAACACCAGAAAAGTGTTCAAAAATAGAACAAGAAACTCTATCTCAAGCTCAGTCTCCTTTATGGCATGAGATGCGATATTGCAGAATAACCGCGTCAAAAATACACGACGCCGCCCATTGCAAAACCCCTGATGGTTCATTAGTTGAGCAAATATTCGGTGCAACCATACCAGAAACTCCTGCAATGCGAAGAGGCAAAGTACTGGAACCTGATGTTAGGGCAAAAGTAGCAAAATTGAGAAAATTTGTAATCGAAAATGGTGGGCTGTTTTTGAAAAGTGATTGGCCTATTTTAGGTGCATCTCCTGATGGCTTAACACAAGAATATGTCATAGAAATAAAATGTCCCATGACCACACAAGGCAAAGAAAGCTTTATTAAAAATAATCGTCTCACAAACAAATCAAAAGGTCAAATCCAGCTGCAAATGTTTTTTTGCAACAAAACTAAAGGGCTTTTTTGTGTTGCTGATAAGAATTTTGAAGCTAACAAAGAAGTAGAAATCTTTGAAGAAGATTTTGATGAAATTTACTGCAAAGATCTTTTGGAAAAGTCAACAAGTTTTTGGAAACACTCAGTCTTTCCTAAATTGGTCAAAACTTAGGTTAAGGTATAAAAATAAACAGATGGCTTAAGATATAAATATTGTTTTATTTTAAACTTGGTTTCTAAATAAGCATTCTTGAAGATTAACTACTCCACAAGCAGATGTCACAACATAGTCTAATATTCTAACATAATCAATGTCAACACATGCATGAGGTGCAATCATTTCAAACTCCCTTAAACGCCCTATACTTCTCTCGACGTGTACTCGAAGGGCCGCTATTCTTTTAGTTTCTAAAACTTCTTCTTTACTTAGTTTTGATCCCGAATCAACGCTAGGAGGCCTTAAAAGTTTGCAACCTTGACGTTCAAGTAAATGAGCTATATTCTTAAATCCCCTATCAGCCATCACTACGTCACCGGGGGATAACATCTGAAGAAAACCGCAGTCTTCAAAGATAAGGGCGTCCGATGTCCTTCCTCCATAACCTTCGGATATGAAGTTTATAAGTCCATTAGGTGTTATCGATATTAGATATTTTATAGTATTCGCATTTTTATATTGTGACCACGTCAGCGCCTGATGTACTGCTGAGCTAGGTTTCTCGATTTGAATTTCTAAACAATCTATGATGCTGACGACTGTTGAATAACGCCTCCTAAAAGGTATCGGAAGATTTGAGCGAATATCGTCGCGAGGAGGAATAAAAATCAGTTTCTCCATGCATTGAGCAACCTTAGGTATTGTTTCTTTGAAATGTCTGCCGACTGTAGATTCCGAAACTCCAAATTGAACAGCAAGCACGGAATTCGGTTCACGCCATCTCAGTTTTTTCAAGCTCAATAATACATCCATCAGAGGTCTCTCAGTAGATTCACTCAAATATTCTAAACAGAAATACACTTGCGATGGTAATCCGAGAAAAAGCTTAGGTTCTCTAGATATAGACATTAAAGTTCCTTTTTGCATGTGTTCCTTAAATAACTCAGTATCTACTTGTCGTTTCATTTCACAGGCGTCAGTATTTACACTGAATCCACTTAGGCTCGCAGAAACTGATAAGGTATTAGAGTAAGATGTGAAGCTATCATGCATTGGTTCCCGATGATGATCCCGACGATGTTCTTTTGGTTTCACCGTTTTTATTTTAAGAGCAAACTCTTCAACCCGGTCAAAACCGGCGTCAGTATTAATGCCCTTGCTTCGAACTTTTGGCTTTATATTAACTTGCACTGCGAGTGATTTATATTTAGGATCATTGTGTAGATTTGCCGCATTATCTTCTTCAAGCGGGTTTATAGCCTCTGTATCATTTGAATTAAAATCAATCGTTTCACACGCCACGAACTCTTCTTGTGTTATTAGGTTTTCATGACCAACTTCCGGATTAAGCACTCTTTCAAAGTACTCAATCTGCTGTCTTTTTTTATATCCAGTCCGTTCTACAACGGCGTTATCCTTTCTTTGGCAGTCAAATTTATGCGGCAGAACTCCTTTTTTTAGTCTTAGTTGACCACCCATCAATCGGTACCTTATATAATTTTCCATGTCATTTTCGACCTGTAAAAAGTAAAAACAGATTAAAGATTCTTTATTTTATTTTTAAATAATACTTTACTTACTGAGAAAAGCAGATCCAAAAAATAGGTCCTACAGCAAAGAAATTAAAATTCGAATCATTACCTATTGTTGATAGGTATTCATTATCGTAGATAAAAATGCGGTAGTCTCCCGGACTACAAATATCATACCTACGTTGATTATTGTTTATTGTTATTACCTCATACGATTGTGTTAAGGTTGAGACAATATGACATAAAAGGATTAAGTTTTAAGGTTTTTGATTCCATTGATCGATAAAATAGGTGACATTTACTCAATAATACGAGGAAATAGGTATACGTCAAGTATAAGGTATAACGTAGGAAAGGTACTTACGTCGAAATGATCTTCGCAACAGTAATGAGTACTTTTGCTTGATAAAGGATCTCTCTTCATAACACTACACCACTTTTTTCTAGCTTTTTTGTCTGTTGGAACATGAAAAAATAGTTTGTCGGGCGTACTACTACTTGTACTCTTGCACTTTGGCACGACACAATATTTGTAAGACATTTTTAAGGATATTGATACACAACAATAAATCTATAACAAAGCGACCGTGACAAGCACAGCTCAAGAACTGCGCGGGAAACAGAGTACACCTACAGAACTGAAGAGCGCGTGCGGGGTCGCGCCCCGGGTATGTGTGGGATGACGTCACGCGCTCGCGGCTGGTACTGGCGGGCGTTATTTGAACTGCTACAGTAAAATTGCTGTACTTTCGACATTTCTTGTCCGATTTGGATATTTTTTTCACCATAAGTCATGTTTTTTTTACGGTCATCGATCTACATACTTAACAAAAATCGTGACTCTTCCTCATTAGTTAAGGCTTACGTCTTGCTGTGCATAACATAGAGTTTAAATTTTTGAGCTATCAGCGGAGCGAGAGGAGATAGAGAAAGAAAAACTGTGTTCGAAAAGGAAGTGAACTAACACGTGCTATCACTTCGCCGAGAAATGATGGCGATGTATTTTGCATCATAAACATAGTTCGTAAATTTTTGAGATTATTAATTATTAAAATTAGAGTGAGTTGATATCATAAATGTTTTGTTACAGATATGAATATTATTAAGGCGCTACGGAAAAAATAGACACTTTAAGAACTGCACGTTTGATAAAATAGTATATTATTTTTGGAATCTTTTTCTAGGGATCCGTTAAACAGAAAAGCGATTGGAGAAATTAGACTCTATAGAAATATTTATTGAAATGAGGTCTTTTTCGACACCAATTCTCCTGGTTTGACAATTTAGAATGACATATAGACTGCAATTACATTTTATTAGAAGGGTTTTAATTATATCTAGAACCTGGTTAAACGAAGTTTCCATGTCAACTTTAGTACATTTTATATTAATAAAAAACCGACTTTTTGCTACTTTTCCACGAATCCGTCCCTCTCGCACTGAGGGTTTTTTCGTGTATGGAGAAAGTTTTACATATCGCCTTAACTGTGACAGAAGGCACAGGGAATCAAAAAAGGCTGACTTGGGTGAATCATAAAATTATTTGAAAGTAGGATAGAGTTAGAGTTTTTTCACGCGTGCATAAGAGACGGCATTAGAACAGAATCATAATGTGGTTCATGTAAAACGGCCTTTTTAGGGGATCAGCGAGTCTACCACGTAATTCTGATTTTCATTAACATCAACTTGAGACATTTGAGATTGAAATTTGACGTGGGTGCGACGAGGCCCGCCTAACATGCCATTTCTTTTGCACGCACGTCAAATTTCAATCTCAAGTTGATGTTGATGAAAATCAGAATTACGTGGTAGACCCGCAGATCGAGCTTTCAATGGTGATGATGACTTTGATGACTATGATGAATCATAATCTCATCAAAAGCTCAACATGTGCCTTCAGTCACAGTTAAAAAGTATCCGTAATAAAACAGTTATTAATTACTGTTTAAAATTAACATCAATTACCGGAAGTATAGCCGATAAACTATATAGTTTGAGTTCAATTTCGTAAAGAAAGCTTATTTTATTTTTTCGATAAATAAATAAATAATAATAGTAAAATTATCCATAATAATCGAAAACAAAAACATGTTTTGCCTGTTTTAGTTAAGTAAGTAAACTGTTAAGAACGGTTTGGTAGCCGGATTTTGAATAACTCGTCTTTTTTCTAATTAATCGAAATAGAACACTTAAATTCAAAATTCACTCAATAGTTATTTAACAAAACCTTATAACCTAAGTATTATGCATGTTGCAATCGCAAAGTTTCCATTGGTTTCTATAAAGTAGAATTTCAAAGGTTTTAAATTGAAAATACTTTGAAATTCTAATTTACAGAAACCAATGGAAAGTAGAATTTCAAAGGTTTTGAGTTTAAATAACTAAAATTAGAAAAAGGCGAGTTTTTCACAATCCGGCTGCAAAACCGCTTTTAACTAAGTTATGAAAATAATAACAATCGTTCTTAATAAGCAATCCTTTGATAACACTATTAGTTTTCTAGAATACATAAAATCTAAAACAAAAGAATGCTACAAAAATTCATTTTCTCAGGATTTTCCTTAAGATAAAAAACTGGAATGCGCAAATGCATGCTTAGAATATATTTAAGCATTCAACCAGTGGGCTGCCTTTGAACCACAGACGGGGAATACATGTAGGTATTACCCAAGTAACACGCATGCTCTATATCTAGCCGTACAGAAGCCAATAAGGCGTACTAAATTATGGCTTAGGCTCCATAGATAAGCTCTACAGTGGTTCTACAAGCGGCTACAGCGCTGCTTTAATCCAAAAAATCTTTGTACAGAAATCGGTCTTACAATCACCCTACAGTGGCCGTAAATGTTTGTTAGTATGTTTTCATGCCCGTATAATAAATAACCGTAGAATCCGCCTTTGTATCTGCTTGGGAACGATAGTTACCGTTTTACGGCTTCTGTACCTGCCTGTTATTGAACTATTATATACGCTGCTGTACAGCTTAAGGAAAACAGTAACATTCTTCAATAGGTATTATACAGCATTTAGGCTGGACAAAGCCTTTTTAAGCAGCTTGTGTGCTAGTTGGGTATTTTATATAAGCCGCAAGCACACTTGACTTCTACATACCACACACATAATTTAGTACAAGAAGACCTGCGCAAGACAAGCCGTGTCGGCGTGACATCTTCTACGGTCGTAAAAGCGATACCATAAAATAAGTTTAATATAAATCTCGAGGTACGGCAACACATAAAGGCTGAGTAAATCACTGAAAGTCAGGCGCTTTGGACATTTACGGCCGAGCGAGCCGGCCGAAAGTTCCACCTCCTAGGCTATACTTGACAAAAGGGGAAAATTGAAGTATTCCTTCTACCGAAATGTCACTTATTTGAAGCCACAAAGTTAGGATTGATCTTGTATTGTTATAACTTCTACTATAATGTTTTAGATCATCACAATAATTTGGCGAAGTGCTAGTCGGTTTCGCCAACAAAGGGTTCTGTACCACCATACAAAACGATTACGGAACCCTTAAAGCATTATGCTAAATAACAACAATATGTTTAAACAACATCAAGATGACAAAAAACAAGGGTCTAAAATAGTTGCACCTGACAAACAATTCGGCACCGCCTGAGTAAGGAACCCTAATTTTTATTATTTATTGTTTTACTTTAGAGTATGTACAACAATCTGTAAGATACAGCTGAAACAAAAAACAACTTTTCCGAGGTTATTTGTATAGGGGTTTTGTAACGTGGGGTTTCTTTTTGTTATTTGGCGTGATTGTGGCAATAGTAACAAGTATTCTGAGAAAATTTCAACTCGCTACCTATATAACGGCTGAAGCTGTAGACCCCTGTTACAGATGGACATACGGACGGACAGACAGACGGTGAAAGCTTAATAAGGGACCTGTTTGGCACCTTTCTTGTACGGAACCCTAAAAAGCAATCAGAAAAAAAATCTCTGAGATAAATTAATCTCAGTACGGACTTGTCTTAAAACAGACTCCGTTCTCATGGAAAATTAGACATGAAAAATCCCATAACTTAGTTGGTTTAGTAGTATTCCGGCTGTATGGTATGTCATAGCTTTATACTATTTTATTTTTATATCGTTACGGGGTTTGCGTAGTTACCTCAGTAAAATTTTTGCAAATTTAAAAATCTTTACGAATAAATTTCATTTTATTTTATTATTGGTATGTCATAGTTTTATTTCCGAGATCTGATTTGCTGCAAACCTTTTTCAGCGCTGAAACTTGCTATTTTCTAAAATTTTAGTCCAGTACCTTATAATGTTTTTTTCTAAACTGTGTTTCTACATCGTGTACATGTTATTTTTATTTGTTGATTATTTAGTTTTATAGTGTAAATATTAGAGTTTTAAGTTTGTTTGTAAAGTTAGGGAGTAATTTTATTTAAATATGGTATTTTATAATTCTGCAGAATTTGTTGTTTGGTAACTTCACTCTTAAAATGCACTTAGTTTTAAAACATGTCATCACAGAAACCTTAAGGGGTCCATACACCCTACTTTAAGGAACCACTTCAGGAAGACTTCACTGTTCACAGACCAACATGCTCTGCAGCTTTTGAAGAAAATATATTTTTAGGTTCGACCGTTTACGCATAGTTTACGTTTCCAAAAAACGAAAAAAAAGACAAACTTATACGAGTCACCAAGATATACCGTCATCCTGTTCACTCAGGTAGGTTTAATAATAATAATAATAAAATTCTTTATTGCACAAGATTAAAATTTCGTACATAGGCGAGCTTAATACTATTTAGTATTCTCTACCAGCTAACCTTTGGTAATTGGGAAGTTGTTGCGGGTAGTTCCTTGATGTCAAAATATTATAGGGTACCGATTTAAATATATATATTACTCAAACACTTAGTAAATTACATTATACTACATGCTAATAAACATATACAGTAATTAATAGGGGATAACAACATTAAATGATAAACTACATATACCACTACATAAATAAATAAGTATAATGGATATATACTGAAGAGAATCCCTTTTGTTCGTTTATCGAAACGTACATAGCAAATGAGACCAAAACGTGTCTGCTTGTGAATACGCTGGTCTTCTTCATAAATGAAATTAGGATATTATAGATATATAAATTTGTTTATACTATAGATATACTCGTGCACTTTATATAAAAATAACTACACCAAATAAAATATAAATATTATTAGACTGCATTACAAACTAGAAAATATCAATCAGAAACAAATCCAAAGACAAAAATTTAAAAAAATTCCCCGGGCCAGGATTCGAACCTGCGACCTCTTGTTATCAAGACAAGCGCGCTACCAATTGCGCCACCGAGGTTCCTACCTAGACCGGCGAATTCTATCATCATACCTGTCCACTGTCATTTTTGCATCTGCATGATATACTAGATTGTACTGCACATACAGAACGCTCAGGAGGGCGTTATGTGATTTCACGCCTTGTTCTTTTTCAAATTCTTTTAAAATTTTTAAATTTTTTCAAATTCTTGTCTTTGGATTTGTTTCTGATTGATATTTTCTAGTTTGTAATGCACTCTAATAATATTTAGAGTACATATTCATAGCGATGGATTTCGCAAAATAAACATGAAATTTAAATTAATTAAAATAAAAATAATTATTAACAAATAAATAAAAAAAAATACTGGCCACCTGTTTAGTAAATAATTATTTTAAATAAAACATGCTGGCCAAATTGCTTCCGTCATTGTGTAAAGTACCCAAAAGACTGGTAGCGTTAGAAAACATTATCTAAGTCCACAGGCCACAGCCCTATAAAACGTCCAAGAACTTGAGAAATCATTCCCATACACTAATAACCACTAGATTTAGCTACAAATCTTTCAATATAATAACCGGATGTATGCTAAAACCGCCAGATAACTCCCAAGCCAATCTAATAAAACGGTAACTGCCTATAACGTTTCATAAATGACCAATTTGGCGGCCTCCTCCATATGGGATATTCCATAATATCAATTTCTCTTTACATGCAAAATAAATTGTCATATTAGTACTACACGGCTAAGCTAGATACACGGGCCGCATTGTGCCGCGTGGAAAGTGCTCCATTACTGTTGTGCATTGCCAAAGCATTTATAAGAAACGTGAGTTGCAATACACAAAAAAAAAAATCCTTAATACTTGTGCTATGTGTGAATAACAAATAGAGAAACCTTGGCAAGTTAGATCTTAAGGGGCTACATAATGTTAAAATTCAGTCCTGCTCTAACGATTTTGTATTTTAACTGTCTATCCTGCTCTAATCCTATGCCGCGCATGCAAAACTTTAGTTATTTCGAAATTGCGACTCCATTTTCCAGCTTCATCCGAAAATTACTCTTCTGATAATCTCATTTTTCTTTTTCAAACGTTATAAAAATATATATTTAATAGTTAGCTAATAACATGATGAATAAACACACAGTTTATTCGCTTATTTAACCCGGCCGGTTTCGGTTTAACACCATCATCAAGGGCTTAGACTAATTATAATGTTATTTCGTGCAATAAATGATATAGTAAATCGTGAAGTATGTTGTTAATCAATTAGTTAAACTATAGTAAACAAGGAAATTATTCTTGCGCATGAGAAAAAGCATGAAAATATTGTCCAAAGTCAAGCTGTTTGTACATTAAAATTATGTAAAATTGGCTATTTCTTTTAAACCACTAATGGTTTTTGTTTGGTTCTTGCACTTAAATACAAGGAAAATATTGCTTAGAAAAATCGTTTATCGGTTTTTTTTTCCTTCATGGCGTCCATGTGAAAAGTATTATTTTCTCTTATTTTGCGCTATCTGGAGATGACGTCGTAATTCACTGCGCGCTGATATGAACGTTATTTCAATATAGTTTCTCTCGATATTTGTACCAACACACGTCGACTCAAGGTCGTTGGCATCTACCTACCCCTTAACTATAATTTCTTTATGTCATAAAGATGTTTTTTTGTTAAGTTAGTATCTGCGTGTGTTGGTTCCGTTTCAATCGGTTTTGAAATATGAAAAGTGAAAAGCTTATTCGTGAAATTTGTGCTTTTTTAAAAGTAATATAAACAATAGAAAATTGAAAGTAAGTTTATATATAGTGTAAATGATAATTGTCTCGAGTCAAACAGCACGCCATATTTTTTTTAAATTTTACCGTCTACGTTGACGGAACTGAATACAATACAAAACTGATGTTTAGCATTGTGGAGCCCCTTCAAGTTCCGTTACTTTCGCTTTGTCTTCATAAACGTTATCCAAAGGTTGCTCGGAAGAAATAACTTTAAACTCTAAGATGGACCCGAGTCACGGCAATTTTTTGTAATTTGTTTATTTATTTATTTATATAAATAAATTAATCATATAGATTAGATTACAGATTATATAGATCACATATATCATATAGATTAAGATTTAATTCTTATTATTACATGCGGCATTAACACTCACGTGTGATTATTGTTGACAATATGCCAACCGTTTCACCAATACAATTTCGGTATTGTCAAGGCGATTGTCGTTCTTAGGATGACGACACGGCATTCACCGTCATTGTCAAACACCGTTGTTTTCACAACCAAAATGTGATGAATGCTAAAAAATCGAGTGAAATTCTTTTATAAGACAATTTTGTATCTTGGGATATTTTTTCGACCAACCAGCTCTAACCGGTCGGCCACAGCTTCAGGCTTCGAGAGGCGCGCCAAGCGGTTCTTCTTGCGACAGCGCCGGCGGAGAGAACAATGTAATGGAGAGAACATGTATGAAGTTGTACAGAGCTGGCCATGGGTCGTCGCTCGCGCGTCTTGTCCGGCTTCGAGTGACTTGCGCTCTCGGGGTGTTGGTGTGCGGGGAGGCGGGCGGTTGAAACAGTGATCGAGCGCACAGGACGAACCTAGTGCCGAGCGCTTTGCGCGAACGAGCGCGCTATACATCCGATGCGGTGGAAGGCGCCGACGGGTGTCGTGACAGGGCAAAGCCCGTCGCAAAAACCGCCTGGAAGCGCTGCAAGAAGCGTCGCCAGAAGCCTGAAGCTGTGGCCCTGGCGTAAGAGTGGTTGCTCATATGACCTCTCTACTAGTTGAGGTGGGTCGTATCCAAACTTCTCTAGTATGTCGCCAATTAGGTCAGAATACGTCCTTCTTGGGTGACACAGGCCAGCTAAACTTTAAACTTGAGCACCATGTATGAGGGCTTTTATTTATATCATGCTGTAGACACGGTAAGTGCTCAGGACCAAGTGTTTTTACAAATATACTATTTATAAATCTTAATTTAACCCTAAATAATATCATAATCAAATTTGGTTTCGAATAAATAAAGCAAGATTCCAAGCAATATCGACATGGATGGGAACCGTTCAATACGGAATTTTCTTCAAACTCGTAATAAAATTTGAAATGAAAAGACCGACCGATCTTTAAGCCGCTGATATACGGACTTGGTGAAACAGAGCGCAGTCAAAAGACAAACAAACCCTTTGTCATTGGAGATTATAGACCTCATATATTGAAACTCTGCCAAAGAAGAAAAGCTCACGTAAAAATGGGTTCTTGGTAGACTTTTTTAGGGTTGCGTACCCAAAGGGCAAATCGGAGCCCTATATGTCACTCCGCTATCCGTCTGTCTGTTTGTCCGTTTGTCTCTAGCTCTTAGAAGGAGATAGAAACCTGAAATTTTTATATGTTGTGTAAAATGTTGACCCAAAACCGAATTTTGAATTTAAAATGTAATTTAATTATTTTTCAGCGGGGCCTCATACATGAAAATGAAGAGGAAAAAAAATGTTTTTTTCTTACCCTAATATGCGGGGTGTCATTGTCTAAGTAGAGCTCACTAAGCAGAGTATAAAGATATTTTTTATTTTTAACTTAAAAAATGAAAAAATGGGGGCTATCAAATTCAGACCATTTTTGTTACGGGGTCTATCTCAAAGGCCAAAGAAGTGAGGCATTTGAAATTTCTGTATTTAATGTAGCATATGCTCTACAAAAACTAAAAACAAATACTAAAAACGCCGATTTATAATGTAGTTTTAGTGTTACGTCCCCGAATACTCAACCAACATAATTTTGCAGTTTTTATGTCTGACAGAATTAGAGCATTACCTAAAATTAAATAAATATATTACAGGTGGTAGAGCTGATGCTGGGTTCGACTGTGGAGGTACCACCATCTTAATTGGAGACCCCCTCGAAGTAATTCGGGGGAGAGTAAGAGGACAGCTCACAGGCAAAAAACTAGGAGGCCCACCATACCTGGGACCGATGGATGGCGGTACATCTCTACCTAATAACCGGGCCTTATATGGAACAGACTGGTGACGGGCAGTGGCGTTTTTAGTATGTTAGTGCGTTTAAATACACGCCGTTTACAAATAAGATCTTGAACTGTTGGCTTCTGTGGTGCCAATTTTACACGACTGCCCCCAAAAAAAGGAGTGTACTGTTTTCAGGGTTCATGCATGTATCTTTCTATATTCCATTATATCTTCTGAACGCTTTAACCAATATTGGATGAATGAGGTGTCATTAGAATTTCTATACCATCCGGATTGGCACTGGGTATCGGGGTATAACAGCTTTAAATAAAAAAAATCAAAAACAAGACTGCCATAGTTTCAAAATGTACTTAGTAACGACAATTAGTGCAGTCGAGGGACATACAAGACAATACGTATCCAATGTAGAGCTGTCCCCTGACTGCACTGGGTGTTGTTACTAAGTTCATTTTGAAGTAATGGCAGTCGTGTTTTTAATATTTTTTATTATTGATATTTATTGTTTCGAAGGTGCTTTCAGCTGTAATTATAATAATATCAAATAATTTCATGAAAATGCATTTATTAAAATGATATATGTAATGAAATTGAATAAAAGAGTTTCCATGACACGGCAACATTAGTTTATGAGGGGACGAATGAAAACTGATCTAATTTTGTTATGAAAATGTTGGGCTTCTCCGTTATGTAAATCTAATTTCAGTTACAAAGCTCAAAGTTTGGCTAGCGAGACCGGTTGCGTTTACCTGACCCGGTAGCATAGTGTTTAATCGCGCGCGACGCAACTTAGTTGAATCACAAGTGCAAGGAGCGTGACGTACTGTTTAATCGCAAAAACTTCGTGTCACGCTCCTCGCACTTGTGATTCAACTACGTTGCGTTGCACGCGATTAAACACTCTGCTACCGGGCACGGGGGGGTCAAGTAAGTTGCCAAAAAGCAAGGGGTAAATACCTGATAAGACTTACAAAGGAAATTTAGGTATAAGTTACTAGTTTTTTATACAAGTAAACATAAGGTAATGTTGCCAAATCAGTATACAGTTGCTTAAGCTATGCCTTTATTCACCTGATAATTACAAGGCTGATTATTATATATCTGATTATGCACTCATCAAATATACTGCATTTGACAGACATTTAACACGTTGATTTCATGCCGCCAGACGACGTCAAAGTGATATTTTTTTTGTATATTCAGTTTTATTTCTCGAAATTGGTGCAACTAAATATCAGCTTCTTAGTACCTACAGTTTGGTATCCAATTAGTATACATAAGTATAATAATTGGTGGTAGAGCTGATGCCGGACTCGACTGTGAAGGTACCATCATCTTACTTGGAGACCCCCTCGAAGAAATTCGGGGAAGAGTAAGAGGACAGATCACAGGCAAAAAACCAGGAGGCCCACCATGTCTGCGACCGATGGATGGCTTTAAACCCATCCCTAATACCCGGGCCTTATATGGAACAGACTGGTGACGGGCAGCGGCGTCACTGGTACGAGGGTTCCCGCACCACGCCCACCAACCCGTTGATTTTTATAATGCCATAACTTACTGTTGTCGTAATAAACTATAATCGAGAATTTTTCTATTCACTGGTTTCAGAGATAAGGAGGGAATATACAATATTTTAAGGTTTTTGAAAGATTTCTTTTCCCTCTATTAACGAAAGCAGTAGACCGAAAAATTTGAAATAATTCTCAGTTATAGTAAACTACGTAAAAATTATAGAAAAACTAAAGTGATTAAAAAAACTCGAACATAGTAAGAAATGTAAAATAAATTAAAATAATAAAAATTCCAGACCCATACGAAGTTGCAAGAGAGGGGACCTCGTTCACATGACAATAAGAAGGCTGATTCTTGTATAGTTTATATTTTTTTTGTGCTAAATTTCAGATCTTTACCTGTAACGGTACTAAAGTTATAAGGCTGTGACATACGGACGGACGGACAGACAACGGAGTCCCGCCAAAAAGGTTCCTTTTGTACCTTTTAGGTACTACGGAACCCTAAAAAGGTTTTACTAGGAGGGTACCATTTGAACGTTATTTCAGAAAAATCCGGATCGAAACAACTATTACTATTACTACTATTATACTATTACTATTATAACTATTACTATTATATACTACTATTTTATTTCCTTAATTATTGCGACTAGTTTCGTCTATTTGACATCGTCTGGCTGATTGGAATAGGTTAACAGTAAAAGTAAAAAGATACTTAATTAGATACTTTTACTGTTAACCTATTCCAATCAGCCCGACGATGTCATATAGACGAAACTAGTCGCAATAATTAAGGAAATAAAATAGGGGAACTCGTACAAGAAGACTTTGATTAGTGTTAGAATGAAGTTCCATCAAGGAGTCATACCTTACAGTATAAATTACGAAACAATGATATTTATATCTTATAATACTAAAAACCTCGTTGGTTCGCAAATATTTTTAAAACGGTAGCACGTCCTAATATAAAAGTCAAAACTAAGCTACATTTACACGAGATTGCACTCTAATAAGTGAAATGTTGGAATACCATTTTAATTTCGTACCGTTTATTTTTGAGACTCATTTCAAAAAATTTCACAGCTTCATGATATTAAAATTTTGTATCAATTAACCAAAGTATTTAAACACCACATAGCTAGTTAAGGCGCCTCTTCCCAGTGTCGTCTGAAAATAGCACATTTAGAAAAAAATATAATATGCTTTGAAGAACAATTTCATTTGACGAAATTATTTTCGCGTATAAGAAACAGCATGAAAATATATTTCCAATTCGAGCTGTTTTTAGAGTAAAATTGGTTATTTCTTTGAAAACACTAGTGGTATGTGTATGGTTCTTGCACTCAAATACAAGATAAATATTGCTAAAAAAAATTGTTTGTGAAAACATTTTTCCGTCCATCGCGTCCATGTGAAAAGTATTATTTTCTCCAATTTTGCTCTGTGTGGAGAACCAGCGACGTCATAATGCAGTGCGTGCTGATATTAACATTATTTCAATATAGTTTCTGTCGATATTTGTACGTACCCACACAGGTCGTCAAGGTCATTGGCGGCTACCTGCATTTTAAATCAAAAATGTTACCTGAATATCTATAATTACATACTTCGTCCGTAATATTTTTTTGTGCCACTGTGACAAAATTTGAAACGAACGAAGTAATGTCACAAGTGATGATATAAATGTCTTATTATATTTAGTTGCATCCAAACCATCCAATCCAATCCATCCAATCCAATCCAATCCATCCAATCCAATCCATCCAATCCAATCCAATCCAATCCAATCCAATCCAATCCATCCAATCCAATCCAATCCAATCCAATCCAATCCAATCCATCCAATCCAATACAATCCATCCAATCCAATCCATTCAATCCAATTCATCCAATCCAATCCAATCCAATCCAATCCAATCCAATCCATCCAATCCAATACAATCAATCCAATCCAATCCATTCAATCCAATCCATTCAATCCAATACATCAGCCAATATCGGTCCACTGCTGGACATAGGCCTCTCCTACACTGCGAAGTAGTTGCATACAATACCTTATTTTAATATTTTACAATAATCAAAAATATGGCTTATTCCACAAATCCCCTGCGAAGATCCCCTACGTCGGGGATTTATGGACTTTTTGTCCAGAAATCCCCTTCCGGCTCTCAAGGAAAACGGAAGGGGATTTCTGGAACTTTTGCCCAGAAATCCCCTTCCGTTTTCCTTGAGAGCCGGAAGGGGATTTCTGGACAAAAAGTCCATAAATCCCCGACGTAGGGGATCTTCGCATTATTATTGCGCAATAACGTAATCACAGTCTTTATTTTTATACATAGCATCTTTGCCTGACATTATAATATATTCAAAAAATTTAGAAAAAAAGCACTCGTCATGATACTTTCAAGTCTTGATACGGTATTGCTACCAGAGGAGTCAGGAGACCAATCAGAAGCAAAGACCAGAAATAGGGCGGAGCTTAAGACCAGGCTCCTTAAATTGCAGAGTTTTTGCATAAATATGCTGAGTCAATTAGAAATTTAAATAGGTATATATTTTTCAGACCTTTATATTTCAAAGCCTGATTATTATTGTATTTGTATTTGTATTTGTATTAGATAATTTTACCTACATACATTTGAAAATGAAGCTTTTTATAATGATTTTTAATTTTTTCTCTAATGCGGCTTGAGTTTTATGTCTAAAATAAATACTTACAGCAAGAAAACATACATTATTAAAATCTGCATAGAAAAAATGAACCTAAACAATTTATTGTAATTTTAATCAATTTTAATCTTGGAATCAGACAAATTCTGAATCATTTCGCGTGCATTTTGGCGCAGGCGATTTCAGTCTCCGGGTTATAGACCAAAGCCACTGTTTAAAGAAGGAATGCCTCGTTTAAAAAAAATAAGGGTGGTTGTCTTCGCTTTGATTGGTTCTCTACCGGTGTTATAATAAATCGGGGCCAATCAAGAATTGTGGTAATATTATGTAATATTATCGGACAAATTATGTAGGTATTTACAATACTGCTTCTGATGTTGTAATTACATTATGGGAGTTAAAAAAGGTATATTTTGAAAAAGAACCCTAAAAGTACACACAAATTGATTGAGAACATACATACACGTATGTATAATAGGTAAAACAGACTCGTATCTCTGAAAGAAGCTAATATTCTCTGCTCGGATTCCAAACAAACAGAGATCGACCGCTGGCTTCTTATAATAATATACCTCAGCCTCGGCATACCAAATGTTGACACAAATTATTTACCTTCTTACTATTTATAGTGCATACATACTTCTTACTGTTTGTATATAAGTTACTACAAAAATGTAAACTCTATGTTTTTTTTTCTGGCTGCAGTTCACGCAGTAATCAGAATCAGTGCAGTGCAGTGCAGTAATCAGTGCAGTAATCAGAGCGCCGCTTTGGCACAAATCAATTTAAGATTCTGTCCAACGAGGCAGAAAAAGACCAAGGACATCCTGGTATGAAAACACAAAGACATGGACCGGAACAAAGGACCCGGCCACACTCAAGAGACTGGCACAGAATTGAAATTTATTTGGCAAAATGATCGCCGACATCCGTTAGGATATGGCACCAGAAAAAGAAGAAGTCCAATGAAGTAAAGCCATCATGTTATAACGTTGAAAATAAACAATAGTTAAGGCTGGAAAGTTAATTTTTGGCGCGAGTACCTTCTACTGATTCCAGGATTGAACCACGAGCGAAGCGAGTGGTTCAAATATTGAATCCTGAGCGCAGCGAGGGTTTCAAAGGTACGAAACGCTAAATAACTTTGCTGCCGAGCGAAACACACAATTTTTCACCTCACTAAAGCGAGGGAAATGTTAGGTTCAAGAAAATATATATCGTACACTTTTATGTATTTTTCGTGCGATTTTTCCGAAAGAAAACTCAACTCGGCATTATGTACCGCTTGCAATAATTCCTCGCTCATATTTTATTTCTTTCGATTTTATCAAAAAACAAACCAAAATAATGAAAGGGAATTGAATAAAGAGAAGGAAATTTAAAAGTTTTTGTTTTTAATCAAATTTTCTTGCTGGCCAGTGCGATTATTCTTTAAATGAGGCTGGCGCATGACATGAAATAATTATTTGCATTTCAGTGGACTGGCTGCAGAGAATATAAACTATTACGAAACCAATGAGGTTCTATATATATATGTAATATTATTGTACGAAACCTTTATTGATTAAAAATATTCGAATTTTAAAAACAGTTACCACGCTAGCGGATAAAGTGCGCTTTTCCACCCAGATTTCTAATGATAAACAGAGCCTTTCCGAGCTTGTGAGGTGAAAAAATTATTTGCTTAATTTTATCCATTGAGCAACGACATGTTTTAAAATGACTATCTACAAAAAAGTGACAGCACGAATGACATGAATATTTAAATACTGCCAGCTAAGAAACCAATGAATAAAATAACAAAGATTTTTTAAACGTATGATGTAGGCTACCCTTGTCTCATCCCGCCTACTTACTAAAATAACCTATTTCATTTGGAAATTCTTTTTTATTCCTTTATTGTCAATTAGTATAGATTCTGATATAATTGTAATATTTAGCTGTTACATCATTGAAATCACAGTGAGGTTTTAATGATAGAAATGGAAATTTAGTAACTAAAGGAATTGCAAAAATTGTGGAAATTTTATTTAACTGTCAATAATAAGCCTTTGTCAAAGCCAAACGTTTACGTTCTCAAGTATTGTGGGTTTAATTTTGTCAAAGAGCCGTTGCTAAATGAAAATGTCACCAACATTACCCGTATAACTGACAATAAATAGATGTTGGTTTGGTATAAGAGACCTTTGTTTCGACACAAAAAAAGACATGATCTTGCTAAGTTTCTTGCCCTTCTTCTTAGCAAGACTTATCGAATAGGCAGAGGTAGGCATGTATTTATATATGTAACCTATTAGTATGTAGTATATAGAATGGGATTTGGTCGGCCGCCTGGATTCGTGCTGGGAGCTCGGTTGGTGATCATTGAACCTTGTTCCTGGTCCCTGGCCGGGTCTCCGGTATGGGTTCTGGCGGTTCATTGGATTTCACCTTGTATAATATATATTTTACCCATCATTTTAATCGTATACATATTGCTACATAAATTGCTACATTTATTATTTTATTACATATATTTTTATAAGAATAAATTTGACTCGTAAAAAGTGTATTATGTATATGTATACCCACTTTACAAAATAAACTATTTGAATTTGAATTTGCACATAAAAATTTTCAAGGAATATTTTGAAGCAAACCTACATCTACACGTATATAAAATGATTTTCTTTCTGTTTGCAAATAAAAGCTTTATAAATATTAGATGTGATGTAGGGACGGTTCCACTAGTCCTGCACTTTGCTCTTATTACAAGATAGTACATCTGTACTTATTTGATAAATGGTTTTAAAATATGAAAGCATAATTCGAAAAGGTTCTGAACCTACATTGATAGCATTCTATTAAACGAAGAGAGTAATCATTTAGTCTTTGAAAAACATAAGTCTTTTAAAAACATAAGTATTTCTAAAACATGAGTATTTTCCCGCGACTCCGCCACCGCGACAATCAGGCCGTGATTTTTGTAAATCAGCGTAGTACTTCCAGGAAAAACTAAATTTTAGCCAATAGTGCTCATACAAATCTGGCTAGATACACGGTAGTGTGCCAGCCAAGTTTATAAAAGAAGGCGCAGCAAAGGTCTCCTGAAAAAAAATATTTACTTACACTTGACACTTGCGAAAGTTTCCAAAAAATTATGTTTTCAAAACAAAATAAATAAAGCAAAGCGTTTCTTTGTCTCTATTCATTTATTAATAATAAATAATATTTTGTTATAATAATAATATTAAATATTTAATGAATAATATTTCTAATTTGAAAACCTGTAAAGTTAAAATTAGATTGGTAAGCATAATGTTTATGTTAGTGACCGTCCAAATTAAAAAATAATTTTAATACATATATCATGTATATCTGTTGCTCAGTTTTGGTGGTATTCTTTTATTGGCAATATATTTTCTTTTTTTGTTCTTTGTACCGAACTTGAGCTTTTTTATGATCTTAATGGGATAACATATTCCACAGAGAAAAGGGAGACTTCCAAAATACTCTCAATACATTAAAAAGATAATGAATTTCGTTCTTTCGTAAGAAACTTTGTCTAATAAAACTGTGGAAAAAATAATATATCGTCAAATCGTCACGACATGAATCCCCGAGGGATTTTCAGAGGTCTTTCCGAGTATGGACTGTAACGTTCAAGTCAAAGTCCACACTCGTACACCCATATATCACTGACGATTATTACATCTTACCGTGGTGAACCCTATCGCCTATCGGTGAGCCTTCCGAAGTGCGCAGACTGAACACAAATGTGCCCTTACGCGATTTGAAACCACGACCTGCGGCTTAGTGGCTGCACGAAACCACTAGATTCATCCATCCATCAGCCCGTATTGGTCCACTGCTGGACATAGGCCGCCCTAAAATTACGCCACTCTTGGCGGTCCTCAGTCATCCTCATCCAGCCGCCACCCACAACGTCCTTCAGATCGTCAGTCCAGCGGGCACGAGGGCGCCTAGGGTGCGCTTTGCTGTACGTGGTCTCCATTCCAATGCCTTACGGCCCCAACGGTTATCACGTCAGCGACAAATGTGGGCAGTCCACTGCCACTTCAACTTACTGATTCGGCAGGCTAGGTCGGTTACCTTCGATCTCTGACGGATATCTTCGTTTCGGATTTTATCCATCAGAGATATCCCAAGCATATAGCCCGCTCCATAGCTCGCTGAGCGACCTTAAATCGGCGGATCAAGCCTTTGGTAAGAGACCACGTCTCAGCGCCGTACGTCATCACTGGAAGGACGCACTGGTTGTATACTTTAGCCTTTAAAGAGAAGCAGAGAAGCTTCAAAAAGCAGCGGTAAAAAGTTGGTTACAAAATAAAAACTACGATGAAGTCGAATGTCTCCTTGCAGTTCCGACATGAAACATTTATATTGTCTCACTCTTACTTACTTTCTTTAAATATTTGAACGTATTTGTTACAATTACTCATCTTTCTTCACCCTCACAACACGCATATACTTTCACAATCACACACTACACTTACACACACACTTTTCTCTCATACAATAACATCACATTCAAACAGAAGTCAAGACTTTTTCATGGCATATTTGCATGTTATTAAATATTATTTTTTTTTCTTTTTTCTTGTGTTTTATATGAGATAGACTATATATAGTAATATTGTCATCAAATTAAACTAATAGATATAATAAAATCAAAGTGTCCCAAATGCAGTAAGCCGCTTTTGGTAACTGTCACTCTCGAGACGGCCTTTTAGGTCAGTGTTGGTGATAGGGACTGTCTTTGTCTAGATTGTTTTAGGATACAATTAGCACATATTTATATTTTGGAAAACATATTGCATGCTGTTGTTTTTATTGGATAAGTGCTTCTGTATGTTTTATTTTTTGATTCAATAAATAATTTTTGTATTTGTATTTGTATTTAAGCTACCACTAGATCATAAATTTTAAATTAATCTCTAATATTGTATGCACGATCTATGGACTGTGATCTATTGTTTTACTATTGTTTTGGCGATAGTAAGAATTAGAGGGTTAATCGTTGGGGTTAATAATATTGTAACACAAGTTATTGTACGCGTCATTCCAGCCAGCATCACACGGGAATCAATAACAACAACAGTTCAGAATGCAGAAAAGTCATAGCAACTCAATGGGAGTGGTTATGAGATCACTATAAATACCATTTTCTGTCAAAAACACCTACGATTCGTTCATGAACCTCAACAATGTCAAAAATCGTTGGGAAAAATTGGCTGTCAAACGTGATTGTGCAGCTAACCTCAGGTGACTATGAACCACCATGGCTATGGTTATTGGTGGTTCATAATGGTTTGACACTTCAATGTTCGGTCACGAATTACGTATGGGTTTATTCGGTTTGTTTACGTAACCAACTTACCAACGACAGCTGTGCGTGGAGAACCTGTTTATTTTGATAACCACACTTTAAATTGTTATCCCTGCCAAGTCCATATTATATATGAGATGGCATGTTTTACGAAGTCACGTCAAGATTTATTCATAAAATAAAGTAAAAAATGCAATTTAAATACTAGATACCTTAACAAATTAATAACTCCATAATACAGAACTGAATTTTGCCAAAGAAATATATATTTTTTGCATTTTTTTTTATAAATTACGCACAATCTCATAGAAATGCCCTATACTTTATTTAATGTTATTGAATTAATTAACAAAGCACTGTTTTAATGATCTTAAAGAATTTTTAAATTGAAGAAATAATGAAATATAGCAAAATTTACATTTATGTACTTAGTGTTAGTGTTAGTTCCTGATATACTTCTATAATGTTTTAGTTCAGTACTTTTATGAATACCTACATATTATAAGTATTAAGGTATGCTCTAAAAATTTGCATGCCTGAAAAGGTAAATTGTGCTGAACCTATTTTGTGGCACAAAATAGGTTCAGCACAATATAAATTGTGATATACATAAAGGTATTTTGTGCACCTCACCACCTTTATGTATATCACAATTTATGCAGATAAATAACCTTTCTATCTTTCTTTCTTCCTTTCTTTCTTTCTAAAAAGAGGAGAAGATTCATAGTTACTCCGCTGCTACTCCGCTGTCCACCTCTCCGTCTGTCATACACATCACAGGGGTCTGCAGCTTTTGCCTTTACAGGTAGCCAGATGAAATTTTCACAGAATACTTGTTACTATGGCTTCTATCACGAAAAATAAAAAATTAAACCCAAGGGGGGTCCCCATACTGTATGGGCCATACAAAAATCTTAAAAAATGTACGAGTAGTATTATTTTAACTTAATTTATTTCAGCTCCATCTAAAACATAAGCACAAGCTTTAAATTTTGTCAAATTGTACTTCTATTCATACTCTAAAATAAAACAATAATAATTGAAATTAGGGTTGCGTTGTTTGTCAGGTGCTATCATTTTAGCGCCGTGTTTTTTGTTGTATTGATGTTGCTATGGTATCTGGGTTCCGTACCCTAATTGTGGTGTCCAACTTCCACTTGGCCAAATTGATAAAATTGCCTGTATTATTGTCGACCGGCGCGCGGCCTCACCATGTACCCAGCCAAGCTTTTTAACGTGTCGAAGAAACCAGATTGTAGCCAATGATCAAAGGTCCATTTGCCTTTTCGCTGCCAAACGAAAAGATGCTGAAGTGTTCAGGTGAGGTGTTCAGCGTCCCAGGGGAACCCCACGTCAACTTGGCGCGGCGCCAACTTGGCTACCTATAATTATGTATGTTAATGCGTACCGCCGCCAAGTTAGATACCGTCTAACGACTTCCTTTGATAAAGATAAAGTTGCGTTGAAAATTCAGTTCCGCGACTTCAAGTTTATTACTGAATTGCGTGTAGTACTACGCAATCAAGTGTTTTACATCGCAGTTTATATAGACATTGATTCGAGTTATGGAGAGTTTTGAATTTCATTGTGTTAAAGCGATACCGCAGCCACGCCACAATGGAAGATTAAAACGCTATCATAATAACCTGATATTGCATTAACATTATTGAGACTAATTTCAACCACAGGTGTAGATCTAAATAGATTGACGGGAGTGTATGTTATGTACTTCGCGTGCCAAAAAAGCGCGAATAAAAAGAGAGTAATGCAGATATTGGCTCCTACAAATTTGACTCTTATGTTTTATCAATAGGTATAGGATAATTGGATCAAAATATACCTAAAGTTGGAAAACTCCATGAAAATATTTGTAGGTGTGGAGTCGGCTTCTTGAAATATTATTTATTTTGATGGTAAAAATTCCTTCACAGATATTGGCTCCTACAAATTTGACTCTTATGTTTTATCAATAGGCATAGGATAATTGGATCAAAATATACCTAAAGCTGGAAAACTCCATGAAAATGTTTGTAGGTGTGGAGTCGGCTTCTTGAAATATTATTTATTTTGATGGTAAAAATTCCTTCACAGATATTGGCTCCTACAAATTTGACTCTTATGTTTTATCAATAGGCATAGGATAATTGGATCAAAATATACCTGAAGTTGGAAAACTGCATGAAAATATTTGTAGGTGTGGAGTCGGCTTCTTGAAATATTATTTATTTTGATAGTAAAAATTATGGAAATTACGGCATTGCTTAAAACGTTACGATGATGTACCTTTTACTCAAAAGATGTTACCGTAAATGTATATTATTCAGAAATTGTACACAATACCTAGGAATTTATAAAATGCCAAGCTTTGAAAATATTACCTACCATAAAGAAAGTTTTGAAAATATGTTGTTCTATTTTTATTTTTATAGCGAAATCCGTTGCTTTGAATACTCCTAATATTACAAACTAGAAAAGATTAATGAGAAACAATGTACAATAAATATTTAAAAACAAATCCTTAGACCCAGATTCGAAACTGCGACAAGCAAGTTAGTGCTACCGACAGTGCCACCGTGGTAGCCATCCTAAACCATTGAATTTTTACACCATACCTGTACACCGAATTTTTGTAACTACTTTATATACGAGGCAGTAATGCACATACTGAACGCTCACGAGGGCGTTATTTGATTTCATGCCTTGTTCATTACGAAGCCAAAGGAATTTTTTCAAATTTGATATCACAAGTAACAATCCCAGTGATTATTCCCATATGTGTGCGCTGATCGAAGCGAGTTTGCTGTCATCCCCAAGTATCCTATTTTGTGAAGTTCTTTACTTTCCCAGTTTGACGAAAACATCAATATCGTTTTGACCTGCTGCTACCTCTTGTAGCATTCGCTACAGGTATTCAACCTTTTTCATATATTTTTAGTCTTTCTGTATCGTTGATTGCTTTACTGAATTTTCAAATTCGAAAATTTGGAATATCTTGTCACATTTTTTTGTTATTTTTTCTGATATCAAAGAGTATCGTGGTACAAGGAAAAGGAAATTTGCCACAGTAAATTTAAAATTCATCCACGAAACAGAGCACATTTGCTCTAGAGATTGTGAAACCCAGTTTTTTCTTCATTTACAGCGACCCTTCGGGCTTTTTAAGGGTCTTCCCAATTTTTCTTCAATTTCTCCCACCATCTTATTTGGTTGCACATATTGAGGCTGGATGTACGGACCGCGTGCCCTAATGGGGTAAGCTTCCTGAAGTTGGCGCCAGACAATCTTGGCTTGATTGACTACTCCCAGGAAGACTGCAAACACCTAAGTCACAAAGACACCCTTATCAGGTTTTTGTATCTGTAGCCTAGCATCCAGTAGTCTGGATATCCAGCATCAATTATTTTCTTCCTTAGTGTAAAGCTAGATAACGATTGCTCTTAACACCTTAAAGTTACGTTTTCTCTCGACTAGGAGTTATTAGAACTTCCGCGAAATCTTAGTTTCTGGGATCCTATAAACTAGTTTCAATATCCAAATTTAAATCCATAATATTGTGGACAAATTGCGTCGTTTAAGCTGAAGGAAAACAAAATCCTAAAATAAGATGAACTAGGCATAATTTTTGTGTTGATTTTATAAGTTCCTACGTACCCAATACTCTGTTGATTTTATTGTGTTTTATACCATATTTTTTACTTCAGTTTTGTTATTTTTAGTTCGTTCAAGAAACAAATTATACAGTTTCTTTATCCTGATTTACCTCTTTTTTTGGCTGTCACCAGGCTTGCCTGGTGGCAGTCCAAATTTAGGCCGAATCGACCAAATTACACTCGTGATTACAAAATAGCAAACTAATTTTAAAAAGTTATTGCTACACTCTGAAGTGGTTTAAGAGGCTATGCGAATTTTATTTTTGTCACTGTCACTCCAAGCGAAAAACCGCGCGGTGCGAGAGGGGTGGATTCAGGGCAAAAGGGAAAAATGTTAGTTATATAATTTTTATAAAAAAAACTAAAATAGCTAGCAAAATTTCAAATATCAAATCGCTAGGTATTGTTGAAACACACCTAATAAAATATGTTTGAGTTATGTATATGCCTCCTATTCGTCAAACGTGGAGAAAAAGTGTGTGTTGAAGACCTCATTTCAACAATTATTTCTATCGAGGAAAATTTATCCAAACATGTTTTCCAATTTCAAAACCCTAGATTATATAGTCAAAATGTATAAACCAGAAACTGATTATAATTTTCCGTGTATTTCATGAAATATACAGAAAATAAATACCCGTATTTTTTTCACATATCGCCTTAAGATGACTCGCTTCCACGTAGCTTTCAATTTGTCATTATCGACTTTAGTCTCCGGTCCTTGTTGAGGTCTAAATATCCATAACGGAAGCGATCAAACTAAAACGCCCCGTACAGTTATTATAACAGATAAAACATTATTTTTGCAAAACAGTTAACCTCAATAACTATGGAAACTCTTTCACTGTTAAGTCCATAAAACTGTGGAACTCCCTTCCTCACACTATCAGGGATAGCCCCTCCATTGGTGTATTCAAAAGGAAAATAAAAGAGCACTATCTTCGACAACCTATCGTGTAGTTGTATCATTTATTGTGTATTTATTTACTGAATATGTATTCTCATATTTATTTATACTTTGTAGGCATGTAAATTTTATGTAGTTTGTTATTATTTTTAACTAATTAGGTATCTATTATTAATTTAATCTTGTTTCTGTATAAGTATTATCGTGCACAATATGAATATCTTATTTATTTCAAATATCCTTATCACCCTTGGTTTGCTGGAAGAAATCTCATATTGAGATAAGCACGCCATTGTTCATAACTTTTATTATATAACTAGCTGACCCGGTGAACTTCGTATCACTTACCTCTTAATATAAACCATACTAATTTAAACCATATGCATTTCAGAGCCGGTAGCTTTATAAAGGCATCATCAGATA
The DNA here is from genome assembly GCA_934047225.1 of Ypsolopha sequella. NCBI lineage: Eukaryota > Metazoa > Arthropoda > Insecta > Lepidoptera > Ypsolophidae > Ypsolopha > Ypsolopha sequella. The sequence goes on along the minus strand of OW203994.1, from coordinate 7,899,536 downwards.
GTCTAAGTATCGGCTACATAGTGGGCGGAAAGAGTGGGCAAATCACGCACACATGTCCAGCTTAATTTTCATAATTATTTTGCATGCATATTATAAGTATATTTTTTTTGACTGTATCGATTACGCCACATTACTAAACGTAATAGTAGAATATAACCTGGCAACACTGACTGTCAGTGTCATTGTCACCGAACTTTCCAAGAAAATATAATTGATATTTCAAAACTATTTTTCAGAAGTTATAGTTAACTTTTAACAATGCATTGTCCCTTTTGTAAAAAGTGGATAGAACGGCAGAACAACAGAAGAACCTGTCCTAGTTGCACAAAAAAATTGTTAAGGCCCTTACCATTGCCAAATGGGTACTTTCTAAAGCCTACTCCTCGTTTATGGCCAAACCAAAAATAATGAAAAAATCTATTATGAATAATCAACTCTTAGACAACATATGCAACAGTTTTCTTTTTCATACCACCAAAACTTCTACATGAATTTTTTTTTTTACTGAATGGTGTTTTTTGACCTCAAATTCCCTACTGCTCCTGAGTGGCTGGGTCGATTGAATTCATCTATGCTTTGATAAATAGATAAACTTGATAGCTATAAACAAAACATAAGATTATTCAATCGAGTAATCACGTCCAAGTGAAAAGTATAATTTTCTCCTATTTCGCCCTCTCAAGGACGCAGCGAGCGTCGTAACAGCCACTTTGCATTGCGCGCTGATATGAACGTTATTTCAATGTCGTTTCCGTTGATATTCGTAGTGACAAATATCGAGCTGCTAATTTGGCGAAGGTAATCGCCTTAAGATGCGACGAATGTTTCACAATAACCGCTGATACCTTCAAGTTTTGTATAAAGTGCGGTCACAGTTTGAGCCAAATAATACGAATTAATAGGGATAAGGAACAAAAAAATCGAGTGAAACAACAACTGTTATTAAAACCAAAGTTCGTCTCAACAATGTCATCATCATCATCTATGTCATCATCTGAAGGAATAACATTTTCAGAACTTAATTTAACTGCCGAAGAACTAAAGGATTTGGATGAGATTTAAGAAAGTCATGAGCACAACATCGGCAATATTCTGGTTCTACCAGACTTGTCCGAGTCACCGAGGCCTTTCGCCGCGCCGTCAAGTCCTGCCGAGCCAACTCAAGACACCTTTAGCAAGCCTGGTTCGCATTTGCTTTTAGATTAATTGATATGTTGCCGATTCAGGTGTCAATCGCGGAAATTTTAGAAAATATGGTTCCTACCGTAAAGATTGATTTATATAATCTTTATTAAAAAAATATTTGAATTTTATCAAATTGAATTTTATTTCAGACATATATGTATTAGTAACAACATATATATCCAAATGCATGACACCGCGTACTCGTGCATGTGGCGCGGGCTTCCAATGTAAGTGGCCGGCAAAATTGACATTTTTCCCACATTGTTTGCATTGCCATCGGCATTAATAGCATCGCGAAGATGAATGTACTCTTCAGATCGAAGCTGCTGTTGGTTTAGACGGATGTACGACAATCGTTCAGTCTCAATTTTGACAAACATGTCAACTGCAAACTGATAAAAAAGCCGTTGACACATCAAAATGTGATTTACTTCACCTTCACGGATCATGAGTCTGTATGAATAAAAATTCATAGCACTGACTTTTTTGTTGGTTTCAGTACCTATAATCAATTAATCAACTATCCCAAAAACTAATGATTCTAATGGATCAGGTGGTGGGACTAATGTGGCAATTTTACTTTACCACCAGCACAACATAATCCTACAGATTCACCGCTGTATTTTAAAGCTTTACAATGTTGACAATTGATTGACATTTCCCCAATTGTTACAGATTTGTCGGCACTATAATCTGTTTCCGGATCGTAGGAGAATGCTTCTCGTGCCAGGTTCACAGGAACATTGCGTCTGCGGAATCGATCAATTTCATTTTACCGTGCTCGCTGCTGTTGTGATCGATGTGCCCGAACTCGTTCCATTCTATGCCTATCATCCACTACATTGTAATTCACTCTAGAACGCCAATCTGCCATACCAATACGACTGTTATCATTATCAGTCTCTTGCTGGTCATCAATGCGATCAGCGCGTGAGGTAGCTCGCGCACATTCAATCGACTTCGACGACGACGACTATGTTAGGTCGTTTTCTCCTCGGCATTGTATTCAGATCGTATAAAGCGAACTTTACTGTTTCAAAGTATATTTCTGAACGCACCCAGCACAACAACCAAGTGTCATTATAGTGTCATTATTTTACATGTTTTAAATCTAAATATGCGATAATCCCGACTATTATGGATATATGTTGTCGATTCCAAACCCTTATTTAATCTAGATCTACATGTAATTATTCCTAAAATACCGAACCGACGCGACGGGGTGAACATCAAATGTTTGACAGGTAAGAACAGTTTGTATGGGAAAATAAAATTGTCGTTTTTAGTATTTTCCTCGCAATTTTTCCACATTTTCCACGCTTAAACCTTCCCTGGACTTCCACAAATATTTCAAGACTAAAATTAGCCAAATCGGTTCAGCCGTTCTCGAGTTTTAGCGAGACTAACGAACAGCAATTCATTTTTATTTATATAGATTTAGAATTAAGTTTTCTGTGTGCATTAAGAATAAACACATATTTTTGATCGGGATGCCGACCAGCAGTGCGAGTTGCAACGTCGTTGCGTAAGCGTCTTCACTCGCCCAGAAAAAGGCAGTCTGAATCTGCTGAAACTGGTCGACTATCCAGATCAAAAATAGTTATTGAGGTGAGCCGTTTTGCAATATTCGTGCAGTTATTTGCTATACTTGGTCAGTCTTGGTACATACGCTTACAGTGGAGATCATATCAAGCTACACATGTAGTACTAAATTAGGCCTTAAAGTGATGGATATAAGATAGGTACAAAGTCCAATGTGTATATGTTCATGTGATATCCACTGTGACCGTCGTACTTCGTTGATATTGCGTACCGTCTGTGCAGCATTGGTGCCACCGTGGAACACATAAAATATACAAAAAAAAAAGAAAATATTGAATTTTTTTAGGTCGGCACTAGAGTCGCCAGATGGTCGAGATTCATCGGGACTGTCCCGAGATTTTATATGATATCCCGACAAAATACAAAAAACAAAATACATATTTTGTTGTAGTTACTTTAATTTTAATAATAAAAATGATTTTTTGATTCCTAATATTTATTTGTCCCGACTTTTTGAAATTTTGCCCCGATATTTTGGTTTTTCCATGTGGCAGCCCTCCGCACACAGGACTTGCATCCAGAGCCGTAAAACCATTAAAAAAAGAAAAAAAGTACGGACGTACACCACAGTGCGCCAAGGCTCATTTGGCGCGTGGATATAAACTTCAAAGCTCTGTATATAAACAACTGTTTGTCTGTGTATAAACCTTTATAGTTTGAATTTCAAAATAAAATCTTCCTTAGCGGGTACCCGCTTGGCATAAGCAAATTTCAAGTTTGTAGGTTGTCAAAACGTGGGGAAAAGAAACTTGAATCCACGCGCAAATAGAGCTTTGTTGCACTAATTTATTCATGTGGATTTGTTATTCCAAGTCAAATGCAAAACGAACCAGTATTTAAAAACATCAGTGTCTGCCAAGAGAATGAAACGAAGCACGTATGCAGCCCTTGGCGTGGGCTACATATTTGCGCTTTTCGGCGTTGAAACCCTCGGGCCAAGGGGGCCGGGAGCACGACAGCTTTATGAGGATCTGTCGTCGCGACACGTCGACGTCTCCGGAGATCCCAGGGTTGGCGCATACCTCGGCCAAAGAATTGACCTAGCAATCCAAAGAGGTAATGCTGCTAGTGTCCTGGGTACTCCTCCCCGAGACGACAGCGATTTTGAGTATTTTTTTTATATTTAAGAATCATTATTTGTTGATCTGCTATTCAAGTTTGTATGTATGTATATTTTTAGAGATTTAGTTTGTTTAAGTTTTTAATATTTTATAGGAATATTTAGTTTTAAGTTTAAGTTACTTAAGTGTCATTTAAATTTTATCATAGATCTTTGTTTTATATATAAACTATTACAAAACAGATAATATGAATTTCAAAATATTGCATTGGTAATTTTTAGGGTTCCGTACCCAGAGGGTAACCAACGGGACCCTAATACTAAGACTCCGCTGTCCGTCTGTCTGTACATATGTCTGTCCGTCTGTCTGTCCGTCTGTCTGTCTGTCTGTCACCAGGCTGTATCTCATTAAGGCGCTACGGAAAAAATTCGACACTTTAAGGACCTGCATATCTACTTCAGTAAATAATGTATTATTTTCATAAAATAGTATATACTTTTTGGATTCTTTTTCTAGGGATCTATTAAAACAGAAACGCGATTGGAGATATTAGGCTCGATAGAAATATTGATTGAAATGAGGTCCTTTTCGACACTAATTCTCCTGGTTTGACAATTTAGAATGACATATAGACTGCAACTATATTTTATTAGGTGGGTCTTAACAGTATCTAGGACCTGATTAAATGGAATTTTGATAGCAACTTTAGTACATTTTATATTAATAAAAAACCGACTTTTTGCTACTTTTCCACGAATCCGTCCCTCTCGCACTGAGGATTTTTTCGCATATGGAGTAACAGGGACGCTAAAACTTTTACATATCGCCTTAACCGTCATAGTTAGACAGTTAGACAATTTTCACAGATGATGTATTTCTATTGCCGCTATAACAACAAATACTAAAACACAGAATTAAATAAATATTGAAAGGGGCTCCCATACAACAGACATGTTTTTTTGGCGTTTTTATAGATATTGGTACGGAACCCTTCGTGCGCGAGTCCGACTCGCACTTGGGCGGTTTTATTATTCCATTTAGGGAAATGTGAAAACATTTTACGTATAAGCACAACAGCAATATCGCTTCTAAGTTTTTTCATCTTTGATAGATTACCAAAACAAATGTTCGCGCATTAATATTAACGGTGTAGCAATATTTTTGTCGTTCATTTGTTATGTCGCCAGTTGATCCTGACAGATGCCGCAGAGCTACAAACAAATATGGCCGCGTCACGCTCTCATACTCATAAACGAGCTCAAACGTTAATCCATAGATAAATTACAACGTATTTTCTGCGGGTAAACAGACAACGTAAAGGCATACCGAATGGAATATTTTTTTCAGTGCCTGTTACTAACGCTGAAAAAGTGTATTAAAATCAAAATATCATGCAGAAAATGTTTACAGTGTGAAACTATTACGCTGCAAAATGAATAGTTTTTGGCTGCTGCATTAGGGATTTTGACTTCATTTTCGTTCAGCGTTTAAATTATAAAGAGGTTTGTATAATGTTGTGTGGAATGTGTAATATTTTAAGCGTTTCATAGTCAGAGTTACGTTCTCAGAAGTGTCAAATGTAACCTTATAATTGGAATAGACTGTAGTGACTGCCAAACTTTTATATACACGCAGCATAAAAAATCAGAAACCATTGCAAAAAGGTAGCAGCTAACATATTTATACGTTGAGCTAAAATAGTGAGTGACTGCTGAAACATTTTTTGCGTGTTCGTTTTGAGGAACGTCTGTGTTTTTAAAAGGCCCTTTTATAATACTAAATAAATATAATTTGATGACTTCTTGGTATTTTATTGTTGGTTTATATATATAAAATACTTAATAAAATAACATTTATGATGAGAAAATTATTTGAAATATATTTCGGGCCCTATCTGAGCCTCAGTGACAGATTGTGACTGATGCCGTTTGGCTATAGGTATCTCATTTTTTACGCTGCGTGTATTTAAAAGTTTGGCAGTCACTATTTTAGCTCAACATTTATGTTGACTGCTTGCTACATTTTGGCTATGGTATCTGATTTTTTATGCTGCGTTTATATAAAAGTTTGGCGGTTACTCTTTTATCTCAACTTTATGTTGACTGCTTGCTACATTTTGGCTATGGTATCTGATTGTTTTGCTACGTTTATGTAAAAGTTTGGCAGTCACTATTTTAGATCCAACTTTTAGACGGATCAATTCAAAAATATGAAAGTATTTTTGGTAGCATCGTATTGAAAGAACAAAAAAGAGAAAATATTTCAAAATATATAAAAATGTATATACTCTAACAATAATAAAGAGGGCAAAATAAAATATTTGAGAGCTAATTCAAAAGAAAAGAAGCACCCAGAATCGAAGAGCTTGTTTGACTCGATTAATGGTATCTGAAAGGGGCATAAGAGGTGTGTCAGGATCGCAGTCCCTGCCTACGCCACTGGGACATATGGTTAAGTATATGTTTTTATGTATAAAATAACAGAAATTATTTTTTCCTAATGGTTTAAGTCTTACAAATAAACATATTATAAAATGTGCCAAATCAAGGAATTATTTATTTGTATTTTTTACAAATAAACAAAATTAAATGTAATTGTGTTTTTTCAACAAATAGGACAATATATGCAGCTTTAGTCCTAAATATTTTCATATATTGAAGGTGTATGTTACCATGGTGGTGTAGGTTTACCATATATATTTATTATTAAGGTATTTTTTTTATGTTTTATTCCACATAAATATAAATACTTAATTAATGGTTTTAAGCGCTATATTTCGACCCCTGATGACCCCCATCAGGTGAATTGAAAAATATTAAATGACATATATAGGTATATATAACTGCTGATATAAAATATAAAAGTATATATTTTAACTCATAACCAGACTTTTTAGTCATAATTTTTTTTTTTAAGTTTTTAGTAGTAAAATTTTAATTTGAATTTTAAAACCATTAATTAATTATTTATATTTATGTGATAAAAAATAAAAAGGCCATGAAACGATATTTTATAAAAAATATTTTATTGACATATTATTAAGCACGATTTAAATAAAAAAAATTAATTGAAAACAAAAAAACCAGCCAATTGCGAGTCGGGTCTTGGTTTTTTAGGGTTTCGTACATATGACAAATTATTTCAAACTAGATATTTATTTAATTTTAGGTTATGCTCTAATTCTGGCAGACATAAAAATTGCAAAATTGCGTTGGTTTAGTATTTGGGGACGTAACCCTAAAGCTACATTATCAATCGGCGTTTTTAGTATTTGTTGTTTAAATACAGCATATGGTTCAAAATAAACAGAAATTTTAAATTCTCAACTGCTTTGGCCTTTGAGATAGACCCCGTAACAAAAATGGTCTAAAAATGGCAACTTTGAAGGCCCCCATTTTTTTACATTTTAAGATTTACAAAAAATTATATATACAGCCTGGCTGGACTGACTGACTGACTGACCGGGGGGAAGTGCACAATATTCACGATTGCCGAGAATCAGTGCAGGACTCATCGCCCCCGCTATGAATTTAGAATTTATATATACTTTACTTAATGGGCTCTAGACAATAAAATCCCACAAGATAGGGCAAAAAAATTTTTTTTTCAACATTATTTTCGTATATTAGGCCCCCTAAAAATTATTTTATAACATTTTAAACTCAAAATTCAGTTTTAGGCGGTTTTAGGTTAACATTTTACACAACATATAAATATTTCAGGTTAATATCTCATTCCGTCTAAGAGCTAGAGACCCGTGACATACGAACAGACAGACAGACAGATAGCGGAGTGACATTAATAAGGCTCCGATTTGCCCTTTAGGTACGGAACCCTAGAAATGGCTCTTACAATGATGTATTTAAAATTGAAATTCAAATATTCTGGGTAATTTTTGATCAGCCTTTGTTAATGGTAGGACGCTAACCAAACTCATTAACTTTTAACGTAAAAGCCTTCTAATAATACACTTAGCTTTCTTCCTGAAATTGTTTTTAAGGTATCACTTATAATTATTCTCCACAACACGGAAATAATAAAAATAAAACCGGCCAAGTGCGAGTCGGACTCGCGCACGAAGGGTTCCGTACCACTATCTATAAAAACGGCAAAAAAAACATGTCTGTTGTAAGGGAGCCCCCCTAAATATTTATTTTATTCTGTTCTTTAGTATTTGTTGGCAACAACAGAAATACATCATTTGTGAAAATTTCAACCGTCTAACTATCACGGTTCATGAGATACACAGCCTGGTGGCAGACGGACAGCGGAGTCTTAGTAATAGGGTCCCGTTGGTTACCCTTTGGGTACGGAACCCTAAAAAGACAACGTCAATTATAAAGATAACCTGTGTACTAAAGATCATCACAATTTTTATTTCTTATGCGCGTTGTTTTACATAATAAACCTTCGTTTTAATCTTATTGAAAAGAAACAACTTTTTGAAAAACTCTAGATACGCTTGCATTAATATCAATGCACAAATTTATTTTCACAGTTATGAATTCTCAAATTAAAAAGTTTTAAATTATTCTCCATACTTTTAATTACTCTTTTTTCGTTTACTCCATATGCATATATATAAATAATCGTAAATGAATTCGCAGTTGCCGGTAAATTTAACGAAAAAGCTTATATTTAAATGAAAACCTCTTTTTACGAGAATTTTTTGATTGGTAAATAAAATAATGGTAAACATACATGAAACATAATATGTAAACTTTGTATATTTATACAGAATTTGCTAAATGGATAGCAATTTTTAATAGCAATAATTATAAAGTATTAACTTTAAACATAAAACATTGAATAAATGTAATCAAAGGTTCGTATTTCCAATACAAGGTAGGTAGTTGACTTATGTAAATAAGCGCACATCGGCATGATTTGCTTTACAGAAATAAATAAATAATCATAACATATTGAAATCACTGTCTATTTATTCACCAATTTTGTCCTTTATGCGGTTGCCATAAATAATACAAAATAAAAGTGCCATTACCTCTCCAATCGCGAGCCGATAAAGACACAGACAAAAACAATAGTAGTTTATGCTACAAGGGCGAAAAGGAATAAATTACGAGGACGATTTAAAACACGAGCATAGCGAGTGCACTCGGTGCACCCACGTTTCACCGACGATTATTACGTCTCAACGTGATGGGTGGTACACAAATACACACCATTTAGGGCATGGGATTTCCTTTCGATGTTTTCCTTCACCGTTCAGCAAGTGGTAAGTAAGAACAAATACTATGCACATAAATTCCGAAAAACTCATTGGAGTATGCCCGACCGAGGATCGAACCTGAGTCTCAAGATTGAGAGGCCAGTGTCATACTTTATATTTTCTGCCAGTGTTCTACCTCTGAGCTACCGCACCGCCCTTAAAATATTATACGCACAAAATCCAGCAGTTACCCGTTCATGTCAGAAAAGAGTCCGATCACCAGATCTACCATCATTAAAATCAATCGCAGTCCACCGCGCATGTGTTTGGTCACAAGCATAACCATCATTCGAACCATTCGCTATTAAATAAAACCTCAGACATGGCTGTATGGGCTAAGTTCCTTTTGCCTTCCTATTGCGTGATATTGTACATACTTCTATACCACAAAAAGTTATTTTTCAATGCAAGTGCTCGTAAAGGCCCACTTTTTATGCATCAAAACCGAACAGAAAGTCGATTATTTTGCCCTAGAGCTTTATTATAATTTTTTTTTTTACAATGGTTGGTTAACCTGCAGCCTTTCCTGTGTACCATAAATGTAATACTTTTTTCCACTGTTTAACGGCTCTGGATACAGTCCTTTTGAGCCAATCATAATTTAAAGTTCACAAGATTATATTTTTTTTATTTCCTCACACTATGCATTGAAAAACGTAGTATGATACTCGGGCGTAAGAGCAATAAATTACTCGGTTACGTTTAAAACACACGCTACGCTCGTGTTTTAAATCGTCTTCGTAAACTACTATAAAAGCATGAAGTAAGAAAACAATTTTATTTTTGACTGTATTTTAAGAGAGGTTCGTAAAAAAATTGTCATTATGCACTATTTTTGAATCATAATTAGGATTGTACAATATGAGTGTAGATAAAATAATATAGGTCGTTAACTATGAAATTGCCGTTTTCTATAGAGAATTTGAAGGAAACTCAATTTTCAGTAAAAACATTTTATAGGAATGATAAATCCAAATTTCATTCAAAAAATTGTGTAAAATGAGACAAAATTAGGATAACAGAGACTAAAAATTCTAAATTCTAAATTCGTGGCGGGGGCGATGAGTCCTGCACTGATTCCCCGCAATTGTGAGTGTTGTCCACTTCCCCCCGGTCAGTCAGCCCAGCCAGTACAGTCGAACAGCTTCAGCATTCTGACACATAACTGGTCCAGTGAAGGGAAGGTGGAGCCCGTCGCGATCCCTGCTTTTCGTCTTATATCTTCGGTTGTAGAGCAGCGGAGTAGCTCATGTTCCACTGTCAGAGACTAATATTACGATTCTTATCATGAAGACGGATGACATTTAGGACGAACTGTCTTTGAAGAATAAATTTTTGTAATCAAACTGAAAATAAAAACAAAATTTAATAAGTAGATACAAAACCTGGAAAGCAACGTTTAAACAAAAAACAATTAATAGAAATAGCTATTGAATTACAGGAATTATGAACTTATGAATCTGTAAGAGAATTTCGGCAATTTCACAACTATTGTTCACAGTTAATGACCTATTATTGTAGCATTTAAAATGTTGAGAAACAAACCTAAATTTAAATAATATAACACACAATCTGACATCTGTCATCTTCACCATACAAAATTACCTCATGACAATGACCTGTTAAAACGAGGTTTCAGGTTTGGATCGAGTTATGTTTATCATATCAACGATTTTGAAACTGACGACGACCCCAAGTGGGTCGAAATATATATCGATAAATTTAATTCTCCATTTTGATTATATTTTTAATGCATGTTTTTATAAGCATATATTATATTTATATCTAAATATATATACGACGACACTAAAGTGTTATTACTATTAGTAATTAGTAAAGAATAGTTTTTCAATAATAAAGGGCGCAGTATCTATTATATAAAATCAAAAAGCTAGAAAGGGACCAAATTCACGGGGAAGAGTGAGATGATGCTCTACATACCTTAGTTTGTGCGTATCACTCTCACGAACGCTAAAATCGCGAAAAAAATATGCAATTTGATTCCTTGGATTGTGACAATTATGAACGGTATAAACAATATGGGTTTAGATAAGTGATCGCCTAATAATTAAAGAATGAAATTATTAAATCAAAATGTTCCGCGTTTCAGAAACGTCACATCTGTATGGCATGTCTAAACGGCCGTTCATACTGTTTTGGATTTGCAAAAACGTAACATCATACAACGCAACTTTAAACACAAATTTAACACCAAATTATTTTTTCAGGGAATTAATTTTATATTAATTAATTAATTCCAGACATTATCCTCTACATCCAACGTCACTCACAACCATCTCCTCACTATGATACAAGATTTCAAGGTTATTTTTTGATTAAAATTATTATTTTTCCAACGCAGGCAGAGCCACGGGAACATCTAATAAAACATAAAAGTCCGCACCAGTCGCACTGAAGGGGCACTCGTCCATTTCACAGATATACTAGGTATATATTTTGATCAGCCAGTGACCGCACAAAAGAGTGATAATTGGCTTTCAGCGCTGTTGAGGTGGCGAGCAATTAGGGCACGACCGCACTTCCGTCTACTGCGGAACCCGACGCGGCACGATTAGAGGCCGGATGTGCGGAGCCGACATATAGGTAGAGCTCTCATAGAAAGGGATATGGCCGAAACAGATTCACGAAATATAAACGAACGAGGTATATTTATCAATATTATGAAAATGAAAAATGAAAATGAAAAAATGTTTACATGTTACAGTTATTGGTTCCTGGCTCCCAAGCTAAAATTCTCTGTCCAATGAGTAGCCAGGCTTCTTTCGTACATTAAGTAGGTTTTGCTACATATGCTTATGACTAGTTTAAAATAAGACTAATTAACAATAAATTAATCACACCAATCGAACAATATTAGTGCGGGTAGGTACCTACTCATTCGTGCGAGTTATTATCACTTTACTCGGTTAAAAAGCAACTAAACATCTCGTGAGATAACATTTACTGCATCGAGCTAAACTTCCGTATGGCGAGTCATGGTACGTAGTTCCGCGACCGCCACACCTAACCTTCGTGGTTTTTTTTTTATGACAACCCAGAAATACTGTAAAAGCACATTTAGTATTTTAGTGCACAAGTCAGTATTTTTTAGGGTTCCATAGTTTTCGCACTTGAAGTGGCGACACAGTTCGTAAATAGTTCAATACCCACTAAAAGCAATTTTGAAAGTTTTGGCACCTAGTCCACTTGGAAACAAAAGATACATAATCCAAGGGCTGGTTCTCGGAAGGCGAACGGATAAAGTTCACTGGTTTCAAACTCTCAAGTTTGGCCGAAATTAATTTAAAATAGCCGGAGTTCTGAGGTCTTCCAGTCAATATTTTATCTTTACAGATACATTCACACATTCCTCCATGACGAAATTGATCCGGTCACAAAGAAAACCCCATCCTTTATTTGTCTTTGCGATCCAATATACAGGGTGTAAATGCAAAACCAAGAATCCCTTTAGGGTATGAAAGTATACACGATACTGATACGATTACGATAAAAAAAAGTATACCTTAAATTTTTACCAAAAATTATATTGTTTTCCTAAGATCCAGCTACGCACTCTAATCAATGCAGTTCATTCACCCCGTAGTGCGGTAACGACCAATCACATTGAGTAATTATGTTCTGTGCTACTGACGCTATCAGAGGTCAACGATCAGCGAGAGTGTCCCCCGGATTAGAGTATTTCAAGTTTAACAAATCGTGTTATTATGTGGTACTGCTACATAAAAAAAAATTGCCGCTATTTTTTTTAAACACTGTATGATTCATACTAACATACCCTAGAAGGATTCTTGCCTTTGCTTTTACACCCTGTAGAACGGCCCCAAAAATCCTTATTTGTAATAAAAATAGTTGAAATTACCCGAAAATATCAATGGCTAGCAGAAATTTAAGTTTGAAATAAATAATAAGTTACCTATTTCCATACACTTGCTAAATTTTTGCCCTTATTCATAGCAAGAATAATCGAATGGGTGGAGCTAGGAATGATATTTATTTATTTAACGTATTTGTATTTATTTTATAGCATAACATTCATTATTCATTCCTACATTTATGTTTATGTAAGTTAATTATTTTATTAAATTTAAGTATACCTAAATTAAATTATTTTTTTATAAATTTTTCTTCGTGTTCCATAGTTAAATTATTATAAAAAATATAGTTCTTGGAAACGTAACAATTGTATCAAATTTACCTAAATAAAATAAATATTTCAATTCATTTCATGTAAAACTACCGAACTTATCAAAGAGCCGGAGAATAACAAAGTATAAATTTTATCCTGAATTTTGTTCCTAGAAGATGTTGTTTCACTTTTGACATCTGACACATTTAAAATAGTAATATTAAGTCAGTAATAAAAACGATAAAACGCAGGCGATTCCGTGGACAAAAGCTATTAAAATATAAACCATATAATTTAATCAACGTTTTCATGTTTTGAACAAGGGTCCCATTTATTCAGTTTCTAGTGGTAAAAGCCTACGTTTTATTGCAGAAACAAAACCTTTTTTTTTTCTAGCAAATTAATTAAGAGTAAAAGTCAACCGGTCCATTCGCAATAAATATACAATTAAAAAGCAAATGTTCCCTTATTAACAAAACAATCGTTACTGCCCTTAATTTAGGGAGACTGAAAGCGAAAAAGTCTATAAAGTGTATCGCCTTAAACAGTGCACGGGGTCTGTACATGGTAATAGTTTTCTAGGAGTCTTCAACATTTTTTTTTTTTTTATGTTTCTGTCTTTTAATCTAACTACCTGCAGTTGTGTCTAAATCTGCGAGATCAGAGACAGGTTGAAAAACAGCGCTGTGAAGATTATTCTCTCTTCCAGCAAGAAGCTGAGCCTGACTCCTTTTTGTCGAAGTGTTTATAATTCTAATCTAATATATTATAATATTCTATAAAAATCTTTGTTAGACAAATAAATAATATTCTATTTTATTCTATTCTAAACTATTCAGGCAAAGATTCACCTAAATCTCAATATCAAAGAAGGCCTATGTATTAAATAAGATATTATAAAGAAATTATACATACGAAAAAAAAATTGTATTTTCGATATACTTACCAATTATTATTTTTTTAGCTTACGCATATAAATGGCGTAACTAGTTTACTACCTTCTTCATCTTCAAGAGGTTTCAAGTCATTTAATGTCATTGCCAATAAATATGTACATTTGTTATTTTGAATATTTTAATTATATTATGTCACAAACAAACAAATACAATCAATGTTTTTTCGGGTTCTAGTACCCGGCAGAAAATAATGCACATCGGCTATCTTCGGCATTGTAGAGCGACGTCTCTGTCACCGGACTGTTAAAGCTTTGTGTGACAGAGATGACGCTACGATACGATGTGCAATATTTACAGCCGCGACCTGTAGCTTTTATAGCAAGCTTCGGTATATGTTTTCATCTGTTTGTGAGGAAGGACGGCTTATGGCGTTTGACCTGGTCCTCAAAAAGGCCGTTTTGCATGAATCACATTATGATTTTGTTCTAATTCCGTCTCTTTTGCACGCGTGAAAAATCTCTGACTCTATCCTATTTCAAATCATTTTATGATTCACCCAAGTCGGCCTTTTTAGATCCCCTGATATTTGATATGTAAATAGATTACTAATCTGAAAACACGAAAAATTAAAAAAGATTATTGTAATTCATATCATAACCATAATCATATCATTTATTTGCAGATTAAAGCCACACCTGACACACAAACCATTTCATAGAAGACACAGAAAAAAAAAACATTATTTGACACAAATTGATTAGGACCTGCATAAAAATAATAGAAGGAAAGAAAAAGTGAAAATATTAAATGTCAACATTTGTATAAGAAAAAGGTAATAATTAAATAAAACTCAAAATATGTCAGTTACTTAGTAATAATCAGAATAACAACAATCATAGCAACAAAAAGATTAACAAACGAGAAATTAAGATGACATAAATTAAAATTTTATAAAATATAAGCTAAAAATGTTCTACTCAATAAAAATCGAGTACATAAAGCGGTATGTAGTAAATCTAATTACATAATATAGGTACAATATCAAACAGAATACATCTACGAAACATTCACGTCCTCTTGTTGCTGCGTAGCAAGTGCTACGACCTCATAGACTTTCCGATTTGTAGCCATTACGTCATAATCTGAGTCATATGCGTCAAGAGAGTTTACAAAACATGGGTATTGAGCTGTGCCATAGACAAAACAGCCCAGAAAGACATCTATTGTTCAACATCTTGCTTACAAATAATTCTGTCAACAATCGAAACGGGATACTGCAATCCTATTGGCTCTTCCAATCTTACGTATAGCGCCACAAACTTATCTTTCCCGAAGACGAAGACTCTAACGTAATGAATACAGAAGTCATTTTGGTTTGACCTACCAAAACATATAATTTTGGAGTGGCGAATTATATCTGCTTGTTCAGTCAGATGTGTTGACAGAAATCGGTCGCCTGTTATGAGGGGAGTCTGTAGGCTGTATTCGTCTATGAGCTGTGGATACAATGTTTTAAATGTTTTGTAAATCCTCCAGAATTTCTTAGAATATGTAGGTAGATTTAAAAGAAGAAGAATAAGAAACCAAAAAGGAGCCCTGAAAACAAACAATAGAGCTCTGTTGATAAGGTTTCCACTTTTAAAGAAACCCTAAAAAATGGAGTGCTTACCATTTTGCGTCCTAATGAATGAGAAGTAATTTCAGTGGAAATAAAACCGAGGACAATAAAATATTCATTTTAAAAACAGTAGCCGCGAGTCATTTGCTTCGTCGTATTTTCCATTCGAAGACAATGAGGAGCATAGTTAAATACCCTATTACCATTTATGATGACACTTACCAACTATAATCTGTTCAGCGAGAGTTGATAAAAACGTTAACCACAAGTCATTTGCTTCATCGTATTTTCCATTCGAAGACAACGAGGAGCATAGTTAAATACCCTATTATCATTTATGACACCTACCAACTATAATCTGTTCAGCAAGAGTTGATAAAAACGGTAACCGCAAGTGATTTGCTTCATCGTATTTTCCATTCGAAGACAATGAGGAGCATAGTTAAATACCCTATTATCATTTATGACACTTACCAACTATAATCTGTTCAGCGAGAGTTGATAAAAACGGTATCCGCAAGTCATTTGCTTCATCGTATTTTCCATTCGAAGACAATGAGGAGCATAGTTAAATACCCTATTATCATTTATGATGACACTTACCAACTATAATCTGTTCAGCGAGAGTTGATAAAAACGGTAACCGCAAGTCATTTGCTTCGTCGTATTTTCCAGTCGAAGACAATGAGTAGCACAGTTAAATACCCTATTATCATTACTAACGCTTGCCAACTAAATATGTGCGCTGAGAGTTGATAAAAAAAAAAAAGATAATTTGTGACTAATATCGTAACAGTTGAAGTTTTGTTAAAGAATTAAAATGGCTTTCGTCGTTTAATACTGTGGCCTCAGTACAATATTAATAACTCATTTTATTTAACAGATTACATCAAGATACGGCTTTTTAATTATTTTATTATTAGTATAGATTTATATTAATGTATTTATTTATAGCTAGAGATTTAATTTGAATAAATTTTTCATATAAGTTCGTAGAGTTTATTGAACATTTGCTTCCGACATATTGATTAATAGACATTAAAAATTAATGGTATATAATAAATTTTATGTCTTTTATCACAGTTAACGTTACTTTCATTCATTTCACAAATTTTACTTTCAATTACTTTTATATCTAAGACTTTCTCTCATCAAAGTACAAAATATTTCAGATCCAGTCTAGTTACGTTCCAAACTCACTTTTTAAGCTTTAGCTCTTCCCTGAAAAGTTTACCATAATTTTTTGCTTATAACTTGAATGAGTAAAATAAGACCTTTATTTTTTTTTATTTATTGTGTTACAACTACTTAATAGCTTACAGAAACATACCTAACTTAACATACTTACACTAATAAAAGTCTTCTTGTACGAGTTCCACTATTTTATTTACTTAATTATTGCGACTAGTTTCGTCTATTTGACATCGTCGGTTTAATTGGAATAGGTAAACAGAACTCGTACAAGAAGACTTTTATTAGTGTAAGAATGAAGTTCCATCAAGGAGTCACACCTTACAGTATAAATTATTAATATACTTAGCTGATTTTCCGTAGAAATTAATTTTTAATTATACTTTTCAAAAAAGATTAATTGCAAGAAATAACATTTTCGTGTGCTCAGCCCGACCATTTCCACAATCTGTTCATTTACCGGATTCATTTTTTAAGGAACTGTAAAACGGTATACTTCATCAGTTCGTTCATTTAATAGGTCATTAAGACTCTATCTGGAAGTAGCCTAAACGCTATATTACTCCTAATTAATGGCTTTCGACATCGCCACCTTTTCGGGCCATAAAAGCCGACCCCTCGGCTTCATTTACTCCTTTTGGTGAGTGCTATAAAAATACTCGAAAAAATTATATCATCACGACTAGAGACTGGATTATATGCATTTGCATGTTGCATATGCATTTGCATATTTACCTACTTTTCACCGGTTATTGCATATTTTAACACAAAAAGACCTATTGATGATGCATATTTTCGCGCTATTTTATTATATTTTGCCAGAGACAATAAGTGCCAAATAGCACCAAAATTCAAATGCACCTCAGTGGACGTAGAACGGCTTTTTTCTGCTTATAAAAATGTGTAGAGCGATCGAGGACAATCTTACTACAAAAACATTTGGAACAGTCTGATCGTTTCTGTTTACAATAGTAGCAATATGTAAAATAATTTGTAAACAATACTTTTGTCCGATAATATTAAAAATATTAATAATAATAATTTTATTTAAAAAATTACTGATTTTATATTGTTTTTGAAATAAAATAACTAAAAATGTTGCATATTTTGACACTTTTTATGCATATTTTAAGCATATAATCTGGTCTCTAACCATGACATTTACTATGAAAAGGCTGTTAGAGTTATTCTGAGTGTTAACTGAACAATTGTTCACCCAGCGTTGTGTCGGGGTGTGCATGAATATATTTTATAAAATATGTATCATCTCGACACAGCAACATGCTGAGTTGTGGCCTATTTGTTGGCGGTGAATACATGAGATCGATTTATGTTGTTTTCTATTTGTTGCTTCATTTATTTTCGTGTAATCATAAGCATTAGGCTATTGTTTATGTGTGCTGCTATCTTGTGTATAATTTTCCATGAAATAAACTTCTTTCTTTCTTTCTTCTTTCTTTTTAGGGATAATTATTTCGCAACGTAATAGGAGGTAGGCCTATTGCCGTACTTTGGACACAAAAACATTCCTTCAAGTCCTACAGATTCAGCTTATTGTGTTATCTGTTTTCAGCAAGTAATTCACATGAAAATAACGATGACAGGAATCAAACTGTATCATTAACTACTAATCATTAGTAAATAAACGTCAAATAATCTTTACATTTATTGAAACAAAATAAAACTTAAAAAACATTGAAAACCTACCTACAAAATAAAACTCGCCTAAAAAAAACGCAAAACTAACCTAAAAACCTATAATAAAAATAAACTAAACTATCGCAACCGTCATATGGAAGGGTACCTAGAAGGCTAGCAGCGTTTCCTCTTTGAATGGCCAGACTGATTCTCTGGCCAAGATACGCGCCAGCCGTTGGGTCCCCAAGAGCGTCGATCAGCCGTGCAGACAACTCTTTAAAAAGGAGCTTAGCATCTGAACCCCACGGTCTGGACTCCAAAAGGCGCAAATATGCAGTCCGATCTAAGGGCTGCATACCTGCGCTGAAAAAAAAACTTATTATGTATATGTATATATATTTTTTGGTATTTTTGTATATATAAAATAACAAAACGGTCACTCACTCACTGACTGATTGACATGGTAGTTTAGTCGGAAGGAGTCTTCTGACATGGTAGTGATGTATGGGTGATATGTCAAGCAACTAATATTAACTGGGGAAAAACTTTGATATTTGACATTTTTTGATATTTGACATAATTTTTGACATTGTTTCTGAAAAAATGCAGAATGTATGGGAATTTGTATCGACGCGACACTGAGTTCAACACTTCTTCAAGTTAGCCAATTTGCCAAGTTCGAACGTGCCACTCGCGGATCGCTTATAACCAATCTACACCTTTTTCTCAAATATCATTGGTCGTAGATATCATAAGGCTGATCCAAAATTTGTTATTATAGGCGCTCGTAAAAAATTATGCATTAATAAAGCCACCATAAATGCAAAGTAAAGCAACACGCTTTCCTCACAACATAGACGAAGTAGTGCCATTTATAAATAAAAGCTTATAAACGGGTCGGTAGAGGCCAAATGAAACATTTCATTTCAGGAGAATGATTGGCTCAGACCCAAGCACGATCCTGTTGACATCCACTATCAGATGTTAGAGGTACACGCTATTTTTCTCCTTAAGAATACAAATGTCTTCCTAAATTGTGTCGCATCGAAATTGTCCAATTCGAGGAGCAATTTCAGCATCAATCCATTTTTGTAATCGGATCAAGGGATCTGAGGCCATCTTTGAATGCGTTGATAGCATGTATTCCATACTCTCATCTAAATGAATTCGTGGCTGGGCATATCTAGTTCATATAGTATATTTACTTCTTGTATTATATTTTTTATATTTATATTTTTTAATTAACACAGCTTTTAATTTTTGTTTAAATATAAATATACTGATAGATACGATAATACAAATATAAAGTAATTTCAAGATATATTTCGGGTCCCATCTGGAATATATTTATCTTGAACGTGTAACAGAAAGGTGTAACCATATTTGAAGAGCTTATTCAGTCAATGGTATAGAACAACATTTACTATGGAGCCAACACTGAAATCTCAAAAAAAAAATCTGCTCTTCTGATATACTGGTTTTGTTCCATAGTAAAAGTTGTTCTATACCATTGACTGAATAAGCTCTTCAAATATGGTTACACCTTTCTGTTACACGTTGTATATTTCCGAAATATGTCTTGAAATTACTTTATATTTGTATTATCGTATCTATCATATAGTATATGGTCTTCGTAGTTAAGTGGTTCGAGTACTTGAACACTAATCCGGAGGTCGCAAGTTCAAATCCTTTTGGGGAGGAATCGCATTTTGCACCAAATACCCGTTTTTTCATGAAATGTATTTATTCATTGTCAAAAATTCTAACTTGATTTATTATATTCGATTTACAAATAATTTACTTACAAAAACGCTTCCTTTAACACTTTCCAGGTTATTTTGTATTTACATACATACACATACTAATGCCTGTCTCCCAAAGGGGTAGGCAGATATTATAGATTTTCATTTGCTACGATCCTGACACCTCTTTTTCTTCTTCCACATTCATGAGTTTAGTCATACAAGCTCTTCTATTCCGGGTACTTTTGACATTGCCTTCATTTAATAAGTCGCCAATTTGTTCAGCATACATCCTAGGGCAGCCAGGCCCCGTATCACAGTGTTTAATCGCGCGCGATGCGGCTTAGTTGAATCACAAGTGGGTCGTTCTCTTTTTTTACCGACAATTTGGGAGCAAATTTTGTGACTTTCAAAAATAAAAAAATTGTTTTAAATGTTACATGTTTTGATTTAATATGGTTGACAAGTTACTATATTTTGCACTGAAATACTCAGCAGCGAAGATTTACTGCGTTTTATGGTAAAATTGCTTAAATGGATAGGTATGTGGTAAAAAATGTACACCTCTGTCACGATTAAGCTTTAATTTTTTTTTGCATCATGCACTATCATAAACATTTTTAAATTTCTCTTATGAAAAATAGAGATTGAAGATATTTTAGGAATCAATTGAGGACCTCTTTATAACCTCAATAACAATTAATAATAACATATTGAAAACCCCTCTGTCACGTTTCATTCAGAAAAGAGAAGAATTTTTAATTTAAATTATAGTTCGGAACTACTTAGCATTTTGTGTTGAAATATATATATAAACCAGATAAATACAAATCGATAACCAACATATTTAAACATTATACTACAATTAATTATTGGAATAGATTACTAAATCTGTTGCCCGCCCGGGAGACATAGTTGTGACGGAGGATTAGGATATGTGACAGAAGGGTTTACCCTTGATAAAAATTTGTTTATTATACAATTTATAAATCTTGAAACTTACAAAAAAACAGTTCTTTATAATTCTTAGGTAACTAATATACCTAGTAACGGGTCGTACTTAAATTAATAATACTTTTGTAAATAATAACATTGATAAAAAATCAGTCTGAAAGTCAGTCTTAAACTTAATACGATTTTTGTACTTTTCAAACACTTCTAACCGCTTTGCGATCTCGTACAATATACGCATTCCTTTTTTGACAAAATTTATTTTGGGGACGATTTTCAGCAAATTTTCGTATGCCACATAGGAAACATCTATTTCATTTAATGTGAACAGTTTTCCGCTTTTATTTATTGCTCTGAAAAACATCACTTTTATATCGCTTTCTTCATCAACATTACTCATTGCAACGCCGACGTATATGTATTCAACATTTCTTTTGCTCTAACTAAAACCTGGACATCTTTCTTTATTTTTGTTGGATGAATATCATCTACAATTTAGTCAATGTGATGTCCCAGGCACTGCTTCATCAGGCTTTGAAAGATCTTTATAATTCAAGCCGATTAATAAATCATTATTTTCTTTGATCATTGCGTCAGGCTCTTTGAGATCATTCTGTTTTAGGCTCACTAATGGCTCGTTATCTTCTTCTGACCTAGAACTTGGGGAATACACGATATCATAAACGCTTTTTCGACGAGCAATTACAATGTTTGTTATATCACGCAACGGGTCCTCAATATCATCGTGACTGCTGTTGTTATTTTTGAGACCCCTTTTAGGTGTTTATGATACAGGGCGATAAGTTTTAGAGCTGTGACAAGAACATGATTTTTTGCAGAAACAACTTAACACCCAATGCTTTAATGACCCCGGACTCAGTAAAAACATGATGGACTTGCATTGTGCCCTGCAACGGAACAACATTCTTTGGAATGATGGCAGCAACCCTTGCGATGTCATCATCAGTCACGTAAAAGAGCATTATCTTAGTGGAGTCTTTAAGAGCCATTAAAAACTGAGCTGCATCAGCAATGTCATGTCCAGTTGCAACTTTATAGTCTAATTGCCGTTTTAAGGGTCCCCTAACTCCATCTGCTGCGCCTTTTCCGTGTCCTGTTTCAAAGAAGTTCCAGGTTATATTCTCAAATCCGTAATTCTCAAAAAATCTTGTTGATATGAGGTAAAAGTAATTTTTTTGTTTGTTTGAGTAGCTGGCCCATCAGAGAACACGTGAACAGTCTTGACGCGTGGTAGGTCTTTCTGAACGAGATCTAGGATAGGGTCCAAATGTGCCCAAATTGCAGCAAATTGCGTGATTTGTTTTTTCGCTTTTCGCGACAGCGACGCTGTCTCTCAGCAGCTGTTAATGCCATTTATAGATTATTACTTAATCTTTGCGAAACCTAAAAATATAATAATATTTTAATTGATGTTCGACGCGGAAATAACTAGAAACGTAATTATATTAAAATTGGTTTCATTTAGGTACAAAAAATAAAAAGTTTGTACAATTTGGGATCGTAGTCGTTTTGAAACCTGGCAACGTCAATGAAAAGTTTACACCTCTGTAACGACTCTTACCCCTCGGTCACGTTAATTGTTACAGAGGTGTACCGTGACAGAGGTGTAAAATATCTATGTTCAAGTTACTTACATCAATACTATAATAAATGCTGTAAAAATAAAAGATTTCTTCGAAAGGTGAACTAAAGACAGTTTAGGTTTAGATAAAAAAATAATAAACGTCGCTAATTTAAAACCTAAAACTTACGTGACTGAGTGGCCGCCGAATAAACACACGCACCCTCTCTGATCACATTCGGGCGATTGACTCGGTTTGTTTGGGCACAGGGACGCGAAGCACGGCGGGAGGAGGAAGGGGGGTTCACTGGGCAATGCCGCGGTCAAGAAAAACCATTTAGCGCATAATACTGTTGGTCTACTCATGTGTGACAGAAGATAGCAAAAAAAAACACCACCATTGGAGACATGGATAAAGTATTTTTTTCTTTTCGTAATTTCTGTTTTTAATTATAAATATTGAGTGTTTAATGAAATTTGAAATCTAAGCTTTTTAATTAAAATTTTAGTAACTTCAGTGTCATACGATTTTTTTTTACCTGAACAATACAAATGCGGCGTGAGGTGATGGGAGACACCTTCATTTTGTATGAAAAACGCTTCTGTCACACTTTTTGTCACTTCTGTCACGATAATTTTGGTAGATTTAAACACAAATAAAAATTAAATACCGACAAAGATCTGTCATAAAAATGTTCATAAGCGCTACTTAAAGCCCATTTCATCCAATCACGCAGGAATAAGAACAAAACATTTTTTTTCTAGCGGGAGACCGGTTATTGTAGGTAAAAAAAAAGAACTACCCAAGTGCGAGGACACGATGTACGTCACGCTCTCCTTGCATTTGTGATTCAACTAGTGGCGTCGCGCGCGATTAAACACTATCGGTGTTACTACAAAACGGTGTTTAACTTTAGACAGTGTTTAAATCTGTTGTTGTCGCCATTTGTTTCATATTGTAAAAAAGTGACAGCAACAGATTTAAACACTGTCTAAAGTTAAACATCGTTTAAACGCCCTTTTGTAGTATGTCGGTATGCTACAGGCCCAGCTCTACCTTCGACTTACGCACCATTAATGTCTTTAGTCACTCTACTTTCTTTCATGCTCTCTACATGTTCAAATTATTTACTTTTTTTTATTTAGTTACTCGTTAAGACAAAAAACCAATTATTGCCAAAAAACGCGAAAAAAATACAAAAGTACAAGCACATTAAACAAATTTAAAAATTACATGGAAATTTGTACACAAGTTGTACACACACATAAAATATCATATAGACTTGGCAAATGGAGAGTCCTCAGCATTTGCTGACACTGTGATACAGTGTGCAGCGCTGGTTTTCAGGAAACCCCAACTCATAGATGTGCGGAGTGAAAAATAGGTATAAAAGTAGGCAAAACAACCATAGTATTTGTAAAATGTGTCTGGTGTGAAGTGTGAAATGCACAAAATCACTAAAATCTGGGTTGTTTCTGCTAATATTTTGTTTTTACTATTTTTTGTGACCGTGATTCGTTACAGTCAAAGCTCCTAAGTTGTGCCAATATTCCAATTAATTTCAACATATTGGAATTTAAATTGTAATTTTGAATTATTCCAACATGTCAATTCGATAATATTAAAATAAATAATAATATAAGTATGTATAAAATATAAATAAATAATAGAAAAATATATAAATTTAAGAAAAATCATTCAAATGCTACTTTTCTTTTCATAAACCACATCTGCTTAAGTGATTAGTTCTGCATTTTATCCCATATTTGACGAGAAATGGGCAAAACAAAAATGGGTTTTTTCATGTTTTCTGTAGTTCGGCGTACAGCGTACTTTACCTACAAAATGATAAATATGTAAAAACCCTGGAGATGGTATCTTAGAAAAATGATCAAGGTATGTGTATGCAGAGTTTCAATTTCCCAATTCGACAGGGTGCGACGTATTCGAAATTCAAAAATGTCGAATTTCACTATTTCATAAGGATTAACGGGGCTTAAGGCGATATTTAAATGTTTTAGCGTCTCTGTTACTATATATGCCAAAAAACCCTCAGTGTGAGAGGGACGGATTCGAGGAAAAGTAGAAAAATGACGGTTTTTATTAATATAAAATGTACTCAAGTTGCTATCAAAATTTCGTTTAACCAGGTCCTAGATATTATTAAAACCCATCAAATAAAGTATAATCGTAGTCAATATGTCATTCCAAATTGCCAACCTAGGAGAAATGGTGTCGAAAAAGACCTCAATTAAATAAGTATTTTTATCGAGCCGAATTTTTCCAATCGCGTTTCTATTTAACAGGGGATCTAAAAAGGCCGACTTGGGTGAATCATAAAATTATTTGAAAGTAAGATAGAGTCACAGTTTTTTCACGCGTGCAAAAGAGACGGCATTAGAACAGATGTGATTCATGCAAAATGGCCTTTTTAGAGGACCAGCGGGTCTACCGCGTAATTCTGATTTTCATCAACATCAACTTGAGATTGAAATTTGATGTGCGGGCAAAAGAGATGGCATGTAAGGCGGGCGTCGTCGCACGCACGTCAAATTTCCATCTCAAGTTGATGTTGATGAAAATCAGAATTACGTGGCAGACCCGCAGATCCCTAAAAAAAAAACAAAAAATAATTTACTATTTTATCAAAATAATACATTATTTACTGAAGTAGACATGCAATTTCTGAAAGTGTCGATTTTTTTTCCGTAGCGCCTTAAGACCTCTATTGAAATTAATATTTCCTATGACTGCTTCATAGAAATAAACACCTCGCGTGCACATTAAACACGTAAGTTAATAGGTAAGTAACCTTCAGCTTATGTTTATTTCATATACTACACGTTTATTGCACATACACAATAAACATATATAATGAGAGGTTTATGGCAGTAAGTTGTTAACTAACACTATTTTCAATTTCCCCGCCTGTACTGCTCTTTCCCTAATAAAGTATTCAACCTGTGACCCTTATGATATTGAAATAAAGTCTATTTTACAATGAACTCTCGTGTCCATGGTACGGTACCGAGTGTACTATGAAAGTCGTAATTTAGTTTACGCTATAGTTTATGTCTCTATTAGTACACGGAGAAATTTTATTGGATTTTTTATTGCAAATGAGGATGAACTATTTTATATAGTTATATTTTAAAAGCTTATGTGTTATGATTTATGATAATAGTTTTAGTTACACTTGTCGTTTTCGATTTTTTTTTATTGGGTGAAAAAGTATATGATATTTAATTCGTTCTACAAAAGTGGATTATTTTTTACCAATCGTTAACGACTTCTACTGCAATATATTTACATATGAAATTGCCGTTTTGTATATAGAGAATTTGAAGGAAACTCAATTTTCAGTACTAACATTTTTGCATTTTTTTAGGAATGACAAATCTAAATTATGTAATTTCTTTTGTGTATGACTGAGACAACATTAAGTTAACAGCAACATTAATTAAATTTTTGAAAAGTGTCAGATGTACAAAATTATTATGAGTCTTATCGTGGAAATGGATGGCTTTTATGACGAACTATTTTTAAAGATTTAATTTTTATTATCAAACTGAAAATAAAAACTAAATTTAATACGTAGTTACAAAACTTTGAAATCACCTTTCAAACAAAAAACTAATCATTGAAATAGCTATTGAATTACAGGAATTGGATGAACTCATGAATCTGTAAGAAAATTTCAGCAATTTCATAGGTAAGACCTATTACTCGCATTATATGAGCTAATGCACTTTTTTTTTTAATTCACAACTGGCTTCCGCTTGGCCACTACCGCGCTAGATGAAAAGCTTCGTCAAGACCAGAGACCTTACAATACAATACAATATAGCTTTATTGTCACACCACAAAAGAAAAGAATACAATAAATTGAACTTAAAAATATGAGTACAAAGGGTAAGTACAAAT
This sequence comes from Ypsolopha sequella, assembly GCA_934047225.1. Lineage (NCBI taxonomy): Eukaryota > Metazoa > Arthropoda > Insecta > Lepidoptera > Ypsolophidae > Ypsolopha > Ypsolopha sequella. Next base: position 7,872,768 of record OW203994.1, on the reverse strand, counting down.
AGGCGGCCTTATCGCTTAAAGTGATCTTTAAGATTGCGGAAGAGGCGGTGTACATGGAAAATAAGGTACATAAAATAATAGCAAAGTTAAACATTTACAGCCCGCGGGCTAAGTTTGTTACAGGCTGAGTTCCTCTGATGTTACATATGCATAAATAATTACATCAAACAAAATATATACAAACAATAAAATATAAAAAGTCTAAATACAAAATATACGACAAAAAAATCAGAGTGACAATTAATAATCCTTGACTGAATTTTTAAAGACAAGCAGTGATGGAGCTCTGCTTATTGGCAAAGGAAGATCTTTTTACAACCGAACAGCTTGGGCTGAAAAGAAATTATTGAGGAAGTACAACAAATGAGATGGTGTTGCCAAAAAGAGATTATGAGAGGAACGTAAGGAACGACCATGAGTATTACAAATAAACTGAAAATGAGCCTTAAAGATAAGAAGGAATTTCATAAATGAGTAACACAGAAAATAATATAGACAGGATGTCATTATAGTGCTGACGAATATTATACAATTAGGTCATCTTTAGTCCCGGCAATGTCTTGCGAGAGATCCTCCAGTTTTGCTTAAGTGTAGATTTGGAGATCACCTACACAAAGGTCGTAGGAGGAAGAACTGACTTGTGAAATATTATTAATAAATATTGCGAAAAGTAGAAGAGAGAAGACGCCTCCTTGAGGAACACCGACAGAAATATTGCACTGATCAGAAAAGGAATCACCAATGCGGCTGGCGTCCATGTGGATAACTACGAAACCAGCCAATCACCGTTGGAGATATGTTAAGGGAATTAAGCACCCCCAACAGTATTAAATGCATTTGAAAAGTCCAGAAGAGTAAGAAGTTTCAGTTGTTTTTTGTCCATACCCTTTCGGATATCATCAGTTATTTTAGGCAGTAACGGTACTATATACTATATTCAGTAAATATACGGATCCCAAGACCTTGGTCGTAGGGCTGGGGAAACACATACATTAACATACACCCTCTTCCTACACGCACACTCTCATTCTCATCCACACTCTTCACACAGACCCACCCTCTCATATGCCCTTGATTTTTTGTATTTTTTGTTTTTATTATAAGTTAAGCTGCATGCTCTGTTGTTTTTTTTTGTATTCTCGTTTATTTTATATTACTTCTAATTTTTAATGTAATACTCTGTAAGGGAAGAGCTTGGCGCCTATAGCACCGGTACATACACCCTTGTAGGCGTCAATGTAATCCTATTCTGTTATTGTGTAATTTTTAGATGAATAAAATCATATTCTATTCTAAATCATATTCTATTCTATTCTATGACCAGGACGAAAACCTGATCAATGGGGATTTAATAGGTTGTTTCTGTTAAGGAATTAACTTAATTGATGATGTTCAGCACGTTCGAGGATCTTGAATAGGAATGGAAGGATGGAAACGAGTCGGTATTCAGAAAAGGAATATTAAGTCCTAGTAGTAGAACTAGTTATAAGAGTTAATAATAATAATAGTGTCCTAGGTCTGATTGATGATTTTCAGAAGTGACAAAGCGTAAGCCTTACTGAACAAAAATAGTATTTTGTGCAACTGTAACATAATGCAAGACATTGGGACACGAGTGCTTGTTTTTCGTTCGTTTCATAAAAATGTTTACTTACTTAGTTAGTTAGTTAGTTAAAAATTGCACATGTATTAATTTTTAAGACACAACTAAAAGCCAAAGATGAACAGTATACACATTTTACAACTTCAATATGACCCCGAGACTGCAGTTTGAGCTCATATCAGCAAGAAACAAAGTTTTAAGTCTCCCCAACTCGTCCACAATAAAATGTAATCAAGCCGCAGAACAATGAAGTACACGGCTGCGCGGCCCTAAAACAGGATTGATGCCGAATGTCTTTTTTTGTGACGTAACTGAAATCTTGAAAAATATCACGGCTGAGGGCGGAAGCAGGCCCGGATTTCCACTTAGGCCAACAAGGCATCGTGCCTAGGGGCCCAGCCATCTAGGGCCCCGGCCAGGATGGAGATGAAAGTAATAGAAAAAAAAGCCCGATTTTTTTTTCAAGATAGTGAATGATTAGTGACTTACACAAGACATTCAATGAGCAATACAAACAATAAAAAAAACATTATCACAACATGAATCCCCGAGGGGGTATCAGAGGTATTCCTAAGTGTGAACTGTGAAATGCAAGACATAGTCCGCACTTGGTATATCCGCTTTTCACCTACGATTATACGTCCCACACGTGATGGGTGGTGAGCCCTATCGCCGTATTTCGGGCACAAATAGACCAACAGCGTACTTGCCTTCCGACTTACGGCAACCGAACACAAATTTATGTGCACAGCAATAATAGTGCATTTTTTGCTATGTTACCAACCCGATTCAATTTTAGTTCTTATTTTTGGGGCCCATAGCACTCAAGTGACTAGGGGCCCTGTATCTCTAAGTACGGCTCTGGACGAAAAGGGAGTAAATTCAGCAATTTATGGCCGGGCTCGGGTCTCGGTATATTTGTTGCAAATGAAGACGCTCTGCGAGGTGACAATTTTCGTTTTGCGAAGCCAAATGGTCGTCGTGGGACGCACCGCAGCCATAACGCTGTGCTGAAAGTTTTTTAGCGCTTAAAGCGGCTGCGTTTTTAGGGTTCTCTCAAGGAACTACAAAGTTCGTTGTTCTACATATTGGGCTCTGAAAATATAAGTAAAATTAGCATAAGTCATTTTGGCTTACAAAAGTATTAAATGCTATGTCTGTAGAATTCACTCTCAATTTAGTTGCTATTGAGCAAACAAAATGATAATTAAAAAACCGGTCAAGTGCGAGTCAGACTCGCGTACCTAGGGTTCGGTATCGTGGATGATAATTTTATTTTTGTGAATTTCTCAACCGCTATATTTTTCCTGTAATCCTTACGTAAGCACAATATTACCATAATTTTTTCCATATTTTTTGGTCCACCAGCTTTGAGGATAAGAGCGCGATGTCCCTTTATATATACATTTTTATAGTTTTTTTTATAGTTTTTCGAAGATTTCTTGAAGTAAATGCAAGTAAATATTATAACCAAACTATATATTTTTACAATGAACTCGTAAATACCTACAACTTGATTACCATATTGTATTTTTATAAAATATCTTTTTGATTTATTTTACTTTTTTGTATTTCTCATTTATGTTAAACTTTTTTTAATCGCTATAGTATTTATTTAATTGGCCAGTTATGAAATATAATTGACATAATCGACAGTCGATTTTTATTTTTTTTCTCCCTTTTGTATTGGAAATAGTTTGTACTATTTCAATTGTGGTTTGTGGGCATATTAGTGCTATTTTCGTACCAAATTTCAAGTCTTTATCTCTAATGGTGCCAAACTTATGAAGCTGTGACATACGGACGGACAGACGGACAACGGAGTCTCACCATAAAGGTTACTTTTGTACTTTTTAGGTACCACGGAACCCTAAAAAGTGAAAAATAAATTAAAGGTAACTGTAGTTAGGGTTGCAACACACCGGCTCAATAAAACTGATAATGTACACTAAAAACCGCCATGTAGCCTGTAATGCTGGCGTACGTACATTTTGTACAATTTCTTTGTAATTAATTACAGTACCCTCTCGCTAATCCGCCACCAAAAAATCCGGACTACCGGCGGATTACCAAAAACGGCGGATTATAATGTACAGGAACATTAAATTGAGGAAAACAACAAAAAAACATAGTAATTTTGTATTAGTACTTATAAAGGTAAATAATACATTTGTATTAAAATTTAAAAATGAACTGACACATTAACTGATTACTCAGGTTTTGAAAAATACTGCTGTGATTTGGCTTGTTTTTTACCAGAATAAATCTTCGTAATAACATGATTACAGAGAGACATCGACTTGCAAAAAATGGGCGGATTATAGTAGTTGTCAGATTATCAAGCGGCGGACTAGCGAGAGAGTACTGTATATCGGTTGATATTTGTTGATCTGCTGGTAACTTTTGTAGATTCAGATATTTGTCGAATCAGTCCGTGATAAGAAACGCAAATAAAAAAATTTATTTGCTTACTGCACAATTCAACAAGAAAATACATTTTGTTACCATATTTGTAACCCGCATAATTCCTAAGTCAAACAGAACGCGAAGCCAAAGTATTAATTGATCTGTCGGTCTGCAAGTAACACAAAACTAAAGGCGTATGACCACGCTAAATAAGCAACTCGATGTGTGACGGTACAAATATCAACGGAAACGACATTAAAATAATGTTCATTTCAGCGTGCCTTGAAATGTGGCTGTTACGACAACCACTGCGTCTCCGGCTAGCGCAAAATAGGAGAAAATAATACTTTTCACATGGACGCCAGGAACGGAAAAAAAGTTTGAACTTAAATTCTTTAGATCTAAAAATTTCCTATCTTTTGGTGAAATAATAATTAAAATCGCTTTAGGTGTTTGGAAGGAGTAAGAGAATTATTGTGTTAATCATGTGAAACTTTCGATGACTTTCGATTTTTTTTGTCAAAACTTACAATAGAAAAACAGTTAATGAAACTTGAAATTTATTTTTGACTCTATAATGGCTATCAAATATTTTTATGAAAGTTTTTGGACCACCCGTGTGGGAGGAGTAGGCCTTCAAAGACAGGTCCAAATTGCAGTTGGCGTATTCATTCGCCTTAAGAATCTAACTTCCGAGAAAAAAACAGCAGCCATTTATTATCCATACTATCTGTTTCAAAAAGCCTTACACTCTGAAGTGAAAAGAACGGTTTACAAAACAAATTAAAGTAAGGTTACAACTTATAACTCATACAAAATACATACATACAGGCAGAGACTACAGATTTCCATCTGCTATGATCCTGACACACCTCTTTCGCCTCTTCCAGATACACCGTACAAGATATTGACCCAAAAAAAAGTTTACTATCATATAAAGTTTTTTGTTTTTATTATGACGATTTTTATGCAAGATTTCATTATATAAATAAATATATCCATATAAGTATCCGTTAAATGTTTCCATGTCATATATCTTGAGCAGGCAAATAGTAAAATTCCGCCGTTTACAAACGGCGTCGTCAGTTTATAAACGCTCGCTGTTTTGCAATTTGCCATTCGGCGAATTGAAAAATGCTCGCCGTTTGTAAAATGACTTCGTCATTTTCTTAAAAGCTGAAATCGAAAGTCTTTCACCAAAACGTGAAAAATAGGTGCGACAAAGAGCGAAGCGAGGAGGAGCGTGTTAGGTTTACATGTGAGTATATATTTGGAGCCAAGTGAAGCGGAGCGTAGCGAGGCGACCCTCAATACGTAGTTCTAACAAAATTACTACATGCCGAGGCAAATTAGAAAAAGGCGAATCCTACGATATGACGAAGATTCGTCAAATAACAAAATCGTCAAATAGAAACTGAGGACCCCGTGACATATCTATTTCGAAATACCTAAACGGGTCAAGAATATTGAGAAATTTTTAGGAAAATCCGTTGTCGGAAAATTTGGTCCAGATCCTTTGAAAATGTTGAAAAATATTTATTGTCGTCATAAATTACAATATCAGCTTTTAGTTTTCCTGACTGGAGTGGCTTCGTCGTCGGACCTCTTCAGTGATTTATTTTCCGTACCCTAAATGCGGTGCGAGCCTTGCCTTCAAACTGTATGGCATATAAATTGAAAATCAATGACCTATTTTATTCAATTTAGTATGAAAGTCATAAAGAACGCCTATGCTTTCACATTGATGTACACAATTTATTTTGGTTGGGTTTGAAAAAAGAGGTAAACAGCTTTGTATGTAATAGTTAGTTATATTTTAGTATATAGTTACAGTATAATACACGCGTGTATGCACCCCACCATACAGATGTCCGAAAACCAACTTAATTAATTTGCTTATAATATTATTAAAACTCGCATCAGCTGACATACTAAATTATTATTACATACGGCTTGAACACTCACGTGTAATTGTTGTTGACTATATGCCAACGGTTTCACCGATACAATTTCGGCATTATCAAGGCGAGTGTCGTTCTAGGACGACGACGCGGCGTTCAACATTGTTGGCATATAGTCAACAACAATCACACATGAATGTTCAAGCCGCATGTAATAATATTTTTATTAATTTGTTTATTATGATAATATCTTCTTCATATATTCTAAATAAAATAATACTTACTACTAAGTATAGTATAGGTACTTAACTTATATACAAGGTTTATCACAAAGTGAAAAAAAAAACAAGTTTTAGGCGCCTTATGCTGTGACGTACTTTTTGCCAAACCTATCTACATATACTTTATACACCTATGCTGTGTAAAGTGCACCCGAATCGAATCGAAAAGTCTAACCAAATGTATGAAATTCCTAGGTGTTTTGGGGGAGGCCATGGCCCCCATGCCTCTCCTGTATCCGCCAATGTATGACACATGTTTCTTCTTAAACAATACATCCTTAGGAGCCAGGAATCCTGGAAAGAATAGTTAATTATTTTCAAAATATATTTATAAGTAAAAGTAATTTTCAATATAACATTTAAATCCAGTTAAAAATAATTAGATCGCAGTACCTTGAGCAGTGTCAAATTCCGTGACTGCTGTAAAAGCTTCCGTAAAAAAGAAGCTGCAACCACCAGTAAGTGCATATAATAGCTGCTTGGATAGTTAGATAAAAAACAAGTATTACTTTTAACGTTTCTTTGGACATCATATCCCTGTCGTAACCGAAATGTTGTCCTAACAAACATCTTTGCGAACAGTAATAGCTTTTTCGTGGTAAAATAAGATACCTACATAATTTCGCTAAAACGGATTTTTGGGGTTCTGTCTGTCTGAAAATCCTCTTATCTCGGAGTGACGAAGGGTCTTCTCTAGAGCTAGGTACTGAATATTATTATGTCCGCCTTTATACGATTAACTAGCCACATTTTGTATGTTGTCACATTGATTTATGAATTCCGTTTTGTATACTGAGGACCGTGAGATGGCCTTGTTTTTGCAGTCCTCGAGTTAGATAACTGGGAAGGAGATTTTGAACTAAGTATTATGTAGCTAGGATTGAATTACCCCTAAATAACGATACCTTCAATCACCGAAATGACATCATACCGAAAAATAATGTCCAGACAAAATTAACCGCTTATAACTGGTTGGAAATTTGGGTTTTCATGTACCGACTGAGAATTTGTATTTTCTTTCAATTCTTTCAAATGTAGCACAGTGATCCCAATTTGAAATTATCCGGGTCATTACTATAGATGCCAAAGCAACATCAAGGTGATAAAAAACAAGGCACTAAAATGGTAGAGCACAAACAATTCGGCACCCTTTTAGTGCGGAACCCTAATAATATCTTAAGGTTGATGCGACGGAACGCGTTCCTAAACGCAAAACTTATGATTGTTTTGGTTATTTATTGATAAAAGTATTAAATTGATGTTATTTATGGTTCTACGCGAAAAAAATTTTATATCAGTTATGCTTTCCTAGCAAAGTTGTTTTATTTTATGGTTAACGTTTAAAAAAATAAATAAAATAAAATACATAAATAAAATAAAATATAGTACACAACAACTATAAACACGATCTGTAAAGTTGTTGTATAGGATCATTTACAAAGTAATGCACAAAATAAAACAACTTTGTTAGGAAAGCATAACTGACATAAATTGTCGCCTAGAGCAAAATAGTAACCTGACATTAAACTATAAACTGACATTTAACTTTTGTCGCCTACAGCAAAATAGTAAACTGACATTAAACTATAAACTGACATTTAACTATTGTCGCCTACAGCAAAATAGTACACTGATATTAAATTATTGTCGCCTAGAGCAAAATAGTAAAAACAATAGTATATAAGTTGTGCGTTTGGGAACAAAAACTGACGCTACCACCTTAAAGTTAAACGTCAGTTGCTTAGCCCAAATTGTATAACTTGACTTTGTTTTTCTTGTTAAGAAATGAAAAATTGAAAAGCATTTTGAAATATGGCCGTTGACGCCAATAGTTCAGTATTAGTGAGGTTTATTAAGCTAGAATTTGAAATTGTATACACAGTTAGTCATGATCTTTTCAAAACCAACTTACAATACTGTTTTAACTTTGTTTGGACAATATAATGACTAATTGTGCATTAAATTTCAAACTCAAGATTTATAAACCTCACCTGTACTGAAATATTGGCGTCACTTGACACAAACCACATAATGTTTTTCAATTTTTAACTGCTATATAAGAAAAACAATGTTAAGTTATTGTCTAAGTTTTTTTGTTTTTGATTAATACAAGTAGATGGCGCTTATCGCTGTTACATCACGATATCGTTTGTTCCTACCAGAAATGTGTAATGATCTGAGAGTCAAAATGTCAGTGTCTTTGTGAAGTGTCTAAATAAATCGGTTAGTAGTGCAGTACGGTGTTTTATTGTGAACATTATGGTCCTTCGAAGCGGATTAAAGTGGTTATCAGGACTTAGCAAATTCGTGAGTACGGAACATTGAAAAATTACAGGTGTTAAAAACTTTGTAGTAAAAGACTTGTATAATTTACTGGACTTAGAAAAATAGCAATAATATAAACATAGAAATATTTACTGATGAATGACAAAACTTGTAAAATTATCTGAGCTAAGAGCAAAGTGAATTTAAAAATAAAAATAATGGAGGAAACTTTGGCGATTCAACAAGATCTCTACGAAAATATAGCCAAAGGTTTTTCGAATTATAAAAAATCTCCAAAAGAGAGAATTACTTTAGAGTACGTGGAAGCCAGATTAGAATCTTTAAACGAGAAATGGAAACAATTTCAAGAGTATCATAGTCAGATTGTTGCATCAATTTTGACAGAAGAGAGGCTTACTGTAACTTACTTTAAAAAAGATGTATACAATGATGCGGAAGAGTTCTACTTCATGTACAAGGGAGAACTACGTGCTGCTATTAAGAAGTTGAGTCCAGAAGTAACACTGTCTACCACGAAGATGAGTGATTCAGTGGCAATAACAGCAACTAGTACTGAAGTCAAATTGCCTCGAATAACAATCCCAATTTTTTCCGGAAATTATACAGAGTGGCAATCTTTCCATGATCTGTTTGTTGCATTAATAGATAGAAATGATTCTCTTCAAGATGTTCAAAAACTACATTACTTGAAGAGTAATTTATCTGGAGAAGCCGAAGCATTATTGCGACAGTTTGCCATAACCGATGAGAATTACACTAAAGCTTGGGAGATTTTAAAGAAGCGGTACAGTAACAAGAGATACCTTGCTAATTGTATTTTCAAGAAGTTTTTTGGTCAAAAACAATTGAATGCGGAGTCCGCACGAGCTTTGAAGCAATTATTAGATACTTCAATTGAATGCTTAAATTCACTGGAGAATTTGAAGTTGCCAGTAGAACATTGGGATGCTATAGTTATCTACATTATAGTGTCAAAGCTTGACTCAGAAAGTCACAAGCAGTGGGAAGAAACGGTTGCGAATGAGAACTACAATGAGCTACCCAATCTGGAAAAACTTAAATCATTTCTTGAAATTAGATTCCGCACACTGGAAATGATTGAGTCTTCCACTAAGAGCGAGAGAACAAAAACGTTTCATACCCTTGCAGCGAATACAGAACAATGTGCTTTCTGCAACGAAAACCATTATATTTACCAATGCAAGCAGTTCACCCAGCAACCAGTAAATGAGAGATATGAGTTTGTTCAGAAAAATGGTTTATGCTTTAATTGTTTGATCCCATATCATTCAGTTTACAGATGCAAACAATCTACCAGTTGCAAGATTTGTCATAAGAGACACCATTCCCTACTGCACCCTGAAAATAAAAGAACCGATGTAGAAAAAGACCAAGAGAGAGAGATACAAAAAGACCAAGAGAGAGAGATACAAAAAGACCAAACAGAGAAGGAATTAAGAGTAACAGCACACTTCTCTAGAAAAGAACAACCTGGAAGAAACGTGTTATTGGCAACAGCACTGGTTGATGTTTTATCGAGAACAGGTCAAACACACATCATCCGTGCATTAGTCGACCAGGGTTCAATGGCCTCATTCGTGACAGAAAGAGCGGTCCAATCCTTGGGGTTGAGACGAATAAAAATCAACGGCGTGGTCTCCGGGATCGGTGAAGGAAAAAACTCTATAATAGCCAAGTACATGGTTGAGTTTAAGATACAATCACGGTGTGACACAACTTTCACCGCAACAGTCAAGGCCTTTGTGCTTGAATCGCTGACTAGTTATTTGCCCACTCAAGAAACAGAGTCGTGCAATTTGATGGATTTTGAACCGTTGCAACTGGCGGATCCTACGTACAGCACACCAAACAGAGTAGACATTCTGCTTGGGGCCGATATTTATTGCAAGATAATAGATGTTGGCATAGTTAAAAGTCCTAATGGAGTAGTGGCGCAGAAAACCCACTTGGGCTGGATATTATCGGGTGAGATGAATGATTCAGACAAAACTAAGCAGCAAGAAGTAATGAGTTTACATGTTACAGTATTAGACAATGATTTACTCAAGAAGTTTTGGGAGATAGAAGAACTTATTCCAAAAAAAGAAATCATGACCAAAGAAGAAGAACAATGTGAGAAAATATACAAAGAGACAACAAAAAGAGATGATACCGGAAGATATATAGTTAATTTGCCTTTAAAACAGAGCTTAGAAGAGACAGTATTGACATGTGGTGATACAAAAGAACTAACTGTGAAAAGATTCAAACAACTGGAGAGGAGATTTGAAAGAGACGATAAGCTAAAGACAGAGTATTCTCAAGTCATAAAGGAGTACCTAGAATTGAATCATATGTGCAAGGCAGAAGAAGACCACCCACTGACTATATATCTACCACATCATGCAGTGGTGAGAGAAGACAAGGATACTTCCAAGGTCCGTGTAGTGTATGACGCATCCGCTAAGGGTTACAAAGGACGTGCTCTTAACGATTGCATGATGGTTGGTCCCACTCTACAACCAGACTTACGAAGTTTGATAACTCGTTGGAGAACACACAAAGTCTGCTTGATTGGTGATATAGTTAAAATGTATCGACAAGTAAAGATAACACCTGAGCATGCAGATCTACAAAGAATTGTTTGGCGGGACAGTCCAGATAAAGAAATTGAGAACTACAAACTGCAGACTGTTACTTTTGGCACAGCATCCGCACCATACTTGGCAGTTAAAACTTTGAATCAGTTGGCGTGTGATGAATCATACAAGTATCCAAAAGCAGCAAATATAGTGACAAATTCCTTTTATATGGATGATTTAGTGACTGGAAGTGATAATGTGCATGAAGCATTGGAAATTTATGATGAAATGAACAACCTAATGAAACTTGGTGGATTTGAGATGAAAAAATGGTCTAGTAATTGTGAGGAACTAATGAATTTTATACAAGCCGAAAGAAAAGTTTGTACGGAAAATTTAGAAATCAAACTTGACGAAATCATCAAAATATTGGGTCTGACGTGGGATAGAAGAAATGATGTGTTTAAATTTACAGTCCACTTACCTGAGATCACCTATCCAATCACGAAAAGATCGCTATTATCTGATGTAGCGAAGTTGTTTGATCCTTTCGGCTGGCTAGCACCAGTAATAGTAAGAGCAAAAATCCTGATCCAGAAACTTTGGTTATGTGGATTAGACTGGGACCATGAGTTACCATCACACCTATCAGAAGAATGGCTAAACTACAGGAATGATTTAACAAGTCTTATTGATATACGCCTTAATCGTTGGCTGAACACAAGTTCTGATAACACTTTAGTGGAACTCCATGGATTTTCTGATGCCTCTACTTCAGCATATGCAGCAGTAGTCTACCTCAGAGTTATAGATGCACACAAAGATGTTCACATTAGACTAGTAGCTGCTAAATCAAAGGTGGCACCACTGAAACAAATTTCTGTACCACGATTAGAATTGTGTGGTGCTGTATTGTTGGCAAGGCTGTTGAATGATATTGCAAGCCTTTTAAACATCTCTAAAAGCAACATCTTTGCATGGACAGATTCAACAATTGTTTTATCGTGGCTGCAATCCCAACCAACGAGATGGCAAACATTCGTTGCAAATAGAGTATCGGAGATTATTCAACTTATTGACAATGACAAATGGCATCATGTACGATCTTTGGACAACGCAGCAGATCTTGCTTCAAGAGGAATAAATGCTGCCGAACTATCAGAAGCAGCTATTTGGTGGACTGGACCAAGTTGGTTAAAAAACAACGAAATTGAGTATGAAAGACCTAATATCCCACAAACAGAGTTAGAAGAAAAGACTAACACTAAAATATATCACACTGAAGTGAGAGAAGAACCTATTTGGGAAAAGTTTTCATCTTTGACGAGAATGAAAAGAGTATTAGCTTACTGTAGAAGATTAAAGAAAGGAGATAAACCTGAGTATTTGACAACAAAAGAAATGGATAAAATTTTAGAGAAATGTACTACCAAACTCTAGCTTTTGAAGAAGAAATAAACCAATTAAAGAGAAAAGAGCAAGTGAAGAAGAAGAGTAAACTGGCTAGTCTAGCTCCATTTTTAGATGAGAACAAATTGATAAGACTAGGAGGTCGGCTACAGGGAACTGAGTTGCCATATGATGAAATTCATCCAATTATACTCCAAGGAAAAGATCATCTTGCAATGCTACTAATTACAGATGCTCATTTGAAAACATTGCATGGTGGACCACAGCTAATGATGAGAATTTTACGCACAAAATATTGGATATTGGGTTTAAAGGTTGCTGTAAAACAATATATAAGAACGTGTGTCATTTGCATCAAACAGAGAGCAGCAACTCAGCAGCAAATTATGGGACAACTACCGTCAGTTAGAGTCAATCCTGGACGAACTTTTTTGAACACTGGCGTAGATTACGCTGGCCCCATTCAGATACGCATGTCTAAAGGCAGAGGTTACAAATCGTCAAAGGGATATATCTGTCTATTTGTCTGTATGAGCACCAAAGCAGTCCATTTAGAAGCAGTGACAGATCTAACAACTCAAGCCTTTATTGCAGCTTTCAGGAGATTTGTTTCTCGAAGAGGACATTGTGCAAATCTATGGAGTGACAATGGCACAAATTTTATAGGCTCTGCCAAGGAGCTAAAACACATGTTTGAGAGGGGTAAAAAGAATTTATCCATTGAGATTGCGGAAATCCTAGCCAATGACGGAACTACGTCGCATTTTATTCCTCCAAGGTCACCAAACTTCGGTGGTATCTGGGAGGCTGGAATAAAGTCAGTGAAACTGCACCTGAATAAGGTTATTGGATCAGCTACACTTACATACGAAGAGATGTCCACTTTGCTGGCTCAGATTGAAGCGTGCCTCAATTCGCGCCCTTTAGGAGAAATATCAGAATCGAATGCACTTCCTCTCACACCAGGGCATTTTTTGATTGGTGAGCCAATTATAAATGTTCCAGATGTCAACCCCGCAGAACAAAATTTAAATTTATTGACCAGATGGCAATTAATACAACGCATGACCCAACAATTTTGGAGAAGGTGGCAAAGTGAATATTTACACACAATGCAGCAGAGGTATAAGTGGCAGAAGGTCATACCTTCACCAAAGATCGGAGATATAGTGATCATAAAAGAAGATGACCTGCTACCAACGAAATGGCTTTTGGGCAGAATAGAAATATTGCACACAGGGCCAGATCAATGTGTGCGTGTAGTGTCAGTTAAATGTAAAGGAGATTCAATCCTCAAGCGGCCACTGTCCAAACTAATTCCTCTAGTGTCTGTTCAGAGTTAAAATGTAAAGGTATATTCGTTTAATTTTTTGTAACACCATATTTTTTTTATTTGTCATGGTGGGCGGTGTTAGTAAGGACTGAGCCCTTGGTGGGCGGAATGTCTAAGTTTTTTTGTTTTTGATTAATACAAGTAGATGGCGCTTATCGCTGTTACATCACGATATCGTTTGTTCCTACCAGAAATGTGTAATGATCTGAGAGTCAAAATGTCAGTGTCTTTGTGAAGTGTCTAAATAAATCGGGTGGTAGTGCAGTACGGTGTTTTATTGTGAACAGTTATGCACTTTGCACTAAGCTACTGATGCTTAACCTAAAAGTGGCTGTGACGGAATGCGTTCCAAAACACACTCCTTATGATTGTTTTTCGTAATTTTTTGAATAAAAAGTATTAAATAAATGTGATTCTGGGATTACGCGACAATAGTTTAATATCCCTTCAGATTCAATTATTTTTATTTTTATTATTTGCAGTGATAAAGGCCATAGTAACACGTATTCTATGATCCTTCGGGTACAGAACCCAAAAACCAAAGCATAGAATTTTTGTGTTTGACTAAAGTAATGTAGCAAAACATTTTCTTGTGAGTAGACTCAAAAGGATCTCTGTCTCTGATACTCAAATTGAATTTAATTGAAATAACTTTTACTTGCGGTTATATCACTAGCTTTTGCCCACGGCTTGCCCACGCTGATAAATTTTTTGTGTAGTCGTATCGAAGCTGTCAACATTTTTCGGACCATACATTTTTTAGAAAATTTTTCCCTAGGTAAAGTGTCTTTTGCGGGTAAAAGGCGGGTTTACCAAGTGCGGGGACTGTGACTTGCAGTTCACAATTCACCTCGGTCTGGGTCTCCGATTCATGTTATGACGATGTTTTTATTTTTATTTTAATAAATACAAATTCAAATATTATTAAAAACTTGCGTGAGCTGACATACGGTTGGCATATAGTCAACAACAATCACACGTGAGTGTTCAAGCTGTATATAATAATAAGTTAATACTAATTTTCTTTATGTGTTCTGTGCACAGACACTATTTTGCTAAATAAACATAGGCATGATCAGTTTCTTTCTTATTGCTCGTTCTTCGCAGTCATTATATTTATTTATTTTCAATGCATGTGCTCGTAAAGGCCCACTTTTTATGCATCAAAACCGAACAGAAAGTCGATTATTTTGCCCTAGGGCTTTATTATTATAATTTTTTTTAATTCATTTACAATGGTTGGCTAACCTGCAGCCTTTCCTGTGTACCATAGACGTTATACTTTTTTTTCCACTGTTTAACGGCTCTGGATACAGTCCTTTTGAGCCAATTATAATTTAAAGTTCACAAGATTATATTTGTTTTCATTTCCTCTCACTATGCATTGAAAAATGTAGTATGATACACGGGCGTAAAAATATGATACACGGGCTCGTGTTTTAAATCGTCCTCGTAATTTATTCCTTTGCGCCCTTGTAGCATAAACTACTATTACGTACCTATTTATTATAAGTAACCTTTTAATTTTTTTGTATTTATATTCATTGTTATTTATACTTTAATAAATATATTATAGGCCTCTATTAGCTTTTTATTTAGAATTACACAATATAACTTTAAATTGTTGTCTTTCTTATTTTTTATTACTATGGTATATTTGGTATTTTTTTTATACTTGACTGATGACGGCCCACTAAGGGCCGAAATATATTTCAAGTTTTAAATTTTCTTTTATTTATTGTATATATTTAAAGTTATATTGTGTAATACCAAATAAAAAGCTAATAGAGGCATTGTTATTTATGTATTTTATATCTAAGTTATATATCTGTATACATAATTATATATATATATATAAGTACATCATAAGTATTAAAGCATATATAGTTTTTTAGGTAAGGTTAAGTTACCTAGTCATTAGTTTAGATTTAGAGTAACTTTAATTACTTTGTTATTGTAGTTTTAATTTCTCCTGCACGCCTACCAACTACTTTTTATATTTCTTGTACCATCTTTGGGTTGACTGGTAGAGAGTGCTTTATGCATTCAGTCCGCCATTTGGTACTTTTTATTTGTGCAATAAAGAATTTATGATGATGATGAAGTCTTTTAGTACGTTGGTAACTTATTAAAATAACATTTTTATTGATGTGTGCTTGTGTATACGTACAACGTAAATTTTTTTTCAATGCAAGTGCTCGTAAAGGCCCACTTTTTATGCATCAAAAGCGAACAGAAAGTCGATTATTTGCTTTATTATTATTATTTTTTTATTTATTTACTATGGTTGGCTAACCTGCAACCTTTCCTGTGTACCATAAATGTTGTACTTTTTTCCATTGTTTAACGGCTCTGGATACAGTCCTTTTGAGCCAATCATAATTTAAAGTTCACAAGATTATATTTGTTTTATTTCCTTACAATGCATTGAAAAACGTAGTATGATACACGGGCGCAAGAGCAATAAATTACTCGGTTACGTTTAAAACACTCGCTACGCTCGTATTTTAAATCGTTCTCGTAATTTATTCCTGTTCGCCCTAGTAGCATAAACTACTATTACATCCCTTTTCTAAAGAAACTTGAAATGCCATTACCATCCCATGACACTGATTTATGAGATAAAAAGTAGCATATGCCTAGAAATTTACTGTTACAAAGTTTCAGTCCAATCGATTCAGTAGGTATACCGATATGGCGTGAAGGAGTAACACTTAACTTTTCTATAGATACTTGAAACCTCATTGCCATAACAAAGGAACTGATTTATGGGATAAATAGATGCCTATGTGCAAAGTTTCAGCCCAATTGGTTCATCATGTACGTCGTGAAGAAATGACACATCATTTTACTATAGAAACTTTACCCCCCATTGCCATCCCATGGACACTGATTTATGGGATAAAAAGTAACCTATGTCCTATTCCAGGTCTACCTCTAGAACTACATTTTTTTTAAAGATTCATCCCAATTTGTTCAGTACATATTTATAGCGTGAAGGAGTAACAAAAATATCCAAACTTTCGCATTTTTAATATTAGTGGGATGGGGTCGGATGGGATAGTGGGCCAGGATAGTGGAAAAATACAGCAACCATAATAAAAAGAAAATTTAAATGTAAATTCTCGTTTAAATTCAGTTAAATTGAAAGTTAACAAATGGTTAAAATCCACCGAGTGCCAACAATCACAAGCATAAGCTATAAAAAGTAAACATAGTTCTTTTATACAATATTTTGGGAAGACACCGTTTATATAATATTGATACAACTTCAAGTACAGTTAAGTGCGTTTAAACATAAATAATCTAGATTAAAAATTAATTAAACTTATTTTGTTTCTATCAAAAATATACATAATAAACAGACCACTCGTAACTAACGGCCAGCCAATTTAATCAGCCTCTAAAACGCAGGGGATAAGTATTCGTACAAAGTAAATAATGTATTCAATGGAAACTTATACTTAGGTTAACAAGATGATAGTTGATACAGATGCTTTCAGAAAGAAATTTCCTTAGTTATAACAACTATTATGGATTTTATTAAATAGGTACGAAAAGTAGCTTGAACTTTTCAAAAGACGTTTTCCCCATTCATGGAATATCACTTGAAGATTTTAAGGAAATTCCTAAATGAAAAAAATAAATCCTTTTCTTTCACGCCTAAGTGCGATAAAGGAAATTGCCTTCTGAAATCAAATCCTCATGCCGTAAAAACACCAGCCAGCCTGATTAAAGCTGATTCTCCAATCTGCAAGGATATCACGTTTTTATGCCTGTGACAGACATGTGTTATTCTTACAATTTTCCGCTTTATAAAAACGAACGACCTCGGAGGACAAAATAGAAAGTAACAACGCATTTTTCATACCAGTCGTCTCCCTTTTTACTCCCGAAATTTGCTTCCAGAATATCTAAATATTGTTGAGCCAAGAAAAAAATATGCTCCGCGCTCCAGGCCTCGTTCGGTGACGGAGTATGCTTGTTTATGGGTGCACTTTTTATTGTTGACGCCTCGGAAATTTACTTTATTTATGTAAGATCATGCGGGTGTTTTAAAATGCAAAAATATAAAGAGGACTTTATGAGGATCTTATGGAGTGCTTTGTTGAGTACCTACATTTAGTATTTTTTTCAATAATTTAAGTGCATTCAACATTAGTGCTTACTGCTATATTTATACCACATGGTCTATCGATAAAACATTACTTCTTTGTTTCATAACTTTGAATGATTTGCCAAAAGCACCTGTTTAAGTTTTGTTAAGAATCCTTACTTTGATAACTATAATTCGGAAAAAAGCTCCCAGCCTCAGTACAGTAATGAATAACCAAGCAACAACAGTTATAAAGAATCCAGTTGGACTAATTAAAACCGTCACTGTACACATGCAAGGCTCAATTTAGATTGTACAATATAGTTGAAACAAACCACGCATCAAACCTGTCCTTTTATGAACATAAACTCAGTGGACATACATACATAGATATACTCACGCCTGTCTCGCAGAGAGGTAGGCAGAGACTACACATTTCCATCTGCTACAATCCAGACACACCTCTTTCGCTTCTTCCACATCCATAAATCCAGTCATACAAGCTCTTTTATTTTCCGGGTACTCTTGACATCGTCCTTCTTCAGTATGTCGCCACTTTGGTCAGCATACGTCCTTCTAGGGCGGCCTGGTCAAGCTGTACCTTCCACTTGCGCACCATAAATTTCTTTCGTCACTCTACTTTCATTCTTCCTCTCTACATGTCCAAACCACCGAAGCAATCCTTTTTCTATTCTAGTCACTACATCTTCTTTTAAGAATACTTTCATTACATACAAAAGTACATCAATGCTCCCATCTAAATACAATGTAAAAAAAAACTGAGTACAATCAAACCCATAAGAAACAGTTTTTGCATACATACAGACGCCAGCATGACAGCTACACATTGGCAGTTCTTATTACGGTGCCAAAGCCGTTAAAATGGTTTATAAATATTGAGCTTGAACTGCAGGCGACTGTACTTGCTTAAGCCGAGAGATATTTTTGGTTCTTGATTACTTTACTACACTGTACTATACTATACCTACCTGACTTATTCTTATTATTTTATTATAAGCAAAGTATGTTTGTATTAATAAAAACAAAGAAATATACAGTTTAATGCACTATGTTTCAATCCCTCATTGAGGTCGTCACCTAACGAATCTAGAAAAAAAATGCATATATACTTGTGTTTTTATTACTTTATTCTTTTTGGCTTTGAATAACGTATTTTCCCTGATAAATTTGAATTGAAACCTATTGATTCGAACGAACCCATAATTATCTAGTTCTGAATTAATCTAAACAATCGTCCAACATAACAATATATTTCTATGTATAATTTTTTTAATCTATCCTTTGATATATACAAGGTGACTTTTTGATCATCGTCCAAATTCATACTGGAGGCTTGGTAAGTGATCAGCATCATGAATCGATAACAATTTTTGTGAAATTCGTATAACGAAATTTCGACTCCCCATAGTAATTCACTCCCAGTCCTGAGTGAATCACTATGGGGAGTTGAAATTTCATATTATGAATTTTACAAAAATCGTTATTTGTTCATGATGCTGATCACTTACCGAAGCTCAAGTATGAATTTGGACGATGTTCACAAATTCACTCTGTATAATAAACGTAATTAGTATTACACATTATTACAATAGCAAAGAAAAACAAACACTTCTAGAACCAAATAACTCCCGAGCAGTTGCGTAGTACAACGTAAACCTCTCACAAGTTTCACGTAACCCCACATTTCACATACATTTTTGCTGCAGTCAATGTCAAATGACATTACAGTCAGCATTAAATGTCCTAGAAAGAGCTATAGACGTTTACGACTGAGATTCTCGGACGCTAACAGCCGTATTTCGATGACTTTGTAACATTATTTCCAGTTTTATAGCGCCTTTTAGTGTGTGTGTGCAGAGTGCATGCAAAACAATGTGTTAAAGAAATACCGTTAAGTCCGTTCATTTTAACTAACCTATAAACATAAAAACATATCTTTGTAACATATCTACAAGACTTATTATTGACGTGGTCAGATGAAGCTTTCAGTAAAGATGGAATCAACTGAACACCATAGAAATCAGCTTTAAAACTTGACCCATTCTTCACATACTTTTTCATCATACGTTTTTTCGTTTGTCTAAAAGCTTCTAGTATATATTTTGCTTCCACAATTCCACAATAAAGCTATATTTTCCTCCACAAAAGAAAAGGAAAACAATAATATTTAACTTAATAATACGATTAGGGTAAGATTGATCCACATCAATTATGTCTAAATACATGAAAAAATAGAAGAAAAAAATTAACAATATATTGTAAATACTCAAAATAAAGCCTGTTGAATTGTTCTAAAGAAATATTAAACATACTCGAATGTAAAGATCAGAGTTTAACCTTCGAAAGATAACAACAGAGGAACCCCTACACCCCAAAAATTATGTTATTTCAGTTGTCTTTTGAGCCAATCTGTTCTCTGAACAAGGTGCACGAGTTTAGTCGCTGCCGGTATGAATTTGCTGTTAAGGGGCAGGTAGTCGCCAATGACCCTGAGTCGACTTGCGTTCTAGAGTATGATCCTAGACGAAATGATTGATATGCGAAAGTGTTACCAGGGAATAACAATACAAATAAAATATTAACAACATTCATCGTTCTAGCCTTGTCTTGTACCCTTCATAATATGTCAATTGCTACACATGGTAACCCATTCAAAGACTGACCATGCCAAGCGTTGCTTAGCCGCGGATTGTAAGTGATCACACGGCCGGCAGCACGCTGCTACAGGCCCCAGTTTTCAGTAGATATATTAGGTTCACGAGTTGATTTATTTCTTCATTATTATGTACAGAACTAATTATTTAAAAATTAGAAATTTTATACTTGCGATTGTCGGCACTTAGTGAAACTTGAAACACATCTTGAGTTAAAAGCACTTGTACATTATAGTTTCAGTTTATTTATGCGTTCTCCCAACCGGTTTCGGATTTGACTCCATTTATTAGAGCTAGTGCCTGAAATGTATTTTAATCTTCCCTTGAACATGGAGTAAAATCCGAAACCGGTTGGGAGAAAACATAAATAAAGTGAAACTATAATGTACAAGTGCTTTTAACACAAGATAAAAATTAGGAGTTTAGTTTTTGGTAAACTTTTCTTTTATTTGTTACAGTAACAATAGTGGGGTGTCCTAATACCCCTGTTACTATCTACGTAGGTAAAAAAGTGGAACTTTCCGTGGGTTCATGCAATACAGATATTGTCGGATATGTATATGAACTTTTTTTTTAATAACAAGGTTGAAAGAATACTCAACCGTGAGCAGTTTATGAAAACTTGGCGCATATAGCATTGAATTTGCGGTTTATACCGTTTTTCGCAAACGATTTACATTGAATTTATCCCTTCAACTAGACTCACTTGTCATGTGAATAACATGCACAGCGTATGTATGTCAGAGCGAGCAGGAATATTTTGAGTTCAAAAATAGGCCGAAATCACGCGTACGAGCCTGCTTTTCAGCATTTCCACAGATTTATTGCAGAGTTATTTGCTGAAAAGCATTCAAGGTACGAATATTTTCCACGTATATTTTACCCAACCAAGATATTATTTACAGAAATAAATTGCTTTTGCGTAGTTTTCCTTTTTAAAGTATGTTTATGTTTTAAGTAAAATAAATAATATAATTTTGGCAAATACTACAATACTTTATCATTCATGTATTTCGGTATATATTTTGTATTTAATTGAATGTAGTATTTATTTATTTTGTGTCTAGTTTACGTATTGAGTTAATATATACATATGTATAGACCATTATTTATATATTTTTGATTATAATAGGTACACCGCTACGCCTTCACGTACATCCAAAATATTTTCCAACCAAAGGTTGTCTGGAATACATCGCTCTAAGCGATAAGACCGCCCATTGTTGCCTATATTTTTGTTTTTTTTCCAACCTTGTATTGTCCTTTTTTTTGTTTTTCTTTTGGTGCACAATAAAGCGTATTTATGTTTATGTTCTGTTCGGTGTCCCGCTTTTCACTTCTATTACAATAGTGGATAATAACAATTTTCCCCGATAATTCAGTCTCCAATTGTTATTTCACCTGTGTATAAGGTATATTACGTACGAATCAAACATAAGGGTGTAACTTTGGATGAGGCCTCACGTTATTTGAAAGTCCACAATCGACGCGTTCCTATTTTAACGTGCAGTTGCAATTCAAAAGCCCGAATTTCACAATAAGCTTTGCAAAGGTTTCGCAGCTATATGTGTAGGTAGGCGGGTAGTATGATTTGTATCACAATTCACAATAGGGGTCAATAGCTACGGCAGAGCGGTCCCTAAAGTGCACAATCATGTATCGGTTGCCAAACCCCCACGGGATCATTCGATATACGCGCCAGCCATCATTCAGGGCTTGGCTGCAACAATACTGTTTTAATTTTATTTTGTGCTGAAGCGCGCGCGAATTTATACCCTGTTTGGAATTTATTTTATGTCTTTTATCAGTCCGTTTTTATCTTTTATTGTGTTATTTAACTACGTTTTAACGGCCTCTTATGTTTTGTTTATTATGGCATGCGTAAACATAAAAAATGAGATTCCATCCTCTGGTGTCTCTTCTGGATTATATATTTTCTTGTATAATTATTTGATAAATCTACAAATCTGTGAAGCCAAATTTAAGTAATTTATTTAAGACGTATAAGTAAATAAATTTAAATAAACTAAATAAAAGCATAAACGCGAAATTTAAAGAACAAATTGTCAACTTTTTTCTTAAATAAATTCCAAAATGGCAAGCCGTTAATTATAGGCCTCAAAATTTGTTTCAACGCTAAAAATGTCAATAAATTTTTATTCCTTATTTCAATTTTATTAAAAATGTATTTTTAAATAATTTACTATAATCAAAATCTCTGTAAATATCATCACTTTATATAAGAATTGTAATGAATTTAATAAAAAAGTTCATGCATTTTGAATTTATTATTATTTATTTTCATTTATGGTAACATAATTATAAATTGTCAAATCGTGTGTATTTTAATTTATTTATTCTGCATTATCATTCGAATCTTTAAAATCTGTTTTCTTTCTGTATAATATTTTTTGTAAGTTCGAAATTATTCTTCATTATTTTTCAATTTTTTTTTTATATTATAGTAATCATTTTTTGCATGTGCTGGTCACCTATAATTATCTGGGCATAAAGCTAAACCATTTATTTATTACAATGTATTATTAATGTAAGAAATTGACACTTGTCGTTGTTGGCTTCGACCAAAATAAAATAAATGGACGGGCCATAGCGTACAGATTTTTGAAGTCTGTAAAGTGAGCGCCGGCTCTCACTTCATCTCTGTCTCTGTCTGTTATAAGAGTGACACGTACGCTTATTATTACATGCCATCCAAATAACTGACGAAAAAATACCTTCTTGTGCATTTACAAAGTGCAAAAAGCAAAATAAACATAAAAATTAAAATTAGGTATTGAAGTATATATCCAATTGCTTAGACTCGTTATGAGTGAGGAAACTGTAAAGACAAGGCCCGTCCATTCATTTTATTTTGGTCGAAGGTTGTTGGTTCTTGATGGAACATATTGTAATTATTGTTAGATATTGTAACATTGTAACATGCTGTTTCGTCTAAAGACGAAATATTCCATCTCATGATTCGTAGCCATATCTAAAAGCCTGATGATGTGATATGATAACGAAAAAAGTGGAACAGGTACCAAGAATGTGTTTTATTTACAATATATTATTAATGTACCAGATGTTGGTGATCCAAATAAATAAAATTAAATTAAATATATTTTTTTTCATATGAGGAACTAATTCTTTCAAAATCTTTTTTTAATTCATCATTTCTAGTTTGTAATGCACTTTAATAGTATACTTTTTATATTTTTTTGATACTGTAAAGTTACAATCACATAATAAAATTACAGTCCTGACTGAATCAACATCGCAAAGCCCAAACGGCTAGACCCAGGAACATGAAATTTAGACGCACACTAAGAAAGGATTTCACGAAATTCATCCCCTAAGGGGGCAAAATAGGGAATGAAAGTTTGTATGGGAATTTCGCTGGTTTTGTAGTTAAAACCATGAAAATTGGACAGAAGCCTTTTGGATACAAATAAAGAAAACATATTTCAGTGTTTTTTCAGTGTAACAAGGTAAAATTTACTATGAAAATTTTAAACTTTTTAATTTTTTTCTACGGAATCAAACCAGCGGCAGCGCCTCACCTTAGAAGTGGATCAATTCAGAGAACGAGAGAGAGTTTCGTTCGTTAACGAAGACACTTTACGTGAAAATGTAATTAGAGATCAAAATATCTTTAACAGAGGAGCAATTCAAAGAAATAGAAATAGTTTCGTTCAGAAACGCGGCTGGGCCTTTGGCCTCGCCAAATACTTTTCAGTACAGAATCAAATCAGATCACAAGAGAGTTTCTTCCGTAAATACAGATTTTAATAATTGTTCGCGCCACTTCTTGTGGCTCTCATACTGCGGGGTAGTTGTGAATTAATATTTTCAACTGTCATTTTCGCTGCATCTCCACCCGCTTAGTTTTGGACGCAAATCAAGCAGTCGTCAATCAGAAGCCTTTCACGCCGGAGGTATACGCTGATTGTCATTCGACTAGGTCCTACCTCGACCCTACCGCCCGCCATTTTGAGATCGCACCCGCTGTGCGCCTCATTTTCATCTATTACTATTACGAAGAAGACTAGCCGAGAAGAGCGCAACCAGGCACGAAGAGGAAGAAGAAAACCATCTTGGAGAACACCAGAGACTTGGTGGCTCAGGCGAAGCGTGGTTTGTGGTGCATGCAGCAACTTCCCAAGGTCAGATCTTTCATCTTCGTAATTATTTCTCTTCACTTCCCGCTATTTTTAAAACCTATGGTGATACAAAGCACTGCCGTCATATCGCGTGCTCATTTTTTTTGGCCATTCGAGCCGGATCTAGATCCATTTTAGGCCCTTTGATCTGCGATCTATAACCATTTTTTGGTATTTCCAACCGCTATCTTCATGTTCTTTGTCTAAAGAACACGTGAATTCCGCTCTAATTTTCACTCTGCCCGCAGTATTACCCCGCATTCCCGCTCTTATTTGCATTATCTATGCATTAAAACCCCGCATTCGTCAAAATATTAGTGATTCCATTTCCTATATACTGGAAATTATAAATTATCTACAGTGAAATACGCCATTCTGTTAATTTATCCGCTGCGATTATACCATTTGATCATTTCACAGAAAATATTATCTGCCTACCTGCTAATTCTTAATATTATCGAGAGGTACTCGTACACAGGTTCGTCCGCCGCCCGTGTTATCTCTAACTCATTAGCATTATTCTATGTTGTAGTCAGTATAAAACTTTCAATAGTTCTGGTACTTGCCTAACTTTGTACTATATAACATGCTAAATTCCGCAGAAGCTGCAAAATTAAAGATGTCGTATAGTTTAAAGAAGCTTAAAAATAAAAGGCAAGAATTGTTTAATCGCCTTCAGAGAGTTTATGACTTTTCTAAAACCGCTTTAGAGGATGTTTCTTCGGCAGAATTGTTTATGGCCAATGTCGAAACTTTGGATACTGTACGCTCAGAAATTCATGTAATCATAGATGAAATTAATGACACAGAGGTATTGATAAATCCTAATTTTGAACCAAATTATCAAAGTTGGTCAGCTTTTGAGGATCTTTACTCCCATTGCAAATACATCAACCGGAAGTTATCACATTCTTCGAAATCGGCTGACTCTAAAGTTAAAGCTCCACGTGACATGGAATGTCCCAAAAAACCTACTATCAAGCTTCCAAAACTGGAACTCGTTGGTTTTTCTGGTGAAGCTACTATGTGGCCAACATTCTATGAAACATTTAAAACCACGATTCACGATAATCCGGACTTGACCGACAACGAACGAGTACAATACCTGATGGGTAAACTTTCTGGCCGGGCACTTTCGATTTGTTCTGGAATCACACCGAACGCAACTAACTACGACATAATCTGGAAAACACTCGTTTCTACTTTTCAAGACTCGCGTAGTTTAGCCACTACTTATTTGGATCAAATGTTTGAATTTCGCCCTTTAACTACCGCTAGTTCAAAAAACTTGGACTTGTTTTTAGACAAGTTCTGTTCCGCTGTTTCGTGTTTAAAATCGCTGAATATTAAAGATCTTTCGGATTTTATCCTTATGTATTTGGCCCTTAAAAAACTTGATGTTGAAACCGCTCGTTCATTTGAAATGTTTAAACGTGGTTCCGATTTACCCCATTATGATGAATTAATATCATTTTTACGGGAACAAACTAAGATACTGAACCGCACTGCACCCGCAATTACCGCTCCCGCTCCGAACCGCTCCGTTAATAATAATAACAACAAAACCGGGTACAGTACCAAGTCAACCCATGCTTTTGTCTCCGCTTCGACCAATAATAATTGTTGTCCGCTATGTAAACAATTAAAACACTATAATTTATATAAGTGTCCCGAATTTGTGAAACTAGATATCGAGAAAAGATTTCAGTTCATCAAATCTAATAACGGTTGCACCAATTGTTTAAGTATTACGCATAACAATTCCGCTTGTAAATCGTCTTATAATTGCCGCCATTGTAATTGTAAACACCATTCGATGTTGTGCCGCAAACAAAATGTGATGAATACTCACACCGCGCTTGGTCAAAATATTACCGTGTCTCCACGCACACATACGCAATCTTCGAGGTTGGTGGATCCTGCCGTATCGGCGACTAACACAGAACATATGACTAATGATTCTCAATCCGTACCAACTGCGAGTAATAATATTTCTTTATGTAACTTACAGCCTAACTCGCAGCGTAATGAAACATGCCTTTTAGGTACAATTCAAGTGATCGTGAAAGATTCTAACGGTATGTCTGTCCGTCTACGTGCGCTCTGCGACCCTGCGTCACAATCCAGTTTTTCGACGGTTTCCTGTTGTGAGAAGCTTAACTTAAAATATGAGAAAATTCCCCGCGCTTTTGTTAAGGGCATCGGCTCTTCATCAAACCCAATTAAGGGTGCGACAAACCTTAAATTGTTTTCACGATTTGATGATTCGGTTTCAATTTCGCTTGACACTTATGTAATCGACCGTATTACCGACAACTTACCATCGGTGCAGGTGGATTTGTCTACGCTTTCGTATTTAAAAGATATCACACTTGCTGATGAAACATTTTACTTACCGGGTGAGATTGATATTCTTATCGGTGCATCTTTATTCGCGGATATCTTGTTATCAGGCCGCGTCTCTGGTCCCCCGGGTACGCCGACGGGATTTCAGACCATCTTCGGTTTTACGCTAATTGGTAATACGCCTGTTTACCAAAATACCGCATGTTCAATTTCGTTATGCTCTTATATGGAGATTGAACCGCCAATAGATTTTATTTTACAAAAATTTTGGCAATTAGAAGAGGTGCATTGTGAACCTGCTTCTAGTCCCGCAAATGATGAATGTGAAAAATTATTTATTAACAATGTGTCACGTGACCCCGCTGGTCGCTATTCGGTTTCTTTACCGTTCGCACGGAATCCTAACATACTAGGAAACTCGTACCATCACGCAAAAAAGTGTTTTATGTCTCTTGAGCGTAGGTTTGTTTCTAACGCAGATTTACGTTCCGAGTATAACAATATAATAAATGAATACCTAACTAAAGGTTACATATCCCCGCTTCATAATGATGACCAATTATCTCTTGGTTATTATATTCCGCATCATCCCGTAGTGCGTGTTGATAAATCAACGACAAAGGTGCGTATTTGTATGAATGCCAGTACTAAGACTGACTCCGCTGATGGTACTCGTGTCTCATTAAATGACACGCTGCACACAGGTGCTAATTTGCAAAACGATTTGTTTTTAATTTTACTTGACTTCCGCTTGTATGAAATCGCTTTTACCTCGGATATCAAACAAATGTTCTTACAAGTTTTGGTTAACGCCGATGATCGCAAATTTCAAAAGTTTTTATACCGCTTTGACACGTGTTCACCGCTTATCGCTTATCAGTTCAATCGCGTCTGCTTTGGACTACGTAGTAGCCCTTTCCTTGCGATGAGAGTAGTCAGGAAACTCTGTGAGGATGGGAGTTCAGCGTACCCGCTCGCCGCTACTGTAGCCGCACGAAACTGTTACATGGACGACATCTGCTATAGCACGCCCACCGTGCAGGGCTCCTTACAGCTCAGAGATGAGCTGGTAGGATTGCTTAAGGCCGGTGGCTTTGAGCTCGTCAAGTGGTCTAGTAACTGTCAACAGTTACTTGATACACTGCCTGATACTCACCGCTTAAATTCTAGTAAGAATTTTGAAGAACAAACTCAAACTCTTAAAGTTCTTGGCTTACAGTGGTCGCCTGATTCTGACGAGTTCTCTTTTACTGTATCGCTAGATAGTCGCCCATGTACTAAACGCAATGTTTTGTCCGTGATAGCACGTCAGTACGACGTCCTCGGCTTTACCGCTCCTGTGATCTTGTACGCAAAATTACTCTTGCAGAAAATCTGTATTTTAAAATTAGACTGGGATGAAACACTACCCTCTGATATTGCGCAGATTTGGCAAAACTATTTGAAGGAGCTACCTGTTTTGCGGGATTTACGTATTAAACGCCACTTAGACGTGTTCCAAAATTCGAAAATTTCGATAATATCATTTGCAGACGCAAGTGAACGTGGATACGGATGTGTCGTATATATTAGAGTACAAGATGACTCAGACACTTGCACTAGCATTCGGCTGGTATGCGCAAAGTCAAAAGTCTGTCCGCTCAAGACCGTCAGTGTCGCCCGCCTTGAGCTTTGTGCCTCGTTACTCATGTCGAAATTAACTCGTCGTGTAGTTGACGCTTATAAAATACGTCACAATATTGAACGTATTTACTGTTTTACCGATTCTATGGTAACTTTACACTGGATACATTCCTCACCGCACAGGTTTAAAACCTTTGTTGCGACGCGTATAACAAAAATAATATCCGCTATTCCCGCTGAATGTTTTTACCATACAGCTGGTTCTCAAAACCCGAGCGACTGTCTTTCCCGTGGTCTCACTCCCACGCAGTTGATGAGTCACCCGCTCTGGTTCACTGGACCTGCTTGGCTTTATCTGGACGCTAAAGAGTGGCCAATCAAAACAATAGAATCAGCTTCTATTGAAGAAAACTTGCCGGAATCAAAAACAATTTCTCTTCCCGCTTTTAGTAATGAAGAACCGCATCCTCTTCTTTCTCTTTCGGAAAGAATTTCGTCATGGCTTGTGCTTTTACACACAATCATTTACATATACCGATTTTTACGTATTTTACCGCGCTCTAATATTTTTACCGCTACCGATATGGATTTCGCTGAAGTTGCATTGATTAAAGCTCTTCAAGCATTTTATTTTCTTGATGAAATAAAAAGATTAAAGTCAAATAAACTTTGTTCTCCCGCTTTAAATCGACTATCGCCATTTTTAGATAAAAATGGATTGTTACGCGTTGGTGGTCGACTTCGCAACACAGACATGACGTTCGATCAACAACACCCTGTGTTGTTACCTCGTAAAAATCATATTGTCGAATTGATTATCATTCATTATCATCGCAAAAATTGTCACACTGGACCAGTGGCTTTAATGTCAATAATCCGCCAAAAATTTTGGATACTTTCCTGTCGAAATATTGTTCGTCGCGTAATACATAGCTGCAATTATTGTTTTAAGGCGAAGCCGAGACAAACCTTCCCTTTCATGGCAGATTTACCATCATGCCGCGTTAATGAGGCTAAAGCTTTTGTCCACTGCGCTGTGGATTATTGTGGTCCTATCAGTATCACTCCGTATCGAAAACGTGGAGTCCGTCCCGTCAAATGTTACCTCTGCATATTTGTATGCCTGGTGACTCGTGCAGTTCACGTTGAATTGGCAACTGATCTTAGCACGAACACTTTTCTTTCCGCGTTCAAACGTTTTTTATCTAGACGTGGAGCAGTGTCTTTCGTATATTCAGATAATGCTACGAACTTTGTAGGCGCTAGAAATGCCCTCTCAGAAATTTACAATTTGACAAACTCCGAAGAATTTAAAACGTCTTTCGCGAATGAACTTGCCGATCATAGAATACAATGGAAATTTAATATTCCACGTAGCCCACATTTTGGGGGACATTATGAGATATATGTCAAAGGATTTAAGACGCATTTGCATAGAGTAGTAGGTACTCAACTGTTGACCTACGAAGAATTATTAACTGTAGTTACGCAAATAGAATGTGTCATAAATTCTCGTCCGCTTACGCTGCTGAGTGAAGATCCATCTGAACTTAGCGCGTTAACTCCTGCACATTTTCTGATGTCAACTCCTTTAAAAGAATTACCCGCTTGTAAGGTGGCTGATGAGCCAGTTAATTTATTACGTCGCTACGCGTTGCTTGATCAAATGGTAGAATCGTTCGCAAGGCGATGGAAGAATGATTATCTCCATCTTCTCCAGTCTAGAGGAAAATGGAATACACCTTCCAACCCAATCAAAATTGGATCTGTTGTCGTTGTAGTTACCGATAACACTCCACCGCTTCAATGGCCGCTCGGTGTTATTGTAGCTGTATACCCTGGCAAAGATAATGTCATTAGGGTAGCTTCTGTCAAAACGACGACAGGTGTTTACAAACGACCTGTCGTGCGTCTTTGCCCTCTCCCATCTCAATAACTCCTTTCTTTGCCCCCGCTTCAAAATTTCGTTATTCTCTGTCTTATTTTTACTTTTCTATTCTTATTTTAAAACCAATGGTTTTAACGCCGGGGGCAAATGTTCGCGCCACTTCTTGTGGCTCTCATACTGCGGGGTAGTTGTGAATTAATATTTTCAACTGTCATTTTCGCTGCATCTCCACCCGCTTAGTTTTGGACGCAAATCAAGCAGTCGTCAATCAGAAGCCTTTCACGCCGGAGGTATACGCTGATTGTCATTCGACTAGGTCCTACCTCGACCCTACCGCCCGCCATTTTGAGATCGCACCCGCTGTGCGCCTCATTTTCATCTATTACTATTACGAAGAAGACTAGCCGAGAAGAGCGCAACCAGGCACGAAGAGGAAGAAGAAAACCATCTTGGAGAACACCAGAGACTTGGTGGCTCAGGCGAAGCGTGGTTTGTGGTGCATGCAGCAACTTCCCAAGGTCAGATCTTTCATCTTCGTAATTATTTCTCTTCACTTCCCGCTATTTTTAAAACCTATGGTGATACAAAGCACTGCCGTCATATCGCGTGCTCAATAATTATAATTTATATAATTATAAAAAATTATTCCGGTTAGAAAATTAAATGAGACATTTCACCTGGAGATCAATTAAGTGGATGGCATACCCTAGCAACTTTTTTTATTACCCGTCCAGCACAATAAGTCTAATGGCAAAAACTTTATTTGCTTTTCATAGAGGCGATTATATGTTGGCTCTTTGGCCTCTTTTTCTTGGACGCGTAATACCAGTGACCACGGAGCGAAACAACAAATTGGTGTGTTTTTAGCTAATACTGAAATATTTTGTAGGGAAAAAAATATTGAATTTAGGTGATATACCTTCATATTTCTATTAGCTATTTTATGAAAGAAAAATAAAGTTGATCTTATAATCGCATTCTTCAAGCGAACGTTTGAAAACAAAAAAAATAGAGGGTGCAAAACATTTTTTTTTGACAAAAGTATAAATCTCAGTACATTGTTTATACGTAAGATCCCTAGAAAAAATATTAATAAATCAAATATATTTTTTTCAATACAAGGAGAGTCCGAATTTCTTCAAACGAATATTAGATAGCCTGGGGTTGGTCATGCTCTAGGCTCAGGTACAGTCTTAAGAGGTCAAGAAATAATTCCATATGAAAACGCGGCGTGGTCTTCGATCTCGCCAAAGATACTTTAGAAGAGGATCAATTCAAAGAACAAAAGAGTCTCATTCGTAAACGTAGATTCTTTACTACATGATCGAATCAGTTCTAAAAAAACCATTCCGGTTAGCAAATACCGCACGGCCTTGGGCCTCGCCAAAGACACTTTACTTCGAGATCAAATAAGAAGTCAACAAATAAACTCCAAATCAGAGTCAGGTGAAATATGAACTATAAAATTAACATAAAGTTAACATTAATTAATTACAGACTGTAAAAGGAAATAGACTATATGAGACAGGTAGGCAAAGATATATATGTTTTTCTTTTTTCATTAACCTGAATTCCTGCTGTCTTGTATTTTCTTATCCCTTGGTTAAAGTAGATATAAGTAATTTGATGTATAGTATAAGTTTATGTAAAAAAAAAAAGACATGATCTTGCCAAGTTTCTTGCCCGTTCTTCTTAGCAAGACTAATCGAATGGGCGGAGGTAGGCATGTATTTATATATGTAACCTATTACTATGTAGTATATAGGATGGGATTTGGTCGGCTGCCTGGATTCGTGCTGGGGGCTCGGTTGGTGATCATTGAACCTGTTCCTGGTCCCTGGCCGGGTCTCCGGTATGGGTTCGGGCAGTTGATTGGATTTCACCTTGTATAATAATATTTTACCTATAATTTTAATCGTATATATATTGCTACATAAATTAAAAAAACATTTAATCTAAGTAGTTCATGTACATTTATTATTTTATTACATATATTTTTATAAGATTAAAATTTGACTTGTGAAACGTGTATTATATATACCTACCTTGCAAAATAAACTTTTTGAATTTTGAATTTTGAATAAATTAATGATCTTGAAAAAATTGTCAGATTCGATAGATAGGCCTACATAAAAACGAAATCAACGCAGGTGAAGCCGTGGGCAAGAGCTATTATTTTTATAAAAGTAAACGAAAATAAAGTTGCCCAAATTTAGAAAAAGACAAAACTTAAAATCAAAGTAACAAATTGCCATATTCCTCTTCATAAATAATATTTTCCAAACGACAAAGTAGTTAGTTATAGACCTCGAAATTTGTTTACTTCCTTTAAACAAATTGTTCATTGGATAACTTTATTACTAGGAAGAAGGTAATTTAAAATTAAAAGAACAAATTGCCAACTTTTTTATTTACATACAATAATTTCGAAAAGACAAAGTACTTAGTGTTATAGACCTCAATAGTAGTTTATGCTACAAGGGCGAAAAGTAATAAATTACGAGGATTTAAACGTAACCGAGTACTGTGGGTCCGGTGAATAACGGTATAATTAGAGTTATATCCAAAACAATTTTCTTAGCTTAAGATAAAGTATTTTTTTTTCTCTATCGAATGGTGTATCAGGATCTAAGATATCTCAATAAACAACTGAGATAGGGCTTTGTAATAATGGTTTATGTGCTAAAATAATACGTGCAGCATAATATAACTTCAGTTAAGTCCCATATTAAATTAATTATCAACTACATGTTTCGTTTATAAGGGTATAATATACTTAAATCAGTATTCAATTTTGTAATCTTGGTGAAAGACGATTTAATTGGAAATACAACTTTCATCCCGAAATTAGATGCGTTTTTTTTTTCGGTGAATAGAGGATTAATTTTATTTGTATCCTTATTTACTACAAAAAATTAGTTGCAATCGTGACAACAGACTTAAGTCCGACAGGCGAGTGGGTGAAGAAGGATATATTTGAAATTATACCTATTATCACGAAATTGGATGCGTATTTTTTTTCGGTGAAAAGAGGTTTAATTTGATTTGTATCCCTATTTACCAAATAAAATAAGTCACATTTGTGAAAACAGATATAAGTCCGACAGGCGAGCGGGTGTTTGAGGGGCAAGGGCGGGTGTTTTTGTGCGTACGCGCTCCAGTGCCAACGGTTACTTTAGGAGGGGGAGACGTGTCGCAGCTCTACATAAATTCGTATTTATGCTCTCTTCTCAAGTGAGTTATACCATTAATCACAAATATTTTTTGCCGTACCATAATGTAGCTATTACATATAATTAGATCGTTTTTCTCATAGCATTGAAATTATATCACTTTTCACATAGAATAAACTGATGCATACTGTAAAACCTAACCGCATTCTATAAAAGTTCGCGCGCGCTTTGCCTATAGTTTTCAAGCATTTAGTATTATTAATTAATAAAATCTAGTTGAAACTATCTACATAACTCTGCTACTAAAACCTAGCATGAGTATTAAAAGGTAACTTTGTACTCGTATTGAATATATTTTTTTATTTTTTGACAGAATGAAACCAACAAGAAGCTCAAAAATGATTCAGATGCTAAATAAAAACACGGAGGATGTTAAAAATAATCCGATAATATTGTATAACGCTGAAATCAATTTAAAAGATCCTGATATCACAATAATATGTAGAGATTTGTTAATAGAAATAATATCAAATATTAACATTGTTACCGACCAAATATTATCTGAACAAGGTGATTCTGACTACTCATTGCCAAGTTCAGACGACTATATTCCCAATAGCTATGAAGAAACTTCTTCATCTGATAATGATGCCAATAGAAAGCACTTCAAAGGTAGACGCATATGTGCTTCCCCAGACAGCAGCATCAGTAATATATTCTCACCATCTCCTCAGCACCAAGACCAGGATTCAAGTGATGATCATGTTGAATTTCAAAGTTTCACAACCAATGCACTGATTCACAATACAACCGGTAATCGAAAAAATTCACAACCGGTTTTAGAAGAAGATTTACATAATTTTAAAAACAGGCAGGAAAATTTAGAAAATAAAGATATGATAGAAGTTGAAAATATGCTCTTGGATACAACCAAAGACGCTAATAATACAACCGGAAACTGTCACAATTCACAATCCATCTTAGATGTCATTCCTAGTGGTGCTATCGATTTAAACAATTTTCAAGACAGACAGGAAAACTTACACAATCAGTATATGCCAGAAGTTGAATTGGGTATTACTGCAGAGCAGTTCTGGGAAAAAGAAGGAATGTCTTCAGGGAAGAAAAGGAAACCTAGACAAGTGTTAAAAGAAACTAGAGCAGACAGGAAAAAGAGAAGCAATTTGAGGAACACGGGAATGGCGTACACAACTTTCACTGGCAAATATGTAAAAGAAAGAACTATGAAGCCATTGGAAACGTGTAAAAGGAAGTGTTGTGAGAGAATATCGGAAAGCTTCCGTAAAAACGTATTTAATTACTACTGGACATTAGGAAGTTACAACGAAAGAGTAAATTATGCGTCTAAATTTGTTATAGTACAGAAAAAAAATTCTACTAGGCTTTATACCACAGGAAAGAGACAAAGAGAGTTTGCAAATAAATACGAACTTTCCTTCGCGAATGAACATCATCCTATTTGCAAGGGATGTTTATTGAAAACTCTTGATGAAACTGACAAATTTTTGCAAATACTGTGCAAAAAGATGCAAGAGACAGATGGTGTTATCCAGAATTCAGTCAGAGGATGTACACCGTGTCTGAACAAACTCGACGCAAACCAACTTGAAGAAGCTAAACAACACATATTGTCTTTTCCATCATACGAAAGTCATTACGGTAGAAGCAAAACTACCAAGAAATTTTTGGCCAACGGTTTGAATATTGATAAAATGTATAAAGAGTTTTTGAGTTCATCGACGGTCTACAAAAAAATTAATAAAACCGCATACACACAGGTTTTTAAAGCGCAAAACTTATCATTTAAGAGTCCGAAACTAGACACTTGTGTAAAATGTGATACTTTGAAAATGAAAATAGACATAGCTAAATCTGAAGAAGACAAATTGGCGTTTTCTCTATTGCTAAGAGACCACCACGAACAAGCAGAAATTGCATATGACATGAAAACACTTGACAAATACGTTTCTTGTACAGTGAATGACAATATGGTACTGACTTTTGATCTTCAGCAATGCCTTCCTACACCAAACTTAACAGCTGGCCCAACATTTTATAAGAGACAGTTGTACACATACAACCTTACAATAAACAACCTAACAAACACAAAATCTTATTGCTACATGTGGCATGAAGCGATGGCTGCTCGTGGAGCCAACCAAATAGCGTCGTGTATCTACCATTTCATACATAATTTCGTGCCAGCATCTATTAAACATCTGATTTTTTACTCGGATTCTTGTCCTGGGCAGAATAAAAATTCCCATATAATGGCAATGTTCCTGTTAGTAATACACGAGTTTCCAGAAATCACCATTGATCATAAATTTTTGATCCCTGGCCATACGCGCATGGAATGCGATAATGTTCATGCTGCCATCGAAAAAGCGAAAAAGCATACGACATTACGTATTCATCATCCAAGAGATTGGTACCAACTTGTGAGAACAACCTCGAAAAAATATGAGGTGATTGAGATGAACCGAAATATGTTTTATGAGTTCTCAGCATTACTGAAATCTTGTTACAACATAAGAAAATATAATGAAAACAAAGAAAGATTTTATTTCAAAGATGTTAAGTGGATGAGATATAATAAACAGGAATTAGGTGACAATTCTTACAAGACACTTGATTGCAAAAAACATAGACATAAATATGATGAGCTAATCCACAAGGAAATGTCATATAACGATTTCTTACCTATTTCCAATGAAAAAAAGAAGGACCTCATGTCTCTTTTAGACCTTATAGATGAAAAGTGTAAGAGACTTCTACCTGAATTTGAAATCGTGTGCTGATGTCGCAAACGTAGATCCAGATTTGGAGGAGCAATTATTTAACGATGAGTCCGAAATGTGATGAGTAGACTGTAGTATGTCTTACTTCAGGGGTCTTTATCATACTTAAAACTGATGATAATCCTATGTTGATTGCATATTGTCGTACTTAGATAAGTTTATTATTTGAGATTCGAATTGTTTATATCTCGTTATTTCATTCTACTTTAACAGGGCAATTAATTGCGTATTGTCGTATTTGAATTTGATAAGTTTAGTATTTTAGGTTCGAATTGTTTTTTTACGTATCTCGCATTAAAATTTTGTTTTTAACAGGGTGTTTAAGCATGTTAAAATAGGTTTTTTTAAATTTTTATGAAGGCAAATGGTATTTAAGACTGATAACACGTAACAATTTTTCGCAAGAATTATGTGTTAAGTGATTTAATTTAATAAATACTTGTTAATTTACCAATATTTGTTTTTATTTCACAAATGACACACTTATTTAATTACCTGATGACACAATATAATACACGTCTTGTCAAAAGTTTATGTTTTAATTTATCAGACTTGTAATAATGATTTCAAATAGTTTTCAAATAAGACATTTTGCATAAAAAAATTTCGCATTTTTATGTAGTGTAAAATGATTTATCTAATTTAATGCGATATTCACAATAATCACATAAAATTTGTTTTGTGAGTAAGGGCTTAATTCAAATTCAAACGCAGATATCATTGAAATTAATAAAGCTAAAACAGTAAGATCAACAAAATAAAATAGTTGAATATGCAAAGTTTTCTGCTGCAGTAACTTTGGTGTTATAAGCTGAACAAATTCTTTTTAATGATTTTTTTACTGCCAAAACTTTTTTATTTATGCTCTCCTGTAAAATCAGTATTTTACACTTAAACCGTTATTCACCGGACCCACATTATTTATTGCTCTTACGCCCGTGTATCATACTACGTTTTTCAATGCATAGTGTGAGGAAATAAAACAAATATAATTTTGTGAACTTTAAATTATGATTGACTCAAAAGGACTGTATCCAGAGCCATTAAACAGTGGAAAAAAAGTATAACATTGATGGTATACAGGAAAGGTTGCAGGTTAGCAAAATTCTCGTAAATTAATTTTAAAAAAAAAAGTTCTAGGGCAAAATAATCGACTTTCTGTTTGGTTTTGATGCATAAAAAGTGGGCCTTTACGAGCACTTGCATTGAAAAATTTGTTACATCGCTTATGGAACCATATATAGAAACCATGTCTATAATATACACCTATACCGGTAAAGATAAGTACATACGCACCCATAGATACGAAAATCTCATGTTATGAAGACAAATATGAGTTACGTTCGTGTTAAATTGTCTGTCAATATAGCGTAAATGGGGTTTTGAATTGACATCCTGTTAAAATCTTTGTCTGAATTAATAGCTGTTATTCGCGACTAGAAGTGGACTATGTGTGTCTTTAATAAATATATAATTTGCTTTGATAAGTTTTGATAAGTTTTACAAATTGATTATCATGTTAGTTACTTATTTAAAATTATGTAGGTATATTTGTTGTTTAGCATAGTAAAATCCATTATTGGCTCTATTAGCTGTTGTAATATTTAGTTAATGTTTACTGTATTTGCTGTGGATTTTCGTTGAAATAAAAATAAATAAAACAATATTGAAGTCTGGATATATATTTCGACCCACTTGTAATCATCATTAGTCGAATAGAAGAATTTTTATTTGAGGGCTCACAATAATTGAACGGATCTCCTGCAGAATTACTTTTTTGTCAGTCTGTCTATCGGCCGGTCGGGCTTTCGTATACTTGCAGTGTTTTCCTTTAATTTTCTACATTATAATATTGTATTGTAAAATGAATACAAATTCCTTGGAGAGGCTCTATTTACGAATTTCACAAAAACTTAATCGAACCTTGATACTGAGCACATTTTCAGTATGAATTTGGCTGTTAATAGTAAGGGGGAATATTGTCAAAATTTACACTTTTTGGAGTTGTTTATCCGCTGTTCAAAAGAAGTCCCAAGTTAAATAAATTAGTATAACAATTTGAGGACCTTTTTCTAGATTTTGGACTATCAGAAACGAGATTGGAGGAATTTCACTCGATAGTAATTATTAAAATGAGGTCTTACTTTACACTTTTTTGATATTCTGACAAATTGGGATACCATACAGACTTCAAAAACATTTATTAAGCCATGGGTTTTAACATAACCTAAATTACTGGCAATAAATTTTTTAATAGCTATTTTAGTTAATTTTTTATTAATTTAAAACCGACTTTTCGTCAACTTTCCCCAATTCCATTCCCTCTCGCACTGAGTGTTTTTCCGCCTGGAGTAACAAGGACCTTTGCACGGACGATATATCACCTTAATGTTATATAAGGTGATATTATTATGATATAATAATTATTAATTCAATATCATAATTATTGAATTTATTATGATTATTATTGAAATATCATAATAATCCATCCATCCATCAGCCCGTATTCGTCCACTACTAGACATAGGCCTCCCCCATATTACGCCACTCTTGGCGGTATTCAGTCATCCTCATCCAGCCGCCACACGCAACGTCCTTCAGATCGTAAGTCCAGCGGGCACGAGGGCGGCTTACACTGCGCTTTGCTGTACGTGGTCTCCATTCCAATGCCTTACGGCCCCAACGGTTATCACGTCGGCGACAAATATGGCCAGTCCACTGCCACTTCAACTTACTGATTTGGCAGGCTATGTCGGTCACCTTCGATCTCTGACTATACTTACTTTACAAAATAAACTATTTGAATTTGAATATTTGATCAATTTAGAAGAAGAGTTGCCGATAGTTCATTTATCTAGAGAAAATTGTGTGACACTGCGCGGACGGAAAGGCTCCGCCGTTCCACCAATCACAGAGCACACAGAGCACATGTCACCATTCGCAATCGCCCCCTTTTGTGACGTTATGACAACATTGATCGTAACATGGCTCCATTCATACACCAACTCCTTGGTCCTAGCGGCCGGCAGCGCCAGTACCCGCTCCGTGCGCCGCCTCAGCCCCCGCTCCCACAAGGCACCACCAGTTTTATGTTCTCCAAAACCAGGGGATCGCACAACAATAGTCTTAGAATTTTAAATACTAAAGCCTTCGGACTTCTAATTTTGTGTACCCAACCATACCCAAAATAAACAATGATAGTGGGAAGTGGGATTAAACCAGAGAGCAAGTACTAAGATTCAACAGTATGAAAGTCATTCTTATGCGACAAAAATACGGGTGTTTCTTTTCTGTGTATTTCACGAAATACACGGAAAATTTTAATAAATTTCTGGTATATGCATTTTGACTATATAATCTAGTGTTTTGAAATTGGAAAACATGTTTTGACAAATTTTCCTCGATAGAAATAATTGTTGAAATGAGGTCTTCAAACATACTTTTTCTTTTCGTTTGACGAATAGGAACCATATACAGAACTCAAACATATTTTATTAGGTGTGTTTCAACAATATCTAGAGATTTGATATTCGAAATTTTGCTAGCTATTTAAGTTTTTTTAATGAAAATATAAAACCAACATTTTTCCCTTTTGCCCTGAATCCGCCCCTCTAGCACTGCGTGATTTTTCGCTTGGAGTGATTGTGACAAAAATAAAATTCGTATAGCCTCTTAATAAGACTCTTGAAATAATTAGATTTGAAGCTAAAATCTTTTTTCTCTTTGAATTGTTTATATTTTATTAATTATTAAATGGTTATATTTAGTTATCTCAACAATGAACCAAAGAATCCGTCTTTTGTGTTATGAAATAAATACCGACAAAGTAATTAGCTTTGAACAAGTATTATATTTCATTTTATTTATCATTTTATATGTAAAAATACAAATATACGTATTTTCAGTTGTTTTTATTTTTTATTAATTATGTATTTCTCTTATTGAAAAACTCGTAGGTAAAACTTTATAATCTATTGCTTTCGTGAACTCAAACACTAAAGATTTTTATATCTCTCTTCGATCATTTCTGTTATTTTAACAACTGATAATAATTTGTTATTATCCGTTCCAAATGCCGCTAGAAACCTTTTGGAACTGTGTTATCAATTGAGTACACACGCACACACACCCTCACACCCTTACACCCTCTCGCTTTTCCGTCAGCGTTGCTAACGCACACAGGCATCCTACTCCGCTCCATTCCAAAAGGTCCTATTCTGATATGATATCATACTGACTATTAACTGTTTTATTTTATTTTTATTGCGATATATTTTGGTTGTATATTATTTATGTGTAGGTATGTTTAAATATATAAATATGTTTGTATATATGTATAATTGTATCTATTTATTCTGTACACCGCCCCTACACATTTTTTCCTTTCTTTTAAGAGTTCCTCCATCCAAAGGTTGTCTGGAAGAGATCACTTTTTAGTGATAAGACCGCCAATTGTACCCTACTTTTACCTTTGAAATTGTCTATGTACTTTGTTTTTTGGTGTGCAATAAAGAATATTGTATTGTATTGTATTGCGATTCAAATTAAAGTGCCTATAGAATTCCATACAACTTTGTTCAAATATGTTATACGTATAAATTATATGTACAAATTTTCCCTTGTTTTCGTTTAAATTTCGATGAACTTGTGATTTTTGCAACGCATGCTTAATA
This sequence comes from Ypsolopha sequella, assembly GCA_934047225.1. Lineage (NCBI taxonomy): Eukaryota > Metazoa > Arthropoda > Insecta > Lepidoptera > Ypsolophidae > Ypsolopha > Ypsolopha sequella. The sequence goes on along the minus strand of OW203994.1, from coordinate 7,831,510 downwards.
CTTTGGACCTGCGGGCCTATTTATGTATCTCTAGTTGCCTTCTTTACTGGGTGCCTATCATCAAAAACATAGATATACTATCGAATTCCGATTTCCTAAGGATATGTTCGCACTTGAAGTGACGACACAGATTGTTAATAGTTCAATACCCACTAAAGGAAATTTTGAAATTTTTATCTATGTTTTTGATGATAGGCACCTTGTACAGTTGGCAACTAAAGATACAGAATAAGGGGGCTGATGTTGGTAATCTGATCAGTATGGTATGCAGTGCCCATTAAAAAGGTAGGCAGGTTTTTTTGGTTACATTTTCTTCTCCCAGATATTCTCGTCAATAGTAAAGGCAGGTGGGATAAAAGTCTTACAAAGTACGGAATACAAGTTTCTATGTATTTTGTTTCATTAGAACATTTAGCGAGGCTGTCTGACTGTCTCTCTGTCTGTGCGTGTGTCAACAACGCCATTTTTCTATTAACTTGAAATAAATATCGAAAACGAAGATCAAAAGGTAGTTGTAAAAAAAATCTAGTTCAACGCAATAAAAAAATATCTTTCAAAGAAAATACCTACCTTCATACTATAAATCCCACTTAGTAGCTCATGATCAAAACATATATAGGGTAATTTCCGGTGACCTACAATCTTAAAATTGGGAGGTCTTTTGTCACAAGCAAAGAAATGAATACGAAATTCATAAATTGTTAAGCCTATGTGGAATAATACTTGACCACCTTAATTTTGCAATTTGGATTCAAACCTTTTGTAAATAATGATAGTTTTGTATTTTTATTCAATTTATTCTCATCTCAGATCATTTAATTAATTGCGAAATCTATCGCATTAAAAATAGTTTAAAAAATTAACGAGTGTTTGCAAGTTAGGAAAGTATCAATTTGAAACAATTCTCTTAGAAAAATAGGCGGAGCTCGAACCCGCATCTATTACATAATATACCTATATTATATACCTATACCTACACGGGCCAGCGACAGTTTTTCTCAGAGTTTTTTTTCTAATTGATACTTTTCTATTTTGTATTGTACTCCAAAAATATTCTAGTCTACTAACTTATTTGAGATACCGATACAGAACCCTTAGGGCACAAATTCTATTCGCACATGACAGTTTTTATTTTTTATTAATAAATTGGTTTGGGGACGAAACCCTAAAATAACAACGTTAAGCTAATCTGTGACGTTGAGCACACATGATGCTCCCAGCTCCTCCCTAATCCCTTTACAGAAAATTGAATAATACGACTTCAACACGTCAAACAGGTTTAAGGCGTATGACCACGCTAAATAAGCAACTCGATGTGTGTCGGTACAAATATCAACGGAAACGACATTGAAATAATGTTAATTTCAGCGTGCCTTGAAGGGTGGCTGTTACGACAACCATTGCGTCTCCGGCTAGCGCAAAATAGGACAAAATAATACTTTTCACATCGACGCCATAAAAGAAAAAAAAAATTTGAACTTGAATTTTTTAGATCTAAAAATTTCCTATAATTTGGTGAAATAATGATTAAAATCGTTTTAGGTGTTTGGAAGGAGTAAGAGAATTCTTGTGTTAATCATGTGAAACTTTCGATGACTTTCGATTTTTTTTGTCAAAACTTACAATAGAAAAACAGTTTATGAAACTTAAAATTAATTTTTGACTCTATAATGCCTATCATATATTTTTATGAAAGTTTTTGGACCACCCGTGTGGGAGGAGTAAGCCTTCAAAGACAGGTCCAAATTGCAGTTGGCGTATCCATTCGCCTTAAATGTCTTACGGAATGTTAGTTCTCTAGAAATGTACGCGAGATGCTAGAAAGAAGAAACTTTCAAGCTTTTAGCGCAAATCTCAAATGTGCATAATTCTTATAAAAAGAAACAAGTATTCAAGGCTTGGTTTAGGTGTTCTGTCTTTTTCTTTCAGTATTGAAACGACAGGGACGGAGCGCTTGAATCGGGTTTGGCCCTGTCAGACATGTGACACCGATTTGACACCAATATCTAGTTTAGCAAGTCAACACAGAGTCTTGCGTCTTTTTCTTAATTTAGTTTTTTGCAAATTGTTTCATGTTAGTTCCTAGTATAACATTATGTATATTTATTGTTAGCACAGTGAAATCCGTAATTGGCACTATTAGCTGATGTAATATTTAGTTAATATTTTATGTATTTGCTGTGGATTTTTGTTCATAAATAAAATAAAAAGAGTCATTTGCCATGAGACGGCCTTTATGTCCTGTCCCGTCGCTGTTTATTTAAAGAGACTTTTTACTTCTCAATGAATAGAGATCTACGTTTTGAGATGAGATATTTTGTAAAAAGGTAAACGAAGAAATTGTAACTAAAAAAGGTTTGAAAGTTGAGAAATCATATTTAAAAAAAACGGCCAAGTGCGAGTTGGACCCGTGCACGAAGGGTTCCGTACAATTATCTATAAAAATGACAAAAAAAACATGTCTGTTGTATTGGAGCCCCATTAAATATTTATTTTATTCTGTTTTTTAGTATTTTTTGTTATAGTGGCAACAGAAATACATCATCTGTGCAAATTTCAACTGTCTAACTATCACGGTTCATGAGATACAGCCTGGTGACAGACGGACAGACAGACGGACAGTGGAGTCTTAGTAATACCCTTTGGGTACGGAGGCGTAATAAAAAGGAATGAAAAAAAAGCTTCTCCGGAAATTAAATAAATAAGTGTTGAACATAATATATCACAAAGTATAAATACTCCATCTGAAAAGACAAAAATGCAGAAAATCACATATTCTACTGATCATATTGAAAGGCCTACCATAGATAAACCTGTCGAGACGAAAAGTGGGTCGGTGTATATTCGTCCTCCAGAAATTCGTCCCAAAAAGTATTTATTTTCGGTGAAAATTCATCCTATTTCAAATATCCTATTCATAATGTGCAAAATTTGTCCTCTTTTCGCGTGTCAATTCGTACCATTCATCTTAACAATGGATTTTTACCTAAGCTTCTATTTATTTTATGTAAGTGTGCTAACAGTCACAAAAGTTATGAGGAATATATATTCATTATTTTAAAGTTGTACGATTATATAGTAGAGATATCCTTGTGACATGAAATATTTAGGTATGTGTAGAATCTACTCGCTCCTATAGGTAACGAAGTCCTTTGAGTCAGGTTTTTTGGAAGCTACCAGTAAGCGGCCCGTCTTTTTTTACAAAAAATACACTGGTCTGATAATGGTTATGTTTAACAATTACATCTGTTTAACAATTACAAACTATTATCATCCTATTGAATGGAATTAAATTAAAGTAAACTTATTTAGTAAAATGTATTTTGTATAAGTATATCTAATTAAAACTATAATAAAAGTTTTTCAATTGGAAAATATTTTTTATTTGTACAAACAATTAGCAATGGGACATATTTTTAGTATTTATTTAGTTAATAAATGTCTTATACTGTAGTTTAAGGATATATTTTGCATGTCCTAATATTTTGTTGATTTTTGATAAACGGACGGTTGATTGCAAATTTACTTTTATTTTGTTCTGCTTTCACTTTTCACTCTCACTGTACTATTGAGAAGCAAAAACATTTTTAAGTAACTAACAATTATGTATGCTATGAGTTGTGGGATGAATTCACCCCGCTTGTGTCAAAAGGGACGAATTTACCCAGAAATAGAAAATAGGACGAATTTTTTTTGGTGTACAATAAAGATTATTTGTCTTGTCTTGTCTTCGGGGGAGTATACACACCGACCCCAAAAATTATACAGAAACTTGATGTAAATATGTGTTTATCAGGTGTTTGTCATATGTGTTTGTCAGGTATCAGGGTTTGAAATAAAGCTCTTTTCTTTCTTTTCTTTCTAATAAGTGAATTAGCGTACGGGTTATTGTATAGGAAATGGAGGGAAAATGTTTTTTTGTCCACGTTTGGTCCTAGGAATATTTCATGTTTTTTGAGTGAGAAAGGCCTTCCTTAAATTATACAGCCTTGAAATTTGTATTAAAATAGCTAAGCAGTAATCCCGTCTAAACATATAAGAATATTTCAAAAGTTTTATTTAAAACCCGAGATATTAAATAAAAACGCAGTACAGAGACTGCAGACTTCATCCGCTGACGACAAACACTCGCTCGCTTGAAAACGAATTCGAAAAAAATACGAAAAATGTCGCGCACTGCGAGATAATTTCGTGTAAGTCTATCCCTTCTTTAAATAATTAATTACGGTTTCAAATTACAGCAATTGCCAGTTACAAATCTAAAAAAACGCAGTTGTTCGTGAGCGCTTGTTTCTTGGTGGCCGTAACAGCCACGGCTGAAAGCGCGCTATTTTGAACTAAAAGGAAACGTCATAGAGTTCAGTTCTGATTGATGCAAAATGAGGTGCTCAATCTAACGCTATACGGACCCTTCAGTAAAAAGCAGAGAATAAAATTTTAAATTAAAGGTGTTTTTCGGGTACAGTCACGCTGAAGAACTATGAATACATTTAAATGCTTAAATTCCCACTGTTTTTTTTTTATCAGGGCATATACTAGATACCATTGCATTCAAAGTTACTCAGTGTGACGGTAATAATTTTGCCCTAAGGGTGATAGTAGGTATTGTTGTTGATTTTCTAGGCTCAGTTCCAGGCTTGTTATTACCCGAAATATTAAGTATTCCTCAGAAACAAAAAGGTCATTCACATATTTCGTGGGTCCTGAGCACGTTCCCTTACAACGGAACGAGGCCAAGCAGAAAACACATTTAAACTCTTCGATATAGACGTACCCTGTGGGGGCTTGGCGTTCTAACCTCCCCCCCCCCCCCAGCATCACTAACCACAATGCCTAAAAATCAATTAAACCTTCAACGCGATTTCTTAATTATTCTTTTTGTAGCTTTTACCTGTGTAAATCAATGGATTGTAATTAACAGACCACTAAAAAATACAACAATCAGCATCAAAATTACTAAGTTGGCATCAAAAATAAGTCGAAATATATCTGGAAGTAATTATTGTGATAATGTGTTTTTATAGATATATATAGTTTAAACTAAATAAAAAACAAATAAGTTTTCTTTAATATTTAATTCACCATCAAAAATAATAAGTTGAAACCTAACCTAACCTAGTTGATGCCACCTTGGTAATTTAGACGCTCATCTAGTATTTTTAGATGGTCAACCTATTATTATCCTATTTGAAGTAATGCATGCAATTAATTATATACATATTATATACATTTTTATTGTTTTTTTGTTTTTAAAGATATACATATATTATTAATACGGTAGAAGTGGTCTCAAAAAAAAAAACATAAATAAGGTCGAAATTCGCTTGACACCCTAGGGATGATGAATTATATTATGATCGAGAACAGTTTTTAGGCTGTCAAGCAAATTTCGACCTTATTTATGTTTTTTTTTTGTTATATTCAGATTATTCAGTTTCCAGACCATTCACTAAATGCACTGGACTAAAAAAAAAACAAAGGGCCTATAAAATGTAAATAAGATCGAAACTACTTTGATACCCTAGGAATTGTGTGAATATGAAAAACTTATCACCTTTTCAATTTCCGCGGGAACTCTATAAGAACTATAAAGTTTGAATAGTACAGGATGAGAAAAAAAAAAGATAAAGGGCATTAAAAGGAAAAAAAAATCGTCAATTTTCAAACTAAGTACAAAAAATTATCTAATTTTTGAGGATAAATTTCATAATTATAAGCTCACATTTTATTAGGGTGAGCCATGGGGAAAAAATAGATACATTGTAATTGCATCCGATCAGTGAGCCTATGGGAATAATTTAGGGTGATCCGTTGCCAGTTGCATCAGCACAATACTTTTAAGATAACAATGAAAATTTCAAGTAAAATGCAAACTATTTCTTTGCTCTATCTCTATGTTTTTTTTTTTCGTTGCTCCTGAAAGAGACGCGAACATTTTTGCGCATCAATTACTTTGAAAGTCAAAAAAAAGATATTTTACAATAAGCCTCTTGATGCTGTCAATAGTTTCAGACAGCGATTCAGTTTTGTAGGAGAACTGTGCTGGCTAGTTAATTTTTTGTACCTAGGAGCAAGCTTTATAGATTTGTCAAAATTTATACTTGTGATTGTCGGCACTTGGTGAAACTTGAAAAACATCTTGAGTTAAAAGCACTTGTACATTATAGTTTCACTTTATTTATGTTTTCTCCCAACCGGTTTCCGATTTTACTCCATTTTCAAGGGAAGATGTTAATTAAAATATTTCACTGACTCCAGGCACTAGCTCTGAGCAACGTAAACAAACCAGGTTTTGTAACGAGTGCTTTTTACTCAATATTATAAACTTGTTCCTTTTAAATTAAACTGAATGGGGATTCTAGCCATTCTCGTTACCTTTGAACGCGATATTAATAGATGTTGAAGTAAGACAATAAGGTCCCTGATTTTGTTTACCCCCTCCATCGAAAAGATATCCTGGCTACGTCAATGTCCCTCGTCATAGGTTTGTTTTGAATAAATCACATTTCGGTAAAAGGGTCCGCTGAGAGGACTAATGTGGGTTTGAATAACGGAAAAGTTTGTGACGTGAAGTGTTGCCATGTGTGTTTAGAGTTTCGCTATACTTTGGACCCAAAAATTACTTTTATTTTAAAACATGCTCAGCTAAATCCCCCAGACCGCCTCTGCAGTCCCAACCACTAATCTAGAGGACGCCGGTTGAAATTCTGAGGGTCACATCTGTTATAAGAGTACATACCAAAATTTTACAAGATTTACAAGGGTAAATTCCCATACAAACTTTTATCTCTTGTTTTGCGCTCTTAGGGGTGAATTTCGTAAAATATTTTTTTTAGTGTGCGTCTGCATTATAAACGTAACCTACTGTCAAAATTTCATGTTCCTGTGTCTAGCTGTTTGGACTGTGCGATGTTGTGTCAGTCAGGACTTGAATTCGGTGGGTTCGATTGACGGTTCTTGGTGGAATATCATCTTCAATATTTGTTGAACATTGTTGGTGGCCCGAGGATGTGTCATACGAAACCGGTCACCTCAAAAAAAAAAATTGTGGATAAAAGTACAAGAATTTTGTGTATAATGTATTCAGGACTTGTAATTTTGTATATTAGATAATAAAAGACGGACGTTGGACTAGGGCAGTTACAGAGTGGCAGCCGAGGCCAGAAAAGCGTTCAAAGAGATGATATCGTCAGGGTTGTAGTTGGTGGGCAATGGACGAGGCTGGCGAGAGACCGACGAAAATTGCGTGGAGAAGACAATGGATGGATGTAGGCTGATTGATAATTTAATATATTAGAGGTTTTAAGTAAATTTAAACAAACCTGAAACCGATACATGCGTTCTTTAATTGATTAAAAATATTTTTAGTATATCGTACCTTTGTATTAGCGAAAAGTTTTCGCTAGCTTCTTTCAATAAAAGGGCAAAACAAATTTCTGTAATCTTTATTAACCCTTTAACAGGCATAAGGTTTTAGCAAGAAATATTGAAGTGATAAATGATTTAATTATATTTTTAAAGCAATAGATAAATTTAAGAAAAATAAATTTACGATATATTTTGGCACCATGTCAATAATTAGTAAGGGTATGTAAAAAACAAGAAGAAAAACCATATAAATATAAAATATAATATAAAATACATATCTAGGTACATATATCAGTTAAGGTAGAAAAAAAGATTTTTATAATCTATTGTGGGTACCTCCATGTTTAGTAGAGGAATAAAAATATATATATATATATATCGTCATGACAGGAATCCCCGAGGGGGCGTCAGAGGTGTTTCCGAGAGTGAACTGTGAAATGCAATTCACACTCGGTACACCCGATTTTCGCCGACGATTAGTAGTCCCAACGTGATGGGTGGTGAGCCCTATCGCCGTTCTTTGGGCACAAAAACATGCTTCTAACGGCATGCAGGTTTCCTTACGATATTTTCCTTCACCGTTCAGCAATTGGTAGGTATTAGGTAATACAAATACTAAGCACATAAATTCCGAAAAACTCATTGGTTTTTCCGACCGGGGATCGAACCTGGGTCTCAAGATTGAGAGGCCAGCGTTCTACCGCTTGAGCTACCGCCGCCGTTTACTTGTAGAGTAAATTATGTAAATATCCCTAATAGCCCAAACTACCGAAGGATACAGTAAACTTATACTTATATATATGCAAAATATTCGTGCAGGGTTGACGACTTTCCCTGGTGATGTGATAGTCCACATTAGCCGCAGGCTTTACCCTTTCTACCACAAGACCCTGAATAGCATACTCGTATGATTACCCTTTAATTGACAAGTAACATAAACGATTTTGTATTATCTCAAGTGTCTAAAAGTAATGGTCAATTAACAGGCTTTTACCCCGAAAGTTAAAATAAGGTTGTACAGCCCGAGGCTTACTTGGCAGAATTGTTTACAAAATATCAATGAAACTGCGTGTTTTTGCCAGTCTTATAGGATTTGTAGTACACGGCAGCATTTTAAGGCATAAGTAGCATAAATTGAAAAAAAAACATTCGGATGGTTGTCTTCATTTTTATAAACCACATCTGCTTATGTGATTAGTTCTGCATTTTATCCCGTATTTGACTAGAAATGGGTGAAAAACTTTTTTTTTTTCATATTTTTGTAGTTAGGCGTATTATATGACTATCCTTGTGAAAATGTGAAATTCGACATTTTTGAATGTCAAATACGTGGCATCCTGTCGATTTGGGAAATTAAATCTACATATCTTCATTCTTGATCTAAAGTACCATCTCCAGCGTTTTTATATATTTATCATTTTAAAGCTATAGTACGCTTTACGCCTAACTACAAAAATATTTAAAAAAAATGTTTTTCACCCTTTTCTCGTCAAATACGGGATAAAATGCAGAACTAATCACATAAGCAGATGTGGTTTATAAAAATGAAGACAACTATCTGAATGTTTTTTCTTCAATTTTTGAAATAATTTATTCAATTAAAATTAATAAATTTATTAGTTATTTCATATTATTGAATAAGCATGTTGGAATAATTCCAAATTCCAATTTATGCTCCAATATTTAGAAAATTATTTGGAAATTAATTTCCAAATTATTTAAATATTAGCACTACCTGGGAGCTTTGATTCTAACGAATCACGGTCACAGAAAGTAGTAGAAACAAAACATTTGCAATAAAACACAGTTTTTTGTGGTTTAGTGCATTTTACGATTTTCTCGCCAATTTCACAGTACTAATCGCCTTAACTTTTAATTGTAATATGTGGATATTGTATAGATAAATGTATAGTAAAAAATATACGTACGTAGAGATAAAATATGAACAGTATAGTAGTTTATGCTACTAGGGCGAAAAGGAAAAAATTACGAGGACGATTTAAAACACGAGCGTAGCGAGTGTTTTTAACGTAACCGAGTAATTTATTGCTTTTACGCCCGTGTATCATACTACGTTTTTCAATGCATAGTGCGAGGAAATGAAAACAAATATAATCTTGTGAACTTTCAATTATGATTGGCTCAAAAAGAATTGTATCCAGAGCCGTTAAACAGTGGAAAAAAAAGTATAACATCTATGGTACACAGGAAAGGCTGCAGGTTAGCCAACCATTGCAAACAAATAAAAAAATAATAATAATAAAGCCCTAGGGCAAAATAATCGACTTTCTGTTCGGTTTTGATGCATAAAAAGTGGGCCTTTACGAGCACATGCATTGAAAAAATATTTTCGATATTTCGATGTATTTTCAGCGTCTTCGATGAGTGAGGCTGTCATCAGTCGATTGAGTGACATAAATATAGTGAAAATAAACCTATTACATTTTGATGCTAGTCCGAGTGGTCGACATTTCAAGTCGTGACTGATTTTTTTTGACAAGACGTAGTTAGCAGGAATCTAGAAAAAGTTTCCAAAAATTTTATACTAATTTACGGAACCTAGTATCTAGCTTCTTCTTGAAAGTAGATTAACATCATTATAATATATATAATCGGGTCTACCGCGATAAATTTTTACCTTTTTTACGAAAAGGGGACACCCGACGTTTCGAGACAGTTGCATGTCTCGTGGTCTACGGGAAACTGTCGGGTGTCGGGTGTCCCCTTTTCGTAAAAAAGGTAAAAATTTATCGCGGTAGACCCGATTATATATATTATAATGTGTACGAAACGCGAGAGTTTATAGATTAACATCAGTTAACGATTCGGCTTTTCTCGGATATCATCGCCTAAATCCCGAGACGGAAATGACACAAAATACATTACCGCGATTTCTTTTAGGTAGCATTCAATTTGAAGTATCATAAACGCAATGTATAGCACCTGCCAAGATGACATTACTAACCGGTAGACCTAAGAAATGTATTATGCAGAAGCGACATGAATTTGAACATTCATTATTTACTGAAGCTATACTTGTATACAATATATAAAAAATACACATTATAAGTCAATATTTTACTGTTTGATGTAAGTAACAGTACGATATTACGACGGATTAATAATTAAACACCAAATTGAAAATTTTAAAAACCGACTTCAACCGATTTTTGTTGATATTTCATAAACTGCTTGACCGATTTTGATAAAATTTACATGGGACCATCTGGAAAGTGTACTGTTTTTATTGACACTAAGAAGGCAGACTGTCAAAATAGTCAATTATTTTTCTTATTTCAATATAAAGGTTGTGTTAGTTTTGAGCTACAAAGGAGGTTTTGTTGCTCATATCGTTCGTTCTTGTATTCACGACAATTACCGAGGTTGGCCGAATCGTTAACTGATTTTAATCGTACTGTACAGAACTCGAAAAAGTGTCAATATTTTCGCGGTAGTGCCTTAAATAAACTCGTACCCACAGTACGTTAACGTAGATGGCACACATAAAATGGGGTTCCTCAGGGAGATTTGATTCAGATTATAGTAATGTATTCATCTCAATTCCGTCCTAAAGCCTTTTTATTTCTTGGCGACCTCGCCTCGAGCGACTTCGGGAGAGCAAACGTCGAAAATTGCAATCACGTAAATTGAAAATTAATGGCCCGCAAAATCCAATCCTGCGTAAAGCTTCTCATGCTCAATTCTGACTATGTAGATTCAGTTTTGTTCAGCTCTCTTATATTAAAAGTGTCTCGGCTCACTTAATCCAGTTATGTGATCAACTTTCTTCGCTGGAAATTGAGCGCTCAGCGTTTTCTGTCTTTTCTTGGCTCAGCTAGCGGTGCGAAAGTGATAGGTTTCAGGTTCCCCTATATTTCGAAATTTTACGTTAGCTTTATCAAACATCAGATAAGGGCTATCCAGTTCAGGTAATAAGTTTGTAAATGGAACACATTATTATGAGCATTTTTCTCGTTGTTTTTTTTTTCTTAGTTCTTTGTTTTCCTCTAGATGGCGCTGTCCATGTCACCATAGATAAAATGTGTTTTGTAGCAATCAATGTCAAAGGTGCAAATTTTGTCTTTGATTCTGTTGCTAAATAATATGACAGTGCCATCTAGGAATCCTGTTTAACACTAAATTTGACATAAGGAAAAACGCTCATTGGAAAGTTCGAGAATCTGTAAAGCAATCTGACACTTGATAAACCCACGCTAAATAAATCTGAAATTAATAAATAGATGCCATAAGCATTATAATCAAGTGGTATATTGTGCAACTGTAAAATAATGTGAGAGAATGTACATTGAGATTTCGGAATAGACTGCACGAGTGTTCTAATGTCTAATTATGTTCAGTTGTACAGAATACTTTATCTAAGGCCATCAATGATATGAATATCATGATATTAATATATGATATTAATATCATTGACGCCCATTAAAAATGTCGTTTTCGAGTGACATTAATAATATTTACGAAAAATGAGAACAAGAACACTCATTCATGAACCTCAGGTGTGTCTTCCGCTATTGCTGCCCGAGGGCCAATCAGAAGCCAGGAGGAGAAAAGAGAAAATAAGGGCGGGACTCATTTCTCGTTGCAGTTGTTGTTGGGCTCTCTTGCGGTGTTATAATACATTGGGCCAACCACAATGCAGAATCGCGTTGTTATAATGTAATATTATAACATTGGATAAACAATTTAAGAACATATTTTGATGTTGTAGTAGGGGGGTAGATAAAATAGAATAGAATAGAATATTTAATTTGCGTAATTTTGGTACATAATGTTCTTATATCAAGATTATCCTAGGTAAAGTATTACAAAGTAATAACTGGTCGGCTTTCCCGATCATAACACGTATTGAGGTGAGCCGTTTTTATATAAATCATGAATTATCCTCAAGTTTCATTTAATTCTATAATTATTACAAAGTACTTAAATTGTATCATAAAATATGCGACGACATTTAAAGTTTGTTGTTAAAATATAGTTTTAATAAGTAGATAACGTCATAAAATTAGTTGAGTTCTCTGATATCTGAGATCTGTTATCTGATATATGATAAGCTACAGTTTAAAATGAAATAAGTTTTATACGAAGTATAGATATTTGTTTAAATAATTAGACAATATCTAAGATTTATCTGATAAAACCAAAATTTTTTCGCGTTTGCATTCATTAAACAAACTTTTACGGCGAAAATAATATAAAACTAACGCAAATAGACTTTGATCAATATCAGGTTATAGAGGAGACAAAACACGTCGCCTGTAACCACACTTTTCCCCGTTGTTTTTACACCGGGTGCCCATCAAAATTGAACGTGACTGCGTGCTCTTAAGGCAATATGTGACACCTACTTGCACAATGTAACAGCTATGTTTTCTTCTTATATTTTCACAGCATATTGGGAAGAAAAATGAGAGAACTCAGCCAACCCTACACCGCTTTTTTTTTTCTTTATTGCCTTTGCGTCTTGTATTAGCAAAATATTTTCTCTATCGCTACATTGAACTAATATTAGATATCTATATTTTCTTTTATGAAAATTGGTTTACTATAAGCGGCACCTCCCTGGACGAATGCCAACACATTTTCTTATTGAAGCGTTAAGATTGGCCTATGGGTATATCTTTGTTTATGGGCGTACATTTATGACGTCTTATACGCATAATCGAACTGTGAGATTACTACTAGGTATCACGGCATAATAGTAAATTATTTTTCATTTCTAAACTATTTCGTGTATTAAAAAAATCGGTTAACAATCCATCTAGGTATTTTTTAACTTGCATCTTTGGATTCAAGAATTCGCAAATTAACTATGAAATTGCTGAAATTTTCTTACAGATTCATGTAAATTCATAATTCTACGTATTAAATTTTGTTTTTATTTTCAGTTTGATTACAAAAATTAAATCTTCAAAGACAGTACGTCCCAAATGTCATCCATTTCCATGATAGACATTTTTTACAGCTGACACTTTTTTTTTTTGTATTAAAATCACTTTTTGCTTAGTGTTGTCTCATTAATACACAATTGTTTTTATAAAATTTGGATTTGTCGTTCCTAAAAAAAATGCAAAATTGAGTTTTCTTCAAATTCTCCATAGAAAACGGCAATTTCATAGTTAATGATCTAATATTTTGAACCAAATAGTGACGCGATCCCAGTCCTGGATCCCAATATAATTAGGCAAAGGCTAAATAAAATACCCTATGGGCACAGCTCTTTCAAGGGTTCCGTACCTGAAGAATGCCAAACGGCAAAAAAATCACATTTGTTGTATGGGAGCCCCCTTAAATATTTATTGTATTATGTTTTTTAGTATTTGCCGCTATGGCAACAGAAACACATCATCTGTGAAAACTTCAACCGTCTAACTATCACGTTTCATGAGATACAGCCTGGTGACAGACGGACAGACGAATAGGGTCCCGTTAGTTACCCTTTGGGTACGGAACCCTAAAATTGAATAAAAATCCGTACACAGAGGGTGCCGAATTGTTTGTCAAGCACGACCGTTTTAGCGCCTTGTTGTTATTACCTTGATGTTGCTATACATAGTTGTTATTTACCAAAATGTTTTTAGGATTTCGTACCCATATTTTTAGTGGTACGGAACCCTTCGTGCGGCAGTCCGACTCGCGCTTGGCCGGTTTTTGAGTTATACCGCGAAAATACGAGAAGCTATAAAAAAATAACGTTTCCCTTTTTGTATTTTTTTTTCCATTTTCCGTAACGAATATTTATAATTGACGGAAGATTGTAATTGTGAGACCCGGAAATAATTCGAGAGTGAAAATTGTAAAGTATCTTCCTCAATTTATAAAGGGAAAAGTTATGCAAATTCCTCCAATAACCTTAGAAACATTTTCATCAATATCCGTGAGAAAAAATGGATTGTGGCAAGTGTGCCTGTTCACTGATATCCAAAAGCTTATTAGGAGGGTACCCGACCAGAGAATTCATTTCCACTTCGTCTGGGAGAGGGCAAAAAATATATTCATTGAAAAAGGCTTTGCGAAATGAGCGAAAATAACTTGATTATTCTCAATGTCGATGGCTGCTTTGGAATTGGATACTTTTAAAATTATCATTTTCAGGAAGGAATCCGGAGACTAATGAAGGTTTCTTTCTACGGTTTTCATTTCTTGGCGGAACTCTAAAAACAAATGGCAACATATACCCTGTAAGTTAATTATTAGTACTTTATAGTACAATACAAGATCTAAATTTAAAACTAAGGCCTGGAGCTTACCTCGGTCAGGGGGCTGCTATTTTATTAAGCCGGGAATTGAACTTCGGATCTCTCGGTTGCTAATCTTCTTTTCAAAATATTGTACTGCTGTTCACATACAAAAATGTTGTGGAAATATTATGCCGAGTCTTTGTCCGGCCCACTTATCGAGTATCCGGTTTGGGTTTGAGTGTGTCGGCCGGAGTCATCTTATATATTTAATTTGTTTATTTGTATAAATTTCAAATCTAACGGAATATCTCTACCTAACTTAATGGCCGAGTTGCTACTTACTAAACTTCTATAAATATAAATTTTCTTACTATGACAGAAATAAATTTATATGTTTGAAGACTTGGCGATTTATCCATCGCAAGGAGATATTAATTAACATTAAATGAATTTTCTTGTTTATTGTACAGGCAGAGTTGCCTATTAAAAGAAATTTTCCTTTTGAACAAGTTAGCAATACATATTATTGGCTTTGTGCAATGTAAGAATTTGTGTTTTTATATACCTGTGTAATGCTGTTGGTGTTGTATATAAAGAAATTGAAATTGAAGTTATGATAGTAGCGTCATAATGAAAACTATTTGGCACACTATTAACCTTTTGTCTGTATAGTCAAGGATCGAAACAATTCAATCCATTGTGTTATATTTTTATGAACGCAGCCCATACGCCCATAACCAGACGAATTCAGCCTCATTCATGCTGAGACTTAGAAAGTGATCGATCAGAAATAAGGCAAAAATATAAAAAATATTATTGAATATTTAAACTTATTATAATTTTATGTTATTAATATTGTCTCTATTAAATATATTTGTGTCGATTCGGCGCACCACGACTTAACTTATTTGACAGGACTAAACTTAATTTGAGCGTTCTGTCTTTTTCTTTCTGTATCGAAAAGACAAAGACGGTTAAGGTTAGTCCTGTCAAATTAGTTCAGTTGTGTTGCGCCGAATCGACACCAATGTCTCTGTATCTAATAAATTATTTGTGTTTTTTTTTTATTTACTTGAGTTTTTTAACAAACAATATATATAATTAAACAATTTTAACTATTTATTATATTTTCACTTTTTTTATAATTATATTATCTATACATACGTATATAGTAATATACAACATATTTTTAAGTATATATAAAAGTAACTCTTAGTGAAAATATCAAAATACAAATGTAGCTCCTAATACGGGCGGAGGTAGGCATGTATTTATATATGTAACCTATTACTATGTAGTATATAGAATGGGATTTGGTCGGCTGCCTGGATTCGTGCTGGGGGCTCGGTTGGTGATCATTGAACCTGTTCCTGGTCCCTGGCCGGGTCTCCGGTATAGGTTCGGGCGGTTGATTGGATTTCACCTTGTATAATAATATTTTACCTATAATTTTAATCGTATATATATTGCTACATAAATTAAATAAACATTTAATCTAAGTAGTTCATGTACATTTATTATTTTATTACATATATTTTTATAAGATTAAAATTTGACTTGTGAAACGTGTATTATATATACCTACTTTGCAAAATAAACTTTTTGAATTTTGAATTTTGAATACGAAGCGACTTATGGTTGCACGTGAATGCGTTAAAAAAACAACATTTTATTTGTAATTCTCACAGATATTTGTGTGGTTATTTACAAAATTAACACCAGGAGTGTGTAGGTAGACTTTTACCAAATACGTAATTTATTAACCCATTGAATACTAAACTACGAGTTAACTCATACGACGCCAGCTACTAGTTGGATCGTAGTACGTAGTACTACGCAGGAAGAAACCTTAATACCATAGTAAAATGCTTCGGCATCCTCTAAGGAGCTTTTTATTTATGATTGGCACTTCAAATAATACCAGAGATAAGAAAATAGTTGGATTCTTTATTCATGTTACAAAAAAATACATAAATGCATTTATATAGTGGCAAACCATTCCAGTAACTAAAATTTTTTAGCATTCAATGTGTTAAGATAATTTTAAGTGTAATTTTTTAAAACCATCAAAACCGAAAACTAGTACCTAAGATACTATAGTTTCAGAACGTTCTTGAAGTAGAAAATTATAACGAGTTGGTTATTGTTGAGCCCTCGACGCTTCTACTTGCTAACGTTTATTACAGTTGTGTTTTAATTAAATTACTATTTGCTCTGGTAGTCAAATAATTCAGACTCTATGGTTTCTAAATTATTGTAGTTAAGAGGCTATCCGAATTTTATTTTTGTCACTGTCACTCCAAGCGAAAAATCGCGCAGTGCGAGAGGGGCGGATTCAGGGCAAAAGGGAAAAAAGTTGGTTTTATATTTTTATTAAACCAACTAAAATAGCTAGCAAAATTTCAAATATCAAATCTCTAGATATTGTTGAAACACACCTAATAAAATATGTTTGAGTCCTTTATATGGTTCCTATTCGTCAAACGAGGAGAAAAGGTGTGTTTAAAGACCTCATTTCAACAATTATTTCTATCGAGGAAAATTTTTCCAAACATGTTTTCCAATTTCGAAACCCTAAATCATATAGTAAGAATGAATATACCAGAAATTTATTAGAATTTTCCGTGTATTTAATGAAATACACAGATAAGAAACACCCGTATTTATTTCGCATATCGCCTTGGACATTATTAGGAGTACGGGACTCAGCGTGTTTGGTTTTTATATTTTCCTGAATTTTCGGCAGAGTTACATCTGCCATGGTCGCGGGATGACTCATGTTATCTTATTGTAGTTAGTTCGCTATAAGTTATTTACTTGTACCAAAAATTTGCTTATAATTTACCTGTGGCTACCAGTGACGTGTTACTAAATTGCTTATTATATACCTGGTGCAACAGTGATGTGCTAATAAATTGCTTATTATATACCTGGTGCTACCAGTGACGTGCTACTAAATTGCTTATTTATACCTGGTGCTACAGTGACGTGCTAATAAATTGCTTATTATATACCTGGTGCTACCAGTGACGTGCTACTAAATTACTTATTATATACCCGGTGCTACCAGTGACGTGCTACTAAATTGCTTATTATACCTACCTATATATACCTGGTGCTAAAGTGACGTGCTAATAAATTGCTTATTATATACCTGGTGCTACCAGTGACGTGCTACTAAATTGCTTATTATACCTACCTATATATACCTGGTGCTAAAGTGACGTGCTAATAAATTGCTTATTATATACCTGGTGCTACCAATGACGTGCTAATAAATTGCTTATTTTATACCTGGTGCTACCAGTGACGTGCTACTAAATTGCTTATTATTGCTTTTTGATCTCATTTTTAAAAACGTTGTAAGAAGAACTAAATAAATCAACACTATAGAGTTCTTTGTTGTATATATCTAAGGCACGACTAATGATGTACAGTGGAGACCACATCAAGCTATACACTTGCAGTACGAAATTAGCCCCTACAGAGAACAATACAAGATAGGTACAAAGTCCAATGTGATGCGGTCTCCACTGTACAATGCACACATAAAATAAAAGAACTATCGTAGCCTTGCATCTATAATTGATTTTATTAATTTACAATGTTCAACGTACCACGTCAGATGGCGTGTTAACAATCTGTTAACACGTTCACTGATAAATCAAATCACGTTCGTCGCGTCGCGTCGCGTCGATGGCATAAAGTGAGATTGTCATACGCTTACTGCTCCGTACAAACATAACCTCAATATACGTATGCTATAAATACTAGTGCTGAGACATGAATCTTTTCAAATGTAATGAGGGTTCTTTTAAATTGACATTGTATCCATATTAAAACTGATCTTGTTAATGAAAATTGTATGATAATTTGTTTATAGAATTAAATTTTGATTAATATTTGCATGCCTAGTCAAGGTTTAATACTGAGACATATCATTTTATATTACCACCATTCAATGTGTATTCTGGCAAAGAAATATATTTGTATTTGTATTTTTTGAATTTGGAATTTATTAATATAATATTATAATTACGTAATCTGCTTTTGCTTCTTGCATTATTCTGGTGTTATTCGAAAAGGCTAAGCAAGTCAAAATGTACCATAAAAATTATGGTCTTTACGAAATTCCAGTGAATCTGAACTGCCGTGTGTCCCAGCCGAAAATATCATACGTGGAACTTTGGAAAAAGTATAACTTACTATCACCCTCTCATCGTCGCGTGTTATTGATGCTATCTTCTTGCGCAACATTTCCACGGGTTCTTTGATGTTCCCTACACTTTTACATCAGATTGATTTTGGAATTCCTAAGTTGCTCACTCATAGTACCATACCTAAATTTGTTTTTGTTCTAAAATCTGTGAGAAAAGAATGAAAATTTCTTGAATATCAACTTCAACAATCGAATGTATGCCCGGAATAAGGGCCTATATGAATTAAAAAAAAAAATTTTTTTTCATCATCTGTCAGCCATATTGCGATATAGACCCTTTTTCCGTTAAAAACAACGTTTTGATTTTTTTGTATTGAATATACCCTTATTCCGGGCGCACATTCAATTGTTTATATATGTGTTATAATATAAAAGACAAGTTTTCACTTGAATTCCTTAAGGATTGAATTAATTAAGGAATTCCTTAATTTATAAAGCGAACCTTTATAAATTAAGGAATTCCCATGGCCTAATTTTTAAGTTTTTTTTTTTTTTTCAGAGCATTTACGTCGTTTTAGGACATAGTTTTCATTATTTTGGTAAATAAATTAACCATTGTTTTTTAATGATATTTTAGAGAATTGTCCGATATGACGTTACTTCAGAATTTTAGACATTACACTGATTGTAATTTGTGATTACTTATAAAAATGTGGTCTGTCTCTGTCTGTCTACTCATCTGTCATCCATCTGTCAAATTAGTCGGAAGTAAATTATTATAAATTTATCTTGATAGCAAAGGACACATTTCTAAACAGCCATTTCTCAAGTGACGTCACACGAAGGCAAATGGAAGTTGCAGCTTTTTCGTAAAAATATCCATCATCAGGAAGTTTTTTAGACCACAAGTTCTAAAATACGGCTTATTAAACCAACACCTGTAAATGGTTTTCGAATGAACACACCTTAACATAATTTAATCTAAGCGAATTGAGAGGGAGTGAAAGCACTTATAATGTTCGTTAAAATATGTTATTTGTTTCTTGTAGGCCACGCGGGCGGAGCCGTGGGCAGAAGCTAGTGTATAATATTTCTTATTTTGTATAACAGTTGTGTAACTAGTAACTATGTAGCAGGGTTGTCTACAATGTCTTGCCTTTACTTGTGAAGTTAATTATTATTTTAATAGTTTATTTATTTATTTATTTATTTATTTATTAAGGAGCTCCAACTGCAAACTCCGATTACAAACATCTACTTATTGACTATACATTAGTCCTGCAGAGTTATACAAATTAAAGGAGCACACAGCCCTCGCATAGTGCTACAATGTTAACAAACAGAAAAAAAAACTTAAATAAAAAATACAAACATGCCAAATTTTATAAATGACTACTAAATCATGAAATCTAAAATCTAATCTTAATACTAAATCATAAACTATAACTGAAACCAATTACTTAAAATAAAAGAAAACCTAAATTAAGCTTGAAGCTTAATTATGTGATACGTTTTTACATAGTTTTTTAGTTGACATTGATTTTCAAGCTAATATTTTTTCTAATTACATACATTTCTCAAAGTCTGCCGTCCTCAGATTATAAATATGAATAGGTACACACGTCACATCACTACCTTGAATTAAACAGCCGCAAGACAGCTACTGTCTCCAGATCAAAGACATTTGCAAAACAACCCTTATTACCAAACCACACGATTCATTCCCCTAATAAACCCTACTACTTTGTCAAGGATCCCAAATAGTCTCAAAATTGCTTATAAATAAATGATAACCATTCCCAATGTGTGCCGCTCAGGGCGTAAGGCCTTAACTACATCTAGATTGAATTTAACAATTAATACAAAGTTTCAAACTCATATCGCGCGGATATTGTCTTTCTGACGAGGAAACTTCGGGTTAAATATTTCATATTGGAATTGTTCTGTGATGTGTTTTGTCCTAAGGGCGTGGGGTAGCTTCTCCACATCGGGTAGCCAATTATTGAATATTTGATAATATTATTTTGCTTAGTATTATGCCGTCGTTTTGCACTATCGTCATGACATGAATCCCTGAAGGGTTGTTAAAGGTGTTCCCGAGGGTGAAAGTCACATTACACACTCGGTACTCCCGCGTTTCACCGACGATTATTACGTTACGTGATGGATGGTGAGCCCTACCGCCGCTCTTCGGGCACAAATACACGGTTTTAGGGCTTGCAGATTTCCTTACGATGTTTTCCTTCACCGTTTATCGAGTGGAAAGTATTAGGTAAACCAATACTATGTACATAAATTCCGAAAAAGTCATCGGTGCATGCTCGAGCGGGGATGGAACCTATGGGTATCATGATTGAGAGGCCAGCGTTCAACTGGTTCTACCGTCTGAGCTACCGCCGCTTTAAAAGTAAGTTTTTTTTTAGTGTCCCATACCACATCACCAGGGATCGGATTTTCCTGCTGCTAATTGATACATTAGTATGGATAAGACTTTTTTACCGGAAACGTATCCGGAAACGGAAATTTGGTAATTAAAATTTAAAAAATCATGCAAAACACATACAAACTCAGTAACGATTTACCCAAATGCAGTTTCGGTGTTGCCAGAAAAAAAAAAATATATTGCCAACTGAACAAACATTTATTGACTGTATTACATAGTATGATCGTAACTGAGTTTGTAAAAAAGAAAACGCAGTTTTAAGAACAAAAAACTTGTTTTATTAAACAAAAGATAAAAAATATATTAAAACACTTAAATAATTATACATATACAGGCTTAAACATTATATCTGTAAATCATCTTTGGAGGTATTGAAATAAATGATCATGATTTTTTCAATATTTTCTTCCTTGAGTCTATTTCGTTTCTCATCCAGGATCCATTTATAACTCGAAAATGAGCGCTCTACATCCGTTGAGGTAATTAAAGCGAATTTAAATTTAAGTAAGTTAGGATCATTTACTTCAATAGCTCTGTCTAGTTTTTCACTAATTTCTCGTATTGAGTCCAAATCTGGATTTCGATCCAAAACTTTTTCCAATTTATGCTTAATTTTATTGGACGCACTTTCTAAACAAAATCTGACTTAGTCAAATGCTAATAGAGAATCACTTAAACTTATTTTACTTTTTTGTAGTTCTTTTAAAACAACTTGTATTATACTAAAATTTTCATCTATGTATTGCAATTCGCTGTGTAAATTTTCACTATTTATAATATTTTTAGCATTTCTGATTGCGACCGCATCTGAGTTTTGTAAGCAAGAAAGTACGTCCTTAATTTCCCTAAAATATTTGGCGTAATACGACGCTGCCTCCAGCCAAGTGCCCCATCTTGTAATAACTGGCTGTGGAGGCAACGGAACGTTTGGACATTTTTCTTTAAAAAGGCGGACCCTATGTGGTGCTTTCAAAAAATTTTTTTTTACGTTTGATATTAAAATGTCAACATTTTGATATTCCGACCTAATCTCTTCAGATATACGGTTTATAGCATGTGCTAAACATGTTACATGTTTCATAGATGGAAAAATTTGTTTTAACGACCTACCTACCGAGATCATATAAGAAGCTCCGTCAGTACACAACATTAAAACATTATTTAATTTTTCATTAAATTCAAAAGAATTATTCCATAACTTTTCCATACAGTCTATTACGAATTGGGATACTGTGTGCCCGTTGACCGCGTTCAGTGCCTTGCAAGCAATCAAGTACGGTTTGCTGTTGTTATGGTCGTTTAAAGGTCTAACGATCAAGTGCATGATATTTCTTCCTAAAAAATCAGTTGTTTCGTCTAATGAAATCCAGAGCTTTTCATCTTTGATTTCATTGTAAGCCTCTTCGATTTTTGAATTAAAAAACCCATTTAAATAGTTCTTTCTTAATGTAGGTTCATCTGGCACTACGTGGCAACAATATTTTCCAAAGAAATACTTGAACGCTGGATTATTTATTTGATACCAGGGTATATTGCACATTATAAGAAATTGTATGAGATCGTGGAAAAATTCCTCATTTTCTTTATTGTTTGTCCGTCCCGCACCAGTGTGGTTTTTAGTCCGCTTATGTCCGTTCAAAACATCTTTCTTCGCTTGAAAACGAACATTACATTTATTAAAAAATAAAGAACCAGTCGATGAGTTCCAAACAATATCTGGATCCTCGGCAATCCACTTCAAAATAGTTTCAGGTTTCGGCATGTTAACCAATCTGAAATAACAACTATAGATATAAAAATATTCTGCAGTTTGATTCTTTGTAAATATGTAAAGCAATAAGTACCTATCTAAAATAACAACAACCTATAGAATTTCAAAATGAAACCGTAATTCACGAAACATGCTACTCTTACAAAACAAAATGGCGGCTGCACATGGAAACGGTTTAAAATTTGTGTTTTTAACACAATGTCAGTTTACTTAACATATGTATTTACCAACTCTATCATTGCTTGAAAAGAGAATAAACTATTTCAAACTATGTATTTTATGAATTCTAAAGCAAATTACAGTAAATCGGAACGATGTGAAGAAAAGTAATAAAAATCATTTTAATTTACTTACCAACGATGAAATAAGTGCAATCAGCTCCAAATCACAAAGCAAAATCAGTGTCCGTTGTTTCAAGCCGAAGTCAAAGATATCGAGTGATACCTACAAACAGAAACATTTTAATTAATATCAAATTTGTAGTTATTATTTGCATCAATATTTTTAAAATGAGAAACGTAATTTACAAAACATTCTACTTTTAAAAAACAAAATGGCGGCTGCGCATGGAAAATGTTTCAAAATGGCGTTTTTAATATAATTCCAGTTTACTTAACATATGTATTTTATGAACTCTGGCTTTTCTTGAAAAGGGAATAAACCATTTCAAAATATGTTTTGTTATGAATTCTAAAGCAAAGTACAGAAAGTCAGAGAAATGTGAGGAAATCAATCAATTTACTTACCAAAAACGAAATAAGTGGAATCAGCTCCAAATCACAAAGCAAAATCAGTGTCAGTTTTTCAAAGCAAAGTCGTCAATAAAACTCGATAGTAAGAACTGCGAACCACACAAGAGAACAACAGAAGATGCGCACTCTAAGAACCGAAGTAAACGAGTGAGCGTGCCTAGTAAACTAAGTCAGTGTTGCCGTTTTATAATTGAGAAAAATGCTCAATTTTTGCAAAAAATATGCTAAAAAAATGCCAATAAAATCTTTAATGTACTTAATAAAATGCCAATTTAATTGCTTTCTTATTTTTTTTTTCAAAATTCATAAAATAAGTATCTAACTAAACCAATTTTTTTCCAAATCAATAATCTGTAGATCAAGGTTGGCAAGGTCCATAGTAGACTCTACCATCGTATAGTGGTTTTGTGCAGTTGACGCGCCACTTATATTTTTACCCACACCAATCATTCTCAGAACGTTTTGAGAGATATTATAGGAATGACAACAATGTTGTAATCACGGTAATGCAGTGCATATTTGGGGGGCATGATTTCCTGTAGGGTTAATCACAAAATGTAAAAGCCAACTACCTACTTGGTTTGGTTGTAAAAAATTATTTGCGTACAAATGCGACTCAATCTCGTTTCAGACAAAATTAACTGCCCGACTAACTTAAGTCCAAAATAGTTCGATACATCCCTTGCATTCAGTTAATTCCATTTTATGCTCACCTTCACGCGCTTAGCAGGTATATTACCGAAAGCGGTAAAATGGCAGCACTGATGGAAGTTCGAGAACTTGACTTCAAGTTCAGGGGATTTCGCCTTGTGGTGTTGCCGTAGATTTTCCAAAAAGTTGCATATTCGTATGATCCTAAATTATTTATTATGTATTTTTTGGAAATTTCATTTTAAAATGCATATTCTCATGTATTTTTTTTTTGCTGGCAACATCGAAACTGCATTTGGATAAATCGTAACTGGGTGTGTGTGTGTTTTGCATGATTTTTTAATTTTTTATTACCAAATTTCCGTTTCCGGTAAAAAAGTCTTATCCATACTAATGTATCAATTAGCAGCAGGAAAATCCGATCCCTGCACATCACCTCTTCGTTTTGTTGTCCGTCTGTCTGTCCGTGTGTCAAGGCCCCTTTTCTCAGACATGACTTGAGGTATCTAATTGAAATTAAATATCGAATACAATATTAAGTGCTATAACCTCATCATAATACTGTTAAAAAAAGTTGCTAGTTAAACGCAATAAAAATACGACCTCTCAAAGCTTATTTTCGTACAAAAAATCCTAATCCCGTCAAATACCTTTGGGGCATATAATTTTTGATCGATCTGCGTACTTCTAAAGGCAAGTTAAATACACAAACTTAAATACACAAATTATATTATTATATTATATTATATTATATTATATTATATTATGGATTTGTGCAGCTTTTACTCGATTTAGTAATCTGTTTTCTCTTTGCGAACTTCCCGCCCCAAGACCCTTAGGGAAAAGGAAGCCCAGCGTCGCCGTTGGTAAAAACAGAGTTTCCTAAAAATTTTGAAACTATTGTGGTTGTGTGAATGGCAGCTTGTTTTTGTATAATGTTTAGGTTTAGTTTAGCATTTAGCATGTCACTGTATCTATGTAGACTTTTTGCCACTATGCCTGTTGCCCCTATCACTATTGGTATGACTGTGGTCGAAGTTTTCCATAATCTTGTTATTTCAGTTTTAAGTAGATGATATTTACTTAATTTTTCTATTTCTTTAGTTTCAATATTGTAATCTGAAGGTACCGTTATATCTATTAAATATGTTTTGTTTTGAATTTTGTCTATTAATACAATATCCGGTCTGTTGTGGACTACTGTAACGTCGGTTTGGATGGGTATTTCCCACATAATTTTTGCCGTCTCATTTTCAATAACTTGAGGTTGTGTCAGGTGGTGTTGCCACCATAATTGTGGAACTTCAAATTTGTATTTCTTACTTAGTGCCCAGTGTATGTATTGAACAATATTGTTGTGTCTTTTTGTGTAATAAGTGCCGGCTAGTTTTTCACATCCCGAAATAACGTGATTTATAGTCTCGTCTTTCGACAAACAAAGTCGGCATTTACCATCTACCGGTTTTTTTTGTATATCCCTTTCATGTTGTTTGGTAATTACAGCTTGGTCTTGGATTGCAAAAATAGATGACTCAAAAGAAGGTGAGATTTGTTGGGTTTTAAGCCACTTAAAAGAAAACGCTCTGTCAATACTAGATTTTTCTAGAACCTTTGAAGCTATCTGACCATGTAGTGGTTTAGCTTTCCAAGACTCTACATGTTTCTTAATAACTGCATTTTTTATTTCTTTATCTGTGTATGTATTTGTTGCTATGAGCCCTATTTTTGACAAATTTTCATCTGCTTCTTTATATATTGAATATTTTGCTCTATTTTTATCATGTTGTATTATAATCTTCATGAGGTGGTCATTTTCTTTGTTAAATTGTAAGTATTGTTTAAATTTAATCATTTGCGTTTTGTATAATCTTTCTATATTCATTAATCCTCTTCCTCCTTCTTCTACTGGGATATACAGTCTGTCTACGTCTGCTTTCTGTTGGTGTATTTTGTTCATAGCAAATATTTTTCTAGTTTTCGTATCAATTTTTTTCAGATCTGTTTCTTTATAGTTAATTATTCCAAATGAGTAAAGAACAACCGGGATAGCATATGCATTAATAGCACAAATAAGGTTTCTTGCCGTGAGATGTGTTTTAACCAATAATTTTAATCTGCGAAAGTATTCTTTTTCAGCTTGTTGTCTAATTTCGTTGTGTTCAATTTTTCCAGATTCATGAGTTCCCAAGTACTTATATTTTTGGTTTGTTGTTAGGTGTTTAAAAGTTTCTCCACTAAGAAGTACGTGTCCTTCTCCATCATGATCTTGCATCTGTCCTGATATAAGATGTAGTGTGTTGCATTTTTTCAGGCCAAAGTTCATCCCTATGTCATCAGTGAATATTTCTGTACTGTCGAGTAGTACTCTTAAGTTATTTTTGTTATTTGCGTAGATTTTAAGATCATCCATATAAAGTAAGTGGTTAACATATAAACTGTCCTTTAGTTTGTAGCCCTTATTTTCATATTTAGCAAGAAGTTGAGATAATGGGTTAATTGCGAGGCAAAACAGAAGTGGCGAGAGTGAATCTCCTTGGAAGATACCACGTCGAACGTAGATCGGCTCAGTAGTAACAGATTCCTTCGTGCTACGTGCTGTCATAATTACTCGCCATGTAGGCATGGTTTTTTCTAAAAACTTTTTGACAGTTCGTGAGCATTTGTAGATATCTAACACTTTCAGTAGCCATTCATGCGATACGCTGTCAAAAGCTTTCTGGTAATCTATCCAAGCCATGTTGAGATTCTTTTGAGAGTTATGAGCATCTTCCAGTATAGCTTTATTTACCATAAAGTGATCTTTACAGCCTCTAGCATTGCGTCGACATCCTCTTTGTTCTGGTGCCATAATATTGTTATCAGTACAATGCTTGTAGATTTCATTGTTAATGACTGACGTTAACAATTTGTACATGCTTGGTAAGCATGCGATCGGACGCCAGTTTTTTGGGTCTTCGGTGTTTTCATCTTTTGGAATGAGCATAACTCGTCTAGTTGTAAACCATTCTTCCATAGGTTCGGAGCCATCAAGGATTCTGCTGTATAATTTAGCTAGAAATTTGTGTGTGCTGATAAAATATTTAAGATAATAATTTTGTATTTTATCATTTCCTGGTGATTTCCAATTTTTTAGTTTTCTAATAGCAAATTTAATTTGATCCACGTTTATGTCTTCAAAGTTTTGTTCTTGTATATGGTCGTTCAATTGCTCGATTTGTTTAATCCACTTTGCTTGCTTATTATATGATTCCGGCTGAGATAGTATATTTTTCCAGAATTCTTCAATTACATTTTTGTTAGGAATGATAGTTGGAGTCTTTAATGTTCCAGAGAGATCCGAGTAGAATCTGTGTTGGTTATTTTGAAACTCCCGATTTTGTGATTTCACTTTGCTTATTCTGTCATATCTTTGTATTCTACCAGCTAGGGCTTTAACTTTTTGTTTCAGTTCTTCCACCGTGTTAACGTGGTCCTGTTTGTTTAAAATTTTGTATTTATTGTAAATTCTTTCCTTGATATGTATCATCTTCCTTGATGTAATCCCTCTTCCTATCTCTGTTAGGTGGCCTAACTCTTTTCTAAAGTTTTCAATCTTTCGTTTTATTCTGTTTTTCCATGGTGGGTCGGTTTTTGATTTTATTGTGTTATTTGGTGTGTAAGGTTTTTGCTCGTTATGTATTACAAGTGTTTTGGCTGCAGCGTAAATAACATTATATATATCTCGGAGCGATGACGTTGTTGTTAATACATTTGGTAAGAAATTATTAATTTTCTGTAGGTTTTCAAAGAATTGTTTGTTAAATCTTACTTTAGGTAGGAATTTTCTTTTATCTATGTCTGTTTCTTTGGTTTCAGTCAAAATTTCCAAATAATCCAGTATGAGTGGGTCCTGATCTTCGTTAACCGTATTGTTAATGTAGTCCGGTATGGTATTTGGTTGTGTTATATTTATATTGCCACCTTGAGGTCTTTCCATTGGTCGTGTTTCTTCTTCTTATTAATGCATGTTATTTAATAAGTCTCCTTTTTGTACCTGCTTTCTGTCCTACGAAATATGAATGATGTTTCTACCTATAATTGGGATGCATATAAGAACATATGTTTGTAAACGAATAACAAATGTCATGAACTGTATGTAATTCTGTTGGTGGAACTATTAAATAAAAAAAATAAAAGTAATACTTAGTCTATGATAGGGCTCACCACTCATTGCGCTGGGTGGTTAGCCCTATCACCGTACTTCGATCACTTCCGTTGTGGTGGGAACTGAGCGAGGGTCATCTTTGGTGGATGTTCTTTCAAGTTTAAAGTCGGTGCAACTTCACACTTTTTAAAAAAAATCGGAAAGCTCAGTAAAATCACGGAAAACGTAATTTGGCTTTGGTACTAGTATGATCAGTCTAACTATTGTAACTACAAAATAAAATATTTTTTATAGATTAAAGAAATGAAAGTAGCCTTTACAGATTTTTTTTATTTTGTATTTCCTTTTGTTATTTAAAAAAAAATACTCCAACATTCTACATTTTTCCTGTACAGAAAAATTACGCAAAAAGAATTTGAATGTTTGTGTATTTCTTTTTAAGTAATGAAAGGAAAAAGAAATCAAATATTATATGAATAAGGTACTTTGATCTCTTTACGCAAAAAAAAAATTCAATTAGGAACAAAAAAAAATTTTTTTCTGTTTGCAACGCCATATTACGTTTTTCGTGATTTTAGTGATCTTTCTGATTTTTTTTCTCGTTGATTGTGATACTTGTGTCAAATCTGAAAAATTGTAATGTAGTTCAACTTCTTAGCTACTTACACAAATTTTATTTATTAAAATATTTTGTTTTAATATGTTAAATTGTCCAAACGCGAGAGCATGTTTGGCGCATCTGACTCTTAATAACCGCGCGCAATTCTATTCCTTCCATACTCCAGACAAAGATAATCAAATTGTTTCCTTTTTTAAATCTAATCTAAAGAGTTTGTACCTCATTATCACTTTATAATGAACGCCCATCGTACTCTTAAAATTGAACAACAGCCGTCTTTGGGGTAGTTGATATAGTTTGTCTATGATATTACGATTCTCGTATTAAGATTACATCACTTCCTGTTAATACTAAAATACTCATAAAATCGGTTTAAAGGCACGAAAATATGTATTAATGAAATTACATACCTAACTCGATCTATTTATTCCAAAAAGCAGACAAAAATTGCACATTGAAGTTAAAAAAAGGACAGCGAAATTAAATATTTAAAAAAATTTAATATTATATATTTTTTGTGATATCCAGGAATACCAATAAAACACGTAGGGGAAACAGACAGCTGTACTTGTAGACTAAAAGTTGACTAACGAGTAAGAGAAATCTCCGCTTACCCACATATATCACATTTATAAACCCCGACACAACCATATACGAAGGTAAAAATGCTTTGCTTTTTAGAATAAATTCTTGGTAAGTAAAACTGCAAAACCTAGCCAGACAGAAATATTAGTTTCAGTTTTAGTTATTCATATTTGAACAAGTCCACTGTGTAAATTAGTATTTACCTGCGAGTTTCAGGAAAGTCTTCTATTTACTACGTAGCAAGATAAAGCTGGAAAGCTATCTAAGGGAAAATTAACCGGTCAAGAGCGATTCATAGCCGCATAAATGTTCCGTACACCGGAACCCATTTAAGGCGATATTTTAATGTTTTAGCCTTCGACCAAAATAAAATAAATGGACGGGCCATAGCGTACAGATTTTTGAAGTCTGTAAAGTGAGCGCCGGCTCTTACTTCATCTCTGTCTCTGTCTGTTAGAAGAGCGACACGTATGCTTATTATTACATGCCATCCAAATAACTGACGAAAAAATACCTTCTTGTGCATTTACAAAGTGCAAAAAGCAAAATAAACATAAAAATAAAAATTGACACTGTAAAGACAAGCGTCCATTCATTTTATTTTGGTCGAAGGTTTTAGCGACCTTGTTACCCCACATGCAAAAAAAACCTCAGCGCAAGAGCACAAAATAAACACTTACAGAAGGTGTACTCCGCATAGCTAGCGAAAACAGGCGCACGCACACATAAACACAATGCCAATACGAAATTCTGCCGAGATCATCATACGTGCGCGTCTATGCATGTGTGCGTCTGTTTTCGCTCCGTCGTCGGGTCGGCCTTCTGGTTGTATCTATTTTGTGGCAAGAGGTGCGGATTCGGAAAAAAGTAATTATTACATTATTTTCCATTCTTTAACTCCAAAGAAACTGATCAAAAGCATATAAAAGTTATACAAAATTACAGGATGATTGGCTAACAAATCTTTAAAACTTTTTACACTAGCAAAATGTCAGTTTTTTATCAATATAAAATGTATTCATGTTACTATTACTGTTAAAACCGCATATAATCGCAGTCCATATGTAATTCCAAATTGTCAAACTAGGAGAAAAGGTGTCTAAAAAGGCCTTATTTCAATAAATATTTCTATCGAGCCGAATTTCTCCAATCGCGTTTCTGTTTTAACAGATCCTTAGAAAAAGATTTCAAAAATAATTTACTATTTTATCAAAATAATAGATAATTTACTGAAGTAGATATGCAAGTTCTCAAATTGTCGATTTCAATAAATATTATTATCGAGCCCAATTTCTCCAATCTCGTTTCTGTTTAACAGATCACTAGAAAAAGATTCCAAAAATAATATACTACTTTATCAAAATAATAGCTTCTTTACTGAAGTAGTAACTAATGCAAGCTCTTAAAGTGTCGATTTTTTTCCGTAGCACCTATAACAGAACGCTTATGAAAGCCTTATGTGATTTCTTTCTGTTCGGAATTAACAAGGCATGAAATCACATAACGCCCTCGTAAGCATTTTGTATATGCATTACTGACTGGTAGTTACAGTCAAGTAGTTACAAAAATTCGGTATACAGGTATGAAGGAATAATTCAATGGTCTAGGATGAGTACCTCGGTGGCACAATCAGTAGTGCACTTGTCGTGAAAGTAAGAGGTCGCAGGTTCGAATCTCGGCCCGAGGCTTTTTT
This sequence comes from Ypsolopha sequella, assembly GCA_934047225.1. Lineage (NCBI taxonomy): Eukaryota > Metazoa > Arthropoda > Insecta > Lepidoptera > Ypsolophidae > Ypsolopha > Ypsolopha sequella. Next base: position 7,800,126 of record OW203994.1, on the reverse strand, counting down.
TATATTTGTCGTGAAATTTGCTTTTAATTCATCTATTCTAGTTTTTAACGCACTCCAATAATATTTATAGTATCCAAAGCGATGGATATCGTTTTAAAATAGGTTTTTAAAGTCTTTAACTGAGTAAAAGTCTGTCAAATGTACAGTCACCGGCAGATTTAGCTCCATATTTCTAAACGATTTTGACGGCTAACGCCGCAATAAGAACTGCCTGTCATGCTAGCGTCCGTATGTCGTTTATAATAATCTCTTTTTTATTTACCTCAATTCTAATATAGAAATTTTTTACCACCTGCCATCTTTGGTATTTTTGGCTCAGTACACGTCATTTCTCTCAGAGAACATATTATATAGCGTGTTAAGATGAAGTTGCGAAAGCCGGGAACTGGCGATAGAACTCGTCCACACGAGCAACATTTCGTGAAAAAAAATTGAGAAATCTAGAAAAAAATACCGTTGTCTCATATATTTTGGTCGAATAGTTATATAACTTTTCTATGAAACAGCTGTTAACACCCAGTATATTAATTTTCTTGTATTTATTTATTTAAACTACTAATTAAGCAACAAAACAGAGCAAAAAAACAGCCATGCTCTATTCCTCTTTTTATTACCGACTTATATTTTTGCAACAGCCAGTACACCACAGATAATTTAAATATTTGGGAAATATGACGTCATCGGAGATTAACCATATATTCCCAGGGCTCCAAGTGTAGTCTTGACCTCAATCAAGTTAGTTGAACATCGAAGCTTCACTTAAGTTTTATTTCAATTATTGAACACAAATAGTGAATATATTGGTTATAGTGAGTTATTTGCCGGACAGAATACCTCATGTGCCGAGTCAAAGTAGGCTACTGCTGTCACTCGCTCAATTTCCATTTCGAATGCCTGCCTCAACTCAGCCGAAGGAACCAGAAGGCTTGGCAGCGGTGTCTGAATATTTTAATATTTTACCATCGCAAAAGTTGCCGTAAAATATGAATTTATATTTGCCCGTGAAACCGACAAAGTGCCCGTTAATGGGGTATATTCCTTTACTCGGGCTTAGGGTTCCCACAAATATAACAACCTTGTTAGCGGTGTCATGTAGGCTCTACGTCAGCTGCGGAAATGGGGATGCCAAAAATGAATAGTGAAAACACCAAATGAAATATTTGGAGATCTACTTATCATAAGAAGCAGCTTTGAAAACATAATTCTAAGCCTTTAAGAGCCGCGAAAGTGCTGCCACCTTGGGAAAAAATCTTACTTATAAGTTATAAGTACTCGTTAATTGTATAGTTATTATAGTTATAAGTTATAACCCGAATCAAAAGACCTTGGAAATAGAAATGGTGACCGGAAGTATTCACCTCTTACTTACACTAGCTCCATCTATATTCGCACATGGAAATACATATATATAGCATTAAAAACAATAGCAGGCTAGGTATATTGTCGATCGCTCAAATCCCATACAGTGACGTAAATATATCAGGCCTCGTAGCACAGTGTTTAATCGCGTGCGAGGCCACTTAATTGAATCACAAGTGCGAGGAGCGTGACAGACAAAAACATCGTGTCACTCTCCTCGCACTTGTGATTCAGCTAAGTGGCGTCGCGCGCGATTAAACACTGTGCTACGAGTGCAGGTGTGTGTTTGGTCTATAATGACAGTACAGAAACAGCGGGCAGACATTTTGAAACCCAAGGTCTTTTGACTATTATACCAAAATAATTATAGAAAACCAGCTTTGTAAAATTTATAGAAATATCAATAAACTGTATTTTAATAGTAGATAGTTTTCCCAAACAACGTCTTCGAAGGGCTAAAATTTTAATTTTTGCTAAAAACGGCCGCTTTTAGCACAAGTTTTAATTTTTGCTGTAAAACATATATTATTAATGAAAACTTTGCAATTTTAAAATTGTTCATAATTTTAACTATTACTAAGCATTTAATTGAGCAGACTGCAGCAATTATTCAGGATTATTTTTTGCAGCATTTTGACTTCAACGGAACCCGTTTGATTAACGGATGGTTCACAGTACATAATTTTCAAAGAGTTGTAATCAAGCTGAATTTGTAGGGTTACTCAGTTGTATCGGTTACAAGAGAGACGCGTTTACTGAAATTAGTAACAAAAGGGAACAATGGAAGACGCGATGAGACAGATCATTTTAATAGCGGGGCTTTGAGCGAACTGTCTTCGCTTCTATGATTTATTTGTGACCTAGCGACCCGCCCCGGCTTCGCACGGGTGCAATGCTATACTAAATATACTACTGAATGTCTTTTTACTTAATTGGATAAGGAATAATGCTGTATTGTTTAAAATCGCTTCGTAAATAAGTCATTATTTCTCATAAAAAGTAAAGGATAAAAAATGGTTATTGTGGGTTATACTTAAGAAAAGACATATACCATTGTAGATTTTTTTGTAGACCTTTTTAAGGTTTACAATACTGTAGTACATTGTTTTGATCTATCTCCTAAGGTTCAGCCAGCGTTTGCAATGTAAGCGCAAAAAATGTGTTTATTTACGACATCACATTAGAAACCTCAAAAACTATCAGTGTTTCTCTACTATATTATGCATGCATTATACATATAAACCTTCCTCTTGAATTACCCTATTTGTTAAAAAACCGTATCAAAGTTTGTTGCGTAGTTTCAAAGATCTAAGCAAACATAGGGACAGACAGACAGCGGGAAGCGACTTTGTTTTATACTATGTAGTGATGATAAATAATAATGGCAGTAGGTACAATGCCTGTGTAGGTACTAATTTCTTTAGTGGTCTGTGCTTTAGTGATTGCTTTTCTCAGTTTTGCATAAGTTCGTATCGTCAGCAGGAAGCACAAAGCTGCTCTTTTCTTTTCGACGAGATTCTAATTCAGCGCGGACAGAGCCGCAGGCAGGCAGGGTAGTGCTTCTTAAGAGGATAGTTTCCGCAAAACCATAATTTATTCTTCTTGGTTTGAAAAATCTAACAATACTACATAAAAAAGAAAAAAATGTATTTCTTTCGGGAATATAATACACACTCATATCGGAACAGAATTCTCAGAAGTCATTTCGATATTGAGAAATAAAGCGCCAGAGATGACTCTAAAAAAAGTTTTCATGTCGAGGTTTAAGCTGATTAGAGCAAAAACCCGTTCATATCATTTATGGATTAAATTCTTTATAAACTTTATTAAACTCTTTAGAGGACAGATATTTCATAGCCCCATTACTTTTTTTAATAATAAAATTAGTGAAAATGGTTGTCATTTTGACTTTTTTCCAGAATCCGTCCCTCTCTCACTGCGGGCCTTTCTGCATGGAATAACAGGGTAGTATGCAAGCGGAAGCTATCCTTTTAAACAAAATATTCCAAAGCTATACTACTGCAGCAAGAATAACTATACAAATACCATCTAGGTAACAATAAAAGTACCCCGATCCCCAATAATTACAGTCTTTTTGTATGCACAACTATCCTGATCGACTAATGCAGTTCTGGGGGCCTATTCGCCACTGTCATGTTTCCTTTCCATTACCTAAGCACCACTATTAGATGTAGCATCTCACGAAAAATCGTCTTAATGGCTCGACAATAAGAGCTAAGCTGAAATCTTGGAGTTTTGGCTTGATAGTGGGTACCCGGTGGCTTAGGATTCCATTCACGCGGCACTATCACTGTAAAACTGGTAGTTGCAGGCGGTTTCCAAAACGAAAACTTTGTGACGTCACACGGAATTTAATTTGCGAGAGCATCTTTTGAATACATACTCTATTTCAGTGCTTCGGTGTTTACTACATAGACGTTAGTAGACGTCTAGATCATATTGTGTAGAAACGAAAGATAGACAAATAAAACAATAAAAGCTACGTTTATGTACTCTGTGATCTTCTTCCACTACAAATTGAATTGTTTTTAATTCAATTTATTTTCTATCGTTTAAATATAGCAACAGTATTATCTTAGCTTTAGAACAACCTGTAAATGGAGAGGTAATATGAAATAAAATGATCTATTTAATATACCAAACACCTTTCCCGAGGATACAATACAATACAACTTTATTTGTACACCATAACAAAAAGGAACAGAAATATAAAAACTTAATTTTTAACTAACTTATTATGTAGCACAAACAGGCGGCCTTATCGCTTAAAGCGATCTCTTCCAGACAACCTTTGGGTGGATGAAACTGTTTATAATGATTGCTGAAATAGTGGTGTACTATTTTTTAATAATAGAGGATACATACCTAGACACGTATTCTTCGTATTATATACGTTACAGTTAAAGCCCGTTTTCAGTTAAAACTCGTTTTAACCTTAGGAGACAGGTGTGGGTACATGTATGTAATACTACCTATTTAAGTATGTACCATAGACATAAACAAGTAAAATTTAAAGAGGCAACCTCAATGTGCGAGTCAAATAGCCCGGTTTATTTAAAATGACTATGAAAACAACGTCAGCTTAAGGGTCGGTTGCGCCAAACATGCTCTCGCGTTTGGACAATTTAGCATATTAAAACAAAATATTTTAAACAAATAAAATTTGTGCTGGTAGTTAAGGCGTTGAAATACATTATAATTTTTCAGATTTGACACAAGTATCACAATCATCGAAAAAAAAAACCGGAAAGATCAGTAAAATCACGGAAAACGTAATTTAACTTTGGAACTAGTATGATCAGTCCACTGATCTAACTACAAATTAAAATATTTTTTATAGAGCAAATAGCAAATATGAAAATAGCCTTTACAGATTTTTATAATTTTTTATTTCCTTTCGTTTTTTTAAAAGAAATACCCAAACATTCTACATTTTTCCTGTACAGAATAATTACGCAAGAAGAATTTTGAAGTTTGTGTATTTCTTTTTAAATAACGAACGAAAAAAAATATTAATATATTATATGAATAAGGTACTTGAACTCTTTACGCACAAAAAATATATTTCAATTTAGAACAAAAAAAATTTTTTTTTTCTCTTTGCAACGCCAAATTACGTTTTTCGTGATTTTAGTGATCTCTCCGATTTTTTTTCCCGATGCTCGTGATGCTTGTTTCAAATCTGAAAAATTTTAATGTAGTTCAACTCCTTAACTACCTACACAAATTTTATTTGTTAAAAATATTTTGTTTTAATATGCTAAATTGTCCAAACGCGAGAGCATGTTGGCGTAACCGACCCTTAAGGCTAGAAAGGCAAAATTAATATGAAATGTTTCACGTTTTTACGGACAAAATAAAAATTAATAAAATGGAATCAAAAAATGTTTCTCAAACGATACACACGTGAATAATATTTTACATTTTAAACGAACTTATTATTTCCCAGGAGCTCTATATTTCTATGGAATACTAACAACCTGTGACTCCAAAGTTTCCCGATTAAATTGAAATATACTGCTCTCAAAGGTGCTTTAGTTTCTAGTCTTGAAAAATGATGTAACTAATGTCTACTTTTACGCATGGTCCAATCGGGAGTTCGTGGCTTACAGACGTAGTATAGAAGGCTCTTTCCTAGCACATAAATCGCATAACTGATACTATTCTAAATTTGTTTCTGATTGATTACAAGTAATGCACTCTAATAATAATTAGATGGATGACGGCCTCACTGATGAGGTCGATATATGTCGAAAAATATAAAGTTTTTTTTATTATTATCTAATGCTTAAAACTATTAAAATATTTAAAGTATTCAAAGCGATGGATTTCGCAATAGATCTTAGTTAATGAGAACAGAGAATTTCTTAACTGTCTGATGCAACATGTTTTGTGGCGACGACAGCGCCTTCTGTTCAGTATGAGAGTATGAGCAAGGCGTGAAATCACATAACGCCCTCGTGAGCGTTCAGTATAGCATGGCGGTACTACGAGCCCTAAGCAAGACTATTGTTAACTCTGGGCTAATACTACAGTGTCTAAATCAACTGGAAGAGGTAAGTCGACACAATAAAGTCACCCTCCAGTGGATAAAAGGACACAGCGGATCGCTGGGCAATGACGCGGCAGATGAACTGGCAAAGGAAGGTGCAAAAATGGAACCGGTAGGTGCTGAGCCACTGGTTCCCTTGCCCTTTAACCAGATACGAACCTGGCTGCGTGAGAGAACCAGCTCTCAACATGCTGAGCGATGGGCAAGTATGACAACTTGTAGACAGACGAAAGCGGTTCTACCAACCGTGGACCGTCGCCTGACAAAGAAACTACTTCGTCTCAATAGACTGAACCTTCGCATGATGGTAGGGCTAATTACGGGACATAGTAACCTCAACAGACATTTCTATAATATAGGTCTGACGGACAGCCCTCTATGCAGAGCTTGTATGGAGAACGAAGAAACGCCGACCCACGTGACGATGTCAAGTAGCACGTCCAGCGGGTACCCGGTTTTCCCACCAGTCGTGCTACTGAACAAGATAAAATTAAAAAGTGACCTAATTGTAACCTAATAGTTGGTAAAAGGTTCTGAAGAAAACTTCGAGGTACTTTACAATTAAGTGTATTTAACTTTATCACAAAATTATGTAAGATTCACAAGACTGAAGGTGTTACGGAAAATATTACATTGTTACAAACTTTTGGCCAAGACCTTACATTTGGCATATATTCTGCCAAGACATTACTAAAACTTTTAGAACCTCTAATAGTTGTGTCAGTTACCGCCTTAACATCAGGTAGCAATATTACATTGGAATTAGTTTTGCCAAGACATTAATAAAACATTTAAGTGAATAAACTAGATGGGTTAGTTACCGCCTTAACCACAGGTAACTAGATTACATGGAGTCTTGTGAAATTACATTCGAAAAAAAAGAAACTTTAAAGAGTAACAAAACTTGAAAAAAAACACAAGGAAAATAATTTCCCAAATAAAATCTAGCTCAGTGGAGCCGTGAATCCTTCAAAATAATACTTGTCAACATTCTCTTTTGACTAAATCGTCTGGTACACCATTCTGTTCTACCAGGAAAAATTACGGTACAATTAAATTTTACATTTAGGTTATTCAGTGAAACAGGAAGAAGAATTTACACTTGGTTAACAAAAAGACATATAACTAAGTGTCCTGAAAACATACCGTCCAAGGCACCGTTATTATGTGAGGTTAAAAATAAAAATTTCAACACATACTTGAAATTCGCCAAACATTTGTTCTACCAAACTGGCACGCCGTCCGCTGTCCAACTTCAAGGTCAATGATCTTCAACCTCGCTAACAAAGGGACGGCTTGACCGTGAAACACCACGCGGCGGTCATCTCTCAGCCAGCTGGACAAAATTCACGACAGAAGCAAAACAGCAAAAACTCGAACTCCCTGGAATTAGAAGAGAATAAAACAATATTTAAACCTTTACCACACGGAACGATGAGAACAAAATTCCGGTGACTCAAAATACAAAGAAAGCAATACGTACCATGATCCAAAAATAGATTAGATCTCCCACCAACCCGGCGAAAAAATTCCTTTTTAATCCATCAGAAGAATATAATTTTCCTGAAATACAAAAACAATATTACAGAACTATTCCACGCTAATAAACACAAATTTAAACTCGATACAAACCTTAGAAACTTTCAATAACTCGTGTTGGCAAAATCCGCCATTATTGTTTTCCAGACAAGGAACCAAAAATAAAAACACAAGACACGTCTTGACAGCCCAAAAGACTGATCGAGCAATGACCGGAAACCAACTCGTTCTCGCACCAGACAAGCGAGCGAACTTCATGTCTGCGAACAGAGGGTAAAACCGAAACTTTCCGGCAAGCAAATAAAACGACGCGAAAACTTTGAGATAACCGCACATTTGCTATGCTACAACGATAGACTGCGTAGGCGTCAGCACACAACGGGCTAAGATCCTCGGTGAACCGGGGACGCTTCGCCAATCCTGTGGCGACCAAGGTCGCCTCTTGGGATTCTGGCGAGAGCTGGGCTGGCTGGAAAAAGACTAAAAGTCCAAGTAAAAGACTAGGTGCGGAAACCGAGCCCACCAAGAAGAAGAAGAGCGTTCAGTATTTGCATTACAAGCTGGTATATCGAGTAGTTACAAAAAAAATATGTACGGTAGCGCTCGGAGCGCAGTCGGTAACTTGCCTGTCATGTAAGCAGGAGGTCACAGGTTCAAATCCTGGACCGAGGAATTTTTTTTAAAATATTTGTGCTTTTAAATTTGTTTCTGATTGATTGCAAGTTTGTATACGTAATGCACTCTAATAATAACTGATTCTAGCTTCATATTTGAACATACGCGTCCCCTGTAATGCGTGCAGACTATATATACGAAGTACACGAATTATAATGTTTTAATTGTTTTCCCATTATTAATGACTAGATTTATTTTTTATTTAATAACATGTTTTGAATGTATTTTTTTTTATTTGACACTGGTATGGTATTACTTTAAAATTATACACTTTAATTAAGTTTATAAGTATTAATATTCAAATGCAATAAGGTGAAATTTAATCAACTGCCCGAATTCATACTGGAGACTCGGTTAGTGATCAGGAACAATGTTTAATGACCCTTCAGGTGAAATTCAAGAAAAAAAATCTCCTTTCTACTACTATTATTTGAACTAGTCCAGTTTGAATGGAAACAAATTTTTTAATGGTTACGGGAAGAATTAACCTTGTTCTTGATCACTAACCGAGTCTCCAGTATGAATTCGGGTAGTTGATTAAATTTCACCTCGTTTAAGGGCCTATAATGCCTCACTTCGCTTCGCGTGATCCTGCTTTATACCAACAAATACTGCAATAATGACTCTGAAATAAATATGTGGTAAAGTTGAGGACTAATGCTATGTCAACGCTATGGTGAAAAATTTATGCTATTAAATTTTTTCGAAAGAAAAAAATTACAAAATTACTTCCAAACCGTACCATAAAACGATAGCATTCAGTGAATACTTGAAGTTAGATCTGAAACTTTGCAAAATATAACTGATATCAGTATAAAGCAGCTGCAGGCTGTAAAATAAAAATGAAAAAACCATTATTTTCACCGTAAAAAGAACATACCTAAATGATCGCGCGTTGTAGTCAGCCTAACCTGGAGTCCAGGTCCTGGACCACCCTGCCGTCTGATCCCCAATTCAGCCCCGATGAGCCGCAGAGAAGTGGGGGCGAAACTTGAAGTCGAGCTGAGGTGTTATAAAACCTTAAGTGAATTAAATAAATGAATGAAATTAATGCATCCAGCTGGCGTGGCGTAGCACAGTGTTTAATCGCGCACGACGCCACTTAGTTGAATCACAAGTGCGAGGAGCGTGACACGATGTTTTTGCGATTAAACAGTACTTCACGCTCCTTGCACCTGTGATTCAACTAAGTGGCATCGTGCGCGATTAACCACTGTGCTACGAGGCCTGTACAGCCAGACTACGGCGTAGTGGGTCTACAACGCGAGAAAACTTTGGATTCGTAGTACTTGCTACGTCGTAGCAAAAAAAGAGGACACGAAAGTCACGAAAGCGTTATGTCTAGGGTTTATAATCGTGACTTAAGTGTGAGGCTTCGTTCATTATTTAATTATTAATTTAATAAAAATACATGCATATACATCGTCACGATATGAATCTCCGAGGGGATGTCAGAGGTGTTCTGAGTGGAAACTGTGAAACGCAAGTCAAAGTACACACTCGGTTCACCCGCGTTTCACTGACGATTATTACGTCATAATTTGTCATCGCCGTTCTTCGGGCAGGAATACACGCTTTTTTAGGGCATGCAGGTTTCCTTCACCGTTCAGCTAGTGGTAAGTATTAAATACCTACCTGGAATTATATGATATAACAATAATATTATTCTGACAACATTACACCATTGAAAATTATACAGAAAAACAAAATCACAGTGAAGAAAACTCTGGAATAAATAAAAAAATGCCGTCGTCAGCGTTCAGTATATTCATTACAAGCTGGTATATCGAGTAGTTACAAAAAACACGATGTATAGATAGTGGAAAAATTTGTCGTTCCAGCTATGCGAGCACGTACGCGTCGTTTAGATAAATTTGACAGATAGAATCGATAAATTCTAAACGATGACCCTTATTGCAATGAAATAAGAGTTACATTTTTATTTATCGAATCGATGTCGAGTCGATGGCAAGTTCAGTAGTACCCCTTATTTGACAGAACTAACCTTATTTTAAGCGTCCTGTCTTTGTCTTTTCGATAAAGAAAGAAAAAGACAGAACACTTAAATTAAGTTTAGTCCTGTCAGATAGGTAAAAAAGTGATAAACCGAATCGACACAATTGACGGCCTACAGCTATTCCATAATTGTTGATTAGAATATTAATTTTTTACCTGACTTTTTGTTTATTTATTTTATGTCTCTACAAATTATAATTCTGTAATAAATCTATGGCAGGGTTTCAACACTGACCTCTTTAAGACATCGTATACATATATACAATATGTGCACGTTTTGTTAGTTAAGGCGTATGACCACGCTAAATAAGCAACTCTATGTGTGTCGATACAAATATGAACGGAAACGACATTGAAATAATGTTCATTTCAGCGTGCCTTGAAAAGTGGCTGTTACGACAATCACTGCGTCTCCGGCTAGCGCAAAATAGGAGAAAATAATACTTTTCACATGGACGCCATGAACGGAAAAAAAATTTGAACTTGAATTTTTAAGATCTAAAAATTTCCTATAATTTGGTGAAATAATAATTAAAATCGCTTTAGGCGTTTGGAAGGAGTAAGAGAATTCTTGTGTTAATCATGTGAAACTTTCGATGACTTTCGATTTTTTTTGTCAAAACTTACAATAGAAAAACAGTTTATGACACTTAAAATGACAGGTCCAAATTGCAGTTGGCGTATCCATTCGCCTTAAAATCATGCATTCAGTTTGTAGCGCACTTCATGCTCGGCGCTAAGTCTCTACGATAACTTAGGAAGCGCCCCCCGAGCAGCAACCATCCTTTGGGCCGTTTGTTTATTTATGAGAAAGACGCCCACGCCACGGCTCGTTGGCGACATCATCCGAATTTACTGCAGCATTATACTCATAAATAAACATGGTTAATTAAAATCTCCGGCCGTTTTCGCGTTATTGCTGAATTCGTTCTTTCTCGTTTTTGTGATAAAGCGCGTTCATATTTAGTCGCTAGCCGAATGCGGCTTGGGGACCTAAAAAGGCCAACTTGGGTGAAATGATTTGAAAGTAGGATAGAGACAGAGTTTCTTCATGCGTGCAAAAGAGACGGCATTACAACAGAATCATAATATGATTCATCCAAAGCGGCCTTTTAGAGGACCTGATTGTTTTTTTATGGCGACTACACCTGATTTGTTCTACTCATGTTTCTCTGTACTACAGAATTGATCGTTTTCTTGACCAATTTAGCCTACTCGTGTACCATTGTGACATGCTACAAATATTCTAGAGAACATACTAAACTTTTATTCTGCGAATTTATAACTAAAGTGGACCAAAATTTAATTGTCTTAATAACAATTAACACTTTTGCCTGCTATTTATTGTTATTTTATTATCTACTTTTTGGGAGAAAGTTCTTCATCCTAAAGGTCCCATCTGCGCGTATAGTACATTTCAAATACTATGGCCCGATTCCACTTGAAACTTAACAATGGGGCTCATAATGTTTGCCTTTTGTTATCTAATTTGGAGCACTTCAAATTGGCACGCGTCGGTGCAATCTGTATGTAACTAAAGCGTGACTAAGAAATTTTGGTACTTGAAAATAAAAATACGTATGATTAATTATTTACATTAATGTTTAATTATAATACTATGGTATCTTTATATTTATTACATGTAACGTCTAATAATTAACAAGTACAGACATTCAGATAACTTAAGTTACGACTAGCTTAATTGATTTACGTTTTACATATAGGTACATTAATTATAAAAAATATAAGATTCATTCGCTTTCTGACATATTTTCTTCCGAACTTGAGGTTTCGCAGGTGTTTATGATGAATGGATACACAGGGTGGGTTAAAAGGGGGGGGGATATACGGTTATACCGTCAGGAGTGGTGGGGACTAAGTTTAAACCAATGAAGAGGAAAAGTTTCTTAGTAATGATGACAGGTAAATAAATTTATTAAATAAATAAAAATAATGGCTAGTTACTTATAAGGAATTTAAAATTTTATAATTTAGGTTAAAAAAAAGTGGCATTGTTAAATTTTTTATTTTTTATTCTTAAGTTCTTAATATTTAATTTATATAACCTACATAATTGCTGTGTCCTAACAGCCTGTTAGTAACAGGATTCATGTCTTGTGTACCTACAACATGAATTCAAGAAACGATATGAATATGAAAGTATTTCTCAGCCATAAAAATAACACAACAGATTTTCTATTCACAAATTTTATAGGAAGGTGAATTTTGAAGCGTTTATTCAAGTTGTAAAGCAAAATTTTTTCAGTACAATTAGTAAATAATATGAGTTTCTTAAATCTTTTAGATTTTATATATTGGAGTGGGTCAAAACCACTTTACTCCAAAAGTCCAAATCCTTTGCTAGTACGAAGCACTGTATAATGGTACAACGTAGGTGGCAACAAAAGAAAAAACCAGCCAAGTGCGAGTCGGACTCACGCACGAAGGGTTCCGTACCATTATTAATAATATTCTAATAAGTTTAATTATGTAAAGTGTTTTTATTTTTTGTGCCCAATGAACATAATTCTATTGTATTCTATTCTATTATCTATAAAAACGGCAAAAAAAATATGTCTGTTGTATGGGAGACACCTTAAATATTTATTTTATTCTGTTTGTTAGTATTTGTTGTTATAGCAGCAACAGAAATACATCATCTGTGAAAATTTCATCTGTCTAACTATCACGAAACTATACCAAAGAAGTGCAATGACACTTGGTTGGCATGTCGGTATGATGGTTACCTGAACTCATTGGCGTACTTTTACGTCAATGCATGAACCCATAAGATTTTCCCCTACCAAAAGTCGTCCAATGTGCCTAAGGCTTCGGCACACACATCGCGAGTTTGCTCGCAATTATCAACGGCCGAATGCGGTTGGTGATTCATTTTTTTGATTCGTTCGGCATAACATTTAAACAGGCCATTGTTGCTGAAAATTCGTTCATTGCCTGCGCCATGTTGAACCATCTTTTTCTCGTTCTGTTGTTTTAATTTGAGCGGTAATTGCGAAATCACTTAATTTACTGCAAGGTTTCTGAGAAAAATGGTGTAGTTATTTTAATAAAATAATTTTTGAGTAAGTGACTAGGTAGTTTATATTTTTTTTTTATAAAAAACACTTTTTTACGATATTATTATTCTATATATATTTCGACTTCTTATCGGCATCAGTGGAACTTATTTAAGAATAAAAATAACATAATATACTAAAATAGTTAAACGTCATAAAATTACAGAATAGTGACGTTTAACTCCATCCATCCATCAGCCCGTATTCGTCCACTGCTGGACATATGCCTCCCCAATATTACGCCACTCCTGGCGGTCCTCAGTCATCCTCATCCAGCCGCCACCCGCAACGTCCTTCAGATCGTCAGTCCAGCGGACACATGAGAGCGGCCTACTCTGCGCTTTGCTGTACGTGGTCACCATTCCAATGCCTTACGGCCCCAACGGTTATCACGTCGGCGACAAATACGGCCAGTCCACTGCCACTTCAACCTACTGATTTGGCAGGCTATGTCGGTCACCTTCAATCTCTGACGGATATCTTCGTTTCGGATTTTATCCATCAAAGATATCTCAAGCATAGCCCGCTCCATAGCTCGCTGAGCGACCTTAAATCGGCTGATCAAGCCTTTGGTAAGAGACCACGGGCTCTATCGCGTAATTTTCAATTTGTATCAACTTCAAGCAAATGCATGCGAAATTCAACGCGTGCAAAAGAGATGGCATGTTAGGCGGGCGTCGTCGCACGCACGTCAAATTTCAATCTCAAGTTGATATTGATGAAAATGAGAATTACGCGGTAGACCCACAGGTCTCAGCGCCGTACGTCATCACTGGAAGAACGCACTGGTTGTATACTTTAGGCTTTAAGAACTGCGGTATTAGTGACGTAAATATGTGACGCAACTTCCCGAATGCTGCCCACCCCAAGCACGTTTAACTATTTTAGTATATTATGTTATTTTCGGGCCAAAACAGAGTTCGGCGATCTCACTTTTGATGGTAGTAAATGTTACAATTTCTAATCAAAATAAATAACAGTTGCTACTCGATAAGATGAACTACGAGGCTTAATGAGAAAATTGCAGTACAATTTTATATTTACTTCAGAAAAAAATGTGGAATTTCAAGAAAAACGCTCCAACATTATCAAGGTCGCGGCCCTCAGTCGCCCGCGAGATGTCAAGGTGAGGGTTGCTTTTTTAAAAAAGTCTACTATCTAATAAAGTATATTATTTTTATTAAGCCGATTGACCATGTTACACAATGTGAAATAGTCATTCGAAGTTGTGCATCTGACCTTAGACTTACCCTTATATCCCCCATATCGTAATTCTGTTAGCTCAGGTCCTCCAAAAAGGCCGCTTCGGATGAATCATATTATGATTCCGTTCTAAAGCCGTCTCTTTTGCACGCGTGAAAAAACTCTGACTCCATCCTACTTTCAAATAATTTCATGATTCACCCAAGTTGGCCTTTTTAGATCCCCTGCTCCGCTTTGCTCGGATCCCAATATGTATTTACATGTAAACCTAACATGCTGTTCCTCACTCCGCAGTGTCGTACTTTTTTAATTTTTGATAAGACTTGCGATTTCGACTTTTTAGAAAATGACGAAGCATTTTACAATTTGCTTTTATTTTGGCAAAAAACAAATCAGCAAGCGTTAAAAAACTGACAACGCCACCGTTTGTAAACTGACGAATTATACAATTCCCATAGCTTAATTTCTAAAAGTGTTTTTTTTTATTATTTTTCAGTGGGTATACGCCGTTTTAGGACAAAGTTTTCATTATTTTTGTATTAAAATTAATACTTACGTTTTAATTATTTTTTTAAAGAATTTTCGCATATGACGTCACTTGGAAATTTTAGGCGTTATACTGATTTTAATGTGTAATTGCTTATAAAAAAGTGGTCTGTCTCTGTCTGTCTACCCTGTCATCCATCAGTTAAATCAGTCGGAAGCAAATTATAATAAATTTATCTTGATAGCAAAGGACTCATTTCTAAACAGCCTTTTCTCAAGTGACGTCACACGAAAGCAAAGCTTTTTCGTAAAAATATTCATCTTCATGTTTTTAGATCACAAGTTCTAAAATACGGTTTATTAAACCAAAATATTGAAATTTCTCGAAAATAAAACCTTAACATAATTTAATCTAAGCGATTTTGTCTGCCACATACAATATAAATTGACACAATTTTCCCGTAAAAACCTAATCAATATTTAAAATAACGGAAATTGACATAAAACCAATTTATTTTAATAAAAGCTCTTTCGGCGAAACATCCTGTTGGTAAAACATTGTTTCGACGAAGCGTGTTTTCGACGAACTGTGCTATCAACAGATCGTAGTACCGACCACGGGCGAACCGTGTTCGATCGATGAATCGTACGAAGCTTTGTGAATGGTTTCAAACATAGATTTAGTTTATACTACCCGCTATATTGGTAATACAAAAGAGAAAGAGCATATATACGCGTAAGTCAGAGCGAGATAGATAGACGAGACCATTCTCTACACACTATGGACCTGGATGAAGCTACAGTTAATTATGAACGAAACTCTGAATATCTATGGATTCAATTTAAAGTGATAATAGATACGCGAATTTCTGCTATTTATAACCTTCAGTATTTTCCATATTTATTTATTTATTTAAAGATTTAGATGTTTGCATTCTGATATAAAGTAAATAATTATGGATGTTGCTACGTAACCATAGACGAATACAACATAATGTAATAATAACATAAAACATATTACATAGTTTAACTAGAACACATTAAATAATTATGTATGTTTGTATCGTAACATAAGATTTTTTAATGTAGCAAGAATGCAATTTCAATGTGTGAGCTTCAGATTTAAAGAGGCCTATGGCCCATAAATAAATCTTCCGCGAGCGTCGCCTAGCTAAGAGAAAGTATAAAACAACAAATATAAAGAAAGATAAAAGGGAACCACCACCACACAAAAGACAAGCCCACAAACACAAAGAAAATTGTACCATAATATGTTATCGGGGAAAGTTCCGCCGACCCTCCAACCGCTCGCAACAGAGCGGAAAGCTGCCCCGCGTAGCTCTCCCAGATCGTACCTACTTATCGGCGAAATGTTATCAAACTCGTTATTTTGTTAGATATAATATTACATTTTGCTAATCCATATTTGACCCTAATGCAATACACTAAGAATGTTTACTTCGAATTAAATAAAGACTTACTCTTTACGATGACCAAACAGATGAACAGTGAGATAAGTACATACACAAATGCCGACTTTATGTGGATTGAAATAGGAACCAGATCACAAAAGAAGAAGAATGGGAATATCAATTCCAAAAGCTTTATCAGGAATACCCATATATTCAGTGTGCATTGCATTACGTGTTACGTAATATTATCATCATACTTGTGTTCTTTTAATGCTCAATTCCCTCAATAACAACATTTTAATAAATTTAGGTAGGTGGTATGAGCAGATGCCGGGCTCGACTGTGAAGGTACCACCATCTTACTTGGAGAACTCTCGAAGTAATTCGGGGGAGAGTAAGAGTAAGAGGCAAAAAACCGGGAGGCCCACCATGCCTGCGACCGATGGATGGCGGTATATTCATCCCTAATAGCCGGGCCTTATATGGAACAGACTGGTGACGGGCAACGGCGTCACTGGTGCTAGGGTTCCGACACCGCGCTTACCAACCCGCCTGCCCAGCGTGTGTATGGGTAATTCTTCCAGGATGACCGCCGGGAGTGGCAAAGTCCTGGAAAGTCTTATGTCCAGCAGTGGACGAACTAGGCTGATGGATGGATGATAATAAATTTAATTCCATGCTTGGGAGATGTCCACAAAAAGAGATCTGCCCTTGTCAAGTTTTTTTCTCGCCTTCGTTACTCCATAACCGATCTTTTACTCGATACTTAATGTATAGTTTCAAAGATGTATCAATGCACTGTGGTCAAAAGGGGCTGAACGGGTATCATTTTAATTAAACTTCAGAAAATAACAAGCCAAGGACTAAGCTTTGGTAAAGCGCGGGAAAACAAAAAATACCTACTTGCAAAATTTATATTATTGTATATGTCATTGCCCGTGCCCAGCTCTCTCTTGCCTGGCTTTTTAGGGTTCCGTACCCAAAGGGTAACCAACGGGCCCCTATTACTAAGACTCCGCTTGTCCGTCTGTATGTCCGTCTGTCCGTCACCAGGCTGTCTCTTATGAACCGTGATAGTTAGACAGTTGAAATTTTCGCAGATGATATATAGGTCAATCAAATTTTGATTTTGCGGCCGACACCATCTAAATCCAACTTGGGGCAACATCACTCCCCATTGAACAGGTTCTCAGCACTGTTTAATAAACACAGTGCATGTCTCGATTTATTTCATGGTAGTGTTTGTAACTTTAAAAAATCCGTCTTTAAACAAGTCATAGGTCACTAGGTGTTAAAATACTAGGTCACTTGTATCAATTCAATAATTAGTACTTAGTTTTTAGTTAATCTTAGTTATATCATGTCATATTCCTGTAATTTAGTCTTCTGTATTTGTAAATAATTTAACATTGTTCACTATATCCTTTTTTGCATGTGGTGCTCACCTGTAATTATCTGGGCATATAGCTTAAAACCTTATGTTATGTTATTAAAATGTATTTATGTACCTGATGTTGGTGATCCAAATAAATAAAATAAAATAAAATAAAAATAACAATTTTTTGAGGAATTAATTTCCAGCAAGCTGGAAACCATTTTAATACCTTCAATTGGTCCTAAATTTGTGTAATCCGAGTTCGCACGGTCCCAGGAGGTGAGCTCAACTTTTGGAGGCCAAAAAACCGCGAAATTTTCGCACTTTTTTCAGTTTTGTGCATGTAACTCAAAAACGGTAAGTTGGACTGAAAATATTACTTAATCAATATTAGAGATGGTAAAATTTTGCGTCGAATGATCATCTAAAACTTCAAATTCGGTTTAGTGGTATAGCCGGAATCAAAAGTTGTAAACCGGGAATATTTCTTATTTAGGTTTGTGTTTGTATTTGTGTTGCCGCTATAACAACAAATACTAAAAAAACAGAATAAAATAAATATTTACGGGGGCTCCTAAACAACAGGCATGTCTTTTTTGCCGTTTTTATAGATAATGGTACGAAACCCTTCATGCGCAAGTCTGACTCGCACTTGGCCGGTTTTTTATACAACGTGTAACAGAAATGTGTAACCATATTTGAAGAGCTTATTCAGTCAATGGTATACTTAGAACAACTTTTACTATAGAACAAACCCTGTATCTCGAAAAAAAAAAACAGCTATTTCATAGAAAAATGCAATGCCGCTCGGTCAAAATGCATGAAAGGGCAGATTTTTTTTTGAGATTTCAAGGTTGGCTCAATAGTAAAAGTTCTTCTATACCATTGAATGAATAAGCTCTTCAAATATGGTTACATCTTTCTGTTACACGTTGTATATAATGGTACGAAACCCTTCGTGCGCGACTCCTACTCGCACTTGGCCGGTTTTTTATCAATAATACCAAACTCTTTTTCTGTTTCCACCAGTTAATCCTTTCGGTGGCTTGTTATTTCTCCATCAGAAAAAAATTTTATTTTATCCAAAAATTATTTATTTTTTTGTTCTTTCCTTTCACATCGGATTACTTTGCAAAGTATACAAAACGCTACTATTTTCTTTTCAAAGCGAGCAATATCATAAAAGTATTACTTTCAATATTCAATTCAAATCTAGGAAAATCGAGATTAGGTAATACTGAAAATAGTATAAGGAAAACGTAAAGTTTCCATGTGAAAAAAATACCGTTGTTTCTTTTCTGTGTATTTCATGAAATACACGGAAAATTATAATCAATTTCTGGTATATGCATCTTGACTATATAATCTAGGGATTTGAAATTGGAAAACATGTTTGGATAAATTTTCCTCGATAGAAATAATTGATGAAATGAGGTCTTCAAACACACTTTTTCTCCTCGTTTGACGAATAGGAACCATATACAGAACTCGAACATATTTTATTAGGTGTGCTTCAACAATATCTAGAGATTTGATATTTGACATTTTGCTAGCTATTTTAGTTTTTTTATAAAAATTATAAAACTAACATTTTTCGCTTTCGCCCTGAATGCGCCCCTCTCGCACTGCGCGATTTTTTGCTTGGAGTGACAGTGACAAAAATAAAATTCGCATAGCCTCTTAAAACCTTTAGATGAAAAAGTTGCTACTTACCTGTTATATTAGCTAAAACAAAAAAATAAAACAACGTCGCGACATGAATCCCCGAGTCAACAGTGTTTCCAAGTATGGACTGTGAAGTGCGACGTTTAACTGACGATTATCAAGCGCTTAGTACTAAAATGTCTTAATCTGCGGAATTCTTTCCTGAAGTCGATTACGGAAGTGACGTACAAGTTCTGAATGGGACCCCCTATCTACCTGAGGCGCGAACAATGAAGCATTCGCTTCGAAAATCATACTTATACTCCGTATAATAGGTATGTATCTACGGATACAGGATAGAATAGAATAGAATAGAATAGAAAAAACTTTATTGGTGTCACACAATTAAAATACAATATAATCAATAGCAAACAAAACAGAAGTGACACCCAAAAGGCCTCCACTTAGCATGTATCATAGCACCATTCTGTACCACGACGCTGGTCTTCCGCGGACACCTCGCAGGGTAATTTTACTGCATTAATTACGTTAAACTTTTAGAATATCCAAAAACTGATTTCTCGAAAATAAAATTGCATACATAAATAATTCTCGCCCGTTTCCCAAAGCGGTAGGCAGACTACAGATTTCCATTTGATATGATCCTGACACACCTCTTTCGTCTCTTCCACATCCATTAATCTGTGAAAGAGGCGAAAGGGGTGTGTCAGGATCGTAGAAATACAAGCTTTTCTATTCCGAGTATGCCGCCAATTTGGTCAGCATACGTCCTTCTAAGGCAGCCTGATAGAGCGTTACCTTCCACTTGCGCACCATAAAAAATATAAAAAAAGCTTTTACCCCCTGTAAATTGTCCAAACCACCGAAGCATTCCTTTACTATTTATTCTAGTCACTTTAGGTACATTCTTCTTTTTGGCCGCAAGCAACGGTAAATAAAATGACTCGTAATAAAAGCTCCTAAAACTAAATTATAAATGAGGATGTTCAACTGCCTTAAATACTAATCTACCAAAAACTTCTGTGCTAACAAATATACGAAAACTACCGAATAAAGTACTGAAAATTCCGAAAACTACTGTCATGTATTTTTATCATATATCTCCGGATAATTATTTTTTTTGTATGTCATGAGTTCTGTTAAACTAAAGACCTCGCCTCGCTCCGCTCCGCTTCGCTCGGCTCCTTATTTTCTCTTACATGTAAACCTAAAACGTTACTTATCGCTTCGCTCGTCATCGCACCTACATATTTTTGACTTTTGGTTCATAAGTTCTTTCAGAAGTTCAGTAATTTATTCGGAGGTCCATTATTTAAACCAGCCCCCCTATTCTGTATCTTAGGTTGCCAACTGGACCATGTGCCTGTCATCAAAAACATAGATAAAAACTGAACTTTCAAAATTGCCTTTAGCGGGTATTGAACTATTTACGAACTGTGAAGTCACTTAAAATGCGAACATATCCTTAGACAATCGAAATTCGATAGTGTATCTATGTTTTTGATGATAGGCACCCAGTCCAGTTGGCAACTAGAGATACATAATAGGCCCGCAGGTGGTCGTGAGAAATTTTAGTTTGCTATGTTTAATTTATTTTGTCGGTAGATGTTACACAGTTAAATTAGTATATTTTTCGATAACTAATTTTGCCGCTGCTCCGATAGTATGACAGTGTGCAGCAGTTCGCTGGGATTTCATTTCTTTTTCGGAGGCTTTATTGTTATCCAAATAAAATCATCGTGTAAATATTGTCTTAGTGCTTTTTTTAAGCGTCTTCCTTTATGAAGCCTTTCCGACATGTTGATGTTGCAACAAAAGGCTAATCAAAACCACAATACTTCAATGCAGGTAACACAGAAGCCACTTCGCGCACGCAGCGACCGGAATTACATTTCCCCAAAAGATACGATATTTCCCCACGAACAGAGTACCTCGTTAGCGAAACATTCGAAGCGACGAATTTTTATGAGTGTCACCGCAGACGACACACGGGGGAGTCGGTGGCCTTTGAAACGAACTCGGAACGACTACCCTCAAAGAGAAATGGAGATTTTCCAGTTACAAATGTAGAACCAGTAGCGGTTGTATTTCTTGGTGGATTACTTTCGCGAAAGCATATTCGTGGCATGGTGCGTGCCCGAATTTTTATTACGGAATGCTCCCCGCGGTATAGCGCGTCGTCGGTTCCAAACTTTCTGTCGTTCGGGCCGCGCCGTCTGGGGAGGCCAAGAAGGTCGGAAAGAGTTTCTTTTTCGACAGATTTTTGGAACATTAAAAATTGATGAGACAGTATTTCCCGGATGAAACGTAACTTTTAATATATTTCCAGAAGGTATTTCCAGCTGAAGAAAATAAAAATAATGTTGACTTGGTTAAATATTCTGTGGCATCATTTCGTTGAAAGAACTTTAGAGTAGAACATTACGGCCAAATGCCAGTACAAATAAGACTTGGTAAAAGCGCGCGCGTGCCGTTTGTTTACAAAACAATTAAAAGAAGCGACAAAAAATAAAAAGTATCAGACTCGAGTGTGAACGTGACCAACTAGAAGTATTCAAGTTGCTTTTAGGGTTCCGTTATAAAAATAAAAAACCCTATGACATTTGTAGTTACTCAATTATTATCTCTAAAACATTATATGTAGATTGTGACTCAGATATATCCTAAAGGATTCCGTTATAAAAATAAAAACCCTTTTATATGTCGGTCTATAATCACCGTAGGTACTCAAGTAAATCTCTAAAAAATTATATCTTAAATCTTTAAAGATTATTTTAGGAGATTTAATTGAGTATGGATATTGTCGTAGATCATAGAAGATAGACCGGAAAGTTTTTTTTACAAAAATATCGTAAACTTCGTGATCTCATACAAATCTGTAAGATATATCCGAGTCAGGATAAATCTGAATATTGATCTAGAATGTTTTAGGGATAGTTAAAATGAAAAAGGGTAACTATACGTACATATTTGTATCCCACCTTACTAACGTTTTTTGAGACAAGGTTTGTTTGTTATCTTATAATTCTGTAACCGCTTCAAAAATCGCAATTAAACGATTACATAAATATTGTTTGTGAACCAACTCAACTCAAGAGCGGTTAAGCAGCCGGATTGTGAAAGACCCACCCAGTTTCGATTAATTAGAAAAAGGCGGGTTTTTCTCAATTTTGCTGCTCAAACACTCTTAAAAGTAACTTTTTATCCGGGAATATCGGACGCTTTCTTGAGGATGATCAAAAAAACAATACCACGAGGATTTGGCCGCCGGCAAAAAAATCGTCATATATTAACAAGCTCATTACGACCATGTCGGCGGAACCCAATGTGTATCGACAACATTCGCATTAACTTTGACTTTTATTTTTAAAGGATTCTTGTTTACAGTTTTATGTGTGCTGTGAAACGACTTATAAAAAAGAAAAAGATAATCTGGCTTTAAAACATCGTTTTGCTTTTACATTTAGTAGACCGACTTCAGAAATGCTTTAATTAAAAAATCTGTATAAATAAACGGCCCGAATATATGATAAAATATGTTTGATATTATTTAGGATTTACTATACAAAAAGTAATGAATTGTCTAGAAATTTTATCATTAAATCGGCATGATCATGTCATAATTAAAATTTTAACGTTATCTTGCAAATTTTAAATAAATGCCTTATTGGGTTTTAGAGCGGTTTCGCAGCTGAATTGTGAAAAAACCCGCCTTTTTCTAATTAATCAAACTGGACACTCCAGGCGATATGTAAAAAAATAGAGGTGCTTCTTTTTTGTGTATTTCATGAAATACACGGAAAATTTTAATAAATTTCTGGTATATGCATTTTGACTATATAATCTAGACTTTTGAAATTGGAAAACATGTTTGGATAAATTTCTTTAATAGAAATAATTGTTGAAATGATGTCTTCCAACACACTTTTTCTCCTCGTTTGACGAATAGGAACCATATACACAACTCAAACATATTTTATTAGGTGCGTTTCAACAATATCTAGAGATTTGATGTTTGAAATTTTGCTAGATATTTATTATAAAACTAACATTTTTCGCTTTCGCCCTGAATCCGCCCCTCTCGCGCTGAGCGTGTTTTCGCTTGGAGAAACAGTGAGAAAAATAAAATTCGCATAGCCTCTTTAATTCAAAAATCACTCAATAGTTATTCAACAAAACCTTATTATCTATATATTGTGTATGTTGCAATTGCAAAATTTCCATTGGCTTCTGTAAACTAAAATTTCAAAAATTTTTAAATCCAAAATTTGACATTGAACTGTCATTATTCCGGTAATCGGTATTAGTCTGAAACCGGTAGCAGAATAAAATAATCATAAGACCAGGGGCTCTACCGCGTAATTCTCATTTTCATCAACATCAACTTGAGATTGAAATTTGACGTGCGTGCGACGACGCCCGCCTAACATGCCATCTCTCTTGCACGCGTTGAATTTCGCATGCATTTGCTTGAAGTTGATACAAATGAGAATTACGCGGTAGAGCCCCAGTGGAACATGGGTACAAAAAAGACTAAAAGTTATTAAGATCAGTTGGATGTTCCACTAGTATATTCATATTAATCAAATAATACCTTTCGCAATGTTGCAATAATGTGTAGCTTATAAATTGTTTTTTTTTGTATGTCTATTTTGTATATGGTACTATAGGTTTAGTCTTGTGTTTTTATGTTTATCTATTTCATTGCTTAGCGACTGTTTGAAACCTAAATTTTTTTTAAAAATTAAAAGTATTCTTCAAGCGTAAAAGAACAAAAGATTTTCACTATGATCGGTAGAAATGAAATAAAATGAAAAGTGGTGTCATTTAGCAAAAAAATTATCTCTGAAATGCCAGCTTATACCCTGCTATCCGAGTTTCGATAACTCTTTGATATAGCTTGCTGACACAAATTATACAATTTTCTATGAACATTAATAATAAAATATTATATTAACATTGCATAGACACCCCACAATTTGGTGACAATGTTTGTATGGAGGCTAGCGCGTGATGAAGACAAGTCCAAGTCTAAAAGCTCGACATGATAAACTGTGAGCGGTACGATCGGGTTTTAAAAATAAATTCTTTTGACAGTGAAACTGCTTACTAGTATACGAGTATAATATAAAATAAACCTGTGTATTAAAATTGATCAAGATGGCATCGCCAAGTTGGTTGCTGCCTCGAGAGTTATATTCATTTGCTCTTCCATGGTCTCTCTGTTTGAATGGATACTGTTTCCATCAGCCTGCGCATTAGATAAACAGAAATATCTCTCCGTGACATTGCTGTCGTCTGTATAACCGAATAAATAAAATTACAGTAAACAATGTATGTGCAGCAAAAACATAGATGTGCAGAGAACAGACCCCTTAGAAACTCCGGCATTAATATCCCTCAGATCAGAGGACAAGGCATTTAATGATCACTCGAATCGATTGTTCAGTCAATAAATTAGCTACCTGAATAAGCATGCTAATTGGAATCCCATTTTAAGGATGCTTGTTAAGTAGACTAGCATGCCATACCCTGTCAAAGGCAATCGAAATGTCAAAAGACATGGCAAGAGCTTCGCCGTGGCTTCTTATCTATGGCTACGCACCAATATTGAATGGCAAACAATAAGAGTGCATATTTCCCAGAAATTCCCCCGTTCAAATGTCCTGTCACTGTTCATATTCCTGTAAAAATATCTTTTGTTCTTCTTGAAATGCAGCAAGAAATCATGCTCTTCAAATATATCTCTTATATCTACTTTCAACGCTGAAACTAACAACTCTTTGGATTTTAAGCCAAGAAATTCTCTACTCACAATAAATCTCATAGACACAAAGGTTGAGAACCCCTGAGCTCGTTGTTCCGGCAACTCGAAGATTCATTCTCATCGCACAAGCACAATATTTTGTGTTCGCGATCTGAATTTAACGTTTGGATACGAGTCGCTGTGCCAGTAATAAGTTGCGGCGGTAAAAAATATACAACGTTATTGCCTAGACAGGCCTTATTTGTTACTTGAGCGAGAGTGGGAGGTCAAATTCTGAAATTCTCACCGTTTTCACAAGAACGTGGAAAACATCTGTGAGTGTAAATAAACTAGTTAAGTATACAAGAAAAAAAATTGTTCTTCTGATCATATTAATTGATCAACTATCACGAAAAAATTAACGATATCACTGAATAAAACAAAATGTAAAAGTATGGACGAATCCAGTTTTCTTTTAAGGAATTACAACATGCAAAAGTACTGCCTCTTTAGAAAAAAATAATTTTCTACTTGCTAGAATAATTATTAAAAACCTGCTCAAGTCAATGTCTAGAAATAGCAATGAACTATTTTTACATAACAAAGTTTTCAGAAACAACGTCTTTTTATAGCTATAATTTTAACTTATGCCAAAAGCAGCCGTTTTTATTATAAGTTAAAATTAGTTAGTTAGCTCATCAAACACGTTGTCTATAAAAACTATTACAATAAAATACATGTACAGAGGAGAGCTTATCTCTGAAAAGAGATTTCTTCCAGCTAACCTTAGTGGGAGAGGACACTATAATAATAAAAATAAGTAATCATACATACGTGTACTACAAATAAAGACATAATTATTAACATACAAATAAAATAATAATATATAAATATATACTTCTATAGATAAATACTAATATAAATACATACAAACAATAATTTACCAACTTTAAGACAGAGAGAGGTAGGTTTTAAAATAAATAGTTCCGTTAGACTGGATGCCACAGACCCAATATAAAATGACGAAAAATAAACGGTATTAGATCAGTCTTAAAAATCGCTCATTGCGCGACTACGTTTGTTACAAAATGTTGTTCAGAGGGACCAGCTGGCTTAGAAGCACTTCGGGGCTCACACGACAAACGACAAAAGAGTCAAACAGTGGCGTGCATAGAACTTTTTTCCGGAAAAGCAACCAGAAGGTCAAGTTTAAATAACACTTTGAAAAAAGAAAGTTTGTATGACGCCAAGGTAGGCACTGCCTACCTTAGAGTGAACATTTTTTTTTCAAATTGTAATTTAATTTTTTTTATTGTCAAATTGTACTTCTGATTGCTTTTCGGGAAAACAGTTCTATGCACACCACTGGAGTCAAACCTACGTGAATGAGCAGAATAAATGTTATGTCTCGTTTACTCGTATACACTTGTCCCTTTCATCGTTTGACGAAGACGAGACGAATGAGCCTCGAACGGTTGTTCTTCTAAACCTGCTGTAGAATATGTGCTATCAGTTAATTCCAGCAGCATCTGTATCAGAATGGTTTGAGAATTGGCACCAAAGCGAGATAGCGCTTATTGCGAGCTTTTTGCTGAATCTTTACAAATGTAACTTTGCTGTAGATTGCGTGAAATATAGGCCTCATGAACTGGCAATATTTTATCATTCAGTTGTTACTCTGTTTTTGCTTGGAGCTTCATGCAAAACTTTTTGTGAAATCGACTCGTAGATATTTTTCCCTATTTTGTAAGTACATAGTCAATCATTTTTATTGAATTTTATAGCCAGACAATAACACACTTAAAACAAATTATTCATAGCAAGTTAAATGAATCAACAATTTCTAATACATGTCTTATTCAAATGTAAGTGATATTATGTAACTTTGCGTGTAATGATTAATGATCAAGATATACATATGTATGTAATGTAGGTAACACAAAACCCGTTAAGCTCTTGCTGTCATGGAATTGCCACAAACGATGCTTGACGTAGTGATAAAGTACATAAATAAACATAAATCATGTTTTAATAACATCAGAAAGTACAAGTTTCATGCGCGGTTCCTCATGCAGCCTCAATAATGACTTCTTGAAAACATAAGACAAAAAAGAGAAATATGTTGTGCATGTATTAATTTTAAGAGCCTCCTTTCATAATAGACTATTACAAAAATAAAAACACTAACCACAATTTTTAGACTTTCTGTCTGTATGTATAAATGTTCCGTTTTAACTCTATAACCACTCAACGGATTTGGATGCAAATTTTTTTATGTAATGAACTGAATGTGAATAAAACGACCAGATCAAAGTACCTAAGCAGGTAATAATATATTGGTTATAAGAAACATAATAAATTAACTTAATTGAACAACAAAAACATTTTTCTTGTTATGACTTCTCAAGATGACAAAATCAAAAATATAAAAAAGTAACTAATCCAAAGACAATGTGATGATTTATTATCATCGTTGTGACCCTAGTCAACATATCCGTGCCCTTGTTATAAATGCGAAAGTGTGTTTGTTGGTTTGTTAGTTGGTTGGTTGTTGGGTTGTTAGTTTGTCTCTCTTTCACGCAGCAACAGAGCAACGGATCGATGTGATTTTTGCTTAGATATAGTTTGTGGTCCGGTGAGTGACAAACGAGTAGGTTACTTTTTATCCCGGGAAAATGCAAGCAAAATCAGCGCGGGCGAAGCCGCAGGCAAAAGCTACTAGACTATAAGGGATGTTTATAAAATAACCACATAGCCGAAAACAGGGCAAAGATTTATTGAACGAGTGAACGAAGCGAACGAAGTTCTCCGTGTCTAGTTGAATGATCCAGCGTTTGTATGTATGTTTGAATGTATGTATGTATGTTTGTCCGACGATAACTCGAGTATCGTAGATCGGAACATGAAATTTGGTAGGTGAATAAGGAAACAAAAATAATTTTTAAGTTCGAACTTGAGCAAAATCGGTCAAGATCGAATCGCGAGTTCACAGTTTGGGGCGAACTACTAGACAACAATTTAAAAAAACAATTATAAGCGTCAACCATTCGTAAGTCTTAAGAGCGGTTTCGCAACCGGATTGTGAAAAACCCGTATTTTTCTTATTAATCGGAACAGAAGACTTAAATTCAAAATTCACTCAATATTTATTCAACAAAACCTTATTACCTATGTATTGTGTATGATGCCATCGCAAATTTTCCATTGGCTTCTGTAAATTAGAGTTAAATTTTTTTTTAATTCTAATATGTAAAATACAGTCACAAATAAAATCTTGAATTTTATTTGTTAAAAATATTTTGATTGAATATGCTAAATTATATGTTTGGTGAAATTGACACTTGAGAGCAACATGTATTATATAGCGCATTATTTCAAAACGAGAATACTGTTTCCCATGCGTCGAAAAATGTCAAGATCCGGGTTTTGAAATAAAAAGGAACTTTCCAAGCCACATTCCTTAAAAATCTCATAGATGGCGCTGTAAAACTCCTTTAAATTAGGCTGCATGAGTATGATGCCCTTTGCTCAGGTAGAGAAAAACTTTTTTTATGAAAGCTAATGCCATGTCATTCACTGGTTTGTTTCGTGAAGTTTTTAATAGTCCAGGAAGTTGTCACAGCCAGTTTCTCCATGCGAAGTAGAATCGGTGTCCAGATGTCGTAGCCAGGTTTTTATATATGCATGGGTAGTCAGAGCCCAAAGTCATGCTGTTCGTTTTATAGCATAAGCTAGGCAGAAAGAAATACGATCACGAAAACGAAATAAACAGAACACTAAGTGAGTGATCGATCGATAAACAAAGACTATTTACCTCTATGACTAGTTTTCTTTAAAAAAAAATTGCTCTAAAAGAGCAAAGGATATCAAACTAATGCCGTCTAATGTGAAGGGGTTTCACAGTGCCATCTATGAGATATTTGAGTAACGTGGCCTGGAAAGTTCCTCATTTCACTAAAATCGATGACAATTTCCTTGAGCTTTTCTATTTCACTGCCCATCTTAACGCACCACCCTAATCTCACCTCCCCTCCCCAATATACACAGAAACACTAAGCTTGTATTTAAATTAATGCAGTCTGAAAGCTTTCTCGCAGGGAATGAGATGTTTATGTCAGTAATAATACTAACTTCTCATTCCAAGGTAAGGCCAGCTCCTGTTAATCTGCATGGTACTTGTTCTTTACTTAGATCAAAAATTTTCTAGATATGCCTCTGTTTTAATCCATTAATAATAGGTATTATTAATATTATATATTATTCACCTATGAAATTGCTGAAATTTTCTTACAGATTCATGAGTTCATAATTCCTGTGATTCAATAGCTATTTCAATGATTTGTTTTATGTTTGAAAGTTATATTCAAGGTTTTATATCTTCGAATTAAATTATATTTTTATTTTCAGTTTGATGATAAAAATTAAATCTTCAAAAACAGTTTGTTCTAAATGCCATCTATTTCCAAGACATGATTCGTAAAATATTAAAAAACAGAATAAAATTAATATTTAAGGGAGCTCCCATACAACAGACATGTTTTTTTTGCCGCTTTTATAGATAATGGTACGTAACCCTTCGTGCGTGAGTCCGACTCGCACTTTAAATATTATTAGAGTGCATTACAAACTAGAAAAGATCAATCAGAAGCAAACGCAAAGACAAGAATTTGAAAAAATTCCCCGGGCCAGGATTCGAACCTGCGACCTCTTGTTATCAAGACAAGCGCGCTACCAATTGCGCCACCGAGGTTCCTACCCAGACCGGTGAATTCTTCCATCATACTTGTCCACTATTATTTTTGCTTATGCCTGATATACTAGCTTGTACTGCACATATAGAACGCTCACGAGGGCGTTATTCGCACTTGGTTGGTTTTTTAATAATTTATACTTACGATTGTCGGCACTTTTTATGGTTATCACTTGCTGCGACCACTGAGGTAAACCTGCATGACCTGTTGTTTTTTTTTTTGTTGATGTGGTTGTGACTTGCTATGCTTTTGGCCTTCTGGCCTTTACAAATTTCCCCGGACAAAAGGAGGGAACACTGAGAGCACTCGCCTCCTGACCTGCGTGGCCTTAAAATAATACCTATATTTGTACTGACTGTTCTTGGGTGCAATTGTGTAAAAAAATCGTATTCATTTGACAGCTTAAAACGTACCCCTTCAATTGTAAAACGGCTATTCAACTATTAGCCCGTTTGACAATTAAAAAGTAAGTACGTTCAAAGCTGTCAAAATGAATGCGATTTTCTTACACAATTCCGCAACAGTTTACAATCAGGGGTGCAACTGTGTGAGTAAAATAGTATTCATTTTGTTTGACAGCTTAAAACGTACGGTTTCAATTGTCAAACTGCTATACGCCTAAGTATATTAGCTAGTTTGACAATTAAAATCATACGTTTTACGTCGTACGTTTCTTACACAATTCCACAACAGAACACCTTTGGATTCAAGTTACGACAATTTTTATATTGCTCTATCTAAAATACTTGATCTAAGTAATCTGTCTTTACAGGGGTTCTTTAAAAAATAACTACAAGTTATTGCACTTTCTGAAGTAGCTATAGTTAAGTACAAGTACTTACAAGTAAATTGTTTTTTCTTGTCATCGTCGTTCCAAAAATAAGTTGTGGAGAAAACTTATCTTCCTCTAGTGATATATCTATTTGTTTTAGTATCTGCAATATCGCAAATTTGTTGTTTATTTTTTTTATTTTGTCAATTTGATACTCTGGATACGTAATTTAGTTATTTACTTTAGTAAGGTCAGTCGACGCCGGACTCTCAATTTGGATACCCAGTTTCGAATTCTCGTAGTCGCTCGACCTATGAGTTTTAAGAATTTATAATTATATTAGTTATTTATTTATTTATGTATGCACATGATACTTTTTTTTTACAAACTATTTCTAACAATAACAATGTATACAAAGTAAACAAACAATAGCACGGACGCCATCATGACCGGCACCGTGTGCAGAGCACTTGCTGACTGTGAAAGAAAACACTA
This sequence comes from Ypsolopha sequella, assembly GCA_934047225.1. NCBI lineage: Eukaryota > Metazoa > Arthropoda > Insecta > Lepidoptera > Ypsolophidae > Ypsolopha > Ypsolopha sequella. The sequence goes on along the minus strand of OW203994.1, from coordinate 7,768,982 downwards.
TGAAGTAACCTGCATGTCCTTTACTCCATTCCACGAGTCGAACTCCCAAAAAAAATCACCCTTCATTAGCCAATGACATAACGGATTTTTTCAGTACATTCGTAGCTCTTGCAGTGATCTCACGTGCGTGTTAGTGAAAAAATATTTAAAATGTCTGATAATGTGAACTCAGGTGTGAGAAAACGTAAAAGACTCCCTATTTCGTCAACAGAAAAAAATTTCAATTTCTAACACATGTAACGCTTTAAGAAAATATTATAATTATAATGCATAGTATATGACTGCCGCCGGTTATTGGGTCGCTTATCTCTAGCCGCGCGCATTAACATATGAGTTGCGAGTATTTTGTTCCTAGGATTTCGACTCGTGGAATGGAGATTAAAATGTACGGCGATAAGGATCACCCGCTATCACGTTGCGACGTTAAATTATCAGTGAAAAGTGGATATTACGAGTGTTGTCTGTTATTTTGACAGTCCACACTCGGAAACACGTCTGAAAACTCCTCCGGGATATATGTCGTAACGATATATTTTACTCTGTAGTGCAAGTGCATTTATTTTGCTTTTACAACGCTTATAACGATGTAAAAAGGCTTTTCAAACAATTTCTGAATTCATAATTTTATCATCATTTTCCAGAATTTTATATTTTGTATACTGAAGAATACTGCATGGGTTTCTACGAAATAACAGCAACAGAGTTCTAGTAAAAATACTTTATTTTATTTTAACAAAACCACGCATGAGTATTGAAATTTTACAACAGCAAGATTGAAACAAATTTAACTATTTTTTTAAGAAAGGTTGCAAATTCATAAAAAAATCATTTTAAACTTAAATTAGAGACGGTGAAAGATAGCCAGAAACATAAATTAACGCGACTGGCCTTGATAAAAAGGGAAAGGGGTGAAAAAAGAAACATTATAGAGAACGCAGACAAAATAAATTGATTAAACCATTTATCTTTTTGTGACTCTTCAAATAAATGAATAGGTACTGAAAACATTTCCAAGTATTTTCTAGGTTATTTTAAATTTACAGGCTGTATCAGTGATGTGCTAGAAAACTTGAATCAAGTGCTTTTCAATCCAGGACTATGCAATAGTTTGTTCCATTTTCCAACAGAAATTAACCACAATTAAAAAAATCCAAAAAATTTATGTAAAATGTATATGGTTTAAAAAACAGTATCATAAGTAGCACATGCTTTTTATCTCATTATTGCTAAAACAATAGATATTAGTAATCGAAGAGATATTAGCTCTGATTCATTGACACAGCTTGTATTGCTAGCACACTAGCAAGTGAATTAAAAACAACACATATATAACAATAAAAACTTAAAACTAAACATTATCATAATCATCTACGGCTTGATGACTAGCTAATGTTGTGTTGCGGGTAAAGTCGACAAGGTGGGCAACCCAAATTTTACCCGGGCCATTTCAGCGAAGCCTGAGCGAACTTCGTAATAAGAGCTATGTTGAATGGTAAAATAAATATTCATTGTTAATCCGTTTAGTTTTTGATTTTTGATAATAACTAAAAAACTATAGACATTGAGTGTGATCGCGAAATTAGATGGGCTAACATGATATGCTGACTAAGATAATAAAAACCTACTTAGATAATAAAAAGTCAGGCGGTCTAATATACAGAACTATGTACTTAGAATTCTGTATATTAAAGGGTCCATGTTTTTAATGACGCAATTTAAATGATGTAATCCTGTTCAGTTCAGAAAGTAAAATTGAATCAAGCTTTTATAGGCTTAATATAACTTGAAGAAGTTAAATAGTACTTTAGCTAGTACACTCAGGAGCGCTGTGATTGGCTTTGTCGATTTCCTCAATTCTAAAACCAGCCTTTAACGTAGGTAGGCAAGGTGATGATTGCCCAGCTAGCAGATTTAGTCCGTAGCTTATGTACATAAGTTATTTAATGGCGTGTCTACTTCCTTCTGAGGTTGTCGGGAATGTAGTTGTCCTTGCCAGGAATGCCAGTGCCGCCAGAGTCTCCGAGCCAGGGGTATCTGGAACCAAGGATCGAGTTTAGTACATAATATTCTTTCCAAAAAAAGGAGGCGTGTTTTAGTTAGTCATTCCGTTAAAATATTTTGTTACATAAATAATTAATATAAATATTTATTAAAAAGGTGATAATTTACTTAAGCCATACAATTTACTATATTTTTTTCCCTTTAATCCACGACGTGCAATATGCATGTCTATTGGGGAGGTGATATTTATTTTTAGGTTATACATACTATTAAAGGAGGTCATAACAAATCTGCTAACGATAAGTGAAATGGCTGAATCTGCATACACGGGATAAAGGGAACCCCTCTAAGGCAAAATTTGTCGTATTTTGTATTGATATAATGGGAACAATATTGAACGATTTTTAAATAAATTAAATAAGATAAACAAGTTCGTCAGTTTATCAGACTTATTTAATTAAAATAATTGGTAAAATAAAATTGGTAGCCATTTTGGATCTGTTAATATTTGAAAATGTTTAGTATTAGATAGAAATTACATAAAAATTCTACTTCTGGTAAAGCAAAATTAACCCACTCATTCTCGTTATAATTAAAGATCTTCTAAATACATCACTGTCACACCTGTGACATATATCTTTATTCCAGTATTGTCAAAGTGATTTCAATATTGTAAATTTTTTGTTCTAAAATGAAGTCAATGTTATCTGAAAAGTTTCAAATGAATGCTATTTTTTTTTTCTTTTTATGATTTTTCGTACCAAGCTAATGCTCAACTCTTATATGCAAACACTTTTTCATCACACCTATTCGAAATATGACAATTGGCCATGGAATATAGCGAGAGCTAAAGTCAATTTTATTCCCATGGGAGTTCGTGCTTCTGATAGATTAGCATCAATTAACCAAAGAGTTCGAACGCATAATTTATGAAAAAGTTACTGGCCGGTTAGTCCATGGCGGCATTTTGCGTTAAAAAAAAACGATATGTGTATTCTTATTCCTTAGAAATATTCAGGCTAGTCTTCGCAAGTTATTGCAAATAATAATTAAAAATTATTTCAAGGAGTGACAGTGATATATGAATTTCTGAAAACATAATAAATGATGCAGCTAAAATGTGGTGCAACACTTTTATTATTACCACAGAATACCAGGTCCTCGTAGCTTATTCTTTTTCTCATGGATAGTGATGAAAAATAGTGTGTACCACTAGGGGCCAAGATATCTGGTTCTCGGGCAGCGTATATTGAATTTCTCGTTACGCTCTGGGGATCTAAAAAGGCCGACTTGGGTGAATCATAAAATGATTTGAAAGTAGAATGGAGTCAGAGTTTTTTCACGCGTGCAAACGAGACGGCATTAGAACAGAATCATAATGTGATTCATGCAAAGCGGCCTTTTTAGAGGACCAGGATGCTACTTTAGAATCCCTCGCTGCGAACGGGATTTAGATTTAGATAGATTTAGATTTATTTATTAATAACAAATATAGTTACATGTCAAGGAATACAATGCAAAGTTATACTTAAAGTATAATTATTTTAAAATTAACTATAAAATTATAGAATAATAATATTCTTAGTCAAAAATAATAATAATAATAATAATAATTGAAAAAACAATAAATTGTATTATGATTAAGTAATGTCAAAAAGATTAATATTCTATGTAGGTACGATTAGGTACCACATCTGTCCATAAACTCCTTGACCGTGTAAGGCGCAAACTCGACTAGCAGTTTTTTAAGCTTGCTTTTAAAACTAGTGAGTGATGGTGCGTTCGTTATCTCAGTAGGCAGCGAGTTGTACACATTTATACCGAAAACGCGGGTACATTTGTGAGTTTTCTCGAGTCGATGGACACGAGAAACAAGTTTGTTGGCGTCCCTTGTCGCATATTTGTGGATGTCTTTGCGACGCCGAAATTGTCCTAGATTTTTATGGACATAAATGCAAGCTTGATATATAACCATTGCAGGCAGTGTCATCACTTTCTGGTCAATAAAAATGGGTTTCGCCGTGACGGACTGATCGTAGACTTGTACAATTGTACGCACAACTCGCTTTTGCATGACAAAGGCCCTTTCCCAATCAGCCGCTTGACCCCATAGCTCGGCTCCATAGCTAAGCAGCGAGTGCACCGTCGCAAAGTAACACTGCCTCACCGCCTGCGGCGGCAGCACGCGCGCTACACGCCCGAGCGCAAAGCAGGCTCGACCCAGCTTATCGCAGAGTGCATCGATGTGTGTGCGCCAGGTAAGTGATCTGTCAATTCTAAAGCCCACCATAGTGATAGCGCTTACTTGGGACAGTTTATCGCCATTCATTGTCACGGTTATTGGTGCATCCATGTGCCCCGACAAATCGAACCTTATAAAGTGCGTTTTTTTCGCATTAATAGCGAGTCCGTTAGCACGAAACCATGATGCAAGTCCATCCGCGGTTTCTTGCAGCTTGGTTTCGAGTGATTCATTGCGGTGAGCAGTCACGATAGCAGCCACATCATCCGGTAGATCATTCATAAGGAGGCTGAAAGTCAGGTTTGAGATGCAGGATCCCTGAGCGACACCCATTCTACTATAGAAACCTTCGCTTCGCTCTGAATTCAAAATAACGCCCTCGACATACAAAATATTACTTTGTAACACAAATAACTACTTTATGTGTATCACTCAGTATGACCAACACCTACTGTCAGTGTACATGTTGGTATGAGCAGCGGTGCTAAACGGTTTTTTGAATCGGTTGCCAAATGGTTGTAAACCACCAAAATCTAGATAAAAACTGAACTTTCAAAATTGCCTTCAGCAGGTATTGAAGTATTTACGAACTTTGATGTCACTTCAAGTGCCAACGTATTATTAGACAATCGGAATTTGATAGTATATCTACGTTTTTAATGATCAGCAACCGATTTAAAGATATATAATCTAGGCACAGGACGTAGAATGTAACAAAATCTCGTATATATTAGTAAAGTCAAATTAGCTTACACTTTAGCAACTTTCCTGATTTTTGGGTATCAAGACTATATGCCTTAATGTTATCTATAAAATCTTGTTAAATTATTTTGTAATAATGTTCAATTACTGTCTAATTACTATTCGTCTTGGAATTCAATAGAATATTCGAAGTAGATCGTACAAAGGTAAATTCTATTACGTAACAGAGACCCTTCTAAGAACTGTCTTTATCCCTATAGGTATTATTCACTTATCAAAGTTACCAAGCGTCCACCTCAATAAATTTTAAGGGGGTCTATCGCCAAAATTGACAGTTTTTGAAATTATTTGTCTGCTGTTCAAAAGAAGTATCAATCAAGTAAAATAAATTAGTATAACAATTTTGGGACCTTTTTCTAGATTTTGGACTATCAGAAACGCGATTACAAGAATTTCACTCGATAGAGATAATCATTGAAATGTGGTCTAAATTTACACTTCTTTTGATATTCTGACTGAATAGCATACAGACTTCAAAAATATTTATTGAGATGGATTTTAACAATATCTAAATTACTGGTTATGGAAATTTTCATAACTATCTAAGTTAATTTTGTTTTAATTTTAAACCATTTTTTGTAAATTTTTCCCGATTCCGCCCCTCTCGCACTGCGGTTCTTTCGGCCTGGAATAACGGGGACCTTTGCGCGGACGATATATCACCCTAATGAATATTTGCTTCTATATGACAAGTACGTTGAACACATTTTACCGTGGCTCCAACCACTCTATTTATTTTGTTGTTATGTTATGTTTATAACAAAAACAACAGACGGACGCACCGCAGCGTTGCTCGCATGGATCCCGTAGGAATATCCTAAAATCCCTTAGGGTGTCTACGCCATACAAGGAACATATTGTCCAAATTTCACCGTTTGGTATGGGCGTTGATAGATTAGTCAGTCAGTCGGAGTATTATTATTATATTTATATACATTTATATATATTTAATAACTTTATTGAGCAAAAGGTTACTTGAAAATAAGTCACAGAGTTTTGATATTTATAATTTCATCCAGTAAGTAGTCACACAAATATTTAGTCACTTAAATAAACTAAAAGTATGAGCTTTACAAATATAAATCTAAATCTTTGACACCTGAGCTAAACCAAAGGATCTGTATTTCAGGTGACAATTCATAATCACCTCGGTAAAAAAATAAAAAACATGTAAACTAATAATAGATAAATTGTAATTAAAAACGTTAATATTTTATAAGATAACATTTGGGTCTTTAAATTAATTAATAGATTTGATCTTGTCGGTGGAGTCCTCTTCATTCACTTCTGCACTCTGCCTTTTCTTTAACTTCTGGATACGACACAACATTCACTTTCTCTTTCACCTGATCCATGAATGTTCTCCTAAGCCTTTCTCTCTTTCTTTTCCCTTTCACATTTCTTTCAATGATGTTTTTAATACAATTAACAAGACCATGAAAATATATATCTCTGTACTCGGCCGCTTTTTCTCTTACTTGTCTCATGGTAGCTAATCAGCTTCCTTTAGTTACAACGTAATAATAAATAATAACGAATCCGACAAGGGTTCTCAAGTTTTTAGCTAAGATACAAAAATCTGCTCTTTTCGAATTATTTCTGAATTTTCAATCTTATTGTTTCCCTCTCTTGGCTATTTTTCAATAAAATTAAATATATAATATGGTTTTAATAGCTTTTTGTTTAAGTAGGATATAACTAGGATATAATGTAGATATAACTTTTAATATAGGTACATAAATAAAAGAAAACTTGGAGCTTGAAATATATTTCGGTCCTTAGTGGGCCGCCATCAGTCAAGTGGTAAAAAAGTGATGATAATAACATAATAGAAAAAAAATATATTCTTAATTAACCAACTTGCTCTTCTTACACCATTCCAATTCTGGCACATGTGCGAGGTGTTATGTGGGAGGATCAGAGAGTTGTCTGAAGTTGGAGATGATGAGGATGTGTATGTAAGTGATCCCTCAATGGGAAGGTGAAAGATGTTATTTGTATGCGGGGTTCAATAAGTGAGAATAAATATTGTCAGCGAGGTAATCAGGGTTTGTGTGGAAGAGGGTGATGCAAGTGACGAAAGGATGGTTTATTTCGTCTGTCAGTCAATGTTTTCTTGGCTATAAGTATTTAACCCGCATAATTCTCGTTATCCCTAAAACAGATTGCGGTCCAGATCGTGCCTCAAGAACATCCTACAGATTGAAAGAGAGAGAAACTGTATACCCCCGGCAGAAGCACAATGGACCAGGGTTCAGAACCCCAGGAAAGAATGCATTTTTTTAATGATATTTATTACTACCCTTTTTTAATGCTGCCTCTTGAAATGTATTTACTTATATCCCATTACCTGTAACTTACTATAATATTGTTATAAATAAATAAACCTAAATTTAATCTTAACTCCTTTAAGACACAGCATAAAAAAACGTACTTCCTACCCTTACTCTTTCTCGGGAAGCTCTTTAGAATAATAGAGAAAACCGCTTCAAAATACATAGAGTAGTTCTTTAGTTATAAGGTAAAAAACAGATCAACGTTGCATCTAACCTCTACAGAGAAGAAAAAGAAGATTGTCTGTAACGATGGAAGTAGGAGATATCCAATAGTGAAACAGTCTTAGGAGCCGGTTAGCACTTAGACTCGTAGCGAAGAAATTCCCCTTGGGACACTTACCGCGTTTTGCAGCATCGTGGAAATTGGTTCTTAGGTAACCTAACCTACCTATCTACCCAACAAATCTCGGGCTGTAACATAACTCGTGTCCAATCCAACTAAACCCAGCTCCGTAATCGATTCTAAATTTCAATTCCTTGCGCATTCGAGGCGTTTAAAATGCAATCTTCTTTTGTTTCCGAGCGTTAAGAATGCGTTGTAAGCTCTTCTCTACATACAAATGTAGTTTCTTTTTAAGGTTTTGTCAAAGCTTTTTTTTAACATTTTGTGTTTGTGTTTGTTTATTCGTCCGTTCATTGGACGATTGAATTTTTAACTCTATAATTATAATAACGTAGTAAAATATCGTGTTTGTACATTGAATATTTTTACGAAATTTTAAACGAAATTGGTTATTTATTAGTATTGTGCTGTGTCCAAAACTAAAAATTTTTAGAAAGTCTGTCTAGTTTTCTGTCTTTTTTTCCGTCTGTGTGGCTGTCTGTCTTTATGTTCCGTTTAAACTCGAGAACCACTCAACGGATTTTGATTCCGTTTTCTTTTTTATCATCGTAGTGAGCCTGGTCAACCTATGTGCTATGTATAAGAGGTGTTCATAAAATAACTGCTAAGCCAAAAAATTATGATAATTGAAAATCAAAACAATCGTACTGATAAAAGTGTAAAAGTAGATAGGATATAAAATAATAATCACGGTGTTAATTGTAAAATCAAATATTACTTAACATCAAAGTACTCTATATATTTTGAACGAATAAAATTTTATTAATATCTTATACTATTAGACACTCTGTTTATGTGGAAACCTGAGTTTTTCCAAGCTGACTCTTTAAAGCGAATTTTTTGTTTCCAACTAGAAAGTATGACCTGCTCTTATTTACTCGAACAATGGTTAGCAATATTTAGTGCTAGAGATTTCTACCGGTTAAAGAAAAGCTGCTTAGGAGTGTTTTGCCTCGTTTAAATGACAAGAAGGGATTGCTACAGACGGCTGGATAAAGAAAGCTTGGAAAACCAAACTTTATTTCCAGAAAAAGCTTTTGTTAAACAGAACCCAAAGCTTTCTTTAACCTAGCGCACACGAGTTTCTCAATTAAGGATTAGATGTGAACCAGCCAAACTCAATTTCATAAGAAACTGCTTAATCCACCTGTAAACTAGTTCATCCTGAAATTAAAGTCGTATTTTGCCGATAACTTTTATTTGGGAGAAGTGAAACCTAAATTGTAATTAGACCCAACTGAAATAGGCTTAGCCTAGCTAGATGAATCTATCTAGGTATCGTTTTCAAACTGTATTTGTAGGAAAGGATCCATACAACAAATTGGACATGTTTTTTAAACAAAGTGACAGAGTTCTTTTTAGGGTTCCATAGTACCTAAAAGGTACAAAAGGAACCTTTATGGCGAGACTCCGTTGTCCGTCCGTCCGTATGTCACAGCCTTATAACCTTGGCACCGTTTAAGATAAAGACATTAAATTGGGCACAAAAATAAATATTAAAAATTTGAAATTGTTCAAAATATTTCCAAAACAAAAGTAAGAAAAATAAAAAATATTATCCTTAAAATACAATACGGATATCAAATTGCAGATATTAAAAAGTTGATTGTAAAAATATATACTTTCACTATATAGATATTTACTGGCACTAGTTTCAATCTTAAAAAAGAAAATCTTAAAAAACACAAAAATACGTCTCCCCCCCCCCGTACGATTGTATATCTGACATCTGTTTCATATTTGATTACAGTTCCTTGATTCGTGTATTAGTTAGGGAGCTTCATAAACGTCGGATACTTTGTAACAAAATGTAGGAGTCGATAAGCTAATATTTACGGTTGTTTAAAGGGGTTCACATTTGATTGACAAATGCAAGGTGTTTAGAACGCCTTCAGAAAATTTATTTACGAATCCCTTTCTTATTCAAAGTGCAAACAAATGTGCAACATCTTGAGAAACTCTCTGCAAGTCTTACGAATTGCTGATGTTGTCCTGGGGATGTTTTAAGGTGACCGCGAATTTATGGGCTTGTTGCAGGTACTTCAAACACTTGCAGAGGTTATAATTACGGACCGCTTTTTTATTCGGGATGTAAACTAGTAAACAAACTTACATCTTGGGGCACTCGTTGCAAGTTTCCATGTAGCGTGTATCGCTGACGTTGGTCTGGGGGTGTTTGAAGGGCACCGCACATTTGTTGGGTAAGTTGCAGGGTGCTGCAGGGCGCTCCTTGTTCTCGCACTTCCAAGGCTCATAGTTCGTGAGCAGTTTCACTGGCTTCGGATCAGTTATCCACGTCAGAGCTTGGGTGATGGTGACAAACCATACGTCTTTCCTGTGGAATTGAAAAAGAGATTGAGAGCAAAAAATAAATGTAAATATTTACAAAGGGCGTCGTCAGTTTCTAAACGCTCGCTGTATTGCAATTCCCATGGCTTAATTTTTAAAAGATTTTTTTTTATTTTCTTTCAGAGAATTTATGCTCTTTTAGGACATAGTTTTCATTATTTTGGTATATGAATTAACCATTACTTTACTATGAATTTTTAAAGAATTGTCCGATGACCTTGTCGTTTGAGAATTTACATTATACATTACATTGTACTGACTACAGTACATTATACTGACTGTGATGTGTGATTGCTTATAAAGAAAGTGGTCTGTCTCTGTCTGTCTATTCATCTGTCATCTAGCTGTCAAATTAAACTGAAGCAAATTATTATAAATTTAGCTTGATAGCAAAGGACACATTTCTAAACAGTCATTACTGAAGTGACGTCACACGACGGGAAATGGAAGTTGCAGCATTTTTGTAAAAATATTCATCATCATGAGGTTTTTTAGACCAAAACTTTGAAAATACGGCTTATTAAACCTAAATCTCGAAATAGTTTTCGAATTAACACACCTTAACATAATTTAATCTATGCCTATTTGCCGAAAGCAATTGTAAAATGCTTCGTCATCATTTTATATAAAACCGAAATCGAAAGACTTTCACTAAAGGGTTAAAAATGGGTGCGACGACGAGCGGAGCGAGGAGAAGCGTGTAGAAACATTTTAGTTAGGTTTACATGTAAATATATATTGGGAGCCGAGCGACCGAGTTCTAACAGAATTACGATATGCCTAGGCAAATTTTAAAATGCCGAATTCTACGATATGACGATGACACAGCAAATTGCTAAACATACTTAGTTGTAACCTGCGACATATGAACTAAAAAACAGGGTTTTGACTAAATGGAAAACAAAGAGCACTTATGGAAAGCAGAGTGTGTTTATTCATTCAAAAACCGTCAAATACGTTAAACAAAACTTTTCTAATTTGTTCACTAATAAAATCTTTTTTTCTACAATTAATATTATCTTCTGAAACCAAAGGAAAGAGCCTTTATTTTCTCTAATTATACCATTTTCTCGGTAAAGACTTTAGTTTTAAGTTCGTGCAGCGTATGAGGATTTTAGATAAGAGTTCTTTGGAACTCAACGGTTTTTAGATAAAATAAAAGTGCCGAGAAGAGCTTTGTCAACTTCTAAAGACTGGAAAGGATTTATTGTCTGCAGATGAAACACCAGTATTTATTCCGCCCCATTTGTTTATCATTTTGCTGAGATCGTGGGAAATAAACGTTTCGAAGGTGAATATACTTTCTGTGGTTAAATTTTCAGTGTTTATTTTCTTCTAAAGTAAATCTATATTCAAAATTCAAAAAGTTTATTTTGCAAAGTAGGTAGGTATATATAATACACGTTTCACAAGTCATATTTTAATCTCATAAAAATATATCTAATAAAATAATAAATGTACATGAACTACTTATATTAAATGTTTATTTAATTTATGTAGCAATATATATACGATTAAAATTATAGGTAAAATATTATTATACAAGGTGAAATCCAATCAACCGCCCGAGCCCATACCGGAGACCCGGCCAGGGACCAGGAACAAGGTTCAATGATCACCAACCGAGCCCCCAGCACGAATCCAGGCGGCCGACCAAATCCCATCCTATATGCTACATAGTAATAGGTTACATATATAAATACATGCCTACCTCCGCCCATTCGATTAGTCTTGCTAAGAAGAACGGGCAAGAAACTTGGCAAGATCATGTCTTTTTTTTTAACATAAACTTAAACTATACATTGAATTACTTATATCTACTTTAACCAAGGGATAAGAAAATACAAGACAGCAGGAATTCAGGTTAATGAAAAAAGAAAATATGTCTCATATAGTCTATTTCCTTTTACAGTCTGTAATTAATTAATGTTAACTCTTAAGAGGAATCAAAAGTTAGGAAATTATATTAATTAATTAAATTATTACCTACTTTCATTAAAATCAGTATCACTATAACACCATGCTTCACCATCATCCAAATATTCATTTATTTTATAATATGCCTTTTTCAGTAGGCCCTGCTTAATATACTGTTTAAACTTATTCTCTGACAAAGTAAGGACCTCCTTTGGAAGTTTATTGTAAAATCTTATACCATGTCCTACGAAAGAGGTACTCACCTTGGCGAGTCTGATTTTTGGAAAAGCCAGTTTATACTTATTTCTGGTTTCCTTACAATGTTGCTCACCAAGCCTTGGGAGAGACTCAACATTTTTTCTAACATATCTAAGGACTTGGTAAATATATTCACAAGGAACAGTTAATATATTAATTTCTTTGAACTTTTCTCTTAATGAATCCCGGTGCTTCATATTATAAATAGCCCGAATTGCTCTCTTCTGCAAAACAAAGACTGCGTCTGTATCCGCGGCTCTACCCCATAACAGCATGCCGTATGACATAATGCTGTGAAAGTAACTAAAATAGACTAGTCTAGCAGTATCTACATCAGTAATTTGCCTTATGCGTCTAACAGCGTATGCGGCCGAACTAAGTCTACCACATAGGGCTTCAATGTGGGGACCCCACTGAAGACGAGAGTCTACCGTAATGCCCAAAAACTTAGTTTCGTTAACTAACTCCAGCTTGGACCCCTGCAAAAGCAAATTACAATCCACTTGAATAACATTTGGTAACGTGAATTTTATACATTTTGTCTTTTTTGCGTTTGAAACTAAATTATTTACAGTAAACCAATCAAGCACCAGTGATAAAGTTGTATTCGCGTCGTCAAGGATTTCTTTACGTCTATTAACTTTAAAAATAAGTGACGTGTCGTCTGCGAATAGTACTATCTTAGTTAAGTCTTTAATTAAATAGGGAAGGTCATTTATGTAAATTAAAAACAGCAAGGGCCCCAATATGGAACCCTGCGGGACACCCATTTTAACTAATGCTCCACATGATTTTACCCCATTAATGTCTACCTTTTGAATACGATCACTAAGATACGACTTCATTAACGCCAAAGATTTGCCCCTCACTCCGTAATGATCTAATTTACATAAGAGTGTTTCATGATTAACGCAATCGAAGGCTTTCGAGAGGTCACAAAATACACCAAATGCATCCTGCTTTTCTTCCCAAGCATCAAAAATGTGCTTAACTAAAGCAACTCCTGCATCTGTGGTTGACCTCCCTCTAGTGAATCCGTATTGTTCACAGTGAAGCAACTTATTTAAATTGAAATGAAATAACAATTGATTAAAAACTATTTTTTCAAAAACCTTACTCAAAACCGGTAAAACTGACACAGGTCTATAGTTTGATGGGTCACCGTTGTCGCCCGATTTAAACATATGATAACCAACATTACACATATTGTCACGACATATAATATCCGAGAGGGATCATAGGTGATCCTGAGTATGAACTGTTACTGGAACTCGTACAGCCTCTTTTCACCGACGATTTTTAGGCCCTAACGTAAGCCTTAATATTACCGTACCTCGAGTACAAATACACGCTTTTTACCTCACAGTATTTTCCTTTACCGTTCAGCAAGTGGTAGGTATACAAATACTTCATCATCATCAAGTGCCATCTACATCCCGGAGGTCGGCGACCATTTTTCTAAATGTCTCTCTATCTTCTGTCATGCGAATTAGTTCTTCTATACTTTCCACTGCAAGCCAGTCTCTTATATTTCTAGTCCATGATGTTGTCCATGATGTTCGCCTTCTACCGCGACCTCTTTTTCCTTCAATTTTTCGTTCAACAATCAGTTGTATTAATTTATATTTTTCATGTGTCCGAAATATGCCGTTTTGGGTTTCTTGATTGTTTTAACTACATCTATTTTTTTTTTTTCATTAAGTGCAAAATTCTTTCATTCGTAACTCCGTCTGTCCATTTAATTTTAAGCGTTCTACGGTAAATCCAATAAACTTAGAGCCTTTGAAATGTGGATTTACCGTAGAATACAAATACTACGCACATGAACTCATTTGTTTCGAAAATACATACGTATAAGCACGCCATAATTGTAGGCAGAGAATACAGATTTCCATCTGCTACGATCCAGACACACCTCTTTCGCCTCTTCTACATCCATCATTCTAGTCGTATAAGCTCTTCTATTCCAAGTACTTTTGATATCACAGCCTCTGTTTCAAAAATAGTCCGGTGCAAATGAGCATTTTTGAGTAAAGCACTATACAATACAAGCCTTGGTCCGCAATAACTACGTTGCTGGCCACGCTATGATAGCCTCGAGCTTAGCTACGCTCTCGGCCTTCATGCTTGGTCATCATTGCAGCCCTTGCTGTCGCGCTATAAAGGCCGTTGAATTCAGTTTCTCATTTTTCGTAAAATTTTTAGTCGAAGATATTATAAATAATGTCACGCGAAGACGATATTTACACCTATTACAGTACTCATAATAATGTTTCTTGCATACACAATTTCCAAACATCATATATTAAAACCACCAAAAGCACCTTAAATAAATATATACTCGTAAAAAGCCAAGCAAAACAATCTCGCTTGTGAGCACGCCGGTGTATTTTTTAATAAAACGGATTTGATCAAAAAAGTATAAGCTAATGTAACCCCACGAGTTGTGATAGGGCAATATTAAAACGACAGGTGGATTTACCCTTAGAATAAACCTGTACATTTCCTTATTGAATTTGTTACAAAAGAAGACTTATTTTACGAAATCGAAATGAATACTCGATGAAATAAATATACGAGTAGATCTCCTTTTATCGGGAAAAGATTTCATTTACATTTATCATATGTTAGGTATATTTATAAATTACCAGATAATGGCTTTTTATTTTTAGGTAAAACTGTGATTTGAAATAAATATAAACATATACCTAAATTAACAGTTTTAAGCTAGGTATATTTGGGGTCATTATCAGGCGAATAGTAATATATTATTTATACAGGGTGCTGGGAAATTCGACCTTTTCCTTGAAAGGAATCCTGTATAACTAGAATTACCGGTATACATATACCTGTATGCCAATACGTTCTTTTACTTTAGTATAGGGTTTCCTGAAGTAGAGTCCATGAACACCTGGGGTACATGAGTGCTGGAAGCGCTCAGGTATAAAATATTATGAATGTATTAAAATATATCAATCCTTACAAATAAATAGTGATTTTCTAAATGCATGTCTCACGGAGCCTCCGTGACAACGTACACTCACTTATTATTGTTGTTAACGGGACACCTGACGCTAGAACATCAACAACACCAGGTTTTCAAGGGTTCATTAGAAGAAACTAGGTCTCTTCTCATATTGAAGAAAAGATATTTGATTTATCGATATTTTATCTAGAAATTCCGCCTATAAACAATGTTTTAAGATTTATACCTTTGTCAAAAAAAAAAAAATTCCACCCTCTTTTTTTTGGTTTTCAAACGTTCGTTTCAAAAACGCGGTTAAGAGATCAACTTGATTTTTTTTATAAAACAGGCAATAGAAATATGAAGGGATGTTACCTAAATCCAATATTTTTTTTCCTACAAAATATTTCAATATTAGCTAAAAACACACCAATTTGTTGTTTCGCTGCGTGATCACTAGTATTGCGCGTCCAAGATCAAGAGGCCAAATAGCCAACATATAATCGCCTCTACGAAAAGCAAATAAGATCTTTGCCATTAGACTTATTGTGCTGGACGGGTAATAAAAAAAGTTGTTAGGGTATGCCATCCTCTTAACTATAACCGTTTCTTTAATACAATATGTTAATAAAATATTTTTTACAAAATACCGTTTAAGGGCTTTTTTATTCTTTGTATACGTCACTTTACATAAATATAAATACTTAATTAAACAGTTTAAGGCACTATATTTCGACCCCTCAGTGGGGTCGTCATCATGCGAATAGACAGTATAATAAATTTACAGTTTAATATAACGAAATATTCAGGATCGGAGCACTCTGCATGATAACGCCACCTAGCGCTGGCCGACTAAATTCTCCCTTAAAAAAGTCAGGTTCATGATTTAAAATACACTTTTTTATATTATTATATCAATAGATGTCAGCGGTTTTCTAACTTCAAAAACCTATACAACGTGTAAGAGAAAGGTGTAACCATATTTGAAGAGCTTATTCAGGCAATGGTATAGAACAATTTTTACTATGAAACAAATCCTGTATCTCGAAAAAAATATATTAAGAAAAATGCAATGCCGCTCGGCCGAAATGTATGGAAGGGCAGATTTTCTTTTGAGATTTCATTGTTGGCTCCATAGTAAAAGTTGTTCTATTCCATTGGCTGAATAAGCTCTTCAAATATGGTTACACCTTTCTGTTACACCTTGTATATGTCGTATAATATTTTTCTATTCGCCTGATGACGACCCCACTGAGGGGTCGAAATATGACGCGTAAAACTGTTTAATTAAGTATTTACGTTTCTTTAATAATAATTTTCATTGTCTTCTTTTTTATTTAAAATTTCATTCGGTATAACGCTTTGTAGGATCTTTCTTTTAAATATGCTCTGGGATGTAAGAAGTTCAAGAAAACCTGCTCCTGCATGTCTATCAGTGAAACTCGTTCAGTCTGATCGATGCAGAATTGAGTTTTCTAATGATGACAATGTCTGACTTACTCGTTAGCAGCCCAGTTGAGGAACTTGTGAAGCCCTTGTTCTAACTCCTTGATCTGGAACCAATTGGTGTGGAAGGGCATCATGTACGGAGCTCTGTTCTGTTCGTACGATCTAGCGAAGTCTTCCTGCAGCCATTCTAGGACCTGAAATTGATTGTTTTATTTACATTACATTAAATAAATACAAAGGAGACGCACTTATTATTAAATAACTTAAAAAATACAGAAATTATTCTTTTTTTACCTCATCAGACGTAATTAATTTATGTGGAGTTTTTTTACCTGTTAAAATACACTACTGGCTGATTGACAGCTTTAGCTGCTGCCTTTCTACCAGAAATATGTGAAGAAGCAGAGCGGTGAGCTAGGATAAAATCGACCTATCGGAATGCTTCATTTTTCTAACCCACGTAGCTCAGAGAGATCCTATTGGTAGATTTGTTACCACTGCACTTCTTCGCATAATTCTAGTGCACATAGAAAGGCAGCTATATTTAGGAAGTAATATTTACAAGATTTCATTAAAGTTTTCACACAGTGTCATCCTCTAGTACAGTGGACTATTCGTCCAAGACAGTGGACTATACACATGGACTTTGTTCATCTGATCTCCTTCACTATAGGGGCTAATGAAGTACTGCAAGAATATAACATGTTGTGATCTCCGCTGTACAATCAACTACTATAGCAGTCCACAATCCACCCTATTTGGTTGTTTTTATATTATTATTCACAACTAGCTTGCGTTTGGCCGCTACCACGTCTCATGTAAAACGTCTATGGGACTATGATGAATATAAAAAAAAAGTTGCCCTTTTTTTGTATCCTCATATCTTTAACAAAATCGTAAATAATTGTGACAAAATTCAAGATTCAAAAATGGCTTCTTGGTTTAGATTATGATGAGACTGAGAACATAAATATCCAAAAATAAAACCTTTACCTGCCTTGTACAAATTATACTATATATTATAATCATATAAAAATCTTATATTATAGTATTTATTAATCCCATATTTATATACATATATACATATACATGCTATATATAGTAATAAATTATATGTACCTAATTCGTAAATGTCATAAGCCCACTAAATTTTAATTTTGCCCACTCTAAAACTTTAATTTTCCTATTTATGTGTTAAAAAAGTGATATTTTTTATTTTTCTCTTTTTAAGATTTTTAAGATTCACTAGTTTCGTTATTGTTTTACTTAACAATATAAGTATTATTATTTTTATTTTTTTGTTAACTTGAAATTTTCACCTACCACCTGTGGTTAATACTTAACGTGGTTAATAACTTAATTGTGGTTAATAACTTAAATATAGGCATAGCCTGACCCGTGACGTAGTGTACATATATATATGTACACTACGTCACGGGTCAGGCTATGCCTATATGGGGGTTTAGACATTTCTGGGTGTTTTTTTTTTTAAGTACCTTTTATATTAGAGTAACCACTCTTCCGGTTCAATGTCAGCTTTTTAATAATAAAATGTCGTCATGAGGATGGTGACAAGCCACGACCGAAACCTACCACCAGTTAAATGTTGCTTAGCACTTATAGTATTTCGTCACATATTTACGGCACCGGCTAAATTATTCAACCAGCACCTCCCACAGACCTGGCGGTGCAGGTGGTCTAACTTGGTACTCACATCGTCCGCGTCGTGACTGTGCAGTACACACTGGTCCAGGTAGGGACAATGGCCCCCTTCGAAGGACGCCACGTAGTGCGCGTTGAATGGCACCTCCCACAGACCTGCCGATATTCTAACGTTGTCACATCGAAAAATAACAGATATCAAACTAAAAAACTCGCAGCTTCTGTGAACTCAAGGCAATATCCAGCGACCATTATTGTGTCTTGGAATCGCCTCCTAAATGGTAGGAAAGTCGACGCGCCTTTATTCTAGTAGTTTGTGACCATATCAAAGAAGGATAAAAAGAATTCTTAACCAAAATTTTGATATCAGTATTTTATAACAAATTATCCGTAAAGGTACAAATGTCTGTAAGTATGGATAGAATAAAGCTTTCATTTTTATTTAAAAAATCCTTAGGTCGATCTTTTTGGACAGAAAGAAAGAAATAAATTTATTTGGGGATAAAAAGAATACATAAAAAAGCAACAAATAGGTACATAATAACTATTAACTTAAAACTAGTACTTATAATTAACATATTAAACACAATAGTCAAAAATTAGGATGAAGCTATCCCATGCATTCAACGTCACCAAATTGGCCATAACTCAGCATGGTGCTGTGACGCAATAATACATACTTATTTTTGGCCGTTTTTTGGGCATTTTTATAATAGATCACTATTTATAATCTTGATAAAAACACTTGAACTGTTTCACAATATCACTCTTTTATTCATCCAACCGGTTTCGCCTTACGGCATTATCAAGGGACTGTTAAATATTATAAATAAACAATAAAGGAATGTGTAGTTGTTGTTTACATTGCAGATGGTGAATAATCACTATCACTATTTGCTATCACTATCACTATAATATATCACTATTTACCTACTCCAAATTACTAACGTTTCTAATGTTTCCAGTCCCATGCATTTAAGAAACGTGATTATTTTGTGGTATTTTAAAATTTAGTTGTTATATTAGAGCGTGGCTTTAGCTTCTAAAGGGCTCCAGCACCCGTAGTATAGTGTAAAATCGCGCGCTACGCAGCTTAGTTTAATCACAAGTTCGAGGAGCGTGACATGATGTTTTTGCGATGAAACAGTATGTCACGCTCCCCGCACCTGCGATACAATACAAGTAAGTGCGTCACGCGTATTAAACACTGTGCTACGGGGGCTATGTGATACGTCACGACGCGGGGTTCGTATAGATGTTGTAGCTTGTAGGCAATGAATATGAAAAAATCCGATATAGTATTACACCGCGTCGTTGCGTCGTTTACCTCACTTATTGTTTGCCAAAAGACGATCGTTGCCCTAAAAACATAGCTCTCTAGTATAAAAACTTAAAAACTACCGTAATGGTTTTCTACCAGCTCCAAGACTTCCTACTCCATTCTCAGAACTCCTAGTTTGTAACCGAACACACAAAAAGCCAGCAAAAACATCAAGTAGAATTCCCCTACGTAATTTAGTATTTACACTTTCTCGATTATCACATTAAATGTACGTAAGACATAATTCTTAATCACTTAGAACTTGTCTGAGAGTCTCCTTGAGAGCACTGTCCATTAGAACGATCAACACGTCAACATAAAATAGTTCCGATACTGACTAACAGACAAATCAAAGACTATAAACCGTGAAAGGTAGGAATTTTCGAACATATGTTCCTTAATATAATTTATACTTGCGATTGTCGGCACTTGGTGAAACTTGGAAAAACCAATATTATTTTTGTAGCCTACAAAAATAATATTGGTTTTTACAGCACGTAGTTGCAGTAGTTCGAAAATAAATAAAACCCCTTGAAAATGAATTAATTATTCGAAACCGGTTGGGTGTATAACTATTAATTAAATGTGTGAAATAGTGTACAAGTGAGTTTTATTAAGGATATGTTCCTTAAGGTACAGGAGAACTTAGAAATGATTTTTCGAAATTCACGCCATAAGGGGGTAAACCGGAGTGTAAACTTTTGTATCAAAAAAGTATCCCCAACGGGTACAACGAGCTGTTTATATCCCAAATCCACGCGGACGAAGTCTTAAGTGTCCTCTTCATAATATTTTTTCCCCTCATACTTCTAGGTATTCATGGTTTCTGCAGCATGATATGACTACATAGGTACTACGTGACTCTGTGTTTACATACTTAGCTCTTCTCTAACGGTATGGTAGCATCTTAATGACTATTAAGTTTATGTGAGTGGCTTTATTTGCTGGGTACAAATAGCTAATGTTCAGTGAAGTAAAGAGGATTGAGAGTTCAGTTACCTCAGAAAAAGCTCAAGCTGGTCCTCGGTAAATAAACTTCGAAATATACGCGGGAATTTTATTCACGTTATAAACGTTGAACTAAGCGCACACTATGGTTCACTAGTCTATTTTACGTTTTTATCTCTGGCACTATCCCTGAAATTGCAGGAAATAAGTCAGCTGTTGCATTTATTTTGGTCGAGTAGTTTTCAATGGAACAAACAGCAGATTTTTTCACCATTTCTGGGTTGGACCAATACTAAATGTAGTCTCCATCAACAGCTTTCTGGGACCAATAATGTGCATCAGCAGGATTTTAATCCGCGACCTCCGAGTTAGTAATCTGAAATTCAACCACTAAGCCCCAGAGGCGGTCGTTAACACCACTGTGGAATGTTCCCAGCCAAACCTATACAAAATACTAAATGTTTTTAACAGTATGTCGTCAAACCGCGACACTCAGTTTGTTTGCAGTGTGACTTGAATAATGTATTGGTTTTGGGTTTTTATTGGTGGCTGTGGCTAGTGGGATCGTTTAAATAATTTATTTTAAAACTTAATATTGGTTTGGTCGATCATTTTTATATGCAATTTTTTTATAGGTATCAATTTCCAGATACAAAAAATACAAATACAAAATATCTTTATTGGTAACACAATTATACATTATGTAGTTATAAAAGCTGCACTTTTATATAATTTATGAAACAACCATACATTTGTGAACAAAATTAGGGTTCTCATACCAAGATTTAGCGGTATGCTGACGATTAATTAAAAAGTTAATAAAAGATTTTTTTTATCTTCACACTCTTGCTTTCTTCGCAGGATCTCAAAAAATCGGTATTTTCTTATTTCTTGGTCAAATAAAATTGCTTTTGAGACCGGTATATTATGTATTTAAATTGATAAACTTTCTTTTTAAATAAAAGATTTTACTTCTATTATTTCTATAGAGTATAATAGCAGCACATTAATCATTGAAACATGGATTTTTATGATATCTCGAAAATGTGAAATTAGATTTCTGTAACGATTTTTATGAACCCCAAGTCGAAGAAATAATACGCTAAGCCTATTAAGAAGTTATAGCTTTAGTGATCTCAGTAAAATTTGAAATACGGTTACGATGCGGTACGGTATAGTACACAACTCTTTTGAAGTACCTATATAATATCACGATGAATCAATATACTTGCACTCGTTTCACAGTTTATAAGCTTATTTAACCCGACCGGTTTCGGTTTTACACCATCATCAAGGGTTTAGTTAGACTGCTTGGATGTTATTCAGCGCAAATGTTTTTTTTTTTATTGCAGGGTATAACATCCAATCAGTCTAACTAAACCCTCGATGATGGTGTAAAACCGAAACCAGTCGGGTTAAATAAGCTTATAAACTGTGAAACGAGTGCAAGTGTATTTATTTGTTATCCAAGTGTCACCAAGTGCCGACAATCGCAAGTATCGTGCATAAATAATACCTACATAATAAAGCCGATTCTGAAGGCTTTAATTTTAGTTTTAATGTTATCAAAACTAAATTTTCTTCATTGGAAAATAGTCCGTAAGTGTGACGAACAAAAGCTTATGACTTTGAAATAATTTGAGTTTTGACAGCATTAAAACCTTCAGAATCAGCTTTAGTATTATAAACGTATCTTACCAGGGAATTGTCGGTAGGGACAAGTGCCGGACTTGCACTCATGGGGGATCTTATAGTCCAGGGTGTACGGCCAAACAGGGATCGAGAGGGGCGGCACGCCCACTGAGCTGTCGTAGATGTAGCCGAAGTCTTCGAGCACCTGAACAGGGGGATGAAGTGTTACTTGACGACGAATGGATATACCATAGAATAATATTGCTATAATATTATTAAAACTCGCGTGAGCTGACATACTAAATTATTATTACATACGGCATAAACACTTACGTGTGATTGTTGTTGACTATATGCCAACCGTTTCACCGATACAACTTACGCACTCAGTGCATTCAGTGCCCGTTTGACAACTACGGCGTACGCCGCGTCGTCGTCCTAAGAACGACACTCGCCTTAATAATGCCGAAATTGTATCGGTGAAACGGTTGGCATGTAGTCAACAACAATCACACGTGAATGTTGAAGCCGTATATAATAATAATTTAGTAATATTGGTCTGGAAACTCGCGTTTTGTAATAAAGACATCAAGTAGATAGATATCAGTTATGACAGTTATTTTAAATCAAGTTTTAAATTATACAAATTAATAGCAAAATACAGAATAAAATATTTTTTTAAACACTCGTGGAGTTTACCGACTAGAGTAAGAAAGAATTCGTCTCATTTCATTACACATACATCACATTATTTTTCATTTATATTAATGTACTCTATTTTACGTGGATAAAATTACAGTGTTGTTTTTAACTCTGCAACCACACAATAACTACAACTGCAATGAATCCTTTTCAGCTATATTATGCTACTTTTTAGTTTTCCGTACCCAAACGGGACCCTATTACTAAGACTCCGCTGTCCGTCTGTCTGTCCATCAGTTTGTCCGTCTGTCACCAGGCTGTATCACATGAACCGTGATAGTTAGACAGTTGAAATTTTCACAGATGATGTATTTTTGTTGCCGCTATAACAAAAAATACTAAAAAATAGAATAAAATTAATATTTAAGGGGCTCCCATACAACAGACATGTTTTTTTGCCGTTTTTATAGATAATGGTACGGAACCCTTCATGCGCGAGTCCGACTCGCACTTGGCCGGTTTTTATTCATAGTTACAGAAGTCCGTCATGAAGGCCGTTTGCTTAAGGTTGTAATAGATGCGTATACAGATAAGCGCGTTTTGTACCCCTTCCGAGGTAACGCACACTAGACAAAGTGCGTATGCACGCACTCACTCACTACTACAACCATAGCCAAACGAACTTCGTGAGATAGAGCCTGTATCAATAATGACCAGAGCTCGGAATTAGGTAGTGTGATTTTGAAATTTGGAACTGAATGCTGATGTTAATATGGATATACAATACCACGTCAAAAATTGATTTTAGTACCCGAGTTACGCAAACACGGGTTACACAAAACAAACAGCATCCGGCTTGGTAACAATATTACACAAACAAATCTATAGGGGGCTTGTGGGCACACCCGTAACTAACAAATAAAACAGAAATAATCTTCAGATAAAAGCAAAAACGCGTTTCACCCAATTTTTCCGGAAAAAAGGGCGAACGGATGACAATTTTACATTTTTAATACTGACGGGTACGTTTCGTTATGGCCAGGGTCAATCAATTTTAACAGGTTCAATACAAAATTTAAAAAAAATGGTCAACATTTTTAAATATAGGTACTCTGGTACGTATCACTTGGAACCTAAGCACCGATATACGATAGTGAGCCAAATCCCGGGAATATCCATAATACTATCAACACAGCAGAAGTACATAAATCACACTATTTGGTGATTTCTTTAGATCAAAAGTTTCCGATGTCTTGGATATATTTTTTACTGCGAAGACAATATTGTTTTGCATAGAATTTGTGAGATTTAAAACAAAATAATGAGGTTCTTAATTCTAGAACTCTTTCTTTCTTTCACGCAAAACATTTGTTATTAAACGAAAATAAAACGTAGTTTTATCGAAGGAGAAAATTCTGTTTTATACGAAGAAAGAACTAGCCTTCTGCACAAATTCGTTTCTTACAACGAATTGAACTGGTTTTATTATTATCATGATTAATGACACAATCGAAGCTGCGGGCTAAAAGCTAGTACAGTAATACTAAAACTAATAAATGACGCTCTGTGAATTACTAATAATACTGACAATAAAACACTTAATTGAATTGGAAATTGTGATCCTTACTAGATATTCGAATCAAAAGAGGGCTTCATCAATTCCGATTCGAGCTACATCTTTTATGACAGTTTTATGATCAAAACACTGGGTGGTCTTGCGTTTTGTATCCCCCTTTTACCTTAAAGTTAAAGCCTTACAAAAGTAGAGGGATTAAACGGAGCCAATTTATATCTTTTTTACGAGATCCTTTCACACGCGCTCGACATCACAATACCGCGGGTAAAAGGCTTAAAAGCCAGCTTTTACTACTTTATGTATTGCCCTTGAAAATTCTATTTTCTTTGCCTTCATTACCTTAATTTCCTTTAAATTAGAACAGTCTCAAACAGAGTGGGTTCTTTAACGATTTAATAAAAACGCGAAGTTTTCACTAAGAGCAAACATCATGTCGCGACTAACTCAGTTGTGGGCGGTGGCGTGCATAGAACTTTTTTCCGGAAAAGTAACCAGAAGGTCAAGTTTGACAAATAAAAAAAATAAAAAAATTTCAATAACACTTTGAAAAAATAAAGTTTGTTTTACGCCAGGGTAGGCTCTGCCTACCCTAGAGTGGACATTTTATACCAATTTCTTTTTTTCAAAGTGTTATAAAAAAAAAACACATTTTTTTTATTGTGAAACTTGACCTTCTGATTGCTTTTCCGGAAAAAAGTTCTATTCACGCCTCTGGAGTGGGCGTGGCCAAATTTCACGCTGTTTCATTTCGCTATAAGGTGCACGCTCCATGAAACTTGCAAGGACAATACAATCGCACCGATTTCGTCGCGGGCGTAAAATTAAAAACTTGCTTCAGGAGATACATGATTTTGGCAAGATTGTAGATATTTTCAAACATATTTTTGGTTATTATTAATCTAGATGGATTTTTTTGATTTTATCTAAAACAATAAAAGCACATTGGGCTACACTTTTGATAAAAAACCGTTAAATTTAACTATTTTAGGGGTTTGTTGTTAAGACACTACTTAAATTTCACGATTTTTAGTTACACTTAAATATAGATATAGATAAGGATAATAGACTCAGATTAAAATATTATTATAATAACATTCCATAGACACCTCACAGTTTTTTATAGCGTTTGTATGTAGGTTTGAGCGTGATGACGCCTCTAAAAACGGTAGCTTTAGAAATAAATTATTTTATCTACTGCCACAATAAGATCATTAAAACAGAAAAAGCAGTTTTATAAGTACCTACACTGTTTGTCCGATGTTACAATATTACATTATAACATCGCGATTCTTCGCTGCGATGGGCTCGATGTATTATAACACTGCTAGAGAACCAATCAGCAACAACGATGAGAAATAAGCCTCGCCATTATTGCTCCCCGCCTTCTTTTTCGTCGTAGCTTCTGATTGGTTCTCCAGCGCTCTCATGCGGCAATACTGTACAGACGGACCTGAACTCTATGAACCAGTGTTTTAATGCACTCTAAAATATTTAGAACATCATTTTATTTACATTAATAGAAACGGAAGTACGGAACCAGTCAAGTTTATGGTTACGTACGATGCACGCGAGAACCCCAGCCAACTTATTATAGAACCCTCTTACAAGTTAAAAGCCTCTAATGCATTGAATTAGAAGCGATATAAACTCCCTTCCTATGTTGGTAAGTGCATACAAAATGGTTTACTCATTCGTGCGTTAAGACGATGACGCAATTGTATTTTCTTGCTTTTAACGCATAACTACGCAATCAACATTGATTTCATGAAACCTAACCTAAGATACATGATATACTAAAGAATTTTTAAGTGCCAATATGATATTACCATCAAGGAAAGTTCCGCCAAACCACTTTCCAGCCAACAACTGATTTCTCACTTATATTTAAGTAGTATTAAGACGCGGTGGGAAGCTGATGTATAACAGTTTTTCTTGAATACCTATCAGATGTTAATTGCTTTTTTGCAAAATATCTAAATAATTTCGTAATCGCTTAATTTGTCAGCCTTAATTCGGTTTTTCATGAGAAAACGGGCGAACAATCAGTTAAAGCCATCATACGGTAACAAAGAAGCGTATGCATATACATGGAGTGGAGTTAGTCAAGGTAGGAAACTTAATTTTAGAAATCATTGCAGTATAAATATAAAACATGTAAATGAAGTAAACGGTCTTGATACATTCTATTCAATTCTAATGAAGAAATAGAAGTATCAATACTAGCTCTTCACAGTTTATGGATGGCACGAGCTCACATACTCTTTTGTTCTCAAAAATTAAGCCGAATTAGTGCAAATAATATTCCCTGGACTATACCTACGTTATCTTGACTAGTAAAATCTAGATTTACGTAGATTTACATAGTATATTTATCAAATTACATCATCAAATCAAATATTTTTATTTCGGAGTAGGCCATAGGTGTTAGTACTACAAAACAACTTACTAACTATGTTAGTATAAATAACCTTGTAAACTTGCTTGGGACTCTGTCCATATGTACTAATAGCCAGTGTCTCAGGATTGGACTATCGGTCCTGTTGGCAATATTGTTCAGGAGACCATTGACGCTGCAGCACGTCCTGTGCATCAGCGAGGCGGTACTGTTGCGTACTATGGCATAGAAATCCTGGGTACGAGCCTCAGCAAACATGCCTGATGCACTACAGTAACGCGTATACCACCAGCCTGAAATTTTATTTACTCAACCCACCGATTCTTCGGTTATAAACTTCTGAAGCAGGACTTTATCAAATTCCACACAAACCTTGTACTGCGTATTCCTGCCGGGCTTCAAGAAGGGTGCGCGTGCGCCGACGATGTCGGTGCGTGACACGTCGGCGAACCGCTTGAGGATCTCTCGCATGCCGATCATCTCGCCTGCCCACTCTTCGTAGCCCTTGTCTTGGAGACCTTGTTGTTGCGATACCGTGCCAGTGGCGATCTGGTGACGGATACAAGTGAAGGTGAACTAAATGTTATAGAGAAGGGTAGGCCGAAGGGGATTGTCTTCTTTAAATTATACTTTCATGCAATGAAAAATTAAAATAAATTATTATTTCAATGCATGTGCTCGTAAAGGCCCACTTTTTATGCATCAAAACCGAACAGAAAGTCGATTATTTTGCCCTAGGGCTTTATTATTATTATTATTATTTAATTTATTTACAATGGTTGGCTAACCTGCAGCCTTTCCTGTGTACCATAGACGTTATACTTTTTCTTCCACTGTTTAACGGCTCTGGCTACAGTCCCTTTGAGCCAATTATAATTTAAAGTTCACAAGATATGTTTGTTTTCATTTCCTCACACTATGCATTGAAAAATGTAGTATGATACACGGGCGTAAAAGCAATAAATTGCGCCCTTGTAGCATAAACTACTATTAACAACGTCTTCAACGTATGGTTTTCCTTCCTTTTCTAATGTACATAGTCACCACTGTAGCGCTCAAAGGGCTGCGACGCGAGACAGGTAAACGATCGTAAAGGCGCAAGGCGGTTGGAAAGGGTTGTAAAACATTTTTGGTTACGTTTTTTTTTTTTGTTACTTATTCAGATTATTTCAGATATTATACAGTGTAGAATTAGGATATATTTTGTATTAGCATATTATTTCTGACGTTGTCCTTGTTTTGTGAAAAATTTCTAAAGTATGAAAATTTAAAACAAAACTTATAATATATATAATCAGATGAACCGTCTTTTCAAGTAGATGCAAATATTTAATTGACGTTACTCATACAATTAGCACGACGACGTGCTCTTTGAGGTAGATATTTTCCTTACCTCGTGTCCATCATGAGCTAGGGCCTGAACCATCGCGTAGTTGCTGAAAACAAAAAAAAAATTACAAAATGTTTTCTCACTTTCCTTTTACTTATTCCTATTAAGTGTTTGTTGTTGTGGTTCCAAATTAAAAGGGTGATAAAAAAAACCATTGCTGCGAGAGATCGTTATAAAGTTTTTTTTAACCTTGCAATGATTAGGATAATAAAATAGCTACGCAAATTTTCTTGAATAGAATTTCAATAAATCTTCGAAAAATTCAAATATTTTCATGTTATACCTCCGTTAGACTGAAAATAATAAAAAATTTACTTATTGAAAAATTTTGTAAAGATTACGAAAAAAATAAAGCACTCCAGAATATTGTCAAAAAAAAACACTTATTTTTGTTTTAAAAATTATTTATTTATTTATTAAGCCCAGATTTTTACCCTAAAGATTTTTTTTTGGGAAACAATATCTTACTTGTATGTATGACCTGCGATACCTGATTTATGTTTATTCAAGTTCACAGCCGTTCCGAAAAAACCCTGACGGACAGTCGGACACACGAATATTTATTGAGTAAAAAAGCCTAATACGAACCTGTACTCGTGAGAGAGGAAGAAGGTGCCGCGGATGGGACACCCGTTGGGGTTTTTGATCTTCCCGTTGAACACTTTCTTGTAGAGGTCATAGTTGTTCAGGTTGACGGCGCCGTCGAAGGTCAGCATGATCATCTGGGGCGTCTGCAACATAACGGCTAATGAGTGACTAGTACAGTGATGGCTAGTACAATGACTACTAAGTGAACAGTACTAGGTATTGTTAATAAAGAACTTGTAATAAATATTCAATTTCATGGGTATCTCGTACAACAGGTGAAGACTAAATTTTTATTAGACAAATTTTATCCGGAACAATAACCCTACCGATTCGTATAATAAAATAGCGAGGGTTTATTTTTTTATTTTTAGTTGGATCAGTTCCCGGGTGAGACGAGCAAATTTTAGAAGATCTTTGAATGCAGTTTTGTTTCTTTTAAAAAATAAAGGAATGTTTCCTTTCAGTAAAATGAGATAACTAAAATATTTAAGGTAGTTCCCCTCCAGGGCCCTTTAATTTTTTCCATCCTCCCAAAGTGTATGGAATCCATATAGGGTGAAAGAGATAGCCACCATGCTGATGTTTGCTCTTTCTCTTGAGTAAAGGATATGGAGTTTTTGAACAATTCGCAGTGTTCTTAATTTGAAACACTTTTCTTCACTGCTTAAAACCAGTGAGCAAAAGTCGATTTTGCTCACTGTTTTTAAGCAACAAAGGCGCGCTTTTCCAGCTAGTGAGGTGAAAAGAATATTTCAACGAACTCTTTTTGATAGCTGGCTATCACTGTGTACAGGATTTTTATATTACCTGTGATTTTATGTACGTACATTTTGTGCGAGTTTTGATTTCATCTATGAGTATTAATTCGATGTGTATCATACAAAAAACGTGTAGTTCTTTTCCAATACGTTCCTGTAAGTGCATAAAGAGGCCTGAACGTAATTTGGCCTAGGCTCTCCTACCAATAGCGATTTTATGTACTCACTCTTTAGGAAACGTTTAGATAAGATTAGTTTCAACATAGATGATATTTTTATAATACTGGTAAACTAGTAAATAAGTGATTTCTTCAAAATCTTTTAATTATATAAAACCTTAGAAGAGGCTCATTAAGCTTCTGCATATAGTTTTTAATTTGATTGCAAACGGACGAAACTTGGTTTCATTTATAAAACTTTTACGTATAACAACTGAACCAACTTTTATCCAACTCCAAGATCCGAATCGCGGAGAAAGAAACCATGTAACGGCAGTTAGTCGAATTTCATCAGTAACTTTATACCCACAATAATAATTCCACTGATAATTCTGACGTGAAACGCAATATTAAATTTGGGCGGAATGGTGAAAGTATCAAATTTTATTAATTAATTCGTGTTGATTTGGTACTTTTATTCTGTTTTGGAAAACGAATTACTTACGTACTTATTTATAAAAGTAACATGAATAATAAACTGGCTATATTTTCGCTGTAACTTTAGACAATGAAGTAGATTCTGAAGCCGTTAATTTTAGTTTAAGTGCTGCCAAGACTAAAAAAAAAAAAACAAAGTACAGTACTCCCAAAGTAATAATGCGCATACAAATCTATAGCCGAGCGACCGGACGTACAACGTGACCTTATTGCTTGTATAGAAAGTGTAAGGAAATACGAACTTTGCCGAACAGTGGCGAAGATTTGTATGCGCACTTTTACTTTGGGAGCACTGTAATTCAGCTTCTGTTCCTAACACTTAAGAACTACTTCCTTTGAAGAACATTTAGTTCAGACAGCACTTATACTAAGTTCAGAATCTGCATCATCTAACATCTATACGAACATTTTTCTTCATCTCTTGTTATTTATGGTTGACTGGAAGAAATTTCTTTCAGAAATAAGTCCGCCTATAACCTGTATTTATCTTAATTCTAAATTGTATTTATTTGTGTGCAATAAAGTGTTTATTATTATTATTAATGTAGCGAGTACTTTTTCTATATTTCAGCTTTCGAGAGACTAAGGCGCCGACTAGGGAATGCAATCTCGGTATACCGAGATCTTGAAATACCGGGATGTCGAAATACCAAGATTTCGCACATATATTGCAAGATCAATGTGCGAGATCTCGCAAGATTTACGGAATCAAGCGGCAGCGCATATTACAGATGCAGGGCATTGACGTCACTTGAATAACTTAAAAAAAAAGATAAAGCTTTAGATTTGCTGGATCGGGAAGACAATAACTGCATTTTGCATCATAAAATCATCAACATAATTTTGTTGAAATTGATGACTATAAACATGGAATTAGAAAGAACCTTGTATGCGGCTGGGCTAGCTTAAAGGCTATATAAAGTAAAAACACACGCTATTTTCAAATAAAATCATATACTCTACTCTACTGTTCACACTAAACAAATTTTCCAAAGAAACATAACAAAGCAAACGAAAAAAAACACATGCCCATACAACATTTACAGTTGGTTTTTAAAGTTATTATGTAAAGGAGAATTAATTTATTCATTTTGCACTAGTATGTTTCTTTGGGAAAGCTTTTCAGTATGGCCCGTAGAATAATATAATTAACTATTATATATCGGGTGACCCACGGGCTGGCACATTCCTCGGGCAGCGATTAAGCTTAGCGATCCAGCGTGGGAATGTCGCCAGCATACTGGGCACCTTGCCGCAGAGCAGCGATTTGGACGAAGTTTTTTATTTATAATATAGTTTATTTTTTAAGGTGTTTTAGTGTATTTTTAAGGATATCTTTAGTTTAGTTTAGATGTATTTATTTTATCTTTAATGTTATTTAAGTTAATTGTTGTAACAATAAATATATAAAACTATTATAAGTATGTTTAAATATATCCCTTTAATTGAATTGTGATATTTTGTTTTAATTTTTTACTAACCAGTAGTTGAATCAATATTTTTCGAAAGAATTTTTATTAGTGCAAGATCTCGCTAATAGCGAGATCTTGCGAGATTGATTTTTTTTAATCTTGCAAGTACCGAGATTGACATTTAGGTGCAAGATTGCATTCCCTAGCGCCGACCACACCGACCTGCATTATACGTTTTACATTCCACGTTCTGCGTTCCTCGGCCACTGTAATATATGCGACGACGACACGGTTTGGATGTTTACACACAGAGAGACTACGAGAACGCGTGTTCTATTGTTTGGACCGCAGAAAGGCTCTGTGTGCTCGGCGCCTAAAAACTAGATAGTATAGCTTCTAAAATGACACGCTACAGTCGTAATCCGATTGACAATTTCACCTTGCACGAGCCTTGAAATTTAGTCTACCCACGTAACTACGCGAAAAGCAAAGCGAAGTTGACATAATCGCCTTAATGATTGACAGTTATCACCTTAAGTGTCTTTTCCCCGCCAATAATTTCCTGACATAAAATCTTTCTTTTGATAAATACAGCCAAACCTTACCAAAGATTCGGTCAATGTTCAGAACCACGGTACAAAGGGTCCCCGCCAAATCGATTAATTGATCGGCAACGATTTATTGAAGGACCAAATGATCGAATTGTTATAATATCGAACGTTCATTACATCAAACAATAAAAACATTGAACGTACAAATGATAGACCGTTAATATTATCAAATCATACCAACCCTTTTTGTGATATTTAAAAGTACCACATTTGTACAAGCCTTGTTTGCGCATGCATCAATTACTCCATGTTTTTCAATCGTAATTGATACGCCACGCTTATTTATTTTCACATAGTTTCCAAAATAGCGTGCGGTTGTACTGCAAACTATTTTAGTAAACGAACTATAGTAGAATAACATTGATGGATTCAAATCCACGTTAAGAGCTCCTCACATTAAGATCTACTTTTCTTCTACGTTTCTACACCATAACAATATAATGTTAATTTGTATCTCCTTGCAATGGATAAATCGCGAACTGTTTAAAATTTAGAAATCTATTTCTATCAAAGCCGATATGTTATAGTTCAAGAAATATAATTTGCACCGACGAATGGGGTTATCTAATAATAGGGTCATTAAAACAGTACACCTGTTTTTACAAAAAATGTAAGTAATGTAGTAAATGTAGTAAAAGGTCTTAATACATTCTAATGAGTGTTGGTGTTCATCACACCTGCACCCATTAGTGAATGTTTTTAAAATTTTACTATTTTGTACATAATCCTGTGTGGGTAGTTATAAATAAAAACGTTGGGTGTATAAGTAACATTTTTTCTTACAATTCTCTTAGTTACTTTTAAGATAATTAGATGTATAAATATTCAAATTTTATGGATAATCGTCAGCGTGAGTCGTGACTTACCGGCACGTGCCTCTATTGTTCAATTGTTATCCAAACTAATTCAGATAATCCGAATGGGTGCAAATCATATTTCCTGAACTATATAAAGTATGTTCACTCAAATAGCTCCGGTACACCCGCACGCTATTTTGGATATCAACTATGTGAAAATAAAAACCTACCCGGGCAAATGCAGCTATTTTGCAGCTAGTTTGGCTACAGCCAAACGGAATTATGGAATGTAATCCTAAAAAAAAAACTTTCTCTTTCCACGGACGAAAAACCATTTTCGATGCGCAAAATATCAAAACACCTTTCACCGTAACGCACAGATGTAGACAGACTAACGTTGACACTGGCAGTTGGTATCCTTTGATCTCCTTTGTCGTCGCGCGACCATTCCGCGGACGGGATTTTTCAAATGCGGAGCTATGTGAGTGAACAGACTTTACAAGAAATTTTCACAAATGTACAAATACAAGAACAACAGACCTCCTGCGGTTCAATGCCTCCAGGTATGATGGTGCCATCCTTGGAGCAGAAGCAGTATGGCAACTGGCAAGCCTCTGGGTCGCATTTCTCTGCCAAGTCCAACGGAGTCTCCGTTATTGGTGCCACAGCTGTGAAGAAGATCATTTTAGACTAATTGTTGTATCACAGATAATAAAAAAAACGGTCAAGTGCGACTCAGATCGTGGATAAAAATTAAATTTTGTCACTTTTATTTCGTGAATTTGATCAACCGCTATATTTTTCCTGTAATCTACGTAAACACATATTACAATTATTATTTTTTTAAGAGATAAGGGGAAGAGACCTATACTTTTGTGGTTTTTCTAAGATTTCTCGAAACCAGTGCCACTAAATATAGCAAAAGTATATTTTTATACAATTAGCTCTTTAATAACTACAATTAAATACTCATATTGTGTTTTTAGGATAATATTTTTTTTTTGTTTTGGAAAGTTTTGAACAACTTGAAATTTTTCTTTTTTTTTTACACCGTATTATGAAAGCAAATTAATTATATTTTTGTGCCAAATTTCAAGTCTTTATTTTTATACGGACGGACGGACGGACACCGGAGTATTTTTAGGTACTACAGAACCCTAAAAATGTTAGCCAAGTATAAGTCAACACTTTATCTCCGTCTAGAACCCTAAAAATGTTAGCCAAGTATAAGTCAACACTTTATCTCCGTCTAGAATCCTAAAAATGCTAGCCAAGTATAAGTCAATACTTTATCTCCGTCTAGAATCCTAAAAATGCTAGCCAAGTATAAGTCAATACTTTATCTCCGTCTAGAATCCTAAAAATGTTAGCCAAGTATAAGTCAACACTTTATCTCCGTCTAGAACCCTAAAAATGTTAGCCAAGTATAAGTCAACACTTTATCTCCGTCTAGAACCCTAAAAATGTTAGCCAAGTATAAGTCAACACTTTATCTCCGTCTAGAACCCTAAAAATGTTAGCCAAGTATAAGTCAACACTTTATCTCCGTCTAGAATCCTTAAAATGTTAGCCAAGTATAAGTCAACACTTTATCTCCGTCTAGAACCCTAAAAATGTTAGCCAAGTATAAATCAACACTTTATCTCCGTCTAGAACCCTAAAAATGTTAGCCAAGTATAAGTCAACACTTTATCTCCGTCTATATTATATTCGCAAATGGAAGTACAGAAAGCATAAAAACAATCAATGTATTTATTACCATCGCTCAAATCCCATACTGTGGCATAAATATGTCAGGTGTGTGTTTGGCCTATGCTGGCGTACAGTACAGCACTTCTATTCCCAATGTATCTTGACTCAGGTAAGACACTTTGTAAAAAAATATTAAAAGCCGTAATAATTATGTATAAGAGTCGATGTATAAGAGTAATAAACTGGCTATCTGGCTCGAATCCCATATAGTGACACAACTCAGACTTAAGAGGTACCATCGGTAGGTTTACTTAAAAACTAATTATAGAAATCATGTTAATCCCCGGATTCCCCAGGGGTGCAAATGCACCACCTGGCACCCTCCTGCCGGCACCCATGTATACATATACAATATAGTATAGTATTACCAGAACAGAACCCGTCAGGGAAGTTTCAACAACAACATCTCACAAAGGTTCACGAACTTCGGGTATTTTCACTGGATCAACTTTGGTGCAGTCTGACGTCACATTTTGATAGTCTGGGTATGTAGTGCGGAAGCTTATCGTATACAATTTCACCCAGACATCTTCAAAATAAGATTCTTAAACTCGAGTGGATAGGTTTTTCTCGGAAAATTCGAAAAATACATTTTTGCCTCTTGCCGAAATGAAATTTTGCATTTTCCCCCTCACTTACCAAGTTTCCAGTATAAATTTGGCTGTACCAATAAATGTCACCGTTGCCTTAAAGTCAGCAGCTTTCACAGGCTTCATAACGTAATTATTTAAATATAGTAGATGCTAGTGATTGTTGGCACTTGGTGGAATTTATAAAACATTGTTTAAAAAAACACTTGTACTTATCCACATATATAGTAAACTTTATTATGCCCGACCGGTTTCGCTGTAAAGCATTTTCTAGGGCCTTTTACAAATCCTTACTAACAAAGAAAATCATTTTATCCTACAACCATGTCTAAAAGTGACGTGCAATAAATGAATTAACTTCTTATAGAACTGTAACTTGCAAACCTTATGTTTTATATTACTATAAATTTAAGTCTCTATTTTCTTTTAAAGTATAGGTTTTTTTTTATTGGGCGCAAATCCATTTACAACCTGGATGAAGAACTAAAGCATTGTTGAAAAAAATCAACGTCATTTTTCAGTTTTTTCAGTGATGGTTATTCCGACAAACGATGCTGGATGTAAGAGCCACTGCAAAAAATTGGAAAATATTTCATGCGATCTAAATTTGCTAGGAGCAAGGATGTTTTTTTGTCTCTTCACGATAAATTGTTAATGGATTTGCTCGTGCACCAGAGGATTTAGATCGAAATAGTATGTTTTCTCTTTGAATGCCTTTTTGAGTTTAACACACTGCATATTAGATTTTGTTGGCGCACTTATTTGTATTCCAAATGATATCGCAATAAAATATTTTGAAAGAAAAGCATTACATTCTGTCTATTTTAATTTTCTGGAATGTGTACTGTGTATGTCCTATTAAATATTTTGATTCTGATTCTAAAATTTACGAGCATATTGCTTTTTTTCTGCACACATGCTTCGTTCTACAAAAGTTAAGACAGTCGCTACAATTTTCCGTTTTTGTTTTTTCAAATGTTTCTTGTAGTAGTTCTCTATCTATATAACTTTGATTAATCTGTTATGATTATCCTTATAACCACAGATATATATTTAAATAGATGACGCGAGTGTATGTACTTCGCGTGCCAAAAAAGCGCGCCAAAAGGGAGAAGAAAGCTCTTCCTTCAAAAATATTGACTCCTACAACTATTCCTTCTCTAAAATTCAAACCGCTTCAATTCAAACCTAGTTTTCATAGAGATTTCAATGTCTATGATTACAACTATGAACAGTGCCGGATCCAAAAACATAGTTTGGGGGCTGAGCGGGTAATGAAATCATAGTAAATTCCATATCATAGAATTAAATGAGACTTGAGGATAATTCATGATTTATATAAAAACGGCTAATCTAAATACGTGTCATGATCGGGAAAGCCGACCAGTTTCAGCAGATTTAGACTGCCTTCATCTGGGTCACTAGAGACGTTTACGCCTCAGTGTGAGGCGTAACGTCGTCGTCGCATAAACGTCTTTACTCGCCCAGATGAAGACAGTCTAAATCTGCTGAAACTGTTCGGCTTTCCCGATCATAACACGTATTGAGGTGAGCCGTTTTTATATGAATCATAAAAAAAAAGTATAAATAGGGTTAAAATGAAAGTAAACAAACTTGTCGCGATGGGTCCGCATCGAGCCTCCGCCTTGAAGGTACAGAACTTGCTGATGTCATCGAAGTAGAGTCCTGAGGGACACCTGTTTATGTAGGGATAGCCATCCACGCACTGAAACAATAAAAGTATATCGTTACGACATGCATCGCTGAGGGAGGAATCAGAGGTGATGAGAGGGTCTTTTTGCTTTCCAAGACCATCAGGTGTGATTTTTAGATACAAATACATTCAGTTGAAGATTTTAATTTTCTTTTTTCTTTAGCAAATTCTTTGCACGCTTAGTTCCAAAATATCATTGATTGGTCCAATTGGAAAATTGCCCATCGTTCTATTAGCCAAATGACTTGAATTTTTTACAAAGAGTGAATTATAAAATATTGTTTAGATCGAGCAGGCATGTACCCGGAAGATAAGTTTACAAAGGCTTATACGTTTCAGCCCCGCATTAAGAGGCTATGCGAATTTTATTTTTGTCACTGTCACTCCAAGCGAAAACACGCTCAGTGCGAGAAGGGCAGATTCAGGGCGAAAGAGAAAAATGTTAGTTTTATAATTTTTATAAAAAAACTGAAATAGCTAGCCAAATTTCAAATATCAAATCTCTAGATATTGTTGAAACACACCTAATAAAATATGTTTGAGTTCTGTTTATGGTTCCTATTCGTCAAACGAGGAGAAAAAGTGTGTTTGAAGACCTCATTTCAACAATTATTTCTATCGAGGAAAATTTATCCAAACATGTTTTCCAATTTTAAAAACCTAGATTATATCGTCAAAATGCATAAACCAGAAATGTATTATAATTTTCCGTGTATTTCATGAAATACACAGACAAGAAACACTCGTATTTTTTTCACATATCGCCTTAAATTGATTATAAATGTATTACGGCATTATTTTGACCGTATCACTTTAGACTTTGTTAGAAGATTTATCGGATAATCATGTTCAAATGCAGAGTTTTGCATAAATACGCTGAGTCAACTGCATGCCTTATCAATGTAAAATTGAAGTATTTATATTTTCAGACCTTTATAAAGATAATGCAAATCAAGTTACCTAATTCAATAATGTCCACACGATAGATGAAATTTTTGAAATTTTTAAAATTTTTCTGTAATGCGGCTTGAGTTTTATGTCTAAAATAAATACTTGCAACAAGAAACCATAGTTTATTAAAATCTGCGTAGGAAAAATAAACATT
This sequence comes from Ypsolopha sequella, assembly GCA_934047225.1. Lineage (NCBI taxonomy): Eukaryota > Metazoa > Arthropoda > Insecta > Lepidoptera > Ypsolophidae > Ypsolopha > Ypsolopha sequella. Next base: position 7,730,811 of record OW203994.1, on the reverse strand, counting down.
AACAATATATTGTAATTTTAATCTTGAATTTAGACTCATTCTGAATCACTCCACAAGAATGTTGGCGCCCGCGGTTTTCAACTTTAGTATCCGGGTTATAATAGCAAAATTGCTGTGCGCCAAAGGAAGGAATCCCAATGTTGATTTGGTTCAAGTTCAAGGACACATTTGCATTAGGCATTTTAAGCAATGTTCCTCTTGAGATTCCTCGTACAAAACTTAACGGGACCTGAAGCTAGAACATCAACAACACCAGGTTTTCAAGGGTTAATTTTAAGAAACTAGGTCTCCCCTCATATCGAAGAAAATATATTTGATTTATCGATCTTTTATCTAGGGATTCCACCTTTAAACAATGTTTTAAGATTTATACTTTTGTCAAAAAAAAAATGTTTTTCACCCTCTTTTTTATGGTTTTTCAAACGTTCGTTTCAAAGACGCGGTTTAGAGATCAACTTTTTTTTTTTATAAAATAGGCAATAGAAATATGAAGGGATGTTACCTAAATTCAATATTTTTTTCCCTACAAAATATTTCAGTATTAGCTAAAAACACACCAATTTGTTATTTCGCTGCGTGATCACTAGTATTACGCGTCTAAGAACAAGAGGCCAAAGAGCCAACATATAATCGCCTCTATGAAAAGCAAATGAGGTATTTGCCATTAGAGTTATTGTGCTGGACGGGTAATAAAAAAAGTTGCAAGGGTATGCCATCCTCTTAAGTAATTATGGTTTTTGATGGTTTAGACTTACGGTGGAAGGTTTTATTCAGAAATAAACGACATAATTATTACGTGTGCCTAGATAATTTAAATTTTACGTAAAATATTAGTAACTAAATATGCATTAGGGTTTGTGATAAATTTAGCTACTAAAAACCCTACAATGATTTTGGTTTTTTAATTTTTGTTTATTTTTTATTTTTGATGTTTTGATTTTGATTTTTGATTTTGAATGATATGATCGGGTATGGGGCTGAAATGTATTAGTCTTTGTAGACTCGCAACGGGGAATGTTCCATGGAATCCGGACCACCCTAAATCTCTATCCATCCTAAGACGATGCTAAGGAACCATGTATAGTTATTTGAAATGAAACATACATTGGGTCTTTACATATGAAATTGCCGTTTTCTATATAACAAAATGTAATACGTAGATGTAAAACCTTGAAATCAACTTTTAAACAAAAAACAAATAATGGAAATAGCTATTGAATTACAGGTACTATGAACTCATGAATCTGTAAGAAAATTTCAGCAATTTCATACCTATGTAAAGACCTATTAGAATATAAGATTGTCAACAAAAGAAACGTATGAATTAGACAACAATATTTTATAAAAGTGATTTTCGATATACGATGGAACTACTACGCAAAAAGTTCTGAAATAGAAATGCATGTATTGAATTGACACTCGTAAACGTAAAGGGAACAAAGAAGAGGTGAAAGAATCAAAATTAGTTTAAATCTGAAGGCTTTGTGCTCTGTTTACCCGTCTGCGTAAAAGACGTAAATTATCGTATGTAAAAATAGTAGTTTATGCTACAAGGGCGAAAAGGAATAAATTACGAGGATGATTTAAAACATGAGCGTAGCGAGTATTTTAAACGTAACCGAGTAATTTATTGCTCTTACGCCCGTGTATCATACTACGTTTTTCAATGCATAGTGTGAGGAAATAAAACAAATATAATCTTGTGAACTTTAAATTATGATTGGCTCCAAAGGGCTGTATACAGAGCCGTTAAACAGTGGAAAAAAAAGTATAACATTTATGGTACACAGGAAAGGCTGCAGGTTAGCCAACCATTGTAAATAAATTGAAAAAAATAATAATAATAAAGCCGTAGGGCAAAATAATCGACTTTATGTTCAGTTTTGATGCATAAAAAGTGGGCCTTTACGAGCACTTGCATTGAAAACAACTTTTCGATCATGTACAACTTCAGTTTGTTACTCCCCCTACGCTATAAACAAACAAAATGAAGTGCAAATCGAAGATATCAACCAGTCTGAGCGAGCATGTCTGTTGAATAAAAATTTGGGGTAGTGCGAGTCGGATTGCGCACAAAAGGTTCCGTACCACCACACTATGCGGGTACGGAACACTAATAATATTGTGGTAAAAAGAAATAGCAATATTAAGGCAAAAAAACAACCTGCTAAAAATGGTAGTGCGCGCGGCAATCAATTCGCGGCTCCCGCTGAGTACGGAACCCTAATACCCTAACCGCTATATTTTTCCTGTAATATCTTGTATTTTTCGGTACTCCTTGTGTTTAATACTTAGGCGAATCACAAATACGAGGAGAGTGACGTACTGTTTCATCGCAAAAACATCGTGTCACGCTCCTCGCACCACTCTGCTACGGGTGCTGTTTTGGAGATAAGGGGGGAGCATATTAACACAGATCCCCTTGGTCTGTGTTATAATAACTTTAAAGAATGCTACTTTTTGTGTTTTTTTTTTTTGCTTTGTTGGGGTTCTGTTCTAAGGGTTGGGAGACACCTTTGGGTTTTTATTTTAATTTTAGTATTTGCGTTGATAGAGGCCATAGCAAAACGTATTCTGTGAAAATTTTAACTGGCTGCCTATGACGGCTGAAGCTATAGAACCCTGTGACAGACGGACGGCCAAACAGATTGGAGGCTTAGTAATCGTAGGGCTAGGGAACCACCTTAAATAACACACACATAAACTTTCTTTCATATACACAATATATATACGCACACACACACAAGACACCCACTCTCTTGTAGTTATATTATTATATTATTTCATAACATAAACCCTCATACACACACATTTTTTCTTTATATAAATACCTACACTTATTAAAATAAAATGATTTTTAAACTTATCATTAAGTATGTATTAAGCAAAACCTAATTTTAATACAAATTTGTAAAATAAGATCCGTAGAAAGAGCGGGTCTCCCTTAAAACAGGTTGTAAAACTTAAAAGGGGAGTCCCACCTCCTCAACACCTACATTTTGTAACGTAAATAAAGAATTTCTGAAAAAAAAAAAAGAAAAAAAAATACGGCCCATTTGGCACCCTTCGGGTACGGAACCCTGAAAAGTACGCATGGAAGGTAATATCGAGGTATTTATCCACAATGCAGACGAACAAAACAAGTAAATCTCGTATTTAATCAATTGCTTGCCAAGGTTTCACAAAAGTTGCCTAAATTACCTGTCGAACGAGATTCCGAAATGTCAATTTATTTTAAACGACACAAATAGTAATGAAAAGCTACCTTCTTAAGAACGTAATAAATTAGTATTTCACAATAATTATATAAAATAACAGAGACCATTGGAGTTTAATGGTTTTCCATTTATTTATTGTATGGCTTTTATTGTACCTGTACGGTATTTGATCCCGCGCCCTACTTATTAAGGCGTATGACCACGCTAAATAAGCAACTCGATGTTTGTCGGTACAAATATCAACGGAAACGACATTGAAATAATGTTCATTTCAGCGTGCCTTGAAAAGTGGCTGTTACGACAACCACTGCGTCTCCGGCTAGCGCAAAAGAGGAGAAAATAATACTTTTCACATGGACGCCATGAACGGAAAAAAAACTTTGAACTTGAATTTTTTAGATCTAAATTTTCCTATAATTTGGTGAAATAATAATTAAAATCGCTTTAGGCGTTTGGAAGGAGTAAGAGAATTCTTGTGTTAATCATGTGAAACTTTCGATGACTTTCGATTTTTTTTTGTCAAAACTTACAATAGAAAAACAGTTTATGAAACTTAAAATTTATTTTTGACTCTATAATGCCTATCATATATTTTTATGAAAGTTTTTGGACCACCCGTGTGGGAGGAGTAGGCCTTCAAGGACAGGTCCAAATTGCAGTTGGCGTATCCATTCGCCTTAATAAACCAAGACCCGACCGAGGCTACTTTAATATGGAATTTTGAGAAATTTTATTGAACTTGAATTTAATAATTTATTACATTCGAAACATATTCGCATTTTTTTCATCATCAAAGATTTTTTCCCGAGATGACAAATTAAATTTGCAGTGACCTAACAGCGTAGACAGAGTAATTATATATTTATAGAGTAGTGAATTTTAGTACAAACGCTCAGATTCGAACTCACACACGCAGACGCGTGCTCTACACGCCGCGCCGCCCGCGCCGCCGCGCGCCGCGTTTAAGTTTGTATGGAAACTCTCCCAAACTTCGCTTAGATGGGGCGGCGCGCGGCGTGTAGAGAACGCATCTGTCTGTGTGCGTGAGTTTAAATCAGAGCGTTTTACTAAGATTCACTACTCTTTAAATATACAACGTGTAACAGAAAGGTGTAAACATATTGACAAGCTTACTCAGTCAATGGTATAGAACAACTTTTACTATGGAGACAAAACTGAAATCTTTAAAAAAATCTGCCCTTCCATAAATTTCGGCCGAGCGGCGTTGCATTTTTCTATGAAACACTTAAATATTTTTTTCGAGACACAGGATTTTTTCCATAGTAAAAGTAGTTGTATACCATTGACTGAATAAGCTATAAAATATGGTTACACTTTTCTGTTACACGTTGTATATTTACTCTGGTCACTAGTCTGGTCTGGTGTAGGTCGTAAAAACATAATCTCAGTTCAATCAGTCTGTTGTCAATGAAGAAGACAACAACCAACAAACTCTTTCGAATATTTTCGCACTCGCTCATATTTTAACTTAAAATTTTTAAGGGCTCACGAGCCGGATGTCAATTTCAAAATCGAGGGAATTCAGATAAATCCTTTAGTCATCATCCCAAAATAGACAAATACGCAAATTGTTAGAAAAATTAAGACACGTCATCTCGAAATGAAACATTGCTTCATTTTTATAGAATTAAAAAAATACTTTGGCATAAGCATATATTATGTAAATATGACGAAAACGTGACCACAAATTACTTTTATTTATAAATTATACGTTGATCTATTAATTATACGAAGAACACTTGCCGGTTTGAAAAAAAATACAAGGACTCAACAGTGTGGCCAACCTCTTTTTTTTTCCTAAAAGATATCTATATAATTATATCTAGAAACGTGCTTTTCGAAAACAGAACTCAGTCAAGTCGGTCAAAGGGTTGTTCATTACCTATTTTAAGAGGATTGTCTACTCTGGCAACTTTTTTTTATTACCTGTCCAGCACAATTATTTGCTTTCTGGTTTTCGTCCAAATTTGCTTTTGATAGAGGCGATTATATGTTGGCTCATTGGCCTCTTTTTCTTGGACGCGTAATACTAACGATCACGCAGCGAAACAACAAATTGGTGTGTTTTTAGCTAATACTTAAATATTTTATAGGGAAAAAATATTGGATTTAAGTTTTTATTAGATTATCTATATAAATTTAGATTTATTTATGTATTTACAATAAATTAAATTAAAAACTAAACTTAATCTAAATTAAAATTATTAACAAATATAATGCCTATATTAAATAAAAAATGTTTTTAAATCGTCGCCGTTGGGGAGGGTACCCAAGACGCTGGCAGCGTTACCTCGTTGGATCGTTAAGCTGATCCTCTGACCGAGGTAAGCTCCGGCCCTTGGGTTACCAGAGGCGTTGACCAGGCGTGCTGACAATTCTTTAAAAAGTTGCCGCGCGGCCGGGCCCCATGGTCCAAGGGTTTCAACACCGAACGGCGCAAACATGTAGCCCTCTCCGAGGGCCACATATCTGCGCCGCTTCAGGTTTTCAGCTGACTCCGCAGCCGCGCCAGCCTTGGATTTAAGTAGTATCCCTTCATATATAAAATAAAAATAAAAATGAAAAAAATTCTATTACCAATTTTATGAAAAAATATAATCAAGCGGTTGTTCTTGAAACGAACGTTTGGAAACCAAAAAAAAGAGGGTGGAAAACATTTTTTTTTACAGAAGTATAAATCTTAATACATTGTTTATAAGTAGGATCCCTAGATAAAATATAAATAAATCAAATATATTTTTTTCAATACAAGGAGAGTCCGAATTATATCAAACGAATCCTCGAAATTCGGGCGTTGTTTATGCTCTACGCTCATTGTACAGTCTTAAGAGGGCGCCGAGCAAAATAATCTAAAACGACAGTCACTGTTAAATTGATTTATTGAATAATATTTCAATGATAAATAAATAAAATATATGTTTATTATCACAGAGAATGTATCTACACTTCCGCCGCAGCGAATATTAAAAATAACTTAAGGTGTAAGAAACAAATCTATCTTAAGTTGGCCCAAAATATAAAAAAGGTATTGGGGTTTTAGTCATTTTTGTCTCAACCACAATTCAAGACAATCACAAACGTTATAAAATACAACTGGGCCGTTTCACATTTTAAAATTTTGTCTGGTAAATTAAATAAGATTTTTTTCTGTTAAATTCAATAAATTGGACCACGATAAAATTCGACCACGAGAGAACAAGTGAGGTGTCTAATCGTTCTACGCTCGGCGCAGCCTTAAGAGTTCATAATGCCTCACATTGTTTCGCATGATCCCTGTTATATCTACAATACTCAACGATATTCCATATCGTTGACAATACTGCACCAATCACTATTAATAAATATAAAATTGTTGCCAAATGAAGTCTTATTACATAGAAGTTAAGCCAGTAAAGAGAAGAGCAATACTAAAGACATATTTTTTAAGTTATAATAATGATAAGTTAATAAGTTATAAATTGTTAGATAAGAGTGATCTCATGGATCATGGATAAACTCTGAGGGGTTTTTGTGATCCATTTAATACTTAATATTAATGTACACTATTTTGTTGTGAATAAATAATAATAAAAAAAAAATGTGACGAGAACTTGTTTCTAATTGATTATTTCGACAGAAATTAGTGCAAATTTACCTCCAAACTCTACAATAAACCGCTATTATTGAACTGATACCTTAAATTAGATCATGAAACATAGCATTATAACCAGGGATCGGATATTCAGATCGATATACAACGTGTAACAGAAAGGTGTAACCATATTTGAAGAGCTTATTCAGTCAATGGTATAGAACAACTTTTACTATGGAACAAAACCTGTATCTCGAAAAAAAAAATGTTACCGTTTAATAGAAAAATGCAATGCCGCTCGGCCGAAATGTATGGAAGGGCAGATTTTTTTTGTGAGATTTCAGGGTTGGCTACATAGTAAAAGTTGTTCTATACCATTGACTGAATAGCTCTTCAAATATGGCTACACCTTTCTGTTACACGTTGTATACATAAAGTTGGAAAAACTGAGAAAATTTGTAGGTGTGGAGTCGACTTCTTATAATATTATTTTGATAGTAAAAAATCTTGTAATTACTTTAAACGTTAACTATAATGTAAACGTAAACTATAATGTAATACTTAAGAGATATGTCACCGGCAATCTAAATAAATAAATAAATGAAATAAAAAGATTGAAATTTAATACGATTCTTAGGAAATTTATAAAATGCCACGCTTATTTAGGCCGAACAGAGCCAAAGACAGAAGGCTGAACAAAAATAAAATAAAATAAACAAATAGATAGATCAGTTTGTCATTTTATAAATTCCCTAGGAATTGTATACAATTTCTAAATAATATAAATTTACGATAACATCTAGGTACATCATCGTAACGCTTTAACCAATGCCGTAAATTCCGTAATTTTCACTATCAAAATAAATAATATTTTACGAATCCGATTCCACACCTACAAACTTTTTCAAGGATTTTTCCAACTTTAGATATATATCGATACGATTATCCTATCCCTGATAATAACTGATCTCAATATAAAGCACGCCCAAAATGTTTTACATCTAACAAATAACCATTATTAACACTGTTACTGTTGGCTCTTGAGTCGGCAACCTGCTGTAGTTGTGACGTAGATTGGGCGAGCTTCAGTGTTTTTATTTTGTGTTCACAAATGTGTCGATTCAGCGTAACACGTCTTAACTTATTTGACAGGACTAACCTTATTACATATTAAGACATCTTTTTCTTTCTTTATCGAAAAGACAAGGTCAAAGTGCTACACCGAATCGACAACATTATGTTTTATTTTTAGTTTTTATTATTGCATTATTTATAATTCAAATTTGTTTTTTTTTGTTGCTTTGTTTATTGAGTTAATAGTTTTTCGTTTTGTTTTTGGTAAATTTGGGTTAATATTAGAATATACATTAAATAATTCTTTATAACAAACCAATGTTATTTGAATGAAATTATTTATACTTTTATAATGTTCCATATTGTTTACGTGGCCGGGACTGAAAATCAGTTCCTTGTATTCACAAGCAGGACCCTGCTGGGCACTGACCATTTTGTTTTCCACCTAACTTTTGATTAAAATATATATTGTGTTTAAATTTGAAATCAAATAAATTATTATAATTCTCATTATTTTCACCGTAAATAATGATTTTTAAGTGAAATACGCGCTTTTTGGCGCTCTAGAAGCCAAGTGGATGGGGGCGTTGGATCTCACTTTGCATTAGTGACATTAGTCACATAACCTACAAATATCCTTATGGTTGACAGACGAGTTGCTTATTGTAGCTGATAATCTACAGATTGCAATGGTGCACAAAATAAGAAAAAACTGAAAAAAAAACGCGCTTTTTGAGAGCGCGCGATGCCGCGATGGTTCGAATGTTGTAACAGCCACGGCTCAGAGCGCGCTATTTGAAACAATAATGAAACGTCATAGAGTTCAGTTCTTCTTGATGCAAAATGAGGTGCACATTGTTAGGTACTACAATATACTCTTAATACACGGCTTGACGTTTTTATTTTTGTAAGTGGTAAACTGGGCCCGTGGGCTGAGTAAGCTGTGGGCTGACTTGTCCCCAACAAAAATGTAATATTTTTGCAATTGGTCAACTCCACCCGCAACTTCGGGCTGAATTGCCCCCGACAAAAATTCATTATTTTTGCAAGTGGTCAACTCAGCCCGCGGGCTAAGTTTGTTTTGGGCTAAGTTGCCCTGAAGTGGTTTAAAAGTGCATTTACAGTTATATCCCGCGAGAATCTTCGACATCATATTTTGTATATACCTATACACTGACGCTCGTCTACCAAAAGGGTAGGTAGAGACTACAGATGTGTTTCTTATATATTCCTAACACAAATCTTTCACTTCTACCACATACAAGCTCTTTTATCCCAATATTGTGATAATTGCTGCGGCGTTAAACATCATAAAGCATATCAAGTAATTCCCATAGCTTAATTTTTAAAAGATTTTTATTTAATTTTTTTTTCAGAGAATATACGCCATTTTAGGACATAGTTTACTACTCAAGTGACGTCACACGAGAGCAATTATAGAATTTGCAGCCTTTTTACAAAAATATGAGGTTTTTTAGACCAAAACTTCGAAAATACGGCTTATTAAACTAAATCTCGAAATGGTTTTCGAATTAAGACACTTTAACATAATTTAATCCATGCCAATTGTGTATAAGTGTGTATAAAGAAACCTGTATATGGTGTATGACGTCATGAGTGTATGAGTCGTTAAAATACCTGGTAAAACCTCCGGCAAGTAGCAGGATCCGCGAAGTTGCCATTACCCGTGGTACCTTCAGGGCAGACGAATTCTACGCCATCCTTGTCTTTTTGCGCCTGACCAATCACTGCAAAAAGAAGAAGACGGTTTAATTATTAAGTTTTCGACTCCATATTCTCTTTTCTCCTTCACTATACAGTGTGTCCCTCGTAAGAGTGCACATCTGAAAGGGGGTGAAAGGGGGTTGTTCCGCCTGAGCATCTTTGTATGGGACGCGAGCGCAGTGCCTTTTGTCAACCGCTCGTAGAAATTGTTGTATTTATGATAGAACGTTGCATTTATTTTTGTTAGAAAGGTAATGGGGAATGGGGATTAGGGAATGATAAATAAGAATAAAAGTATAGTAAAACGGGGACATTATTTTTATAATATTGACTTTTACTGAAAAAGAAGATGGAAAAATTAAAGAAATAATCTTTTAGGATAATATTTTTATGGTAATGGTAGTTGATTATGGTTTGTTTTTGATTTGGTATGCAACGTCTATTGTTAGCTTAATGTTGTCTCATTCATACACAAAAGAAATTACATCATTTGGATTTGTCATTCCTAAACAAAATGCAAAAATGTTTATAACTAAAAATTGAGTTTCCTTATAATTCTCTATAGAACACGGCAATTCCATAGGTAAAGACCTAATACATAGTATCCTTGGTAGGCAATAAAAATTTTAAAACGTTTATTTATAAAACAAAGATTTTTTCAAAAATACAATTTTCATTTTTTTTTTTTGATAAAATAAGGTCTAGTTCTACTCCATTTCGGATGTGCACTCTTAGAAGGAACACACTGTATATATATTGCAACGTCTGTTGTACTATCTATATGTGTCGCCCTGAGAATCAGTGAACGAATCGATAACATAAAAAGTACACGATAGCTAAAACTATGAGAAGCTTTGAGTGACCATTTTAGTAAAGAAAATTCTAAGGAAAAAGATGCGAGAGCATAGAACCTTTCCTTCAGCGCAGACAGAGCCGCGGGAATGTAAGAAGGCTAAATATGTTACATACTCGTAGATGTTTTTAGCCAATAGTAACGCTATACGGGACAAATAAATAGATAATTTTGAAGTTCCATTTCATTGATTCCATTGTAATTTCCACTGTTTGACCGCTAGCTAAGTAGTAAAGTAAAACCTACTCGTTTAAACACGCTTTTCATGTTTTTTTTATAATCTTAAGCTTTTACGTTAAGGCGATTACCCTCGCCAAATTAGCAGCTCGATGTTTGTCTGTACGAATATCGACGGAAACGACATTGAAATAACGTTCATATCAGCGCACAATGCGTGGTGGCTGTTACGACGCTCGCTGCGTCCTTGATAGGGCGAAATAGGAGAAAATAATACTTTTCACATGGACGTGATTGTTCCAATGAATAATCCTATGTTATGTTTATAGGTATCAAGTTAATCTATTTATCAAAGCACAAATTAATTAAATCGATCAAGCTGCTTAGGAGCAGTAGGGAATTCAAGCCGAAAAAACACCATTCAGTTAAAACAATTTTTCATATAGAAGTTTTGGTGGTACGAAAAAGAAAAATGTTGCATATGTTGTCCTAGAGTTGATAATCCATAATACATTTTTTCAATATTTTTGGTTTGGCAATAAAAGAAGAGTAGGCTTTAGAGAGTACCCATTTGGCGATATTAAGCGCCTTAATGCACAATTAACAAAAACCCATGGTTTATCAGTTTATCAGTGATTGCGGAGTTCGGTCAATAGGTAAGCATCTCATAATCATAGCTGGGTGGTGATCGCGGTCGGTCCGCACACACAACACGCTTTCGCCTGCCCGTGTGCCCGCATTTTTGTGATTTTTTTCAGGAAACTGAAACTAACGTACCCTGAGAATGTTACTCGACTATTTTAGGTACAAGAGTTGTCTGTCCATGCGCTTCTTTATCATTGACACTTTCTATAAAGTTCATATAGTTATAAATTTATATTATTAAAACTACGAACAGTAGAATTCACTGCGAGGTCCTCTAACTAAATAATCCGATCTATCAAACTCCGCTACTACTCCCGGAAAATTGTAAACTAAATTGAGGAATGTGTTACGTTCATTTTACTTAATAAGCTAACAAAATAAAGCACCTCACGATGACGTGAACAATGACAAATTACGCGACTTTTTCCAGCCACACACACGTTTCCGTGAAATTACTTTTCTCGGAAATAACCTCATTATTTGCAAAAAAAAAGAACACGTGAAGTACTTATTTTAGGGACGTGGCCCGAAGTCACGTTGGAGGAGAGCACATTGCCGGATTAGTCCAAATTTTCGACCGCTGTTTTTAGGGTTCCTTATCTCATTAGAACTAATTGTACTAAATCATCATAAATCTTTATTGCTGAATATGAGTATTTACAACGGTGTTAAAAATAAAAGGCACATACATATTCGACCTTGTCGGTATTGCAAATAATTAGAACATGCATTACATTATTATCTATTTACAATTAAATCTAATGTCAGTTACAATGTAATGCAAATAAAAATAAAATAGTACATAATTAAATAATTTAACTTTACAATGAATTTAATAAAATATCCTTATCATTTAAATATGTAGTTGTACATGTAGTATAATGTGTTCAATAACTTTTGTTTTATTTTTAAGTAATTTATTGCGAAAATTAACCATTATTCAATATTTCAAAGTCATTTATTTCAAGTTCCATCAAAGTCAAAAATCCGGTCTAATTAAAAAGCCTGTCTGATTTTGGACGGAAAACCGAAAAAGCTGAGAAAAATCTGGAAAAACTTGGACATTTTTCATTTTGGAAAAATCGTTTGTGAATTCAAATATTGTGTATTTTCCAGCGGAACGTATCTGTATTGACGGAACCCGTATACACGTTATGTACGATGCACACTTGACCAACTTTTCAAAAATAGGATTTTGATGAGGTTTGGATTGTTTTAAAATAATAAATATAAATAATTTTGCAATAGCACAGATAATATAATAAATAATAATAGGTCTTTACATATGAAATTGCCGAATTTTTTTTACAGATTAATGAGTTCATAATTCTTGTAATTCAATAGCTATTTCAATTATTTGTTTTTTGTTTGAAAGTTTATTTTTTTTTTATTTTGTTTTTATTTCCAGTTTGATAACCAAAATTAAAATTTCAAATACAGTTCGTCCTAAATGCCATCCATTTCAATTCAATTAATCAAATTTAATTAATGATGGTGTTAGCTTAATGCTGTCTCATTCATACACGAAAGAAATAACATAATTTGGATGTGTCATTCCTAAAAAAATGCAAAACTGGAAATTCAGTTTCCTTCAAATTCTCCATAGAAAACGGCAATTTCATAGGTAAATACCCATTTTAATATAATTAATAAAGGTTATATAATAAATAAACGCTAGCATCGAGAAACTAAGTTATTATTACTACTGGATTCGTCCTGGGGGCTCGGTTGGTGATCATTGAACCTTGTTCCTGGTCCCTGGCCGGGTCTCCGGTGTGGGTTCGGGCGGTTGATTGGATTTCACCTTCTATAATATATATTTTACCTATAATATTAATCGTATATATATTTCTACATAAATTAAATAAACCTCCATGTATAATTATTATTTTATTACATATCCTTTTAGTAGATTAAATTTGACGTGAAAAAAGTGTATTATATACACCTACTTTGCAAAATAAACTATTTGAATTTGAATCAAAAAATTAAAGTTCACGCCAACGAACCGACGCACAAAAGGTAATTTCACATAAATGACCAAGGAGTAGATAAATATAACTAATTCTTTATTGATAGAACAAAGCAAGGAAACACAAAGAATGGAGGACACGGTACAATGTATGAGATAATATTTTCGTTATCTCTAAGGTCGCTTAATCAAATGTTCGAAATTCTTCACATCCAGTGAGCATTGTTCGGGACACAAAGAGCTGCTGTAAGCAAACTGGATTGGATAGTTCTCTTCGTCTCATTATTACTGTATTTCATTCAAGTGCCAATTAGATCTGATGCTTGTTGTCATCAAAAACAAAAAACCAGCCAAGTGCGAGTCGGGCCACGCGCAGTGTAGGCACAAAATAGATACTACCAGAAGGCCGACTCGACGACGGAGCGAAAACAGACGCACACATGCATAGACGCGTACGTATGATGATCTCGGCAGAACTTTGTATTGGCATTCACCCGACTATCTCCGAGATCGTCGTACGTACTCGTCTATGTTTGCGTGCGCCTGTTTTCGCTAGTTATGCGGAGTAAACCTTCTGTAAGTGGTTATTTTGTTATTTTGTGGTGTAGGGTTCCGTATTTGCCCGTCACAACATGCGGACTTAGAAGGGGTTTTTTGTTTAATACTATGAATCTATTAATTGAGTTCACGGTGCCAAGTAATTTTCAATGGAATTTTTACGAAATTTTTATTTTTACTTCTCCAAGTACATTTTATAAGTTGGTCGGCTTCAACTTAGCTGTTTCTTTTTAACTTCGTTATTAAACTGTGCTACTGCCATGAATTTTTTCACAAACCCAAAAACAACCATTTAGCTGGCAATGGGGGATGACTCTAAACAAAATTTTGCACTTTACAATAAAATATTCTCCAATCTTTATGGACGATTATCATCTTTATGCACGAGTACAAGAAAGTAAAAACTGCCCAAAAATTTACTCAATGACCGACCAGAACAGAACGGATATATTATACTTAAACTTACAATTTATCTTTTACTTATATACTCGTAACTTAATTCATACTAAAAGCTCAGTGAGAAGAAAAGAATAGCTTGTCAAATATTCTTCAAGCAGAAACTCAAGGCCGTTGATATAGTTTTAAAAATTGGTCATTAAAGGCATTAATTAATTAATTAATTATTTTACTATTATTTATTAAGTAACAGTGGCGAAGATTTGTATGGACAAAATATCTTTAGCTGATCTGTACAAGGCAGTTCTTACTACACCCTGCCTAAAAAGTCATAATTTTATCTAGTTTGTAATAAAAAATTCAGTTATGTAATTCCAACAAAAATGTCATCCTTTAAACTGATTACAAATCATATAACAACGTCGGTCGTCATGTTAGGTTAAGAGACCCCTTTACGCCTGGATTTTTCTCAAGATTCATACAAAAAGCAAAAACTGAATGTGAAGTCAACAGCTTATTTTCTTATTTTTTTTTTAATGAGTATTATCTAGTGACATCGAACTACGTCTCTTTGCAGCCCAAAAAGCAAAATTTGATTAAGGCGCTCTTATCCCAGAAGAGTGACTCTCTGTCTTTTTCTTTACGTGTAAGGAGTAAAGAAAATAACCACACTTTTCTACTTTTTCGTTGTTTTTATCGGTTTTTAAATTGTTTTAAAATATATCTCGCATAAGCATATCTCGCTTATTAAAACCCACTTACGTGGTCGACCTAGAAAATTTTAAGAGCAATATTACCAGATATGTTTCGTTAATAAAAGAGTGGAATTATGGAAATGGCATGATTTGAAAGGTCTTATTACATGCTGTGTTCGTGAATTATTTCTATCGAGTAAAGTTTATCTGATCGTGTAACACATGCGTGGAAGACCTAGATAAAGGTTCGAACTAAATTGCGTATTTTTTTTTTGTAAGTTTTAGACAATATTTGAAAGTTCTATTTGACTTTGAAATTACTGATTTTGGGATAAGAGCGCCTTAAACACCATCATGATAGCTGTTAGGATATCGTGAATATTGCCTCGTTTTTACGCAAAGTTTAGCAACTTGTAGAATGTTTATTTATACTGTAAATAAAAAAAGAGAGAAATACAGACGTCGTTAATGTAAAGAAGACTAAGTTTATACACTTTTCTGTAAATAAACATTTACCGTTTCATGCAAAACAGTTTTTACCTGAAACCATTTCACATTTTCGGCGCTTTTTTAATATCTCGCCATCTTGCACCTCTTGATGAGAGATGGGTTGGAAAGCAATGTGGGGGAAGGGAAACATATATAAGGATGTGTGCAAAGTTTCATTGAAATCAAAGCCATCAGGACGTCACAAACACCTAAAACATTTATATGGCAGCTGGTTTCTTGAGCCTTTAGGGTGCGTTCAAGAAAAATAACATATGCCTACGGAAATGTGTGGCGATGACGTCACTAAAGGTCAAATGAAAGACATTGTTTTTTTTCATTTAATATAAGATATGCACATTTATTTTAAAATATGTCTACTAAAAACAATTAAGGAAAGCTATTCCTCGAAACGGTTTTCGAATCGTAGATATTAGTGAAAAATGGAAGAGGCCCATTGCACATAAAGGTTTACCATAAAGGTCGCTGCACACCAAATGCGTGTGCGTGGCGTAGTGCGTGGCAGTACCAGTTCTTGTATGAAACTAGACTGATGACGCATTGTGCACGTAATGTGCATGTAATACAATATAACTTGAGCTGCCAAGCACAACGCCAAGCGCACGTATTTGGTGTGTATCGGCCTTAAGGCGTTGTCTAACTTCAGTCGTCGTCGAGTATGAATGTCTGAATGAATAAACACTTTATTGCACACAAATAAGAAGACAAGATACACACAAAGAACAGATAGAAGGCAAGGGCGGAGTTATTCCTATAAGAAATTTCTTCCAGTTATTTTAAACCTATAACTTAAACATAAAAATATACTACATACAAATACATATATAAATACACAGATACATATATACAGACAAACAGTAGCATAGTCAGTAAGTCATTCAGTAGGTTATTGCACAGAATCTAGATTTTATTTCTTATTCCCACTACCAGTGACGGATTTGCCCTAAGGCCCAGTAGGCCCGGGCCTAGGGCGCCCAGGGCGGCCAATCGTGGCATAAAATACACTGATGATAACAAGAAACTACCCAAAGTAACTATTATTTTGTTATTAAATATTATATTTTATTTTATTATTAACCTGACGAAACTAAGTGCATCAGAAATCAAAGAAAAGGCCAAAGCATTACAAAAGGTGTATTGTACTGACTTAGAAGACAATTTCTTAGAATAATGTCTCCATTTTCGTGCTTACTTAAATATAAAAAACCGGTCAAACTCGCTTTCCATAATTTTAATTTTGTCATTTTGTTTTCGTGTATTTCTCAACCGCTATATTTTTCCCGTAATCTTTACGTAATTGGCATATTTTGCGGTCCACCAGTTTTTGAGATATGGGGGGGACATGCGTTTGTGGATTTCTCGAACTAGATGCAATTAAATATAGCCAAGCTATATATTTTAATTACAATTTCATACCCATGTGACTTGTATTCTATATACGACATAAGCATAATTAAATTTCGGAATATATTTCGATAAAAGTTGACATGTAAATTCATATGTATTACCTAAATGGGAGCTAAGAAAGGGGCGGCTGATACTACATGGCCTAGGGCGGTCAAGACTGCAAATCCGCCACTGCCCACTACAGACTAATAGATTGCAAATAAGTAGTTCGCAAAGAGTATGTTGCAAAAAAGATTAGTTAGTTAACACATTATTCGAATATTTGGGGATCATTTGTAAACAGAAAAACCTTTAAATTCTCTCTATATATTAAAAAATATCCAGTAATGTTGTCAGTATATCTTAAAAGGTGCATTTGATTAGTTTCTTACTCATTTTATCAAACATAATTTTTAGCTAAAGAAGTACTAAGATTTACATTTTATAAAATTTCAATCATATCATATCGTAACTCTTTGATTGAAATAAGGTTTAAGGGTCCGTTTTGCCAAACATGCTCTCGCGTTTGGACAATTTAGCATATTAAAACAAAATATTTTTAAGAAATAAAATTTATGTAGGTAGTTAAGGGGTCGAACTATAATTTTTCAGATTTGACACAAGCATCACAATCATTGAGAAAAAAAATCGGAAAGATCAGTAAAATCACGGAAAACGTAATTTCATAATTTGGCTTTGGAACTAGTATGATCAGTCTACTGATCAAACTACAAACTAAAATATTTTTTATAGAGCAAAGAAATGAAAGAAGCCTTTACAGATTTTTATTATTTTTTATTTCATTTCGTTATTTTAAAAGAAATACTCAAACATTCTACATTTTTCCTGTACAGAAATATTACGCAAAAAGAATTTGGAAGTTTGTGTATTTCTTTTTTAATAACGAAAGGAAAAAAATATTAATATTTTATATAAATAAGGTACTTTGAACTCTTTACGTAAAAAAAATATATTTTAATTTGGAACAAAAAAAAACTTTTTTTTCTGTTTGCAAAGCCAAATTACATTTTTCGTGATTTTAGTGATCTTTCCGATTTTTTTCCCGATGCTTGTGATACTTGTGTGAAATCTAAAAATTATAATGTAGTTCAACTCCTGAACTACCTACACAGATTTTATTTGTTAAAAATATTTTGTTTTAATATGCTAAATTGTCCAAACGCGAGAGCATGTTTGGCGAAACGGACCCTTAAACAGGAAGTTTACGTAGAGAGTCAAGCAATCTTGCCTCCAAATCTATGTTGAGGGGTAATATTAAGAAATTTGTGTGACAGCTGCGTGCGACTAATCTAGTCCCTGTATTAGGTTGTGTTGTGTCATAGATTTCGGGGTGTAAGGTTTCGTAATTTGCATCCTCAGAACCACCAACTTTTCGACTGTTAATAAGCTTAATAATCTTGGATAAAATATGTATACATAATATAGAAAGTTCTTTGCTAGTATTTGGATAACTATGTCATATTATTTCAGTAATCTATTGCTCTGTTTTAACGTTACCTAATAGCAGAGAATATAAAGTATTACTACGTACTAATAGCTTCTCAAAACTTCCCATTTTTCTAGCTCTTAAGGCGCTACGGAAAACAAATCCACACTTTTAGAACTTGCATATCTACTTCAGTAAATAATGTATTATTTTGATAAAATGGAATATCAATATTGGAAACTTTTTCTAGGGATCTGTTAAACAGAAATGCTATTGAAGAAATTCGGCTCGTTAAAAATATTTACTGAAATAAGGTCCTTTTCAACATCATTTCTCCTTGTTTGACAATTTGGAATGACATAATAGACTACGATTATATTTTATTAGATGGATTTTAATAGTATCTAGGACCTGGTTAAACGAAATTTTGTTAGCAACGATATTTTGTTACTTTTCCTAGAATCCGTCCCTCTTGAACTGAGCGTTTTTTCGCATATAGAGTAACAGGGACGCTAAAATATTTACATATATTGTATATAATATTTACATTGATTGTTGTGAAATCACTAATAGCTCCATTACCTTAAAACTAAAATTGTGAAAGTACATAATTAGTGAATAATTGATAGGAGTAATAAATAATTGTCGCTCATTTGCAAATGATCAAGTTCGGTCTAATTTGTGATTTCATAACAGAAAACGAGTTTCAAATCGCAATGTGTGTATTATATCTAACGTCAGAATCGGTACCAAATCTTAAATTGGTCTAAAACCCTACCACAATCACGACTATAATAACTCAATGACCACAATAGTATTTTGTGTAACTGTAACATAATGTGAGGCATTGGGAATTTAGAACGGAAGAAGGATAATATTATTAAAACTCGCGTGAGCTGACATACTAAATTATTATTACATAAGGCTTGAACACTCACGTGTGGTTGTTGTTGACTATATGCCAACCGTTTCACCGATACAGTTTCGCCGATCGGCGGCTGCCAGTGCCCGCTTGACAACGACGGTGAACGCCGCGTCGTCGTCCTAAGAACGACACTCGCCTTGATAATGCCGAAATTGTATCGGTGAAACGGTTGGCATATAGTCAACAACAATCACACGTGAGTGTTCAAGCCGTATGTAATAATAATTTGGAAGAAGAATATTTTCATGAATCTCAGGTGCGTCCTCCGGTATTGTTAGATTGTTACCTGAGGGGTCCCTTGAATTGGGCCAATCACAGTGCAGAATCGCGATGTTATAATATAACTAGATAGGCCCGCGGCTCTGCCTTCGTTGAAAATACAATAAGTATTAATTATAAAATAAAAAAAAAACAAAACTTTCGAATCATAGAGAGAAAATGGTTGTGAGTGACGTTGGATGTAAATAATAATCTCTGGAATTAATTAATATAAAATTAATTATCTAGAAAAATAACTTGGTGTTCAATTATTATTTGCGTTTAAAGTTGCTTTGTATGATCTTACGTTTTTGCAAACCCGAAACAGTATGAACGACCGTTTAGACATGCCATACAGATCTGACGTTTTTGAAACGCGGAACATTTTGATTTCATAATTTCATTCTTTAATTATTAAGCGATCACTTATCCAAACCCATATTGTTTATGCCATTCATCATTGTCACAATCCAAGGAATCGAATTGCATTATTTTTTTCGCGATTTTGGCGTTCGTGTGAGTGATCCGCGCACACAAAGTTGTGTAGAGCGCCAACTGTCTCTTTACCGTGAATTTTGTCCCTTTCTAGCATTTCGATTTTATATAATAGATATTATAACATCGGATAAACAATGTACGTACTTACAAAACCGCTTTTGATGTTGTAATTACTTTATGGGTAATGTAAACGTAGCATGAGAGCAGTGGCGTGCACAGAACTTTTTGCTGGAAAAGCAAGCAATTGGTCAAGAATAACAATAAAAAAATACGAAAAAATTAAAATATCACTTTGAAAAAAAAAGTTTGTATAGGAAATCTTCACTCTAGGGTAGACCAGGGTAGACATTGTCTAACCTGGCGTCATATTTTTTTTTTTTTTCAAAGTGGTATTTAAATATTTTCATATTTTTTTTATTGTTGTTCTTGACCAATTGCTTGCTTTTCCAGCAAAAAGTTCTGTGCACGCCACTGCATGAGAGTATACTAGATAAAACATTATATAGAGGTATATTGTTGGCCATGTGGCCTTCATAACTTCACCAGACAAAAGGAGGAAACGCCGGGAACGTTCACCTTCAGGAAAATTTTAATGAACATTCACCTGAGGGCCACAGCGGCTCAGGACGTTGGTAATATAGTGATGTGTCTTCTATCGAAAAGAACCACAACACATTGTTATAGAATATATACTGATATCTTTTGTTGACCGTTTTGTCATGTTACTGTTGGTGACCCAAATCAACCTTCCTCGAAGGTTTTTCAACTAAGGTAGGTAGAGTCTTGATAATTGAATTAAATATACTACTATAGAACCCTATCAAAGTGAATGCAAATTTCCCAGGTATTCAACAATTGACGCTGTGTTTTAGATATACGGCAGATCCATGGCCGAGTTAGAAAATTATAGGTTACGATAACAGCTTCTTTTTGACATTTAGTGTGACGAGATTCTCTGTTGGGTCAGAAATCGTACATAAATATTCAATAAACCAGTTTTATAACACGAGCTCCTATTATATGTATGGCAGTGTGGCATATCTTTATATGGTTATAATTATTGTTGCCTTCCAAGAAGCCTTTGCCAAAAAAAAAAAATTTTTGTGTCTTGGCGACGACGGCTGCTATTTTAAGCGCCACTTTTTGCCAATGTCAAGCCTGTCAAGTTAGTTTCTGACATGGTTAGTTATTCAGACTTTCAGACACCGTTTGTTCATCACGCACGGTACAATTAAAAAAGGTAAAAAAATACATAGTTGTATTTTAATGTTATTTGATAGGATAATTTTTTCTAGAATACACATAATTTTTTTAGTAGTATTAGATAAAATACTTATTAAATATTAAATATAACTTATTTGTTTTTTGTTATTCAGTTTACATTATATATTTATATAAAAACACTTATTAAAATAATTATTTCCAGATATATTTCGACATTTATAGTCGGCGTCAGTGGAATAGGTACAATTAATATACTATCTTAAAATGTCATCAAATATTAATATACTATGTTATATGTCATATAATATAGTATATTAATTGTATAAAATGAAATGACATTTTAACATAGTATATTAATTGTACCAATTCCACTGACGCCGACTATAAATGTCGAAATATATCTGGAAATAATTATTTTAATAAGTGTTTTTTTATAAATATATAATGTAAACTGAATAAAATACTTAGAAGGAAGAATTAGACTGGGATAGATAGGAGGAGAGTTCATATTTAGGGGACAATTGAAAAATATATGGTCCAAAGAGCCGCGGCCGTCTTCGAAACCGCAGTCACAGAGACGAAAAAATTTAATGGTTCTCTAATGAAATTAAGTTTTATTACATTTCTCTCAATTTGATATCGTTATCTAGGCTGGCATTTTTTGCAGCAAAGCATAAAACTAGACATCGAAAATTGTCATATAAATACATGTTTAACCGGAGTTTTATAGCGATACCAATAACTCATACTTATTTGGTCAAAAAGCTTCTACAAGTATGTCGTGTAAGATACCACCTTATACTCGTAAAAGCCGGACGAAGTGTAAGTAGTATTTGAGGTCTGAGGGTTCCGTATCATTATTATATATTACATATTATCATAAGCTTAGTTAAAAGATATTTTTGTTACGTGAAAACTGTACGAAAAGAAACATAAATTAATTTTGCCACGTATACTTAAAATGTATAAGAGATTGTTGATTTTATATTTTTTCTCTTTATATTTGTTCAATAAGACCGCTTTGGGGCCTAATTTCAATATTCTAAGTCTTCACGTGTCTAAAGTGAGTATTTTATATGAACTACGTGTTTAAAAGCCTGTTTTTTTGTCAAGAATTTTTGTTTACGGGATTATAAAAAGGGTCTTGACTGATAGCCAATAACTAGTGATTCTATAAAGCTTCCGTTTTATCCTTTTGAAGTACGGAACGCTAAAACAGCAAAAGCCTGTCGCACTCATTATCCTTGTCCATTGGAACCCACCTGGTGCCAGGCTTCAATGTCAAGTGAAAGAAAAGGCATTTGTCTGTAGCATTATAATTACCTACCTACTTCGCAAATACCAACACACCTAGATACTTTCTAAAAACACTAAACTTTTTCTTTTATGTTGCAGTAAACCTAGCAAGGAGGTGCGAAGATTTCGTCAAGTTTAGGCAATTTTAGTATCTTAGGAGTCGTAAATAAAGTTTTTACAACACCTACCTTTTATTTATAGGTACTTAAATATAAAGCATAGCTTTCACTCGATATCGTGATATGGTTACGCTATCAATACTATGTACGTATTTAAAACGGGGAGTTAAAAAATCCGCTTGCATAATATTACGCATAGGTATACCATATTTCCGTCTCACCAAACCGGTACGCGATATACGAAACGCAACAAAGTGGGTAAAGCACAGATTCTTGAAATTTTATCACTTATTATATAAATAACGTATTATGTAAATGATTTAAAAACAAACCGTTGGCTAAAACAGCACAGAGAATTAGTAATCTCACTGGCAGGCCGGCCGTCCCACAATTCACGGTATCAAAGAGCGACATGGTACCTTTCACCGACGCGCGCGCACTGAGCGAGGCTCTGACTCGGACCTCTGTGCTGGAACCTCTGCCAGCCCCGCCAACCGACCTCCGTGCTGATGAGACGGCTTTCTCTAACCGGACCGGAGGGTCAGTCTGGACAAACAATGACTGACATACGTCACTCAGATAACTAATCATTAGCACAAGTTGTATTGTAAAAGGCACAGTTGTTATTATGAGACTAGGCTTTAAGTGAATATGGGTTATTGGTTTCCAAGTTGAAAAAAGTAGAGCTCAGGGCATTTTCGTGCATATTTTTTTGCATTTAGTACTTTCACTGCGGCCGTTTCTGTCGTGGTGCAAGAGCTTTACAGGTTCTGAACATGAGCATACTGTCATCTACTCACACATATCCAAAGCTATTTCTTTTCTTTCACAATGTTTTTAAATATATGTGTCCCCCCCCCCGAACCAAAAGTCTGAATACGTGTTCGTATCTACTTCAAAATATGCATTTCAAGGAGTTGTCCTGACTGGGCTGGAAGGAGAAGTGTACAATTATCACAATCAAGGAGAATCAGTGCAGAAGGCCTATTATGTATCTTTAGTTTCCAACTAGACTGGATGCCTATCATCAAAAACATGGATATAGTATCGAATTCCGTTTGTCTAAGGATATGTTCGCATTTGAAGTGGCGATAAAGTTCGTAAATAGTTCAATACCCACTAAAGACAATTTTGGAATTTATGTTTTGGATGATAGGCACCTAGTCCAGTTGGCAACCAAAGATACATTATACAGGGGCTGGACTAATCGCCCCCGCTTAGAATTGAATGAATTCATGCAATTAACTTAAAATATACAACTTTAAAACATTACAATTTACAACTCTATTTGTTATTTTCTCACCTTGTCTTTCACCCAAAGGTTGCCTGGTAGATATTGCTATTAGCAATAAGTGCCGCCTTTGTACAATATAAATGTTTTTAAGTGTCCTGTTTTTATGTATTCTGTAAATGTACATAAGTGTAATAAATAAATAAATAAATAAATAAATAATCAAAACTAAAGCTCATATACAAAAAAGTAGGCTACCCAATAAAAAACCTTATCGAAGTTGTCGCTACTGCATTGCAAGGGTACCCAAGACGCACCATTCGACAACCCACATGAATATTTTCAGCATCTGCTGTGAGCTGCAAAGCAGCGACACAGCGCTGGTTTTCAGCCTGCCAAACAACATAAAATTCTCCACCGTGTTTTCCTCCAAGTACCTAGGACGGACAGACATAAATAGAGTCTATGCAGTAAGAAACATAATACTCGACATTCGTGTCGTATGATGTTAGCCCGTATCCATAATATTTCAAGTGTCACCTGAATAAATCTACGCCCGCTTTTCACCAGCGGCTTTGAAGTCCCAAAGCGACTGAAATCATAAGTTTTGGAAGTTTGAACAGATAACTGAGTTTGATTTTAGTATAAGATTTAACTGAAATGTATTTTTTGCTAGTAAGTAGGTATCAGTGCCTGAATCGCGCATCCTACTGTAAATTGAAAAGCATCAATCGAGCTTTCAACTGAAGGCTGTTTTGGAAAAACAACCAATGTCACTTTTCCGACATTTTGCAGGAAGTAAATATCAACATCAATCAGCCCACATCTACCAACTGTTGGGCATAGGTAAATAAAACCTCATAAAATTCGTTACATGGAAAAATCCTCATTTATTATTTTTATTATTAAACTTGGATATATAAAATACTTAATTTTGTAAATAAAAAGTAAAAAAAAAATGTACATTTATTGGCTATTCTTCATAGAAACGTTACTGACGTTGGTTTTGTAGCTACATTTTGAATGTACTTTGGTTGTTTTTGCTGATTCTAATATTACCAGATTATTAAATGTACAATAGAGAATCCATAGAGCAAAAACAAACAAATTCGAAATAATTGGACATTGGTTGTTTTTTCAAAACAGCCTTCAACTGGTTTCGAAAATTTAAAGTTCGATCTTGGTATTGGTTTTCAAATAGGGGAAGATAGTGGAAGCTTCGTAAAATAAAATTTGTGGGTCATTATCACAACAAAGTGGAAGTTTTATCCGAGAGTAAAAATTTAACATGATATTTGCCTGAAAAAGTTACCGGTAAAGCTATCAACACACAGCTTGGGTAAAGCCCAGAGGAGCAAATGCCAATCTGTCGAATTAGCCTTCTCGACCGTAAAAACCTACTTTATCTGTCGAACTCCATACATTTTTAGCTCGAGTTTTTGAAGTCTCGCTTCGACTGTTTCTCCGGAATAGCCCCCCAGCATTCGCCAATGCGTGGATAAACGTAGCGGTGATATTATAGTTTTGACGGCTATAAAAAACGCGGTGGCTTTCATAATAATGGTACAGTTGAGACCACATAAGGCTATACACTTGCAGTACGACATTAGCCCCTACAGAGAAGAATATAAGATAGGTACGAAGTCCAATATATCTTACATGATGCGGTCTCCACTGTACAAAATCTTACTAACCCGTCTAGTGCAACAACGTATCACTGATTTTTAGGGTTCCGTAGTACCTAAAAGGTACAAAAGGAACCTTATGGTGAGACTCCGTTGTCCGTCCGTCCGTATTTCACAGCCTCATAACTTTAGCACCGTTGAAGATAAATACATGAAATTTGGCACAAAAATAGCATTAATTTGCCCACATATAACGGTGTAAAAAAATTAAAAATTTTTAATTGTTCAAAATATTTCCAAAACAAAAGTGAGAAAAATAAAAAATCTTAGCCTAAAAATACAGAATGGGTATCAAATTGTAGATATTAAAAAGTTTGTAAAAATATGTACTTTTACTATATTTACTGGCACTGGTAATTTTTTTTTTTAATCCTCTTTCCTCTGATTTTAATTTTTCATTAAAAAGCTGATTATAAAAATATATACTTTTATTACTATATTTACTGGCACTGGTTTCGAGAAATCTTAAAAAAACCCCAAAAATATATGTGTCCCCCCCCTCATCTCCGAAACTGGTAGACCGAAAAATATTTTTAAAAAGTTAATTATAGATCATAACTGGCCAATTACAGGAAAACTATAGCCTTGAAAAAAATGAGCACAAATGTCAAATATATAAAAAAAAGTAAAATAAATAAAAAAATATTTTATAAAAATACAATATGGTTATACTATTGTAGGTATTAAAAAGTTGATTGTAAAAATATATAGTTTGGGTATATTTAATTTCATCTATTTGAGAAACCCTTGAAAAACCATAAAAAAATTGATGTCCTCCTCCTTATCTCTAAAACTGGATGACCGAAAAATATGAAAAAGATCATGGTAATATGTGTTTACGTAAATATTACAGAATAAATAAAGCGGTTGAGAAATTCAAGAAAAAAATTACTAAATTAAATTTATCATCCACAATACGAAACCCTAGGTACGCGAGTCTGACTCGCACTTGTCCGATTTTTTTTTCTTTTTATACCAATATTTAAACTCATTTGACAGGACTAAACTTAATTTTAGCATTCTGTCCTTGTATTTTCGATAAAGAAAGAAAAAGAAAGGACACTTAAAATAAGGTTAGTCCTGTCGAATAATTGTAAGTCGCATTACGCCGAATCGACACCATTATGTAACTAAATGGTACTTACATACTTACAATAATTTCAATTAATAATTATTTAACATCTAATTGTCTTAATTTTGATTTTAAAGCTGTTAAGCTGTTACAAAAGAGATCAACATGTGAAAGATTCTTAATATAAAAGTCAAGGCTGCGTGTAAGGTAAGAATTATTATTTTAATTTATGAGAGCTAGTGGGTGTATGAAAGAGTTTAATGTTACGAGGAGAACGGGTAGGTATTGAAATTTATTTTTCCTAGAAGCAAATAACATTCGCTAAAATTATTTCAAATTATAAATATATTTATTATTTCAAACTGCTTACGTCGTACAGATAGCATAGGTAATACTAACGGTCTTTCAAGGCGTATTTTCATATTAAAAATCCTACTCACTGATCACCGAAACCTATCAAAACCGATATTTATACTTACTATATCTATACCTATATCCCACATCCCACCCCATCCCATTCCATCCCATCCCATCTCATCCTATCCCACCCGTTATTCGTATTGTGGATGATAAATTTAATTTTGACAGTTTTTTTTATTTCTCCACCACTTTATTTTTCCTGTAATCTTTACGTAAACACATATTAACCATGTTTTTTTTTACATATTTTTCGTTCAACCAGTTTTGGAGATAAGGGAGTGTACCCCCTACATAATTTTTTTTATGGTTATTCAAGGATTTCACGAAATAGATGCAATTAGTTATAGCCAAACTATATATTTTTACAATGAGCTTTTTAATACCTACAATTTGATACCCATATCATATTTTTATTTTTTAAAGTTAGCTCGAAACCAGCGCTAGTAAATATAGTATATACTTAAGTATATATATTTTTACAATCAGATTTTTAATATCTATAATTAAGGATAAATAAGGATAAAAAAATTATTTTTCTCACATTTGTTTTGGAAATACTTTGATAATTTCAAATTTTTCATTTTGTTTTTCATCGTGATATGTAAGCAAATTAATTATATTTTTGTGCCTTTTATGTCTTTATCTTTAACGGTGCTAAAGTTATGAGGCTGGACGAATGGACAACGGAGTCTCACCATAAAGTTCCTTTTGTACCTATTGGCTACCTACTGGAACCCTAAAAACTATCCTTATACCTTAGGAAAAATGTAAAATAGTAAAACATACTTTATTATCATTGACTAAACAATCATTGTCATTGAGAAATAGACTTTGGGACAGTAATCCCACCCGTTTAAGGATGGTCGTCATAACGCAACTAACTCAGTTGTGGGCGTAGCCAAATGTCATGCTGTTTCATTTTGCTATAAGGTGCAAGCTCCATAAAACTTGCGAGGACAATACAAGCGCAAAATTGAAAATTTGTTTTAGGAGTAATCACTTTTGGCAAGACGGTGGACGTTATTCGTGGTATTATTATTAATCTAGATAACATTTTCGATGTTACACCCATATTAATTTTTTGATTTTATCTAAAACAGTAAAAGCTCATTCGGCTACACTTTTGGCAAAAAACCGTTACATTTACGTATTTTTGGAGTTTGTTGTTAAGATACTACTCAATTTTCACGGTTTTTAGTTAAGACGAGGCCTTCCTTAGGCGCACGGCGGCTTTGCAATTATAACCCGTAGACTAAATTTCATAAAGTTGAAAATCGCGTGCGCCAAAATGCGCGCGAAACGATTCAGAACGAGTCTAATTTTAAGATTAAAATCGACTAAAATTACAAAATTGCATTTAAGTCATTTCTGAACTTACATTGGTTAATAAACAAGACTTTTGTATTGATAGTAAAATATGACACATAAAAATCAAATGGATTAAACACAAAACCAAAAAAACACTCAAAAAGAGACTATTTTCAAAAATAAAATATTTCGAGCGAAAGTTTTCCAATTAGGTAACGCTACTTACAAGGTAAAAATAAAGGTTTGAAAAAACATATATTTACGTTTCATATTGATTGCGTCTGTGGTAGATTCTGTACAATCGTTCAAAAACTGTTGAAAAAGGAAATAATGAGCCTAAAATATTATAATAACATTCCATAGACACCCCACAATGTGGTGACAGCGTTTGTATGGAGGTTTGCATGCAACGACGCCTTTTGAAGCTTGTGGAAATAAAGTTTTTGATTCTAATAAATAGATTACCTTTTATTTTTTTGTTTACTTGAATAAAAATTTAGGAGCATTATGAATTAACGAATAATACTTATAAATCATTGGCGTATAAATTTTTGATTTGATACCTAGGTATGCAACTTGTACCTACGCAAAGATCTGCCTGTAACCGATTCCCACAAAGATAATAATATTAATTTAAAACAGTTATTCAAGTTATATTTCCGTTTTATTAAGTCGATTATAAATGAGTTTGGAAGCAATATTTTTGATATAAAATACAATTGTATAATAAAATATAATGTGAATACTTACCATATTGTAAAATATAAAAAATGCCACTAAATTTCTCGAGGATGCTCTGTAATTATTTAAGTTATTTACCTTCAAATGTTGTAAATATTGGATTTCTATGACTGAGCGAGATTAAAACAAAACTGGTGTTTTATATTCTCGGGTATAACGTTCCGCCACGTGTTAATGTTGCATGTATCGTTAGTATTAACGGGAACGTAGTTAACATTCTGCGGGAAACTAAACGTTAGCCTGACGGCGACGTGCAGTGTTACCATTTTTGGTAGTTTTACTACTATTTTAGTAATTTTGGACGAGTTCAGTGGTATATGAAGTAAGTTGAAGAAAAGTACATTGATGTCGATTTGGTGTAAAAAGACTGTTACACAACTTAATTTATTTGACAGGACTAACCTTATTTTTAGTGACCTGTCTTTGTCTTTTTAATAGAGAAAGAAAAAGACAGAACGCTTAAATTAAGTTTAGTCCTGTTAAATAAGTTAAATCGTGTTACACCGAATCGACACTATTGTAGAGTTTTTTAGTAATATGTAAGTTAAATTCATGAGATTTTAGTACGTTTTAGTAATTTGAGTAGCTATGCAATAACAAAAAGCTGCTTTTATTTTTTTCAAAGGTTAGTAGTACTTACTGCATTTCCAAAGGTTTGTTTTGTTAATCTATGATTTTGTTGTGGTTATATTTCCAGCTATCCTGGCTATCTTTCTATCCTACTCTTGGCAGCATTGAAATGAATTAATAAATCAGTATAATATTATTATACTTTTGGCCCAATGAATGATTATAATAATTTTCATCCAGATGATGCAATGTTAAAAAAGTTTTGTAAAAGTATATGGCTCGTGTTCAGCCTGATGTTGCTACTAATAAATAATTTACTATTACTAAATTGAATGTATTAACAAAATAATAACTGTTGTTTCATTTTACGAAAACTTCATTGATCACTTTCGAATCTTAGTATTTTCCATGGTTTTCTATAATTTATCTAGTCGTTTTTGGTAAAAGTAGCCCAGGGGTAGAACGACAGTGGCCTCTCAATCTTGAGACCCAGGTTCGATCCCCGGTTATGCACGCACCAATGAATTTTTCGGAATTTATGTGCACAGTATTTCTCTTACTTACCTGCTTACTTACTGAACGATGAAGGAAAACATCGTAAGGAGACCTGCATGCATGCCCTAAGAAGCGATTGTGCACAAAGTATGTACGGCAATAGATAGAGCTTACCTCCCATCACGTTGGGACTTAATAATCGTCGGTTAAACGCAGGTGTACCGAGTGTGGACTTTGACTTGCATTTCACAGTTCACACTCGGAACACCTCTGACACCCTCTTGGGGATTGATGTCGTGACAATATAATATTTTTTATATTTTGGTACATTTTACTGAATTGGAGAACGGCACCACTGGCGACGTGTCAAATGTCAATTTGACGTTTATCATTCACCATTTCACCACTTTTCCATCAAAATATATCATGAAAAGGAAAATTGTGGGATAAAATTCAGCCATTCAAATACGATTTAATTGTTTTTAATAGATAAAACGCCATCTCTGATTCATCGTCTATTTCATGGCAGTGTAAGAAAACATTTAAAATGTCGACTTTACGTGAACGCCAACTTAGTAAGTTTCAAA
The DNA here is from genome assembly GCA_934047225.1 of Ypsolopha sequella. Classification (NCBI taxonomy): domain Eukaryota; kingdom Metazoa; phylum Arthropoda; class Insecta; order Lepidoptera; family Ypsolophidae; genus Ypsolopha; species Ypsolopha sequella. Next base: position 7,700,137 of record OW203994.1, on the reverse strand, counting down.
ACAATAATTTTATTTGAAGTCTGAACAAATCGAACAAACTATCAACTTGAATTTGTGTTTCTATTCTTCCAGATGCCTTGAAGCAAATGCTGAACTTGAACCAGCCATTAACAAAGAGCTCCGCCAATGAACCTGCCTGGAAAGTGTTGATATATGATAGAGTTGGTCAGGATATAATTTCTCCTCTCGTATCTGTAAAGGAACTTCGAGAACTAGGCGTCACGTTACATGTGTAAGTACATGTTACCATGGGCGTAGCCATGGCGGGGCAGGGTGAGGCGCTTGCCCCACCCTGGCTCTGACCTGTAAGATACCTAACCAAACCTAAAAACTAAATTATCTGGTACTAACTGAAATACTCAATATCCGTAACAAAGTTCACACGCGACAGTCTACAGCTCAAATGGCTGAAGTTAGAGACACATTTTTGTATGGTAGATTTCGAGGTGTAGGTAGGTGTGCCCCAACCTGAGCCCATGGCTGGCTACGCCCATGTATGTTACTGTTAGTAATATACTTACTTTATACATTTTATGAGCATACCCTGCTACTTTTAAGTAAGACCTGAAGTCTGAGCAGAGACAGGTGAAGTGTTATAAATCTGTATTATTTCCAAATATCTGTTAGTGATCTATGGTATTCTAAATAAACAGGGGTAGATGCGTTAACAGCACCTAGCAATGAAAAAGCAAATTTACTTAATAGTAATTATGGCAAGGACTTTATTAGCGTTTGATAGAGGAGATTATTTGTTAGCTCATTGGCACATTTGTCTTGGACGGCTAATATTAATAATCATGCAGCGCAACAACAGATTTAGCCAATACTGAAATATTTTATATGGAAAAATAAACAGGATTGGAGTAGATTAACTCAATACTTGTATTAGGTACCTATTTTATATTTTTAAAAAATCAAGTCAAGACCGTAATTGCGTAACATATTAAAACCAAGGCGTTCATGTTTTAGGCTCAAGTCGAGTCTTAATTAAAATGCACCCAAAATTAAACAATAATCTTCCTTTACCACTTTCCTGCTGTCGTAAATATACTGTCATTTTGATAAAAAAGAATGCACAAGTAACTGTTGATTTTCTACTTCCAGCCAGTTACACTCAGACAGGGACCCAATTCCAGAAGTGCCAGCTGTATATTTCTGTTCACCGACAGAAGAGAATCTCGGCAGAATATGCCAAGACCTGGACAATGGAGTCTATGATCAATACCACTTGAATTTTATATCACCCATCTCCAGACAGAAATTGGAAGATCTAGCTGCTTCGGCGATACAGTCTAACTCTGTTGTAAACATACACAAAGTGTATGACCAGTACCTGAATTTTATTTGCTTAGAGGACGACTTGTTTATTATGAAACACCAGCAATCAGATTCTTTGTCTTATTATGGTAATGTATTAATAATACTACAATACTACATCCAAACTTTTTTTGTTAGTTTACTGTAAGCATTTAGTTTTAGTTATTGTGTACTTATATATTGCTTTTCTATGTATTCTTATCGTCTCCAAAAAAAATATTTCTTCCTTCTTTCTTTCAACTTTCTATTTGACATATCAAGTAATGAAATGTGTATTTTTACACTAAAGGGAAATATCATGGAGAACTGTTTCTCCTGGGCAGCCACTCTATATAGCCTTTTATTTTGAGCTATTGAAGAATAGTAGAATTTGTACTATTTCTTTAAGGGGCTCCACAATGCTAAACAACAGTTTTGTATTGGATTCAGTTCCGTCAATGTAGGTCGTAAAAATTGAAAAAAAATATTGCGTGTTTTTTGACTCAAGACAATTATTAATTACACTTAAAAAATAAACATACTTTCAATCTTCTATTGATTACATTACTTTAAAAAAAGCATGAATTTCACGAAAAAAGCGATTCAGTTTCCATGTTTCAAAACCGATTGAAACGAAACCAACACACGCAGATACTAACTAAAAAAAAACATCTTTATTACATAAAGAAATTATAGTTAATGTCCTAATGGAGCCGTGATTTCAAAATAACTGAAGTTTTGCGTGCGCGGCAGGATAGAGAGTTAAAAAAATAAACGCGTTAGATCAGGACTGAATTTTAGCATTGTGCAGCCCCTTAATAGCTTGGAATTCTAAAAAACTATTGCAAAAAAAATGTACAGTACTCTCAAAGTAATAATGCGCATACAAATCTCCGCCACTGTTCGGTAAAGCTCATATTTCCTTATACTTTCTATACAATCAATACGGTCACGTAGTACGTCCGTTCGCTCGGCTACTTTGAGAGTACTGTACCATAATGTAGGTCAAATCCTTCGCAATACCACAAAATAACCACTTGCAAAAGGTTTACTCCGCATAACTAGCGAAAACAGGCGCACGCACACATAGTAGTGTACGTACGACGATCTCGGATGAAGTCGGTCGAATGCCAATACAAAATTCTGCCGAGATCATCATACGTACGCGTCTATGCATGTGTGTGCCTGTTTTCGCTCCGTCGTCGAGTCGGCCTTCTGGTAGTATCTATTTGTGGCAATACTTATTGAATGACAAATACTTTTTATAGAGTGGCTGCCCAGGAAAAATTTTGACATGATATTTCGTGGATTTCACTGATTTTTGTTTGAGCACCCTTAAAACTTTTATTTAATCTCTATACAAATGTCATTGGACCACTTGTTTATGAGCGACACTTGGATTTTTGAGATTTTTAAATGTGAGATGATGATTCATGTTTAATTACCCTGAATATGCAATCTGGCATGCCAAGTACAGCGGAGATCACATCAAGATATACACGCTGGACTTTGTACCTAATTGTATCGTTCACTACAGGGGCTAATGTGGTACTGCAAGTGTATAGCTTGATTTGATCTCCACTGTACTATACTAGTTTTCAATCCAATAAATAAATAATTTGAGACTCGTTTTTAATTTCTTTCAGCAATAAACAAAGGAGATACAAAAGACACAGAAATGGAAGCTATTATGGACAATATTGTTGAGAGCTTGTTTTCAGTATTTGTAACATTAGGTAAGGCTTAATATTGTTAATATATTTACCTACAATATGTGTAATTAACTGAAAGAACAGAAATCATGTATTTTTCTATTATAATTATTATTAAATATTCTTTATTGCACAAATCAAAAACATTTACATAGGCGAACTTAACGCTAGTTGGCATGTTTTTCCGCTAACGTTTGCCGATTATTACTTACTTTCGTATTTATTTAATTTTCTTATCGAATTTACTTAAATAGTAAAGCTGATTCGGAACGCTTTAATTTTAGTTTTAGTGCTGTCAAAACTTAAAATTTTCTGAAGTCGTTTATCTTTCCTTTTTAAGGCGATATGCGAAAAAAATACGGGTGTTTCTTTTCGGTGTATTTCACGAAATACACGGAAAATTTCTGGTATATGCATCTTCACTATATAATCTAGGGATTTGAAATTGGAAAACATGTTTGAATAAATTTTCCTCAATAGAAATAATTGTTGAAATGAGGTCTTCAAACACACTTTTTCTCCTCGTTTGACGAATAGGAACCATATACAGAACTCAAGCATATTTTATTAGGTGTGTTTCAATAATATCTAGAGATTTGATATTTGAAATTTTGCTAGCTATTTTAGTTTTTTTAATAAAAATATAAAACCAATTTTTTCCCTTTTGCCCTGAATCCGCCCCTCTGGCACTGCACGATTTTTCGCTTGGAGTGACAGTGACAAAAATAAAATTCGCATAGCTCTTAACACTTAAGTATTATTTTGCAATCAAGAAAATTTAGTGTTGACAGCACTAAAACCAAAAAAGCCTTGAGAATCCGCTTTATCATCTCATCAAGTAAACATTGGTTTCTTATTTCTATAACCATTGTTGTAATATTTCAGGCAACGTCCCCATTATAAGGAGCACCAAAGGCAATGCAGCAGAAATGGTAGCAAAGAAACTAGACAAAAAGCTTAGAGAAAACCTATGGGATGCAAGGAACAATTTATTTCATGGCAACACTGGACAAGTTGGCTCATTCAGTTTCACGAGGCCTATGCTCATAATATTGGACAGGAACATTGATATGGCCACACCTCTTCATCACACTTGGACTTATCAGGCGTTAGCTCACGATGTACTGGACCTAGCGTTGAACAGGTAACTTTTTGTTTATACTGAATACAGAATACTCGAATCGATTATGTCATGTTGTTGTCAGTGGCGTATTTACCCTAGGGCCAAAAGGGCCATGGCCCGGGGCGGCAGGCTGTGAGGGGCGGCGCAAGCTGCACCTCGCCCTCAGCTTTGGGCACCTTTCATAAGCAATCGTTGCCTATATTTTAATTTATATTGCTTTTTGACATTATAATGTCTTTTATTAAAAACATAAAAAATAAATGGTGTTTATTCATTTGTATGTCCTTTTGAGTTTTTTTATTCGTTATCAAAATTCTCAGCCCAAAACAACATACTACTGGATTTTATTTTATTTTATTATCGAAATATTTTTGCTTTTTTTACGTTCATTTATGGAGCGGCAAACCTTACAGGCCCAGGGTGCCGAATTTTAAATAGGTTACTGGTTGTTGTAATGCTTTGTATCAAATCACTACAAGAAGTTAAAACGCAGCAAAGAAAAAGAGAAGCATAAACAGATCGGGATAATTTGTTATCTAAGTATAAACTAAACAGACAACAATGTAAACCTTATAAAAATGTGCCATATTTCCTGATTAAATAGATGCAAACAATTTGTCTTGCTTGCAGACTCAAACAATTGTTACTTAAACATCTCTTGGATAACAATAAAATTTAGCCTTTACAGACAAATCCTCAAATATGATGTCAAGGAAGAAAGAAAATGATGGCTTCAGAATGTTTATTATATTTTTCAATGCAAGTGCTCGTAAAGGCCCACTTTTTATGCATCAAAACCGAACAGAAAGTCGATTATTTTGCCCTAGGCCTTATTATTGTTTTTTTTTTTATTTATTTACAATGGTTGGCCAACCTGCAGCCTTTCCTGTGTACCATAAATGTTATACTTTTTTTTCCACTGTTTAACGGCTCTCGATACAGTCCTTTTGTGCCAATCATAATTTAAAGTTCACAAGATTATATTTGTTTTATTTCCTCACATTATGCATTGAAAAACGTAGTATGATACACGGGCGTAAGAGCAATAAGTTACTCGGTTACGTTTAAAACACTCGCTACGCTCGTGTTTAAAACGTTTAAAACAATCGTCCTCGTAATTTATTCCTTTGCGCCCTTGAAGCATAAACTACTATTATGCGTATTAAAAAAATGTTTCTTCTCTATTTTCAGGGCAGCAGTGCCAGAAGGTGGTGCCCCACCGACAGCGGGCGCTAAACCAAAGACAAGGGTTTGTGACCTTGATTCCAAAGATTCTCTATGGTCAGAGCATAAAGGCAGCCCATTCCCAACTGTCGCTGAAGCTATTCAAGAGGATTTAGATAAATATAGGTACAAATAGACTTGCATCTCTACTAGAATAAAAATTAATTATGCATGTGACATCATTTGACATAAAGTACCTGGAATAGAAGAGCTTACATTATTTTGAAAATCCGTATTGGAATAAATTTCAAGCAAATTACATCTTTGACGTAACATTAAGAAGTTTTTTTAATAAGTAGGAAAAGTAATATAATAATCAATGTTACACTTAGGTAGAAATGAGGCTTGCACATAATTTGTTCAGAATGTTTATTTTTCTATTTTCATACGCTTTTGAGCAGACTATAGAACTAAAAATTATTTGTAACCCCAATTACCTACTTGAATAAATAAATGTATCTTGTTTAAGTATCTTTTCTCATCAGATATTTATTAGTGAGTAGGGACAACTGAAACAAGTGCTGAAAAATTAAACAAAAACGGCTTGTGTTATTTTGCCTTACTATAAAAAAAAAACTTTAAATTTCTCACCACCAGGAGCTCAGAAGCAGAAGTAAAGAAGCTAAAAAGCTCAATGGGCTTGGACGCCGACAGCGATCTAGCGCTAAGCTTAGTCAGTGACAACACCCAGCGACTGACCAGTGCTGTTAACTCGCTGCCGCAGCTTATGGAGAAGAAGAGGCTAATTGACATGCACACCACTATCGCTACCGGTATGTCGCAAAATATTCTTTAGTAGCTGCTATTAAACACTATGAGTCTGGACACGGACAGCAATCTAGCGCTGCATCTGGTAAGCGACATCACACAGCGATGGACGAGCGCTGTCAACTCATTGCCTCAGCTTATGGAGAAGAAGAGGCTAATCAACATGCCACTATCGATACCGGTATGTCGCTAAATATCATGTGTTAGCTGCTATAAAACTCTATTGGTCTGGACACGAACAGCGATTTAGCGCTGAACTGAACCTGGTAAGCGACATCAAGCAGCGACGGATGAGCGCTATCTACTCTTTACCGCAGCTTATGATGAAGAAGTGGGTAAATAACATGCCACTATTGCTACCGGTATGTCGCTAAATATTATATATTGGTACCGATTCGATGAAGCACATCTTAACTTATTTGACAGGACTAAACTTAATTTACGCGTTCTGTCCTTGTCTTTTCGATAAAGAAAGAAAAAGACAGGACGCTTAAAATAAGGTTAGTCCTGTCAAATACGTTAAGACGTGTTATGCCGAATCGATACTATTGGCTGCTTTATAACTATTGGTCTGGACACGAACAGCGATTTAGCGCTGAACCGCAGCTTATGGAGAAAAGGCTAATCGAAATACACACTGCGACAGCTACCGGTGTGTATCTTTGTTTTTGTGGTAAAATGAAGATGAATTATAGTTCATTTAGAACGAAAAAACTTGTAACGTCTGATTTGCGCTAAAATTCTCCACGTAAACTATGAACAGTATGGCGACAGGTCCATGGTCGAATAAAACATGGTATACTCCTTAGTATTCTCAAAATTTGTATTCTAAAACTCACGCCTACTTCAATTCCCATGGCCTAATTTTTTTTTTCAGATAATTTACGTCGTTTTAGGACAAAATTTTCATTATTTTGGTATATAAATTAACCATTATTTTTTAATGATTTTTTTAAAGAATTGTACGATATGACGTCACTTGAGAATTTTAGACATTATACTGATTGTGATGTGTGATTGCTTATAAAAAAATGTGGTCTGTCTCTGGCTGTCTACTCATCTGTCACCCAGCTGTCAAATTAGTCGGAAGCAAATAATTATAAATTTATCTTGATAGCAAAGGACACATTTCTAAACAGCCATTTCTCAAGTGACGTCACACAAAGGCAAATGGAAGTTGCACCTTTTTTGTAAAAATATTCATGATTATGAAGATTTCTAGACCACAAGTTCTAAAATACGGCTTACTAAACCTAAATCTCGAAATGGTTTTCGAATTAACACACCTTAACATAATTTAATCTAAGCTAATTTAAACCCTGACAATAGGATAGCATATGCATTTTTTGCATGAGTGCGAATGAATATTTAAGTACGAGATACGTACGTACGTATACGTATACGTACGTACGAGAGCTCGTACGGCTATATTGAGATTAATAAATATTTAGATAACAAGAGTGGGATGATGTATTTTAGATGTCTGGTCGTCGGTGTGCGTGGGCGGGTACTATTCGGATTAAAATACAAGTAATTTATTCATTTTTTGACATCAAACGCGAAGAGTTAAAAGCCTGCCAACCCGCGGTCATTCACTTTAATATGTATGTGGCAGGCAAATAGTAAAACTCGGCATTTTATAAACGGCATTGTCATTTCTAAATACTCTCGGTTTTGCAATTTGCTGTTCGGCAAATTGTAAAACGCAAGCTGTTTTGTGATTTGCCGTAGGTCATTTTCTAAAAAGCCGAATTCGAATGTCTGACCAAAAAGTGATAAACAGGTGCGACGACGAGCGGAGCAGAGAGGAGCGTGTTAGGTTTACACGTAGATACATATTGGGAGCGGAGCGGAACGAGGCGACCCTCAATAATTCTAACAGAATTACCATATGCCAAGGCAAATTATAAAATTCGGAATTCTACTATATGACGAAAATTGCAAAATAACGAGCGTTTAGAAACTGACGATACCGTTTGTAAAATGCCGAATTTTACTATCTGCCTGCGAAATGTAGACGATATACAGTCCTCGCCAAACATTTAGTCGCCTGAGTTACGAGTGCAAGCTTGCGCAGGTACAGTCAAGGAAACAATAATATCACCGGTTGATTATTAAATGTTTACTATAAGTAGGAAGGTGTATTTGTTGTACCTACGTGGGTATTTCATTATTTATTTATTATTTTAGTGCAATCTTAACTTTATAAATAAAACGCATCAATATTAAAAACAAGTAAATTTATAATCTACAAATATAGGTATCTACAGTAAGTAAATAACGCTAAACCTTAATTCTTTGAACAGTTCTCGTTGTGACACCTGTAGCTGCTGCAGTCCGTTTTTGTTTGGCTCTGAAATCATGCTGAATTCCTTCTTGAGCTTCTTTGGTTATGAATTTACGTAAAAACCATTTTCCTACATTATCGCCGTAAAACGTTATAACGTCCACGAGCAATAACAATTAACTTTAACAAACGAAATCAACAAATAAAGATAACAAAAACAATAAACTATAAGAAACAAAATCAACGATAAACTTAACGAATCAGAACCACACATTAATTTTTTTACTCGAAGGTACTTTTCATGCAACGCGCGCGTGTGTGTAGTGTACGGACGTAGCACTAACACTAACGCATAGTGTCGACGCCTGCCAGATGGCGAGCGGAGGGTGTGGTGCGGCACGCAGGCGGATGTGCTCCGCGCCCTCGGTCTTGTAACTTCCCCCTGACACCGTAAAACAGCTACTGCGATGCCTCTTGCGGTTAACTTCAGAGGCGACTAAATGTCTGGCGCACACTGTACTAGAAAGATCGGCTACATTCGGCTTAGGCCGCAGCAGCGCCGTACTGACTAGGACTCGGAAGTGGTCGCCATGACCGAAAACGGTCGGAGCTGATCATCAGTTAGATTTCTATGTTCCCGCCAAGTTCCTAAATTGGGTAGTCATAGACAATAGACACATTATGGTCACGTTCCTAAACGCCGGAGTAAAGATAAAATTTAACTGTCACCCGTTCCATAACCACCCGAGTCAAAACGAACAGCTCCGAACAATTCTCGAAGTCGTTCATAAATCTTGTCAGAAATGTAGAATTCACTTTTGACAGTTAAATTTTAGGACCCGTAAATTTTCACTTAGACATTTGTCATCACATTACGCGCCATTTTTTGTTTTCTGGGTTATAAGATAAGATAAGATAAAGATAAATTTATTGATCTTCAGTAAGATTGTTACAATTAATGGTACATTGCAGTAGGTAAAAACCTATATTAAATACAAATACTATCTTATTATTTATAGAAGTACCTCGGGGAACTCTGTTCCCTACACTAAGTACTAAGAGTACCTGTACGGTAGGGTAACAGTGAGTCTCTTCAGTCGCTGCACATTACATTTTACATTTTCAGATAAAAAGAAGACAGCTACTGAATATAATAATAATAATAATAATAAAAAAACGTGCAATTAATAATAAAAAACAAACAACAAACGTTAATTATCTAAAAAGTAAAATAAAATAAAAATAGAACATAAAAAAACAATCATAGTTGCATGCAAAAACATTATCAATATTTATTTATAAATTTAGGCGTCATTATTGTTTAATATTAATAATAATAATTAACAATTTATTATTAAGGTATTGTTGTAAGGTATCATGATTCTATTTTAAATAGTGTTTCTGTGTTAACATAGTTTACCTTCAGTAAGTAATCTGTAATTATTTTTATGAGATCATTACTGTTTAGGACTTTAGGTGAAATATTGCTAAACACATACTAATTTTATTGTAGATGTAAGGTCCTATAAAGTTTTGTGAATTTTCTCCAAATTTAGTTTTGCATATTGTGGTTTCAAAAACACGGTCCTGTCAGAGAATATAAAGTATTACTACGTAGTCCAGTATAGAATTCTTCGGAATGACTTGTAAAGCCATTTAATTGCGTTAAAACAAACATATAAACAAAAAAATATCCTACTTATAAATAAACTGCCTTTACAAAGGGGCCGTTCCAAAACGATTAGTAAATAGATTCTGTCTCAGTCTCATCTCTTTCACTTTTACGAAGTAAACTTTATTACCCGGAAGTAATGGAACGCTACCTAAATTTGTTTTCATTTACAGCCATTCTCAACGCAATTAAATCAAGAAGACTAGACTCATTCTTCGAGCTTGAAGAGAAGATCATGAGCAAAAGTAGCAGCGTTGAAAGTAAGGCTGTCATGGATCTTATCACGGACCCCAACGCCGGCACGCCTGAGGATAAAATGCGGCTGTTCGTTATCTACTATCTGTGCACGACGGAAATACCGCAGCCAGAATATGAGAAGTTTGAAGCTGCATTGGAGGCTGCTAACTGTGACGTCAAACCTATGGCTTATATGAAGAGGTGGAAGTAAGTTTACATATCCTACCAAAAGAACCGGTCAAGTGCCAGTCAAACTCGCTTACCTAGGGTTCCGTAACTCGATAGTTTTGGTAATTTTGTCTTGCACCCAAATTTTGTCTTTTTAGGGTTCCGTACCCAAAGGGTAACCACCGGGACCCTATTACTAAGACTCCGCTGTCCGTCTGTCCGCCTGTCACTAGGCTGTATCTCATGAACCGTGATAATTAGACAGTTGAAATTTTCACAGATGATGTAGCTATTTCTGTTGCCGTTATAACAACAAATACAAAAAAGATAATGAAATACATATTTAAGGGGGCTCCCATACAACAGACATGTTTTTTTTCCGTTTTAGATAATGTTACGAAACCCTTCGTGTGCGAGTCCGACTCGCACTTGGCCGGTTTTTTTATACCCTTTTATGTGGGTAAATTAATGCTATTCTATTAGCTACCACTTTAAATGGCCATCATGGTTTTTTGACATCCTTGCTAACATGTTTAATTAATTTTACCATTTCCTTGAATTTCACTAGCTAGGTAATGCCAATAGTTTTAAAGAAAATTGCATTTTATCTACTCCCATGCTGCAATGTGGTAATTATAACATCAAAAGCTGTTTAATAAGTACCTAATTAATAATTTTACATTATAAAACCGCTATTCTGCGCTGTGATTGGCCAAATTTATTACAACACTACTAGTAAACCTATCAGAAGCAATAACGGTCTGTCTTAATTTCTTAAGCCACGCCCTCTTTACTCTTCTCGTTTCTGCTCTTTACTCTTCTCGTTTCTGATTGGTCTCAAGGATCTTCATACTAATTCCATCATGACGAGTATCAAGACAATATCATGACGAGTGTTCTTTTTCTCATTTTTCGTGAAATATTTTTCGATGGTCGTAGATAAAGTATTGTGTACAACTGGACATTGGGACACTCGTGCAAAACTATAACGAAACTCACTTCGTTCATTTCGTAAACAAGCACTCGTTGCACAAAAGTTTGTGCAACTGTAACATAATGTGAGACATTTTATTTTATTTTATTTTTATTTTCTTTATTGGGAAATAAACAGCTTATTTATTATTGCATATTTGAAAACATCTGCTAGACAATATTAAAACCAAAACAGTTTCAACTAATAAAAAATGTACATGAAAAAAACACGACAAACCAAAAACACAACAAGCAATATTTAAAAAGAAAACCTCTTGTATATTATAATATATATTATCGGGTCTATTGCACATTAGAACAAGAGTGCTTGTTTAATATTATTTTCAACTTACAAATTGACGAATAATGAGAAATGTACACTCGGTCATAAAGTCCAAGTACGTCGTCTGACAGTATTGCCGCTAATTTCTTAAGCCACGCCCTTTTTACTCGTTGCTTGTGATTGGTTCTCTAGTGGTGCTATTATAAATTCGGCCAATCACAGAGAGCGTGAGCGCGCTTCGCCCTAGTTCTCAGTGACGCTTACCATCAGGTGCTTGGGCAAGCGTAAATAGAAAGAAAAAAATTGCGGTGTTATAATGTCTCTAATATTATAACATCGGTCAAACAACTTAGGCACTTATAAAAGCGCTTTTGATATTGTAATAATTAGAATGAGAATAGTTAAAATATTTATACTAAAACCTCGACATCTTTGAACTTCAAATCGACTTAACCAAGAGGTTATCATGAGAAATCGTATGCCCACCGCAAATAGGAATGGGAGCTCTATAGTTACGGACTAACCAATCTTTTTTCAGAGGGTTCACGAAAATGTCGACATCTAGTCAGTACGAAGGTGGTGGCACGAAGACGGTTTCGATGTTCTCCAAACTTGTCTCGCAAGGGTCATCCTTCGTCATGGAGGGCGTCAAGAATTTAGTTGTGAAAAAACATGTAAGTGTACACGCTTAAGAGGCGTCATCACAGCCAAACCTACATACAAACGCTGACATCCTGTCTATGGGATGTTATTATAATATTTTTAGGCTGAGTCCATTAAGAAGCCGGTGCAGGATGACGCCAACTCCGGTGCGAAGCGAGACATATCAGGACAATAAAGCGCATATTTGGCTGGCTGATCTAAACAAGCGCCTCACGCTTTGCCCCACGCCGTTCGAACTGTGCTTAGCGAGTCTCGCCCTTTGCGTTGAAAATAATAATTATTTCCGAATACCTTAATTGTGCCTCGATTACTTATTTTTTTTTATTCTGTTTTAATTAATATTGATTGATAATACTTCCAAGTGGTGCGTGCTTACTTTGCTTGTTAAATGTTCATAAGTCACTTAACGAAGCCTTGTAAAAGTACTCAATTTTAGGGCTAAAACCCATTATTTTAAATATTTTTCTGGTCTTTAACGCGATGTTTGTGAAAAAATTAGGGATATACACTACTTCATATTGACCGTCTAAATGAAAGCCTAAAATTTATTTGATGGAATTGTTCCACTTTCGTGAGTTATTTTGGTTTTTAGATATGTATGAAGTACGATTCGCAGGGGGTTCTTAACATGAAAATCTTGAAATTTGAGTAATTTTGTATTCATTTGCCTTAAAAACAATAGCAGTACTGGTCTCGATTCGGTGTAACAACGACTTAACTTATTTGACACGACTAACCTTATTTTAAGCGTCCTGTCTTTGTCTTTTCGATAAAGAAAGAAAAAGACAGAACACTTAAAATAAGTTTAGTCAAATAAGTTAAAACGTGTTACACCGAATCGAGACTACTGTGAAGTAAATATGTCAGGTGTGCGTTTGGTCGGACGGCCATTTCTATTCCCAAAATTTATTGATAACCTAACTTTGTGAAGCAGGCTCATATAGACCTTCTGAACACGTCAGCAAGACATCTTTTCGAAAAAAAAATTGGAAATTTCTATTTTGATTTAAATGTCTACTTTTGTCACTAAGCTAGATAGATAGATAGATAGATAGATATAATCTTTATTTACTCAGCACTATCAACAAAATAATTCAAACACATTTTAGGAACAAAACAAAACATGATGTGCTGGGTAAAAAGGCCCTGCCTCAACATGTGCTGCAGCCAGTAGACTACAACGTGTGTATAAGAAGAATCATAAATACTATCCTTTTATGTACCCAACTCGATTTCTTGAAGGTCATTTGGGCTATGAGTCAATTGAGCTCAGAAGAAACTTAGCTTTGGCAAAGTTTATACTTGGCGTTATTCGAAATAAGATCGACTGTGTGGATCTTGTTGAGAAAATTCTAAAACTGTTTGTGCCCGATAGGTACCTCAGGGCGCGGAGTCATACGTTGTTCGCGGCGCCATTTTCGCGCACTAACCTTTATCGGTACTCGCCCGTCGCGCGAGCACTCGACATATTCTGCTCCCTGCTCGCTGAAGCACCAGAGTGTGATATTTTTGTGGATCGTATTAGTTATCTGATAGATGTTTGTAAGAGAATGTTAGAGAGAAGTATGAAAGTAAGTGCTTTAGTTTAAGAACTATATTATTGTAATGATTTAGATTTATCTGTTATGTTACAATAATTTTGAATAAACAAATTTGAATTTGAAAAAAAAAAAAAAAAAACGCTGTTATTATGCCAGAACCATTGTTTTGTCACGCATACTTCCGACATTTTAATGTACATACTTACATAGATACAACTAGTTACAGTATATGCTACTATTTTAATTATATAACATTTGTAATCAACAATTATGGTGTACATTAAACATACATAGATAATGTAGCCGATTCTGGAGGCTTTAATTTAAGTTTTAGTGCTGTCAAAACTAAAACTTTTTCAAAGTAATTTAGCTTCTGTTCCTAACATTTAAAGACTATTTTGTAATCAAGAAAATTAAGTTTTGACAGCACTAAAACTACATTTTCATCGTTGCAAAATAGTTCATAAGTGTGAAGAACAGAAGCTAAATTACTTTGGAAAAATTTAAGTCTTGACAGCACTAAAACTAAAGTTAAAGCCTTCAGAATCGGCTTTAATAAGCGAGTAATCAATATGTGGTCATACATGCAAGTTATAAAATAGACAGATAATTGCTCTAATGAAAAACTATCTACACAGATAAATAAATAAATCTTAATAAATAAAATAAAGGTATCTTTGTCATACCTAGAAAATCTTTGTATTATTTTTAACTCGTTACCTCTATTATAAATGAACTCTTGATATATCGTAGACTCCAGAACAAAGACAAACCAAACATGGTTTAATGGTACTGAATAATGTTAAAATATTGTACTTGTAACTGAAAATAAATAAATAAATAAAATAATAAATAAATAAATAGCACGTTTCCTTTAGTTTCTCGTTGAGAAATTAAAAATAACTTAATCCAATATAATAAATAATAAATTTTCCAATCATGGACAATTTTCAGTTTATATTTCGGAAAAATAAATGACTTGCGTAATTACCTATTCACACCGGTATATTTTTTCACTTGTACAGAAGCTGCCAATCAGCCGGTCCGTGGAGGCGGCGTTCGGCGGCGGGGAGGGAGGAGCTGACCTCACGTGGCTCGACCCCCGCGCCACCCGCGCGTCTCGCACCGACACCTCTCGCCGCGCCCCTCCGACCGACGCTGTTGTCTTTGTTGTAGGCGGGGGGAACTACATCGAGTACCATAATCTTATTGACTTTGCTAAGGTTGGTTTTTAGACATACAAGTCGCGGCAGTAAATTGCATAACGTAGCGTAGTATCATGTCTGTCGCACGAAGCACTAACAGTCCGGTGACAGAGACGACGCTCTACAAAGCCGAAGACAGCCGATGTGCATTATTTTCTGCCGGGTACTATACATGATGATGATTTAGGGGATGGCCAAGAGGTCGACCGCGAAGGCGATTTAAGTAGTCCACGCGAGTTAAAGTCGATTAATTAATGAAGACGAAAAATTGCTATTTTTAACATTTTCCACTACGAATACAATAAATACCAAGCATATTTCTCGCTTAAGGCGACATGCGAAAAAAATAAGGGTGTTTCTTTTCTGTGTATTTCATGAAATATACGGAAAATTTTAATAAATTTCTGGTATATGCATTTTGACTATATAACCCAGGGTTTTGAAATTGGAAAACATGTTTGGATAAATTTTCTTCGATAGAAATAATTGTTGAAATGAGGTCTTCAAACACACTTTTTCTCCTCGTTTGCGAATAGGAACCATATACAGAACTCAAACATATTTTATTAGGTGTGTTTCAACAATATCTAGAGATTTGATATTTGAAATTTTGCTAGCTATTTTAGTTTTTTTAATAAAAATATAAAACCAACTTTTTTCCCTTTTCCCCGGATTCCGCCCCTCTCGTACTGAATTTCTCGACAGGAGCAAAAATAAAATTCGCATAGCCTCTTAAAAGAGGCCAATTTAACTTCCTGTTTGCACAACGCAGTTAGTTTTTACACTGTTCAATATTATATACTTGTGGAGCATATTATGGAGTGTCAAATGTCCACCCAAAACGCAAGGCAGAGTGAAAAACGCGAATTTTGTACTTTCAATTACTTACCTAACTAACTTATCACAAAAGTTGTTTTTTTTTCCTCTTTTAAACCGACCGCAAGAAATATTTTTGAGCACAAGTAGTCACAGTTCAAAAGTTTGAATTTTTAGTCCATGGGCCAGCTAGCCAAATTTAAGAAAATGGTAATATTTTGGGTACTAATTGTCGTTTTCATCGCAGTACGACAGCTTAGTAAGGATTCCAAAAAACTATGATGGCCATATTGGCCATCTCATAGTGGTAGCTAATAGGAATGATGACGTCATCATTTTTTGTATGGATTTTTTTTTATTTAAAAAAAATAATAATAGTAAAGCCCTAGAGCAAAATAATCGACTTTCTGTTCGGTTTTGATGCATAAAAAGTGGGCCTTTACGAGCACTTGCATTGAAAAAATATTTATAATCCGCTTCGTTCTTTGCGAGTAGTTTCTAAAACGCAGTATTTTTTCTTAATTCCAGCAACAAGGCACCGGCGGACCATCCAGGAAAATAATATACGGCGCCACGACCCTACCAAACGCATCACAGTTCCTGAAGCAACTGTCGCTCTTGGGCGAAGAGATACAGTGAACATTCCCGATTTGCGCATATTTAAAGTAGCCTGCTAACATTTACTGCAACTATTGCTTCTACTGATCATAATGAACGATTTTTCAAATAAACGAACCGGCGGCCCTACCACGTAATTCTGATTTGTATCAACTTCAAGCAAATGCATGCGAAGTTCAACGTGTGCAAAAGAGATGGCATGTTAGGCGGGCGTCGTCGCACGTACGTCAAATTTCAATCTCAAGTTGATGTTGATGAAAATCAGAATTACGTGGTAGACCCGCAGCTTAAACTATCAGTTGGGGAAATATATGAGTCACAAAGTATGAGAAATCTAGTGTGTGAAGATAGGGTCGCGTTTTGAAAGTCACGTGTGGAACAGCTGTTCGATAGGGTTCTAACCGGTCGGCCACAGCTTCAGGCTTCGAAAGGCGCCCCAAGCGGTTCTTCTTGCGACGGCGCCGGCGGAGAGAACAAATGTATGAAGTTGTATAGAGCCGGCCATGGGTCGCCGCTCGCGCGTCTTGTCCGGATTCGATTGACTTGCGCTCTCGGGACGGCGGTTTGCGTGGAGGCGGGCGGTTGAAACAATGATCGAGCGCACAGGACGAACCTAGTGTCGAGCGCTTTGAGCGAGCGAGCTCGCTATACATCCGATGCGGTGGAAGGCGCCGACGGGTGTCGTAGCAGGCAAAGCCCGTCGTAAAAACCGTCTGGAAGCGCCGCCAGAAGCCTGAAGCTGTGGCCCTGGGGTAAGGCCGTCTGCTACGCGGGTTCTGTTTCTATATAGCCCCATAGAACAGCGCTATGTTGTCGCGTGACTTGTGCGTCAATATGGATTTACGTCCGCTAGCTGCGGCAGAATCTAATGACCTCTAGGTGGGTTAGCGTCATGACGTTGTGTTGAACTACTCACCGAAACGTTGTGCTTCAGGATCGCCTGACTGAACCTTGAGACGGGTTGCCCGTCGCGCGGGCTCTATAGAAACAGAACCCGCGCCGGGCGCACGCTAAACCTTTCTCCTGCACGCTAGAGTTTTCATGCTGATTTCTAATTCTTCCATCCTTGAGATTTGCCCGTGTATGTTTCTTTGGAAGCTTGTTTCGTTGGATTAGCAGAATAAACAGGTTGAATTTTTCAAGTGGGCGTAGATGGCTAGATCCAAAACTAGTAGGGAATAGCGAAAAATGCTCAAAGAGGTCCCGGGGCCGAATTTGATTAAAACTGAAACGGCATCATTATATTTTTGAAATAGTATATATATCGTATAATTTTTTATAGCACAAGTGCGGAAAATGCCGACTTTACGCACGCGCAGCGTGCGTAAAGCGGTCATTTTACGCCCAGTGTGTTATAAAATGTATTTCCTAGATGAGAAAAGAAACGTAACATTGTTTTTTTACATGAAGTTAATTTATTTTAACTTTATGTAAGTATGTAATAAATTGTTCGAAATGATGCCCATTGTTTCAAATAGTTGGATTCGACGTCTCAAGGTTTGTGCTGCAATCATCATCACAAGATTATTGATTCTAATACATAATATTGTTAAAAGCCTAACCAGAAAAATAAAAAAACCTTGCCATGTGGCGGAAAACCAAAAAAACATTTTTTTTCTAATGACAACACTAAATTTACAACGTCATTGTGTCGATTGCTGTCAGGGTACGGTCATTAGATCACTATAAACACCCACGAATCGGTCATGCATGACCCTCAACACACGTCAAAAATAGTGGGGGAAAATTGGCTGTCAAACGTGATTATGCAGCTAACTTCAGGCCACTATAGACCACCATGGTATATAATATAGTGTTAGGTTTATTCTGCTTATTTACATAACCGATTTACCCACCACCACGATAGCTGAGTGTTTATTTTGTTTAATCTGATGACCACACCCTTAATATGTGATGTTGTTTTTTTTTATATGTGCGTGAAGATAGGTTGAGAATGAGTGTTGCAATAATAAAGACAAAAGTGGCGCTCCTAGAACAGGTTTTTTGATTTTTCTGATCAGGCCATTGACCTACTTGGTTCAGGCACAACAATCGTCGAGTCTAGATGTGCATTGGAACAATTTCGAACAATTTGAACAGTTGCGACGCTGGGGGAATGTATGATAATTTAATAATATCGATCAGTTTATTAAAAATGAGCTTTTTTCTACCTTATTTCAGTCATTACTTTCTAGAATGTTTATTAGAAACTTCATCGGATGGTGCAATAACAGAGCTATGACAGAAATAAATTTCTATGTTTGAACACTTGGCGATTTATAAATCGCAAGGAAATATAATGTTAATTTATATCAATAACAGAGCGTTTTTTATTTATGAACGGTTTCGAGTGAGGTCCCGGCTCGGGAAATATATATTTTTTAAATTGAATGCTGCTGTTTTAGTTTTATCAAGGGCTCCGGGACGGGACTCCTTTTGTTAATCCTTATAGCTCTATATTTGGGCATCCACGCCCACTTGAAAATTTCACCTGTATGTACATTGTACATATATGGTTACTTTACTTACAGTCGTAGAGTATTTACAACTGGTGATCTATGTAATATAAAAATACTATTATTTAATTAATAAACGGAATATTGTACATGATACAATGCGGTTTAATTTATACACCATAAAAGCAGGCACCCAGCAGTGAGCGGGAACTGTAGCTTGTCAACTTCGTGCTTACCGCGCCCACGGGGTACAGGGGTTGGGGAACGATCTCGGGAAGAGGATGCGGGCGGTGTGGCGGGAGGGAGAGTAAGTACGTAAGTTGACAAGCTATAGCTGCCAATGATGATGACGAAAAAAGGTTAAAAAATTAAAACGAACAAATCAACAAGTTGGCATTTATTTACAATGACATTGGAAATATAGCTAACATCTAATATCTACTATTAAATTTTGATTGTTTTGAACAAGAAGTATAAAATCTAAATCACATGATAGTCATTCAATTGTAATCAGATCGAGTAAGGGAGAGCTAATGAACTCATGAGACGGCTGCAACGGGTAGCTTGGTATCGCCTCATATACATTGCGTGCACCTTACGTTGCAGAGCGCGGTTCGTTTTGGTTTTGTATGCAATGTAAAGGCAGCTACACAAAGTTACGCGTGGCATGATTCCGGCGTAGCTTGAGTTTATTCGCTCGCCCTAAGGCCGTCTATCCACAGCTACTTCAACTTAGCCATTTAAATAGCAACAGTGGTCACGACATAGAATCATTAACAAAGATTGCCAACGTGGACAAACCGCCTTAGTCTAAGAAAGGTACTCCAGATAAAATTCGGATTAACCTTGTAAAAAATGTTCAGCAACAAAAACTCATTTTCTGTTTTCAAAACAATGAAGGGCTTTGGAGTCAGTTTTCCTAGCAACTCTAATCAACATGTTCTTTTGGTGCAGCTAAAGTAGGGTGCCATATCACAGCGTCTTGATCTACAGCATACACGGAGACAAATAATTTCATGCTATCGAAATTGAGAAATACTAAACAACTTTTTTTTAAAAGACCGGGGCATTTTTCACAACCAAAAACACGAAAAGTATCTCTTGCTAGATGACCGTTTTTTTTTTTTTTTTTTAAGAACTTGCCAAAATGTTCCCCCCCTTAGAAACTATTGCGTTACGATAATAAAATAAAAACATGCATAAATAAGTTGTTATAAGACCATCGAAAAATAGCGATATTACATTACTCTTAGATTAGATGACTAAGTTAGAGTGTAATTAAATTACAAAAGAAAAATAATGTGACAAGGAACTTTACATCTCAACACGGCAACAATATAGCATTAGATAACTGTTTTTACTATAATATTTGTAAAGAAACTTACTATTATAGAGACTATCACGGATTTACTGATATGATTTGGCACAGTAAGAAAATAATGTAATTAATGACAGCTAATTCAAAAAATGATTCAGTCGTGGCAAGATCTACAGCGTTCGAGATTTATGTTTCAGAGATAGTATTATTTTCTTTGTTTTTGATATTATATATTCGGTTGATTGCATTAAATGCTATTTAATTGTGCGTTGTGCAAATTAACCGATTAAAATTCTGCCCTCTAATATAAAAAAATATATATACTAGTAAATAATTTCCGTGTATACATATAAACACATGTATACAACCAATTAAAATAAAACATGGCACTAACCAATTTTAACCCATATCTTTAAATAATGTGATTATATAACTTGTTGATGAATAATTTTAAAAATATATTTTTAGACAATTAAATATGTAAGAGTAAATAGATTCTTAATTATGTACTTAAGTCTTACTCTAACTTTATTTATTATGATTAAAAGCATATTTAAAGTTCGTTATTACGGTGCTGTTAAAACAGTATAATAAAATTATTGAAACTAAATTAATTGTTAGGTATCAATTAAAATTATTTTTACCCAAATTGTGCCCAGTAACAAATCAAACTTTATTAAAATTAGCGAAAATTACAAAAATAAATAAAATAACATGAATTTCTACTGTGTTTTATACAAATCTTTAACAATAATTAAGGATAATTTGTTTCCTATTACTATTTCAATTTTAATTATGCACAAGGAAGACTTACACATTTAAAAAAAAAACAATTCCCTCTAAAACTTAAGGAAATCATACATATCTAAAAAATAGAACGCCAAAGCTGTCTATGATATGACTTAACATCCAAATAAGACCAGAAACAATACTTTTACAAATTAGAATTTAACATACATTTTTCTGATATCTCTATAAATTTCTGAAGCGTTACTCTGAATCAAAATTACAAGTATTTAATTGTAATATGCTCATATTTTGTAAATTATTATTTGCGACTATTTCAAGTAAATAATGGACGGAAGATTAATCTATGAATTAGCGAAATGACAAATGTTTTTCAAATTGAAAAAAAAAACATTTTTTGTGCTGGGGAATTATACATCCTTTCATCCATGAAGACATTCAAATACCTATGTAGTTATGATTTATTAATGAGTAACTATAGATCGTTATCAAAAGGTTATTTATCGGATCAGTTTGATATTAAAACACTTTCACCACATTGCGCACTTTTGTTTATAGAAACATGTTATTCGACATTTTGTTTCCAACTATTTGGTTGATTGATTTTTACCAAAATGTTGTTTGCTTTTATTTGTAATAATAATTGTTTTTTATATGCATAAATAAATATAAAAATGTGAAACTGCAAAATATATTAAAAACATGGGATTACTCTGAAACACCGAAATGTCAAATAAATAAATGTAGTAATTACACTTCCGAAAACGATCTTTATTTACGTGGAATAAAAAATTATATAGAATATTTAATTGTTTGTATGTATACTTCCCAGCTAAAATCCAACGAAAAATAAATACCTCGAGGTCTTATGTTTCTTTAGGAAAGTGTATTTTTACAACCGGTCCAAATAATAATAGCCTTTTTTTCTTTTTTGTGTGTGTACATCATATTTACTTATTTCACCGAGTCATATGAGGATACAAATTTTATTCGCGTATGAACTTGTGAAATTACTAAATATTTGAACGAAACGATTAGCAGCGCGTTCCACATGACGCTAATAGTGCCAACACTACCATCAAACTTCTCACGCCCATCAAGTCGTTCCGAATGGACAATTGCGTCCATCACTGCTTAAACTTATGATCCATTTGGAACGCTTTTGACCGCGACATGGACGTTGATACTTGAAAGGGGCAGAATTTGTAGAAATTTGTTTATATTACGTGAATACCTACTTTACTAGGTCCAAGATGTGATTTCCTCTGACTTCACTCTTTGAATCATGTTAATAATAAACTATTATGCCCCGAATAACCTATTTTTTTAAATTGCCGCCGGCCGGCTGTCACTTTTCATAGATCGCTCAAAGTGCAAATGCTCTGAAGCATTGGCGATGATAGCACAACATGGCGTCGGTAATAATTTCATCTATGACGTCATAGCGACCATTGTAAGGCTATCGTTATCGCGCTAACACTGACTCGGAATGACCGCTGACGCGATAAAATCGATTATGTCGTCATTTGGAACACGCTGTAAGTTTAAAATTCTATAATTATACCATATCATATCCTACTAAGTGCTGACCATCGAACCTATTAATTTTATGAATAGATTAGTCTTAAAGGGAAGTACCTATACAATTAATTTAAAACCGTCCTGTATAGACTAAAAAGCTAAAAAGTATATTCGACTGTATTCATGAAAAAATCAAACCGTTATATGTGTCTACTAAAGATAATGAACTTTAACATATAAGACGAGTAATTTAACGTTTATCAATAACATATCTATAAAAATATTAAGGGGAATAAAGCTAGTACAATATAATAGTAAACAAAAATAATGTCAGTTATGTATGGAATACACTTATGCTGTTACCAGACACTTATACTTATTCTAACCGAAATTATACCGGGATCCCAGTACCAAAATATTACCTAATCGAAGAGTGAGAATTAACGCTCATCATGAAACTAACGGGACACCATGTCCCGTAGCATAGTGTTTAATCGCGCGCGACGCCACTAGTTGAATTACGAGTACAAGTGCAAGGAGCGTGACGTACCAATCTTAAAAACATCGTGTCACGCTCCTCGCACTTGTGATTCAACTAGTGGCGTCGCGCGCGATTAAACACTATGCTACGAGTGCTGATCTTGCATTTGTAGAATTATTTAATCAGGTGTTGCCAACTCTCAAGTTAATTACCAAACGATGATATTTCTGGGTGGGTCTAGTCTAAATGACTAGTCTTACATAACGATGAAAATTTTAAAAACTACAGAAAACTTAGCTTGACGTTTCGATCGTTTATCATCTTATTTAATCTCATTCTACGCGAATACGACCGTGTCTCACCCAAGACCCACGCACATTATGTGAAAACGCGAAAGTTTAATGTTTAAATTATCATAGATTACATTATTTTTTGATCATAATAAATTTTAAAATTACATATTTAGAGAATCTTAATAATCACATTTAATTGAATCTTAGTCACAACGAACATAATATTTTCCTTTATATCTACGATTTACACATCAAGGGTTTCGGTATTTTAAACGAAAATAAGACAATTTAAAAACTTATGAAGTTGGCAACTCCTGAATGACTCACCTACAAATGCAATACAATTAGGTGACAAAAATCCTCTGGGCTCCCGATTTAAATGTATACGAACATTACCAAGAACACAAACGGTAAAAAACAAAACTATTGAATGATGTAAAAAAGCTATCTTAACTCACACATTTTCAATACTTACAAGCAAGATACAAGTACATAAATGCTATATAACTACATACAAAAATATAATGCGAAATATAAAAACACAAATGTTCACCAAATCGGTTCGTTATGTAAAATTAATAATTTCTCAAAAATACTGGTTTTGGAATGTACTTGACTTTGGCTTTCCAAACTTTTAGTCTTAGTATAACTTTCATACCATGCAAGGTATACATACAAATATTATGCAAATATTTTATAATCGAGATAAAATACTTGGGAATGTGTGAAACATTTTCAAATTTTATTTTAGAGAACATCCCTTATCACGCAGTTTCAAGTCTTTCAAGATAAACCACAGGCAACACTCAAATTTGAATCTTATAAGCAACACATGAAGAGTGTTTTAGGATACTACTTTATGAGATGCCAAGAATGCAAGGCATTGTAAATTAACAATGGTATGGATGCATATTAAGTATGCATCAGCCACAGTCCTTAGATGCCTGGAATGCAGTCACTACTCTTATCTGAATCTTTACATTATGTAGCTTAGGCTTAAAATAGTACATATTTGGTAACATTTAATGAAACAACATCATACTGAAGAACTTTACTAAATAAACGTACTCGCGTAATAGCTTTAAATTTGAAATACCCCTGTGGTGAATTTTCAACAAACAAGTTCATTATTTTTTTTATTGTTTGTTTATTTGAGAAGACTCAACGCGAAAAAAGAGTCACTTAAACATGTTTTAGACAAAATTTGATTTTAATTTTGAAAGACTTCTAAACTTATAATTATTATTATAACCAAGAGGTTCATTTTAAAGTTTTAATAAACATATAATGTGTTTTTCAAGCTTTATTTAGTACTTCCATTGATTTTGCTCAATATATTTGTATTCTTGCTTGATATATTTATATTGTTTTAATATAAATCAAACATTAAAAAGTTTAGATATTTTGATGATGCTCATCTTTTTTTGCCTTTATTTGATTCAGTTACTATAGGTATAGTACAATATGGGTACAACTTTTTTCGTGTGGATTCTTCATATTAAAGTTGTTCACTATAGTCGGTCGTTTGGTATAGTTGTTCAGTATAATTATGTGGTTTCATTTAATGTTATCCGTCCATTTTCATTCTATATTTGTAAGAATAATTATAACAAATCAAAGAACAATCAGTAGTTTGAGATTCACTTAAGCAGTTTATAATCGCAACAATGCCACATTTGGCCCATACACATATAACGTATGAAATGCTCTTTAAATACAATATTATTTCATGGATAAAGAGTATAACATTAGGACAACATTGAACAAATTGTGCAGCTATAATCATGTCATTAAGGCGAAAGTTTTACTATACAAGAAAAGATAGGAGGACTTTAACTTTAGAACCATATTCTAGGACAACTATTTTAGTCTCATATGAATAGACACTACTCTTTCACGTCACAAATTTTAAAAACAACTACGTTTTAGGATTAAATAGGTTGCAATAATGATTATAATAAATATAGAAACGGTAAATATTTGTCATTTTCTTAATAATTCAATGATTTGTTTGCAATATCTCCCTCTAACTTAACAGAGATCAAGTATGTGATGTTTTATCAATAGTATTCAACTGTTTTAAATTCAAGATGATAATTTTTGTTATGACAGCAGAACAAGGATGTTGTGTTATCATATCGACTTATTTATTTATCACTATTATTTTCAGTGTATGTCACTGATACCATAACACATGTAATGTATCTTCCTTATTATGATTATACTTGTATACCTACAAGTTTATTATTAAGGGGCTTCAGTAAGCTAAGTGGCTGTTATGGCTATAGCTGCGTTACCGGATAGCACAATAATATGATAAATTAGATATTTATAAGTTTTAAACATTGTATGTTAGATTTTCGTATTGCTTGTGTATTTGTACAAGTTTTAACCTAGTCATATAATAATATTCATAATAATATATAATATTAAAGTGATTCAAAAATGTCTCTAATCGCAATTTAGCTTCTGAAGCCCCTGAATGTATCATGCAAGAACTTTCGTGTTGAAAATGTTTTCTTCAACCAGATGTTAAATATGCTAAAAGATAGGAAATGATTGCAAACAAATCTATTATAAAACAGATCTCTTATTATTTAAGTCAGTGATTATCACCTCTAGCAATTATTAATATTAGGCAGTATATTTAAAGAGAACAACATTTTTCAATTACAATTTTTCAATCAATTTTTTGCTGACTATTTATTATTATTATTATAAAGTGTATGTGACAGACACATTGTAATACAATTATGCTCAACGAGGCTATAAGAGAAGTAGGTTATGGTATAGTGTAGTTGTGACTGAGACACTATATGGAATGATTGTGATATTTCAATTACTATTAAAATCATATTAGAATGTGATTAAACAAAGACTTTTGAATTTTTCCAAGCAATATTAACAAGGCTTTGGCTTAATCACATTCAAAACTTGGTATTCCTAATCTGCACGGCAAATAGGTAAGTTATCTTTTAAGAAAATGAGGGAAACCTAGATGATAACTAAGCACAGTGTAACAACATCTCCGATGACTGATTTTCCATATTGCTTTGTGACTACATTTAGTTTATCATATTAAAAGACCTAACAATCACCTTCTTCAGTAAGCCACAATGACTAGTTATATTATGAATAATAATAACACTTTCGTTGATCTTTACTTGTAACATTATTTGATAACATTAAAATCACTGCTCCAATTAACTTTAGAATATGATAAAAGCAATTTTATTGTTTACATATTGTTAGTAGGTATGTTATGTATATGTATGGAATGATGGCACAGATATTTAATTTAGTAAACAGCACTTGGTTCACTAGCAACTGATTTGACAATGAATTTCAATTAATGTCAGCGACAAGTGTTGTCAATTTAATAATAACTGGACAGTCATTCATATATAATGAAAGCTGCCTTTGTAAATATAGAAAAATATTAAATAGCCATAAAACAAATTAAAAAATTAAACAAAATACAATTAGATCATTACAAAATAGCCTGAGAGCAAGTAAAATATCAGTGAATAATAGATAATAATATCGATTTGGTGTAACACCATATTTGAGAGGACTTAACTTAATTTTGGAATTCTGTCTTTTTCTTTTTGTATCGAAAGGACAGGACGCTAAAAATAAGGTGAGTCCTGTCAAATAAATTCAGTCATGTTACACCAAATCGATACCATTGTCTCATATTTTTCAGATCATTCTTATGGCATTCAAGTGGGTAACTATATTACCAGGACTTCTTTTCGGGAGACAAAATCATGTCATGAATGGTATAGAAAATAAAATTAAGTACCTTAAAAAGCTGGCGTGTCGTGGGCTTGGGCACTTATGACCCACATAGTTATTTAGTCTGCGAGTTGGCTCCAGCATTGCGACTTGAGCTACTGCTACTGAGAGCCATCTTCTGCATTTGTCTAATGACGGTGGTGGCGTGGTATGCCTGTTTCCAGCGAGACTTGGCAAAGTTCTTCTTGAGTTGTTCAGAAACAGTGCCATGAATGTTCTTGCTGCTGGCCTCGTTGCCTGATATCCAGGGATGTGCTAGAGCTTGCCTGAAAAGTGGACAGTTCATATTTTTATTCCAATCAGCCAAACTTCAAGAGTACTGGGAACAAAGTCAGTAAAGAAATTCATATCACTTCATAAAAATTACTTACTTGCAAGTGTATCTCTTATCAACTTCCACACACATAAGATGTTGAATAAAATCCTTGGCCGATTCACTAATATCATCCCAGTAAGGAGAATCAAACTCAAAGTCTCCTTTCAAGATCTGAGCAAAAAGGTTTGCATCATTCTCATCATAAAATGGTGGGTAACCACACAGCAAGATATAAGATATGACTCCTATACTCCAAACATCAACAGCCTTGCCATATGGCTTCTGAGCCAGAACCTCTGGGGCTACATAACCAGGTGTACCGCATGCAGTAGCCATTATACCCGAATCCTCTATCTTGGACAGTCCAAAGTCACTGATCATAATTTTACTGTCCTCATCTGCACTATAATAGAGAAGGTTCTCCGGCTTCAAGTCGCGATGGACCACTCCCTGCGTGTGCATGTAATCTACTGCCTCTAGAACTTGTCTGATGAGATAGGACGCGTCTTTCTCGGTATAGGACCCTTTCTCCACGATCCTGTCGAACAATTCGCCACCAGTAACCAACTCCATTACCAAGTACACTTTATTTTTATCCTCATACGTTTCTAACAGCTGCACAATATTGGGGTGAGAAAACATATTCTTTTCCCCGCCGTCATCCTTCGCCTGCTCACTGAATCTCTTTAGAACTCTTATCTCGTTCTCCAACGAGTCTTCTTTACCTTTCAGGGCTTTCTTGTCGATAATTTTACACGCAAACAGCTGTCCATTTTCCTTGCTTTCTATCAAACGCACCTCCGAAAAGGCACCTGTGCCCAAAAGATCTTTTACTACATACTTGTCTTCAATGGATGGCTGCTTCTCAGCGTCTCGACTTTCCTTTTTAGATTTTCTCCCGAAATCTTTTTTGCCGAATAGAGGCATGTCGAAGCCTCACAGTAACTGAATTAAACTACTAATCTAAAAATTATCTACGTTGCATTCGAGATTGACTTCTCACGGAATAGATGGACGTTTGATAAAAAGCGACAAAGTCTGCGCGCAGGGCGGGCGCCCAAGGTCAAGCAAGAGCTGTCAAAAGTAAAAAAAAAAACTTTTTTGCGTTTTGGTTTTGCATTTTCTTAATTCTTATGATAAGTTCACACTTTGGATCCTATCTAAAGTCATTTCAGGTATCATTAAATAATTTAAAATTACACAAGCATCACTCCTCAAGTAAAAAAGCAATCGCAAATGCTGGCGCAGCAGTACGAACCACAGAACACATTTTAATACTGGTATGAACAAAGTTGCAAAAATACTTGAAGAACTACATAGTTAGAAAATTAAAATAGTCGTCGCGCCGCGCTGCAAATATTATGAAGCAGTATGAACGGTCTTTTGTTGTATTTACTTCTAATAATTCGATTTGGCTACAACCATGATGTTTTTATTTTTAACACGTATTTCGATTACAGAATTTTTGTATCTTCTTTTGTTTCTGCTTATCTACCCGAAATAAGCATGGGACCGAAAATAATGGACTGGAAGATTTTTTTTTACTTTCAGGCACCGACGACGACGACTACGATAAAAGTAAGGAAGGAAATATTTGTCCTGTTCATCACAACAATGCATGCAGTACCTACTGAAATTTTAAGCGCTAACACCACAAACTAGGGGATATTCGTTCACCTATCTTACAGTAAGTACCTACGAGAGTGCCAGACTGATCTAAAGAATGAACGTGGCAGAAATTAAACTTAACGCCGCCGTTATGACCATGGACTTATTACCATGGTTATGTATGACAGTAGCCGTGTGTATATTGAATGAAAATATTATTGTAAAAGTTATTATATAAAGTGCTCACAAAATGAAAATAATAAAAACGATTAGCCCAAAAGGACATACGCCCAGAGCCATAAAACTAAAAAAAAAAGTATATCCCACATAGGCCTCCCCTCGCCGGCGCCAGACATGTGGACACTTATTTGCACACTTCTTCGACGACTTTGTACACACATTTGGCGCACCTGCCACACATGCTTCGCAAACTCTTTTCTCCACAGTATGCTGGTAGACAACAAAGGAGATGGACGACGATTTCGTGGACGCAGTGTGCTTATACTATTTATGTGTATGTAATTATTTTTTACATGAGCAACAAAATATATCGAAAATATATATATATGGTTCCCCTTGCAGCAACTCAATAAATTCTAGGACGCATTCGTTACTCCAGTCCATTTTGAACGATCAAGCACGTAGTGTCTCACACAACCATTCCGTACAACAGCGCTCGCGCAACTGGTCTTTGCAAATAGTGTGGCAGGCTACGCACTTATTTGAACACATTCCTTTGATGTGCGCTAAAAAACCGATACCGCTCGGCAAAGTGCAAATCTGTGTACAAACTTTGGAACACATAGACAAAGTCTCGTGCCACACAGTGTGTCCACTCGAGTGTTCAAATAAGTGTACACATGTCTGGCGCCGGCTCAGAATAAGGAATCCTCAGTCATCCTCATCCAGTCGCCGCCATCCGCAACGTCCTTCAGATCGAGTTCAGATCATATCCCAAGAAGTTTAAACATTAGAAAAAAAAACTTTCCTTACCTGCCAGAATATTTCGAAAGTCTGCTCAACAATGAATGAACTATTTTTACATACCTAGCGAAGTTTGCAAAGACAACCCCTGCGGTCCGAAATAGAATTATATCGCTAAAATCGATTACGAAAGTATGAAGTGAATGGCTTATGATCCATTGTAATTCTATTTCGGACCGCAGGGAACGTCTTCGATGAGCTAAAATTTTAACTTTTGCTAAAAACGGCCGCTTTTGGCATAAGTTAAAATTTTAGCTAAAAAGGACGTTGTTTCTGAAAACTTTACCATGTAAAAATAGTTCATTGATATTTCTAGACATTTAATTGAGAAGATTTTCAATAAAAATTTATCTAGTAATTAAGAAATGGTATTTTTCTAAAGTGGCAGCACTTTCCCTGCATGTGTTCCGTGGCCACAATGGTTTTACGCTTCTTGGTATATCCCGTCGAAAATATCTCAGCACTTCGGTTTACCCGCAAAGATGGTTAGAGACCTTGCGGGAAGGGGGTTTTGGGTGCTTAGATATTTCCGACGGGTTATACCTATATCACGTATATTTTTTTGTAGAAATTTAACGTATTTTTTCGTTCACCGGATATAAAGAGGTTATAGTACTTACCCTGCGTTCCGAAATAGAATTATATCGCTAAAATCGATTACGAAAGTACGAGTATGAAGTGAATGGCTTATGATCCATTGTAATTATATTACGGACCGCAGGGTTAGTCTGCCTTTATGGATCATTATCATATCCTTTGTAACTACTAGACATATAATGTTAACTCCTTACAAAATGGCTAAATTATACGAGTACCTACGTATTAAACGAGCTACTTATAATTATTTGTTATGGGGTTCTAGAAAACGGCTCTAAGGATTTCGATAATATTTCTAAATATAGGGGTTTTTGTTGGTGATAATCCGATCTCGAAAAGTCATTTTCTGCGAGCAAATCAATTGCCTTCGTACAAGATGGAAAATTTCGCACGGAACACATACGTCAAGTACGCCTGCCTGGTACCCAGAAATCTATGGTTCGAACCACGTCAATGGATTTTTTTTCTCTTCTTTTTCCGAATACTTGTACGTTTTTCTATTTTTTATTGCATACGTATTTGTACCTAAAGTATTTTAATCGAACGGAGCTCGGTTGCCCAGATACTTATTATAAGTAAATGAAATTTTGATTTTTATATTTAAAAATATATGGAATAGATTAAATTTTTTATTTAATGTGAGATATTTTCAGACCCTAGTCTGGGTCCTGAATTGTGATTGTGACTGATGTGATAGGATCATCAGACTGACCCAGGATAGGGCTTTGTTGTATTTTTTATTTAATTTTATAATTTTTTTTTATACATTTATCAATTTATACATTGATTAATATACTAGTTTTAATAATTCCTTATATACTTACATATATTTTACAATAACTCCCTATTTTAATTATTTTATGATAGATTCGTATGATTAGTGAATACGAAACATAAATAGGCCGTGTCTTTGACTGATAAACTAATATAGAGAAAAAACACAGGAATATTTTTTTATTTTAACCTGAATACCATGTTATTGCGCACATATCTTGAACATTTTTAGGTCATCATTAGAAAATGTGATAGCACAGGCATGTGTACCTTTAATACATTTATGTCACGATAAATAAATAACTTGATATTTTGGAACAATTCAAAGATTTTTTTAATTATCAATGGTTTGTTAGTAGGTACATATTACATATACTTACCCACTTAACTTGTTTGTTTGTACTATAGTGAAGTGTTACAAAGTAATTACGTACATTTTAAAATATATGTTTTGTTACTGTCTATGTAGATAAGTATATCCTTAGTCTATGATGTAGATGGTTAGACACCTGACACAAAACGTTTCATAATAACCCAGGCAAAAAGCTTATACTTAACTCAGGTGCCTATAAACCTACGTTAGACATGGAATTTTTGTAAACTGTCTTTCCATTTTATGCCATTATTCTCGTCGAAAACTTTAATAATTTATAGCACCTACCCACAAAACTATTACTTAGTCTATGCAACTACCTATTTAAACGATAGTTACACAGACTACGGTTAAAGTATAACTTACATTCATAGTTAGTTTTGAATATCTTTTACCTAAATAAAGGCATAAGCGGCGGGCAACACCAAATCTTTTTTAACCCTAAAGGGCCCCTCAGACTAGGCCCCGTCCCCCAGACTCTACATTTTCTTTGTCTATGCTTCCACCCCGTGACGTCACCGTGGAAATCGACCAATCCCGAAGGGCGCTGTAGTCAGTCACACTGCTAGATAGACGGAATCAGTATTGCACATAATCACCGACCGATTTTCCAAATGTTTTCGATGTGCGAACCCAAGTGCCGTTTTAAAATGCTAATTTCTGTGATGAAAATTGTTTAAAATGAACAAACCAATCGTTTTATGTGTGTAACATATTTTTAGTTTTATTTTTAAGCTTAGGAGTATAATTTAGTAGGTTCCTGAAATTAAGTGTGTTAGGGGGTGGTGCCGTGATGCCAGTTCGTAAGCAAGGTAATATTAGCATCTTATTCCTAAATATTTGATACTAATGGATGTTTTGTGTATCCTTGTGGATTGTAGTTAAGAAATCACGATGACGACGAATAATGGGGGCTGGTTATATTGCCCTAACAAAAGAACCCCTCTGATTGATATCGACAATAGTGTTGCCAGATGTACGTACCTACGTATACAGATACTAACGGACGTACGTAACATTATCCATGTAGATCACAATACTTGGATTTTAGTTGATCTAAAACCATATATTGTGTCGTTTCATTTGAT
Source organism: Ypsolopha sequella (assembly GCA_934047225.1). Taxonomy (NCBI): domain Eukaryota; kingdom Metazoa; phylum Arthropoda; class Insecta; order Lepidoptera; family Ypsolophidae; genus Ypsolopha; species Ypsolopha sequella. The sequence goes on along the minus strand of OW203994.1, from coordinate 7,667,198 downwards.
TCCCGTAAATATAAAAAAAAACTGTTGTAATGTTCTACCCGTAATGTTTTTTATCCTCGATTAGAACCATAGATGTAGTATAGTACCTATATCTATGATTAAACCCATTTATTAACATTTGTTTATGTAAGTAATATTAGTACTGACAAATATCTAGCAGTGCCAAAACAAAAGAATTTAACAATACTACCCTTCGTACGTTTATTTGATACTCGATTACTCAGCTTTATTATTTTGGTTTTTATTTCATTATTAGGACTAAATTTATTAGTAATAAATTAATTAAACTACTAGTTTTAATAATTCCTTATATTATTTTAATTATTTTATTATAGATTCGTATGATTAGAGAATACGAAACATAAGTAGGCCGTGTCTTTGACTGATAAACTAATATAGAGAAAAAACACAGGAATGCGTTATTGTTTTAGGTTCGTAAATTTATTTATTGATAATCTGCAAATTTTCGATTTAGATTTGTTTTACACGTGATAACTTTCCTTTTTTTTTTAAAGTTAATTTTACTTTTTCTTTGGTAATATCTTTGATGCAAAGAAATGTTGATTAATCAACAAAACCGTGTTTACTTTCATAGAAGCCCATCGAGCATTAGAACTGCTGGAAGACTACCACAGCAAACTGGTGAAGCCTCAAGATCGTCAGCTTCGGTTAGCCATCGAAAGAGTCATCAGGATATTCAAGTCACGTCTGTTTCAAGCACTACTTGGTAAGTTAATTTAAAATTTATTATAATGTAGTGGATTTTGATAAAATCTGCGGCTCAGAAGTGGCCCACCAATTGAATGCTTAGGTGCATTCTAAACACGCATTCGCGCTTTTCGGTTTCATTCATAACTCATTGTAATACTCTTTATATTTGATACAAAAAACATTTTTATTTTTTTTTAACATCTGGCTTATGGCGTATGAGTTTATGTGGGTTTATGCGTATAGCCAAGAAGCTTAGTTACATTTTTTATATTTTATATGAGTGGGTCTTTATAAGTAATTAATTACAGAAATCATAGTGCATTTAAAATAAAAACATGTTAGCGAATGACACGATTAGAATATAAGTAAATAAAGTAAAATTCTAAGAAATAAATAAAACTTGCAAAAAGCATTATGGGAGTGTATGTACGACGACCGCGAAACGGCCAAGCCGTTTCTTGACCAAGATTTAGGGTTTATAGAGTTAGGCCTTGTAGAGTTAGGAGCTTGGCTCTAAATAAGATCTGATAACTTTTTAACAGTGAAAGCGTTATGAGCTTATGAGTCTTGTTTGGCAACCTACTTTTACATGAAATGCTTTTGGTGGGATCCAATTTTGGAGGTCGGGTTAATTTTTCGAGTCTTATCAGAACGAGTACATGAGAAAAATACATCATCATAAAGACACTTATTACGCGTGAACTTTTATTTAACAATTAAACTAATTAAATTTAAAACGGGAAAATGCAACAAATTAAATTAAATATTGGGCTTACTTATATATTTAATAACATAATACACGCACTTACATCTACATACTTAATGTTATTTCTTGTGTTTTAATTAAGTTTTAATTCTGAAAAATCCAACCCTTATAACTTCGACGCAGGAGCAGGACAATAACTACGAGTACATAAACAAACACCATTCGAAGATATTATTTACGTTTAACATGCCCTTTGCGCACGTTTTCAACCACGTGGAATATTTCCTACGTTCACAGGAAACTGCCCAGTGGGTCTACCGCGTAATTCTCATTTTCATCAACATCAACTTGAGATTGAAATTTGACGTGCGTGCGACGACGCCCGCCTAACATGCCATCTCTTTTGCACGCATTGAATTTCGCATACATTTGCTTGAAGTTGATACAAATGAGAATTACGCGATAGAGCCCCAGTTCCTGTCCCTAGGGAACATCCCTTTGATTTTTAAACAAAAAGTATCTTCCCCGTAGTTTCTTTCGAATGGAAATAAGTTTTAGCCTTATCTAGGGACCTGTTTATCCATAGCAATAGACAAAGAAATTGTATGGGTATGTGTGGATTTAAAAATATCGTTTTTCATGCTCTAAAATAGGTTTTAATACGTTTTAATTTCTGTGACACAAAGTAAAGTCTCAATGTCATTCGTTTCTGGCTGGATTACAAGGAGCATTATAGTTTATTGATTTAAAAATGAATGTACTTAGTATCATATAATATAATGGGTACACACAAGAGCTAGCCATACTATTACTACGCAGAATTTTATTTACTTATTTTCCACAAATATCTATCATTACAGGCTTAGCCTAATTCGATACGTATGGTAACTATTTACAAGCTACAAATCTTACTTTACTAGCTTATAAATAACAAATATGTATATAAAATTATTCCAACTACAAAATTAATACAACTAACTAATAAATAAACTAATTTATTTTCGTTTATAATTATATTTATTTACTAAGAGGACACCGGCGCGGCGGCTTCGCCAGCGTTGATTTTGTTTTTGTGAACTCGAAGACGAAGAAGGAAATTGACTCATTTCAGTGACAGATGTCAAAAATGACAGATTATGTCAAAAGTGACAGATGACAAATTTTCCAGATCCCTTGGGAGCAATTTTCTGGGATAACAGGTGTCCTATAACTTTCTTTGCCCTTTCTTTAGCTCTTTAATCGTATTTCTACAGTTTTTAAATTTTTACGCAGGAACTCTAAATATTTTCGGTACCTAAGCACTTATAAAAAGTAGATTTCTTTCTGAAAAGTTCTCTACCTGCACTGAAAAATCAAAATGAAAGTCTCATGAAAATCAGTTCAGCTATTTTGGAGATTAGCCTGGACAAACAAACAAACAGACAGACAGAGACAAAAATTTAAAACTCGGGCTTGTGTTTTGGTAACGTGCAAGTAAATAACCATGAGCTTAAGAAAAAACCTTTATTTCAACATCACAGACAGACACTTATTTTATTTTATTTGTATGAATTATAATCTCAAGAGGCAAATATATCCACTTTGATCTCGTGTAGATACCTACCTATCTTATTTTATCTTGAGATATTTTAAGAGGTGACTGCTGCTGCTTGTGTTAGCACAAATTTGAATAGACTCACCACTGGTAGGATCCTACTATGTAATGGTTACCGAAAAAGAGCACTAGCTGTCGGTTTACAGCTATTGGTATGAAATTATAAACATACTTGTATGTAACATATTCTATTCCGGGTCCGGACTCAACAGACAGCACTGACAGACTAGACCGACTGACCCAATCAGCTGTAGGTACTCCCCTCCAAACTGCTTTTTTATTTTACTTAATTTTTTATAAATAGTTCCTAACATAGTCTATTCAGAATCTACCAACTTCTTTTCATATTTATATTTTTTTATTTTTTATCTGTCAATCACTCGACTGATGGCGGCCTCACTGATGTGGTCGAAATATATCGAAAAATACAAAGTTTATTTTTTTATTATTCTCTAATGCTTAAAACTATAAATAAAAGGCTAATATAACTAAAATTATATTTATTCATATTCTATTTATACTGTATACAAATTATACAAATTATTACTGTGTTGAAACTTTATACCTATGCATCAATTTTGTTTTATATAAGAATATATTTTATTTTTTAATTTTGTTAAAATAAAACTAAAAATACAAACGTCGAGTACCGTTTAGCCAGTGTTTACTGTTGTACCTATTACCTACCTAAACAGCTGGTAGGCAACTGCTGAAGTGTATGGGCACGTGGCAAAAGCATTGTGCTAAAAATATGTCTGCGCACGCGCGTATTACGCACCAACAACGTCACAGGTGCTCTTGAGTTTACACTTGCTTGACCACGCTGATCGACCCTGCCATTGTCGATTGCTAAATTTAAACTGTTGTTGCGATCTATCGGTTACCTTTATTTATTTATCGATCATTATTTTATTGGATATAGATAGTTCGCTTCCTGCAAAGTCTGCAAGCCTTGGATTTTCTTTGTTGCTGAATGTAAAATATCTAATATTAATTCTGAAATAAAATAGTTGGTACACTGTTCAGTTACTTGTTCCGGGTTTCGGTACACTGAAAGTATTCTCTTTCAGAATTAATATTGTGAAAATGCTCCATCAATGGTGATGTAAAATATCTAAATAATTGATACATTTATAGCAAACTGTTTGAAATTGAAATGAGAATTCTTTTTTACCGTATATATCAAATATGAATAATAGTTAATATTTGTACAGGTAGAGCAATCGGTGTTGCAATATATAATAGTATATTATATATGGTTGTTTGTATTCACCATCTGCAATGTAAACAACCACTACACATTTGTTTATTATATTTAACAGTGTTCCTTAAGGTGGTAAAGCCGTAAACAGAAATGAGCTCAGAATGTTAGATGGCGCCACGCTCTAAGAAACTAGAACAAATTAATGATTATACCTGTTATTGTTGCTTTTGGGTATTAATTGAGTTGATATGCGGATAAAGCAATTTATTTCACGACGCTTTGGAGTGATAATAAATGTGAAATCCCTTTGCTTTTACTACACTTCCAAATGTTTCATAAATTCATTAGTTGTCAAACTAATACGCACACTAGTAAAGGCAGTTCTGCCAATGTGTGAGTTTATTCATTCATAAAAATCAAATCGATACACAACGTAAAACGTTGCCGCTCCGTATTTTACCGCGGAAGCAGAGCGGCAACGTATTGACTTTGCAAAACAAGACAAAATATTAGATTATTATACAATTGTTGTCAGCATTGGTATGAAACAAACATTTATCAATATTTAGATAAAAAAAAACAAGATGATTTATTTATTACATATTCTTCACAGCGGGATTATATTGAACTAGCTTTTGCCCGCGGCTTCGCCTGCCTTAATTTTTTGTATAGTCGTATCAATAATAATATTAATATATCGTCACGACATGAATCCCCGAAGGGGTGTCAGAGGTGTTCCGTGTGCGAACTGTCAAGTCAATGCAAGTCACAGTCCACACTCGATACACCCGCGTTTCACCGACGAATATATTACGTCCCAGTCGTATCAAATCTGTATTTTTTTAGTACGTAAACAGCTGACTCTGGTTTGGAGTATTTTTGATACTCATCATATCTAATTTGATCACCATGGAAAGTGTCTTTGGCGAGACCGAAGTCCGCCGAAGACCGAGCCGCTTTTCTGATCGACACTATTTTTTGTTCTCTGAATTAAACCTCTGCTAATGTGTCTTTGATAAGTTTTCAATAACGACATAATTTTTTGTACGGACACTTTTATTTATTTTACTGCAAACTTTCGTGTCGTTTCAAAAGAAAGGGATTCATAAGCTGATTGTAAAAATGTACTTGGTACAGCACCATTTTATTTCAAGCACTCGTTTCCAAAAAAAAAAAAAACGTTCTCCAAACAATACTAAGTCCTTCATTCAGGAAACGGCTGAGGAATTTTCGTGTTTGATTTTTTTTTTAAACGAATGGCTGAAATGAAATGTAGAATATGTTTACCATCAGCCCATGAAGCACTTCCCTTTGATAACGAAAGGTTTCAAAAAAAAACCATTCAAATTTTTTTTAACTAACACTAACTTCACAAGGCGTGATTGGGCTTTATGTCTATTGTTTGCCAATTATTATCGAAAATCGATAACAGAATGGGTTACACTAATTGAAGGGTCTCGAGGAAAAACAACACATGTCAAGTTTTGCAAATTTACAACAGAGGCAAAAAACATTTTCCATAATACATGTTAGCTTACAGTTTTCATTTTTATATCAAATTTAATGAGTAAATATACAACTGGCTCGTCTCTTATACGAGTATACATACAAAGGTACCTTCATTTTTTTTTCAGAATAGCTCTTGTTATTGTTATTAATCTCACGAAATTTCAGTTACCGGAAATCAATAGTTTTCTCAAAAAAAATTTTCAACTTTCGTAAAATAACCTCAAAAATTGTCTTAAGGTTCAATTTTAATTGATTTTATGACTTCATTTTTTTTTTTTTGGTTGTGTTCCGAAACTGCTGTGAGTGACGCATTAAAATTGACGTAATTTAATTTTTTTTGTTGTATTTCGCTAAAAATTTGCTCAAAAGACTAGTATCCAGGATATAAAAAAAAAACCAATGCAGACATTTTGTTTTCTTCGTGATTTGAATCAGAGCACCCGACTCCATGCAAAAAATAGGTTGAATAAGTTCCAAAACCGAATCAGAGCACCCCGACTCTATACAGTCTTGTGGGTACTACCCCTAGAGTGTATATAAAAAGCCGTAGGCGTGGAGGAAGTACAGCCCTCGCCTGCTGTAACAAAGCATAGGCACCCGTGCGAGCCGTAGCGGCTGAGGCTGGTCGCCGAAGGCGACCAACAAGCCGAAGCTGCGAAGGTGAGCATGGGTGACTGTGCTTTGTTACGCAAGGGCGAAGGGGCTGCACTTTCCGCAACGCCGAAGCAATTGCAGAAGTCATATTGGGTCTTTAAAGTTAGGTTATGTCCAGTTTTTTTTTTTTTTTTTTTCAAGGAACTAGTTTCATTACACCCTCTCCCCAGTGATCTCCCTCCCACTATACGTATACTTAATATTCGAGTTATTTTATCCTACATAAAACATAAAATAACCTTTTAATTTTGAAAAAAAATTATAAAAAAAAAACTATTGATTTCCGGTACCCCCCCCCTTAGGGGGGGCTTATACCCCCCTCCCCCCCCCCCATCGCCCCCCCTAAACATAGGTACATATACGTATATAAGAGTCCTTCCATACAACTTGTTCTTCAATATTTACAAAAAATCAATAATTACACCTTGACATAAGTTGTTTTTCCAATACTTGGGAAATTTTCATCTTTATCAAGAAATATGATTAACAATGGTATTCAAAAGCTTTTCACATTTTCCAATTATCGAATTATGTTAATGTAAAAATAGAACAAACAAACTAAAAAAAAAAAAAATGAAAGGAATAATTGGTAAGTAAAAACCCAAAGTGAATATTTAATTGTTTTATTTTATATTTTTATATGTCTTTACGATACAGAAAGAAAAAGACAAATGCTAAAATTAAGTTAAGTCCTGTCAAATAAGTTAAATTTTGTTACACTAATGTCTATTTAGGCTCCAAGCATTTTTGATTAGCAGGTACTCTCCTTAAAATTATTTCTGGCAAAACGCATCTTCTATAAAAGTCACTCAGTTTTGGAATCATGTTTTTAATGAACTCATCATCTTTTTGAATTATTATTACTTTTATAGGGCTGCCAACGTCCACAAAGCAAATCAGGTAGCACTTGTCTCTCTGAGCCACTTTCAATTGTCCCTGGATCTGAAAAAAAAGTATTTATCTTAGTACCTATTTATTCACAAATTCATAGTATTTATTATATTATATTATATATACAGCTAGAGCACATACTTGGTAATAGTAATTATGTTTTTTATTAACGTCCAGGCGGCTGTTACTAAATGTTAGTGAAAAGTTTTTTTTTGTTTGTGCTACTTCTTCCAGTGTCTTTGACAATCTTGCAACGGAAGAAAAGCATTTTACTTCCACAATGGCATTTTCACCCTCAACAATACCTGCAAAAAATATATTATATTAAGTTACAACGTAAAGTAAGGCTTTGATGAATATACTGCATGAGATAATAAATATTGCACATGCTGCAGTATTTATTTTTTATGCCCAAAAACAAGCATTTTTTTGTTTCCTTTCCAGATTGTTCAAATAGACTTTATCAGAAAACTTTGCTCGCTCGTTCAAGAAATCAGAACTAAAACTTATCAAATAACTAAACTTACTATTCCTGAATTGGCATTAAAGTTGTGTCCATAAGACCTCTTTGACCTCTTGACCTCCATCTACATGTACTGTTATAGGTATATGGAACTCCATCCGAGCATATGTGCCCTTTTTCAACGGCAATTTGTTTTTCTTTTTTTCCAGCTTCTAGCATTTCTTTATACTAGTGTTCTTCCCATACTTTTCCCAAATGTAATTCAGTTTTTGCATACTTTTTTTGTGAAATCGTGGGTATATCCATAGCGGCAAGCAAATTGTCACTTTGGGCATAATAACTCCCTCCGGTTAGAATTCCCCACACAAATGACTGGTTGATTTTCTCGACACCCTCCGTCTTTCCTACATAAATTTGATCACAAGTGTTGCATTTAAATTGGAAAGTGCTACTCAGTCCATTTCTTTCTTCTCGAACAAACTCCAAGTGGCCACAAGTGCAGTGTTTTTTGTGTTCAGTTTGGATTTTCAAAGACCATTTTAATAAATATTGTATATCTACTATACGATAGCCTTGTAAGCCTTCAAGACTAGAAACACCACATGTTTTTTCAATGCTTAATTCGTGCTTCTCCATGTCTGCATCTTGTGTCCAAATAATATCTACTGGTTCATTGCTGGGTCCAGCTGTCTGTTCATCATGCCTGACGTCCCTGCGAATCTGTGATACCTCACGAGTAGGTGTAAAAGGACATTTTTTTTTACGAGGCATGTCTGTCAATTTTTGTTTATATGTTCGGATGGCGCGTTTAGGTGTAGGATTAGAAGAACTTCCTTCTGGATGCACTTCTATGGCAGCATTAGGTTGGTCACAAGAACAATTCGGCTCATTTGTGCGCCAGGTCGACTGGAAGGAAATACAATATTTTTAGAGTAAACATGGTAAGATGTTGTATGTCGTGCCCTCTTATCGACACTCTGACTAACATAATTAATTTTCAAAATAGCGATAAAATATTTACCTTTTCTCTTCACCATAGCAACGTTTCATGGCAGCTCTCGAACGCTTGCTGTTCACTTTGTGCCCGGAATATTCATGCTTGATAACAGCACGCTTCATCGTGGTGGCATTCAAATAATTTTCTTTTCTCTATTTATAACGAATTGCTGTACTTATCACACTGAATCTCTAAAAATCTATTTCGTTCACGTTTGTTTACGCAGAAAGAAATCAGTTGAGCGTCAGCCATTGTTGATTATTGTGTTCAACACAGATCGAGCGCTTCATGCAATGGCGACTGATTAGCGTTGTGAATTGCTGTCAAAAGCTAGCACTTAAAACTCTTGACGTGATAAATATGCAATGTTGACATGGCCGCTACCGTTCCGAATCTCCACACAATGTACGGTGACAAATAAAAAAAATACATTCTAAGGAATTATGGTAGTCGATTTTTGTAATAATAAAATAAGAAATGTTTTTTTTTTTATTGAAGTTAATTTGAAATAATTTTACCTGAGACATTGATTTGTTTTTTATATCGTTAATAAATTTAACAATGCACGTGGTTTGCACAAAGCTTAATAGGTTTATTTTTGCACTTCGTCGACTAAGAGAAGTGGTCTCACCACAAGTCGCAATGAATGCATATTATGCGTATGTAGCATCCACCCTACAATATGGAATAATATTGTGGGGTAATTCATCAGATATGGATAGAGCTTTTAAAATTCAAAAAAAATGTGTAAGGGCCATGTGTGGTATGCATTTCATGGACTCCTGCAAACCAAGTTTCATAAAACTTAAAATTCTTACTTTACCCTGCTTATATATAAAACAGATTGCCATTTTTGTACGCCAACACCCACAATACTTTCCTAAAAAAAATGATATTACTCAAAGAACGCAGAGAAAGAATGTAGGAGAAAGACTACATATTCCGAGATGCAAACTAACACTCGTGAAAAAGAATGTTTACCATATGGCTATCCAGGTATTTAATGCTTTGCCTGATGAATTCAAAGAGTTACCATTAACCAAATTCGAAAACAAACTTCACGACTGGCTAATAAAGGGCAGTTTTTATTCCTTGAATGAGTTTTTCGATTATAGGGAAATGTTGAAATGGAAATAATAAACTAAATCTATTTCAGTAATTTTGTATAGGTAGTATAAATTGATATGCTATGATATGATATGACATACAATTGACACAAAACTGTACCTGTAAATATCATTCATAAATAAATTGTAGTTGACTTCATTTAATTCTATTAGTATTTTGTATAATTATAATTGTAAGTAATTTAACATTTGTACGCCATAATTGGCAGATTTTTTGAGCACTATACATACTGTAACAACTTTATATTCAACCAAAAATCATACAAATAAATATTTTTGATTTGATTTGATTGATTGATCAATATTGTAAGTTATTATTTTGTGCTACAATCGGAACAAAGTTTTATGAATGAAACGTATTTGTACGACCTATCATGGACTTCTATGTGTGCGTAAGTCTCACCAATACACACAAAAATCTTGCAAATTTTAACTACTTTTGATTTATTAATGGCGTAATAATTAAACAATATTCGAATAATATTATTGCATATGCGGAAACTAGATTTTTTGTTGATTTTTATAGCCATATTTGAGAAGTCTGTTTTGAAGTAATTAGGGCATGTATCCAATTATAAAATCGTATGAAATTGTGTTGGTTTTACCACCTTAATAATGCCGTAAGGCGAAACCGGTTGGAGTAATATAAAGTGATATTGTGAAACAGTACAAGTGTTTTTATCAAGATTATGGGATTATTTATACATGTAAGGTGGTAGAGCTGATGCCAGGATCGACTGTGGAGGTGCCACCATCTTATTTGGAGACCCCCTCGAAGTAATTCGGGGGAGAGTAAGAGGACAGCTCACAGGCAAAAAACCAGGAGGCCCACCATGCCTGGGACAGATGGAGGACGGTACATCCATCCCTAATAGCCAGACCTTATATGGAACAGACTGGTGATGGGCAGCGGCGGCACTGGTGCGAGGATTCCGGTACCGCGCTCACCAACCCGCCTGCCCAGCTTGTGTGAGTATGGGCAATTCTTCCAGGATGACCGCCGGGAGTGGCAAAGTCCTGGAAAGGCTTATGTCCAGCAGTGGCTGATGGGTGGATGGATGATACATGTAAAGTAATATATTTATACAAGAAAAGCAATAGTCAGTATACAAGGAAAGTAATCGGTATTACCCAATGACTTGGTATAGAATGTCGTTGGTATTACCTATGTAATAGTTAATATTTGTACAATTTGTACGAGAAATCAGTACTGCAGTAGTTAATATTTATACAGGTGAAGCAATTAGCACAGATTAAATTATGTTAAGGTGGGTTAATTCGAAAACCATTTCGAGTTGAAGTTTTGGTCTAAAAAACCTCATGATGATAAATATTTTTACGAAAAGGCTGCAACTTCCATTTGCCCTCCTGTGACATCACTTGAGTAATGGCTGTTTAGAAGTGTGTCCTTTGCTATCAAGATAAATTTATAATAATTTGCTTCAGACTAATTTGACAGCTAAATGACAGATGACAGAGACCACTCTTTTTATAAGCAATCACACATCACAATCAGTATACTTAATGTCTAAAATTCTCAAGTAACAAGGTCATCAGACAATTCTTTAAATAATTATTAAAAAATAATAGTTAATATATATACCAAAATAATGAAAATAATGTCCTAAAATGGCGTAAGTATATAATCCAAAAAAAAATTTTAAAATCTTTTAAAAATTAAGCTATGGGAATTGGTTGTATAATCGATTTTATTTATTCAGGTAAAGAAATCGCTTATTTAATAGTGAACTTTTAAGGTTATAATCACAAAATTAAGTACGTACGTGAGTCTATAATGTTATTGATACAGTTTGTCTTTATAAAAACCGGCTTGAAAAATAAGTGGTTAATTGAACGTACAGATGAAGGTAAAGATCTGAACAACTGCTCATGTCATGGGTATAGAACTAGGCTAGACTACATTGGAATCATTGGATTAACCTTGCCCTGCACTAGGTGTGCGTACACTTGATTGCAGCTGGTTTGTTTGTATCACTTGGCTTCTCTGTACTCGCTGCGCTCAACATTTTATTCAGAAAGCGCTTACATCCGTGTTTTTGCGATTTTCATGAAATGCATCATTCGGTGTAAAATAATTTTACTCGTTTGCCTCACCAAATTGAAATTTCAAATTCAAATGGGTACACTACCGAACGACGGTGGTGATCTGGCCAGCATTTTTTATTTATTCTAATAATTTTAAAATTATGCATGTATATAGCTTACTTTAAACTTTATTTATATTTGTAGGTCTATTCTAATTTTTAATGTTATTTAAGTTTTATTTTGGGTCAATTCAAATAGTTGATTTTGTAAAGTAGGTATACATAATGTACTTTTTACAAGTCAAATTGAATCTTATAAAAATATATGTAATAAAATAATAAATGTAGATGAACTAAATTAAAGGTTTATTTAATTTATGTAGCAATATATATACGATTAAAATAATAGGTAAAATCTATAAATTATACAAGGTGAAATCCAATCAACCGCCCGAACCCATACCGGAGACCCGGCCAGGGACCAGGAACAAGGTTCAATGATCACCAACCGAGCCCCCAGCACGAATCCAGGCCGACCAAATCCCATCCTATATACCACATACTAATAGGTTACATATATAAATACATGCCTACCTCCGCCCATTCGATTAGTCTTGCTAAGAAGCAGGGTAAGAAACTTAGCAAGATCATGTCTTTTTTTTCACATAAAACTTATACTGTACAAATTACTTATAACTTAGGGATAAGAAAATCACCAAACTTACATTTCAATAAAACAGAAATATATGAGCTCGGAACAAGGTAAATCGATTATGGTCACGAGCAAGCGTTTAAAATAAAGCATAACGTAGTAACTATTATAATAATCTGTAGCACAAAATATTATGCACGTGACCTACACAATATTGAGTAAATATTATTTTAATACTTACCTATACATGCAATGTTTTGCTAGCAGTGTAATATATAACATTATTATTATTTTTATTGCTAGGGACAACATTAAATATACATTATTTTATACTTCCTTTAATCAAGCCAATTAGTCGTACGATGCGATACAATTTATATGTATGTGAGATAGGTATTGCGTTTCTCTGCTAATATAATGTATCCTTTATTGTTTATATATTATATCGTAAACAGATCGTAAAGTATGAAATTGAAAATCTTTCACCAAATTTTAATGTCAAAAATGGGTGCGATGATGAGGAGAGAAGAGGATTGTGTTAGGTTTACGTGTAAATACATTTGGGGAGCCGAGCGAGGCGAAGCGGAGCTAGGCGACCCTTCTAGTTTTAAGGCGTTACAGCATGCGAAAGTAGAGAGAAAACATTTTTTTTTTTCTAGAATCACTATTGAAGATCTGGGGATCTAAAAAGGCCAACTAGGTTAAATCATAAAATGATTTGAAAGTATGATGGCGTCAAAGTTTTTTCACGCGTGCAAAAGAGACGGCATTAGAACAGAATCATAATATGCAATCCAAAGCGGTCTTTTTAGAGGACCTGCTCAAGTAAATGTCTATATAGAAATAGCAATGAACTATTTTTACCTTAGAGTATTAAATGCTCTAAGATTTTTAAATACCTAGTGTTTTAACAGACAACGTCTTCGATGAGCTAAAATTTTAACTTTCGTTGAAAACGGCCGCTTTTGACATAAGTTAAAATTCTAGTTATAAAAAACTTCTAGCAAGTGAAAAATGATTTATTTTCTAAAGTGGCAGCCCTTTCGCATGTTGTAACGCCTTAACAGAATAGTAGATGCTAGTGATTGTTGGCACTTGGTGGAATTTATAAAACATTGTTTAAAAAAACACTTGTACTTATCCACATATACAGTAAACTTTATTATGCCCGACCGGTTTCGCTGTAAAGCATTTTCTAGGGCCTTTTACAAATCCTTACTAACAAAGAAAAAAAATGTTTATACTAGGTACAACCATGTCTAAAAATGACGTGCAATAAATGAACCACCACAACGTTTGACTCAACTAAGTTCCATAGTTTACCGACCACTTTGGTTTAAAATTCCCCTTCTGTTTGTTGTTTCATTTATTGCACGTCATTTTTAGACATGGTTGTACTAGTATAACATTTTTTTTCTTTGTTAGTTAGGATTTGTAAAAGGCACTAGAAAATGCTTTACAGCGAAACCGGTCGGGCATAATAAAGTTTACTGTATATGTGGATAAGTACAAGTGTTTTTTTAAAAATGATATGCCCAGGCAGATCATAATATGCCCAATTGTACGATGTGCCGACGACACATAACCGGGAGTGTAAATAGACTGCTAGTAATAATCATACTGAACGATATTTCCGAAGAAAAAAACATAAAACATAAACATAAGCAAATGTAATACAATTTACAGTCAATTTAAGAGTTAGTATGGAGAGTGTTGAATTTATTTAATTTATATTAACAAAAATGAATCTTTATTCGACCTTATTTTAGTATATGGTAGGAGCACCTTGTTGTTAGCTCTCTGCTTATTGTTTCGTGATAGGTGTCAGAGCTTCGTTTTAATTTTGAAATCCTTATCCCAATCGTTTAATTATTATTTCACACACTACCCATAAAATCTATAGAGAGCAGAATAGTTTTTTCATTTGCCCGTAACTGGGTGTTAAGATGAAGTTGCGGAAGCCGGAAACTGGCGTTAGTACTCGTCCGTACCTACATTTATTATGTTTATATTGAGGGTATTTAGATTTTATACTTATGTTAGTATGTTTACGATAATAATTATAATTATATACTTAGTACACGTATTCAACTATTTATTTATCCAATCTAAATGTATCACTGCACTCTCAAAGATAATCTTTTTATATTAGGGAATAATTAAATATAATAGATAGAATATAATTAAAAGAAAATTATTCAAAATGCCAGTTTGGTTATGTTAAAAACTATTTATTACCAATGTTATCTCGCAAACAAATCTATAAGGGAAGCATTCTTACATGATAGGACCACAGATTATTTTCTAAAATAAAAGTGGATGCGTTCTCAAACTTAACCCTGCGATACGTACGCGCGGTCTCCATGACCCAGATGTAGAGATACGGGTCAGCGACTGCGTTGCCTCAAAGCTGATACATCGTTCAGTGAACAATAAGCGAGCACTATTCGATCGGTATGGTGTCGCATACTGAACCTGCGGGCCTATTATGTATCTCTAGTTACCTTCTGGACTGGGTGCCTATCGTCAAAAACATAGATATACTATCGAATTCCGATTGTCTAAGGATATGTTCGCACTTGAAGTGACGACACAGTTCGTTAATAGTTCAATACCCACTAAAGGCAATTTTGAGATTTCAGTTTTTATCTATGTTTTTGATGATGGGCACCTCGTTCAGTTGGCAACTAAAGATACAGAATAGGGGGCTGATTGCTCTATTCCAATCATACTTCTATCTTTAGAATACCATTGCACAGAAAAAAGAGCTTTTGTGGAATCGAAAACATAATATACTTACATTACTTACACATCTTGCATGGTAAAGTGTAAATACTGAAATTATTTTGATATAATTTCGGGATACTACTATTGATTAAATTATCTACATCAGTGTATCTCTACGTATGCTAACTAGATAGTTATTTTTGTACAATAATAAGTGTATTCTAATTTATGTTCTTTCTGCTTTTTTCTAACGTAAGTTAACCAATCATCCTGCAACTTTGTATATGCTTTTGATCCACTTTTTTTTGGAGTTGAAGAAATGAAATATGAAATGAAATATATTTATTTATGTAATGTACGTATAACATACATTTATTACAGGTCGGTTCAAATGTAATAAAAGTAATAAAATAATCTATGTGTATAGGTAATAGTTTTATGTAATAAACAATAAATAAACACGGAAATAATAAAAGTTGGGTTTACTTAAATTCAACAAAAAAAAACACTTAAATAAAATATATTAATATTAATATTAATATTAATATAGGAATAAGGAATACATAATATTATAAATATATGCAATACATTTAATACATATATGCCTAACTCCGCCCATTCGATTAGTCTTGCTAAGAAGAAGGGCAAGAAACTTAGCAAGATCATGTATTTTTTTTCATAATATTAGATACAACAACTAAAAGTAAAAAGTAAGCCTATACTTTAATTGAATAAAAAGATGTAAAATACAAGAATTATGTAAGTGATTATTTTCATGTGTCTCTCTTATAGTTTTCGGTTCAGTACAGCAAAGTAAGAATAAGATGACTTAACGATCTGAAAATGCAATATAACAAATTTTATTATCGGTAGTCCAAATTAATAAAAAAATAACCATAGACAAATACAAGACTCACCGCAGTAAACGTTCCAAGAGAGAGATGAAACATTTTTCCAGCATTAATGGTGAGAGGCCGCTGCGCTCGCCGTATAAGCAATAACAAGGTATTTTGTGTACGCAGTGATGTATTAACCCAATCGCTGCAGTAGGCTGCTTCAGCTACACTTTGACTCTAGTCAGGAATCAAACAGTTTTAAATAAATGCCTCTAATATACATGTACCTCGCTTGAGCTAGCGTTACCAGGTCCCGTAGCCCGTAGCATAGTGTTTAATCGCGCGCGACGCCACTAGTTGAATCACAAGTGCAAGGAGCGTGACGTACTGTTTAAACGTAAAAACATCGTATCACGCTCCTCGCATTTATGATTCAACTAAGATGCGTCGCGCGTGAACTATGCTAAAATTTGGTCCCGCTCTCTAACGCGTTTGTTTTTTAACTCTCTATCCTGCTCTAATCAGATGCCGCGCACGCAAAACTTCAGTTATTTTGAAATCGTGGCTCCATTAGGACATACAGAAATAAAGTAGTAAGGCTTTTTTGTAGATAATAATGAAATCTTTGTGTGAAAGATTAATTTCAAACGCATATTCCGTGTCCGAGCGAATTGAATGTACAGAATGAAATTAGTTACCTACAGATATATATTTATTTGAGTATATATAAAGATATAAAATTTCGATAATCTATAAAGGCTTAATTCGTCAGAAAAACATGATTAAGTACATATATATTTCCCAGAATTTTCTAGTAGCCAGTTTGGCCTACAAATCGAGCTAAATATACGCAATTTTACCAAATCCACGCTTATTCAAGCCTTGAACACTATGCTATGACTGCTGCACTCATAGCACAGTGTTCAATCGCGCGCGATGCCACTTAGTTGAATCACAGGTGCGAGGAGCGCGAAACGATGTTTTTGCGATTAAACAGTACGTCTAGCTCCTTGCACTTGTGATTCAACTAGTGGCGTCGCGCGCGGTGCTACGGCTGCAGACCGTCCCAAAAGGGACGATTTTCATCCCGTTTGGCGATGAACCGTCCTGTTTCTGTCCCTTATTATTTGGAAAAGCCAGAATTTTGATTTATTATACATTAATACACACTAATTTCGTCTTTGATGCTACATTGAAAAACCGTCTTTTTTTCTCCTTAAATCGTCCCATTTCAGATGGCCTGTCCTTTAAAATTGGTAGACCGCGCACTGAGCTTGACCATTGAACAATAAAACGTTTGGTAAAAACTATATTTAAAATTACCTTATGCATGATTTCGTGTCCAGGATAGCAGTATACTAACAGCTCAGCCAAAATGCATACCAGATAGAAAATCATGGTCGTTATTTCAAACGGTTCATTGCTCTGTAATAGGAAAAAATCACATTGTTAATAATCACTCCCGTAAACTCGTAACATACTATCAGGTTACCCATTATTATTATACTTACAATGGTAATTTGAAAAGCAGTTAAGCACATTATGATACAAGTGGCTGCAAATTGGCAGAATACGGGTTGACCGAAAATACTGTCCAATTCGTTTATGACACTGAAAATGTTCGACAATCAGTAAAGCTCAAAATATGTTAACTGCAAAAAAGCATCACTATGCAACACGAATTTGTAGTCGAAGTTAATAGCGGATATTCAGTTCATAAAGCGACAAGGCACTTTGCCGTATTTTGGTGCAATTGGCCATGGAATGCCATTAATTTCTGTATTAAAAGTGAAAAATAATTTAGTGGCATTTACACCTTTTTAGGTTTCCGTAGTACCTAAAAGGTACAAAAGGAACCTTTACGGTGAGACTCCGTTGTCCGTCCGTCTGTCCGTCCGTATGTCACAGCCTCGTAACTTTAGCACCGTTAAAGATAAAGACATGAATCTTAGCACAAAAATATATAAATATAATAAAAATAATTTGCCCACAAATCATGGTGAAAAAAAAATATGAAAAATTTGAAATTGTTCAAAATATTTCCAAAACAAAAGTGAGAAAAATAAAACATATTATCTTAAAAATACAATATGGGTATCATTCAAATTATTGTTATATTAAAATCTGATTGTAAAAATATATACTTTAACTATATTTACTGACACTGGTTTCGAGAAATCTTTAAAAAACCACAATTATATCTTAAGATAAGGGGGCCCTCTTATCTCCAAAACTGGTAGACCGAAAAATATGAAAAAAATGTCGATTCTAGATCATAACAGGCCAATTACAGGAAATTTATAGCTATTTAAAAAAAATTGAGCACAAATGATAAATATAAAAAAAGAAGTAAAATAAGTAAAAAAAAAATATTTTATAAAAAAACAATATGGATATCAAATAGTAGGTATTTAAAAGCTGATTGTAAAAATATTTATTTGGGCTATATTTAATTGCATTTATGTCGAGAAATCTTTAAAAAACCACAAACATATCCTATGTCCCCCCTTTTATCTCCGAAACTGGTAGACCGATTAATATGAAAAAACGTCGATTTTATAGATCATAGCTGGCCAATTACAGGAAAACTATAGTGATATAAAAAAGGAGCTCAAAAGAGAAATATAAAAAAAGAAGTAAAATAAATAAAATGAAAATTTTATAAAAATACAATATGTACCTATATCAAATTGTAGGTATTTAAAAGCTGTTTGTAAAATATATAGTTAGGCTATATTTAATTGCATTTATTTCGAGAAATCCTTGAAAAACCATAAAAAATGTATGTCCCCCTCCCCCTTATCTCCAAAACTGGTGGACCGAAAAATATGAAAAAAATCATGGTAATGTGTGTTTACGTAAAGCTTACAGGAAAAATAAAGCGGTTAAGGTATTCACAAAAAAAATGTCAAAATTAAATTTATCATCCACAATACGGAACCCTGGGTACGCGAGTCTCACTAACACTTGGCCGGTTTTTTTTATATTTGGTTTTCAACTATTAACACTTACCGTATAATATTTTGATGAAATTTTACGCAGAGAATGGCCTGTTTGTAACTTTCTTCTTCAGTAAGACCTAAAAAATACAGATGAATTAACAGTTATTCTACGAATATATTACTTATAATATATTATAATATAATAAAATATAATGTTACCATTCGGCTTTTCTTTATAAATATTGATATATATAGTAGTTTTTTTGTAAATTAATAAGAGCAAGATATATTTCGAATCCTTTTGGACTCTGCATCAGTTGCATTGACAATAGATATATGACATTATAAATATAAAAGACAATTATTTTTTTTTTCTGTGTTTTAGTGTTGTTTGTTTTGGACCAGGCCTTAACAAACAACACTAAAACACAGAAAAAAAATTGTCTTTTATATTTATAATGTCATATATCTATTGTCAATGCAACTGATGCCGAGTCCAAAAGGATTCGAAATATATCTTGCTCTTATTAATTAATGTGTATAATTTACAAAAAAACTACTACCTATATATATATCAATATTTATAATATATTACTTATAATATATTACTTGTAATTATAACCACAAAATTAATTGCATATCTGCACCTGGACTCCCAATATTAGACAACTCCAAGCAAAGAAGATCAAGCTGAGCTGCAACCAACATCATTAAGCCACCGACGAGAAGGTCTTCTGCTTGATCACCAACCGCCAGTACGACAATGTTAAATGCTTGATAGGCATACATAATTCCAAACCTGCATGAAACGGTTAGAATATTAAATTGTAAATGTAAAAAATTAATATTTACAATTTAATGTCAATTAAGCTATAATATTAAAGCGTCAGAGAAAGTAAATGATTTGGAAAAATTATTTTCCAAATGTTATAAGTAGTATTTTGTTATTTTTACTAGAACTTGGCGTTGAATTTAGCAACTCTGTGATTATGAATAATGTTAAAATTATCATTTTCCGTTTGATTGCAACCTTTTGGAATTTACTTACATTGGTGAATCGCTAGTTAGATGTGGATAACCCAGTGGTACGGTTAAATTAGTCTTTAACATTGGGAAAATGCCCCACATGGTAGCTGTGAGCACCGATGAAATTACCAAAATTTTGCCAATCTTATAAATCAATATCACTTTACTCTTCAACATATTCTTTTTCTCGGGCTCTTCTCGGTTGAAAATAGGACCTGTTGGTTATCATAAGTCATTTTGAGTTCTGTCATTGAGATTATTATTTGGTATTGTTATTGGTCTTCGTACGGATATTCTATCTCACGAAATCCGTTCATCTATGGTTGTAGTAGTGCATGCAAATGCATCTTTTTTTTTGTGTGTGTAACCTTGGAAGTGCTACAAAACGCGCAACACACAAAACGCTCTTATCTGTACACGTCACTACTACATCCATAGAAAACGTACTTTGTGAGATAAAATATATGTACCATTTAACAATTCTAGCAGATTCTTGATCCTGGTTTGACGTCTCAAAATTGTTAAAACCTTAGCCACCTGAGACAGATGTGTCAGTAATAACAAACTTACTTCCACTGTTTTCTCGATATTATCTAAAACCTGTTTGTAATACAATATTGTTGTAAGTTAATTATTGAAAACATAAATTTTTAATAATCAAATTCATATATAGTTTATCAAAAATCTAAACACAAACTTGAATAACATTAAAATTCTAAATCAACTTGACAGCAAAATTACACGATTTGATTTTGAATATTATATTATTACGTCATTGGTAAAAATATAATTTACCAAAATTAAATGTTTCATTTCAATAAAAACTATCCCAAAAAGACTAAATATTTGAAACACCACAGCATAAACAAAGTAACATTTTCGCATATTTATATGGGTACTTTTAGGCGTTTTCGGTAGCCATACTCCATTGATCACCATCAAAGCTATTGAAATTCGAAGACAATCCGTGTTCTTCATTGCAACCTGAGTAAAAATTATATTTTCCGGAATTTCCGTGTGAGTCTTGCGATTGTCCGTTAAAAGACATTTAAAATTAAAACCAATCGTCTCTATTTCAAAACCATGTAAGTATCGCTACTTTACCCTGTTGTTTGTTAAAGAAAAAGAGTCTAGATAGCTCGGGATCGTAAATATGTTTTTTCGTTATTTTATTTTGGGAAGCAAATGCATACTTTAATTCAAATGTATGTTTTGATGTAACATGTGTGTTATAGTTTAGAAATAAAGTTCTCATTTTATTTCTAATTTAGTATTGTTTTTTTATTGAGACTGATTTTCATCCAGCCTCCCAAAAAAAAAGCCTAGCCATTTAGTTAGGAAGCTAATCTAACCACATGGCGACGACATGTATATGTTGTGTTCATATCGTAAGTTTGAAGATATTATGATATGCCTGGGCGGATCGTATTTTTGTTAAAACTAAAGACGTTGCCTCGCTCCGCTTCGCTTATATAAACCTAACGCTCCGCTCGTTGTTGCACCTATTTTTTCGCCTTTGGTGAAAGATTTTCGATTTCATACTTTACGATATCATAAAACTTACGATATGACCAGCCCCCCTATTGTGTATCTTTAGTTGCCAACTGCACGAGGTGCCTATCATCAAAAACATAGCTAAAAACTGAAATTTCAAAATTGCCTTTAGTGGGTATTGAACTATTAACAATCTGTGTCGTCACTTCAAGTGCGAAAATATCCTTAGGACATCGGAATTCGATAGTATATCTATGTTTTTGATGATAGACACCCAGTCCAGAAGGCAACTAGAGATACACAATAGGCCCGCAGGACATATACCAACTTATACTATACACGGTTAACTGATCCCAATGGCCAGTTGATAATATGTTGCTTCATTAGTACAGTAGAGACCGCATCAAGTAAGACACATTGGACTTTGTACCTATCTTATATTCTTCTCTGTAGGGGCTAATGTCGTACTGCAAGTGTATAGCTTGATGTGGTCTCCACTGTACAAATAACACCTACTTATAATTCTTTCGTACTATCGGCAACACGTCAAGCTATTACAATCTGTAAAAAAAACAATGTAACATGAATCTTACGACGTCAAAACAGAGTTCATTACTGTAATGTAGAAAAGTGACATTTTGTATAGCTTGACCTGTTGCTGACCGCACTCTCTTATAAATTAACTTCCTATACTTACCTATTTAAAACCAACATTCTTACCTTTTTCACAGATCCCATACTTCCCGCAACACGGCCAATATTTGCCTTTTTATTTATTAAAAACATATCGGCGGGCTGCAACAACATTATAACATGATAATAACATGTAGTCGGTAGTTTGTATATCGTTGTATGTACAGTGGAGACCGCATCAAGTAAGACACATTGGACTTTGTACCTATCTTATATTCTTCTCTGTAGGGGCTAATGTCGTACTGCAAGTGTATAGCTTGATATGGTCTCCACTGTACTACATAATTAAAGTATCATCCAAGTTAAGTCAGACAGTAACTTACAGATTTTTTGCAGTTTTGATTCTTCGCACTTCGTAAGCGTCCTTGTCTTGAAGCCGTTGCTGGCATAGATAATACACTTGCTGAGTGACTAAAGCGGTCATAGTCATAATTATGTAATACGTACCTAACATGAGAGGAGTGCATCCGCAAGACGAAAGAACATTAACTCATCCCTTAATTTTTTATGGACATTAAAACACTCGTTTTCTATTCCTTTTATTGGATTTAGAAAAACACATTCCTAATACTTGCAATATTTGTGAGTTACCTACATTAGATCACGTCTAATTATATAGCTAAAAATACATACTGCAGACTCGGTAAGTGGTCAGGACTGAGTTTCAGTGACCCATTTTTGAGAAAAAAACAAAAAAATAGGTTTCCTATACTAATTGACTGGGAG
The DNA here is from genome assembly GCA_934047225.1 of Ypsolopha sequella. NCBI lineage: Eukaryota > Metazoa > Arthropoda > Insecta > Lepidoptera > Ypsolophidae > Ypsolopha > Ypsolopha sequella. Next base: position 7,644,201 of record OW203994.1, on the reverse strand, counting down.
TCGTTCTTAAATTAGTATAGGGCACAAATTGTATTTTGCGTTTTTCGCTAAAAGGGTCATTGAACCTTGGTCATGGCCACTTACCGAGTCTCCAGCGTATACGGACGGACAGCCTAAATAATAAATTTTGTCATTTTACTTTGAAAATGAAGGACTTTCCAAAGACAACTTCATTCCCCTTTTCACCCCTTCGGGGTTAGAATTGTCACAAACGCTGAGACACTTATAAAGTGATTTTCAATTTTCAGTCTTCTTCTTCGAAACTGACTGACTTTTGTACAAACTTTCATCCCCAATTTTACCCCCTTAGGAATGTAATTTCCAAAAATCCTTCCTTATTGCTTGCCTACACTTCATAAGGTATCTATTTGCAAAATTTCAAGTCTGTAGGTCTAGCGGTTTGGGCTGTGCGTTGATATATCAACAGTCAGTCAGTTCACGATTTTATATATAAATCCAAAAAAACTCTAAGTTAGCCCAATTGCTACATTACCGCCGCATTTATTTCTGTCCAATTAGTATCCATCATTCCAAAATATAGGGACCCTGAATCTTAGCTCCGGACCTGACCAGCTCTATAGTTTGTTGTAAGGAAGACGTATATTTTTCCAACCAACAGATACTGTTTAAGTATTTTGTAAGAATATTTATAATCTTATTTACGAGTTATTTCAGTAAAGTTAAATTTAAAACTACGCTCCCGGTCCACTATTCTCTAATAATTTTTCTTTGATTGACGTTGACAGTAATAGTCAGTGTTTAAGTTGTTAATTACTCCTGCTATGGCATAACTGGAACTGAAGTCCGGTAATTACTAACGGGTGAAAAATTTGAAACTGGTGATTTATAAATTAGAGTATTTGAGTATAATTAATAATATCCTTATACATATATAGTACAGTACATTACATTATTTCCGAGGGGTGGAAAGAAGGGTTTTGCTTTAGCCAAGGCCTGTGACATTGTCCACCGAGGCATCAGTATATTGTGTTTTCTTTTCTCAAACAATGTGAAGCAATGTTTAATGCACCACGCCACAGTGAACTTTGACTATGACTCACTTTGCCAGTTTTAAAACCATTTCCAAACAAAAACAAATTTTTAATTTTTAACCATAGACATTATAAGAAAAAGAAAACGATCAAGTGCGAGTCAGACTCGCGTACCTAGGTTCCGTATCGTGGATGAAAATAATAGATTTTGATTCTAGTGCAAGATGGTAGACTACGTCTCGGCAAAAAAAAATCAGTGGTGACTTAAAATATCGACACTCGAACGTGTATCAAACGCGAAAAATTACATGAAATAATATAACAAGTCGACAAAAAACAGTTTGTCGACAAACAAGAGACCTTTTTGTGCCAAGTCTGAAACTGTCTGTCAGTACTGTTTTACCATAGTTTTATCAATTTTACAAAACAAAATAAACGTCCTCTTTTCTAAACTTGAATAGTTAAAATTTAAAGTAAATTTAAGAGTTAGTATGGAGAGCAAAATATTTTTTTCATTTGCCCGCGTATATACTGGGTGTCCTGGGTGATAAGATGAGTTGTGGTAGCCGGAAACTGGCGATGGTACTCGTCCATACATTGATTATGTTTATATCGAGGGTATTTAGATTGCATACTTATGTTATGTATGTTTACGAGACAAGACACATAATATACTTAGTACACGTATTTAACGATTTACCTACTTATCCAATCTAAATCTATCACTGTACTCTCAAAGATAATCTTTTTATATTAGGGAATAGAATTAAAAGAAAATTATTAAAAATACCAGTTTGATAATGTTAAAAACTATTTATTACCAGTGTTATCTCGCAAACAAATCTATAAGGGAAGCATTCTTACATGATAGGACCACAGATTATTTTCTAAAATAAAAGTGGATGCATTCTCAAACTTAACCCTGCGAAACGTACGCGCGGTCTCCATGACCCAGATGTAGAGATACGGGTCAGCGACTGCGTTGCCTCAAAGCTGATACATCGTTCAGTGAACAATAAGCGAGCACTATTAGATCGGGGTGGTGTCGCATACTGAACCTGATTGCTTTACTCCAATCATAACAAAACATACCTAATTAGAATATAGCACAGAAAAATCTTGGCTTAAAAAAAGAGCTTTTGTCGAATGAAAAATATAATATTTACTTACATTACACATCTTGCATGATAAAAATTATTTTGATATTATTTCGGGATACTACTGTTGATTAAATTATCTACATAAGTGTATCTCTACGTATGCTAACTAGTTAGTAGTTTTTGTATAAGTGTATTCTAATTTATGTTTTTTCTGCTTTTTATGACTGTTAAAAGTTTCTAACATAAGTTATCCATCATCCTGCAACCTTTGTATATGCTTTTGATCCATTTTTTTTTTTTGGAGTTGAAGTATGGAAATAAAGTGATTATTTTCACGTGTCTCTCTTATGCTTTTCGGTTCAGTACAGCAAAGTACGAATAAGATGACTTAACGATCTGAAAATTAAATATAACAAATGTTATTACAGGAAGTCCAAATTAATAAAAAGTAACCATAGACAAACACAAGACTCACCGCAGTAAACGTTCCAAGAGAGAGATGAAACATTTTTCCAGCATTAATGGTGAGAGGCCGCTGCGCTCGCCGTATAAGCAATAACAAGGTATTTTGTGTACACAGTGATGTATTAACCCAATCGCTGCAGTAGGCTGCTTCAGCTACACTTTGACTCTAGTCAGGAATCAAAAAGTTTTAAATAAATTCCTCTAATATACACGTACCTCGCTCGAGCTAGCGTTACCAGACCGTCCCAAAAGGGACGATTTTCATCCTGTTCAGCGATGAACCGTCCTTTTTCTGTCCCTTATCTTATCATCCGGAAATATTATTTGGAAAAGCCAGAATTTTGATGTATTATAGTACATGAATACACACTAATTTCGTCGTTGATGTTACATTGAAAAACCGACTCTTTTCTTCTTCAATCATCCCTTTTCAGATGGCCTGCCCTTTAAAATTGATAGACTGCGCTAAAACACTGAGCTTGACCATTGAATAATAAAACGTTTGGTAGAAAACTAAATTTAAAATTACCTTATGCATGATTTCGTGTCCAGGATAGCAGTACACTAACAGCTCAGCCAAAATGCATACCAGATAGAAAATCATGGTCGTTATTTCAAACGGTTCATTGCTCTGTAATGGTAAAAAATCACATTGTTAATAATCACTCCCGTAAACTCGTAACATACTATCAGGTTACCCATTATTATTATACTTACAATGGTAATTTGAAAAGCAGTTAAGCACATTATGATACAAGTGGCTGCAAATTGACAGAATACAGGTTGACTGAAAATACTGTCCAATTCGTTTATGAAACTGAAAATGTTCGACAATCAGTAAAGCTCAAAATATTTTAACTGCAAGAAAGCAACACTAAGAATAAATATTATGCAACTAGGTATTACGAATTTGTAGTCGAAGTTAATAGCGGATATTCAGGTCATACTATATACAGTTCATGCCCAGTTAGAAAGCAACAAGTCACTTTGCCGTATTTTAAGGCAATTGGTCATGGAATACCATTAATTTCTGCATTAAGAGGATGGTATACCCTAGCAACTTTTTTTATTACCCGTCCAGCACAATAAGTCTAATGGCAAAGACCTTATTTGCTTTTCATAGAGGCGATTATATGTTGGGTCTTTGGCCTCTTGTTCTTGGACGCGTAATGCTAGTGATCACGCAGCGAAACAACAAATTTGTGTGTTTTTAGCTAATACTGAAATATTTTGTAGGGAAAAAAGTATTGGATTTAGGTAACATATATCCCTTCATATTTCTATAACCTATTTTATTTAAAAAAACCAAGTTGATCTTTCTACCGCGGGCTCTACCGCGTAATTCTCATTTGTATCAACTTCAAGCAAATGCATGCGAAATTCAACGCGTGCAAAAGAGATGGCATGTTAGGCGGGCGTCGTCGCACGCACGACAAATTTCAATCTCAAGTTGATTTTGATGAAAATGAGAATTACGCGGTAGACCCGCGCGTCTTTGAAACGAACGTTTGAAAACAAAAAGAAAGGGTTGGAAAAAAGGCGCGAAGATGTGATGGCGTCGTTTTTTTGTTTTATTGAAAAAATATTGCATTTCGGGTGTTTTGATCAACAATAGTGATAGTAGAATATTGTGAATTAAAATCGCCGTAACCTGTGTAGTGTGTTGTTCAATGGAACAAAAGTGCGGGCTGTGCCTTTTCGTGTGTTTTTTCTAACCCTGTTAACAGTGACTTAGACAGGACAGACCTTTCAGATGATCCTCAACAGAAGAGGATAGTGCATATAAACAGATAAAAACTATAACGTCAGACATGGCTGAATGGGCTAAGATCCCTTTGCCTTTCCACTTAGTGGGAAAATCTCAGAATAAGGGGAAAATTAAACAAAAAAAAAAACGAGGGTGGCAAACATTTTTTTTTGACAAAAGTAAAAATCTTAGAACCTTGTGTATAGGTGGAATCCCTAGATAAAAATTCGATAAATCAAATATATTTTCTTCAATATGAGAAGAGACCTAGTTTCTTCCAATGAACCCTTGAAAACCTGGTGTTGTTGATGTTCTAGCGTCAGGTGTCCCGTTAAAAGGGAAAAAATATTTAGTGGCACCTACACCTTTTTTATTTTCAGTATTCAACTATTAACACTTACCGTATAATATTTTGATGAAATTTTACGCAGAGAATGGCCTGTTTGTAACTTTCTTCTTCAGTAAGACCTAAAAAGTACAGATGAATTAACAGTTATTCTACAAACAGTTATTATATTACTTGTAATTATAACCACAAAATTAATTGTATATCTGCACCTAGACTCCCAATATTAGACAACTCCAAGCAAAGAAGATCAAGCTGAGCTGCAACCAACATCATTAAGCCACCGACGAGAAAGTCTTCTGCTTGATCGCCAACCGCCAGTACGAAAATGTTAAATATCTGATAGGCATACATAATTCCAAACCTGCATGAAACGGTTAGAATATTAAATTGTAAACATAAAAATTGAATATTTACAATGTAATGTAAATTAAGCTATAATTTTATAATATTAAAGCATCGAATAAAATAATAAAATAAATAAATCTTGAAAAATTATTTTCCAAAAGTTATACTTAGGTATTTTGTTATTTTACTAGAACTTGGCGATGAATTTAGCAACTCTGTGATTATGAATAATGTTAAAATTATAATTTTCCATATGATTGCAACCTTTTGGAATTTACTTACATTGGTGAATCGCTTGTTAGATGTGGATAACCCAGTGGTACGGTTAAATTAGTCTTTAACATTGGGAAAATGCCCCACATGGTAGCTGTGAGCACCGATGAAATTACCAAAATTTTGCCAATCTTATAAATCAATATCACTTTACTCTTCAACATATTCTTTTTCTCGGGCTCTTCTCGGTTGAAAATAGGACCTGTTGGTTATCATAAGTCATTTCGAGTTCTGTTATTGAGATTATTATTTGGTATTATTATTGGTCTTCGTACGGATATTCTATCTCACGAAATCCGTTTGGCTATAGTCGTAGTAGTGCATGCAAATGTACCTCTGTCTAGTGTGTGTAACATTGAAAGTGCTACAAAACGAGCAATACACAAAATGCTCTTATCTGTACACGTCACTACTACATCCATAGAAAACGTACTTTGTGAGATAAAATATCTCTACCATTTAACAATTCTAGCAGATTCTTGATCCTGGTTTGACGTCTCAAAATTGTGAGAACCTTAGCCACTTGAGACAGATGTGTCAGTAATAACAAACTTACTTCCACTGTTTTCTCGATATTATCTAAAACCTGTTCGTAATACAATATTGTTGTAAGTTAAATATTGAAAACATAAATTTTTATAATCAAATTCAAATATAGTTTATCAAAAACCTAAATACAAAACTTAAATAACTTTAAAAATCTAAATCAACTTGACAGCAAAATACCACGATTTGATTTTGAATATTATATTATTACGTCATTAGTGAAATATAATTTACCAAAATTAAATGTTTCATTTCAATAAAAACTATCCCAAAAAGACTAAATATTTGAAACACCACAGCATAAACAAAGTAACATTTTCGCATATTTATATGGGTACTTTTAGGCGTTTTCGGTAGCCATACTCCATTGATCACCATCAAAGCTATTGAAATTCGAAGACAATCCGTGTTCTTCATTGCAACCTGAGTAAAAATTATATTTTCCGGAATTTCCGTGTGAGTCTTGCGATTGTCCGTTAAAAGACAGATAAAATTAAAACCAATTGTCTCTATTTCAAAAACATATATCGCTACTATACCCTGTTGTTTATTAAAGAAAAAGAGTCTAGATAGCTCGGGATCGTAAATATGTTTTTCGTTATTTTATTTTGGGGAGCATATGCATACTTTAATTTAAATTTTATGTTTTGATGTAACATGTGCGTTATAGTTTAGAAATAAAGTTCTCATTTTATTTTTAAACTAGTATTGTTTTTTTATTGAGACTGATTTTCATCCACCCTCAGGCCCGGATTTTCACTTAGGCAAAAAGCACCGGCCTTTGACAAAACAAAAGGGAAGATACGGTACCCGGATTCCCGCACGTGGTCCTAAAGAGGCCTTCCAAAGAGGCCTCCAGCCAGGGCAGAGATGGAAATTATAGAAGAATAAATCCGCCATTACATTACCGCCGCATTTTTTCTCTTTTTGCTAGATTTCCGTCTATATCCTTTGTGGTACACACATAAAAATATTAAAATAAAATTACAAAATCGAAAATAATATGCACAAAGGCAAGCTTATCTCTGCAAGATGTTTCTTCCAGCCAACCAGTATTGTGGTGAAAGTTAAAATTAAAGAAGTTGGCAGCAAGCGTACAACTTAAACATAATTGTCAACTAAATAAATAATCTACTTTAATTTATACAACACAATATTGTGTATAAACAATGAATAAAATAGATAAGATAACAAATATAATGGACATAAATAAATAATGTAGAAGTACAGTACATATATGTGTTTATTATATACAACGTGTAACAGAAAGGTGTAACCATATTTGAAGAGCTTATTCATTCAATGGTATAGAATAACTTTTACTATGGAATAAAACCTGTAAATCGGAAAAAAAAATTTACTGTGTCATAGAAAAATGCAATGCCGCTCGGCTGAAATGTATGGAAGGGCAGATTATTTTTTTCGAGATTTCAGGGTTGGCGCCATAGTAAAAGTTGTTCTATACCATTACCTGAATAAGCTCTTCAAATATGGTTACTCCTTACTGTTACACGTTGTTTAGTTTATATAAATAGATATCTATTAAATATACATAAATAATTACCAGTATATAATCTAAATATTACTCATAAGAAAGAAAGTGCTCTTTTAATTTGTGTTTAAAAAATTATACTGCCCGACTATCTTTCAAAATTTTAGGCACTGTGTTGCACATTCCAGCTGCACGAACTGTAAAAGACTTAGAGTAGAAGTTTAGTAGTATCCATAATTCCAAAATATTCTGAGACCTCAACTGTCAATCAAGTGCCTATGGTATGTGGACCCTGAATCTTAGGTCCGGACCTGACAAGCTCCAAGTTGTAAGAAAGAAGTCTATTTTTTCAAGTTAAAACATAAGAGAGGTGACAATCATACTTACGAGTTATCTCAGTAAACTTAAATTTAAAACTACGCTCCCGGTCCACTATTCTCTAATCATTTTTCTTTGATTGACATTGACGGTAGTAGTCAGTGTTTAAGTTGTTAATTACTCCTGCTATGGCATAACTGCAACTGAAGTCCGGTTAAACATCAGTCGAGTCAGTTAAAACAATTTCTAACTCTTGCTTTATTAACTTAGAAATTCTAAGTTTATAAACCTCACTAATACTGAACTATTGGCGTCAAATGGCACAGATAAAAATGCTTTTCAATTTTAAATTTCTAAACAAGAAAAACAAAGTTAAGATATGCACTTTGCGTTAAGCGACTGACGTTTAACCTTAAGCTGAAAACGAGTTTTCTGTGACGAAATCGGCTTCTTCTTTCAAATTATATTTATTCTTTATTCATTTATATCCATTTATTCTTCATACTACCACTGACTTTCTTTCTTCACTCCAAGTATTTTTCCGAAGTATTTTTAGATGTACTATGACTATGACTCACTTTGCCAGTATTGCCACCATTTCTAAACTTTTAAATTTTTTTATTTTTTTGTTTTAAACTTTTTTATTTTTTTAAACATTATAAGAAAAAAGAAAACGATCAAGTGCGAGTCAGACTCGCATACCTAGCTACTTTATATTCTCTGACCTCGGGTTCCGTATTGTGGATGAAAATAGTAGATTTTGATTCTAGCGCGAGATGGTCGACTCGACTAAGTCTCGGCAAAAAAAATCAGTCGTGACTTGAAACATCGACACTCGCGTGTTTTAATACATCTGCGAAAAATGACATATGAATAAATATAACAAGTCGACAAAAAACATTGGTACAAGAAACCTTTTAGTGCCAAGTCTGAAACTGTCTGTCAGTATGACACTGTTATACCATTAGTTTTTACCAATATTACAAAACAAAACAAACGTCGTCCTTTCTAAAAGATAGATTAAATAGAATATTAATTATGACGTCTAAAATAGAGTTTGGCCAGGGAATCCTGTAACAGCTATTTTTTGAAAGTTTTATTATGGCAACATTTTTAACTTTATGATTTTGTGATACTTTTATTTCGTTAGGGGATAATATCCTTTATAATGTATGACCAATTTATTAATTTAATAAATCATGATGAATATTCGAATTCAGTGTAATGTTTTATTATTTTATTTCTAATTAATTGAAATAGGCTTTACTTTGTGGAAGTCCATCATTACCTTAAGGATATATGTATTTGTAATAATAATATTATTTATATTGGAATATTGCAAATTAATAATATATCCATAAGTTTATTTTGTTTCTTCTTCATTGGTATAAAATAAAGGAAATATCATAATATACTGTTACACACACAAGTACACTAAAATGTATGAAAGTTGTATCAGAGCTTGAGATTTTTTTAATCTGCCACGCTTTTATTGTGACATATTTTCTTGGCCAGACTCTAGTTTTCAATTTATTGGTATAAAACACATTTTATAATTTTACATATTTGATAATATAAACATTTTGAAAATACTCATCATAAATAAGAATACACAATTTCATAAGTTTATCCGGTTACTTCCAAGAATAACGATAACGATATATCTGTATTATAATATCTTAAAATAAAAATATCATTTATAGCCATAATTCTTGTTTTATTATCATTTCATAGCAGTAACCTATTTTTAAGTAGCCAAAACTAAAAAATGTCTATATCTCGAAAACTATTAAACTTTGCACTAAAGTAAATTTAGTCAAAAATGGTTAAAACCACTTCTTTTATCATCCCTGAAAATATGTACATCGATGCCCCAATCACCCTGTATATATTTATATTTCTTCGTGACGATATGTGTTGAAGGAATCTGATTTAATTTGGATATTATGACTATTTATGACTTGCGCTCCTAAATAATATGTGTTGTTTTCTAATAGCACTATTACTCAGCTATCCGCCTAAAACTAAGTTTTACTAAAACAATAGTGGCTAAGTTTATTTCTTGTGCAATTCCATTATTATGTAAAAACAATTAAGTGAACCGAATGTAGGTATTTTTGTAGCTCAGCCGGATCGAGGTAGGGGTGAGGTCGCCGTCCGTTCGGAATATCGATCTCTGTTCAGCTCACGCGATACTTTTGCACTACCTGCCTGCGACTCAACCTCGGTTACCTTATTTTCCTAAGTTTAATAGTTGCAACACAGCAAATACATTATTGTACGTACCTACATGCATATAATCAAAAGTTACCTATAAAGTATTTGTAAGCGGTGCAATTTATGTGTTAGTTATTACTATTTATACTTACGCGTACGTACTCGGATGCATAATTATCTAATAAATTTTTATTGACTGCCGGCACACACGGCACCACATCTTTGATGATAATCTCGAAAAGATAAGCATATCTAACATAAACATTTCTATTAATTGTGCTATCTTGATAAAGAAAAGATTACCGTTGCACTTGCCAATGAAGCTTCAAGCTGTTTATCGTTCAATAAAAGGCATGCTCTGACAAAGGTTGCTTCGGATTCGATTAAACGTTTATTTGTAGGTTTATAAAAGCTTAAAAATAGATCAGTTCCTCATATTTTATGAGTAGGCATATTTTTATGAATTAAGGCTATGATTATAAATGTCGATAAACCACGCAAAGAACCATTAAGCTTTTTTACCTTGAATATAAAAATACCTACCGTATTACCTGCCAACCAGAAGTGCGTTCATTTGCTGAAGTAGGCTGGGTAGGAACACTGGGGTTGTAACGCTGTGTTTTTGAACGGGTTTCGTCATGTAACTACACTCCAAACGTCAGTTGTCATTTTTGCATTATATTTAGTACATATAGATATAACGATGAGAGGACCCCTCTGTGTGAAATTTAATGTAAATATGTCTAGTAACATTTGGAGCCTATGCGAACCTTGCGAACCATGCTCAGAATTGATGTTGAAAAAGTCGACACCAGTGTAGCGACACTGCCATTTTTAACGGTCGGTGTTGAGACGCGAGTTGATTTTGCGACCGAGTTGCGACTCGGGTATTAAACTCAACTCGGTGTGAGTTTATGAACGACTATCAGGTGAACCAGGGCAAAAATAAAACTGTAAGCCTACCATGAGTTTTGAACTCAATACACGTTAGCAACTGCGTAAAGTATTTTGTGTGAGAAACTGTGGCTCCTCTCGTAAACCGCTAGGGGCGCTATGCAATTTCTCATATAAATGAACGATAAACGGTAAAGTGTTTCGAGTGTAAACAAATGTAATAACCTGGCAACGGCAGCACCGCAACATAGAATAAAGGATGAAGAAAATCGACGCCCCAGATCTTGCTTCACGATCTACGACCTAACAAAAAAGTTAACTTTGCTTTACTACTTTCTGTACATAGAACTGAGTTACGTACTTACATACTTAACGATATAAAATCAACTTGAAACTTTTATTTGCACATTATAATATAAATGAATATTTTGCTCTACATGTAAATTACATGTCATGTTTTTAGGATTTCGTAAAATCTCTTGAGTCTATCCGGCTGTCCTTTTTAAAGTGCCTGCGGATAAGCAACATATGTATTTCAAAATGTCAAATTAATACCATATAAAACATACCATAAAACATAAAATAGTAATTTTATATTATTTATACTACGGAATGTTGTAAGCCACTGAAAAAATTCATGGAAATAATGTATCATCAATTCATCATGTACGTATGCTAGGAAAAACGTTAAACTTTCGTCCATGGGGCGGTGAAAACCACAGTACCTACCATAGATATGTACCTACCTATAGGTTTTAGAGATAAATATAAACTTATACTTACTTGCAATTGCCGGCACTTGGTGAAACTTGGAAAGCATCTTGAAGAAAAACTCTTGTACACAGTTTCACAATAATTTTTTATTTCCTCACACTACACCCAACCGGTTTAATCCATTTTATGGCTTTTTAGTTCTTAAAAACGAAAACTACGCGCTATAAACCTTTATAGAAATATAAACTTGTTGCTGTAGAGTTAAGACTTAACAAGACAAATATTTCCTTTGTAGGTCACAAATTCGATTTTTATATAAAAAAAATAGACAAGAAATACTACCCACTACAAATTGAGGGTATGTTTAACTTTTTTATGACATTGAAGTAACAACCTCGAAAAATACAGTTGAATAGAGCTGTTCATCGAATTGAAGTAGGTATATCCAACAATACGAGTTAAATTCGAACTACTTTTGAGTATTAGCAGGGTGTGTACATACATACTTTCTTTGAAAAATAAAACTACTAATAGTCTCCTTCACCGAATGAAAGGGTGAACGAAACAATATTTGTTGATACTTCCTACGCTTTACAAACTTTTTTATTTTTCAGATATTCAAGAGTTCTATGAACTCACACTCCTCGATGAAACAAAGAGCGTACAGCAGAAGACTGCTGAAACTATCCGCATTGCAAATAAGTGGGAGAGCGATGGCAGCATCCGCCGTGAGGTAGGGTAACTATTAATTTACATCTGAAATAGTGGTTTCTTTCCTTTACAGATCTTTATAAAAGTTATATTTTTTGTAAATATAACCAAACTTGAGTTTGCTAAACTCGAGTCAAACTGCTGTTTCTCAATTTCGAGAAAAGCAATGGAACTTCTATTTTTTTGTCCATCGTTTCGTTAGTTTGAACCTATTTTGCATCGCTGCATTTTTGCTACAGTCAGCAATGTTAACCTCCTATTATAACGGCAAAGCCCGAGCAAAGTTCAATAACAAAATGCAGTTGTGCCTGTGCAGTGTAAATACAAAGATTCGATGCTATTGTTAATTAAAGCTCTTGTAAATTCAGACATGTAAACATTTACATAGAGCTTTATTTTCAGACTAAAACAGAAGAAAGCGACTACAGAATGGTGTCAAACGCCTTTTTGTTGGATAACAATTCAAAACAAGAACGGCGAACAGAAACACCGGATTCTGCGAAGGTATTTTGATCACAGGAGGTCTAACGTTTAACTGAGTAGGCTCCTGCGGTAGCAGAGCGATGCGGGAGGGATGTGGATGCGAGACTTTGAGATGGAGAGAATAATGTCACCCTTCCCTTCCGCAACGCTCTGTCTGCCGCAGGAACATACTGACAGCCAGTTGCAGAAAGGGTTTTTAAGTTTAATGAATCTTTAAAGTTGATGCCATCCCTTACATTATTCTTGACAAAGAAAGTGACAGCATTCATTTTAAAGTTTCATTAAACTTAGAAATCCTTTCTGCAACTGGCCGTCAGCCTGCCAAAGATTTCAAATCTTTGCATCCTGCCCCCTTATTGTCTTACTTCAACAAATATCGCTGTCGCTTTCAAACGTATCGTAATTGGCTAAAAATGAAATCATATAAGGTACTCATTTAACAACTTTTTACTTGATTAGTGTATTAATTAATTAACTAATTAATATTTCTTATTTAGGTGGACATCATCACTGCACATACCATTCCACACTCAAGTGGGATATCCATTGATGAGAAGGTATGTTAACAAAATAGGTAGGTAGATATTAAAGTAGATATTTAGTTTTTCGTAACCAAGCAATGGCCTCGAAACTTGAATTTTCCTCTTTCTTCTTGACGAAGGCCTAAGTTGTTGTTGGGTTGTTTGTAACGTCATCGTCGCGCATCGGGTTGGGGTCGGAAACAAAATTGAATTTGAGAAAGTTATGATAACCACAGGTAAATAAACAACACATCTATTCTAATTATAACAAACGTCAAAATATTTAAATAGCTTTTACGTGTGTTGTGTTGCACAGCATTATGTCGCTCATATTTATCAATAAATATCAACATTTATCTAAAAAAAAAAATAGAGTAAACATAAAACATTTTGAATGTGCTTAGGTATTACAGCAAAATATTGTATAATGTTATTCAATAAATATTATTTTAATAAAGATAAAATTTGCTATATCTTAGCTTACGTTTAGCGGAATATTGCAAATTATTAATATATCCACAAATTCATGATGGACGTCCATGTACTTCTGCAAAGTAACGCCTTTTTCAATAAATTTTAATACTTTAATAACAAAATCTATTTCAATGTTTTCATTGAGTACCTAATATATAATAATATATATTAGGTACTCAATGAAAACATTGAAATAGATTTTGTCGATATGCTTACATATTTAAATGACTTACTTATTAAAGTTTAAGTATAAAAATAAAATTATTGTGTAGGTATAGGTATGAATAATATAAGCTTGTTGGAAAGTCATAATTAACTTATTCCTTCCACTTCCAACCAACAATGGTGAAATGATAACATGGTCTTACCCAGAATCACGAACCTTTACCTTACGGCCTACGAGGCCACAGCTTTCGTTTCTTTGTTTATGTGCACCAGACCTTTTATGGGTTAAGTAACTTTCAAGCAAAGCGTCATCTATTGGTGGAACAGGGAATCTCTATAAACGTTTCGTTCGATAGATCGATGTTTTTTTTTTTGATGACGTGACGTTGAACGCTACAAATGGCGGATAGTCGCTGTTCGTTCGCGTCTTGTTGTACTATTTATAACCTAAAATATAGTACAAGTTTTCGGCGATATGTACGCTAACGTTTCTTCGTTCTGTGGATTGGTGCCGATAAATTTCGCAACTGTGCCAATGATGTACGACAAGTACACCGACTGAAGGATAATAATTGTGCAAATGAATATCAGTGAAATGAAATTGCACTCAAAACTTTGACATTCACTGCTGTTATTCCGAATTCGTTGCAAGTAAGGCCGTAAACACTAATCTATTTTTAAACGTTTAGTAATTTCTTTACACCTTGGGAACGTTTTCGTATCTTGGTGAGACTGATGCGTTTGCCCAGGCGCTTTAGCTTGTAACATTCCCTGTGTTACCTACATACTGATAATGTTACCTAAAAATTATACCACGGAAATTCATAACTGCACACTAATAACGTAACACGGACATTCTAATTAAAGTTCATCGCTTTGACATTCATATCATCCTTCCATTGAACTTTGTTGGTAACAAGCCCTAATAACTCATCCATACTAAACTACTATCACTATCAAAAGGGCTTGGCCCTGGAAGGCACTCATTATGATAAAGAGTTTTTAAAGGCAGTAGCTAACCACCGCTTGTGAGGGATTTACCTGATATGATAAGAGTTCTAGGGTGTCCTAATTCCAGTATAAGTGGAACAGTTTTGGTGCAAGACAGAGTTGGGTTCTAGGTATAGAATGGTGCATGCCAACACCGAGTGAGCAGTGAGGACACAAGTAAACTAACCATGCATGCAGTGTACATAGTCTTAAACTGACAGAATCAGTCAGCAAGTACCTACTTGACGGTTATGCTCACTATCGCTATCCAAAATGACTGAGAGAAGGAAGAAAAAAACCCATAATGGATTCCTACGGAAAGTCTCTTCTCTATTCAATCTTGATACGGTGAGTCGGTGATGTTTTTTTAATCAAAATCTGGGCTGTTAACGTTGAGTGCGATTTGAAATATTAACTCCTTCATGGTGCATAAATATAAGTCATACCTAAATATCCAAAGCAGGCCTGTGTTTACAAACAGGTGATAAAACAAGTTAGCTGGTTGAAATTCAATATTTTGTTTCAAAGTGGTCTATTGCCTTGTTATCTATTCACCATTGTCATTTAAAATAGTAGTTTCTCGGTTTAAAAAGATAAATGATGTTGATTCCGTGTAGCATGATTCAACTTATTTGACAGGACGAATCTTAATTTAAGCATTCTGTTCTTGTCTTTTTGATGCAAAAAGAAAAAGGCAGAGCGCTTGAACTAAACATTATTAGGAATAGGGGACTCACTATGTTTGGTTTTTATATTTTCCTGAATTTTCGGCAGAGTTACATCTGCCATGGTCACGGGATGACTACTCGGATGGCAGACGTAACTCTGCCGAAAATTCGGGAAAATATAAAAATCAAATACGGTGAGTCCCGTACTCCTAATAATGTATATAGTGACCGTGTAAATTTAAAATCTTAGCTTAAACTAAGTGTAGTGCTGTCAAATAAGTTAAATCGTGCTACAACTAATCAACATCAATGATATACTAAAGTTTTTATTTAACAGGATTTCGTTAAATTTTAAGTTCAAGTAACCACAAGCAAAGATCTAATGGTATTGTAACATACCTTCTGATAATACTAACACACAAAAGGCTCATTATAAAACAATTATTAATCTTATCAGATTACCTTTACGTTACCTTTTTTTTGCACAACTTTTTCTCATGATTCATATTTTATCTATTTATATTTAGGTAAAGATCAACATTATTTGGTTAAACAATATCTCTTAAGTAATGTGCATGAAAACACAGTATGTCTAATTAACAATCTGAAATATTTTTACTTTGCAGGCTCACATTACAGCCCCAGAAATGAAGCAGGTAATTTTTTTTTTATTTTCTGTGTCACACTCATAGATTGGTGTCACAATTGATCAATTAGCATCCATTTAGACCAGTGTTTCTTAACCTGTGGTCCTCAGACCAGCAGACCACTGATAGTCCGTAAAAGTGATATTGATATCAATATCAATTATCAATATCAACAGGTTTGACTTACTAAAAAAAAATATTGTGCTTTAATAAAACACCCAATAAATCTTACCTTATATCTATCAATTTAGTTATAGGCAATGGACCATAATGGCACAAATATTTATCAAGTGGTCCCCCACTGAAATAAGGTTAAGAACCACTGTTATTTTAAACTATGAAGACATCAGAAAGCCTCAGTGCCATAATGTTGTTGAACATTACAACATATTCTCTGTTCACAAAATATTTTAGTTCTCGATTTGCATTTATTAAATTAGATCCACTTGCATAAGCCACTTTCTAAACGCACAACTCAGAGGCAAGTTGTAAATATTTGTTCTTCAAGATGTTCATGGGGAAGTATTACATAAAAGCTATGTATATGCATATAACACAATCATTATGGTATTGTACCACGGATGCCTCCTTCCATTGACCATGTTCTTTGAATTTAAATATTTATTATTCTGTTTCAAAGAAAAATCTGCAAGCCAAGTTTTAGCTTGTATTGCAGTGGTAATAAGAGTGTAAACTGGATCATCTGCTATTTTTTCTTTGTATACTTTGTTGTATTCTTTTGTAAAAATGTATTGAGGTCTCCTAAATATCTATTAGTTATTGTATATTTATATAGGTAATAACTTTTTCCTTTTTAACTGGTAATTGGACTTATCAATACAGACAAATGTATTTTATTTATTTATTTTTCATAGGAAACATCAGTCAATTTGAGCATAAACTGCTATGTATTACTGCAGTATATTATTCTACTAGCCCATTCTCTCCTGCCCATTTTCGGCTTGGGCGTTATTTTATTAACACCTCTTATAGCCTATATGTTGACCAGTGTCACTACAATGATAATAAAGAAAACTGCATCTAAATCAGTTGAGTGGTTCTCGAGTTAAAACGGATCAGACAGACAGACATAAATTATACAAAAGGTAGTTTTAAATAAATCATATTTAAAATTTTGAAAAAGTATTTTACAAAATACTTAATTTTTTGTATAGATATACTTATAATAAATTCAAAAATTAACTTGATAATTATCAGCCTCCATATAGATTGTGTGTACTAGCACTGGTCCAAGGTATCATTTTCTTACATTTTTGAACAGTCTATATCTTGAAGTTGCAGGTAAACGGTATAGAGGGCGGAGGTAAAGACAGCTCCGGCGAGGAGCCAGGATACACATACCTGAATGTGGTATTATCACGAGCCGGGGGCGCTGGACTGGGCTTCAGTATTGCAGGGGGCTCTGACAATCCCCACATTGGAGATGACCCACATATCTATGTCACAAAGCTGATCCCGGGAGGTGCAGCCGCGGCTAGCCAGTTGCAGATTAATGATGCTATTTTACAGGTACTTAAATTATAACTTACTAGTCGTTGGACCGTGACTCCGTTTGGTCAATCTTTGCCCCGTTTTCGGCTTGAGCGTTATTTAAGAACACCCATATAGCCTATATGTTGACCAGGCCTCGTAGCTGTTTAGTGGAGGACGACGCAGCTTAGTTAAATCACAGGTGCGAGGAGCGTGAGATACTGTATAATCGCAAAAATATCGTGTCGCACCTGTGATTCAACTATGTTGCATCGTGCGTGATTAAACATTATGCTACGGGGCTAGGTCCCTATGATTATAATAAATAAAACCGCATCCAAATACGTTGAGCGGTTCTCGTGTTAAAACGGAACATACATACGTATAGACAGACAGAGCCTTAGTCTACTAATAAAATATTTCATAAAAATATATTCTATGTATAGACACAACTTATTTTCTACATTATTACTAAGTTAAGTATGTACCTATATATGGTTGTAATAACGACATAAACAAAACTTTTCCCGATGGTACTTATTATGAAATACCTATTATGGACTATTTAGTCTAATTTCTCTAGTTCTTTTCCATCCACACGGATTTTAATAAGTTTAATTTTTACTTTTACTAAACTAAAAAAACAAAGCACAAATCGATAATAATATGATATACTAAGGCTGCGTTCCTAAACGCCGGGGAAAATGTAAAGTTTACTTCGTAAAAGTGAAGGAGATAAGACTGAGATGGAATCTATTCACTAATCCTTTTGAAACGGCCACTTTGTAAAGGTAGTTTATTTACGTGGCAAAGATTATTTTTTTGTATATGTATCATTATTACCGAAATAATCAAAAATTGGCGCGTAATGTTATGACAAATGTCAAAGTGAAAATTTACCGCTGAATTTACGGCGTGTAAAATTTAAACTGTCAAAAGTGAATTTTACATTTCTGACAAAGTTTAGGAACGACTTCGAGAATTGTTCGGAGCTCTTCGTTTTCACTCGAGTGGTTGAAGAACTATTTTTTAAGGTAACTGATTAATTCGTGATTGCAAACAAAACATTTTTAATTTTGAAAAATTTTAAGCGCAATTTCTGTTCCTAAAAATATTCATGTAGAAGACGAGCTCATTGCTTAGAGCATCACATCTTGGGCAGCACCATAAACAGCACCGAAACAATATTTTCTAGCACATGGAAGGCAAGGCTTATCCAAAAAATATCTGACAAAAGTAATGAGATGATGTTCGTTTTTATTGTTCATCATTTTTGTTGCTCAGTATATGCAGTCAGACATTTTTACCCAGAATAAAACTTTAAACATGCAAAAAAGCAGTACATAAATATTAAATTAATAAATAACGCACAAAATCCAACCAGCAGTTCACCACGCATGTGAAACAAAGGTCCGGTCACAAGGTCTACCATAATTAAAATCAATCGTAGTCCAGCGCGCATGGGTTTGGTCACAATCTAATATATGTTGTCATTAAATAATAAATTAGCTGTAAGTTATCCGACCAAATTAAATAAATAAAATGAAAGTTTTTGACGCCATATTTGTGGCGGTCAGTGATTTTTATTGCGTCTAAAAAAAGATATGGTCACTTAATTGCGCTGACCGCCTCATTTCTTTACCAAATGAAAAAATAACAGATGTAAGCTGGCATCTTGTGTCAAATAATGTTCAACATTAAAACATATAAGGACACGTGTTTAAGCAATCCTATGGTGTGTGATAGACGTACAAGGAAGTCTTTTGATATAAAAACGAAGCTAATATGGCAAAGGCTATGACCTAACTTTATAATTGTCATGAATAAGGTTATAAGGTGTTTGATAATGTATTAAATTACCTATAGATGGCTAGTCTTGTTTTAGTGCTGTATACATAGACCGGGAGTACAGAGCCGGGATTTTACCTAATACTTTTGTAGACAAATTCTGAAATTTGTCAACCGGTTTTTCAAATGATTCTACTTACACGTACGATGCAGGAACATACATATGTAATAAATTAACTCACTTTGCAATTTTATATGCAATTTTCAAATGTCGAAATTTTTAAAAGTAATTCATAACTGCAAAAAATGGATTTTTATTTATTTTTCCCCTAAGTAAAAAAAGAATCTTCCCGTGTTCCCCGTGACCGTGGCCATTGCCGAGCATGTTCGTAAAAATTTGAATTAGGGTTTTCATGCAGAAATAATAAATAATATTATTTTCCAAAAAAGTACTTGTAATGTAATATTTTTTCCATACACTCGTTTTTGGTGTTCCGCGTCGAACGGTAGCATAACTCTATGATAATGATAAGGTAACATTTTTGCTCCGGCTCCTGGTCATTGCCAGTGAGATTCCTGTTTAGACCGGTGTAATTCAATGGGTGAACATCCGCAGGTGAATGATACGAGCGTGGTCAACGTGCCTCATTCTGGCGCTGTCGATGCATTAAAGAAAGCTGGAAGCACTGTCAGACTGGTAAGATTATTGTACTTAAAAAAAAAAGTAAATGTTTTAAAACGGCTTTGATTTTAGCCCCTATACAAATTCCGCCATTTTAATTATTTTCTCAAAATTGCAGCCATGCGTTAATTTGTATTGAACAAACAAAAAACATTTGTGTTGATTCGGCGCAATGGGGTCTACTTTTATAAAGGCCACCAGTTGGCGCCACTAGCACGTAAGGTATATGTCAAAGGTTTGTTAGGTTAGATTTACATAGAAGTTCGATTTTTTGTTTTACTTATACATATAATATATATTTTTTTTCTTTCTTAAATGCGAATAAACAATGCCGCAATGATGTGCAGTTCCATTATGTTCCAAAACGAAAGGAGGACTTAAGTTTTGTTTTAGTCCCTCTTTTCTTTAGCTCTAATCTTAACTCATTTACTTTCATTGCACCGTACCTTGAATAATAAACCTGAAACTATGAATTTATGTCGACTAATACACAAATAACTAATAAAAAGCCATAGCTTTTGCCGTTTCGCGGGCATTTGACGTTTCTCTATACCTGTCGCCTCAGTGGCGCCACCTGACGTCGATAGTAGCCCTCATTCAAATTATCTTGTTTGACAGGACTAACCTTATTTTGAGCGTCCTGTCTTTGTCTTTTCGGTACAGAAAGAAAAAGACATAACGCTTAAATTAAGTTTAGTCTTGTCAAATAAGTTAAATTGTGTTACGACAAAACCTCGAAGTGTCACGCTTCGAAGATATAACCAACCGAAATTGTACAGTTAGCACCAGGAATAAGTGAAATAAGAACTGATTTTGAACTTTGTGAATTAGTTTTAAATATCCTCAATTAGTTTCTCTGTAGCACCATGAATGGTGCGGTACGGTTTGCGCACTCTTAACTAAAACGCATCCAATACAACTTTAATTGCTTGTATCTTCGAAATGTGACATTTTGAGCTTTTGTCAAAGAGTATTTTTAGTTTGTATTGGTGTCAACTATCGATTTTGATAATAAAAATTATCTGTATCTCAGCAAAATTATATCAAATTACATTAAAATATAATTACTGTTTGTTAAAATTGTACAAATTGTATTGAAAAAAAAATCTGAGGCACCTTTTGAAAAATACTCAAAATGGCGGACGGTAAGTAGGCGGGCTCCAGGCAAAAATCTTCAAACCCATTTAGCGTAATATCAGGCAAATTGTATTCATAACCTTTTGAAGAAATACTCATCATGGCGGACGGTAGGTAGACCAGGCACCAGACCAAAATCTTCAAACCCATTTAACGTATTGTCTGGCAAATTGTATCCATATTGAAGAGACGCAACATTTGACCATTTTAACGTGTCTTGTCAGCATTTGGTAGCCGAAAACGGTTATTCATACAAATGACATCCTTACGATTATGTAAACAAGCCATTGAATAAAGAGTATAATTAAAAATATTCAGAATCTTTAGATTTTCTCACATTCAAAGAATTCCTTAGTATTCAATAAACATTGTTATTATTAAAAAAACTCAACAATGGCGCGATCTACACCTCACACTTGCTATTATCCTTCATCAAAAACATGCATGCAATAATTAGCACACAATAAAAATGACTACAGTTGCAAATAAAACTTTGAACTCTAAAAAAAAATCCATCAACCTCTTTATTTATCAGAAAATAAGACGACGGGCAGCCGAAGAGACAACAAACAGCACGCTTCCGCCGACCAGCCGAGAAGACGCCATTGAAATAGAATTAGTGAAGGGGGGCTCAGGGTTAGGGTTCAGTATCGCGGGCGGGCTCGGGAACCAGCACATACCTGGGGACAACGGCATCTACGTTACCAAGGTCATGGCTGGTGGCGCCGCGCACAAAGACGGACGGCTCAAAGTTGGAGATAAGCTGCTCATGGTTAAGAATACTTCGGTAAGTTGGTTTTTGATTGAAAACAAGTATACTGCCGTCCTTACACGTTTTGCCGTATGTGAATTCAATGAGCCAAGCAATAATCGCCGCTACTAAATACTAATAGGCTTTTGATAGAGGCGATTATTGCTTGGCTAATCGAATGCAAATAAGGCAGATCGTGTAAGGACGGCAGTATAGGTCACTTGTTACTCGCTCCTGGAGGTCTAGCACGCGCCGTCAATATAGTGTCTTTTTATCATACTTGCGCGCGATATGCTTGAAGGCGCATGTAGGATAGAAGCTATATCTGTGGTGCGTGGTAAAATTATTTTTCGTGTCTTAACTGTCTGAAACAACAGGTGTGAGTGGTTGACCAAAAAGGGACCTGGAGGGATTGGAAACGTTTTTTTTTTTTTTTTTGTATCTATGGTCTTTTAGCTTTGTTTTGGTCTAACCAGCATTATTTTTAGGTGCCGTAGTTTTTTTTTTGTGAGCCGAGAAAGTTTTGTAGGAATTACACCTTACTACACACAGCTACACAAACTTGTTTCTACTTCAAACGAGATTTACTCGAAATCAATTATTTTCCCTTGAGGTCCCTTTTTGGTCAACCACTCACAGGTGTTGTAGCGATGACAGCGCCATCTCTGTTCGGAATGAACTAGGAGTGAAACCACATAACGCCCTCGTGAGCGGTCAGTATGTGTATTACTGCCTAGTATATCAAGTAGTTACAAAAATTCGGTGTACAGGTATGGTGGAAAAATTCAACGATCTAGGATGAGTACCTCAGTGGCGCAGTCGGGCGGTAGCGCACTTGTCGTGAAAGCAAAAGGTCGCAGGTTCGAATCCTGGTACGAGGATTTTTTTTCCAAATATTTGTCTTGAAATTTGTTTCTAATTGATCTTTTCTGCAGTTCGTTTATATTGCACTCTAACAATATTTATAATATTTCGTAGTATCAGATTTATAGGCATAAAACACTCGAGTCATTTCAAACGGTGGCGGGAGCGTACACTCTATGACGTCATAATGCTAGTGCTACCGAGTCCCTTTAGTATTTGATTGTACTCGTTTATAGATTGAGAATTACTCTCCTGTAGGGTTGGAATGGCAAAGGATCGTAAAATAGTGAAAAAGTGTAGTCTCATTGTAAAATTGTTCCAGCGTGGTGACGTGGATCTAGACAACGTGACGCACGAGGACGCAGTAGCGGCTCTGAAGGCGTCGGGCGAGCGCGTGCAGCTGGTGCTGATCCCTGGGCCCCGGCGCGAGCCCTCGCCGCACTCCGAGCGTGCCAATACGCGTGAGTTACTCTGTATTGTAGCAGGGCGTGACGTGGATCTAGACAACGTGACGCACGAGGACGCAGTAGCGGCTCTCAAGATGTCGGCCGAGCGCGTGCAGTTGTTGCTGATCCCCGGGCCCCGGCACGAGTCCACGCCGCACTCCGAGAACGCCAACACGCGTGAGTTACACTGTATTGTAGCAGCGCATGACATGGATCTAGAAAACATGAGGCACGAAGACGCTGTAGCGTCTCTCAAAATGTTGGGCGAGCGCGTGCCGTTGGTGCTGATCCCCGGGCCCGCCGATAGCCCACGTCGCACTCCGAGCGTGGCAACACGCGTGTGTTAATACTGTAACAACGCGTGACGTGGATCTAGACGATGTGATGCACGATTACGCAGTAGTGTCTTCAAAACAAAGAAATAATCCATGTTACCTAATGCCCTTCATTTGCCCTCCAGCATCGAGCACGGGAAACACGCTCCGCCGGGAAGACGTGACCGACGGCGAAGAAGAGACCCGCGTGGTGGAGCTAGAGAAGGGAACGTCCGGCTTAGGGTTCAACATCGTCGGTGGCGAGGATGGGCACGGGATCTACGTGTCGTTCCTTCTGGCGGGCGGGCCGGCGGAGCGCTCGGGGGCGCTGCGCCGCGGGGACCGACTGCTCAAGGTCAACGACGAGGATATCTCGCACGCCACGCACGAGACCGCTGCTAAGGCGCTGAAGGTTAGTGCTCTGGGTATGTAAGGTGACAGAGTCCGGCGGAGGATGCACAGTTCATGCAAACATCACTTGTAAATTATACATATTCTCAAGGTTGTATATATTTTTTCCTGTAGGGCAAATCCTGGTAAGTGATCGACATCACAGATCGATAACACTTTTTCCTAAATTTCGAAAAATGAAATTTTGACTTCCCATAGTGATTGACTCGGGGCTGGGCTTGCGTTTGTAGAAAACACGAAAAAGTCGAGAAAAAATTGAAAAAAGAAATCAGTTTCATACATTTTGGTCGATTAGTTTTTTTGTATCCAGCTTGCGCAACTTCATCTCAACACCACCTGTATACACATATATACAAGGTGAATTTGTGAACATCGTCCAAATTCATACTTGAGCCTTGGTAAGTGATCAGCATCATTAACCAATAACGATTTTAGTAAAATTCATAAAATGAAATTTCGACTCCCCATATTGATTCACTCAGGACTGGGGGTGTATTACTATGGGAAGTCAAAATTTCATCATAAGAATTTCACAAAAATTTCTATTGATTGATGATTCTGATCACTTACCAAGCTTCCAGTATGAATTTGGACGATGATCAAAAAGTTACCTTGTCTATACAGGTTGATAATGATCCCTCTAGCTATATTCAAGAAACCTATTCTATGTTCGAATTAGAAAATATATGTTTTGTTACTTTTGTCTTGTTTCATACTAAAAACAAAAGATATCGACTGTCAAAGTTTTCCTACAAAAACCGAATAGCGTTGTCATATCACTGTCAAGCTAGACACGTGACGCGCGTCACCGCCTCGCCTCGCCACATGGCCGACCGGCCGGCTTCCAAACGTTGTCGGCAAATTACCCTTTGTCGCGAGCCGACAAGTAAGTATTCTTTATCCGAGCCACCAAAGGACACCGCTTTTGTTTTGCATGCCGCTCTGAAAGGAGAAATCAGCGATCATAAGTTGCAATTTTCCCTTCATACTTTTACGGGCTTAGGACCGTCAAAATACAGAAGTTGTTTAGATTGCGCTAAAGAATTACTCGTAAGAATGCTTTGAATAGGATTTATAATTTACAAACAGCAAGTAGGTAAGTAGCTAAGTTACGAAATCGTTAGGTACTTAGTCACTTCTGTATTCAGGCGTACTTAAAAAATTGAAATCAACTTATGTACAAGTAATTGAAATCAACGAAGTTGTATACCTAAACTAACATTAGCTGTACTTCAGCAATTGTTCGAAATGCAGTCCGTTTCTCTCTAAACAGAGTCTAGCACGTTTTACTGCATTCCTTCTCAGTTTTCTCAGCACTACAAAGTCACTTTTTACAGCGTTAAATGCACTGATAATACGGTCTTTCAGTTCTTCGCGGCTTTGAGACTCCTCCGAGTATACGCGGCGTTTGATTTCTCCCCACAAAAAAAAATCACAGGGCGTGAGGTCTGGTGACCTGGCAGGCCATGCCACAGGCCCGGCGCGACCTATCCATCGGTCTCCGTACTCTTCATTGAGGTACTCCCGTACCTGTTGGGCGTAATGAGGTGGTGCTCCGTCTTGCTGGAAATAAAAGTCATGCAAGTACGCGAGCGGCACATCCTCCAAATAGTCTGCAATCACACCTCTTAGCATGTCTAGGTATGTGCCTCCGGTTAAACGTTCTTCAATAAAATACGGCCCAAGCACTTTGTCACCAATAATACCGGCCCACACATTAACACTGAACCGCACTTGATGGTGATGTTCGCGAATCATGTGTGGGTTTCTGTACGACCACCAGTGTTCATTGTGGCAATTGTACAGACCCACACGTGTAAACATTGACTCGTCAGTCCATAAAATGTTTTTGTTTTGGTTCTGGAGGAACCACTCACAAAACGTGCGACGATTTTGCGCGTCAGCCTCATGCAGGTGCTGCACTGTCTGAAAATGATATGCATGAAGTCCAGCATAGTGCAACAATTTCCACACTGTTGGTTGGCTAATTTCAAACCGCTGAGCTGCGTCTCGCGTACTGGCTCGGGGGTGCCGCTCAAAGAAGTCGAACACAGCATCTTCTACCTCAATAGCCAGACGTGGCGCGCCAGCCCCTTGTGCATGGCTTGGCACGGTAAACTGACCATAATCCAGTAGCCGCTGGTTTACCGCTAAAATCGTTTGACGATGTGGAACCGTGGCGTTGACAAGTCCTTGAGCACGAAGCCGAGGAATGCTCTCCTCTTCGTACAATGTTCTCGCTCGGTAAAGATTTTCTCCACTGAGGATGTACACTCGCACCATTTCGTAATATTCGCGAGAAGAGTACATCGGCATCGTGACGACTCGAAAATAGTTGCGCGGCGGGAGAGAAAATTTGCACTTTTATTGTATTTGCGCATGCGTTCGTGACGTCGGTGCGCCGGCGACTGGCGATCAGTGTTGCCGCTGGTCATATTTTGGGTTGCCGTATTCCACTGACAAAATTGCCGTATTTAAACAAAAATTGCCGTAAATATACATTTATTAAAAAAAAATTGCATAGTAATTAATTTCCCATGATATTTTCCATAGTATACAGATCGTCATTTCATAGCATTGTCCATGTCACAAACCCAAGTCCAAGAAAAATAGACCAATGAGCCAATCAAGAATCGCCTCTATCACAAGGTAATAAATAAGGTCAATACCTTGTTTGTGTTGGCTGGCTATTAGCTAGTTTTTTTGGTTTGTTTGGAGTTGTGCAAATATTGTCTATGCCCAGTGACGTATTCTCCATAGGGTCATTCGGGCGATCGCCCGGGGCGGCCCTGTCCCAAGGGGTGGCCCTTCAGTTTCGTAATTTAGAATCTTAGCAATTTTAACAAACTCACATTAAAAAAATACGTATTTGGCGGCTCACCCGTACGCACTCCCTTTTTTTTCCTCGCCAGTTGGTTAAGGGGGGTGGCGCAATCATATTCGCCCGGGGCGTAGAAAACCAAAATACGTCTCTATGCCTCTATTGATAAAGTAGGTATGGCAAATAGTGCCATCTAGGTATTTCATATAACTAACATTAAATTTGACACAAGGTAAAGAAAAACGTTAATTCATTGCCGAATTGCCGTATTTTAGCGTACGGTAATGACTACTCTGCCGTATGCCGTACATTTAATGATTTTATAGCCCGATTGCCGTACAAAACGGCAATTGCCGTACAAACGGCAACGCTGCTGGCGATCGCGGGCCGGGGCGGGGGTAGGTGGTACACAGGTGTACGGGAATGTTTTTCATTGATGGTTGGGGCCCGGCGGCTAGTCGCGTAGGCTAGCCATTTTATTCGCAATTTGGAAACTTTTCCCGATAAAAATATGGGGGAAAAAAAAACTTTTTTTTTTACGATTCTGTGTTCTATTAGTGATTTGGATTCATAGATTTCAATAAAGCTAGGGGTTTCATTATCAACCTGTATATTATGACATGAATCCCCGAGGGGATGTCCGAGGTGTTTCCGAGTGTAAACTGTGAAATGCAAGTTACAGTCCACACTCGGTTCACCCGCATTCCACCGACGATTATTACGTCCCAACGTAGTGGATGGTGAGCCCTATCGCCGTACTTCGGGCACAAATACACGCCTTCAGAATCGGCTTTAATGTCTTCATTTGATTAACCGATGTAGATCTTTTTAATGCATGGTACTGGCAGAATATCAGTGTCACAGATTTTTCTGTGGCGTATGCTGAGCCAGCGCCCTTTCATCCTCTATGTCAAAGATTATCATTATTTTAAGGATTATAATGTATTTGTTATTTGTTAGCTCTAAAAGTGTACTTTTTGTGTTTTTTGTGTAAGAGGCTTTGAATAAAGTTTTTATCTATCTTTTATATTTTTTAGCTTCTCTATTTATGAATTGTTATTTTCTGAACATTTGTCCCTCTGTATTTTAACCCGATAACAAAATGTTTTTCTATTCTATTGTATAGAGCACGGGTCAGAATGTGAAGCTGACAGTGGTCTACCGACCTCAGGAGTACAACAAGTTCGAGGCGCGCATCAATGAGCTCAAACAACACCACACACTGCTGCGGACCTCGCAAAAGAAATCACTCTATGTCAGGTAAAGGACTGGAATAATGAACATTATTTTCAGATATAAGAATACCAAGTAAACATTTTATTTATTTATTTGCCCTAATTGCAAACTCCGATTACAAACATCTACTTATTGACTATACATTAGTCATGCAGAGTTACGCAAATTGTAGGAGCACACAGCCCTCGCATAATGCTACAATGTTAACAAACAAAAAAAAAACTTAAATTAAAAACTATAACATACTAAATTTTATAAATTACTACTAAATCATGAAATAATAAACTAACAACTAAACTTAAACCAAATACTCAAAATAAAAGAAAACTTAAATTTAACTTGAAACTTAATTATGTGATAAGTTTTAACATAATTTTTTAAATTACAGAAAATAAATTGAAATGAATAATTTGAAAATTATTATTTAAAAAATTTAAAAAAAAATCACCTACCGGGTGACGACAGCGATTTGGCTTCGATTTTTTATTTGGTATAGTTTTATTTTGTTTATATTTTGTTTATACTTGTTTATACTTGTATATTGATAGGTAATTTTAATTTATAGTTAGTTTAGTTTTTTAATGTTACAGTATTTACTTTACTAAATTGAAATGTAAATTAGGAAAATTTTCATATGGTTCACTCGGCGGTCTTACACCGTCTTTAAAATATATTATATGTATATGATCAGTGGAGTACGTATTCCAGAGCCCTGTTCGACTACGACCCGGTGCGAGACGACGGACTTCCGTCCCGAGGACTGCCATTCCGGTACGGAGACATACTGCACGTGACTAATGCCAGCGACGACGAATGGTGGCAAGCCAGGTAATACTATCAGAGCTCGCACCACCAAAATTACCCTACCAAGCAAAGAGGCGGTATAGAAAACAAAAAGTAATAAACAGAAAATCACTTGTACTATCCCACAAAATTTAGTAATTCCTGACCGGTTTCGCCTTTATAGCATTATCAAAGGAATTAATATAAAATCTTAATTACACAATAAATAGTTAACATGAGCCAGTACGATCAATGACACCAAAAAAGTTTTTTTTCTTTTTACATTTTTTTATGATAATCTCAAATTTCTGTTCAAATACTCAAATACAAATTTCGAAAAAGCTTAGTGTCTCGAAACTTGGTCCAGTTGAGATAACGCTTTTCAGCTCAGTTAAGGAGTTCTGTGACGAATTGTTTATTTGCGTTGGAATATGAACCATAATGCCATAATCCGCGGGACTTCTTTCATGTGCGCGTACTTTATTACTTATGGTTCGGAACAAAACCTGCGTACTTGGTTTAAAAACGTGGTTAATTTGACACTTCACGTGCATTTTGAACTTGTGACTCCATTTTCTGACTCCGCACAGTGCCGTACCGAGAGATTAAATCGATTGTGGAGGGGACAGAAGAATGGCGGATACAAGAGCGTAGCTCTTAAATTTGGGATGAACGATGGACTCCATTTCTGATATACACTTTAGCTTCCAGGGATCCTAGTATAATTCTGAATGTTCATATCCAATATTACCTCAACTTTTTGAGCCATTTTTGAGTTATTTCGCAGACACTGTGGCTTTGTTTTTTAATTGAACCCTAAAAGGTAGGTTCGAACTACCTTGAAATAACCACAGTTGTTTGTTACATTGTCATAAATAATTTAAAACAGTATTATGTGTATAGAATGTTAATACTCATTGAATATTCACGTTTAAGATTACATAATATGGTGTATAATTGTCGTAATTGTGTTCTGGCAAGTAACAAGTTAAAATGCTGTGATAAAAATACTGATTTAATCTGCTGCTGGAGCAAAGTGTGTTAAAATTAGATTACTATAACAAACTGTTGAAATGTTCTCGTTTTTAAGGTAACCCGTTCGAAACTGCCCTTAAAAGATTTGATTTGACAATTGATGGTTATTTGTGGAATGGTTGGTGGATTGTTCTTCTACAAACTTTTAATACATTCGTGTACCTTTTCTCCACAAATGTTTGTGTACAATTTGTTGCCTCAAAAGAATCATCAAGCAACATAATTTTCTTTTCACCGCCTTCATAGACGAATATTAAAACAGATTCTGTCGTATCAAAACTCCATTTACCTCCATAAATGCTGTACTTCAATCTATTTCCTGAATTTTGAAATGTATATCCATTTTCTCTGTATTACAGAAGACTAGACTCAACATCTGACGATAGTGTCGGCATTATACCTTCGAAACGTCGCTGGGAACGCAAGCAACGCGCCAGAGATAGACAAGTAAAGTTCCAGGGGCAAGGCGCGCCGGCCACCGCCAGTGTGAGTATTTATTTTATTATTTTTATTATTTAAAAAAATCCACAGCAAGTGTATTTCTATTTTTTTTTTCTATTTGTTTCTTTATTGTACACACACGGAAATACAAACATAAACAAAATTACAGTGAAAAAAGATGCACATTGGCGAGTTTATCTCTAAACAGAGATTTCTGACAGCAAAACCATCATAGGTAATAGGAAAAAGTAACATAAACGAAGTAATCATACACGTGTACACAGAGAAGAAGAACATACAAAGAATTATACAAGTTTAATTACACAATAAAAATTTATATCAATGCTTACTATAAATACAATCTATAAAATATTAGAATAATTGAATTTTAGTTTTTATTTTATTGAAATTTTTGTTTTATTTAATATTGTAAATTATTATTCTTATAATATCAACAATTTTTACTCAAAAAAAATATTCTTTCACAAAAAAACTACATAAATATGTATATAATATTTACCTTGAACATGATACCAACTTATTGTGCCAATAACGGGTTTCATTATGCTAAACTAAACACACTTATTAAACATTAGGAATATAACAATAATAATATTAATAAATTACATAAACACTCACGGTGTAACTACAAAACGGTGTTTAACTTTAGACAGTGTTTAAATCTGTTGCTATCACTCTTTTACAATATGATAGAAAAGGCGGTCAAAACACGGTCAGTATTTATAATTTAATTAAGTTAACTCAAAAATGCTTATAATGACCTTTCCGCGCTACTAAAGAGCGCACACCTGAAAATTACAATTTAAATATTTATTACTTTTAATATTTACTTATTTGACAAGCAAATAATAAGAAGCAAGCATCTATTCATATCATATCAAACACCAATCAATTTCCAGAGCCAATCTACACTGGAAAGGAAAAAGAAAACATTGTCGTTCAGCAGAAAGTTCCCCTTCATGAAGAGTCGAGAAGACGGTCTCAAATCTGAGGATGGCTCCGACCAAGAACGTGAGTGTTCGCTGATAACGAAGAAGAGAATACCACTTTACAGAAATTGTCTCTTTTTGATCGAAAACCATAAATACTTAAAGAAAATCTCTCCAAAGTTTACTGGTTCTCCATTGGATTATGAAATTTATGTATGTATGTCTGTCTGAGATAATTAATCAGATTCAGAAGGCATAATTAATTTAAGTTTTAGTGTTATCAAAACTAAGTTTTTTCCAAAGTAATTGAGCTTCTGTTCTAAACCATTTAAGGACTATTTTGGAATGAAGAAAATTTTGCTTTGACAGCGCTAAAACTAAAATCAACGCCTTCATAATCTGTTTTATTATTGTGTATTTAAAAGGAAAATCTTAACCAGTTGATAGGGATTAGGGACAGTTTGTACTATACAGGAAAAGCTTATTTTAGTATCAATTACATAATGAAGTTACCTGTACATACTAGAGGCGGCTAGAAATAGCCTATCATTTCTATCGTATACAGCTAAAATCAATTATCCTACAGATAAAAAACACTTTCCCTGTATTTTGTATAAATGTGGAAGGGGCAGCACTGCTAGGTCCCCAAAAAGCTAGTTTCCCTATGTACCTATGAAATTCTAATGCGCGTAACTTGAAACTATTGCGACTACGCTAAAGGTATCGTAGGTGTTTATAACTTACGAGCCAAAATTAACTGTGACGTGCCCAGAACTACGACTAGTAAAAAAAAAACAAACTAAAAAAATAATTTTTCATTTTTTTATTTTTTTTGTTATGACATTCTTGACAATCTCATTGCTGTTCAAGCAAAAAGTTCCAGGCACGCCATTGAAAATTAATGGTATTAAGGTGGATGGTCCAAGGTAGTTTTTATAAAAAACTTGTGAAAACCAATAACGACGACAGAAGTATTATTATTTAATTCTGTTACCTTTTTCCACACGTTCCATCAACTTTATACCCGCGAATATTCAGTTTTTCTTAAAAACAAAATGTTTTAACACTCTAATTTTGCAATTTAAAACTTAAGTTTTAAATAACAAAATTAGATTCTAAAAAAGTTTGTTTGTAAAAAAACTGATTATTCGCAGGTGTAAAGTTGATGTAACGTGTGGAAAAAGGTAACAGAATTAAATAATAACACTTCTGTCGTCGTTATTGGTTCCCACAAGTTTGTATGAAGATTGCCTTGGACCATCCACCTTAAGTGCTGTCAAAACTAAATTTACTTCATTACAAAATAGTATTTAACTGTCAGGAACAGAACATAAATTACATTGGAAAATTCTATGTTTAGACAGCACTAAAAGTATAATTAAATCCTTCAGAATTGGCTTTAGTATTTACTAGTCAATAAACCCTTAGTATTGGGGATTTGTAGAATGGGGTCTACTTTTATAAAGGCCACCAGTTGGCGCCACTGGCACGTAAGGTATATGTCAAAGGTTTGTTAGGTTAGATTTACATAGAAGTTCGATTTTTGTTTTGCTTATCCATATAATATTTTTTTTTTTTCTTTCTTAAATGCGAATAAACAATGCCGCAATGATGTGCAGTTCCGTTATGTTCAAAAATGAAAGGAGGACTTATGTTTTGTTTTAGCCCCTCTTTTCTTTAGCTCTAATCTTAATTTATTTACTTTCATTGCACCGTACCTTGAATAATAAACCTGAAACTATGAATTTATGTCGACTAATACACAAATAACTAATAAAAAGCCATAGCTTTCGCCGTTTCGCGGGCATTTGACGTTTCTCTATACCTGTCGCCTCAGTGGCGCCACCTGACGTCGATAGTAGCCCTCATTACAACTATTTAAGGTTAAACGTCAGTTGCTTAGGACAAAGTGTATAACTTTAACTTTGGATTTCTTGTTTAGAAGTTAAAAATTTAAACACATTTTGGTATAATATTAAGACTCCAAAACTACAAAACGGTGTTTAAATCTGTTGCTGTCACTCTTTTACAATGTAAAAGAAAAGGCGACAACAAAAGATTTAAGCACTGTCTAAAGTTAAACACCGTTTTGTAGTAACACGGCAATAGTTCAGTATTAGTGAGGTTTATAAAGCATGAGTTTGAAATTAATTGCACAAATTATTCATGATCTTGTCCAAACAATGTTAAAACAGAATTTTAAGTTGGTTTTGAAAATATCATGACTAATGGAGTATATTATTTCAAACTATTATAATATTATAATAAATATACTATTATAATAAATGTATTTCTTTCTTTCTGTCTTTCTTAAACACTTGCTTTATAACCCTCACTAATACTGAACTATTGGCGTCAACTGCCACAGACCAAAATGCTTTTGAATTTTTCATTTATTTACAAGAAAAACAAAGTTAACTTATGCACTTTGCGCTAAGCGGCCGACGTTTTAACCTTAAATAACTCTCTGCAAACTGCCAAATAGTTTGGATATTCAGAAGTATTATAGATATCAAAAGAATACGACATGTCAAGACCAAGTAGAAAAGTTGTTTGTTCTGATGGGAACTGCGTTGATTTCTGGTCAAAACAGTTTCAAGTGATTGCGCAGTAGAAGTATGAATATAATATCACAACCTGTTGTTATTTCCCAAGCATCAAACGGCCAGGGTGCATCAAGAAACATTGCTTGAAAGCTCCAAAGACCACCGGAACCTCCATATATCCCCATGTATTTTACACAGAGCTTGTTTTTTACAGCTTTCATGCTTTGCTATACCCAAGAGGATACGAATGCCGACGGTAAGTGTCATTTTTTACCAGTTTTCATTTCCGTCTATGTCCGCTAAACCGCTGTATGTAATGTAGGTCGTTACTATGCAGTTTTATCCATTCGGCTGGCCAATAACAACTGTATTGAAATATATTTAATGTATTCTGATATATAATGGAGCTACTCGCTTTTCTAACCAAGGAATTGTTGCATTTCTACATGAGAATACACGATCAGATTACTTATTTTTAGCCTTCAATACTTTCGTACGTTAAACATACGTGCGTACTTCGCATTTGTGTTACGTAGTTTCAATGATGTTACGCTAAACACATCTTTAAAATGTCGGATTATTATCGTGTTTTCAAATTGAACGTGCGACGTAATATACTAGGCTATGGTACACAATTATTGATACTTTGACGTGTTTAAAACAATATTAATGTTTCGTAGCGATTTCGCACTATCGCTATGTACCTATATACTCAATAACAATGTTGCAACAATCTTGAGAATCGGCTGTGATTATCTGTCGCTTTTAGTAACTTTGCCGGTATCAGCATGGTATTGCTAGGCATTAAACATATTGTACTTGGCGACCACACACGGACAACTAAATTGGTAGCTACTATGGCGAGCTCTACATGTGCCTTTATGTCCTAGATTGTTTAAATATTTTGTCTTTACTGTGTATATTTCGCAATTAGCAAATTCGGGGTAAGCTGTACACTGGTCGACTGGTTTTAGGACAGTATTTGTGTCCAGTGCTTCTAGTTGCCTAACAAGGAGCCACGAATATATCCATTTCTTAACTTGCCTGTATTTTTTTGCTCTTTCTGTTACGCTCTTTCATTGTAGATCGCTTGTTAAAACGAATTTCCTTAAAATAGGCCCAGTCTAAATTAAGCCTCTTTTATTATGCAAATGAATACTTATCTTGTACTATTTCGAATGTAATAATGATATTGAAATTATGTAAGTATATTCTAATGGCTGTAAGTCGCAGTAACGTACTGTCGTAGTTTCTATTATTATTGTTTATTTCGGAATGGTTCACAAAGTGCATCTGTAAGGCGATGACACAAAACCCCATCTCCAAACGTATATGAAAATCTGTAGCGCGATCCCCTATAAACCTGATAGAGGTCTCCCCTTCTAAGCCGCGTGTTGTATGTGATGGTTGATGTAACGTGAATCTTTTCTACGTGTAGGGGAGATCTTGTACCGAGTGGAACTTCCCATGATGGAGGAGATTACGCTCATATATCTTGAGGACGAGAGTAAGTGATGGGAGTGAGGCATAGCTTGCGAGTGCCGTAGCAGATTCCTTATCTCCCGCATTCTGGTTATGAATCATCAATTAGAAACGTAGTTTTCATTCAATAACACTCCAATTCTATTATGTTGTCATACCTTTTGTTTAGTTTATTTTCATACAACGCGATAATAAGCATAGCACTCGATGATGTACCATTAGCTCACGGTTTTTGGATCATGGTTTCAAAATTAACTCACGAGTGCGCCCGTAACGAGGCGGACACGGCTCGCTCCGTACCATAGACATTAGATCACGATAGAGCGATAGATGATTAACTGAGAGACGATGTGGGGCCACTGGAAGCACGCGGGATACGTGAATCACGACGCAGATGCTTCTAGGCGCCGCGCATGCCACGCCTATAGCCACGCACGTCACGTCGCTTTGCCTTAGTTGTTCACTTTGTACCCGTCACGAGCATGACCGATAGTCTACATACACACATTGTTCATTCTGCTTATAGGTTTCAGATGTCTGCTGTGCTGGTTGGATTTTAAAAATTTTTATACGGTTTCTGAATGCTTGGTTTACTGTAGGGATGCTGTATTTTATAATAGTGTTATAGCCTAGTATTTCTGCTGAAATTGTTTTGTATTATGCCGCCTTTACATAAAGCTGACGTTTTTATTGTCTGTCTGTCTGTCTGTGCATACGTTTTAAAGACAAGTAGAGTTTTACGATGTACGATAAAGATTTTGAGTGATTAGTTCGCATCGATAAGCTCGCTTTATTTAATCTATGTATACTCAAATTTAAATTTACTATAATTTGTAAAGAATTGGCAATTATTTAGAGGAGGCATTTTATGCTATCGCTTTTTTAGCTTTACTTGGTGAATGTATAAAACTAGAGACCTACAAACCAAAACTAATTACAAAACTCCTTTTACTGGATGAGCTAATTAATTGTGGTTTATGCCAAAATGTTCGTTTTAAATTCTGTTTTATGTAGTTAAACTCTTGACTAGAGTAATTTAAAACATATTGTAAGTAAATAAAATTATAAATTAAGACCAGTTTCGCACGATTTTGATATGTTTGTAATGCAGTTTGGTATTTCTTTCAGCTACGAAGCTAAACCGGATGTAAATTTACTGTATTTTTTTAATGAAACTACATGAATAACTGATTATATAGAACAACTGTTCCATAGAAGTCATCCACCCATCCATCAGCCTCTCTTCGTCCACTGTTGGACGTGGGCCTTTCCAAGATTTCGTCACTCTTGGCGGTCCTCCTGGAAGAAATGCCCCTTCTCACACAAGATGGGCAGGCGGGTTAGTGAGCGCGGTGTCGAAACCCTCGCACCAGGACGCCGCTGACCGTCAAGTCTTTCATATAAAGGCCGGCAATGGGAGATGAATATACCGCCATCAATTGGTCCCAGGCATGGTGAGCCACCTGGTTGTGCCTGTTTGAGAGCTGTCCTACTCTCCACCGAATAACTTCGAGAGGGTTCCCGAGTAAGATTGTGGTACCTCCACAGTCGAGCCTGGCAACACCACTACCACCTATAAAAAATTCCCATAGAAATATACCTGCGAAAATGTCAAAAAAAAAAATCACTTGTCCATACAAAATTAACAGCAGGTTCTTAAAAGCCTATAAAAAAAACAATTGACCTCTATTTTTTTTTGCCAATTTTATGATTTTTAAATCGTTTCGAGGAATAGCTTCCCTTAACCGTTTCTAGTATACAAATATTAAAACAAGCGTGCATATCCTTTATAAAATGAAAAAAGTGATCTTTTATTTGACTTTCAGTGACGTTATTCGTCACCACACATTTCAATACGAAAAAATGTATTTCTTGAACGCATCTTAAAGTCTGACAAGGATTCGATCATTCAACCTAATATAATTACGTCACTTCCTGTAAACGAACTACCAAATTCTTTCCATTTGCGCATCTTTATGATAGTTGTTCAGTATGAGCAGTGGAATATGTGGTTTCATTTGAAGATAGCAGTCTGTGCACCCGGTATATACAGGGTGTTAAGATGATTACCTTAATCCTTAAAACGGGGTGTTCTACCCATTAATATGAAGAAATTTTATTATGAGGCCAACCCTTAAATCGCAAAAAATAAATCAGCTGTTTCATACAGCAGGTATTTAACTTTTCTATGGATCAGCAGATTTTTTTTCGCGATTACAGGGTTTGCCCCATAGTAAAAGTTGTTCATATTCATGGGTAGAACAACCTGTTTGAAGGAAAAAAGCTATCAAATTAACACCCAGTATTTAGATAGCTATTGCAATAGAGATTGATTTTTTTTAATTAGAAACTTAGACATCGCTTTACAATTTAAAAAAATAGAAATAGACTGCTAGGTATTGTTATGCTTTGATATAACAGAGCTATAAAAACCAATTTGACATTTTAAAATGTACGATAAATAGGAAGAGATTCACTCTTTTAACATCTGAATCCTTTGTATAAACCTGTACAGACGTGTTTATTAAGACCCCAGCAGACAATGGACCATGATGGCTCACGAAATCCTCATAAACGGTATCAAGCTATATGAGTAAAGGAGATGGACTCATTGCATTTCCCTTTAGTCTTATAGCTTTGTCCCCTTCATGATGATTTCGTGGGTCATCATGGCCCATTGCGTACTGGGGCCTTTAAATATGAGTATTATGAAGAACACTTTGAACATACCTTATGTGTCTTCGGTTGCTCAGTTCTAAAATCTGGCTATCAATAATGTGACTGATTTTTTTTAACTACCCGAAACCCCACTTTACTTAGTCAACTTCATACAAATAAAGTTTACCCCGTATCATTTCTGCAAATGAATTTACTAAATAATCCTAACAATATTAAACAAACTAAAGAGCTAAAAATAAATATATTACAAACTAAACCTACTATAAAAACAAAATTACCTTACAAATAAAACCCTAACTATCAAAAAGACCGCCCCTCATCATACCCGGCGCAAAAGTCCCCATTAAGCTTTCATATTTCTGCAAATATGTTGTGTTATGCCTCTTTCACTCATCCACCCTGTGGACACCAAAGTCGTGGAATGCCGTCCTTGTCACACAAGTTCACACAACATGTTTGCTATCGGGGGTATAGCGTCTATACTATAGTTGAAATAGGCTATTTGACAACATTGAAAATACATTACAAATTGTGGTCATCCTATCAGATAATAGCCTAAAAAAGACATATTTCACGTTATTTAAATTAAATTACGCATATTTTTTGCAAATTACGCGAAATAAAATATAATATTTTAAAATATCTTATCTGTGACGGCAATGTGCCGCGAACGCTCTGTGATTGGTGGCAACTCATGGTGACGTCACATGCAAGTAAACATGGATTCCTAGACTGATTGTTGTTTGCATTTTATGTTTTCTGAGTGTTAAATTCGATCTGTGAAGCACTTTTCGGTCAATTTTGGATAAATTTTGTAATGAGAATTCACTTAGGTACACTGTTTTGTTGAGGTTATGTGAACTTGTTTACTAGCGTGTGACGTCACGCGTGTCACGTGACCAGCGCCATTAAAGAAACATCGTTTTCGGAGCGATTTTTAAAACGTAAACTTAAATATTTATTTTATTAATAAAACAGAAAAATTTCTCGGAAATATCAAAGAAGTGTGCTTATTATGTTATAAATAATCATTTAAAATTACGTCTGAAATTAGTCAAATAGCCTATTCATTGATTCCTTTATCAAGTGTGTACTACAACCAGTGTTAACACGCAAAGATTTTTTTTGAATTTGTAGCGTTTTTCCAGTCACATGTGTCGATAGCCAGAATGTTTCATTTAAAGCCGTCAATGATAAATGGGTTATTCAGAGGTTTAACTTTTAAGGCCTTAAGAACTTAATATCATTTCTTACCAGAATAATTTTATTATTGAAAGTCTACTCAATTAAATGTCTCGAAATAGCAGTGAACTGTTTTCAGAGACAACGCCTATTTATAGCTAAAATCTAGACTGCAGCCGTTTTTATCAAAAGCTTTTTTGTTTCTCTAATACAATTATTAGTAGGCATTTAGTTGGGCAGACTTTCAAATAATTATTCTGGTAAGTACCTAGGGAAGAAATGTTTTTTTTTTTCTAATGTGGCAGTTCTTTCGTAGCTCTTAAGGCCTTAATGAAACCACCAGTCTATTAATCACACTGAACAACATTTCCCAGCATACTGGGGCCTTATTGTCTAACTTAAACATCTATCCCAATCGCTTTCAAAGGTAACGTGATTGGCAAGAAATAACGTGACTTGACACATAATTTCCAGCCAATCACGCGTACCTTTGAAGGCGATAGCGGAAGATGTTGAAATTAGACAATAAGGCCCCAGGTGTAATGATACTTTGGTATATTGGACCCTAGCGTGCGGAAGTTATTTTTTTTTTCAAAGAGAAGTACAATAAATAATAAAGCGCGTGACGTTTTTTCATAAAAGTTTAGATTAATGGTTTGCGCGCGCACGTTTCTATAGGCAGTTTGTTCAGTATGAGAAGTTCGATTGATGCTTTTTTAAACACGGCTAAAGACATCTTAAGGGTTGTCAACTTGTACATACGTAACACACATTTGTAACGCTTCACTAC
The DNA here is from genome assembly GCA_934047225.1 of Ypsolopha sequella. Lineage (NCBI taxonomy): Eukaryota > Metazoa > Arthropoda > Insecta > Lepidoptera > Ypsolophidae > Ypsolopha > Ypsolopha sequella. The sequence continues at coordinate 7,604,261 of OW203994.1, read as the reverse complement.
CCCTACTTATGCTAATGTTTCTCGGTACCGCCACCCGCAGGTCAAGACGAGACGGTGCTTTCATACGAAACGGTCCAGCAGTTGACGATAACTTACACGAGACCTGTTATCATCCTCGGACCCTTGAAGGACAGGATAAACGACGACCTCATATCTGAGTTCCCGGAGAAGTACGGCAGTTGCGTCCCACGTGAGTCCCAAGATTTTTTTATTTACATTTATACTACACAATCCTTACAAGCTAACCTAATGCGATTGGTAACAAATTATATTTAAAGCAGTTTTTGTGAACTACGTCAAAGAACAACTAAACAAATCGGTATCCGTAAGGTTGTCGATTCTGTTGAAAAGATGGAGTGCCTTTACAACAGGTGACTCTTTAAGAACATTAGTGCGCGCATGCAGGTTGGCCGCTGCAGAGACAACCTTTTCAAATGGGGCTTCTCAAATAACGGGAGCTGCAATTGCGGAGCCACCCAGCAAACCATGGCTCACCTCATGTCATGTCCATCGTGCCCGACCATAGAGTATATTGATGTGCCCGACCACATGCACGATGACCGATCTTTTTGAGGCCAACGACAGAGCCATAAAAGTGGCCTCTTTCTGGTCCGGAAAGGTTTAAAATAATAATAATTTGATGCCATCGACACGCTAAAAATAAGAACTTATGATTTCTCGCGCGAAGGCACAAACAGCTCCAAGGACGCTAGCGACCGCGGATTGAATAATATACCTCGCAAAACTTTAAAAAGATAAATTAGTAGCGCCAGGTCTCTCCTCACTTCCATCTTATTCTATCCAACCATACCTAAAACAATATATAGTAAAGTATATGTCCCAGCACGGTTCTTAAGACATGACCTTGAATGCTCAGAAGTGTTTTTTTTTGTACGTCCGTACAAATGACAGGGGGCAAACTTCTTTATTAAGTATTCTTTATTGTACACACATGGAAATATACACATAAATAAAATTACAGTAAAAAGATGCACATTGGCGAGCTTATCTCTAAACAGAGATTTCTGACAGCAAAACCATCACAATAGGAAAAAGTAAAATAAACGGAGTAATCATACACGTGTATGAGAGAATATATTAATTATATAACTTTTAAAAAAGCAGGAATTTCTCGAAAAAAGCGATTTAGTTTTCAAGTTTTGCGTGGGCGGCAGCTGATTAGAGCTGGATAGAGTTAAAAAGCAAACGCGTTAAAGCAGGACTGAATTTTAGCATAGTGTAGCCCCTTAAGGCGTTACAGCATGCGAATGTACTGCCACTTTAGAAAAAAAAAAAAACAATTTTCTTTACATTTAATTATTGAAAATCTGCTCAAGTAAATATCTAAAAATAGCAATGAACCATTTTAACATAGCAAAGTACTCAGAAACACCGTCTTTTTATAGCTAGAATTTTAACTTGTGCCAAAAGCGGCCGTTTTTAGCAAAAGTTAAAATTTTAGCTCATCGAAGACGTTGTCTATGAAGACTATGCTATGTAAAAATAGTTCATTGCTATTTCTAGACATTTACTTGAGCAGAATTTCAATAATTATTGTAGCAAGTAAAGAATTATTTTTTTCTAAAGTGGCAGGACTTTCGCATGTTGTAACGCGTTAACGTTTATTATTATGTTTATTTACACATGGCAACTTGTTTCATATTCTATCTAAACATTAACACTTAATTAACATTGAAATCTAAATTAATCTAAAAACAATGAAATCTAAATTAATCTAAAAACAATAAACAAACATACCCGAAACTAAATTAAAAATTATTTTGTTTTACAATTTTTTTTGCTAGTCTACTAACAACTATTTGAGTATACGAACAGAGGGCCTACTCCGAAGTGACAAAATTCGGTCGAATATCGGTCGGACGTATATCCATGTCTATCAAAGTCTTTATGCGTGCGTCAGAGATGGACGTATGCCCGACCGAATCTTTTTGGGAGTGCCGGGCCTGTATGCATCTACACTACACACCGTTAAGTTTGGAGATGTCATACTCACTTTTTTATGACTACTTCTGTTACCGTCACGGCACAGACACGACACGACCACGGCGCGACTACGAGGTCGACGGTCGCGACTACCACTTCGTAGCGTCTCGCGAGCAGATGGAACGGGATATACAGAACCATTTGTTCATAGAGGCGGGACAATACAACGACAACCTGTACGGAACATCCGTGGCTTCCGTCCGGGAGGTCGCTGAGAAGGTAACGACACTAATGAAAACATACCTTGAAATTTTGCGTTATTATTCGACAAATACGCATGAAACTAACGTTATTTACAAAATACAAATACAATTAAATATTATTAGAGTGCATTACAAACTAGAAAATATCAATCAGAAACAAATCCAAAGACAAGAATTTGAAAAAAAGAAATCCCCGGGCCAGGATTCCAACCTGCGACCTCTGTTATCAAGACATCTTGATAACAATAGGTCGCAGGTTCGAATCCTGGCCCGGGGAATTTTTTCAAATTCTTGTATTTGGATTTGTTTCTGATTGATATTTTCTAGTTTGTAATGCACTCTAATAATATTTAAAGTATTCATAGCGATGGATTTCGCAAAATAAACATAACAAATACTTTTTTTATTTATACACAAGTAATTTTTACAATTCTTTGGACCCTCCTTTTAAGCTAACAACAACCTGTATTAGGAGGGACCGTTCTTCCCTTATTACATTGTTTTTGTGCTTTTGTTTGTAGGAGAAAGGGTGAGATGGTGTATGTGTTTGAGAGCGTGTGTGTGCGTAGTGTATGTGCTGAAATCTGTGTGGTATACATATGTGTATGGATATAATAATAATAATATGCATACATTATTTATCGCTATTTTATCGGTACTAATGCCTTGTTTACACAGGTAGAGTAGAAAGTCAAGTGCGAGGGTTCAAAAGTAAAATTACACTACTAGCTAAATGCAAGATGGTACTAAAAATTTTAGCTGGTTATTTAGATCAAAAGCAGTAAAAAAATACTACTTGAATTATTGACATACAAACCATGGACCTCGGGTCTGGTACAAGATTTACGAAAAAAGTATCCTTAGTGAAGTGTCAAAATATTAAGAAACAAAACATTTTAATTTGAATCGTATGTCATTGCTGCATGGCTCAATTTTGATTGACGTGCGATTGACACGCTTTTTTAGTTTTCAATGGTTTTGACACTCTTTTGGTTCGGACACTTTTGAGCGCAGATCCGTTGAATAAATAGTTACGCAAGTTGCTCTACTAGTAACTAGCCTGAATGTAATCCTGGCTTAAATATTACCTCGTTTTGGCACATCCTACCGTTGTTATTAATGAAACGAATCAATCGAAACGCTATAAAACACTTCGTACAGGTATATTTTGTAACGTTATAAAGGTCGGTCTGCAAAGTGAATTTAAGCTTGTTGAAACACAGATTCTGCACAAAAATACCTTTGATTTTGTATACAGATGGTCCACATTTTATACCATAGAGATTTAATGCATGTCTACGTTTTTATTTTCGTTTCAAGCTTTCAAGACATTCTAGAACTAGATACCTTTTATATTTAATTTGTTTAGTAGTTTTCGAGACAACAAACCAAGAAAGTGAAGGCGAATATACTGTATTTAGCGAGACAATGCAAAGCGGTCCATTGATATTTAATTTGTCTAGTAGTTTTCGAGACACAAAACTAAGAAGGTGAAGGCGAATATACTGTATATAGCGAGACAATGAAAAGCGGCCCATTGGCGATACTTAATTTTAGAAAAAGATACTTCCGACAAGTGTGACTTCTGTTAAAAAATGCAACTACGCATGATTACCATGGTACGAGTGTCAGATCACGAGCAGTCAGAAGCTGCCAGCTTTTGAGTCGAGACGGTGACATTTTCTTTGACGCGGCGGCAAGTGTTAGTCGAGAGAATGACCCGCTTTGCATCGTCTCGCTAAACGTAGTATAGTTTGAGTTGAAGCAAAAAAAAATAATAATGTTATATTTCAGGGCAAACATTGCATTTTGGACGTAAGTGGCAACGCTATCAAGAGATTGCAAGTTGCACAGCTTTATCCCATCGCCATATTTATAAAACCAAAGAGTGTAGAGTCTATTATGTGAGTACCCTTTTCTTTTTATACAAAATCGTTCTTTAATATTTTCATTGTATTGACCCGTATTGAAAACATGTCTTCACCTATCAGTACACATGCTCAAACAAATATCTAAACAAGGTGTTTATAGATGTTTTCTGAGAATTGAACTTTTTGAAATTGCAATATGTAAATACATACAGGGTGTAATCGTTAAGTTTTGTTTTCTTTTTTAATGTTTATGATATCATAATATAAATATTTAAGTAATGTGATTTGTTCATCGTCAATGATTATGTCTACAGGTCAAAGTTGCATGTGGGACCTCTGATTATATTTCTTTGTTTTCTTTACTTTATTTACTATTTGTTTTGATGTTGTGTGTTTGTATATTTGTACACCCTGCAGGGTAGAACTGAGAGGAGATTAATTAATATTATAATCTACACCTTCAATACCCTTGGTTCAATAAAAAAAAAAACAAAAAAAAAAAGTGTGACCAGGCGATTATTTCGCAACTATTATAGATATCAAAAAAATTTAAACTGATATCGAAAGTACGTTACCTAATCAGTAAAATGAAATCAATAACTTTTTGAAAATCAAACGAGGAGTATCCAAAATTTTGACATTAAACATTCCCATACATTTAGTATGAGATTAGTAGAAAGGTTTTAGTTTCCTTATTTTAAGTGGTCTAGTACTCATTTTACCTTAATCTCATTTTATGATTACGTATGATATGATAATAATGATTTTCAAGTAGATACACGTGTAGATTAATTATGTTACCACTTCAAATTAGTAATAAACCTTGTTTCAATATCGCATTAATACTAAATGTATGGGAATGTTTAATGTCAAAATTTTGGATACTTTTTGTTTGATTTTCAAAAAGTTATTGATTTCATTTTACTGATTAGGTAACGTACTTTCGATATCAGTTTAAATTTTTTTGATATCTGTAATAGATACGAAATAATCGCCTGATCACACTTAACGATTACATCCTGTATACATCGTCACGACATGAAACCCCTAAGAGGTGTCATAGGTGTTTCTGAGTATCGACACTGAAATGCAAGTAACAGTTCACAGCCGTACACCCACGTTTCAGCGATGATTATTACGTCCCAACGTAATAGGTGTTGAGCCCTATCGCCATACTTCAGGACCGCGTTCATAAATTAGAGGTTGCGACCCGGGTTCTAATGCCATCTCCGTCGCACGCGTTGAAAATTGAACAGTGTTTTTTTTTCGGGATAAAATTTAGCCTATATGTTAATTAATTCAGGGTATAAGCTATCTCTACTTCAAATTTTATCCAAATCCTGTTTGAGAGTGAAGAAGTAACAAACATACTAACTGTCACACACACAAACTTTCGTATTTATAATATTAGGCTGCATTCCTAAACGCCTGGGTAAATGTAAAAATTATCTGTCACCCGTTCCACAACCACCCGAGTTGAAACGAAGAGCTCCGAACAATTCTCGAAGTCGTTTATAAATCTTGTCAGAAATGAAAGATTCACTTTTGACAGTTGAATTTTACACGCCGTAAATTCAGGGGTAAATTTTCACTTTGACATTTGCCATAACATTACACGCCAATTTTTGGTTTCTAGAATTCTTCGGAATAACTTGTAAAGCCATTTTATTTCGGTAATAATGATACATATACAAAAAATATCCTGTGCCACGGTAAATTGCTTTACAAAGTGGCCGTTCCAAAACGATTAGTAAATAGATTCCGTCTCAGTCTTACCTCTTTCACTTTTACGAAGTAAGTTGTACATTTACCCCGGCGTTTAGGAACGCAGCCTTAGTGGAAAGTGGGATTGTTTATAAATCATCAATCGTGAAATTACAATAATTTTGCACTTTCCAGGGAAATGAATAAGCGTATGACTGAAGACCAGGCTAAGAAAACTTACGAACGAGCGCTGAAGATGGAGCAAGAGTTCGCGGAATTCTTTACCGGTAAGTTCCATGTTTGTTTAGATATATTTTAGTACCGTTAGTGAAAGTTAAACACGTTACTTTGATTGGTATAGCCAATTCATACTGGAAACTCGGTTCGTAGTAAATAACAGGGTTCAATGACGGCTTGTATTAAATATCTAAAAGAAAAATGTAATAAATACATTTTGGCTCCCTATTTTTGGTGATGCGTTGCAGAAGCAGGGTGACCCAAAAACGAGTTTTACAAAAAGGTAGAGCAGACATCATGACGCGACCAACTCAGTTGTGGGCGTGGCCAAATGTCATGCTGTTGCATTTCGCTATAGTATGCACGTTCTTTGAAACTTGCGAAGGCAATACAATAGCGCCGATTTCGTCGTGGGCGCAAAATTTAAAAGTTGATGCAGGACATTGTGGACGTTTTAAACATATTTTTGGTTATTATTAATCTAGATAACATTTTCGATGCTTGACTCGTATTAATTTTTTGATTTTATCTAAAACAATAAAAGCACATTCGGCTACACTTTTTGTAAAAAAAAACGTTAGATTTACGTATTTTAGAGGTCTGTTGTTAAGATATAATATTACTCTAATTTCACGATTTTTAGTTCCACTTTAATATAGATCTAGACAATGTCAATATGAGGGTTCGAAAATATGACGAAACGCTTCGAGAAAAGGTACGTAGTGCCCCGCTTCCTTTGGCTCGTCTTGGCGGGGGGCACTATCGTGCCCCCAGATAGACCTCTGCCTAAAGAAAGTAGACTGTTTGGACAATTGGACCGATTGGGAATGTAGACCGATCGCTCCGGAGGGCTAAAATGTTATAATAACATTCCAATTTTGTGTTAGCGTTTGTATGAAGTTTCGCGCGTGATGGCGCCTGTTCATCTTCCATTGATCGAGTTTCGGTTGTGAGTGTAACTGTATCAACAAAAGTCGAATTCAATTCAATTCTATACAAGTCCCTACATAGATAATTGTAAAAAGTCCCAACTAGAACCGATAATGATATAAATTCGTCCCCATTTCATCTGCGACTCAGCAGAGTTACGGTTCGAAAAAAATTATCTTTCATAGAAATTTATTAAAATATAATCTCTTTCCATATAATTAAAGAAATATTTCCCGATGCACCCCCCCCTCCGCCCCCCCCCCCCCCTTGTTTAGAATGCTAGGTACGCGCCTCAACTCTGCTGAGTCTGTCTACAGGTCCACTTGAGTTTCAGCTTCTTAAAGTTCTATCTATCGCACGACAGAGTTGGCCATCAATTGGGTCCGTTCGACAGGTCCTTTTTCATAACCACAGAATATGGCTATTTCGTTTTTAATTTGTTTTCTTTTTTGTTTTTTTTTCTGTGATGTCTGAAATAAAGCTCTTTTCTTTCTTTTCTTTCTTTCTTTCTTTCTAGATTTGATGGGGCTCAGGGTGGTTAGAGGAAAAAATTGGAAACCAAAAATTTCGACAGTTTTTATCCAGTCACATATATTTGTGTTTATTCGATCAATGAATTCGATAAACGATATCGAGTTGCACATTACCCCCCAGGTTCGAGTCCTGCCGGTCTAGCGTGCACCAATGAGTTTATAAAATAATGAACAAAAAAAATATTTTAATTCAAGAGATCACATATACATTAGTATTGTATATTGCATTAAATATGATTCTGTTGAAAAGGTCACTGACTCAGCTTTTGTCCCCAAGCCAAGATGCAACGAATAACACTGTTATTTTGTCACCGCCTGTTCTAACTTAAATAATAATTATAGGAACTCATGTCGTAAGAAGCATGCATTTATGCGCGAAAGTGTATAACGTGATGAAAAAAAATGTTGGTGGAAGGTGGGTGTGCAATTGTGCATTGACTGTTCGGATCGTATTTGACACTCGACTCGGTAGCACCTTCTGGTTACAGGGGCTATCTTGGAGAAACAGTCGAAGCCAGATTTCTAAAACTCGAGCTAAAAATGTATTTATTTCGACAGATAAAACCGGTTTTTACGGTCGAGAAGGCTAATTCGACAGACTGGGAATTGTCCCCCAGCCGGCGTAGCAGTGTTTAATCGCGCGCGACGCCACTTAGTTGAATCACAAGTGCGAGGAGCGTAAAACGATGTTTTTGCGATTAAACAGTACGTCACGCTCCTTGCACATGTGATGCAACTAGTGGCGTCGCGCGCGATTAAACACTATGTTACGCCGCCAGGTCGTTATTATAAAAATGTGTCCCTAACAATCAACATTTCTCCACAGCGGTAGTGACAGGTGATACTCCAGAAGAGATCTACGCTAAGGTGAAAGCTGTTATCGAGGCCGAATCCGGCCCGTCAGTATGGGTACCGCGTCGTGAGCCGCTGTGAGCCCCCCCGTCGTGCCATACCCCCTCCTTCCCCACCTTACATGCCCTCTAATAAACGATATGCTAGAGTTAATGGGGACTGACAGTAGTCACACGGTTAAAATGTTACAAGTAGGGAGGATTACTCGAAGGAATATGGTCGTCAAAACCGCGGCTCTAAAAACGTAAAACTAGATTTGTTCTGCGCAATAAGATTGAGTAGTATTTGAGCAATATTACAGAGTTGGTAAAGCTTTTTCTGCGATGCAAAAGTATTTCTAGAATATAATTGACTATAGTATGACCGTAACCGCTATGCCTCACCTTAGACGCCGTGCAGCGAGGCGGGGGGAGGAAAGGAAAGAGTAGCATGAGATCGATATTGTTGGATCTTACGTGTTTGGTTTACAATATTTTTAAGGATATAAGCTTTTTATATTTATTAGGAAATATGATACTATAATGGTAAATGAAATAAGTAACGGGGTATGTACGTTATATTAAAATAATGATTTTTTATTTAAATATTTTATGTTTCATAAAAAAAACTAAAAACTTATAATTCAAATCAGAATCAAAATCAAACAAATGGAAAAAATATCGTAAGATCTGTCCGACCATATCGATCTCATGTGAACTCATGCTATGTCCTTTTCTCCCTCCGCGTCACCGCGCTTCGTCTAGGGCGAGGCACAGCGGTCAAGGTCGAGGACGTGACAGTTTTTGTCAACTGTCATGTTGTTGAAGGTACTTCGAAATGAATCCGATGTTTACCCGATTTTTTTGATATCGTAGGTAGATTGCGAGTAATGTCACAAATGCGTCTTTACATCTCACTCTTTCTCAATTTTCATTAGCTTAGATATAGGATTCATTATGAGAGTAAACCAGTGTACAAATCTTTAATGTTGCATTTCGATATGGTATCAATACTGTACTTTCCTATCCGGGTCAAATATCGGTGACCTTCGTGGTATCTTCCGGATAAATTCAGTCCCTATTAACAAAATTATATTTAGAAACGGCGGGTTATATCCTAAGGAGTCAATTCTTTGGATTTGTAACAAAATATTAAGCAATAATTGTAATACCCAAAATACAACATTTAGCTAATAAAATCTATACTTATCAACAGTTTACTACATGCATAAACATATGTTTAATGATATTATGATAGCTTCAAAATTATTGGATTTTCCATAAGCGTGATATTAGATTATTTTAGGAATTTACAGTTAAAATCACGACTACGGAAAATGTTAAAACCATTGTAATGTAATTAAAAATATGTTGATGTATGAATTTACAGTTAAAATCACGATTACGGAAAATACGATTATGTTAAAACGATTGTTATGTAATTAAAAATATGTTGATGTATGAATTTACAGTTAAAATCACGACTACGGAAAATACAATTATGTTTAAACGATTGTCATATAATTAAAAATATGTTGATGTATACAGTAATGTGATAAATTGTTCTTAGCTAAAAGTTGTATTTTGGGTGTTAAAATTATTTCTTAATATTTTGTTGAAAATTCGGAGAATCGACTCTAAATCCGATGCGACAAAGCAATAAACGAATTTTCGTTGGGTCGTTTCGACATTTAGGCGCTGTAATTAGTCATGTGATTTTATAAAGTCGCCTCTATAGTTTAACGAACGGTAAATACCAGAAATCACCGCTTCATAGACACCTATCAGTGTTTGTTTAGTGAATGTAAAGTTTATTTAAATGTCACACTTGTGCATATAATTGTTGACCAAGAACTCTTAAGCAATTTAGCATCCGATAGTAGAACTCTACGCTTATGTTTATGTGCAAACCCTATTAACTAGTAGTAATTTTTTAACATTGTATGCGATATATTATACATAATAATATGATTTTCTCTGTAACAATATTTTAATACTTTGACATAGCCCACTTATCGTGCTTCAATTAACTGTAAATTTATTGTATATTGAAATTTTATATGATATTCAAATTTATTTACTCAGGTTGCTAGATACATTTTGAATCTGCAATAACGATATGAAGTATATTTCGGCAGCATTCAATTACTTTCGGGTGCATCATTTCATTTTTTTTAATAGAATTTTAGATGCTGTTTTCTTCGACGAACGATCCAGTTAATTTTCTCCGTGATTTTTAAATGCAGCTGGTCTTTTGTGGCGTTTTTTTTATGAGTGTGAGAGGGACGGCAAAGAGATCGGATGCGATTCCTTGTTGGGCTAAAATTCTAGTGTTGGTTTGGCTTCATAAAAAATATTTATTAATCTTGTATTTTGCTTCTATAAGCTTTATTCACAAAAATAATGATGCATCCAAAGCTCGTATCGAACGTTGTCGAAGTATTGGAGTTACATAGTTAGTCGAAGAGTCTCGCATCCATCCCTCGCCACTCACTCGTGAGCGACGAGAGAAGCTATAGATAGATATCCGTGTACCTGCGTCGTTTACTTGACCCATCCCATAACTCCCGCATGGCTAGGCTAAGGTACATATTTGAAATATCTGGATTATTTGCTCAAGAGGCAATTTGTATCGTAGCTATTGAATCTCATATATTCTGCACTATAATGTTAATCCTTGACACATTATGCGAGGTGCAAAGTTGTTTGTTGATCATTTTTATAGTAAGCAATTGTGTTATACGGTGTGAAAGTATGTCTCACCTATTAAATAGTGTTTGAAATTAATTTATTGAAAATTTTATTTTCTTACTGAAATATGGAATGGCCATCTGCAAATATGGCATTAGACGAGAAGTATTGCTTCGGTATAATTTTTGCTGTTACTTAAATGTAATAATGATGCTTTTAAGCAAAGTTTTTGAATAAGACTATCAATATTATGAATAATGATTGTACTTAAATTATGTTAATAATTTTAGTAATGAAAAGTATTACGCCCAAGATTTTAATTCTTGCGATATTATTATCATGACAACAGGAGAAAAGGAATTACTACAAAGTACAACTTACGTGAAAATATTGCAGTCGAAAACTAGATCTACCAAAGATATATTCTGAAATAAAATATAGTAAACAAATATGAGATTTGAATTTTATTATTTTGATTTTAAAACTTCTAATTTCTCTTTACTAAGTTGGCAGTAATTCCTTCAATTTTATTAATGTCTTACTTTCTGTACATAATAATGTAACTAATGATTTTATTGTAATTTATTTTATTAACCCTAATTTAGTACTCCAATTTATATTAACATTAATTAATTAATTGTGGAAATATTTTAATAGGTATTTATTTTTATGGAAATAAGTAGGTATTCTCTTTTTAATAAATAATCGTGTGTTTATCTGTGTATAATACTGAATTAAGTGTAACTGAAGTCACTACTATAGTTATCAGACTCTACTATGTATCAAACACCCATATTTGCAGATGAACAATGTTTATGAGTTAGTGATGTTCAGTAGACTAGTTTGAATAAAATTATTTACGTTGAAAATTCTATCGTTCTTTTTTTTGTCCCACTTTACAATGCTTTTTATCACAGCATACCTAATACATATAACTAAGGATATATCTGCATTATACAAATAATGAAGTAGTAAAAAAAACAACTTTTTACATAGAATATGTCTTTACATATGAAATTGCCGAAATTTTCTTACAGATTCACGAGTTCATAATCAATATTCCTGTAATTCAATAGCTATTTCCATTATTTGTTTGAAAGTTGATTTGAAGGTTTTACTTCTACGTATTAAATTTTGTTTTTATCGTTTTAGTTTGAATAAAATTATTTACGTTGAAAATTCTATCGTTCTTTTTTTTGTCCCACTTTACAATTCTTTTTATCACAGCATACCTAATACAGATGACTAAGGACATATCTACATTATACAAATAATGAAGTAGTAAAAGAAACAACTTTTTACATTGAATATGTCTTTACATTTGAAATTGCCGAAATTTTCTTACAGATTCATTTATTTATTTACAAACAAGGAGTACAAACAGAGAGAGGCACATAATATCTTACAGTAAAGTTATAGGTATTTTTTCATTGTACCACTATCCTTAGCATACTCACAGATAATATAAATGTTTGAAGTGACGCAGACAGGAGATAAAGATAAAAGTAATATCATATTTTTGTTTAAAGAATTATACTACAAAGCTAAAACCCACAACCAATCTTAAAACTAACATGCACACAGAAAATTATAAAGATTAATTAATTGTCAGAAAGCGCTTTCTTCACTTGTCTTTTATAACACATATATGAACAATTATTGAAGTCGATATTCAAGAAATTTTCATTATGACTCTTACACATTCGGTATAGTGGATCTCTTTTACCTGTTTCTTTTTTTACAGACTTTAGAACAAAGACAACTTCAGGTATGGTACTACGAGTGAGCAACTTAGGAACTCTAAAATTTATCTGATGTAAAAGTGTAGGGCACATCAGGGAGTGAGTGAGGGCACATCACATTCATGAGTTTATAATCATTATTCCTGTAATTCAATAGCTATTTCCATTATTTGTTTGAAAGTTGATTTGAAGGTTTTACTTCTACGTATTAAATTTTGTTTTTATTGTTCGTATTACAGTTCGTCCTAATTGTCATCCATTTCTATAATAAGATACGTAATAAATGTTTACAGGTGACACTTCAAAAATTAAATTAATGTTTCTGTTAGCTAAATGCTTCAGGCTAATAAGAAATTATAAAATTTGGATTCATCGTTCCTAAAAAAATACAAAAATGTCAGTACTGAAAATTGAGTTTCCTTCAAATTCTCTATAGAAAACGCCAATTTCATATGTGACCTAATATTGTACCAAGGCAAAAAATACAATTTTTGTCTGTCTGTTCCGTTTTAATTCCAGTACTACTCAATGGATTAGGATGCGGTTTTCTTTATTATCGACGTAGTGACCCTGGTCAACATATACGCTATAAAGTTGTTGATAAAATAAACACGGGGTAAATATTTAATGAAAACGGGAGTAAAGCTAGTGATAAATAAATGTACGTTTGTTAGTTAATTCAATGACATTCGACCCGATTTGGGGTTCAGAGATCTTCACATAATTATACTTACTTTTTCTTCGGAGTTTCTTTCCTATGCGGAAATCGATGAGACTGTTAGCACTCGAAAATTTCACAATAAGCTACTTATTACAGTGCGACATGGCTTTTGAAGCGTGGATCGTTCGTGGCCAAAAACTTGAAATTTGGCACAAAAATAGTATTAATTTGCCCGGTGTAAATTTTTTTTTAATAATTTGAAATTATTCAAAATATTTTCAAAACAAAAGAGAAAAATAAAAAATATTATCCTAAAAAAAACAATATGAAAAAAAATTCGATCATAGATCATACATGGCCAATTACAGGAAAACTATAGCGATTTAAAAAAAGTTGAACACTTTTTTTGTAAAATCACAATATAGGTATCAAATTGTAGGTGATTAAAGAGCTGATTGTAAGTATATATTGTTTGGCTGCTTTGCATCTATTTCAAGAAAACCGAAAAACCACAAAAAATGTATGTCTCCCACCGCCATATCTCCAAAACTGGTGGACCGAAAAATGTGAAAAAAATGAAGGTAGGTAATGTGTTTTTACATAAAGATTACAGGAAAAATATAGCGGTTGAGAAAACCGCGAAAAAAAATTACAAAATTAAATTTTTCATTTACGATATGGAACCCTAGGTACGCGAGTCTGACTCGCACTTGACCGGTTTTTTATAAACTTCAGGAAGTCTGCAAGTGGTGTTTCGGTACTATCAGTCAGCGAGTAGGTATGTATGTATATTGATATTATAAACATTTTAGGAATGTCTGCTGTTACATTTGAAGTCGGTTACTATATTTTTGACACCCTGTTGTAATATTTTAAATGCAGATATTTATGCGTCATGTTATGAATTTCGGAAAACAGTAGACCTCACATTTCGTGGCATACCTAGTTATGATAACAAAACAAGAGAAAAACATTTTTCCAAATTTTTTTATTTATAGTACTTAAAATTCATCTGGTACAACAGTGGTCTTCTCGGATACATAGAGACCGTCCAAGAACTTTCTGATATCCTTGTTTTTAACAGTGGTGGACTGTTGGATGAGGGCTGCTGACCTTGAGACATCTTCGATGGAGTTGCCTTCGATGATCAGCTCATCTTTCTGTTTGGGCGAGTTGATTACGGTGACACCAGGGGCCATCTTTACCCTTCTGATGTATTTCTCTCCCAAGAAATTACGGATTTCAATGAGGCTGTTGGAGTCGGTGGTGACACAATTGATGGGGAAATGGGCGTATACAGCACGCATTTTGTATTGGAAACCCTTGGTTACTCCTGAAATAAAAAAAAAAACAATCATTAATTAATGCCTAGGATGTGAAACTGCCTCCGTGAAATTTTGCACTTAGACACATCTCCAGACCACTTATCCATTAAGACGTCGTAAGGAGGGCAAACTTTTTTCGCCAACACATCAGTGCAATTTTAGTACTATACAATTGTCATTTAATACTATCCAATCATATTTCCTTGCTTTGTACCCTCTACACATTACCACAGCAGTGGTGGAAAAAACTCTTTACTTATTCATTGTCAATAATATGTCTAATAGCTAAGTGGTCTGTGGCCCACCCAAAGAAGTTTAAAATAAAGATATTTTATGAAAACTGAACATGAGTCTTGGAAATACGCCCAGGGAGGTACATCCAGTTGAGACAAATTACATCTCAAACTCAAAATGTACTAAATAGATTGTACATAGCATTTGACAGATTTCTCAGGACTCAAGAAAGCTGTCTCAACAAACTGGAATTCGGGGTTCATTGAGACAGCACCAAAGGAAAGGCATAAAAGGGAAACTTGTGAAGTTATATTGTTACTGCGCCGGCAAAATCTGCTTTGTGTTTATATGCAGTTTTTCAGGAGGAATAAAAAACTATTTTCTTTTAAAGCAGTACAACTTATGTGAAATAAGAGGGATATAAACTTGAATTAAATGGTGCCAAATACACTAAGTACCATTTGCAATATATGTATTGTAGTATAGGCAAGTGCAAAATGTGACAAACATATTGCCACAACTTGGTATATTTCTGAGGGTGTGTGTGCCTGCCCAAAATGTTCCTGAATGTGTACTGTTACTTGAATAACAAAATAACATAATAACAAAATGATAAACTATCTTATTATTTATTTTACCTCAGTATTTTCCTTTACCATTCAGCAAGAGGAAGAACCCATGTCTCGAGAATAAACCTATTGCTGCTTTGCAAAAATCAAATACTGATTATTTTAAAAACCTTGATTTTTAATACATTTAAAGCCCAACCTGGGCATTTTATACACTGTTTAGAAGGAGTTTATCAATTTATTTACATTTATAGTATGAACTGATAGTATAGTATAGTATAGTATAATATAGTATAGTATGAATCTGCTATAGATATTATAAATTCGGATAATGACAAATTCGGACAATGACAAATGTAAAGTCACATAAGAGCCTCCATGTTTGTGACCACAATACAGTGATGAGGCTCACCCTGTCTTGTTCCAAAATACTAAATATCTTTACATAGATAACAATCGTGTTTCAGTGACCATCCCAGTGGCGTGCATTGAACTTTTTTCCGGAAAAGCAATCATAAGGTCATGTTTGACAATAAAAAAAATTTGGAAAAAATTAAATAACACTTTTTGAAAAGAAAGTTTGTATGAAAATATTCACTCTAGGGTAGGCCCTGGCGTCATACCAACTTTTTTTTTAAAGTGTTATTTTAGGCGATATGCAAAAAAAATACAGGTGTTTCTTTTCTGTGTATTTCATGAAATATTTCTGTGTATTTCATGTATAATCAGTTTCTGGTATATGCGTTTTGACTATATAATCTAGGGTTTTGAAATTGGAAAACATGTTTGGATAAACTTTCCTCGATAGAAATAATTTATTGTTGAAATGAGATCTTCAAACACACTTTTTCTCCTCGTTTGACGAATAGGCACCATATACAGAACTCGAGCATATTTTATTAGGTGTGTTTTAACAATATCTAGAGATTTGATATTTGAAATTTTGCTTGCTATTTTAGTTCTTTTAATAAAAATATAAAACAAACTTTTTTCCCTTTTGCCCTGAATCCGCCTCTCTCGCACTGCACGATTTTTCGCTTAGGAGTGAAAATTTGCATAGCCTCTTAATTTTTTACATATTTTTATTATTGTCAAACTTGACCTTCTGATTGCTTTTCCGGAAAAAAGTTCAATGCACGCCACTGGACCATCCACACTCAGAAACATCTCTGACACACCCTCGGATAGCCATTTATAAATTAACAATTTTGTCAGGTTCCAACACTGACAGCAGGATAGCGTATACAATTTTCAACATATCGCGACCCTTAGTTTATGAATGCGGCCCAGAAGAGCTTATGTTCAAAATCCCATTCAACAAAATCATCCAATCACTCAACAAAAATATTGATAACCAAAAGTTTTGGAACAAGACGTTTGGTAAATTTGTTGAATAATTTTTGGTAGTTTTGGACCCAGCAGAACTTAACTCGTAGCAGATCAATATATTGAACAGCAATTTTGCAGATCAAAATATTGATTATTACACTATTACCTCCTTCTTAAAATGTTAATTGGGGGTTTTGGAACCAGAATCAAGCCGCTTGATATTTGCAGCAACCATAAAATGATATATTATTGACTTTTAACATGGCCCAAGAACTCAACAGATAACCTCAAACTTCAACATAAATTCTGAAGCATTTACTTGTTTACAAATAAGAAGAATTAATTATCATCCCAAGCACATTGAAGGTATAAATTCGTACGTATTTGAAAAAAAAAAAGTAAACTTTAACAGTTCAGTAAAGTTGGTTAGATCACAACAAAACAAGCACTTGCCTTTGATCATGTTCTCAACGTGAGAGCAGACAGTTCTCACTGCAGCGAGCTCTTTCTTAGAGCCGAACCATTTCTCCACCTTCAGGAGTCTTGGGTTAACCATGCGAATGTCTACGGCCAAGTGTTTGAAGTTCCTCTTCAGTACTCCTCTAGGTCCCTTCACAGTGATTAGCCGAGACTTCACATGCACTGTGAGTCCCTCAGGGATCTTCACTTTTTGGTTCGCAACAATCTGCTTCATGTTGAGGCCTAAAACGAAAATTAACTTGTATTGACAAAAATTATAACCTAGCGCAACTTTTGACAGATCGCCATCAGCACTTTGAACACTTTTAGAGTGAAATATTGCATGGAAGTTAATGAGTAGTTCATAAATAGACACAGTAATTCACTGAATTCACAAAATATACACAATTTTGGCGGATTTCTTTGGATTTTTCATCAAAATACAAGATTGCTTACTTTCTATCACACAGATTGCCGGAAAAAGAAGGTGTTGCCAGCCTATGCCATATTATATATTATTTTTCCAGGGCTGAGTTCAGTTTGATCGTCCGCCGACGCCTGGCGATCATGCTAGCGATGTATTTATCTAAATAAATTAATACTAACCAGTGATGGTTAAATGAGTAAAGACTGAGCTTTTACCCGTTTCCAAGCAAAATAGTAATTTCGTTATTTTGCTTGGGCTGAAATATGAGGTCATGGGGTCTTCGAGGATAATTTATATACAGAAATTCGCACTAGTTCCATCATGAGAAAGGCAATGTAACTTTATGGAACCAATGCGGAAGAAGCGTAACTTTTCACTGATTATATTTATATTTTCCATTTCTAAACTTAGATTATCATGAGCATATGAAGCTTATGCTCTTCCTAGTGCACACCTAAAAAAATTAATAATATTACAATGGCGATGGCAGATTTTTTGTAATTTCTATGGAAAAAGTATTTATCTTACGTTTTGAGTTTTTACTTAGTGAAAACGGATAAAATTTGAATATTTACTCAAAGACAGGTAAAAACTCAGTAAATACTCTTTGAGTATTATCCACCGCTCGGGTCTGATTATGACATCTCTTTTGCATACGTTGAATTTGTATAATATGCTATCCTGCTGTCATTGATGAGCAAGCGATCTCCCAGAAAAAACTTTCGATACGCCAATGCAGTATAAAAGAGACAAATGAGTGCTTGCGCTCTTCTCGTTTTTCGTGATTTAGTACTGTAGCAGATGGCGACGTGCGCAGTTAGGTTGTGATGAACTCCAAGATGCGTTAAATAAAATATGCACTTTATTTTATACTATATTTCGTATGAATATAATATTACAATTATTGATTCATAATATAACTGCGATATGTACCAGGATTAATTAGGATTATAATTTTTAGCTTTCATTAGTACAGCTGCACATGAGCTGCACTAGACCAGACGGGAACCGGAAGAGAAGAGAGGAGAGGTCACGTATGTCTTTAATAGACAAGTGTCAAACATGGTAATGGTAATGTTGCCATATAAAACATAGTATAGATATTTAACAAGTGCACTGTCTATACTTCTTACATTATAGCTTGAGCTCTGTGACAGCTGTCATCGAAATACACATTTGAGCATGAGAAAGAGAGTTAGAAATACAAATTGTGTAGCGCTGTCCTGCTGTCACAGGACTCAAGCTATAATGTAAGAAGTATAGTTATCTGTATAATGTCTTTGAAGTTTGTTTTGACCTTTTATTTTGAGTAAGCATTAACAAAACGCATCAATATCTGTCAATCAGTCGGTCAGTAGACGTTCGACGACGAGCCGGGCGTTGCGCGATGTTCCAGCCAGATAGCCGTTCATAAATTAACACTTTTGTCAGGTTCCAACACTGATAGCAGGATAGAGTATACAATTTTCAACGCCTGCGTCAGAGATAGTATTAGAACTCGTGTTACGACCCCTAGGTAGCGTTCCGAAACACCTTAGGTTGTCCTATGACGTAGAAGATATTACTATCTGTCAGATAAAAGTAGCTCAATGCTGGTTCCAAATGAGATCGTTTTGGAACGATCAAACCTGAGCAACTTTTACTACTGACACGACCAATATTTTGCTCTACGAAAGTCACCGCGAATATATTGCTCCTGTCAAAAGCATGATTCTTGACGTATGATTTTTGTACATTTACATGGATATTAAAAATTACAAAACATGAACTGAAAATTATTAAACGTTTGAACATAATTATCTAAATCCACAGATGAGAACTATTCCTATTTTCTCGCCTAGAACGACATTTTTACTCGAATTTGGTTTTTGTTATTTCCTACAAGTCTGAAACTTGATTATCAGCAAGTTTTCTCTATAATTATAAAACCTGTAGATAAAATCTCATCCATCATATTTTAAACATTTTCGTCTTCCCGCCAAACTTTTCTTTTGACATATTACTCTATGTCCGTTCCGAATCTCACCAAATTTAGTCTGAAGACCGGTTCTATTAAGACCGGTTCCAAAACTTAATGCTCATCCGACTGGAATTGCTCGGTGATATGGGTTTGGTTTTGGAACGCTACGCTAGTTATTTATTTTATGAACGCGGGCCAGGGGTTAGGTAGGTAGCAGTACAGAACATTTAAAATAGGGTAGCAGAGTATCAGATAGTGTAGGTTACCTACTAGCTCAGCCTCAGCTCAGCCTACTAGGTACCTGTTATACTCTATGGTATGGTGTAACTCTTTGCTCTTACCTACCCACAGTACCACAGAGCAGGGCTGCCAGATTGGGGGTTTTTTTCGCGATTTTGGGGAAAAATTTGGTACTTGGGGAAAGTTTGGGGAAATGATCCCCGCGTTCCGAAATAGAATTATTTCGCTAAAATCGATTACGAAAGTATGAAGTGAATGGCTTATGATCCATTGTAATTCTATTACGGACCGCAGGGGATATCTTTGAGGAAATTTTTGGGGAAAAAAATTTGACTTTGGGGAAATTTGGGGTTAAATAAGAATGCAATATCTATCTTTTACTTTTATAATACCTAAGTTTACATGTTTGAATGACTGAAATATATGAAACGAAACGCATTAAAAAATTTAACACACTAACAGGAAACAAACCATTTAAAATAGATAAACTGTCAGGTACACGTTGGCTTGCGCGCATCGAAGCCATCACAAATTCAGATTCAACATTTCATTTCATCAACATTTCAGAATTGCGAAAGATAAAGATAGGTGTTATACAGCTTCCCAATTACATTCCATGCTTCTGTGTAAACAAAACAAGCTATATTTTTTGTTCTTGAAACAAACGTTAAAGGCCATAACCGATGTGAACATAATGTTTCAATCTGACAATATAGATTGCCTCAAACTTTTGACAGAATTGACTGGACTGCTACGCAATGAGGATAAGTCACATAACGGGAGAATCCAATTTTGACTATTACATTGCATGTGTTATGATTTTCTGAGTACACTACTTTTTGATTTTTTGAAATCCGTCCATAAATGGCAAAGTTATTTAATATTTTATCGGGCTTGATTTTAAAACGCGCGCCTCCCGCCCGGTGATACCGATGTCGTCATCACACACAGACCCCGCGCGATCGCAGTCGTCCAGTACGCACATTCGTGATTAGTAGCGAACACTCGGTTTTTTTTCGAGTTTTATGCATTATCGGTTTATTGTTTCGGTGTTCTGTAATAATGAGCAACAAATTGGAAGATGGATTCGAAAAAGGACAGTCAGATAATCTACCTAAAGTGGATTCTTTCATGGTTTTTGAATACTTAAACAATCATGTGAAGTATACCAGCGCTGAAATCCGAGGTTGGAAGCTTCAACGGTAAGTACCTACCAAATTTAATGTGTTAGTTAGTGAGTTTAGGCCTAGGTACTTTTTCCCATGGCTGTTGCGGTAGGTAATGTGAAAATAATAAAATAACCTGGGTAAAAAGGTACATGGACAGCATAACACACTCCATCATAAAAACGTTAGTCAAGTCAAGTACCTACATTATTTCTTCCTACGGAGTTCGAGTTGATGTTTTTGTAAGCAGGCAACTGCAGGCATGATTCATTGCGATTTAGTAAGTGCCGGTTTCAAGTTCACCTAAACATTATAGACCGGGAGCGCGCCGTAGATTAACTAACATTAGCGGATACCTACCATGTTTTTTGTTTCGATGCACTTAAATGGTGCAACCGCATCAGGTAATGTGATGTAGGTATTTAATGCTGTATGATTATTACAGGTCTGTACGAGAGTCATATGGCGACGATGCCGTAGGGTATGTCCAAGTCCAAAGAAATGGAAATGTGTGCACAGTAAAGGCAAGAATAACACCGGAGCATAAAGTAAAAACTAAAGGTTATAGCTGCACTCTCAAATGTGAAGAAAATGATAAAACTATTATTGATGTTACTTGTCATGATTGTGCTGCACAAAAAGGAGGTTGCAAACATAGTGTAGCATTTCTTATGTGGATACACAGACGCAGTGAAGAGCCTTCTCCAACTGAAAAAAAATGTTATTGGGCCAAACCAAAACTGGCCACAGTGGGCACAACCTTGAAATTTATAAAAGCCAAAGATATCGGTTCCAGCGCTGGAGATATTGACGATAACGCTAATGTAAGAAGTGAACAATTTTTTAACAAACTGGTGCACAATATACAGTTAAATTCTATTAGGATTCAGTTAACAAGTTACGTTACACAGAATGAACTTACGAAATTATCATTGCATAACTTGATAAATGATTATAAAAAAGAAGGTAACGACACGAACAGTGCACAAGGCTTCATCGATTATTGTACAACAAAACAAACACCAGAAAAGTGTTCAAAAATAGAACAAGAAACTCTATCTCAAGCTCAGTCTCCTTTATGGCATGAGATGCGATATTGCAGAATAACCGCGTCAAAAATACACGACGCCGCCCATTGCAAAACCCCTGATGGTTCATTAGTTGAGCAAATATTCGGTGCAACCATACCAGAAACTCCTGCAATGCGAAGAGGCAAAGTACTGGAACCTGATGTTAGGGCAAAAGTAGCAAAATTGAGAAAATTTGTAATCGAAAATGGTGGGCTGTTTTTGAAAAGTGATTGGCCTATTTTAGGTGCATCTCCTGATGGCTTAACACAAGAATATGTCATAGAAATAAAATGTCCCATGACCACACAAGGCAAAGAAAGCTTTATTAAAAATAATCATCTCACAAACAAATCAAAAGGTCAAATCCAGCTGCAAATGTTTTTTTGCAACAAAACTAAAGGGCTTTTTTGTGTTGCTGATAAGAATTTTGAAGCTAACAAAGAAGTAGAAATCTTTGAAGAAGATTTTGATGAAATTTACTGCAAAGATCTTTTGGAAAAGTCAACAAGTTTTTGGAAACACTCAGTCTTTCCTAAATTGGTCAAAACTTAGGTTAAGGTATAAAAATAAACAGATGGCTTAAGATATAAATATTGTTTTATTTTAAACTTGGTTTCTAAATAAGCATTCTTGAAGATTAACTACTCCACAAGCAGATGTCACAACATAGTCTAATATTCTAACATAATCAATGTCAACACATGCATGAGGTGCAATCATTTCAAACTCCCTTAAACGCCCTATACTTCTCTCGACGTGTACTCGAAGGGCCGCTATTCTTTTAGTTTCTAAAACTTCTTCTTTACTTAGTTTTGATCCCGAATCAACGCTAGGAGGCCTTAAAAGTTTGCAACCTTGACGTTCAAGTAAATGAGCTATATTCTTAAATCCCCTATCAGCCATCACTACGTCACCGGGGGATAACATCTGAAGAAAACCGCAGTCTTCAAAGATAAGGGCGTCCGATGTCCTTCCTCCATAACCTTCGGATATGAAGTTTATAAGTCCATTAGGTGTTATCGATATTAGATATTTTATAGTATTCGCATTTTTATATTGTGACCACGTCAGCGCCTGATGTACTGCTGAGCTAGGTTTCTCGATTTGAATTTCTAAACAATCTATGATGCTGACGACTGTTGAATAACGCCTCCTAAAAGGTATCGGAAGATTTGAGCGAATATCGTCGCGAGGAGGAATAAAAATCAGTTTCTCCATGCATTGAGCAACCTTAGGTATTGTTTCTTTGAAATGTCTGGCGACTGTAGATTCCGAAACTCCAAATTGAACAGCAAGCACGGAATTCGGTTCACGCCATCTCAGTTTTTTCAAGCTCAATAATACATCCATCAGAGGTCTCTCAGTAGATTCACTCAAATATTCTAAACAGAAATACACTTGTGATGGTAATCCGAGAAAAAGCTTAGGTTCTCTAGATATAGACATTAAAGTTCCTTTTTGCATGTGTTCCTTAAATAACTCAGTATCTACTTGTCGTTTCATTTCACAGGCGTCAGTATTTACACTGAATCCACTTAGGCTCGCAGAAACTGATGAGGTATTAGAGTAAGATGTGAAGCTATCATGCATTGGTTCCCGATGATGATCCCGACGATGTTCTTTTGGTTTCACCGTTTTTATTTTAAGAGCAAACTCTTCAACCCGGTCAAAACCGGCGTCAGTATTAATGCCCTTGCTTCGAACTTTTGGCTTTATATTAACTTGCACTGCGAGTGATTTATATTTAGGATCATTGTGTAGATTTGCCGCATTATCTTCTTCAAGCGGGTTTATAGCCTCTGTATCATTTGAATTAAAATCAATCGTTTCACACGCCACGAACTCTTCTTGTGTTATTAGGTTTTCATGACCAACTTCCGGATTAAGCACTCTTTCAAAGTACTCAATCTGCTGTCTTTTTTTATATCCAGTCCGTTCTACAACGGCGTTATCCTTTCTTGGGCAGTCAAATTTATGCGGCAGAACTCCTTTTTTTAGTCTTAGTTGACCACCCATCAATCGGTACCTTATATAATTTTCCATGTCATTTTCGACCTGTAAAAAGTAAAAACAGATTAAAGATTCTTTATTTTATTTTTAAATAATACTTTACTTACTGAGAAAAGCAGATCCAAAAAATAGGTCCTACAGCAAAGAAATTAAAATTCGAATCATTACCTATTGTTGATAGGTATTCATTATCGTAGATAAAAATGCGGTAGTCTCCCGGACTACAAATATCATACCTACGTTGATTATTGTTTATTGTTATTACCTCATACGATTGTGTTAAGGTTGAGACAATATGACATAAAAGGATTAAGTTTTAAGGTTTTTGATTCCATTGATCGATAAAATAGGTGACATTTACTCAATAATACGAGGAAATAGGTATACGTCAAGTATAAGGTATAACGTAGGAAAGGTACTTACGTCGAAATGATCTTCGCAACAGTAATGAGTACTTTTGCTTGATAAAGGATCTCTCTTCATAACACTACACCACTTTTTTCTAGCTTTTTTGTCTGTTGGAACATGAAAAAATAGTTTGTCGGGCGTACTACTACTTGTACTCTTGCACTTTGGCACGACACAATATTTGTAAGACATTTTTAAGGATATTGATACACAACAATAAATCTATAACAAAGCGACCGTGACAAGCACAGCTCAAGAACTGCGCGGGAAACAGAGTACACCTACAGAACTGAAGAGCGCGTGCGGGGTCGCGCCCCGGGTATGTGTGGGATGACGTCACGCGCTCGCGGCTGGTACTGGCGGGCGTTATTTGAACTGCTACAGTAAAATTGCTGTACTTTCGACATTTCTTGTCCGATTTGGATATTTTTTTCACCATAAGTCATGTTTTTTTTACTGTCATCGATCTACATACTTAACAAAAATCGTGACTCTTCCTCATTATATAGGTATCAATTTTGATTCCCCCTGAATGCCTGCAAAACGTGACGAGTAATGATTTGGCAACATTCGCATTTCGCGACTACATTATGAGTATACGTTGCATTCATTTTGAATATTTATTTAATTAAGAAGCTGAAGGAACACCTGAGAATGATTTAGATATGATTAAAAACAGGTGTCTGCAGTGCCTCATTCGCATTTGTGAGGAAATTCAAAAAAGGGTTCCTATTAATATGCAAATCCTCGAGAGAGTATCAGTTTTCTGCCCACGGCAACAAGCCAAGCAAGACCTGAAATTCAAGAAATAGTTTTCGCTTTTAAAGATGTTGTTGGAGGTGTAGATAATATTGATGCAACCTTACAAGAGTGGAGAATACTTCCTCTCCAACCTTCGAGTAAAACTGAATCGGCTGATGAATTTTGGGGTTAAGTTCTATCATATAAAAATGCTGCTGGGGAAATAGCGTTTCCTCACTTGGCAAAATTAGCCACGTCCATGTTGAGTTTGCCCTTCGCCAATGCAAGTGTGGAAAGAGCTTTTTCGATCATGAACGTGGTCAAAAACAAGATAAGAAACCGATTGCTTACCAAAACGGCAGACCACATAATAAGGGTAAGATACGGACTAGCAGCCCGTGGCGGATGTACACAGTTTGAGCCGATTGATAAAATGATCGGGTGGCGAAGATTTAGAATTATTAAATGTGTTTGGTCCGGTTTAAGATTGTTAAAGAAGTTGTTGCCTTTTAATAAATAATATAAAAATAGCGTTTATTGTGTATTTTTTTTGTTAATTGCACCAAATCTAGTTTGGGGTTTTTTTCTGGAAAACGTATCATTTTGGGGAATTTATTTTCGAGTTTGGGGAAATTTGGGAAATCACATCTGGCAGCCCCGCCACAGAGTACCACTGTCCACTGTCCAGTATACCATAGAGTAAATTATATATGCAGTATACTACCTAGCTACCTACCTATGTTTTGTGTGTGTGAATTATGTACCTATGTGAAATGTTGAAATAATTGCTTACAAATATCGTTAATTCAGACTAATTCTAGCTAATGTGCGTATTTAAACATGGCTCTGCTGAAAACCATTTTGATTCGTCATTTATGTAAGTGTACATAAGTCTAGCACTAATTGATTGCAATTTCTAGTCTAAAGTTCCATCTTTTCACCACGGACGTTAAAATTTTACGTTCGTGGTTTTTACAGTATACAATACTTCCCGTACCGCCACCACAGTTGCAACTAGATACTCTTCAACCAAGGCAAAATTTGTAGAAGAGGATGCGCCCATAAAAATGGAGAACCCCTTCAAAAAAGAGAGACGCCAATGTGTTTTGTGCAAACATAACATCACCCCAGACCATAAGAACTACAGGCTCCTGTCTCAGTTTCAAAGCACATACTCTGGAAGAATCTATGGAAGGCATATTACTGGTCTATGCAGAGCAAAACAGGAACAAGTTGAAGAAGAAATAAAGAAAGCACAAAATTGTGCCTACATTCCATATTATTACAAAGACAAGGCATTCATGAAAGACCCAAAGTTGTTTGACCCTGAAAACCCTATTAGATCACTCAGATTTTAGTTGGAATGTTGTAGTTTATGTATATTTTGTAGAATATTAATAAATTATTAACTTCATTTGGTTGTTTCAATCAAAATTATGGTAGATGTATCTAGATGTAACTTGGATACATATTAGTATATGTCTAGAAACTGCCTAAATAAAAGCCACCCACTCCCATTGTTTTTTACAAGCACTAAGCATTAGTGGCGGAACAAGTAGGTACGTACTAGGGGGGGCTTGAGCCCCCAATTATGGACATTTATGTACTAAGGGAGGCTTAACCTTATAGAATTATTATTTAATGTTATCTGTTATTTTTGGGAGGGCTAGAGTCCCAAAGCTCATGCATGCATTACTAATATACATACAACTCTACATTTCTTAGAAAATTTTAATTGTTTATACTCAACAAACTAACATTTTTAGTTCATTGTTTATTAAACTACCATTGAAAAAATATAAAAGAAACTTCAGTTTGCTGACTCCTGAGAATCTTATCTTGTATTGAATAAGGCTTAGTGTACTGAGTAATTTTCACAGATTAATAAATTGTCAACTTTGTATGAGCATACTCAAAAACAACTGCTGTATGATAATATGATTATTTACTAGGTACCCATATAGTCCTTACTTCCTGGATCTACCAACAGGTCGAACACATCAACAATTGTATCGTTATGAGAACTACTTGCATGAGCTAAAGTTCAGTAAAGTGGATCAAAATAATAGATGTAGCACCTAAAATACATAACATGGTAAGTACAGAGTTGCTGAAACAGTGATTTCGCAGGAGCAATCTAGAATTAGACCAACATAAAAATGTCCATATTGTATCATAGTGATGGAACAGCTTAAATTTATACTTTGCGATGGTCGGTACTTGATGAAGCATTGACAGCATCTTGATTTTCAATACAAACATTTATATGAGACACTTGTAAAATAACACTGTTTTTCCTTACAATCATTGTTGACATAATCTGTGCTATCCCCTGATTCCGAAACCAGTTGGGAAGTCTGTGACAAATATATAAGTTTGTGAAACAAACCCTACAAGTATTGAAAATCGAGAACAGCTTGCAGATTTCAGTTTTTTTGTGGACTGAGACAGTAAGTATTTTATTTACTTAATTATTGCAACTAGTTTCGTTTATTTGACGCCGTCGCTACCTTACAGTATAAATTAATTAAATTCTACTAGCCCTGCACTGTTTTAGTTAGTAGCAGCAGATGATTTATGTTTAAAACTAATCATTCAGGTAATTGAAACAACATGAAATTAAGTAACTTTTTATTAAATTAAAATAAATTTTGAACTTGGACAGAATAATGCCAGCATCATCGGGACTATCAAAAAATGAAACTCTGAAACTTAATCTGTGTTGTTAGACATTGCTTTTGCCAAAACCATGTTTTCTTTCATTTTTATCCCAGCCTTTATTTCTTCAACATCTATTTAGGTGACTAAACCTGTTAGCTTTTTTATTCAATAAAATTAAATTTTGAACTTGGAAAGAATAATGCCAGCATCATCGGGACTAACAAAACAATCATTTTCAGAGTCATAGCCGACTAAACCTGGTGGAATCTTCAGCATCTGAAGGATTTCTGAATAGTCCATGTACTGTTTTTCAGGAAATTTTACTTTCATCAGATCCATGAGTTCTGTCAATGCATCTTGGCATCCTTTTTTCCACTTTTTAATTAAAACTCTAAGTTCATCTGTGTCATTAGACATTGCTTTTGCCAAAAGCATGTTTTTTTTCATTTTTATCCGCACCTTCATTTCTTCAACATCCTTTTGGGTTACTGAACCTGTAGATTTAGCTTTTTGGGGCTTAGTCACTTTGTCATAAGTTTTTCGTATCAATATGGTCTTCTTTCTGTCAAATTCAAAGTCATCATCATCATCAAATGAGTTGGAACTTTGTGAAGATGTTATATGAATAATTGGCTGCGTAATAATTGTAGGTTTTTTGCAAGATCTCAATATTTTGTTATTAGATATAGATTTTAAATCTCCTGTTGATGTGTCTTTATCTTCCAGTTTTTTTACTTTAGCGGAAACCTTAGTATTTTCACTAAAGTCATCATCTTCTGTTGGAAGTAACCTTGGCCGCTTCTTACTTTCAATTGTTAATTTTTCATGACTTTTCTTGTTTGTTATTTTACTAAGTGGAGCATCATCTGAGTCTGAATCAAAGAGAGCCTGTGACACGGGATTTATACTGTTTTGTTCTAAATTTTCCTTTATGAGCACATTTTTATTAATTTTCTTCTGTATAAGGACTATGCATTCTTTGGTTAGGTTATTGGGTTTGTTTTCTTTTGCTGTTAGTTTTGAGTTATAATTTTTTGGTGTTCTTTCTAGAACATTAACTTTGTTAGATTCAGATACTACTTTTTTTGTGACTTTGTTAGAGTCAATTGGTACTTCTTGTGTGTCGTTAACATTGTTTTCAGTTTTGGTGCTTGGTTTTGGTGAAGACAGCTTGATTTTGCCCAAGGACTTGTTGCTAAGGGATTTTGATATAACGCCTTGTAGCCTACATTTCTTTTTATCTAAATCAATAAGATTTCTGTCTTCATCCGTTATTCTGCATGTTTCTTCCTCTACCTTTGCTTTATCTGCCGTACCTTCGACAGAGTTTATAGCATGTTTAAGCATTTTAGATTTGATCGTATGAGATATTCTTACTGCTCTGAAAGGCGTCGTCACAATATTAGGAGTTTTACTGCTGGTAGTAGTTTCAAGGTCAGCTTGATCACAGTCTCCTGGAGTATCATTTTCTATAGCACCAGAAATATTTTCTTCTTCAATGTTATCCTGTGCTGGCTTAATGCGTTCTTTACTTATATGTTTCTTCTCGATAACAACTTCTGTTTTTGGAGAATTATCGCGGGATAGAGGAGAAACAAACGGTGAAGGTCCTGATTGTTTCCAGTTCCTTGAAAGGCCAAGTCTTCTAATTGGCGTAAGCAAGGACTTGCTGATACCCCCTGGGGTCTTCGGTGAATCACATCTGGATGATATTTTCTTCATATTCGCAAAACGAACCTTTCTTTTATTGTGTTTATTGCATTATACAAAAGCAAGACAACAAAGGAGCGTCATGTCGATACGTCAGAAAAATTAAGATTCCCGCCATTCGTGTCTATTCATCGGTGCCACTGAGTACCCCAGTCTATATGGCGGTGCGCAACATTCAATAGCGCCCCGTCAGTCATATGGACGCACCGTCTTAAGAACCCGGTGCAGTACGACACCAACTCCGTTGCGAAGCGAGACGTATCGCGACAATAAAGCGCATATTTGGCTGGCTGATCTAAACAAGCGCCTGACGCTTTGCCCCACGCCGTTCGAACTGTGCTGAGCGAGTCTCGCCCTTTGCGTTGGAAATAATAATTATTTCCGAATACCTTAATTGTGCCTCGATTACTTATTATTTTTTATTCTGTTTTAATTAATTAGAATATTGATGATACTTCCAAGTGGTGTATGTGCTTACTTTGCTTGTTAAATGTTCATAAGTCACTTAACGAAGAAGTACTCGATTTTAGGGCGAAAACCCATTATTTTAAATATTTTTCTGGTCTTTAACGCGATGTTTGTGAAAAAATAAGGGACATACACCACTTTATATTGACCGTCTAAATGAAAGCATAAAATTAATTTGATTGAATTGTTCCACTTACGCGAGTTATTATGGTTTTAAGATATGTATGAAGTACGATTCGGAGCGGGTTCTTAATATTAGAATAATATTGTTATTATAGGTAAATATAGGTAACATATAGCTAGGCATTAAAGCTGATTTTGAAGGTTTTAGTTTTAGTTTGACGTATCTAAATTTACACTAAGTGGTGATTAAAACGAAGAGCCATTTTCAAGTCACGAATTTATAAACGTCAAACCTAAAATCCACTAAATTTATGTTTGACAGCACTAATTTACTCAACTTACGTGTTTTGGTATTTTCGAGGCACAGTTTAGAGCTGTCACTTGAGTAAATTTAGTATTTTTTTTTAGTTGGATTTTAATCAGCTGCTCAGAAGGTCCCTCATAAAAACTGACTAAATTTTCCGACGACTTTTCCTGTTGTATTTTACAGTTTTGTGATAGAAATAGATGTGTACCGTATTAAAAACATTCTTCGACACGTTCACACTTCAATCAAATACACTTTTGAATTGCAGTTTTGCCAAAATTTGTGTTGTAACCTGATGACACATCTACGTTTTATTTCTATCGAAAAGAGTAGATTTGTCCACTTACATACAGCTTGCGACCCTTGTATGATGGTAAGGTATGATGAGAGACAACATCGTAGTTGCTCTCGACACGTAAACACTTCAATCAAATAAAATTTTTAAATTGCAGTTTTTGCAAAATTTGTCCATTTACATACAACTTGCAAGCCTTGTATGATGGTAAGGTATGATGAGGGATAACATCGTAATTGCTCTCGTATACAAAAACTATAAGAAACACATACTAAGGTTTATGGGAGCAGTAGTGTCTGTGGTCTCGTTCAACCCTTCCGAGCTATGAGGTGCTATCCGAATAATAGATTTCATTGCTTGTTAAAGCACCAAACTCTCGTGAGACAGCAGCAACAATTTTTTTGGCCTACTGTGCCCTGCACAACTTGCGAGCCTTGTATGGTGAGGGATAACATCGTAATTGCTCTCGTATACAAAAACTATAAGAAACACATACTAAGGTTTATGGGAGCACTACCATCTGTGGTGTCGTTCAACCCTTCCGAGCTATGAGGTGCTATCCGAATAATAGATTTCATTGCTTGTTAAAGCACCAAACTCTCGTGAGACAGAAGCAACAATTTTTTTGGCCTACTGTGCCCTGCACAACATATTCATTGAACACTAGGCAGATGAATTGGGTTTAACGAGAAATAACCATCAAGCCGAGGTAGAACATTTCAAACAGATCCACTTTTCATCTGAAGGGCAAGCAAGATGTTGCCGAGTCATGGAAACTCTTTCATTTTACTAATAGGATTTGACAAATTAAAAAATAAACATTTTATAAATTAGATTTATTATTAATATTTATTAAATTTAATTCATAGCACTAAAACACCAAATGTCAAAATAATACATCGCAGTCTAGAGCGGGGTTCAGATCTATGTTACTCATGGTTTCTATAGGATCCAGCCATCTTCGGGCGCACCAGCCCCATACCGACTAGGAGTAAATTTTGTCATCACTCAAGATCTCTACTCGTAGATAACAGCAGCATCCAGGAAATGTTTTCGCCCATGCTCAGTACTGTAGGATCAAGTGTTCATTCATTCACTTAGACCATCTTCACTGGACCTTGCATTTCATGTATCACTTGCATCAATGGCTTCGGAATCATGCGCTAGACTGAAAATAAATATATCGTGTTTAATTATGTAACAGATTTTAAAAGAAACTATTTGGGGCCAAACACACAAAGCACGTTCTGCATACTGAATAATCAGAATGCACCTTCTTGACTGCCATGGTTTTGTAGATGTACAGATCCAAGTCGTCACAAAGAATACAGTAACAGAAAGCCGCTCTATGTGGGCGGTCCCTTAGAAACTAAATGTGATTTCAAATTAGTCAGGGATGTAAGCAAATACAGGCTAAGATGGTTATTGCTCAGCTCACAGCCTTGAGCTTACTTTTGCAAGGAATACCCTAAGTAAGCTGAAGTGGAAATCGCATCAAAAGCGTTTGTTGGGAGTAACCATATATAATTAAGTTATAGGTGATAAATCTTGCCACGGCTTAGGCATGCTGGGCGTATCTAAAATGTTAAGTGATGTCATTTGATTTCTGGCTTCAAAGTATCTCTGTTTTAGGCTTTGAAAGGAAATAAAATAAAGATACATACTTGCTTGCTCCGTTATGTCCAAAGAGTACATTATAGGTTACATCTCTGGCACGTTCCAAGGTATTTTGAAGGGCGAGGTCTCTCCATATCTGCACCACTTGAGGATAAACCCCGTTTCCTAGAAAAGCAGATAAACGTTAGCACCCAGTCCATTGAAGGTTTTTTTAAAGGTATTTTTGATTTTATCTATAACAAAACTTACCACGCACTAAAATTATGAGCATGTATGTAGGCTCCAACTTGAGCTTTGTCTGTCTTTCTCTTGTTCGACCTTCTCCTGCTGTTTCTCATGGTCATTTCGTCATTTCGAAAATTTCAAAGAAAATAATTTATCGTCTCGTCGTCTCGTCTGTCAAAGTTGTTAAGTTTTGCCAGCACAATAATCTTAAAAATAACTTACATAACTAAAATAACTATGAATGTGACAGATAAAATTATTTAATTTGGATAATGATCAATTCTGGTAATCTTTCTTAAAGAATTTTATCAGTAAGTTGTCCAAAAACAATGTTCCAATGAGTAAAACCCTAGGGAATTTACAAAAATATTAAAATAAAATGATTTACAACATGGTCGTAATTCTACCAAGAAGTAGAAATACTGATTGCTTGCCATACTGACCAAATGGAATCACCCGTAATGTTGCATATTGTCAATATTATTGTTGATTAATGGTGTATTCTCATCTGTGGTATGTTATCTGTGAATTAAACTTAAGAGCGTACTAAAAGCTTGATAATTTTAGTTAGTGTGCCCTTCAAAATAGCAAAAAATAGTGCTGTCATTTAAAATTAAGTTTTTTAGTAGGTTTCTTATCTTAAAACTAAAACCTTCAAAATCGGCTTTAATGTTAGGTTTAGGTAAGGTTAGGTATTATAGTTAGGTTAAAGGACTATTTGTTCGTGTTTAATTGGCATACGATAACCTCTATGGATCGACATACGTCGTATTGACTGATTTATTTCATGTATCCCTCTATAATTTGCGATTTCATGTTTTCCAAAAATGAATACAGATATATGTGTTCTATGATACAGATCCAGTATAAACATGTTCTATGAGTATAAAAGATTATCCAGACCGAAGCTATGAGGGCTCGAAAATATGACGAAACGCTTCAAGAAAAGATACGTAGTGCCACGCTTTCTTTGGCTCGTCTTGGCGGGGGGCACTACCGAAGAAAAGGTGTTGCTCTGGACTCTCCTTGCAAACACGGTGTCGTTTTCTTTGAGTATAGTTAATTTATCGTCCCAGTGCTTTCGGCACGACAAGCGGGTGTTCTACGAAGCTCAGAGCTCTCCTACCTTAATTTATATTTATGCCAACCAGGGAAGAATGAAAAAGGAATAAAACAAAGACCCAAAGTGCAATACGTTGTATTATTCAAGAAGAATCCTGTTAGATCCCACTGCGAGCTAGCTCGTTATAATACTTTTATGCCAACCAGGGAAGAATGAAAAAGGAATAAAACAAAGACCCAAAGTGCAATACGTTGTATTATTCAAGAAGAATCCTGTTAGATCCCACTGCGAGCTAGCTCGTTATAATACTTTAAAAGTAAAGCGAAGTTTATAGGATTTCGATTCCACAGTAAAGCCGATTTTGAAGGTTTTAGTTTTAAGATAAGAAACCTACTAAAAAACGTAATTTTAAATGACAGCACTATTTTTTGCTATTTTGAAGGGCACACTAACTAAAATTAACAAGCTTTTAGGACGCTCCTAAGTTTAATTCACAGATAACAGACCACCCAGACCACAGACAAGAATTCACCATTAATCAACAATAATATTGACAATATGCAACATTACGGGTGATTCCATTTGGTCAGTATGGCAAGCAATCAGTATTTCTACTTCTTGGTAGAATTACGACCATGTTGTAAATTATTTTATTTTAATATTTTTGTAAATTCCCTAGGGTTTTACTCACTGGAACATTGTTTTTGGACAACTTACTGATAAAATTCTTCAAGAAAGATTACCAGAATGGATCATTATCCAAATTAAATAATTTTATCTGTCACATTCATAGTTATTTTAGTTATTTTTAAGATTATTGTGCTGGCAAAACTTAACAACTTTGACAGACCAGACGAGACGATAAATTATTTTCTTTGAAATTTTTGAAATGAACAAATGATCATGAGTAACAGCAGAAGGTCGAACAAGAGAAAGACAGACGAAGCTCATTTTGGGGAGATTACTTACAGAGCGTTCCGCATGACGCTAATAGTGCCAACACTACCATCAAACTTCTCACGCCCATCAAGTCATTCCGAATGGACAATGGCGTCCATCACTGCTTAAACTTATGATCCATTCGGAACGCTTTTGAACGCGACATGGACGTTGACACTTGAAAGTGACAGAATTTTTAGGAATTTGTTTTACGTTACGTAAATACAAATGGCATACTACTTTACTAGGTCCAAGAAGTGATTTACTCTAACTTCAATCTTTGAGTTATGGTTTAATAATAAACTCTTAACACCTAATAAATTATTTTTAAAATTGCCGCCAGCCGGCTGTCACTTTTCATAGATCGCCCACAGTGCAAACGCTATAAAGCATGGACGATGATAGCACAACATGGCGTCGTTCATGATGTCATCTATGACGTCATAGCGACCATTGTAGGGCTATCGTTATCGCGCTAACATCGACTCGGAATGGCCGTTGACGCGATAAAATCGATTATATTGTCATTCGGAACGCGGTGTTACATTGATTGCTCATGATTTTAGTGCGTGGTAAGTTTTGATCTAGATAAAATCAAAAATACCTTTTAAAAACCTTCAATGGACTGGGTGCTAACGTTTATCTGCTTTTCTAGGAAACGGGGTTTATCCTCAAGTGGTGCAGATATGGAGAGACCTCGCCCTTCAAAATACCTTGGAACGTGCCAGAGATATAACCTATAATGTACTCTTTGGATATAACGGCGCAAGCAAGTATGTATCTTTATTTTTTTTCCTTTCAAAGCCTAAAACAGAGATACTTTGAAGCCAGAAATCAAATG
This sequence comes from Ypsolopha sequella, assembly GCA_934047225.1. Taxonomy (NCBI): domain Eukaryota; kingdom Metazoa; phylum Arthropoda; class Insecta; order Lepidoptera; family Ypsolophidae; genus Ypsolopha; species Ypsolopha sequella. Next base: position 7,568,668 of record OW203994.1, on the reverse strand, counting down.
ACATCACTTAACATTTTAGATACGCCCAGCATGCCTAAGCCGTGGCAAGATTTATCTCCTATAACTTAATTATATATGGTTACTCCCAACAAACGCTTTTGATGCGATTTCCACTTCAGCTTACTTAGGGTATTCCTTGCAAAAGTAAGCTCAAGGCTGTGAGCTGAGCAATAACCATCTTAGCCTGTATTTGCTTACATCCCAGACTAATTTGAAATCACATTTAGTTTCTAAGGGACCGCCCACATAGAGCGGCTTTCTGTTACTGTATTCTTTGTGACGACTTACATCTATAAAACCATGGCAGTCAAGAAGGTGCATTCTGATTATTCAGTATGCAGAACGTGCTTTGTGTGTTTGGCCCCAAATAGTTTCTTTTAAAATCTCTTACATAATTAAACATGATATATTTATTTTCAGTCTAGCGCATGATTCCGAGGCCATTGATGCAAGTGATACATGAAATGCAAGGTCCAGTGAAGATGGTCTAAGTGAATGAATGAACACTTGATCCTACAGTTCTAAGCATGGCCGAAAACATTTCCTGGATGCTGCTGTTATCTACGAGTAGAGATCTTGAGTGATGACAAAATTTACTCCTAGTCGGTATGGGGCTGGTGCGGCCGAAGATGGCAGGACCCTATAGAAACCATGAGTAACATAGATCTGAACCCCGCTCTAGACTGCGATGTATTATTTTGACATTTGGTGTTTTAGAGCTATTAATTAAATTTAATAAATATTAATAATAAATCAAATTTATAAAATGTTTATTTTTTAATTTGTCAAATCCTATTAGTAAAATGAAAGAGTTTCCATGACTCGGCAACATCTTGCTTGCCCTTCAGATGAAAAGTGGATCTGTTTGACATGTTCTACCTCGGCTTGATGGTTATTTCTCGTTAAACCCAATTCATCTCCCTAGTGATCAATGAACATGTTGTGCAGGGCACAGTAGGCCAAAAAAATTGTTGCTTCTGTCTCACGAGAGTTTGGTGCTTTAACAAGCAATGAAATCTATTATTCGGGTAGGACCTCATAGCTTGGAAGGGTTGAACGACACCACAGATGCTAGTGCTCCCATAAACCTTAGTATGTGTTTCATATAGTTTTTGTATACGAGAGCAATTACGATGTTATCCCTCATCATACAAGGCTCGCAAGTTGTGCAGGGCACAGTAGGCCAAAAAAATTGTTGCTGCTGTCTCACGAGAGTTTGGTGCTTTAACAAGCAATGAAATCTATTATTCGGGTATCACCTCATAGCTCGGAAGGGTTGAACGACACCACAGATGCTAGTGCTCCCATAAACCTTAGTATGTGTTTCTTATAGTTTTTTGTATACGAGAGCAATTACGATGTTATCCCTCATCATACCTTACCATCATACAAGGCTCGCAAGCTGTATGTAAATGGACAAATTTTGGAAAAACTGCACTTTAAAAATTGTATTTGATTGAAGTGAGTACCTACGTGTCGAGAGCAACTACGATGTTGTCCCTCATCATACCTTACCATCATACAAGGGTCGCAAGCTGTATGTAAGTGGACAACACTACTCTTTTCAATGGAAATAAAACGTAGATGTGTCATCAGGTTATAACACAAATTTTGGCAAAACTGCAATTCAAAAATGTATTTGATTGAAGTGTGAACGTGTCGAAGAATGTTTTTAATACGGTACACATCTATTTCTATCACAAAACTGTAAAATACTACAGGAAAAGTCGTCGGAAAATTTAGTCAGTTTTTATGAGGGACCTTATGAGCAGGTGATTAAAATCTTACTAAAAACACTAAGGCTACGTTTCAGAACGTGTGATCTTCGTGCGAAATTTCACTCGTTTTTAAGAAAGAGACAAAGCTATATACTAGAAAGAGAAAGAAAGATCTGGTTTTGAAACGCTTGCGAGTGATTCCCGTGAGAAAAGCGTTTTGAAACGGTCTGGAGTGACATACGTCAAGTAAATATATAACCTCAAATCAAAATAAATAAATTAAGTAAAGTACCTAAATACCTATTACTTTTAATATGGATTGCATTGCAACCTTTGCATTTGCAAGCCATAATCCTGTAGAAGCAGTTTCGAAACATTTTCCCGTATTCGTACGGAAATGTTGAATTCTATTTTCAAAAATTGTCCGAATCCCGCGAAAACTCCGAAATGACAACTGTCAGGCGAATTTTAACGGTACCCAAACAGAGTTAGAAATCGCACTTGTCAGTGCGATATTCACATTCCCCGAAAGCGTTTCTAAACACTTAGCGCAACTGTCAGGTAACAGTTCGTTTACCCTCGGTTTCACTCGGGTCGATTTTTGAACGATGCAGGGTAAAATTCGCATCGCTCCGAGTGATAATCACACGTTACGAAACGTACCCTAAATTTACTCAAGTGACAGCTCTAAACTGTGCCCTGAAAATACCAAAACACCGTAAGTTGAGTAAATTAGTGCTGTCAAACATAAATTTAGTGGATTTTAGGTTTGACGTTTATAAATTCGTGACTTGAAAATGGCTCTTCGTTTTAATCACCACTTAGGGTACGTTTCGTAACGTGTGATTATCACTCGGAGCGATGCGAATTTTACCCTGCATCGTTCAAAAATCGACCCGAGTGAAACCGAGGGTAAACGAACTGTTACCTGACAGTTGCGCTAAGTGTTTAGAAACGCTTTCGGGGAATGTGAATATCGCACTGACAAGTGCGATTTCTAACTCTGTTTGGGTACCGTTAAAATTCGCCTGACAGTTGTCATTTCGGAGTTTTCGCGGGATTCGGACAATTTTTGAAAATAGAATTCAACATTTCCGTACGAATACGGGAAAATGTTTCGAAACTGCTTCTACAGGATTATGGCTTGCAAATGCAAAGGTTGCAATGCAATCCATATTAAAAGTAATAGGTATTTAGGTACTTTACTTAATTTATTTATTTTGATTTGAGGTTATATATTTACTTGACGTATGTCACTCCAGACCGTTTCAAAACGCTTTTCTCACGGGAATCACTCGCAAGCGTTTCAAAACCAGATCTTTCTTTCTCTTTCTAGTATATAGCTTTGTCTCTTTCTTAAAAACGAGTGAAATTTCGCACGAAGATCACACGTTCTGAAACGTAGCCTTAGTGTAAATTTAGATACGTCAAACTAAAACTAAAACCTTCAAAATCAGCTTTGCACCTCTGATAGCCGTTCAAAAATAACAATTTCGTCAGGTTCCGACACTGATAGCAGGAGAGAATACACTTACCGTTTTCAACGCGTGCGACAGAGATGGCAATAGGACCCGTGTCACAACCCCTGGTTTATGAACGCAGCCCTGACGTTTCTTAAAGGTAATAATAAAAAAAGTTAAACATTAAGTAAAATTAAATGTACTAAATTACAAGTTTATTAAAATTAAACAAAATAGAAAATATTAGCCAGGTCACCGTCGTCATGTGGAAGGATACCTAGAAGGCAGACTGCGTTTCCTCTTTGTATGGCCAGACTTATTCTCTGGCCAAGATATGCGCCAGCCCTCGGGTCCCCACAGACGTCGACCGCATAAGATTTTTGCTTTTGGACCCCACGGCCCGAGGGTCTCAACGCCAAAAGGTGCAAATATGCAGTCTAAACTGAGGCCTGCATACCCGCGCCTCTTGTTTCCTTCTGCCGCTGCCGCGGCTGCACCAGCTCTGACAGCAGTCATACCGGTGGGGGACGGCGCTTAAGTATCGACACACGTTGCGTCCCACAGCAATGCCCTGCCGTTCCTCCAGGGGATTAATGTCATCCCATCAGGCCCCTTGCCATCGTCACGCGATAAACCTGTATGTTGACGGTGGTAAAGGCCCTGTGGATGACATCATTTAAACTGGCATGCCGCGGCAAGCGGCCAGCATTACGTCAACATGAGAAGCCGTGGTGTCCAAGCTGATCGACTTCTGTGCCACACCGACAGCGATGTGGCTCGTTCGTCCTTGCACCGAGTCGGAGGCTTACGGCAAGGGAGAAAGTGACTCTATCCAGCTGCATGCCGATGTTAGTGGATGGTACAGCCTGCAGCCAGAAACCTAACTCCCGTTCGCCAGATGCCAGGAGACGCGCTCGATCTGCTGAGTCAGAAGCAGTCTCCAATAGGTCATTTTGCACCTTACAGCAGACCGGCTTGTCCCACAGTCTTTGAATTGTCAAATCGGTGGGCAGATCCTCACTAGGACAGGCTTGCACCCATGCATCCCTGGCCTCCGTCAAGCACGACGCCTCAACGACTCCTAGTGAGGGGAAAATTACAGTACCGAAGAGGACATGCGTGCTATAGACGGATGACAGAAAAGCAGGCAGTGCCACACTCAAGATTTTGCGGATCCCTAGGCCACCAAAGCGGACTGGTAGTGAAGCTTGGGTCCAGCACCGGTCGGTGAGTGAACAGTCAGTTCAGTATCCTTACGAATGTTTGTTGAAGGGTATTATCCATAATTTTTAAAAGTGTATCAAATTTCCAAAGAGGGTAGCACCGGAGAACGTAGGTTAATTTAGGGACAAAAAGGCAGAAACGTATTATAAAAATGCCATATGGGGATTGCGTTTGGTTAAACGGTCAGGACTATTTATAAATTGGAAACCTGATCATTCACGAACCCAGGGATCGATTCATTTAGGACGGGGGCACCAAGAAGGCGTAGGGACTCATTGTTTAAAATTTTAACGTTGGGGGCTAAGCTGTCAAATTTTGATATAATATCTTTACTCTCCGAGTACGGAATGGATTAAGATATAAAGAGTTCACATTTCGAAAAATTTAATTCTATATCAATTTCACTGTGTTGACGTAAAATCAACATGTTTTGTTGTAACTTATTAATATTAATTCGAATTTAAATTCAGCGCCAATTGTCAATGAAATCAGTGACCAATCAGCTGTAATTGTCATATGCTACGTTGATTGGCTAATTATGTTAGTTTTTGTCTATGCCGCTGTTCCGGCGAGGGCGCATTATGGTATTCGACGACATCTTGTTTTTTACCTTTGGCTGGTATGCCGCTCTAATATTCAATTATTAAATTCAGTAAAAACCACTCATTGTTATTAATCAACACCATCAAGTCTTCAAATCATCAGGAAAGATCTGTTGCATCATAATTCGGTGCTTCGAACCCGCCGCCAGCAGCAGTATTTCCACCACACTGAATTTCTTAATAATATTTTCCAAATCATTAAATACTGACATAGAGTCGCCTTGGTGCCGTCGTCTAAGTACCAAATGTTAAATTTAGAATTTAAGTTTCGTATTTTCGGATTGATTGCCAAACTTAGAAATTCATGTCGTTGGTAATATAAATAAATCACATTGATGCAGTTGATGCGCAAATTGGACCACTTTTGATCCGCATCGCATCACGCTCACTCAATACGGAACAAACGAATGTTGAATAGAGGTTGAATATGTACCCTGCGGTCTGAAATATAATTATAATGGATCATAAGCCATTCACTTCATACTTTCCCCTGCGGGCCGTCGTCATAAGCCATTCACTTCATACTTTCCTAATTTTAGCGATGTAATTCTATTTCGGACCGCAGGGTTAGTAATCGATTTTAGCGATATAGGCACAAATTATAGAGGGATGATATAGGTCTATTTCGGAACGCAGGGGTAGTCTGTCAGAAAAAAAAAACGCAAATAGAAAATAAACAAAGGTTTTTCCGATTATTATAAATTTATATAAAATCACAATATCTAAATACAATTATGTTGTGTCGAACTCTGCTTCATTTAGAAACAAAGCTTTGCCAACGGATTCTAGCAAGAGGTTTGTGTAGTTTGAGGTTATATTTATCTCTTCCCACGGTCGAGAATGTATAAAATAAAAACCCTTTCTAATCCCAGGTTTGAGCACAAAGTCGTCACAATGGGACATCGTAGCTGGTGTCTGTATTGAGCGACTACCTGTAGTAACACCACCTCTCAATGAACTGCAGAAGAAATACAAAGACTTGCTCTATACGATTGAGGTGGAGAAAAGTTCGAAGTCAGACCACGAAATGAGACACGAAAATGACAAGTGAGTATCCAATTTTAAGTAAATGAAATAATATAATAACTGTTATTTATTTTATTTATAGCTTATTTCTAGGTTAAAAAGATTGTAACAATAATATTGATTGCTTTACTAGTTTTCTTCTCCTAGATTGTCCTTGACATAAGCCTCTTCCAGGAACGTCCATCTCTCTCTATCCTTTGCCTCTCTAGTCCACGTCTTTCCTGCTATATATAACTGTTACGCACAATATATTAGTCGCCTAACTAGTTTCACTAAAATCATGCAGTTTCATCAAACAGTCGCATAATCCTTTTTGCATCTGAAGAAACTGTATGATTACAGTGAAAATAGTCAGATAAAATCTGATAACATATATTGAGTAGCCATTATATGCAGGGTGGAAAGTTAGGTTGGGGTGTAGATCAGGTGGCACTATGGGAAAAAAGACTTGGAAACTTTTTCCTTGGGCACCGCCTGGTCGCAGTGTCTATAAAGTAGTTGTTCAGAAAAAAATCACATGACATAAAATTATGACAAAAAGCAAGTTAATACAATGCGCCAATAATATATATATTTTTTTTCGAAAATTCTTCAGGTCTGCCCCCTTACATTCAATAGCACCGTAAACTGGGACTTGACATTTTCTGATGATTTTTAAAATTTTTGTATTTTGTATATTTTTGTCTAATTATCGTCTTGGTATTCTCCTTGCCATTATTTTAAGACGCATAAGATTTTACTGTACATCTTACCATTCTCGAAAATATGGGTAGCAAATTGTAGGTATTATAGAGCTGATTGTAAAAATATGTAGTTTGGCTTAATTTAATTTTTCATCCACAATAGGAAACCCGAAAACGCGAAACTAACTCGCACTTGACCGGTTCCATCCTAACATCCTATTTGGTTCTCTTACTGATAAGGAATACTTATAGGTTGTAGACAAACATAACAATGACCGTGATTCGCATCAAAATTGTTTCGATTTGTTTGTATGCATGAAACGTGATGAATAAAGATGCAAGAAGTGCAAACAATTTTGGTTTTATTAAAATAAATAGGTAAATAACAAACATACCATTGGCTCTTTTTACTTTTTTCATAAAATACTAGGTATATTTTTTTGAAGTATTTTTATAGCTTCTACTGCTAAATACTATATTCCGCCGAAAAAATGTTAGCAACCCTATTCATATACCCTATTATTGGTTAATTATTATAATTATAAGTAAGAAAATCAAATAAGATGAAATTTTCTTTTTTGAGAAAATTGCTGTTTTATCTGTTTGACTGTACTATTTGAAAAAAAATCTTCTAGTCCATAAGTAAACTGTCTCATAACGCCGGTGTCTTATGGCCAAAAAATATCTAGTAAGTGCCTTCAGTGCCTGTGTGAGTGCCTGTGTGAGTGCCTGTGTGTGCCGAATAGGTTTGGTAAAAGGAGATGGGAGTACCTTAGCGAGTATCCTTCGATGCTTTGATAGTCTAGTTGGGGTCAGCACACCACAAAGCACTATTAGATTTTCACACAACACAATGCATTCCTTGAATGCACGCAGGATAGGTATTTTTTTTTGAGTCTATGTAGTTATATGAAACTGATGACCTTGAAACTGATAGCTCTTTTAAATTTAAGAATAAAATATGTTAATGTTGCATGCTACAAAATATTCAAAATGTTACCATAAATTTTATAATATATAATATATTAATTAGATATAAGTTTATATGATTCAATCTTTGTACATTGTACCTCAGAACTGAAAACCTAGTTTATAATGGGTAATTTATGAACAGCGGAGAGTAATGGGCGCTGCTCTACCGTAGAACAGTTTCAACTGCCACGGAGAGCAGAGATCACTATCCTGGACTCTTTATAGCCTAAGAACTTGTTTTTCTATATTTTTGTTTTACCACCTGTCTACAAAGTATAACTAGGTATGTAACTAGGCTATGAGTCAGTTATGAGTCAATAAACTTTTTTTTTTTAATATTATTATTATTATTATTGTTATGTAGGTACATTTTTCAGTCACGGGCCCATAGGGTCCCGGTCATTTGAAAGGCATTCATGGGGCCCAAGCCAACATTAAAGAGGCCTTTGGTACCATTTAATCTAAATGTGAGATGGCTGCATCCATGGAGGCCTCTCCCTCAATGTATCATTGTGATACACTAACGGACAGTCCCCCACAGTTGCCAAACTATTGCCAGGAAGGAAGCGACTTGGAGTGGGCTATGAGGATGGGATGCTAAATGGGCCGGATAACAGGGCTATGGAGTGAGATAACGGACATCTGCCTCGAAAATCTCTCACAAATTTAAGTATGGCAGATGGTGACTTGCTGCTTGATAACTATCTAACAGGATAGCTGTTGTGGGCCCCCTATCTAGCACATCCCTACGCCTTTATTATTATTATTATTATTATGTTGTATATTTAATTGTTTTTATTTAGGGCATTCGCGCTTCGGATTTTTCGAAGAAGAGATTAGTTCTTGTTTTTCACGCGGTGGCGTAGTTGTCGCTTCTTGCGTCCTTTTTCTTTATTTAGTGAAGAGCAGGATGGGTATAAGAATATAGTAAAAATTAAATTAAATATACAATAATAAATATCTAATTAAGTAACAGGGCGCGTACAGCGCCCATCTTAACTTTGTACCCTGTATTATAATTAAGTGTTTATTAAAGAAGGCTAAAAAACATTTTTATCTACTCCCACACTGCAACAAGGCAATTGCAACATCAAAAGCAGTTTTATAAGTACCTATATTGTTTATCCGATGTTATAATATTACATTATAATACCTCGATTCTGCACCGCGATTGGCCCATTTTATTATAAAACCGCTAGAGACCCAATCAACAACAGAGACGAGAAATAAGTCCCGACCTTATTTCTTAAGCCACGCCCCTTTATCCAGATTGATTGGCCTTCAAGCCGCATTACCGAGACGACGCCCCCGAGGTCCATGAACGAATGTTCTTATTTTTCTTGAAATGTTCTTATTTAGTTGTTTATAAATATATTATATTTAACTTTTACGAGCTTTTGATTAGTACTATTATTAAAACAATAAAAAAATTATAACTCGATATATTTCGGCCCTCGGTATGGGGCCGTCATCAGTCGAATGTAAAAAATTTTTTGTGACCTTATTTAGTTGAAAATATTATAAATAAAGACGATATTTTTGATGGTCCTAGATAAAGTATTGCGTGCAACTAAACATAAATAGACATTGGGACACTCGTGTTAAATTATTTCGAAACTCGCTTCGTTATTTTCGTAAACAAGCACTCGTGTCCTAATGTCTCAAATTATGTTACAGTTTCACAAAATACAATTTTGTTTCTTTATTAGCAAACCAGTCATACTTGTTCTGGAAAAAATATATTTTCGTATAAGGGGGAAACTGAGGGAAAATGGCAGGTCAAATTGTGAGGTTTATAATGCTGAGAGATAAATAATGTTCTAAACCACTATTTGAAAGATGAAAATTTTTTAATCCAGAAATTCCGTATATTAAAAATATGTATATTCTAAGTACTAATAAGATACTGGATCTTGAGCCAAAATAACTCTGATTTAGACTAACTTATAGACTTGGTACCTTTTTAGGGTTCCGCACCTCGAAATGAAAAAACAAAACCCTTATAGGTTCACTTTGTTGTTCGTCTGTCTGTCCGTCTGCCAAGACCCTTTTGCTCGGCCCCCGTGTGAGATATCAATCTAAAACTGATAGCTCCTGTAGAAGTCAACGGCCCCAAAGTGCTGTAAAAAAATCAGGCTTCTAACTCAAAGCAAAAAAATGATAATTGCCCTTTACATAATCAATTTCATATAAATGTGCTCACCATGAAAACCTATAGGGCACTTCCAGTAGACTTAGAAACTTGAAATTTCACTCACAAGTAGGTCTTATAGAACATGTATAGGGAAAAATGTGAAAATTATTACCAATATTTAATTCAGATTATGTTTATTTTGCGAAATCCATCGCTATGAATACTCTAAATATTATTAGAGTGCATTCCAAACTAGAAAATATCAATCAGAAACAAATCCAAAGACAAGAATTTGAAAAAATTCTCCGGGCCAGGATTCGAACCTGCAACCTCTTGTTATCAAGACAAGCGAATTTTTTCAAATTCTTGTCTTTGCTTTTGTTTCTGATTGATATTTTCTAGTTTGTAATGCACTCTAATAATATTTAGAATATTTAATTCTTTAAGAGGCTATGCAAATTTTATTTTTGTCACTGTCACTCCAAGCAAAAATAGCGCAGTGCAAGAGGGGCGGATTCAGGGCAAAAGGGGAAAAAACTTCGTTTTATATTTATATAAAAAAAACTAAAATAGCTAGCAAAATTTCAAATATCAAATCTCTAGATATTGTTAAAACACACCTAATAAAATATGTATGAGTCCTGTATATGGTTCCTATTCGTCAAACGAGGAGAAAAAGTGTGTTTGAAGACCTCATTTCAACAATTATTTCTATCGAAGAAAATTTATCCAAACATGTTTTCTAATTTCAAAACCCTAGATTATATAAGTCAAAATGCATATACCAGAAATTTATTAAAATTTTCCGTGTATTTCATGAAATACACAGAAAAGAAACACCCGTATTTTTTTCGCATATCGCCTTAAGAAGTTTTTGTTAACCAACTTAATTAGACCTTTAGTAAAAACTACTAGGCCCGGGAATTTACGATGATCATTTAGGCGAAGGTCGACGTAAACCATAACCGGATTAATACATGATATCGCGTCAAAATTTGATAGACACACAATTTTTGATACAAAAGGGGTTAACAAAAAACTCAGCAGATTTTAACTTCTTAAAAAAAAATACATTTTATTAGTTATTTTAATTTTATATTTTTTACTATAAATTATAACCAATAGCTAATTAGGTAGACTTTTATTTATGCTTGATATGTTACAAGCACGAAGATAATTAACCAAATATTTAAATTGCATTATTGTTCTTTTTAAATAAAAAAAACTAAATTTAATAGGAAGTCTTGCAAAAATCATAACCACGTTTTTCAAAGATTTTAAGCATCTTGTAGATTAAATAATTATAAATCTCAAGAAATTAAACAAATATTACACAATTAAAATGTAAATTAATTTTGGCGTCGTAGCAGATTTCAGAACCGTAATATTTTTGCTTAATCATAGGTTATTTTAAACTTACATTCGATTTCTTACATAATTAATCACAATTTTGAACTGATACCTAAAACAATTTTTAATTCAAAAGATCGCGTCTGAGAGGAAAGGTGCGGGGGCAGAGGGAGACAAGCGCGAACCGCTGACGATGCCGCGCGTGCACGTTGCAACATGTTGCCAGCTCGCTCGCGCATATCGCAAATAAATAAGCAATAAAAGCAATTTCATTCATTCAGTCGTCTTACGTACTGTGAATCTCGGCACTTCTAAAGAATGCGCTTCACCCGCCCGACCCCACAAAATATATGGGGTATTTGTACAATCGATGATATTTTATTTTTTGTTTAATTAAAACATTAAGTATATAAAAATTATTTTCGAAATATATTTTGGCCCACTTTGGGGCCGGCGTCAGTCGAATTAAAAACGGTAAATGACATAAAATATATACAACCTTATAACTAATGATTTTAAATGAATGACATTTGAGTATGAATAAAATATATATATACAACCTTATGACATGAATGAGCTTAACCTACTTTAACAGAAAAAATAAAAATAAAAAAATGAAAAAATGTAGAGGCCACCCTGCGGGTACTTTATGCGCTACCCTAAAGTTTATTTACAATATTGGGCGCACTCAAACCCGCAAGATGGCATTGCTGCCCAGTATTATATATTATAATATGATATAAAATTACAAAACGGTAACTCACTGACTCACTGACTGACATGGTTGTTTAGTTGGAAAGAGTGTTCTGACATGATAGTGTTGTATGTATGGAATGTTGGGTGTCTAATACTGATATTGTAAATAAACTTTAGGGTAGCGCATAAAGTACCCGCAGGGTGGCCTCTACATTTTTTCATTTTTTTATTTTTATTTTTTCTGTTAAAGTAGGTTAAGCTCATTCATGTCATAAGGTTGTATATATATTTTTTATTCATACTCAAATGTCATTCATTTAAAATCATTAGTTATAAGGTTGTATATATTTTATGTCATTTACCGTTTTTAATTCGACTGACGCCGGCCCCAAAGTGGGCTGAAATATATTTCGAAAATAATTTTTATATACTTAATGTTTTAATTAAACAAAAAATAAAATAAAATAAGTGCTCTATGTAGCAATATATATATATTTATTTCAAGTACAATCGATGATAACAATTCATGTTAAATGTAAAAATGTTCAAAAGCACCTGAAATAGAAGAGCTTGTATGAATAGATTGATGGATTTTATATCCATCGAAGAGGCGAAAGAGGTGTACGATCCTGTCGTAGCAGATGGAAATCTGTAGTAGTCTTTGCCTACCCATCTGGAAGACAGGCGTGAATATATGTATGTATGTATCTTAAAAGTGTACCTATAAATGTATATCTGTCTAAAGTCGCCGTCAATAGAAATTGTGGACTATGTAAACAAACCGTTTTCTCAATTTTTCTCAAGGTTCTGTCATGGAGTCTCATTGAACATTATTCCAAATCATGAAGCATCAAGTCTTACCAGTCATTCACTGTATTTCATCATGAAATATTCAATAATCACCAGTTAATTACGGAAAATCATAGAATCAATAGTCAATTCTGTACTGCGTCGAGATTGCTGTCATATTTTTTTCTCATCGAATCTGTATTGTCTTTGAAAATTGGTGATGTACGAATCTATTTGAATATTAACCTATTTTATTCGTGATGTTATTTTATTCCGTAATTTTTTTTTAACAGCGTTACTGCATAATCTTTGACATAAACGTGTGTGTGATTCTATCGAGAGCTGTGTGATCTTCCAGCGTTGTTCTAAAATGTGTAGCTCATGTCCTAAAAGTAGAAGAAAAAATTAAAGAACTGGATGGGATAACAGATACGGCCAACGACGCTGTGACGGAACCATTTGTAATTAACGTGGGCGATTTGGCTAGCGATTCATCAGAATATTTTAGCGATGAATCAAATAAAGAAAACTAATTAAGCACCTAACATATTTTAATCACATACTTACCCATCTCTAGATAGTTCACCTATTCATAGACAAAGACAACATGGCGCTTTGTTTACATAGTTCACAATTTCTATTGACGGCTACTGTAGATCCACCGGTGTCCAGCCAAGTTCAGAAAATAGCACCAGAATATGTAGAACTTGGCAAGTTTTCACAGCTTAAGGGTCGGAGTACCATGATTGTGCAAAACAGGGTTCGGGGTTATGGCCTATTTAAGAGAGTAAAAATTTAAATTTCTAAACAAAATAAATACCACTTACTACCTTACAAGATGAAGTACTGGTTCCTTGAAAGAAATCGCGGCTCTAATGTATATTTACTTCAGAAAAAAAAACAGGAATCTCCAGATAATCTCTCAAATAGCATTGCGGCGTTATAGGTATTGGGATTAAATTAAAGACAAAACAACGACAAAACATATTCAGATTCATAGCAACACGTTAATAAACATTATTACATAAAAAGTTTTCCGATACTATTCATAGCTTTTCCGCAGTACGTTACCAAATATACCACTATTTTAGGCACTAATTCGCCATACAATTTCCTATGGGTGCGCGCGCTCAAATTGCATGACTATAAAATTGCGTGCGCAAGGATACCACATTCAGTGAATCACGAGTTTTCAAGGTGGGAGGTTACGTCTTTTCGATAAGAAAATTCCGCGACGTCGGCCCGTATGCACACACAAAAACATACTGCAGTGGTACCATTGTGACAAAAGTAAGTATGTACATTGCTTTGATTTTATTGAATGATTGAAGATGGTGCCAACCAAGCAACGCCACGAGTGTTTTCGTATGCGAATATGGATAGCATTTTGTAAGATTTAGAGTTTGATGTTTATTCTGGATTCGAAGTGAAGACGCATTATTATTAAGTTTGCATATTATATTTATGTATTTATTCAATTCTATATATAAGATGACTTTTTGATCATCGTCCAAATTCATACTGGAGGCTTGGTAAGTGATCAGCATCATGAATCGATAACAATTTTGTGAAATTCGTATAATTCCCAGTCCTGAGTGAACCACTATGGGGAGTCGAAATTTCATGATGCTGATCACTTACCAAGGCTCGAGTATGAATTTGGACGATGTTCACAAATTTAACTTGTATATAAAATTACATAACGGTCACTCACTGACCAACTCATTGACATTATAGTATAGTTGGAAGGACTGTTCTGACATGATAGTGATGTATGGGTATTTTTGTTGACTTTGACCCTAGGGATGGGAAAAATTGGCACCTCGCCTAGGAACTAAGATTTCGAAAATATATTCTTAACGGAACGGCTGGAGATAGACCCATGTTGATGGGTGTCTAGGAAAAGGTCTCGCCGAGATCAACCCCTCTCCCCATGTTAAAACTTTGACGGCCCGTATCTCCCAAACGGCTGAAGCTAGAACCATAGTTATGGTACTCTAAGAAAAGGGCTTGACAAGATCTATTTGAAAGATCTACTTATTACTAGGGATGGGAAAAATTTATATCCTAGCGATGTCCCCCGCCACTAGGGATGTACTTTTTGATTTTGAGACTAGGGATGTCCCAAAAAAAAATTGTTTCGACCATATCTTCGAAACGGAAGGTGGTCGAACAATTCGGTGCCAAAAAAAAATTTTTTTTTTCAAATTTCAAAACTTTAACTGCCCGTATCTCCCAAACATCTGGGAAAAAGTTCCTAGGGATGTACTTTGTCATTTTTTGACTTTGACACTAGGGATGGGAAAAATTGACATTTTTCAGAACGAGCACGCGAGCACGAAGTTCGTAGTGATGTTTTTGGACACTAGGGATGGGAAAAAGTTCCTAGGGATGTACTTAGACATTCTTTTACTTTGACACTAGGGATGGGAAAAGTGTCATTTTTCATAACGAGCAGGCGAGCGCGAAGTTCATAGTAATATTTTTGGACACTCAGGATGGGAAAAAGTTCCTAGGGATGTACTTTGACATTTTTTGACTCTGACACTAGGGATGGGAAAAATTGACATTTTACAGAACGAGCACGCGAGCGCGAAGTTCATAGTGATGTATTTGGACACTAGGGATGGGAAAAAGTTCCTAGGGATGTACTTAGACATTTTTTTACTTTGACACTACGGATGGGAAAAGTGTCATTTTTCAGAACGAGCACGCGAGCGCGAAGTTCGTAGTGATGTTTTTGGACACTAGGGATGGAAAAAAGTTCCAAGGGATGTACTTTCACATTTTTTGACCCTGACACTAGGGATGGAAAAAATTACATTTTACAGAATGAGCACGCAAGCGCGAAGTTCGTAGTGATGTACTTGGACACTAGGGATGGAAAAAAGTTCCTAGGGATGTACTTGGACATTTTTGACTTTGACACTAGGGATGGGAAAATTTGTCATTTTTCAGAACGAGCACGGGAGTGCGAAGTTCGTAGTGATGTACTTAGACACTAGGGATGGGAAAAAGTTCCTAGGGATGTACTTTGACATTTTATTGACTTTGAGACTAGGGATGGGAAAAATTGTCATTTTTCAGAACAAGCACGCGAGCGCGAAGTTTGTAGTGATGTACTAGGACACTAGGGATGGGAAATATTTGTATAATTGTAACTGTCAGTTTGTGGCAGACTACGTATATCTGTGATTTCAAAAATCATTTTTTCAAATTCGTGCTAAATAAATAACGAAAGCAAGAAATAAATAAGACATTTATTTTGATACTACATCCTAAACAAATACAATTATCAGCTCTGAGACAACTTAATATGTTTTAAATTGCTAAGTTGCAGCAAAAAAAAGGGCTTTGACTCAGCAAAATGCCACAGCATCACCATAAAAACCTTAAAAACGACACCTATATTTCAAAGTAGTAAATAATATGTTGCAACAGCCATCTTAAATTTTACAACGATGTCAAATTCGCGGAAAATCAAATTTTGAAGTGACATTCATATTGTGAATATAAAAGTATAAATTTTCAAGCAAAATTGCAGCTCAACCGGCCAAGCCGTTCTTGAATTGTGCCGCAGACGGTAGGCAAGAAGATGCTTCATTCACTAAAAGGTTTCCGTTTCAGATGGAACCCTAATTTCCCATTTTACCCGAAATTTTATTATTTGTCTACACGCTAGCTCAAGTCAGCTCAACCGCCACTATTTCTTAAATTACAAGCAAGAGCACTTAGAGAACCCTAAAAATGTGACAGTTATTTCTCAAATTCGTCATTTTGAATAAAACTTTAGTGGATAGAACCGCGGCCGCGGCGGTGACGTGAGCCCACTGTGCATGCATACAAGTGTGCGTTAGAGCTGTTACCGCTGTGTGCAAGCGTCGATATACATAAATTCGACGGCGGCCGGTGGCGAAACCGAGCCTTAAATTCATCATAAATTACAAATCTGCCCAACCGGGAATCGAACCCGAAACACTCGGCGCAGAAGGCAGATACTATTCACTACACTGTATGGGTCGACAGTAAATTATTTTTTAATAATATTACATTTATATTTAATTATCGAGATGTTATCGTGTTGAGGAATTCGCTTGCTTATGCAAGTTCGCGGCACTTCGCTTCGTGGTACCACTGCTGAAGTTATCTACGTGTGCGTGCGTGACTTAGAATGAGCGCTTTTGACAACGAGCCGTGGGGGCGCCGGTCCTTAAGTTTCAAGGGTTACATTTGACTATATATGAAAGTTTTATATGTATATATATTCAGTAGTGGGGAACCCATCGATCTTTCTTTTAAAACAAGTGACGATAGTTGTACATTCCTGCAGCTATGATATTTAAGGTGGTGTTCTGCCGATTTTGTCACTTTTCAAGTTAAATTTAAATCGTGAAGTTGTGATAATAAAATTTAAAAAAAATATATGTGTCATATTTCACTCTTTGAACTAAATATTTCGGCCGTTCGATACACGATTACTTGCATTTTCTTGCATCGAGTTAAATTGCAAATACAAGCCTTAACTATGATCTAAATATCATTTCATTTGAGTTATTTAAGTTTTAGACGATAAAACTTATACCAAAATGCACGTCGTACAAAATGTGATATAAAACGGTCATAAAACAACATACCTTAAATTCCAAAGTAATAAACAAAAACACGTTGAAATCGTGAGATTTCTGAGCGGCCCGCTTCCACTGAGCAGGATAGACAAGTGTAAAATGAAAGCGTTAGCGCAAGACAGATTCCTCTAGGTACCCTCTCGCCTTAAGGTGGTAAAACAAACACAATTTCATATGATTTTAAAATCGAATACATGCCTTAATTACAACGAAACAGACTTTTCAAATATGGCTTAAAAAATAAACTAAAAATCTAGTTTTCGCTTATGCAATAATATTAATCAAAAATTGTTTAATTATTACGCAATTATAAGATCAAAAGTATTCAAAACACATGATTTTTGAGTGTATTGGTGAGATCTATAACCACATAGAAGTCCATGCTAGGTGTACATATATGTTTCATTCATAAAACTTTGTTCCGATTCTAGCACAAAACAATAACTTCCAATATTCTTGGACAATGGGCAAAAATGTATGGAACTTGGTCCAAAGGCCTCCACTGATGAGACTTGCGGTAAATGAAAGTACATAATTGTCTTATGATTTTGGCAACAAATTATTAGATTCTGTCCGGGGGCTCTTTTGTTATAGTCATGTTTGTCTTGACTATAATTAATGTGATTTTACGTTAAAATGGTGTTTATTTTAACACGGTCACATAACCTCAGTATCTTTCTGGATTGCGATACCCCTCCCGCTTCTCCTTAACCACCCCGCCCTCACCCTCCTGTAAAGATTCGGAACGGTAGCGGCGGCCATGCCAATGTTAACATTTGTAACGTTTAACAGACTTGCATCGCCACAGCCGATGAGCTTTGCGTCGGGGGCAAAGAGTTATTAAACGACCATTTCAAAAGTCGGACTCGTCGATGTACAGTGGAGACCACATCAAGCTATACACTTGCAGTACGAAATTAGCCCCTACAGAGAAGAATATAAGATAGGTACAAAGTCCAATGTGTCTTACTTGATGCGGTCTCCACTGTACGTCCACTAGGGATGTACCATAACATTTTTGTTTTGGCCATATCTTTAGAACGGAAGGTAGTACATACACCCTTTAGGGTTGTGCCATCGGGGGTCAAACATATATATATTTTTTAATTATTATACCATTAGGTAGATCTCGTGCAGCCCTTTTCTTAGAGTACTATCAACATAAGTCTAGCTTTACCCGTTTAAGAGATACGAGCCTTTGAAGTTTTGACACTTGGGAGGGATAGATCTCACCAAGACCTTTTCTTAGACACCCATCAACATGGATCTAACTCTAACCGTTTAGGAGATACGGGCCATCAAAGTTTTGACACTTGGGGGCGATCTCGGTGAGACTTTTTCTTAGACACCCATCAACATGGGTCAAACCCCAACCGTTAAGAAGATACAGGCCGTTAAAGTTTTGGCATTTAAAATAATATATTTTTTTGACCCCCTATGGTACAACCCTAAAGGGTGTAGGTACCACCTTCCGTTTCAAAGATAAGGCCAAAACAAAATTTTTATGGTGCATCCCTAGTGTTACATCACTATGTCAAAAGCATAACCCTAACATCAGGAACATCACTGTCAAACAAAAAGTATCATCATTTAAAATCAAAAGGAACCCTAATTTCAATATTTGATCCATGATGGCAGAGAAAATCTTGTCATGACGCGATGACGTAGATAGGTACTATAGCAGCGTTCAGAACACTCGAAGTCACTTTTTGAATTGAAATTTGATAATTATTATCCAAAATCGTTAGCTGCGACCGCGCCTGATTGTCTAATACCATAGACATGACATTTTACAACCCCTTTGTAAAGAAGTAGAAATATATTTTTTAGTGACCCTTGGCGTAGCGTATCGTTGATCCCCCCTTTTCCTAACAAAAAAGCGAGGCTCCTTTGGGCTACCAATCTTAATCGGTAGATATTGGTCCAATAAACAACTGTGACAAGTGGCATCCTTTAGTGTGGAAAACTGAACTGTTAGTAACAAACTCTACTACAGCAGAGGCTTAGTAGTAAGAATCCCGTTTGGCATCCTTCGGGTACGGAACCCCAAAAATAAAGGTACTGAGTTGAGTGTAATGAATGAAAACTGCGCATTACTTACTATAGTGTGCGTTTATTTCTGCCAGTAGCGTACCATACACACACCACTGCATTGCGTTTATACACGACGGCACACAAAGCCGAGAAATGTATTTCCCCCTCCAAAAGCCACGCTTTGAGGTGATTGATCTGCCACCGCGGTTCAGCGGGGGTCGTGTACTCAACTATAAGCTTTATGCCCGTAACTTTAAGATTGACCGCTGACCGTGTTCATAACAGATGATTCAAAATATGTCGTTGCGATCATTATAATTGTTTAATTTTTCTAAATAACAACTAGGTTATGGTTCTAATGTAAAGTTCAGCAACTTTCATTCAGTTACCTTATTTGGCTAAATTAATTCCGCACTTTTTACTGTAAAGCTAGGATGCTTTTACTGAATTTGCTTAATTTTACACCTACTTGACTAAACACACGAAAATAATTAGATATAAATTGGCAGTGTATAGTTAATTATATTATCCATATGACTGGAAGAAAAAGAAGCGTCAACTGCGTTTGTTTCGTTTTAGTGCCTTGCTTGATCTTTTAGTGCTTAATTCGATTATAAAAGTCTAAAACCTTAATATTTTATACCTCTTAAACAATATTTTCAATGGTTATGATATTTGCTGAAAATGTTCTGAAAAAAACAGATTGTTCACATTTTCACTGAAACGCTTTTTCCTGATTTGCTTAATTTTAATTTATTACTTATCAACTTAAATAGCTTTACGATATAAAAACCAAATAACCCGGTTATGTTTTACTTCGAGGTCAAACTGTATATTTCCTGGCCTATACTCACACCTCATCGAAGCTCTCTTGTTAATAAAGATATAAATATGGGCTGATAGATAGCTGGATTTAATTTCAGGCGGAGGTAGGCATGTATTTATATATGTAACCTATTAGTATGTTGTATATAGGATGTTTGGTCGGCCACCTGGATTCGTGCTGGGGGCTCGGTTGGTGATCATTGAACCTTGTTCCTGGTCCCTGGCCGGGTCTCCGGTATGGGTTCGGGCCCTTTATTGGATTTCCCCTTGTATAATATAAATTATTACCTACCATTTTAATCTTATATATGTATTTTGCTACATAAATTAAATAAACCTTTAATTTAGTTCATGTCCATTTATTATTTTATTACATATATTTTTATAAGATTAAATTTGACGTGTAAAAAGTGTATTATGTATAACTATTTTGCAAAATAAACTATTTGAATTTGAATTTAATTTGTATTATTTTTATTACTTTCAGAGTTCAGGCTAAGTTGTTGAAGAATGAATCTGGAGATGTAGACATGGATGCAGTCAGCAAGATCACCGCTCAAGACTTTGTGGATGCTGCTAATGAAGAGCTAGCGCAGTTAAAGCTTGCCCCCATCGAGACAGGTTTGAAAATTAACCTATCTTTTATTTTATCATTTATTTATTTATTTGTATTACAAAAATACTATACAATACAAGAGTGCAACAAAAACCTGTTTTCTATTTCTACTTGATGTATATCTACCATGCAAAAGCAAGGCTGGCCAGCCCCCTTTTTGTCTAATTTCAACATCTATTGCTATCACTTCCACATGTATCGTATAGGCTAGAATGACATCACTCGTCATTTTTAGCCATTCAAGATTCATTTGAAAGCGATAGTTGTTGAAGTATTCACTTTCACATGTATCGTATTGGCTAGGAATGACATCACTCGTCATTTTTTGCCAATCAAGATACATTTGAAAGCGATAGCGATAGTTGTTGAAGTATTAGACAATAAAGCCCCAGGTCACAGAAGAAAAACCCAGGTTAAGTAGAAAATTCTCAATTTATATAATAATAACATATCGTCACGACATGAATCCCCGACGATTTTTAATATAAGTAGTTTAAAATCTTAAATTACTTTGTAGTAATTTATTTATTTAGACACAAAATCTTAAGATTGACCATGAGATTGACAAAAATAAAATATTCACATCTCGTCAAATCTTCAAAATCCAGAAACTTTGAAACCCATTTGTACCCATTATGAATTTTAATGCAAAAAATGTACTAATCTTATTATTTTCGATATGTATTTATGATCATTGTAATTGTGCAAAAACAGCAAACAAAAAAATCTAAACTTCACTTTTTTAATGATTGATCCTCTTTCTCTGAGACATAAAATAAATCAAATCAATCAATATTTTAATCTGTTTTGAGCTACGCAAATAGTTCCATGTTGGGCCCCAAAACTGAGAAATAAGCATTAAATAATAATAAGTTTGGATTTGAAATTTAAAATTTTTTTTTCGTGTTTAATTTTTTGTTTTAATCATGAATTCTGTTAAAACTAAAGATGTCGCCTCGCTCCGCTCCGCTTCGCTCGGCTCCTTATTTTATCTTACATGTAAACCTAACACGCTCCTCCTCGCTTCGCTCGTCGTCGCAACTATTTTTGACTTTTGGTTCATAAGTTCTTTCGGAAGTTCAGTAATTTATTCGGAGGTTCATTATTTAAACCAGGTGGTCGTTAGAAATTTTAGTTTGGTGCAGCAGTTCGCTGGGATTGAATTTGTTTTTCGGAGTCTTTATTACTATCAGTTTTTTTTCTCTCTTTTGTATTGGATATATTTTTAACAATTTCAAAATTTTCTATTTTTTTTACGACTTGTTATCTGGCTAGTTAATGCTATTTTTGTGCAAAATTTCAAGCTAAAGTTATGAGGCTGTGACATACGGACGGACAAACAACGGAGTCTCACCATAAAGGTTTCTTTTGTTCCTTTTAGGTACTAAGTAACCCTAAAAATTGTAGAGAATCGTAAGCGAAAAAAGTTCATTTTTTCAGCTTGATACAGTTGGTGACATACAAAAATTCTGTAATCTGTAATTTGGTTTCTCTAGTGGCTTCTAATGCTGATCTCATGTATTGTAATTTGTTTCGTAAACAAATGCAAAAATTAATATACAGGTAATTTAAAACAAATTTAAAATCCATCACGCGCATTCCAGAGGCTGACAAGAAGGGTGACCAGACGTCAACAGAGAGATGTCTCCAGAGACACTTGGTGCTGGTGACTAAAACGAAGCTCGGTAACGATGTTAAGACCATCCTGCCGCAAGGAAACTGGAAGGAGGGGGAGACTATGAGACAGGTTTGACTTTATACATACTATTTGCTTGACTATTTAATACATGTGGTTGATGCGAAAGAGGTGTGCCAGGATAGTCGCATATGGAAATATGTGGTATCTGGTCCTCTAAAAAGGCTATTTTGCATGAATCACATTATGATTCTGTTCTAGTGCCGTCTCTTTTGCACGCGTGAAAAAACTGACTCTATCCTACTTTCAAATCATATGATTCACCCAAGTCAGCCTTTTTAGATCCCCTATTTCCCCTTCTGGGAGATGAACGTGAGTATGTATGTACATATATCACTAGAGTCTTACATTTAAGGTTATTATTTAACTATGTGGTAGAGAGCTCGCTTAACAGAGCTGGGTTACCAGAGGTCGTGGGTACAATCCCCGCGGGGCACAATAAATTGTGATCGGTCTGCGTGCTTCGGAAGCTGTTGGTCTCCGAAGTACGGCGATGGGGTTCAACATCCATCACGTTTAATAATCGTCGGTGAAAAGCGGATGTCCCAAGTCCATGTGGACTGTGACTTGCACCTCTGACACCCTCGCGGGGATTCATGTCGTTTCGATATGTGATGTGTGATGTGAATTTAACTATAATGTGGCTTGGATGGAATTAAAATAACAAGCATTGGCCGCTTTTTGATTCGACGGTAACGGCACGGTTTTGGAACCGACGAAAGCAAGGACACAGACAAACTATAGAACAGCTTATAGAAAAATGCAATAACCTAATCGATTTAAATGAATAGAACAGCTTTCTCTTTTGCGGTCTCTGGGTGGCTTCATAGTAAAGCAGTCGATTGTATTGACGAGTACCATCCTCATTTGGCTGGTCGACAACGATAAAAAAATCGCCGTGTACTATCATATTATCAACATTTTCAGACTGCAGAAAGGGTGCTTAAAGAGCAGTGTGGTTCAGATCTGCAGGTTCAGCTTCTTGGAAATGCTCCCTGCGGCTTCTACAAGTACAAATACCCTTCAGAAATCAACGGAAAAGTTGGTGCTAAAGTACGTATCACTTCCTCTACTGGGCATACCTTAAAGCCTTTTAAATTTTAAATTCTTCTTAATATTTTTGGATTTGTAAGATTTATAATAATAATGAATACAGCTACTCACGATTGTATTAGTCAGATATCGCCTGACTGTAAATTCTTCAGAATTACGCGGCAGTGTCCCGTTTGGCACTGCGGATCGCAGCGCGGTGAGCTCGCAGCGACATCGTTGCCATAGTAAAAACGGAATAGTAGAATAACTCCCGCGCCGCGTGAGACTTAAATGCCTACTGCTGCAGGGTTGTCACTGTCTTTTGGTTTTACAGCTAAGTCTCATTTAGTTTTATAGCTTTAATACTTACAAAATTAATACATACGGATGCGTACCTATGCATCATATTTGTTAACCATTTCTTTAGTATTCTCTCAAAGAATTAATGTTCGCTGCCCATTCCAAACGACCCGGTGACAGTATAATTGTCAAAAATTTGAATTGTTGTTGAGGTATCCAAAGACAAGTATTTTGTGGTTTCGACATATTTGTAAAGTATAATAAGCGTGGGTGGACGGTGCGGCATGGGACATATCACGAGACTAAAACAAGCGGGTACTCTGTGACCGCGACTGCGGAGCGCGGCAGGGGGGCGCGGGGCGACGGACGTCCCCGACTCGCCCCGATCTTCCCGACTTAGCAAGTGTCGTTGTGTGCGTGCCTGGTTCGTGCATACGAGCACGTACTGGCACGCACACATATGAGCCGCGCTCGGTACATTTCTTTGAAGATAGCCTACTTGTTTTTACTATGTCGGTGCGGAGCGTGGTGGGGACGGCGAGTGGACTGGTTGATCGCCCGCGGACAATGCAGGAGCAGAAGATGTATTTCTGTATCCTAACATCACACGCACTGAACTCTCTGTATCATTATTTTCGACAGTATTTTATACTTTCCGTTGTCGAATTATTGTTCAGTAACGGCTTCTAAGCATGGGGCAGGAGCCACCTACCATGTCTGTTGAAGTTCGGGTGCCGCTAGATCTCAATCGATTCCCGAACCTTGCGTTGCACATAAGACTTTCCCATGAAATCGTGAGTAGCCGTTTTTATAGTTGAAAGAGTGAGCGAAGTTCTCCGAGTCTACTCGAATCCGGTGTTTGTATGTGCATGTATGTATGTTTGTCCGACGATAACTCGAGTATCGGTGATTGGAACGTCATGAAATTTGGTAGACGAGTAAATAAGACAAAAAGAATTTTCAAGTTCGAACATGAGTCAAATCGGTCAAGGAGTTGCTGAGATATTCGAGTTTATATTGAGTTCACAGTTCGGGGCGAACTACTAGTTATAATGTTTTTATAGTTATTGTGAATCTAAACCACAAATCTTTTAATAACAATATTTTTAATTTGATGTATCTTTTAATGTGGTTTTCCGTCAGTACGTAGCAAAACTTGAAACTGCTTCGCCGATCGAAGAGAATGGCGTGTAGGTATTACAGGAAGATACTGGGAAATATCAGTTCGATACATAAATCCATCAATCCGTCCAGTAGCCTGGTTTGTCCTGGTTCAGGTCTTTCTAAGATTTCGCCACTCTTTGCGGTCCTCCTGGAAGAAATGCCCATACTCACACTCTGGAATACATACATGGTAAAAGCAAACAATAAAATTACTTAACTCTTTTCAGGTATTCTTCTATTACGGTAATTACAAAAGTGGAACAATCACAACCAAGGACAAGACGAAAGCTAACTGGCTGAATCGAAAAGAATTAGAACAAATTCTTCCTGAGAGGTACAGGAAATCTGTTTCGGAGTTTTTAATTGCAGAGACTTATTGATAGATTTATATGTAGATAAATAAAGTAGTGTTACAGTTATTTTCTACTAGAATTCATTTGTAACTTTAAAGCTTTCTCTTTATGAATGCGCCTGAAAAGTTTTGCTTTTGATCCCAAATGCAACTTTGCCATGCTGTTATGCCCAGGCACACCAGATTTCACGTTAACTAAAAACTAGGTTACCTATTGTATTTTATATGTTGCTAATTTAGGCTTCATATCAGGCGAAGGAGTTATATATTCGCAATAGAAGATAATGTTTAATGAACAGTCAATAATAGTATACGCACTTTGTACCGACGATTCTTACGTCCCAAAATACCAACTTCGTTTTTTACTTCTAAACAATGCTACTCAAATAGGTAATGTTATGAACTTTAATAATTAAATCAGATGGCAACTCTTGGATGATCTTTACATGCTTTGAACTGTTGTTAATAAACAACGAACTAATGGCTTAGGTAACTGGTTTAAAAGCAAGACAACAACAGCAAATAACTAATGCAGTTTACGGAAAATAGTGTATGCAAGCAAGTACACACGGTTAGCGATAGATCACGGAAGCCGAAGACGGAAGACTAAGCGTTAACTTGGAGGTTAATGTTTAAAATTAATAACAGGTCAGCGTGGGCTGATGGCTGGTCTACAGCATGAAGGCTGCGGGCTGGCAGGGTAGTGACGCAACGCTGCAGGCAGACACGGCAGCGCTGCGTGTCCTCAGCCTAACCAGCCTCATAATTGTGCAGACGAGTTCAATAATTAAGCGATAAATATGTGAGGCGGGAGAGCGGGGCTGGTAGCGCGGCTCGGCAGTCGTACGTTGGCCGCTCAGCGACGCGCGCGCGAATGTGATGCACATTTTATCAGTCGAAGGAATCTCGCTGGACTGGTTCGCGCAGCGTTGCCGTGTTAGTGCGCCGCTCTTGTGAACCCTTTCGCTTGTAAATGTGCCGATATTTACATATGCGAGCTCGAGATCGAGTACTTTCCTGCTGCGTCGGCGTCGCTGGCTCAGCTGTTCGGCTGGGCGCTGGAGCCGTCGCGCCGCGCCCGCCCCGACGCACACTGCGCATCTACGTGCCATGATCGACGTACGTCCTTATACCACTTGACACGCCTGTCAGTTACACCCCTAACTCGTCCGCAACATATCTAGAACGACGTAGAAACCCGCAGTCCCACTAACCAGCTCCTGCATTAATCGGTTTATGGAAAACAGATACCGCGTTGTGTAACGGAGAATAATTCCAAAATTAGGTACCTGTTTGGCTTTCACATGTTAATTTCATATGCGGTAAGATCACGGTCCCCAGAGAAACCTCCCAAGTTTTTTAGTTTCTGATTCTCCTAAGAGATGGCGTTACGCGCTTGTGATCGAAGCTTTCCATAAAGCTCGCTTCTCATTTAGCGAATGAATTATAGCCAGTTAGCTTTATTTGTCAGTAAAATATTGCATATGAGGTTAAATACATGTGGTACATACTTGGGTTGTCCGGAGGTCGTAGAGTTTTAATCCCACAGGGGTCCAGTTTGTGGCCGGTCTACTAACCTCGGAATGCACATTAAGCCCGGTCGTTAATAAAGCGGGGACGACTGTTGCTTACTCCCACACCGCAGGAAATTACCTTGAGTACCTGCACGCGTCCTTTGGTGCTGGAACTTTGAATTCCTTACAGCACAATAAAAATTCAAGTCTTAAGAGCGGCCTTTACGCGTGACTGAACATACATGCATACAAAAAGCCTTAGGTGTTTGTGGCGTCATAGGAATGATAAAGAGTCGTAATTTTGACTATGTTGAATGATTATAAAATTTCATACAGACATACCTACATGTATCCTGTCTAAATATGTGTGCACGTAAACGTTTTGTACTAAAATGTCTTAAATTAGAATAATTACATACAAACATATACTCACGCTTGTCTCTAAGTGGGGTAGGTAGAGACTACAGATTTCTGGGAGGAGGGTTCCAAGCCTGAGCTACGTATTTTTTCTTTATTTATCATATTACACATCATTGTATTTAAAAGACTATTGTCGCGGTTTTGGGACGTACCCTAAACTTTTTAAAAGCCTTGTTTTGAAAAAACTACGTTCCAACTGGAGGAGGAAGGGGGTCCTAGCAAAAGCCACGGAGAGCTACGTGAGGGGAGGGAGGGGTAAAAGAGTAGAAATTGAAACCACGTGGTTTATGGACGCTCCCATTTTGGCATGTTCTAAGACGTATGGAGCTCAGACAACTGTCAAATGCGAGTCAAATTTATTCTGAGGTCAAACCTATGCGCCAAGGGACAGTACAACATTTAAAAAATAATAAAAGGAAACTGTTGCTGTACCCGTAATATAAGAGCTTGTATGTAGATTGATGGATGTGGAAGAGGCGAAAGAGGTTAGTTAGGATCGTAGCAGAGGGAAATCTGTAGTCTGCCTACCCCTTAGGGAGACAAGCGTGAGAATATGTATGTATGTATGTATGTACGCTAACAACATACATATGTATGTTGAAGTTATTACTGAATTCTCTGTCGGAGCTAAATAAGCCGGCAAGGTTGACTTGGGGAAGCTACATTTTAGCGCCCTTTCTAACACATAATCGAACTAATACTAAAGATAAGTGTGCCCATAACAGATTTTACATATACAGGATGGAATGTTAAGATGGTGCTCTAAGGGCAGCTACCAGATAAGTTATAGCTACAAGAAAACGGCTTTAGAAGAATAACACCAAATTTTGGAGCATTTTCTTGCTACATTCACAGATTTGAGTTATTTCAGTTTTTGCGGGCAAAAGTGTGGACGGTTAATTTAAGTTTCGTTTATATGTAGATTTATGATAAAATGTTTGTTTTGTTAGATATATACAAGTTCCTAAGTAAAGTAAAATAATAATTAAAAATTTACACTTACCTACCTAATTTATACAGTGCAATGGTCTCCTGTAATGCTGTATAAATGTAATGCAAATAAATGAATACAAAAATAAAATTTTGGAAAAAATGTGCACAATCATCGAGAAAAACGGCATTTTTCACTTTTTTCACAACTTTTCACAACTCCCAGAAAACGCAAAATAAAATTCCTCTACATACATTTAGGGAATTTTTTCAGTTTTCGTTTTCTGGGAGTTCTATATTTGACCTCCGTTGGCCTGATAGAGAATTAGAGACTTTGTGACATGTTCATGTAATAGAATCGAATAGGACGTTTTTTTTTTATAGGAATCCTATTGTGCGTTTTGCGGAGTTCTTATACCCTGACCTCGGTTGACCTCATATAGACTTATGTCATGTTCCTTTCCTTATCAGTAAGAGGATCGAAAAAAAAAAAAGTGTAAATGCCGTTTTTCTCCATGATTGAACATTCTTTCCAAAATCTGTGAATGCCGAGGAAAAAGCTCTAAAAGTTGGGTTTAGTCTCCTAAAGCCGGTTTCTTGTAGCTGTCGCCAGCACATCGTAGAATTAGCAAAGATTTTAAAAGTAAAGATAGGCCCTTACCGTAGTATGACAGCACCAAAATGTTTTCACCTTTAAATGGGTGACGCTCACACGTTTGGAATCAGTGCTCATCTGAACACAGTGATAGTTGGACGTCTTAATGAATTTTTACGAGAAAAGGGTCTCAATATGCCGTCGTGTGCATTTTTAAAGTGCACTAACATTTTAAGAAATACGAATAAAGCCAAAAGTGTGACATTTCACATTCAAAACACATTCAAAAACAATGCAATAGATTTTAGGTGCCAGGGCTCATCTAAACTTTTGAAATCTTTGAGAATTAGGCATATCATGATCTGCTGCTGTTAAGACTAGAAGGGAAAAACAAATTTATTTACATGTAAACCTAACACGCTCCTCGCTTCGCTTCGCTCCGCTCGTCGCCGCACCTATTTTTGACATCTGGTAAAAGATTTTTGATTTCATACTTAATGATCTACCCAATTCTAAGATCTGCCCATCTTAACTTTCCATTCTGTATAATTGGTTTGTTTTGGACATTTTTGCTCTAAAATTTGAGTTTTAACACCACGTATAGATATATGAGCCTGTCATTAATTGCAACAATGGACATGAATTAGATTCCTATACACAATAACATTGCTATCGACCAGATAGGGAAGTGAGGGTCCCAGAAGGATGGCAGCTATTGATAACAATTATTTACTAGTAATTCCACTATAAATAAACTATAGAAGCTTATCAATTCGCAAAACAACGGAAAAACGTAGGTAGTTTTATATTTAGAACAGATATAGGGTAAAAATGTTTATATTGAATGGACAAAGGCATGATACTGATCCTAGTGATCCAAATTCTGATCTGATCCACTGGTCTATAATAGAGATGGGTAATGACCCGGGTACATAGGGTAACCCATGGTGGGTTTTAATTCAGTTATAGCCCGTTTAGACACCAAAAATGGGTTACCCGGGTCGTTGCCCATTTATTTATTTATTAAGCACTGACTAATATACTTTCTTCTAGCATTCTCTTCCACACACTCATCATCACGCATCCTATCCCATCTAAAAACACATCACACTCTTGTGCTTTAGCGAGCAGGGAGCAGAGCATACCGAGTGCTCGCGCGACGCGGGCGAGTACCGGTACAGGTTGGTACGAGAACTTGCCTCCGCGAACAGCTTGTGACTCCGCGCCCTGAGGTACCTATCGGGTACAAACAGTTTTATCCATCTCTTGCTTTACCGTAGACTGCGTGGTTTTTATTTGGGTTATTCCACTTAACTCCAAAGACATTGTTCTCAAACCTTTACCGTCCATACATTGTTTCCACTTCGACTCCAAAATGATTTTAGACATTTTAGAAATATTTACGTAGGTACTTCAATTCCACTCGACTCCAAAACCGTTGTAGTAATGTCAACAGCAAAATTGCATAATGCATGCTATAATGGAGTTTTTAAATAAAATATTCAAAGCAAAAGACTACGGGTGAAGAAGTTCGATAAAAAATAATATTTATTGTTTGGTTGGGTCACTGAATACTCAAATTTACGACGACGACGACAATGGCGAGAACACGACGATTGCGAGATATTTTCACTTGCTAAACCTACTTCTTAAAAGTTCTTGGAGTTAAAGTGGAACGATTTAAATATAAATAAAATATTCAGTAAAATGTGTTTTGGAGTTACAGTAGAAGGATTTTTGGAGATAAGTGGAAAAATCCGTTTGTTTTTCGTAGCATGTCATAGTTACGTAGATCCACCTGGTGTACTGGGTGTAAAATTGTACATAGCCTGCTATCATTAAATAAAACACTTATATATGCACGCTACTGATCATACCGAACAACGTTCCCGCGCAAATAGCAAAAGGTTTTTTAATATATATATTTTTAATTACCTTTTTGTACAGTTACATACATATTTCAAAAACATTTTTACATAGAGAACAGACATTGTGTACAAAAGTGATTGCTTATAGCAATATCTACCAGGCAACCTTTGTGTAGAAAGAAAATATATTTAAAATAAATAGATAAAATGGGGTATTTGTAAACGCTAACCATCAGAGGCCTATTTAAACAAAACTTACGTGTTATTTTAACATAATAATAAAATATATATTTACTATGCAAGAAATACATAAACGTACTTAAAATTAAAATATATGAAATAATACTAGGTAAACTATACTAGGGTGGTTTAATAAGTCTCTTGGTTGGAGTAGTTGGAAAAGATTGTAGCCAACAACTAATATTTCACCAAAAAGACTGTTTAATAAGTACCTGCTTGGTGGTTACAAGTCAATCGGATGCAAACTTTTTGAATGACAACGATAAAAAAAAACTTTGGCGCCAAAATGCAACATGAGATTTTTTTTATTAGCGGCATGATTCAATTCCTTTTTTTTAAAAGCGAAAACGGCTGAAGAGTTTCAAGAAAGGGTATTGCCAACATTGGGTGACTCATGTCCTTCCTATGAAACTATGCAACTTTGAGTTAATGACGTTAAATGTGGCAGAACAAGCGTCGTAAACGCACCACGTGCAGGAGCTCCAGAAGCAGCGGTCACATCAGAAGTTGTTGATGAAGTCTATGACATGGTTTTGGCAGACAGACGACGGAAAGTCCTTGAACTAGCAGATGTGGTAGGCATATCAACGGAGTGGATTCAGTTTATTTTACAAGACTTGTCGCACATGAAAAACTTTGCGCGAGATGGGTGCCGCGTTTGTTGACTCCAGGGCAAATGAGAATCCGTGTACGAACATCTATCGACTGTTTGGAGATATTTTTACTAGAACTCTTCAGATTTTTGTGACCACGGGTTAAATATGGTTTCACCAA
Source organism: Ypsolopha sequella (assembly GCA_934047225.1). Lineage (NCBI taxonomy): Eukaryota > Metazoa > Arthropoda > Insecta > Lepidoptera > Ypsolophidae > Ypsolopha > Ypsolopha sequella. Next base: position 7,537,029 of record OW203994.1, on the reverse strand, counting down.
TGATCACCCGAAATGAAAAATCAATCAAAACAGTGGTCTAAGGCAGGTTAACCAGCTCCGTAAAAAGCAAAGTGCGTAATATCGGTCGGAAAGGTAATGGTATCAGTATTTTCGAATGCGAAGGGAATTGCATTGATTGAGTCCCTCAAAAAGGGTAATGAAGAATACTACGCAGGGCTTTCAACAAAATTGCATGAAGATATCGTCTGGGTTGACGAAAAGCAGGTGCTGTTGAAAAAATGAAAAATATTTCATTTCACATAATTCTTCTTGACAATTTCTTTCATGACAATGCGCCAGCCCATGCAGGTAGAGTTGTTCAACAAAAATTGAAGGAGTTAAGATTTAAATCCTTCAACATCCACCTTATTCACCGGATTTAGCGCCGTCTGACAATCACCTCTTAACTGACTTAAAAAAACTTACTAGACAGAAATTTCAATCAGATGAGTAACTGTAAGTGACTATTTTGAGGCCCTCAAAGAAAGTCATTTTCATGAAAGAATAAGTAATGAACCTTGAAAAACGATCAACCAAGTGTGTTGAACTCCGAGGGGACTATGTAACAAATAAATATAAAAAAATCACTTACGTTTTACTTTCATTACTAAAACAAGAGACTTATCAAACTACCCTACAAATACATATACTTACACACTTAAATAAAAATAACGGCGGGGTATTTATAATTAAGTTTTTTTCGACGGGTATTCGGAATGGAATGAAGTGCTTCACTTTCATATTGATTGAGTTTACATTTTTTACTTTTGACTTGCTAATACAAACTTTTTAATTCAGGGGCTATTCCGGAGAAACATTCGAAGCGAGCGAGACTTTTAAAACTCGAGCTATATATGGAGTTAGGAATTGAAATAATTATTGAATTGCTAAATAAAAAAATTGCACAAATTTCTCTTTTACTCGCTCTTTATTCTGTCTCTTTTACTCGTTCGTTCGTTATGCTGTAATTTTTACTCGCTCTTTATACTAATTCTAGCTTTTTGTTTTATTAATAAATCAATTATGATTATTTATGTATTTTTATTAGTCAAATTTTTCATATTTTTATGCAAGTTTGCACCAGAAGCAAGGCCTACAATTTAAAAAAGATCAAATTTGGAACCTTTAATTTTTTCACAAAATGCCTCCGTCGGTATTAAAATACTAATAACTTTTTATTGGGTAAAATGATTATTATTTTTTTTCCGTGTTTTGAATGACACTAAATATAACACTTTTTAAGCCGATGGGCACTTGGGTCTCGATACGTTTTTTTTACACCACAGACCTTTAAATGTTGATGAAAAAATTTCAATGGTCAAGTTTTATATTTAAATATTTTTTTCCTGGGAAAACCATTACCGTTTTTGAAAAGCAATAAAATAAGTTTCATAGGAAAACTCATTATAAAAAATACCAAGAATAAAAAAAGCGAAATTTGCTTCTGTTTTATAATATTCTATTTCTAGTAGAAAATACTAGAAATTACACAAAAGTTCAAAAATCTCGAAAACCATACGACATTCGTAAGACCTATGTTGGGTTATTCTGACAGGGTATGGTTGCAGCTATCTATGGTTTTCGTTTGAAGCACTACTTACTGGACAACCTGTATACTTATTTTACGCTTTCCTCAAATGCATTATTTTTGTAGGAACTAATTGGTGCGTTTAGTTATAGGTACCTAATTGTTATTTAATCACTGTGCGTCTTTTTACTTTTAAAAACTTGACATTGGCGGAACTAATGTGCGGAGCCACATTATCGGAAGCCAGATAAAATGGAATTGAATTGAATTGAATTTAACGAATTGGTGAAATTTATTAACGGGGAAAGTTTTTTAGTATTTATATTTTCACTATAGCCTAGTAAAACAGTTGTTATAGTAATATCAGATTTTAGTCCTTGAAAAGTTGAAATATTTTAAAATCAGTTATTAAAAATAATCGGTAGCGAAAGAAAATTCAATGAAACAACTTGGATTTCTTTTGAGCATCGCGTAGAGAGGTACTGGATCACGATTGGAGACCAGCCGAGCATGAAGGTGTAGCCAGACCTTCGAGCCATCACGCTCTGGTGCGCTACGTTGTCGGCCGTCCGCCCCTTTTACATAGCTCATATACTCACATACGGATTGCATGTACCTGATTCAGTGGCGTATTTTAAGATTCGGCGCCCTGGGCTTGTAAGGTTTGCCGCCCCATAAATGAACGAGAAAAAAGTAAAAATATTTCAATAATAAAATAAAATAAAATCCAGCAGTGTGTTATTTTGGGCTGAGAATGATAATAATGAATAAAAAATCTCTAAAGGGCATACAATAGTAGTTTATGCTACAAGGGCGCAAAGGAATAAATTACGAGGACGATTTAAAACACGAGCGTAGCGAGTGTTTTAAACGTAACCGAGTAATTTATTGCTTTTACGCCCGTGTATCATACTACGTTTTTCAATGCATAGTGTGAGGAAATGAAAACAAATATAATCTTGTGAACTTTATATTATAATTGGCTCAAAACGACTGTATCCAGAGCCGTTAAACAGTGGAAAAAAAGTATAACATCTATGGTACCTACACAGGAAAGGCTGCAGGTTAGCCAACCATTGTAAATAAATAAAAAAAAAAAAATAATAAAGCCCTAGGGCAAAATAATCGACTTTCTGTTCGGTTTTGATGCATAAAAAGTGGGCTTTTACGAGCACATGCATTGAAAAGAAATAAACACCATTTATTCAATTTTTAATTGTGTTTTTCGATGGATATATTTTTTTTAATAAAAATATAAAGTCAAAATGCAATATAAATTAAAAGATAGGTGACGATAGATTATGAAAGGCGCCCAAAGCTGAGCGCATGGTGCAACTTGCGCCGCCCCTCGCAGCCTGCCGCCCTGGGCCATGGCCCTTTTGGCCCTAGGGTAAATGACCTGACCTGATTGCTCCAACATGGGGGGCTCAAATCTCTATACGATTCAAGGTTTTCGGTACCAAAGTAATCTTTGAAATTATACTATATTAGTTGTCTTTTTTCTCATTTTCAACATGTGACGTGACGTCATCGAATAGTTTCCATATTCCCCGGGGTCCTAAGGTAAATGCGATCCCATCAAAAACATAAATGTGGAAAAGGAGCCGAGTTCAGTACAAACGCAGTGGAGGATTGTCGGTTTCACTGAAAAAAGAATTGTGATTAAATTGGGTGCTGAGTTTCATGGAGGTTCCTTCAGTCATACGTAACTGCAATAATGTATAACGTTCTTTATTTGTTTTAAAAGAAAGTTTGTTAAGATCCTTGCTACTGAATATAATACTATGTAGAGCAATATGGCAAGTTTTCATAGCCAACTCGTTTGGTTATACGCACACTTATGTACATATAGAAGACGCAAAAATGTTTTTTTTTTACAATTAAAAATGTAAGGAAAGAACTATTTCTGCGGTTATAGGCTATATTTTAAAGAGTTAATCCCCCCACCCCCTTCTACCATCGGAATATAACACGCAGAAGACGCAAAAATGTTTTTTGTGCTACACCTGCTCGGAAAGTACCTTCTTACTTTTTTGAAAACGATGGAGAAAATACGTCATTACTGTTATACAAATATGCTGGCGGAAAAAGTGTATGAAAATCTATTGTTAACGTGCTTGAGCGGGCAGAAAAAGTATATGCAAATCCATTGTTAACGTGCTGTTTTTTTTTAACATAGCATGAGCAAGTGGCCTGTATCATTTTGCGACCTCGGACATAAAGACTTTTTGTCTTTTGGCATAATATGATTAAATTAGGTTACCTACCAAAAAGTTTATAACCAGCAGGCTCTAGTTTGTCAATTGTTACCTACTGATGTTATCAAAAGAAATCAAAACGTTAAAATCACGCGCGAATCGCTTTTTTGTTTTATCTGAATTTTAAATTTGTAAAATTACTAGCTAGCTTCTGTCCAATGAAAACTGAGAGTAACTTTATCTGACACGGGTATGGAAAGTAGGTACCTATATTACATGTGGATACGGACAAGTGTTTTTAAACATAATTTGTCTTTTATTTTCCTCGTAGGTGTTGTATAAAGCACTATGTATCACTCGGGAGAAAGTGCGATTCCCAACTCGTGTGTATTGAAAAATACTACACCCTCGTTGGTAATCGCCCCCTTTCTTCCCTCGGTGAACAATGTACTATTTTAATCAAATATGTAAGGAACAAACAATTTCTGCGCTTTTTTAGCGAAAATGTCCTTACTAAGGAGACATGAATTACAAAGAAAGAAGGAAGGGAGATCACTGTTCGATAAATTATTATCCAACTTAAAAACTGGGATTTTTTTTTATTGCGAGATTCCCAAGGGTTTATACTGTGGCTGCATTATCTTCGACGCGGACGAAGTCGCGGGTATTGCAATATCACTCATTATCATCATAATATGCAATACCTATGTGTATCATATATGTGAATATAGTCAAAAAGAACTTCTGGACCTCTTCTGGACTTCTTCTGGAAAAACCAAAAACTTTAGGCGCCGACCACACAGAGCCATGTTCTGCGTCACGCACACAGACCATTCTACATATGAACTGCAGAACGCGATGTGTGTTGTGGTTGGGATTTTACAGTGTCAAAGGTAATTTCTGAAGTCTGAATAAGCTAAGCGTATTCTGCTGAAATTTGGCTCAGGAGTTGCAGAACGAAAAAAACTAAAAGACAAAACTTTGACAAGTAAACTTTTGGAAATACATATTTTGAATGTGGTGTGGCAAATTAAAGGAAAGTGCCGGTTTTGTGAAGCCTATTGATGAAGACAAATTATTGTTTGAAGTAGATTTATCTGGTTCCCGCACTTAGTGTACGGCGTACGTTTGCCTGTCGAATGTAACGTACGGGTGCCGTCATTGTATCTGTGATGTGCTTGCAAATAATAATTAAGCCTACAATTTTACATGATTTATACTTGCGATTGTCGGCACTTGATGAAACATAGAAAGCATCTTGATTTTGAACATAAAAACTTGTACTAGTTGTTTCATAACATAATTATATTTGTTGCACACTTCCCGTTGCACACTTCCCAACCGGTTTCGGAAATCAATCCATCTTCAGGGGATACAGAATATTTATTATTTTAATGTACGAGCCATAAAACGACAAACGTATGTCAACAATGATCAACAATCATAATTATGTTAACAAATATAATTATGTTATGAAACAACTAGTACAAGTGTTTATGTTCAAAATCAAGATCCTACAATTTTATATGCAGTTTCAGTGGTCGCCATGCCTTAGTGATTTCTACGGATATGCTTCTTTAGAAAAAGTATTCAGCATCAACAGCAGAGTTGTATCATCAAACCTGTTTGGACATATGGTTGTCAAGTCTGGGGTAGCACAACAAGCAAGTCAAATCTCCAAGTCATCCAAAGAGCGCAAAATAAAATTCTACGAATTATATCAAAAGCACCATGGTACTCTCGAAACAGTGAGATTCACGAATACTTAAAAGCTCCCACAGTAGTCAAAGAACTAGAGAATCGTGGGATAGACTATAGAAAGAGACCGATGTGGCATTCTAACCCGCTAGCTGCTGCACTGGTGGAGACATCAGATGATATCAGACGGCTGAAAAGGGCACATATCATCAGTAATTGAAGAAGAGATGCCTGATTTGTGAATCAGCATGCTTAAATAAGAAACTCGCAGACCCCATCTGATTATAGTCTACAGGACCGATTGCAGATTACGAAAAAGAAAAAAAAAAGAAAATCAACAGCAGAGTTTACAGTTCACTTCCTGTGTTGTGTACTCCTATTTAATTTGTGCGAATAATATAGAAGAGACTCAAAAACCATCAAACCAAGTCGAAGCATAGGCGATGTAGAGCCAGAGGTTCGACCCTCAACCCTGTGCACAGACGAGGTCACATCCATGTGTGCGTGGGCCCAGCTACCCATGTGTGCGTAGACCGGTCCGCCGCTAGCCACCGTACGGCAAGACTACATTTAAATAAATGATAAAGTCTCATGCAGCGTTTCACAATTTAAAACTATTAAGGCCACTCATACGGAATTCAGTTTCCCCGTTACGTAATTAAATGAGCTTGGGATGGCAATACGTAAGAGATTAAATCTTGCTATAGGCATTAAGTACAGTGATTGCGCTTGTCTTAGCTTGAGATAGGTATCCAAGAAGTTTATAAACGTGCTAAGCTCTATGGAAAGCCGCACGCTAAAGTAAATGACCATTATGTGCAGGGCCGTCTTAGGCCATGGAGGGGTCCGGCGGCACACTGAGTTTGAGGGGCTCTTTTTATGAAAACATCAGTGTGCTGTGTTTTTGTTGGTTATATTTGATGAAAATATAAGCTATGTGTAAATTTAAAATATTGATGGAACTGTAAATAATTGTGTCGATTCGGCGCAACATGACTTAACTAATTTGACAGGACTAAACTTAATTTGAGCGTTCTTTCTTTTTCTTTTTGTATCGAAAAGACAAAGACAGTCCTGTCAAATTAGTTAAGTTGTGTTGCGCCGAATCGACACCAATATGAGCTTAAATTGTGCAAAGACAAATTGTTGCAAAACCGTCCGAACGAAAACGTAAAATAGATGTGGCTATTATATTTCTATGTATTTGTACATATTGTTTATATCTGCCTTATTTGGTGTAAATATAGGGAAGAGGCCCCGTGAAACCGGGGGCCCTGGGTTAGTGCCCCCGGTGCCCTTATGGAAAAGACGGAACTGATTATGTGTCTCTATTCCTCATGAAACTTTTTTCTCTTCAAGAGTGTCGTTGTCTTTATTATTCTTGGAGTTTTTTGGCGTCGCCTTGTTGTAGGAAATAAGCGCTCCATTATATAAGTAGTTATAAGCTTCTTGGGTATCATAGAATGGTGCTGTCTTGTATTAAGGGGCTGCACAATGCTAAAACTCAGTCCTGCTCTAACGCTTTTGTTTTTTAACTGTCTATCCTGCTCTAATCAGATGCCGTGCACGCAAAACTTCAGTTATTTTAAAATCGCGGCTACATTAGGACATTAACTACAATTATTGCTTTATGTAATAAAGATGGTTTTTTCTAGTAGTATCTGCATGCATTGGTTACGTTTCAATAGATTTTGAAATATGGAAACTGAATCGCTTTTTCCGTGAAATTCATGCTTTTTTAAAAGTGATATAACTAAAAGAAGAATGCAAGTATGTTTATTTATAAAGTGTAATTAATAATTGTCTTGGGTCAAAAAACATCCCATATTTTTGTAAAATTTTTACCCTCTACATTGACGGAACTGAATCCTATGCAAAGCTGATGTTTAGCATTGTGGAGCCCCTTAAAGTGCTCATTCAGACAATGGTATATAGGTAGATAGAACATGTTTTACTATGGAGCTAAAACAGAAAACGCGAAAAAAGCAGCCGTTTCATAGAAAAATGCAATACCTAATTTACTTATACGGGCAGATTTTTTTTGTGATTTTGCGTTGCTTCAGAGTAAAAGTTGTTCTATAATCCATTAGCTAAATGAGCTCTTCAAACATGTCTACACAACACAATACAACCTTTTATTTCCGATAATTTGAAATACATTAGAAAAATATAGCACAAAAAGTGCAGATAAAAATATTACTGTAACAGGCTAACATGTACTTAATTGTACTTTTATAGCAAACTTCTAATGGCACAAGTCTCGAAGTTAGTTCTGTGTATAGACCTTAACAACACCATATTTTAAACTAAATAAAAAAGTATATATTATAACCAGTATATGTAACATTTACACAAATATAGTACCTATCTAATACATTTTAGAAATGAAATTCACATTTGCTTGTTACGAAACGTTTTTAGAAACTTTTTATTTTTTTATTTTGTCAAAAAAGTTCTGTGTTAGTGTTATTTTTTGACAAATTATATTCATCCAATTCGTTACCCACATCGCAATTTACCTAAAAGCTGTGAGTTTATGAAGAACCGGTTGAATCAAGGTTGACTTTATCATATTATCATCAAAATCGCCCTGTTGTATTGATATGATGAAAGGTCAGTTGGGTTCAATTCAATATGTAGACTTACAAATTTAGGCTTTAATTTTCCACCAAAATAAAAATAGTTGTAGGATTTATCTTAGCTGATGTTATTTTAAAATTTAAATTCCAAGTCATGCTGCAATATTGCAGTCATATACATTGGTGTATTAAAAATGTGGCTAAGATGGGACAGTAACACAGACGTGTGGACAGTAACCACATAATACTAATATGATATCTATGGACAGTACCTATTAGTAAAATCCATGTAAAATCATAAAATAAAAAATTAAAAAACCTGTCAAAAACAGTCATCGTGATTCGTGATATACCTAACATTAACCATTATTATAATATGAAAAGATTGATAAGTAACCATTTTTTGGCTAAAACTCCATTCGACTATGAAAACTTGTTTTTTTTTTGCCGTATGTGTGAGCAAAGAAATGCTATTTTTACTTAAAATTTCAAGACTAGTTTAAACGGTTCAAAAATATAGAGGCTGCGACTTACTCGCACAGACAAACAAACGGGTAACGGAGCCTCACCATTAATAGTTTCTTTTTGCGAAACCCTAAAAATGCTTGTTGCAATTTTGGTACTACGTCTATGATGCGATTTTGTATTGGGAGAATAACTCTAGAGCAGGGGTCGGCAACCTTATGCTATAGCCGGGCCACATATGTTGCCAGAGTATCAGTGCGGGCCGCACTTATATTTATATGTTCGGGCATGTATTTTTAATATTTGAAATAAAACGCATATATATTCATACAATTATGTCTTTTTTAATTGAACTACTATACTAACATAAAAGTAAGAACTAGTGAGATTTTTGAGGCTGCATTTGACTTGCAAGTTTTTTAACGTCTGCTTTCATTTTAGTAGTAGACACGCGCAGTATCGCGTCTAAATGTTCATCCGTTAACCGCGAACAATTCTTATTTTTGCGGTAGTTGAGAATTGAAAAAGTCTGCTCACACAAATATGTACTACCAAACATAGTTATTATCTGCTGAGCAAACTTTTTCAATTCTTTGAAGTTTTCAGAACTCAAACCTCCGTAGAACTGTATCAAGTCAGTGCTTTCCTTAAATGCCGTTTTAAGTGTGCTATTACTTTGCAAATCTACTATGTTCATTTGCAAATTGCTTGGTACCTCACTAATATCAATTGCAAAAGGGTTTTGGAATATTTCCATGTTAAGGGAGCTCTTTTTAAAGTCGGTGAATCGATTTACAAACTCAGTTTGTAGTTGTGTTAACACGTTTCTCATTGTAATATTTTGCCACACAAAATTATCTCCAGCTTCTTCCACGGCTTTCTTGCAATTAGGAAAATGGTCAAGCTTTTTTTCATCAATATGCTTGATAAACAGTTTCAGTTTCATTTCAAATGACTTTACATCTGTATACATATCGCAAATCAATTTATTTTTTCCCTGCAAGCGTTTGTTGAGCTGATTCAGTTCCTTAGTCAAATCAGTCAAAAAACCAAGATCGATAATCCACTGTTTGTTAGTAAGCTCTTCTACTGGCTTTCCTTTCATCTCCATGAAGTTGCCAATTTCTTTCCTCAAATCAAAAAACCGTTCCAAAACGGCACCTCGACTGAGCCACCTCACTTCACAGTAGTAAACCACGTCACCATGTTCAGCTTCCAGATCTTCCAAAAACTTTTGGAACTGACGGTGTGTGAGCCCATTTCTTCTTATAAAATTAACAGTGGATGTTACAGTATCCATTATTTCTTTCCAGGATATAACTTTGGAGCACAATGCCTCTTGATGGACAATACAGTGAAAAATCAATGGCACAGTAGATCCAGAATCTTTCACTTTGCTGATGATTCTCCCAACAACACCTTTGTTTTGACCGCTCATGTTCTTGCCTCCATCGGTAGTGACACTTGTTAACTTTTCCCAGCTTAATTGCAATGAATCCAGAGCTTGTTCCACATGGTGAAATAAATCTTCTCCCGTAGTTGTACCTTTCAAACTGCAAATTTTCACAAGCTCTTCGTAAACAGTAAAGTTTTCGTCAATGCCGCGTACAAATATGAGTAGCTGTGCTGTATCCGACACGTCCGTACTTTCATCCATCGCTAAAGAGAAGCAGTCGAAAGACTGCGCCTTATCCCTGAGTTGTTCACACAAATTAGCACCCAAGTCTTCAGTACGTCGGGTGCAAGTTCTTGCAGAGAGACTAAGACTTTCAAACATTTTTTTCTGCTCTGGGCATATTTCTTCTGCGATAGCTAAGACACACTCTTTTACTAATTCACTATCGGTAAACGGACGTCCACTTTTTGCAAGAATCTCTGCTACCCTGTAACTGGCCCGAACATTCGATTCGCTGTTGTCTGCCACAACCTTAAATATGTTTTGTTGATTTTGTAATGACGATTTCAAAGTGGAAATTTTCCTTTTCCGTATTTCTCCTTCAAGACAGTCAAATTTAGCTTTGTGCTCAGTGTCGTAATGTCGCTTCAGGTTATATTCCTTTACTACAGAAATACTCTTTTGACAAATCAAGCATAACGGTTTTCCTTTAAACTCGATAAAAAAGTACAATTCTGTCCATAATTCGTTAAAAACTCTTTTTTCTTCTTCTATCTTCCTTTTTCTTGAAGCCATGTTTATATAATTATTCTGTAACAATAATGAAAAAAATTAAATTCGTTGTAAAATTATATGTTCCAGTTAGCACCTACAAATTCAACTCCACATTCAAATAATAATTAAAACATGACACACTCGTAACTAACTTCATGTCATGTAACTACTATCCCCGTCCTTATAACATTTACCCATCAATCTGAAGGTTCACATTAACAAGCAGTAAATAAAATAAAACAAAATGCTCGCGAGTGCATACAACTTACCTCATACGTCGTGCGTGAGAAGCTATCAGCGAAGGGAAGAAAGGTGAAACGAAACGCGTAGCTAGCAACCAGATGAGACGTGAGTTTCCGGCGAATTTCCACAACCGAATGTGGCGAGAGCCTCGCGCGGCTGTGATTTTAACTAAAACCGGTCGCTTTGAATTTTTTCGCCGCCGCACACCTGCGTCTAATCAAAGACTGCCGCCCCGCCTATTGTCTCAAAGGAGCCGCCCGCCGCAGCACGTGCGGCGGATAAACGCAAAAGAAATTGCCAAGAATTGAATAAGTACAGCAAATATTTATTTTCGGTAGAAACAATACATAACATCACAGTCTTGATAAACAGTTCTTAAGAAATGAAATAGAGGTACATTTTTATCACCCCGCGTGGGAGCGAGCTTTCAAGAATACTCTCATGGCCCAGCAGCATGGCCGTATAAATTCTAGTGAATTTATATGGCCTTTTGCTTCGGTATTTTTTTCTTACGGACCTCAGGCTTGCGGGCCGCACCGAGATAGTCTACGGGCCGCATGCGGCCCGCGGGCCGCCGGTTGCCGACCCCTGCTCTAGAGTCCTAGCTTTAATTCTTTCAAATTAATTATTCGTAGACTTGCTACGAACGCTACGTCTTTTGTGTGCTACGGTAACCTTTGCACCTTTTTTAGACTATCTATATTATTTGGTAATAAATGTCCTGAAAAATCTATTGAGATTTGTGCAATACATACATACGTCATACTATTTAGGTATTTACTTGATAGAAGACGACAAATTTACCTGATACTGCGAAGATATGCGAAAAATTAACAAATTATTTTGACCTTTCGTGGTGCTTGATACAACCTATCATATTCAATCTTTTACAAATATTAGTAGTATTAAATAGCTGGTGGACTTAAATTTTAGCATAACAAGTTTGTCAAGGTTAAAAAGTATTTTGAGCATTATTTATGACTTCTCCTATACATTGGTGTGAAGAAGTAAGCTGTGTTTGTGACAGTATTGTATTTTTATTGCTACACTTATATAACGCTTAATTCCAGTAGCGATATGTTTCACCGCGACGTAGAAGACACGTGGGGTTATCAAAAATCGTACCTATTACTTAGCAATAAAGTTCAAGTTATGTTCTAAGTTCAACAGTGTTCAAATGGGGACTATGATCAAATCATAGATTCTCCGCTGATTATGTAGATACGAGTTTAGAAATTGTTGTTGATTTGAATGCGAAATCTATACCATTGCCTTTTCTAATGAGCAGGTGTTCGTCACAGTATCGAATTACAATAATTAGAATATCTTTGAATTTATTAAAATTGGTTCAGTTGTAATATGGGTGCCTAGTACCCAGTGATTAATAATGATGATCAGTGATGTTTTGTCAGTGTCCGTTGTAGGTAGACTGATTAAAAGTACTATATATTTTATTGCACGAAGGTGGAAACTGACAGTTTGTGATAGTGAGAAATGCGCTTGAGCACTCCGATTGAGCATGAGTCATTTAACATTACAACATTCAAAAGTTCAATGTGAAATAGCTCATACACAATAGGAATTAAAAGGGGTTGGCTTTTAATATCATCTACCGTAACTTGGAGTATACAACAATATATTTGGGTCTACAGGCCCAAACTGTGATCCACAGTAACATTTTTTATTGCCAGACACGCTTTTGTAAATTTTCGAACACGCACTGATAATCGTTTTTTGTGGATCGTAAATGGACTTCTGTACTGGTAGGTTCAAACCAAACGGTCTAAATGCCGACTTCTGCACTGGTAGGTAAATAATATTCAAAAACCGACTCAGCGCACCCCGACTCTATACAGTCTTGTGGTTACTACCCCTAGAGTGTATATAGGTATAAAAAGCCGGAGGCGCAGAGGGAAAGCAGCCCCTGCCCGCTGTAATAAAGTGCAGGCAATCGTGCGAGCCGTAGCGGCTGAGGCTGGAAGCCGAACCTGCGGAGGTGAGCATGGTCGACTGCACTTGGTTACGCAAGGGCGAAGGGGTTGCACATCCCGAAGCGCCGGACCCGATGCAGAAGTGAATTTGTGTCAAAAAAGGAACTTCTGTACTGATAGGTTCAAATGGTTCAAAGATCGACTCTGCAAACCCAACTTAAATTACTGTGAAAACAAAATCAATATCTGTGTCTTATATTTTAAAGTTATTCTCATACGATTTTTGAAATAAAAAACAAAAACCACGCGGCTCCGGCAATAAAAAGTGGCAAAGGAGGTTCCCCCCCTCCCTCCCCCCATAAATCAGTAACAATCTTACATTTTGAGGTTATCTCCATACGATTTTTAAAATTCGGTAAAAAAAAACCGCACACCTGCGGCAAGAAAAAATGGCACAGGGACGTTCCCCAAGATATCCAAGTATCTCTGTAATTCACATCCAAGTACCAAGATATCCAAGTAGCTATGTTACTCACATCAAGTACCAAGATATCCAAGTAGCTATGTTACTCACACCAAGTACCAAGATATCCAAGTATCTCTGGAACTCACATCCAAGCAAAACAATTCAGGGCTTTGCTATCCAAGTATCTCTGTAACTCACATCCAAGTACCAAGATATCAAAGTATCTATGCAACTCACATCAAGTACCAAGATATCCAAGTATCTCTGTAACTAACATGCAAGTACCAAGATACCCAGTATCTCTGTAACTCACATCCAAGGAAAATAACTCAGGGCTTTGATTTCCTACTAATCGGAAATAGATAAAAAAGTAATTAAAAAAAGGATAAAATTTAAGGCACACAGGAAAAGTTGCAGGTTAGCCAACCATTGTAAATAAATAAAAAAAAAAAAAAATAAAGCCCTAGGGCAAAATAATCGACTTTTTATTCGGTTTTGATGCATAAAAAGTGGGCCTTTACGAGCACTTGCATTGAAAAATGTATTATATAATTTCTTATCACTTACCAAGTCTTCAGAATTACCTCGGCTGTGTATGGAACTATATACTAACTCGACTTACCTATTGAGCATGTGAACTGTATAGGGGTACATGTTTTTTTCTTCTAAATATACAGATTAGTTAAAGACAGTTGGAGATCTTAATTTGAAAATCTATTAATTTTATTTAGTATTTTTTTTATATTTTTTCATCTTATGACGTCATTGGTGATCCTTAGGTAGAATCAATATATTGCCGAAAAAACAATTTACATCGGCCAACGTTTGACACAAACCATACCTTTGACGTAAAGTAATTTTACTGTGTGGATATTTTATCGACAAAGCAACGGTTTAGCCTAAAAATTACGTCATAATAGCGTAATCAAATATTTAAGAATTATCCATAAATATTTAATTGCAAACGTGGCCTAAAATTGGTTGATTTTGAAACGGTTTTTGAATCAGCATTCTCGTACCTTTGTGTCAATAACTCATGTGGCCAATTGTTAACATCATAAAATGTAACGTTAGCAAGTAGCAATAACTAGATGATTCCGTTGATTGTGTTAAACGAATCACTTAATTAAAGGTACGGTGCAAACTATATTAGCCTGTGACCAGTAGGGTTGCCAGCGTCTTTTAATAAATTTGTTTCTGTTCTTTATTTATTAATAGTAAAACAATAAAAATAGTTACTCGAGATATTTCAGCCCACGGTGTGGGGCCGTTATCAGTCGAATGCAACAACATATTGACAGATAAGTTAGGTATATCGAATAAAAAAGTAGAAAAGTAAAAGTGGCACTTGTCAACAACTTTTTTTCTAAATAAATAGGTTTCTCTATAGATGGTGCTGATTACTTTTGATATTATCTAATTACCACTCTTCTTGTGTAAAATATGTTGGTAATGTATGATGGTGGTTATGTAGTTGTGCGATGTTGTAGTAGCTATTACTTGAAATTTTGAGCGGTCTAGTTTGTCGGTCGGTCGGGTCATGTCTGTCAGTGCTGTCTGCTGAGTCCAGGTCCATAATGAGCACCAAGTGACCAGATATATGACGTCTCCCAGGTTCTTAGGTCTATGTCAGTCAATGGTGGAGTGAATGATTTAAGGATGCGATAAATTTGTGATATTTGTATCTGGAAACTAAATTACGTAATCATTTTAATAGAATACCGTGACTGATCTTTCATCGCCTTAACTAAACGACTGCACCTAGGAATATGAATTCGCAATCAAACTTGGCTTCTTCGTACACCTGAGTATAGTTCATGTATACAAATTATTTTACTGTGAGTGCTTGTGGAACAGTTTGCCGCTACACATTCGTGAGGCTCTCTGTCTGTATCAGTCTTCAAGAATAAGATAAAACAACACTTTCTTGATTTACAGAATGATCCACAATAATTAATATCTTTTGTGTGATTTGCTACGAGTGCAGGATGGCGTTTTCAATGTGACCCTAAATCAAAGGTGAAAAATTAAATTGTACCTACGTTGCTTGTGCTGCTGTTACGTAATCAGCAGGGTAGATATTTAATTTTTACTTAGTGTTCACTATTTATAGATAGTTATCACGTGTATCGTATAACCGTATATACCGTACAGCTGGAAACCATTGTGAATAAAAAAAAATACATTAAATAAATGTACCTCTAATTTAGTTCATGTCCATGTATTATTTTATTAAATATAAGTAAGCTCAAAATTTTAATTAATTTTATTTTCTATTTTCCCGTTTAGAACTTAATAACTTTAAATAAAAATTACATCCCATAATTGTATACGATGATGTTTTGCATAAATAATTTTTAGACCATAGCCAAACGGATTTCATAAGATAAAAACATCTGTAATATTACTAACATGTAAAAAAAAACATTTTTAAATAATATAATTATGTACAATTTTTAATGGAACTCGAACCGTTGCTTTACCCTGTCACGCTTGCATTAGTGACGTTTTAACCAATTTTTCTATAACCGTTATATCACTTCATGATTCAGCATCGGAAATTTTAATTACTAAACAAATATTAGTAAACGAACTCATAAAAGTTCTCTTTCATTTCACCCCGAAAGTAGCAAATCTACGTAAATTTCCGGAAGCCCTTGAGAGCTGGCAACACCGGAGTCAAGTGACGGTGTACTCCTAATAGCATTCTCGGAACGTGTTAATTGGTGTAATTGCTACGTGCGACGTGCCACTCGAGAAATATTTTAGTTCTTCTTCTTCAAAGAAATTAACTCTGTTACAGCTACCGAAAAATATTCTGTACTTTTGGTCGTTCAATATACGGGTTCGCCAACGAAAATATATCTGTTTGAAAATCCAAGGGTTAGGCTATGCCTATATTGGGGCCACATAATTATTTATTGTTTTCGGTTAAGACATTTCTTGTTGAAATAAATGTTTTTGGATTTTGATATACTTGATTAGATTTGTATGACGATGATCGGCTCCGGCTGTTTTCGGTTGTGGCGAGCACTTCGAGTGCTGGTGCGCCCGAAGATGGCGAATGTAGCCGATCTTCCTATTAAACCTATATGCACACTGAGCGAACGTGAGCATATACCGTTTATCTAAATAATTAAGGATTTGTATGAACTAGTATCCAAAATATTTATCTATTTTTTCCGGTCGTCACCAACATGCCAAAGCTTATCATTCAGACGCAGGCTATGGTCTATCTAAACATAGATACGACTTTTCGTTGTCTCTGCCTGAAACTAAGGCGCTACGGGAATATCTACTTCAGTAAATAATGTATTATTTTGATAAAATAGTATATTATTTTTGGAATCATTTCGCGATTGGAGAAATTCGGCTCGATACAAATATTTATTAAAATGAGGTCTTTTTCGACACCAATTCTCCTGGTTTGACAATTTGGAATGACATGGACTGCAAATATATTAGTTTCAACAGTATCTAGAACCTGTTAAACGAAATTTTGATAGCAACTTTAGTACATTTCATATAAAAAAAAAAAACGGCGTTTTGCTACTTTTCCACGAATCCGTCCCTCTCGCACTGAGGATTTTTTTCGCATATAGGGTAACAGGGACGCTAAAACTTTTACATATAATGATTATACATACATTGAAATAATATTAACCCAACTTTATATTAGATATACCTAAACCACGGTTACCTATTTGGTAACAGTGCAGTAAAATAAACACTTCTTTCTGTCTGAAAATAGTGGTTATACAGGTTCAAATAAATATATTTTTTATTATTACTTTTGTATGGCATTTAATTATTTATAGATATGGAGCATATAAATAATAAAAACAATTAATACACGATATATTTCGACTCCTATTGTGGAGTCGTCATCAGTCGAATGAGGTATAAATATGACATATAAAGAATATATATATTTTTTAAAAAGTGACATCTGTTAAAAAGAACTTTAAAAAGAAATTTGGTTATACAGGTTGTATTAATGACATACTCAGAAAATTGAACTATATGCGCTACTGATCATACTGATACACTTATGTTTTATGACTTTTGCAAATACAGCTTTTTTTTCACTTTTCCATTGAAAATGACGAGTATAGGAACTAAAAATATATAACGGAAGCGAATGAAACGCTTCAGAAATTTTTCAATGGAAGTGGTTCAGTAAGAGCATGTTCGTTTTATTTTCTGAACACTTTATTAATACAGCCTGTATATAGGTGGTTTCATATTATTGTGATACTGATAACTAAAGAGAAAAGTAGTTTTTAGTAGGTTAGCTTTCCTATCAAAGAAACTACCTATAACGAGTTACTAAGTATTAAAAAAATACAAAAACTTATCGTCAGGACATGAATCCCCGAGAGGGTGTCAGAGGAGTTCCCAAGAACTGTTGATGTGCAAGCCACAGTCCACACATGGTACACCCGCTTTTCACACGTAGTTACAGGACATCAAAAAGTGACAATATTTGTTCGGTAGCGCCTTAAGTTTTCGTTGGTACTCCAAAATGTATTTGTAATTATTGTACTAAAATACTAAAATTGTATTAAAACTCACTTTTATTACCGTACAAGGAGGCATAGGTTGAGCTTAGCGTTGCCATCTCTAAAGACCATAAAGACTGTTCGGTCCCAAGGCCGGACGCTAAGAAAAAAAGTATTTTTAACAAAAATATCGAATTAAACACAAATTTAAAAGCCGGACTATTGAGTCCTAAGGCCGGATGCTAAAAAATTTGATAAAAAAATTCGAATAAAACACACATTTTTCAAGAAAGTTTTAATTAGTATCATCATTTAAATATTTTTATGTGAACATGCGTGTCTTTGCGAGTCAGCGGGTCTTGTCTCGCTCACTCGTTTCTGACTAAAACTGACTGAAGGATAGGAGCCGGACGGACCGGACGCAGTCAAATTTGGCCCGACAAGAGGTCAAAAAGCCCAACACTGTCCGGCTTTAGCCGGACGGATGGCGACGCTAGTTGAGCTGAACACCGCGGGCGCCTGTACTCCAGCAGAGCTCTGATGATGACGAGTCCTTAACTCATGGAAAGGTCAACCTGTGCCGCTTTGAACAGTTGAAAAATTTCTGTCCCTAATTACCATATTTCAGGGGTAATTTTCAAAAGGGGTCAATTCACATTTTAGTAATTTTGGAGTACATACAGCCATTTTTGTAACCTCAGTTGTCATTTTTTCAGTAAGAGTTTTTGAAAAGAAGCAATTTCAAAAGTTTATTCATTGCGAACTAATCAAGATAAAACTAATTTTTAAACGCAGATTCATCACAAATTTCTCAAAGTAAGTAAAAAGCGCATTTTTTAACCATACCATAGTGATTGAGTCGGGACTGGGAGTGAATCACTATGGGAAGTCGAAATTTCAATCTACGAATTTCATAAAACTGTCATTGATCCATTATACTGATCACTTACCAAGCCTCCAGTATGAATAATATGCACGATGATAAAAAGGTCACCTTGTATAATATCATTGCTTAAAACTATTTCGGTTATATTTTACAACAGTTTTTTCTCTAATTAGAAGTTCAATAAATAAATCATTATTTATATAAAAACGGCTCACCTCAATACGTGTTATGATCGGGAAAGCCGACCAGTATTGATCATAACACGTATTGAGGTTAGCCGTTTTATATATAAATAATGAATTATCCTCAAGTCTCATTTAATTCTATAAATAAATCATTGTATACCAATACCATGTAATTCGAAACCCTCCCGCAGCACCAGCTTCACGAAATCTTAAGAAGTTTGCCAGCTAATGGTCGTTATTCGTCTGCTGATGATTAGTGACCATATGGCGTAAAGGATTCTACCATTAGAGGCCGACGACACCACATTCGTATTCGTTAATTTTTCTGGAAAATCATTGCCATTTCATGCTTTTTAGTTCAAATACATGTTTTGAGTATTTGCGATTAGTAATGGGTTATTAAGGCGATATCGAAAAAATAATGGGTTTTTTTCGAATCCATTCACTTTACTATAACGTCATCTACGTATTTCGTGTTTGGGTAAATGTTTATTGAGTATTTGATTAAGATTCTCACTGAAAGAAAACGCGATTGGATGAAATTTTCTCGATAGAATTTAATTCCAAAAAGACCTCTAAATTGTTTTATTTTTTCCTGTAATTCTGAAATCCTAACTAATTTCATTAGTGAAACTGCATTCAAAATGTGGATATTATGTATTTGTAAAGTCTCCTTGAAAATCTTTTTGACAAAATAGCTTAGTACATTTTATATAAATAAAAAACCGACTTTTTGCTACTTTTTACGAATCCGTCCCACTCGCACTGAGGGTATTTTCGTATATGGAGTAACAGGGACGCTAAAAGTTTTACATATCGCCTTAATCCAAAAAGGACTGAATTGTTTGACAAGTGCGCGTCGTACACAATCCACGGGTTCTGCCTATGTAAATATAATCTGCCCCCTTATTGTCTAACTTCAACATCTAGCTTTGTCGCTTTCAAACGTATCGTGATTGGCCAAAAATTATGTTTAGCGTCATTTCTAGCCAATTATGACACGTTTGAAAGCGATAGCTATTGTCGAAGTTGGACAATAAGGCCCCAGGGTTGCAAATACGCTTCATTAAACACACCACCCATACGAGTTTTCAAAGATATAGTGTGTTAATTCGAAAACCATTTCAAGATTTAGCCGTATTTTAGAACTTGTGGTCTAAAAAACCTCATGATAATGAATATTTTTACGAAAAAGCTGCAACTTCGATTTGCCTTCGTGTGACGTCACTGAAGATGGCTGTGAGAAATGGCTGTTTGGAAATGTGTCATTTTACTATCAAGATAAATTTATAATAATTTGCTTCCCACTGATTCGACAAGTGGATGACAGATGAGTAGACAGACAGAGACAGACCACTTTTTTATAAGCAATCACACATCACAATCGGTATAATGCCTAAATTCTCAAGTGACTTCATATAGGACAATTCTTTAAAAAATAATGGGTAATTTATATACCAAAATAATGAAAATTGTGTCCTATAATGGCGTATATTCTCCAAAAAAAAATTAAAAAAAATCTTTTAGAAATTAAGCTGCCTATGGGAATTATCAATGTTAGTTTCTTGCGTGCGCAGCCTGCTTAGAGTTATGTCACTGACACCATATAGTTTTAGTTTTTAGACGGAAAAAGAACAGAGTTCTCGATGGAAGCGATACCGAAAAGCAGGCCACGCCCCTTAATTTGTTACATCGAATCGAAGAAAGATTGGTTTTGTAATTGTGTATTTGTAATTGTGTATTTGTGTTAGTGTGCGTGCCTCGTGCCTTGATCATCCGGAATCGGTTCAGGGTCGTCCATTTGATACCGGTCACACTTATCATTTCATAGTAATCAGCGTACTAAAAGGGTTCCGGAAATGCAATTGGAAACTGTCTTTCTCATTCCTTGTTTGCATTATAGAGACTCAGTTGGTGCATTCTGCAATGATGGTGCTGTCACGTGTATGTGGCTAAAGGCGATATGCGAAAAAAATACGGGTGTTTCTTTTCTGTGTATTTCATGAAATACACGAAAAATTATAATCAGTTTCTGGTATATGCATTTTGACTATATAATCTAGGGATTTGAAATTGGAAAACATGTTTGGATAAATTTTCCTCGACAGAAATAATTGTTGAAATAAGGTCTTCAAACACACTTTTTCTCCTCGTTTGATGAATAGGAACCATATACAGAACACAAAAATATTTTATTAGGTGTGTTTCAACAATATCTAGAGACGTAATATTTGAAATTTTGCTAGCTATTTTAGTTTTTTTATAAAAATTATAAAACTAACATTTTTCGCTTTCGCCCTGAATCCGCCTCTCTCGCACTGCGCGATTTTTCGCTTGGAGTGACAGTGACAAAAATAAAATTCGCATAGCCTCTTAACAGGTTTCAACTTATTTGTTTCAGCAATTTCTACAATCACAATACAAAATTTAATCAACCGCCTGAATTCATACTGGAGACTCGGTTAGTGATCAGGAACAATAATATGCTTAATGACAGGTCAGGTGAAATTCGAAAAAAAAACGTTTGCTCCTATACTGCCTATACTAGGATTTGTATTTGAACTAGTCCAATTCGAATGGGAACGAATATGATTTCGAAAAAAATGATCATTGAACCTTGTTCCTGATCACTAACCGAGTCTCCAGTATGAATTCGCCCGGTTGATTAAATTTCACCTTGTATATAGGTATTTATATGTACATCTACGGTCAGAGTAGTTAAGGGGAACGAAAATACAAACAGAAATAAAATGTCAGCTTTCGGATGATTTTGTTGCAATAATTAGGTTACGTATAGCCATAAAAAAAAATACATGTTTTTGGTTGAACTTTAAGGTATTCATTTTCCACAAACCACGTTAATCGATTCATATTTGTACTGTCAATGAATTGTCGGTCGGTTGAATAATCCTGTCGGTGCATCTTCAGGTGTTACGCAAAATGAAAACAATGAAACTCTTTTAGGATTCATTTGTTATCCCTATGTTTGTCTGTCTGTCCATTTGTCTAGACAATTTTTTCTGGGTAAAATTAATAAATACCAATATAAACGGCCTTCTATAGAGCTGTAAAAACATACTTTTGACGTTTTTATTTATATAACGTTTTAGGTTTTTACGTTTTTTTTTTTACGTTTTTCATACAAATTTTCTCACTAGGAAAATGTAGAAATGAACAC